>CM077300.1:23440528-24698028 GCA_039654925.1 Anguilla pacifica
TATAAAATATTCATGTAAAATCGCACGAGGTCATGACGCGCGAAGCATAGGCTCTGCGTCTTGCGCCCATGGTTTCTGAACAATTTAGTAGTGTTTTGAAGGCCCTAGGCCGTATCATCTAGGAGCTATTGAACTTGAAAGCATTTGGCAGCTGTACTTTTTTCTCAATAATCGGCAGAAATGCCTCATTGAAAATATTAGTGTAAAATCGCACGAGGTCATGACGCGCGAAGCATAGGCTCTTCGTCTTGCCGCCGTGGTTTGTGAACATTTTAGAAGTGGTTTGAAGGCCCTAGGCCCTATTATCTAGGAGCTATTGATCTTGAATGCATTTGCCAGCTGTACGTTTTTCTCAATAATCCTGAGAAATACCTCTTTGAAAATATTCGTGTAAAATCGCACGAGGTCATGATGCGCGAAACATAGGCTCTGCGTCTTGCGCCCGTGGTTTGTGAACAATTTAGAAGTGTTTTGAAGGCCCTAGGCCGTATCATCTAGGAGCTATTGATCTTGAAAGCATTTGCCAGCTGTACGTTTTTCTCAATAATCGGCCGAAATACCTCTTTGAAAATATTCGTGTAAAATCTTACGAGGTCATGACGCGCGAAGCATAGGATCTGCGTCTTGCGCCCGTGGTTTGTGAACAATTTAGAAGTGTTTTGTAGGCCCTAGGCCGTATCATCTAGGAGCTATTGATCTTGAAAGCATTTGCCAGCTGTCCGATTTTCTCAAAAATCCGCAGATATACATCTTTGAAAATATTCGTGTAAAATCGCACCAGGTCATGTCGCGCGAAGCATAGGCTCTTCGTCTTGCGGCCGTGGTTTGTGAACATTTTAGAAGTGGTTTGAAGGCCCTAGGCCCTATCATCTAGGAGCTATTGATCTTGAAAGCATTTGCCAGCTGTACGTTTTTCTCAATAATCGGCAGAAATACCTCATTGAAAATATTTGTCTAAAATTGCACGAGATCATGACGCGCGAAGCATAGGCTCTGCGTCTTGCGCCCGTGGTTTGTGAACAATTTAGAAGTGGTTTGAAGGCCCTAGGCCCTAACATCTAGGAGCTATTGAACTTGAATGCATATGGCAGCTGTACGTTTTTCTCAATAATCGGCAGAAATACCTCATTGAAAATATTCGTGTAAAATCGCACGAGGTCATGACGCGCGAAGCATAGGCTCTTCGTCTTGCCGCCGTGGTTTGTGAACATTTTAGAAGTGGTTTGAAGGCCCTAGGCCCTATCATCTAGGAGCTATTGATTTTGAAAGCATTTGCCAGCTGTACGTTTTTCTCAATAATCCGCAGAAATACCACTTTGAAAATATTCGTGTAAAATCGCACGAGGTCATGACGCGCGAAACATAGGCTCTGCGTCTTGCGCCCGTGGTTTGTGAACAATTTAGAAGTGTTTTGAAGGCCCTAGGCCGTATCATCTAGGAGCTATTGAACTTGAAAGCATTTGCCAGCTGTATGTTTTTCTCAATAATCGGCAGAAATACCTCATTGACAATATTCATGTAAAATCGCACGAGGTCATGATGCACGAAACATAGGCTCTGCGTCTTGCGCCCGTGGTTTGTGAACAATTTAGAAGTGTTTTGAAGGCCCTAGGCCGTATCATCTAGGAGCTATTTAACTTGAAAGTATTTGGCAGCTGTACGTTTTTCTCAATAATCGGCAGAAATACCTCATTGAATATATTCGTGTAAAATTGCACGAACTCATGACGCGCGAAACATAGGCTCTGCGTCTTGCGCCCGTGGTTTGTGAACAATTTAGAAGTGTTTTGAAGGCCCTAGGCCGTATCATCTAGGAGCTATTGAACTTGAAAGCATTTGGCAGCTGTACGTTTTTCTCAATAATCGGTAGAAATACCTCATTGAAAATATTCGTGTAAAATCGCACGAGGTCATGATGCGCGAAGCATAGGCTCTTCGTCTTGCGGCCGTGGTTTGTGAACATTTTAGAAGTGGTTTGAAGGCCCTAGGCCCTATCATCTAGGAGCTATTGATCTTGAAAGCATTTGCCAGCTGTACGTTTTTCTCAATAATCGGCAGAAATACCTCTTTGAAAATATTTGTGTAAAATCGCACGGGGTCATGACGCGCGAAGCATAGGCTCTTCGTCTTGCGGCCGTGGTTTTTGAACATTTTAGATGTGGTTTGAAGGACCTAGGCCCTATCATCTAGGAGCAATTGATCTTGAAAGCATTTGACGGCTGTATGTTTTTCTCAAAAATCCGGGGATATACCTCATTGAAAATATTTGTGTAAAATCGCACGAGGTCATGACGCACGAAACATTCACTCTGTGTCTTGTGCCCGTGGTTTGTGAACAATTTAGAAGTGTTTTGAGGGCCCTAGGCCCTATCATCTAGGAGCTGTTGAACTTGAAAGCATTTGCCAGCTGTATGTTTTTCTCAATAATCGGCAGAAATTCCTCATTGAAAATATTCATGTAAAATCGCACGAAGTCATGACACGCGAAACATAGGCTCTTCGTCTTGCGGCCGTGGTTCATGAACATTTTCGAAGTGGTTTGAAGGCCCTAGGTCCTATCATCTAGGAGCTATTGATCTTGAAAACATTTGCCAGCAGTATGTTTTTCTCAATAATCCGCAGAAATACCTCATTGAAAATATTCGTGTAAAATCGCACGAGGTCATGTCGCGCGAAGCATAGGCTCTGCGTCTTGCCGCCGTGGTTTGTGAACATTTTAGAAGTGGTTTGAAGGCCCTAGGCCCTATCATCTAGGAGCTATTGATCTTGAAAGCATTTGCCAGCTGTACATTTTTCTCAATAATCGGCAGAAATACCTCTTTGAAAATATTCGTGTAAAATCGCACGAGGTCATGACGCGCGAAGCATAGGCTCTTCGTCTTGCGGCCGTGGTTTGTGAACATTTTAGAAGTGATTTGAAGGCCCTAGGCCCTATCATCTAGGAGCTATTGATCTTGAAAGCATTTGCCAGCTGTATGTTTTTCTCAATAATCGGCAGATATACCTCATTGAAAATATTCGTGTAAAATCGCACGAGGTCATGACACGCGAAACATAGGCTCTGCGTCTTGCGCCCGTGGTTTGTGAACATTTTAGAAGTGTTTTGAGGGCCCTAGGCCCTATCATCTAGGAGCTATTGATCTTGAAAGCATTTGCCAGCTGTACATTTTTCTCAATAATTGGCAGAAATACCTCTTTGAAAATATTCGTGTAAAATCGCACGAGGTCATGACGCGCGAAGCACAGGCTCTTCGTCTTGCGGCCGTGGTTTGTGAACATTTTAGAAGTGATTTGAAGGCCCTAGGCCCTATCATCTAGGAGCAATTGATCTTGAAAGCATTTGCCAGCTGTACGTTTTTCTCAATAATCGGCTGAAATACCTCATTGAATATATTTGTGTAAAATCGCACGAGGTCATGACGCGCGAAGCATAGGCTATTCGTCTTGTGGCCGTGGTTTGTGAACATTTTAAAAGTGGTTTGAAGATCCTACGTCCTATCATCTAGGAGCTATTGATCTTGAAAGCATTTGCCAGCTGTATGTTTTTCTCAATAATCCGCAGAAATACCTCATTGAAAATATTCGTGTAAAATCGCACGAGGTCATGACGCGCGAAGCATAGGCTCTGCGTCTTGCGCCCGTGGTTTGTAAAATATTTAGAAGTGGTTTGAAGGCCCTAGGCCCTAACATCTAGGAGCAATTGAACTTGAAAGCATTTGCCAGCTGTACGTTTTTCTCAATAATCCGCAGAAATACCTTATTGAAAATATTCATGTAAAATCGCACGAGGTCATGACGCGCGAAGCATAGGCTCTGCGTCTTGCGCCCGTGGTTTGTGAACAATTTAGAAGTGTTTTGAAGGCCCTAGGCCGTATCATCTAGGAGCTATTGAACTTGAAAGCATTTGGTAGCTGTACGTTTTTCTCAATAATCGGCAGAAATACCTCATTGAAAATATTCGTGTAAAATCGCACGAGGTCATGACGCGCGAACCATAGGCTCTGCGTCTTGCGCCAGTGGTTTGTAAAATATTTAGAAGTGTTTTGAAGGCCCTAGGCCGTATCATCTAGGAGCTATTGAACTTGAAAGCATTTCGCAGCTGCACGTTTTCCTCAATAATCGGCAGAAATACCTCATTGAAAATATTCGTGTAAAATCGCACGAGGTCATGACGCGCGAAGCATAGGCTCTTCGTCTTGCGGCCGTGGTTTGTGAACATTTTAGAAGTGGTTTGAAGGCCCTAGGCCCTATCATCTAGGAGCTATTGATCTTGAAAGCATTTGCCAGCTGTACGTTTTTCTTAATAATCGGCAGAAATACCTCTTTGAAAATATTTGTGTAAAATCGCACGAGGTCATGACGCACGAAGCATAGGCTCTTCGTCTTGCGGCCGTGGTTTTTGAACATTTTAGAAGTGGTTTGAAGGACCTAGGCCCTATCATCTAGGAGCTATTGATCTTGAAAGCATTTGCCAGCTGTATGTTTTTCTCAAAAATCCGCGGATATACCTCATTGAAAATATTCGTGTAAAATCGCACGAGGTCATGACGCGTGAATCATAGGCTCTTCGTCTTGCGGCCGTGGTTTATGAACATTTTAGAAGTGGTTTGAAGGCCCTAGGCCCTATCATCTAGGAGCTATTGATCTTGAAAGCATTTGCTAGCTGTATGTTTTTCTCAATTATCCACAGATATACCTCATTGAAAATATTCGTGTAAAATCGCACAAGGTCATGACGCGCGAAACATAGGCTCTGCTTCATGCGCCCGTGGTTTCTGAACATTTTAGAAGTGGTTTGAAGGCCCTAGGTCCTATCATCTAGGAGCTATTGATTTTGAATGCATTTGCCAGCTGTTTGTTTTTCTCAATAATCGGCAGATATACCTCATTGAAAATATTCGTGTAAAATCGCACAAGGTCATGACGCGCAAAACATTTGCTCTGCGTCTTGCGCCCGTGGGTTGTGAACAATTTAGAAGTGATTTGAAGGCCCTAGGCCCTATCATCTTGGAGCTATTGATCTTGAAAGCATTTGCTAGCTGTATGTTTTTCTCAAAAATCGGCAGAAATATCTCATTGAAAATATTCGTGTAAAATCGCACGAGGTCATGACGCGCGAAACATAGGCTCTGCGTCTTGCGCCCGTGGTTTGTGAACAATTTAGAAGTGTTTTGAAGGCCCTAGGCCGTATCATCTAGGAGCTATTGAACTTGAAAGCATTTGGCAGCTGTTCGTTTTTCTCAATAATCGGCAGAAATACCTCATTGAAAATATTCGTGTAAAATCGCACGAGGTCATGACGCGCGAAGCATTGGCTCTTCGTCTTGCGGCCGTGTTTTGTGAACATTTTAGAAGTGGTTTGAAGGCCCTAGGCCCTATCATCTAGGAGCTATTGATCTTGAAAGCATTTGCCAGCTGTACATTTTTCTCAATAATCCGCAGAAATACCTCATTGAAAATTTTCGTGTAAAATCGCACGAGGTCATGACGCGCGAAGCATAGGCTCTACGATTTGCGGCCGTGGTTTGTGAACATTTTAGAAGTGATTTGAAGGCCCTAGGCCCTATCATCTAGGAGCTATTGATCTCGAAAGCATTTGCCAGCTGTATGTTTTTCTCAATAATCGGCAGAAATACCTCTTTGAAAATATTCGTGTAAAATCGCCCGAGGTCATGACGCGCGAATCATAGGCTCTTCGTCTTGCGGCCGTGGTTTGTGAACATTTTAGAAGTGATTTGAAGGCCCTAGGCCCTATCATCTAGGAGGTAATGATCTTGAAAGCATTTGCCAGCTGTATGTTTTTCTCAATAATCGGCAGAAATACCTCATTGAATATATTCGTGTAAAATCGCACGAGGTCATGACGCGCGAAGCATAGGCTCTGCGTCTTGCGCCCGTGGTTTGTGAACAATTTAGAAGTGTTTTGTCTTTTCGGCACCAAGTTTCAACAAAAATCAAAATGTCATCGTTAGAAATGTTTTTGAGGAATTCTGGGCCTGTGTTTTCGGGCCAAACACAGAAGACCACAGACCCTGTATGTTCCTATGGCTAATTTGGAATGAACTGAACTTCTTTTACATAAAACATCGTTGACTATTTTCAGTGAAACAAAATGAATTGTTGATAACAAGATACTACTTTAATCATTTATGCTGATATTGTCATTTAGTATTTGTATAGTTCAATTCAAATTGGAATTGATTAAATTGATTAAAATTGATATGTATTCATAAGCTCGTATTAGTTCAGCAGCCTATCACAAAGGACGCTGAGGAGGTGTGTGATCTCACCTAGCTCAGATGGAGGGGCAGGTAGGACAGGGGCCAGGGCGAGTGGGACAGGGGCCAGGGCGAGTAGGACATGGGCCAGGGTGGGTAGGACAGGGGCCAGTGAGAGTGGGACAGGGGCCAGGGCAAGTGGGACAGGGACCAGGGGCCAGGGCCGGTAGGACAGGGGCCGGTGAGAGTGGGACAGGGGCCAGGGCTGGTAGGACAGGGGCCATTGTAAGGGCCCCGGGGCGGTGTAGCTGGACTTGTGTTGGTGGGTGTGCACTCTGGGGGGGCTGCTGGGAACTGGGGGGGGGCTGGATGGGTTGCGTCCCAGTGCCACGTCTTTTAGCGTTTAAGTGAAGACTTTTTCCACACCCTCTTTGTTTAGACGCAGCCCGTTGTAGAGGTACCAGGGGCCGATGGTGGAGCGACAAGCCAGGTGCATGCTGGGAAGCGCAGCGCAGCCTCTGGCGATCTCCGTGTTGATGTCGCAGATGACATGAAGGGGGACATCGGTCAGTGGCGGCAGTGTGGAAATGACCACGCGAGAAAGGGCAGCAGTGCAGTATAATGGGCAAGGAGCTGGTCTTGTAACCTAAAGGTCACAGGTTTGATTCCCGGGTAGGACACTGCCGTTGTACCCTTGAGCAAGGTACTTAACCTGCATTGCTCCAATATATCAGCTGTATAAATGGATGCAATGTAAATGCTATCTAAAAGTTGTGTAAATCTAGAAGTTTCTGCTAAATGCATGTGCTGTAATGTAATGCTGTTCACTGTGCTCTTGTCACTGCAGATGGAGATGTGCCTCAGAGGGAGCCTGGCCAGAGCGAGCTCTCTAAACTCTGCAAGCTCCATCTGGAGCAGGGCCAGGGTCTCCCTTCTGTGTTGGGCGTCATTTCGCGGAGAAGCGGGGGCAGTGCAGGGCATGCTGGGTACAGTGGTGGGTACAGTGCAGGGTGTGGCTTCCTCTGGGTCTGAATCCTCAGCTTGTGTGATGAGTAGACATTTACCCTTCTGTGCTTTTACATTACATTACATTACAGGCATTTAGCTTGTCCAAAGCGACGTACACAGCTTTTTTACATTGCATCCATTTATACAGCTGGATAAATACTGGAGCAATGCAGCTTTAAGTACCTTGCAAAAGGGTATAACCTGGTTCTACTTGGGAAGTTAACTTGTGACCTTCAGGTTACAAGACCAGCTCCTTACCCATTATACTGCGCTGCCACCATTATACTACATCGTTCTTTATAAAACAACCAGGCTGGCTTCACTAGCACTTTGGATGAGAGCGGACTCGTTTGTATAGATCAGTGGTCTCCAACCCTGGTCCTGGAGAGCTACAGGGTCTGCTGGTTTTTGTTTTCACCTTAAAATCAGCACCCAATTGAGACCCAAGACACCAGGCGAGTTAAGTTAACTGTAATCAACTGCTCTAATTGATTCATGAAGTGCAGAGTCACTATGAAAACCAGCAGACCCTGTAGCTCTCCAGGACCAGGGTTGGAGACCACTGGTATAAATGTTCACGTTTAGCACTACACTGTCCAAATGTTCATCTTTGTGGACTTTTGCTCCCCTTTCCAATTCCTCTCTTCTGAATGTGAGGGTAGTGCTTACATACGACACTGTGTCTGGCCTTGGTCTTATCTGTGAAAAATAATTAAATAGTTTTTAACCTTTTCATTTGCCTTTTCAGCAAAGTCCACATGTAGGGTTTCAGGGTTGTTTCTCATTACATTTAGTTGTTTCTTCTTGGCCTTTGCACTTCTCAGCTAGGGAGGGTATAGAATCTTCATAGCAGTCTGTTTGGTAGCCGTGGCAACAGCTCCAAAAATGGTTACTTTTCATCAGTTTTAACTGCCACTCTGCCTAGCCTTGGGTTAGCTTCTTAGCTACCTCTGTTAAAATATATTGAGCTATGCCAATGCTATCAGATTTATTATTGGTTTTTTTGTGTGAAATACTGTACCCAAATGTTCAAATTTATGACTAATTTATACAGTTTATACAGTTTGTTTTTCCAAAGGTTTGCCTTATTTCCTTTAAATTTGACTTATAGCTTAGTTTTGTTCCTACCTTTCTCCTAGTTTTGTGTTTTCCCTTGTTATATCCTTATTATTTCTCTGTCTTCTCTGTGTTCTATACTTCTTTTTTATTTTTAGTTTTTTTAATCAATTGTGTGTATTTTGCTTCACCTGTAAATACTACATTTGTTTGGTATTTTGAAGAGCTCATTACTTTAAGCAGGTTCTAACTCTCTTTCTCTCATACACACAGGGAGGTTTTATTCTTAAACTTAGTCTTAACTTAGGAAACCTGTATTTCCCACCGTCCAGGTATTTCAACCTGTTTATCTTTATAATTTTGCAAGGTTCTTGTTATATTACATTACATTACATTACATTACAGGCATTTAGCAGACGCTCTTATCCAGAGCGACGTACAACAAGTTATATCAGTTTAAACTGATCGATCGCATCATTTTTGATCATTTCAAACTCAAAACACAAAGCACAACAATGCTTTCATTATGAGACCTATTTATATATCCCTTTTGTTTCTGCAGAAATTGTTTGTGCGAAAAGTAGCCTACTTGGTCAAAGTGTGCCCGTGCGTGATATCCTGTTCTATCTAATGTTATTATAATACAAATATCAAGGCCGTAGCAAATGACATAGGGCCACATCCGCACCAACGCTGCTTTCATACAAAAGGGCCAATCAGATAAACAATTTTGTCGGGTTGCAAAGAAAGACAAAAGAGCTCATTAATATTCAGAAACATATTTCTTATAGCGCGTGTGCAAGTGCATGAGTATGTTTATTCAGTGACTAAAACTGTAATTTCCACTGCGCGACTTAAGGTTGCGCAATGCCCAGCTTCGTTTCCAAGTCGACGCCACCGCTGACAGCCCAGCTTCTCAGCATTTCAGTCACGCGTGATTGCGTGAGCAACGGAACAGTGCAGAAAATCAGTGCAAAACTGAAAAGAGATTGAGTCAAACAATGACTACTATTGTCTGTAAATCTTTGGTTGGGCCTGCCCTGGCTTCTTTTGCTTATCCTTGGCTAATTACCTATTATTATTATTATTATTATTATTATTATTATTATTATTATTATTATTATTATTATTATTATTATTATTATTATTTTATTTTTTATTTTTTTCATGGAAAATTCCTTGAATAGAATTTACAACCCAATATCCGCCCATGTGTAGCGGCTGTCTCTGCGGTCATGCAGGGCTGCAGGGCCAAGTCTGCAACCCGGCTGAAACTTACATTTCAAAAGTGACCGTTTTGTGTTAAGAGCCGACTATTGCCATACTATGGTCTTTAAAATGCCGTTAGAAATACCGGTTGTAGTAATCATTTGATAATTGGTTTTAACTGGCTTTTGATAAATATAATCCAACTTGGATTTATTCTGTGTTTCAGGCAATAGGGGGCGTACACACTGCTAGGAAGAAGGTAGGCTCGCGGATCTCAGTTGTTGATGCGGTTATTTTAAGGCAAAATATATTTTGGTTTGGTTTGTCCCTTGTACCATTTTTGTTGGAAGAGAAAGTATCTGTATTTGTCGAAATGTTGAAATGATCCCCAGCCTTGCCAAAACATTTTTTTCACATTTCACTTTAACATCAAATGTCTTTCGTGGAATATCACCAAAATGCCTCTTACCTTTCTTACCTTTGTCTTCATATACTTCATATATTATTGTAGGGCTTCGTCGCTTTGGATAAAAGCGTCTGCCAAATAAGTGTTATGTAATGGAGTATGATCGTGGCCTTCTTTCAAATGCTTTCTTATCGTTTCAGGAAAATTCGTGTCCAGTATGAAGACAAATTTTTGGAGGAAGCTGAAAATCTGCCTGCGTCCGTCGAGGAGGAATCTTTGAAGCATCACATGAACACACGCATCTTCACACAGCATCTGAAGTCTGAGTAACTCATGAATTCATTTTGAAAAAGACTTATTCCCACCCCCTAGCACACCTTAAGAACATGATTATTTGATTCATATGTCGTGTTTTATATGGGCGGTAGCTGTTTGACTATGACTCAGTTTGTGGATTATTCATATTATGTATTTGATTTATTTTGTGTTTTGTATTATTTGTATATGTACTGTGGCGTGGATCGGGGCATGCCCCCGCAGTGCCCCCCCCAACCTTACAGGCACCAGCTCAAACCTGCCACCAGGCCAGCTGTTCAGGACCCGGGACAGCGCCACGCTATGAAACCCAGCCACAGGACCCTGGAGAGCGGCAACCTGGAAATTCCCCAACTCCCTCCTGTGCACTCAACGCACCTGCAATCAATGAGGCGACACAGCTGCCGCCACTCCAGGGAAATGGGCTGGGAGCTTAAAAGGAGGCCTTTGTCTTCCTTGAGGAGAGGGTTATTGGGCTGCAGAAGGGCTGTTGATACCTGTTTGAAACTTTTTCCTTGTCTTTCAGAATCCGGTGGAGACGCAGGATCACATCCCTTCTGCTTTAAAGAGGGATCCCCTCAGCTGTCTCCTGGTCGTCGCTACCCCTAATTTCGGTTACTTTACTTTAATTTAATTCAGACAAGAGACTTTAGTTGTTGAGTTCGGTTTTGTTTGTGTATATAATTTTGGTTAAATGAAAGGCCCTGTTGGGCTATTTTTCCCCAAACCTCCGGTCTGTGTATTTCTGTTCCGCCCCGCCTGCACCGTCACGCCCAGTACGGTGCCACAGTACCTATTAAGGTTTGCATATGTGAATTTTATGTTAGTACTTTAATTATGTTGCGCACTCACACTTGCTGGTCTGTCTATTGGACTATTATCATTCATAATCCGGAAGTTAGTCTGTCAGTTAAACATCCTTTTTGGTCAGGATATGATTTTTGTGGTATACTCTCATTTTGGAATCACGGCAGTGCTGTCCATGAGAACTACGACCACTTGTGACAATTATTAAGGCTTGCTAATACTTTGTAATATTATTTTTGAGCACAATCCTGCAGGAATTACTGTATATTGCTGCAATATACACCCCGACTTTTCTTCACATTTCTCAAAATGTATTCTATTAATTGTCCACCAGGTGTCTTCATATTTGGATGAGCAGGTACTCACTACACTACAAGGTACTAAAACATACTAGACGACATGAGTGGAATTTAAAATGCAAAGCGTTAAATACAAATGTAATTATATGTGGTAGTTTTGTAAGTGAGTAACACTGAAACGGTTTGAAATTGATTTCATGTCATTTATTTTGTTCGTATTTTTTTTAGCCCCCACGTTTCTAAAGATAATGCTCATCCTCCAGCGACTAAAACTGGACAACATATGTCTGTGGGCTTTAATACAGTAGATATGGCAGCAGGATGCATTATGTGTCCATACCGAATTGTACTCTGTACTGATTTTACTCCTTTATACATATTCTAACTTTAAAGCTATTCCTTGTCCTTGTAATGTGAATCTTTCCATGGTTGTCAAAATTATGTGGATTTTAATGCTGCACATGAATTGCCTTCTGGGGACAATAAACTTCTAATGAAAGTAGAAGTGTTCTTATTTAATGTTATTTAATTTAACAATGACAGCACAATTGTAACATTAAGAATGGGAGTGCGTCAGCGCAGATTCTTTTGTCAAAATTACCAAAATGTTGTCATTATTTTAAAGTACAGTGCTGTTGTATGACATTTCATTAATTATCTCCTTAACGACGGCTTCAACCGGGGCCGTCTGTATTAAACGAGTAGGAATGCTGGCTCCCTCTTGTGGACATAAAACGCACCTGCAACAGAGTACCCGAGTGTCCGCGCACCTGTCATCAATCACCATTAAAGCACTGGTGAAAAACAGCTCGGCTACGTTTAGGAACACGAATTCGGTTGTTGTGGAGGAAGTTGTAAGTAATCGCCCTTTTTATTATCTTAATCGGGTATGGTAAAAATCTGACAAACATTCAATTAATTCCAATTTTTTTCGCAAATTTTCGATTTATTTGCGCATGTAAACGTAGTAAAGTCGGCTTTAAATTTCGGCCTTTTAAAACTGCGCATGCGATAGGTCACCAAACGCAGTGAGCTGGGTGTTGTTTGTATATCTTTATGCGGGGGGAAAGAATCAGTACAGGTAAACCAGCAAGATTAAGTCTGAGGGACTGTGGTTTAATCGATGTTTAAAGATGTTTAGGGAAACACCCAGGTGGGTATGACGGTGTGGCATGGCTGCGACGATTGAACAAGTTATTATAATGTAAACTACAGGAAAGTAAGATGGTATTGAACGTTATTTCAGAATTAGGAGTTTATTTTTTCTTTTGTAACTTTGCTTAGTTCAGATCAGAAGAAGCAGTAACTATTTGAAAGGAAAGTTGGATTTGTTTGTATGCAACTGGACTATATTACGTGCACGCATGCATCTGAGGATCAGTTGAGGTTTTTTAACGACCAGCGGAGGGCAGTAATGAATCTGGAAGCGTTTAAAATGCCGGAATCATACAAAGAGAAGAAGAAGCTGAAGCATCACGCAAAGCGGTGTAAAGTAATTAGTACTTTTTGGACACAACTAATTGGCCTTACATGATTATTAAAAGAACCCATGTAAAACCCAGGTATTAGATAAATCGTGTTTTTTTTAACCATGCAGATGCTTAATCAGAATATTGTTTCAAACTGATTTTCGGGGTGTTTGTGTGCACGTTGCTGTAAATCACCTGCATGTTAAGGATTGAGATTAGTCTTCACTTTTCCAGGGTAGCAGACGCGCGCACACACACACATTTCACTGGTCTACCTCTGTTTAGTGTGTGACTAAAAACTAAATTACACAGCCTAATATGTAGATTGTATTGTAGATTGTAATGTAATGTAATGCATCTCACTTCACATACATTGGTTTGATTATCAATTTCTTATTTTTAAATGCTTTTAATTGGTCCCTTCTGTTTTAAAGGAGCTGAGCAGACTCGGGGAGTGCTTTGGAGGCATCGGTGCTGGGCTTCATATGTCCCCTGATTCAGAATGCTGCTCCCCGACTCGTCTTCAACCTTCCCAAGTTCTCCCAAGTCACTCCTCTGCGGAGTTCACTCCACTGGCTACCGGTCGCTGCCAGGACCAGGTTCAAAGTCCAGATCCTCGCCTACCCTGCAGCCAACAGGACGGCCCCCGGCTACTTACAGGACATGATTCAATCCTACACGCCAGCTCGACCACTCCGCTCTGTGGAAACGGGGCCACTTGCACCCCTGCCATTCGGATGAATCTGGGATAATTTTTTCACTTAAATTCCCCTCTTTTATGCTACACATGTACCTCCTGTGCCAATTTCATGTTACCTGTACCGCCATCCAGCACTTATACTGTACTTTGTATCATTATCTTGATGTTGTACCTTGTCATGCCTCCTAGTTTTACTTAGCAGAGGTTAGGTCAGAGTAATGTTTAATGTGTGAACTGGACTTAATGTGTTCATGGCTATGAATAACTGTTACAAAATGAGTATTGTGCCTTATTGGATCTGTGTTTTGTAGTTGCTCCAATGACCTTCTTTATGCACTTATTGTACGTCACTTTGGATAAAAACGTCTGCCGAATAATTCAATGTAATGTCAGGAGTTTGCCTCCCTCTGCTGGACAGAAAATGGCAGTACAGCAGAGGAAATCCGATTAAAAAAATGTTGCAATGAACAAGTCGATTTTTTGTATGGTTATCAAATGTATGTGGATTTTAATGCTGCACACAAGTTGCCCTCTGGGGATAATAAAGATCTACTGAAACCGAAACTCACTGTTCTTATTGTGCATAATTTTTATTCAGCAATGGCAGCACAACTTTCAAGACTGAAATGGAATTGCAGAATAAAATTCCAAACACACAATTTTATTTCATTATTTAAAAGAAAATAAAATGCATTTACAAGCCCTGTCCCCAATACATATCCACTGCAGTTTATAAAAACAGAATATGAGTGTTCTCCATAGTACATTACTGGTTAGATTAAATCTCATTTTTCATCCTTGTGAAAGAAAACATTCAAAGGCATAAAAAATGTAACCCACTAATCACTTTCAGGCACACCTATAAGATGCAACAATATTACACCTTTAATTAGGTCATCTGTTTGAATGGGACTTGTCAGTCACCTGTTGTGCTAATTATAAATCACAAAGGAATTCCTTCAATGAATCAAAAGCTTTATTTAAAGAAGCCAAAATATGTTAGGGTGTCAGTTTATATTTTGCCACAGTTTCTTAGAGTTCATTTTAGGAGAGCACCTAATTGGATCTGTGTGATTCAAAGCTGAGCTCTTCCTGTTTATTTCTGATGGGTCTGAGAATAAGTTCACTAATTTTTTTAACAGTGGCGTTTCTCATCAGCTTCCATTCACTGCATCACGCCCAGCAGATTTGAGCCAGCCACGGCCGGGGGGTTCCAGCTTTTTCTTTTTTTTTTTTTGGAAATATTTCTGTTGTGTCATCTTCTTCTACCCACAGAAGAGCCGGCCGATTCACAGACGAGAAGGTGGCGCAACGGTATTGTCTTTGCCTACGGATGCAGAGGTTGGGGGTTCGAGCCCCCCTTTGTCTTTGTTTCGCCTATCTATACTTGGGTTGTCTCATCATCAGGCCACTTCTGCAGCCGCGCAACCGCTAACACGACGGTGGCGTAAACGTATTGTCCGATGCTCGGAACGCTGAGCTTCAGGGTTCGAATCCCGGTTCGTCCCTTCAGTTTCTACTTCTGAGGTCTGACAGTCTTCATGTCACTGCAGGAAAAACAGAAAAAACGTCAAAGTTACAGTGGTGCAGAGGAATGGTTCTCGTTTTCCACTACCAAGGTCAGAGGTTCAAGCCCTGCTTTCCCCTTTTCAGTTTGCGCAGCTTTTGTCCGTTGTGCTGTGTAAGTGCACAAAAAAATGAGCGATAAATGCAAAGGATTACGTGGCGTAGGGGGCTGAACCGATCCCCAGGAGGTAGAGGTTGATGGTTCGATTCCCCGAGACCGCACCTGAGCAACGTCGGTGGTCCCCAAGGGCAGGGGAGGTGTGTGTGTGTGGAGGGGTAGGCAATCTGGCCCCCCGAAATTTCCGAGAATACAACATGGGGGTTATAATACTTTTTTGCAAATTTCAAAATTTTCTGAAGGTAAAAAAAAAAAAAAAATTTGACTGGGCCCCACTCTCCATTAGTGCATTACTACTGACAGTCCCCCATACTACTACGCAATCAAATGAACTCATTTGATTGCAGAAAGGTAGCAGTATGTAAGACTGGCAGTAGTAATACACTAATATACACCAAATTTGGTGCATAGAAACAAAAACAAACAAAACCAAACTCATGCTTACACCGTGCCTCCATCTGGGGACTTCCTGCATCTGTTAGACAGCCACAGTGCTACCCTGATCAGCTCGTTGGGCTGCAGACAAGCTGGAGAGAAAAAAGGGGGGGGGGTGCTTAAAATCACCAAAATTTGTTACATATGAACATACATTATGTAAATGCAACAGGCGCATGAACATCTTTGTTCAAAGGGAGTTGGAAGGACTGCATAGGTGGAATCAGTGTATGGTGCTACACTTTAAAAGCCTTTAAAAAATAGACTTTAATGTTATGGTGGAGTTCTGATACTTGCTCTACTGTAATGCTGTGTGTGTGAATTCTGCACCCAAAACTATGTAAACAATGAGCTTGTAACAATTATCAGACGTCATCAACCGCGCGTGCACCCGCACGCTATCACGCAAACCGAGTTTGTAATGGCGCTAATCGCATTCGTCTTGAACATTCCGATTCCGTCAACTTGTTTTTCTCCTCGGTAAGTTTCAAAAGTTCAATTCTGAGTTAGCTAACATTTTATGTGTGTTTACTAAGCTGTCTGTTAAGCAGGATTAGCTGTGTGTTGCCTTGGTGGACTGAAATGGCTGTTTTTAGCTTCTCAGGCAGGCATCACATCAGAAACTGTGTAAATCAGCTGAAATGAAGCGAATATTAGCAGCCAGTAACTGTTAGCGCACATAAAGCCTAATACTACAAGCCACATTCCTCATGAGAAAAACTAACGTTGAACGGACGTTAACTTCTTGTGGAAGCGCCGCTTCCCCGTGTTTTGTTCGGAACACGATGAGTTCACGTTTGTACAATAAGTGCAAGATATCTGAGTAACTAGGATAACTGGCAGTTTTTAGTTAACTTAAGCTAATTTAGTTCATTCATTCAGAGGCTTAATGAACAGTTAGTTTTAACAATGAAGAGGAAGAGGACCCTAAAAGATTTCTTTTTTTGGTAAGCGTGGTCGTTTTGCTTAAAAAAAAAAAAAAAAAAACCAGTAATGCTGAATAGGAATGAAAACAAAGACAATATTGAAGCCCAAAGTCATGTGTAGAATAAGAGACTCCCCCTCCTAAAGGGACAGGGGAGCTGCATGGCCCCCCCCTCCTCTCCCCAGGCACAGGAGAGCTAGCAGAACTGGTGACAGTGAATCTGGGACTGTGTACAAACTACAACACCCTTATGACTGTATCTACTATCTCTGTGCATGTTCCACCATGAGTGTGTGTGAGAGAGTGAGAGAGAGAGGAGAGACTGTGTGTCTGTGTGCGTGTGTGGTGTGTGCAATGCATGTATGTGTGTGTGTGTCTGTGTGAGAGAGAGAGGAGAGACTGTGTGTCTGTGTGTGCGTGAGAGAGAAAGAGAGAGGAGAGTGATTTTGTGTGTGTGTGTGTGAGAGAGAGAGAGAGAGGAGACTGCGAGTATGTGTGTGCGCATGCGTGTGCATATATATATATGTGTGTGTGTGAGAGAGGAGAGACTGAGGATGTGTGTGAGAGAGAGAGAAGAGACTGTGTGTGTGTGAGAGAGTGAGAGAGAGAGCAGAAACTGTGTGTCTGAGTGCGTGTGTGCGCAATGTGCATATATATATGTGTGTGTGAGAGCGAAAGAGAGGGTAGAGACTGTGTGTGTGTGCACGTGGATATATATGTGTGTGTGTGTGTTTGTGAGAGAGCAAAGAGACTGTGTGTGTGTGCATATATATATATGTGTGTGTGAGAGAGAGAGGTAGAGGCTCTGTGTGTGTGTGTGTGTGTGTGTGTGTGTGAGAGAGAGAGAGGAGAGACAATCAGTTCCACTGAAATAACTAACCATTTTAACATCATTTAAACCTGACCAAAGTGGGGTAAATCTAGCAGCTAAAATGATAAATGAAATCTTCCATCAATCAGCACTTAAAGCTAACCTCAAAAAAACTAACAAGAGAATAAATCAGAAACAAAATCTTGAAGAAAAATGGTTTGATGATGAATGTAAATCTACTAGAAAAAAACTAAGAAAACTATCAAATTTGAAACATCATCAGCCACAAAACCCTGACCTGCGCCTCAAATATTGTGAAATCCTTTCATTATATAAACAAATGTTAAAGCAAAAAAAACAAAAACAAATTCATGAAACTCTAAAAGAGATGGAAGATTCCATTAACCAAAATCAGTTCTGGGAAAAATGGAATAACTTAAGTAACAAAACACCTGAAGAATTAGCCATCCAAAATTGTGAAATTTGGAAAAACCATTTTAAAAACCTATATACAGAATTCTCTCAAGATGATCTCAATTTGGAACAAAAACTACTTCAAGAAAAACTGAAGATACTTGAATCAACAATCAAGGACAACCAGAATCCCCTGGACAACCAAATTACCCTAAAAGAACTAAATGAAAAAATCCAAAAACTCAAACCTAAAAAAGCTTGTGGCCCTGACAGTATCAGAACAGAAATGCTTAAATACAGCACCCCTGAGCTGCAGAAGGCCTTACTTAAGTTATTCAACCTAATATTACAAACAGGCTGCTTCCCTGAGATCTGGAGCCAAGGGCTTATATCCCCAATCTACAAGAGTGGAGATAAATTCGACCCCAATAACTACCGAGGCATTTGTGTGAGCAGTAATCCGGGGAAGGTTTTCTGCAGTATTCTTAACGCCCGAATACAAGCCTTCCTTACCGAACACAATGTCTTGAGTAAGAGTCAGATTGGCTTTCTTCCAAAACACCGCACAACTGACCATATTTACACCCTACACACCCTAATCAACAAACATGTATACCAAAAAAATAAAGGAAAAATCTTTGCATGCTTCATTGACTTCAAAAAAGCATTCGATTCAATCTGGCACGAGGGCCTATATTATAAAATCCTACAAAGTGGTGTAGGGGGTAAAGTGTATGACATAATTAAATCAATATACGTAGAAAACAAGTGCGGAATAAAATTTGGCAAAAAAAGAACTGATTTCTTCACGCAGGGGCGTGGGGTGAGGCAGGGCTGCAGTTTGAGTCCAACATTGTTCAATATTTATATCAATGAATTAGCGGTGTTACTGGAACAATCTTCAGCTCCTGGCCTCACTCTAAACAACACAGATGTTAAATTCTTGCTCTATGCAGATGACCTGGTCCTGCTGTCACCCACTAAACAAGGACTACAGCAGAACCTGGATCTGCTAGAGCAATACTGTCAGAACTGGGCACTGACAGTAAATTTGAAAAAGACAAAGATTATGATCTTCCAAAAAAAGCCCAGATCTCAGGAAAACAGATACCTCTTTACTCTAGGAAACACCGTCCTAGAACACACACTAAGCTACGATTACCTAGGACTAAAAATCAGTGCGTCAGGGAGCTTTGGCCTAGCAGTGAATGCATTAAAAGAAAAAGCCCGCAGAGCTTTTTATGCGATTAAAATAAATATTCCCATTAGAATCTGGTTAAAAATCTTTGACTGTGTCATCCAGCCTATCATGCTGTATGGAAGCGAAATATGGGGTCCACTCAGTCAGCAAGACTACACCAAGTGGGAGAAACATCCAGCTGAAACACTGCATGCAGAATTCTGTAAAAACATACTAAAAGTACATAGAAATGCCCCTAACAATGCGTGCAGGGTTGAATTAGGCAGATTTCCGACTCTCATTCAAATCCAAAAAAGGGCATTAAATTTTATTGAACATCAACAGACTCCTTACAATTCTTGGCACTCCAAACCCAAGAGCTCAGCCCAGGAAAGTATCCCCTCAGTCAGCTGGTTCTGAACCTCTCTAGACTAACATTAACACATACTAATGCAAACCAGCTTCAGACCAGCACTGCTTCACAACAGCCCATTAGAGTCAACCAAATTATAAAACACATCAAAAGCTCCTATCTGGACCATTGGAACAAAGAAACACAATCCCAAAATAAACTGAATTGTTATCGGGCCCTAAATAGAAAATACACACAGGCAGAGTATCTCTCCTCTGTCAGAGATACAAAGCAGAGACGGATCCTGACCAAGTACAGGCTCAGTGACCACACGCTTGCAATTGAAATAGGCAGATACAAAAACTCATGGGTACCAAAAGAAGAGCGAATATGTGGTCACTGCAAGACAGGGGAGGTGGAAATAGAGATGCACTTCCTCCTTACTTGCACAAAATATTTACTAATTAGAAAAAAATATTTCCAAAAATGATCCCAAATTATAAATAATTTTAGTTACAGATCAAAAGAAGAAAAATGTGCAATTCTTTTAGGGGAAGGATCAACAGCCCCAATTGCGGCACAGTTCATTTCAGCCTGGCGTAACCTGAGGGACAGTGAGTGACCACCCACCCCATATAAACATTGTACATATTTATTGATTTACTTCTGTTGCTGTTATTGTATATGCTGTTATTTGTATATATTGTTACATTTACCATTATTATTTTAATATTATTATTATTTTACGTATTATATATGTATGCTTTGGCAATAAGTACGTTTGTATTTCATGCCAATAAAGCAACTTAAATTGAAATTGAAATTGAGAGAGGACTGCGAGTGTGTGTGTGCACATGCGTGTGCATATATATGTGTGTGTGTGTGTGTGTGAGAGAGAAGAGACAGTGTGTGTGCATATATATATATATATATATATATATATATATATGTGTGTGTGTGTGCGAGTTTGTATCCATGTGCAATGCATACATGTGTGTGAGAGAGGAGAGATTGAGTGTGTGTGTGTGTGTGTGTGTGCGCGTGCATGTGCATATAAATATGGCTGTGTGCGTGAGAGAGAGAGAGGAGAGACTGTGTGTGTGTGATCCTATATACGTGTGTGTGTATGTGTGTGAGAGAGAGAGGAGAGACAGTGTGTGTGAGAGAGAGAGAGAAGAGACTGTGTGCGTGTGTGTGTGTGTCTGTGAGTGTGTGTGCGCATAGAAATATGTGTGTTTGTGTGTGTGTGTGTGTGTGAGAGAAGAGACTGTGTGTGTGCATATATATATGTGTGTGTGCGAGTTTGTGTTCATGTGCAATGCATACATGTGTGTGTCTGTGCAAGAGAGAGGAGAGACTGTGTGTGAGAGAGGAGAGACTGAGTGTATGTGCGTGTGTATGTGCATATATAGGTGTGTGTGTGTGTGTGTGAGACAAAGAGAGAGGAGAGTCTGATTTTGTGTGTGTGTGAGAGAGAGAGAGAGAGAGAGAGAGAAGACTGCGAGTGCGTGTGTGCGCATGCGTGTGCATATACATGTGTGTGTGTGAGAGACAGAAAAGACTGTGTGTGTGTCTGTGACAGAGAGAGAGAGACAAAGAGACTGTGTGCCTATATATATGTGTGTATATATATATATATATATATATGTATGTATGTGGGTGTGTGTGTGCATATAAATATGGTTGTGTGTGTGTGAGAGAGAGAGGAGAGACTGTGTGTGTGTGTATGTGTGATTCTATATATATATATATATATATATATATACATACATATATATATACATACATGTGTGTGTGTCTGTGTGTGTATGTGTGTGCATATATATGTGTGTGTGTGTGTGTGTGAGAGAGAGGAGAGACTGCGTGTCTGTGTGTGTGTGTGTGTGTGTGTGTGTGCGTGCATGTCTGTGTCACACTAAATTCATAAAATAGGAAAACATTTCATATAACAATCCACAAGTCTCAATATCTACAAACGGCAAAATTTCACATCAATTTAATCTACATCCGGGCATGAAACGGGGCTGTCTGTTGTCACCACTACTGTACGTACAACATACACTATACGTACACTACTTACTGTATACATGACCACAATAATAATAAAGTCTGGAACATTAAGATGGAATAACGCCTGACACTAAAGATATTAAATTTACCTGCCAATCTGTAAGTGTACTGTAAGCTGTAGTAACAAAAATGTCAGACCAATCAATTCAGCCAAGGCAACAAGCTAGCTATTTCTGCTAACAGAAGTGGATCACTGTACACACGACCGCTATACAATTTATATAAATTTGAGGGACAGTCAGAGAAAGCAAACATGCCGACCATCAGGTTTAGTTAGCTAAATAGATAGTGGCTTATAACGAGAGAATTATTTAAGCATCACAAATAAATAAAAATAAATAAAATCTCACTCAAAACAAAGAATCGAAATGTTTTTTTTCCCCTAATGCTAGCCAACAGATGTTGAAATAATAGAACAGGTGGCTGGAAACAAGACATTTATGATGGAGTATAACGGAACTTCGTCATAGAGACATGCAGACTTCACGACGTGAGGAGAAGCATTAAACATTATAGCCACATTAACAGGAGGGGAGTGGCATACCTGTTTACAACAAACTAGTTTGCTTACGTCAGCTAGCTTGTTTGCTATCTAGTTAATGGTATCTACAGCTCGCTAGCTTGTTCATTTATTGATGCAAACTGTTTCTCGCCAGTTGGGTTAAATGTATGGACATTATCGGACGTCAACGCGAAGTGTATTTCCAAATAAAGTTCAAGTTAGCTGGCAATCATCATACATTAACTTCGGTGCGACAAAAAATGAACCTACCTTTCGGTCGCGCAGTTGTTGTGTGGAAATATTTACAAGTTTCAGACGGTACCGCATGGCGTTTCGACAATGGCTTTTTCGGGAAATGCAGTGCAACGCCAGATCCGATTCAGCAATCACAACTACTTAATGACTACCAATCCCATAAGGGCTTTCAAAAACACAAAAATTGCGTCACGGTTTCTCAAACCGTATTTATTCGAATAAAGGGGAAACACTGTTATTTTCTTTACGTTCTCAGTGCTTTTCATGTACTGGAGCTACATTGCGGTTTCCGTATAATTTTGAACGGATGAAAAAAATGGATTAATTCGAATTTTCAGGAAGCATTCGTTATATAAATTTATATAAAAATAAAGCAAATAAAGTGGTCCATTAGTCATGGCAACAAATAATTGTGCAGAACCTTTGTGTGTACAAGTAATACATTTCCATACAAATTTTTTTTTTTTTTTTTAATTCAATTGTTCAATCAACTTTTGATTATCATCAGATGTTTTGGTGGAAAAAATGGTTAATATATGTTTTAACGTTTAATTTCATTGTTTTACTGAATGATGTGATTTTGTATACTTACTGAGTTTAAACATTTAACATCATGATAGTAACTGTTGCTTTAGTGGAATTTGTTTTATTCAAACTGTTTTTGAGAGTCGCTCCTTGCCTGCCTACCTGTACTGTAGAACGAAGGAGACGCAAATGCTGAAGTGGATCAGACGTTGGACTTCATTTCATGAAGTTAACTAGTAAGGTACAAAGGCGAAAGGATGTTTAAGCTTTCTATAGCCTCTGCATGTGGCGAATGCCAGTGAAAGTGTTTTAATGTAGGCCTACGTGTAATTCAAGATGGGGAAATGGGTTTATGTGCAGTTATGTGAAAAGTATTTACCTCCTTCCTGTTTTCCTCTGTTATTGGATGTTTGTCACACTGAATGGTTTCAGATCTTTAAACAAAATGTAATATTAGACAAAGGCAAACTGAGTAAAGACGAATCTCATTTTTAAAAAAGTATTTCATTTATTTAATGAAAAAAGTTATCAAACACTAATATCAGACATCAGTTCATTTTGGCTCAAGTTTATCTGCCATATTCTGTAGGAACTGAATTGGAATTGGAGTGAGTAGAGCTTAAAAGAGAAAGATTTTTTTAAAACAATCTACAATACAGACATTACACAAAAGAGAAAAAAGCAGGCATTAGATAAGGTAAATTTAAAAAAAAAAATGTATTGTGGAAAAATAGGAATATCATGTATCATCGCGTATCATGGAGGCAGCTATGGTAATGGGGCACGGTCTGTCAATCATAGCTAACTGACAGTTCTCATTACCACGCCCAGACAGTTCGGGTGAACTTTTGTAGTGGGGAATTTAGGCTTAGAAAAACACGTTTTAAAATACATTCAAATTACTGAATAATAAAAAAAATTATGCACATTTGTTTTGTTTTTGCCTAAAGACAACTGGCAAGTGTCACATTCAACCACCATGTTACTCCTTTAATAGACTGCTATCGTTTCCCTGTCCGCAAGGGGGCAAACAGCTCAGAGGCTGGATGGCTGGAGTCGTTCACAATCCTGAGCGCGCACGTGAGCGCCCTCTGGAGTGGTAAATGTCCTCGACGGTGGGGAGAACAGAACAGGTGTTTCATAAGAGGTAACTGGTAACAGCTCCTAAGCCTTTCCACGATCGCCTAGGGTCCTGTGCACTTAACTGGCATTCTAGTTTCTGTTAGTACTGTTGCTTAGCAGCCCTGATACTTTTCTCAAGATCAGGCTTTTTGTACAAGGAGCCGTCGGCTGGTTTGAAAGCAGTTGAACGCGCAACGAGTTTATCTTTCACGTTTCTATTGAAGGCTTTTGGTCGGGCTGTGTTCAGCTCTGTTGCTTGGCACACGTGTATCGATCCAAACGCTAATTGAGTCTATAGTGACATCACAATACTCGGCAGGGTGCGGGGTCGTGTCCTCTGAGTAGCGCTGCAGAGAGCTCACTTGCTTTTGTGCTTTCTGTCTTCGGCGTGTATATTCCGCGGCAGCAGAAAGACGGAGGCATGATTAGAGTTGCCATTTTGCTATTAGGCCCGTCTGTTGCATTATCCCCATTAGGCTGATACCCCTTGCAGTTGTTATATTGTTTGTGATTCCTAAGCACATAGAGGTTTGGATTCTGAAACCTTGGATTTATACAATATTATGTCATCTGTATACATGGATAGTTTGTATTCTTGAATGCTGATTTTATAAAGCAGTGATGGAATCTGACATTATGATTTTGCAGGCTTGTGGTTCTACTGCTAGCTTAAGTAGTAGTGGTGACAATGGACAACCCTGTTTTGTGCCCAGATGTAGATTGAATGGATGTGAATTATGCCGTTTGTAGATATGGAGACATGTGGATTGTTTATTTACTCTGACTCTGTCTTTCTCTCTCTCTCACGTACACACACACACACACACACACACACACACACTCAGACACACAGTCTCTCCTCTCTCTCTCACACACACGCATACATATATTTGCACACATACACACACACAGTCTCTTCTCTCTCTCACACACACACACACACACACAGGCTCTCATCTCTCTCACACACATGCACAGACACACAGTCTCTTCTCTCTCTCACACAATCTTTCCTTTCTCTCTCTCTTCTCTCTCTCACACACACACACACACACAGTCTCTCCTCCCTCTCTCACACACACACACACACACACATTTGTACACACACACACACACACACACAGTCTCTTCTCTCACACACACACCCACACACAGTATTGTTCCAAAATAGCTACATCACTAGTGGCTAATTCTTGTTGTTTTGCTGTGCTTAAATTGTTCCACAAATCCCAGAACTGGATTCTTCAATATCGTTAAATGTTTTATGTATGTCATTTATTTTTTTTATTTTAGGGTATTTTTTATTTCTTTTAGAGCTTGATAGTACCTGTGGAGTGGATCTGAGTTGTTATGTTTATGATTTGATAATATTCTTAGGTTTCTTTGAGCATTTTCTGTTAATAATTAATTAATTCAGTTTATCTCTTTGCTTTGGTGACTTTATCTGCACTTGTTTCAGCCCATCTGTATGATTGGTTAAGATTATACAGCTTACAGGGCTGTGTGTATTAATTTCTGCAGTCTCCAGTTCTTTTCAGAAATATCCTGAATTTGTTATGGCCTGAAATGGGGGTTTGTTGCCTGACAGTGAATGCGCTGGTGGAGGAGGGGTCCATGTCAGTGACGGTGTAGTCAACAGCACTCGTCCCGAGAGCTGAGCAGTAAGTGAACCTTCCTAAAGAGTCCCCTCTGATCCTGCCATTAAGGATATACAGACCTGTGGCTTGACAGAGATGCACTAACTCTCTACCGTTCTTATTTATTATATTGTCTGGGGTTATTTCTTTTTCGTAGCGGTTGGTGTGAGGTATAGGGGGGTGTTTCCAAACACATGAATGTTTCCCTGTGTGTCGATACAGTCCGGTTCTGTCCCTGTTCTGGTGTTAAAATCCCCACACTGTCGCACATCTCCCTGGGCCTGGAAATGGCATATTTCTGTTTGCGGAGTGTTAAAAAAACTGCTCATTATAGTATGGAGATTCATGTGGGCCATCGTAAGCTTGCACACAGGTATGTATTATTTTCCCAATCCGCCATTTATTTATTCAATTATATCCATAAGTGAGATTGTTCTTTTTTAGTAACTGTCATGTGTTCTGCAAGTTCTGCTTTGTACCACGCCAGTATTCCTTCTGAGTCTCTGCCTTGTCGTACTGTTCTTAATTTTATAGAGGGCACTGTAATTTCATCATAACCTGGGGCAGTGTGGATGAGGGCATCTTTTCGGCACCAAGTTTCAACAAAAATCAAAATGTCATCGTTAGAAATGTTTTTGAGGAATTCTGGGCCTGTGTTTTCGGGCCAAACACAGAGGACCACAGACCCTCTATGTTCCTACGGCTAATTTGGAATGAACTTCTTTTACATAAAGATACTACTTTAATCATTTATGCTGATATTGTCATTTAGTATTTGTATAGTTCAATTCAAATTGGAATTGATTAAATTGATTAAAATTGATATGTATTCATAAGCTCGTATTAGTTGAGCAGCCTATCACAAAGGACGCTGAGGAGGTGTGTGATCTCACCTAGCTCAGGTGGAGGGGCAGGTAGGACAGGGGTCAGGGCGGTTGGGACAGGGGCCAGGGCGAGTGGGACGGTGGGTGGGACAGGGGCCAGGGCGGTTGGGACAGGGGCCAGGGCGAGTGGGACAGTGGGTGGGACAGGGGACAGGGGCCAGGGCTGTTAGGACAGGGGCCAGGGCGAGTGGGACAGGGGCCAGGGCCGGTAGGACAGGGGCCAGGGCAAGTGGGACAGTGGGTGGGACAGGGGCCAGGGCGGTTGGGACAGGGGCCAGGGCGAGTAGGATAGGGGCCAGGGCGAGTGGGACAGGGGCCAGGGCCGGTAGGACAGGGGCCAGGGCGAGTGGGACAGGGGCCAGGGGCCAGGGGCCAGGGGCCAGGGGCCAGGGCCGGTAGGACAGGGGCCTGGGCGAGTGGGACAGGGGCCAGGGCCGGTAGGACAGGGGCCAGGGCGAGTGGGACAGGGGCCAGGGCAAGTGGGACAGGGGCCAGGGGCCATGGGTTGCGTCCCAGTGCCACGTCTTTTAGCGTTTAAGTGAAGACTTTTTCCACACCCTCTTTGTTTAGACGCAGCCCGTTGTAGAGGTACCAGGGGCCGATGGTGGAGCGACGGGCCAGGTGCATGCTGGGAAGTGCAGCGCAGCCTCTGGCGATCTCCGCGTTGATGTCCCGGATGACATGAAGGGGGACATCGGTCAGTGGCGGCAGTGTGGAAATGACCACGCGAGAAAGGGCAGCAGTGCAGTATAATGGGCAAGGAGCTGGTCTTGTAACCTAAAGGTCACAGATTTGATTCCCAGGTAGGACACTGCCGTTGTACCCTTGAGCAAGGTACTTAACCTGCATTGCTCCAATATATCAGCTGTGTAAATGGATGCAATGTAAATGCTATCTAAAAGTTGTGTAAATCTAGAAGTTTCTGCTAAATGCATGTGCTGTAATGTAATGCTGTTCACTGTGCTCTTGTCGCTGCAGATGGAGATGTGCCTCAGAGGGAGCCTGGCCAGAGCGAGCTCTCTAAACTCTGCAAGCTCCATCTGGAGCAGGGCCAGGGTCTCCCTTCTGTGTCGGGCGTCATTTCGCGGAGAAGCGGGGACAGCACAGGGCATGCTGGGTACAGTGGTGGGTACAGTGCAGGGTGTGGCTTCCTCTGGGTCTGAATCCTCAGCTTGTGTGATGAGCAGACATTTACCCTTCTGTGCTTTTACATTACATTACATTACAGGCATTTAGCAGTCTCTTATCCAAAGCGACTTACACAGCTTTTTTACATTGCATCCATTTATACAGCTGGATAAATACTGGAGCAATGCAGCTTTAAGTACCTTGCAAAAGGGTACAACCTGGTTCTACTTGGGAAGTTAACTTGTGACCTTTAGGTTACAAGACCAGCTCCTTACCCATTATACTGCGCTGCCACCATTATACTACATCGTTATTTATAAAACAACCAGGCTGGCTTCACTAGCACTTTGGGTGAGAGCGGACTCGTTTGTATAGATCAGTGGTCTCCAACCCTGGTCCTGGAGAGCTACAGGGCCTGCTGGTTTTTGTTTTCACCTTAAAATCAGCACCCAATTGAGACCCAAGACACCAGGCGAGTTGAGTTAACTGTAATCAACTGCTCTAATTGATTCATGAAGTGCAGAGTCACTATGAAAACCAGGACCAGGGTTGGAGACCACTGGTATAAATGTTCACGTTTAGCACTACACTGTCCAAATGTTCATCTTTGTGGACTTTTGCTCCCTTTTCCAATTCCTCCCTTCTGAATGTGAGGGTAGTGCTTACATACGACACCGTGACTGGCCTTGGTCTTATCTGTGAAAAATAATTAAATAGTTTTTAACCTTTTCATTTGCCTTTTCAGCAAAGTCCACATGTAGGGTTTCAGGGTTGTTTCTCATTACATGTAGTTGTTTCTTCTTGGCCTTTGCACTTCTCAGCTTGGGAGGGTATAGAATCTTCATAGCAGTCTGTTTGGTAGCCGTGGCAACAGCTCCAAAAATGGTTACTTTTCATCAGTTTTAACTGCCACTCTGCCTAGCCTTGGGTTAGCTTCTTAGCCACCTCTGTTAAAATATATTGAGCTATGCCAATGCTATCAGATTTATTATTGGTTTTTTTGTGCGAAATACTGTACCCAAATGTTCTAATTTATACAGTTTATACAGTTTGTTTTTCCAAAGGTTTGCCTTATTTCCTTTAAATTTGACTTATAGCTTAGTTTTGCTCCTACCTTTCTCCTAGTTTTGTGTTTTCCCTTGTTACATCCTTATTATTTCTGTCTTCTCTGTGTTCTATACTTCTTTTTTATTTTTATTTTTTTTAATCAATTGTGTGTATTTTGTTTCACCTGTAAATACTACATTTGTTTGGTATTTTGAAGAGCTCATTACTTTAAGCAGGTTCTAACTCTCTCTCTCATACACACAGGGAGGTTTTATTCTTAAACTTAGTCTTAACTTAGGAAACCTGTATTTCCCACCGTCCAGGTATTTCAACCTGTTTATCATTATAATTTTGCAAGGTTCTTGTTATATTACATTACATTACAGGCATTTAGCAGACACTCTTTATCCAGGGCGACGTACAACAAGTTATATCAGTTTAAACTGATCGATCGCATCATTTTTGATCATTTCAAACTCAAAACACAAAGCACAACAATGCTTTCATTATGAGACCTATTTATATATCCCTTTTGTTTCTGCAGAAATTGTTTGCGTGAAAAGTAGCCTACTTGGTCAAAGTGTGCCCGTGCGTGATATCCTGTTCTATCTAATGTTATTATAATACAAATATCAAGGCCGTAGCAAATGACATAGGGCCACATCCGCACCAACGCTGCTTTCATACAAAAGGGCCAATCAGATAAACAATTTTGTCTGATTGGGTTGCAAGGAAAGACAAAAGAGTCATTAATATTCAGAAACATATTTCTTATAGCGGGTGTGCAAGTGCATGAGTATGTTTATTCAGTGACTAAAACTGTAATTTCCACTGCGCGACTTAAGGTTGCGCAATGCCCAGCTTCGTTTCCAAGTCGACGCCACCGCTGACAGCCCAGCTTCTCAGCATTTCAGTCACGCGTGATTGCGTGAGCAACGGAACAGTGCAGAAAATCAGTGCAAAACTGAAAAGAGATTGAGTCAAACAATGGCTACTATTGTCTGTAAATCTTTGGTTGGGCCTGCCCTGGCTTCTTTTGCTTATCCTTGGCTAATTACCTATTATTATTATTATTATTATTATTATTATTATTTCATGGAAAATTCCTTGAATAGAATTTACAACCCAATATCCGCCCGCAGGGCCAAGTCTGCAACCTGGCTGAAACTTACATTTCAAAAGTGACCGTTTTGTGTTAAGAGCCGACTATTACCATACTATGGTCTTTAAAATGCCATTAGAAATATTGGTTGTAGTAATCATTTGATAATTGGTTTTAACTGGCTTTTGATAAATATAATCCAACTTGGATTTATTCTGTGTTTCAGGCAATAGGGGGCGTACACACTGCTAGGAAGAAGGTAGGCTCGCGGATCTCAGTTGTTGATGCGGTTATTTTAAGGCAAAATATATTTTGGTTTGGTTTGTCCCTTGTACCATTTTTGTTGGAAGAGAAAGTATCTGTATTTGTCAAAATGTTGAAATGATCCCCAGCCTTGCCAAAACATTTTTTTCACATTTCACTTTAACATCAAATGTCTTTCATGGAATATCACCAAAATTACCTTTCTTACCTCTGAAAAGTTTTTTGTCTTCATATACTTCATATATTATTGTAGGCCTTCGTCGCTTTGGATAAAAGCGTCTGCCAAATAAGTGTTATGTAATGGAGTATGATCGTGGCCTTCTTTCAAATGCTTTCTTATCGTTTCAGGAAAATTCGTGTCCAGTATGAAGACAAATTTTTGGAGGAAGCTGAAAATCTGCCTGCGTCCGTCGAGGAGGAATCTTTGAAGCATCACATGAACACACGCATCTTCACACAGCATCTGAAGTCTGAGTAACTCATGAATTCATTTTGAAAAAGACTTATTCCCACCCCCTAGCACACCTTAAGAACATGATTATTTGATTCATATGTCGTGTTTTATATGGGCGGCAGCTGTTTGACTATGACTCAGTTTGTGGATTATTAATATTATGTATTTGATTTATTTTGTATCTTGTATTATTTGTATATGTACTGTGGCGTGGATCGGGACATGCCCCCGCAGTGCCCCTCCCAGCCTTATAGGCATCGGCTCAAACCTGCCACCAGGCCAGCTGTTCAGGACCCGGGACAGCGCCACGCTATGAAGCCCAGCCACAGGACCCTGGAGAGCGGCAACCTGGAAATTCCCCAACTCCCTCCTGTGCACTCAACGCACCTGCAATCAATGAGGCGACACAGCTGCCGCCACTCCAGGGAAATGGGCTGGGAGCTTAAAAGGAAGCCTTTGTCTTCCTTGAGGAGAGGGTTTTTGGGCTGCAGAAGGGCTGTTGATACCTGTTTGAAACTTTTTCCTTGTCTTTCAGAATCCGGTGGAGACGCAGGATCACATCCCTCTTCCTGCTTTAAAGAGGGATCCCCTCAGCTGTCTCCCGGTCGTCGCTACCCCTAATTTCGGTTGCTTTACTTTAATTTAATTCAGACAAGAGACTTTAGTTGTTGAGTTTGGTTTTGTTTGTGTATATAATTTTGGTTAAATGAAAGGCCCTGTTGGGCTATTTTTCCCCAAACCTCCGGTCTGTGTATTTCTGTGCCGCCCCGCCTGCACCGTCACGTCCAGTACGGTGCCACAGTACCTATTAAGGTTTGCATATGTGAAGTTTATGTTAGTACTTTAATTATGTTGCGCACTCACACTTGCTGGTCTGTCTATTGGACTATTATCATTCATAATCCGGAAGTTAGTCTGTCAGTTAAACATCCTTTTTGGTCAGGATATGAGTTTTGTGGTATACTCTCATTTTGGAATCACGGCAGTGCTGTCCATGAGAACTACGACCACTTGTGACAATTATTAAGGCTTGCTAATACTTTGTAATATTATTTTTGAGCACAATCCTGCAGGAATTACTGTATATTGTTGCAATATACACCCCTGACTTTTCACATTTCTCAAAATGTATTCTATTAATTGTCCACCAGGCGTCTTCATATTTGGATGAGCAGGTACTCACTACACTACAAGGTACTAAAACATACTAGACGACATGAGTGGAATTTAAAATGCAAAGCGTTAAATACAAATGTAATTATATGTGGTAGTTTTGTAAGTGAGAAACACTGAAACGGTTTGAAATTGATTTCATGTCATTTATTTTGTTCGTATTTTTTTAGCCCCCACGTTACTAAAGATAATGCTCATCCTCCAGCGACTAAACTGCAACTAAAACTGGACAACATATGTCTGTGGGCTTTAATACAGTAGATATGGCAGCAGCATGCATTATGTGTCCATACTGAATTGTACTCTGTACTGATTTTACTCCTTTATACATATTCTAACTTTAAAGCTATTCCTTGTCCTTGTAATGTGAATCTTTCCATGGTTGTCAAACTTATGTGGATTTTAATGCTGCACATGAATTGCCTTCTGGGGACAATAAAGATCTAATGAAAGTAAAAGTGTTCTTATTTAATGTTGTTTAATTGAACAATGACAGCACAATTGTAACATTAAGAATGGGAGTGCATCAGCGCAGATTCTTTTGTCAAAATTACCAAAATGTTGTCATTATTTTAAAGTACAGTGCTGTTGTATGACATTTCATTAATTATCTTCTTAACGACGGCTTCAACCGGGGCCGTCTGTATTAAACGAGTAGGAATGCTGGCTCCCTCTTGTGGACATAAAACGCACCTGCAACAGAGTACCCGAATGTCCGCGCACCTGTCATCAATCACCATTGAAGCACTGGTGAAAAACAGCTCGGCTACGTTTAGGAACACGAATTCGGTTGTTGTGGAGGAAGTTGTAAGTAATCGCCCTTTTTATTATCTTAATCGGGTATGGTAAAAATCTGACAAACATTCAATTAATTCCAATTTTTTTCGCAAATTTTCGATTTATTTGCGCATGTAAACGTAGTAAAGTCGGCTTTAAATTTCGGCCTTTTAAAACTGCGCATGCGATAGGTCACCAAACGCAGTGAGCTGGGTGTTGTTTGTATATCTTTATGCGGGGGGAAAGAATCAGTACAGGTAAACCAGCAAGATTAAGTCTGAGGGACTGTGGTTTAATCGATGTTTAAAGATGTTTAGGGAAACACCCAGGTGGGTATGACGGTGTGGCATGGCTGCGACGATTGAACAAGTTATTATAATGTAAACTACAGGAAAGTAAGATGGTATTGAACGTTATTTCAGAATTAGGAGTTTATTTTTTCTTTTGTAACTTTGCTTAGTTCAGATCAGAAGAAGCAGTAACTATTTGAAAGGAAAGTTGGATTTGTTTGTATGCAAGTGGACTATATTACGTGCACGCATGCATCTGAGGATCAGTTGAGGTTTTTTAACGACCAGCGGAGGGCAGTAATGAATCTGGAAGCGTTGAAAATGCCGGAATCATACAAAGAGAAGAAGAAGCTGAAGCATCACGCAAAGCGGTGTAAAGTAATTAGTACTTTTTGGACACAACTAATTGGCCTTACATGATTATTAAAAGAACCCATGTAAAACCCAGGTATTAGATAAATCGTGTTTTTTTTAACCATGCAGATGCTTAATCAGAATATTGTTTCAAACTGATTTTCGGGGTGTTTGTGTGCACGTTGCTGTAAATCACCTGCATGTTAAGGATTGAGATTAGTCTTCACTTTTCCAGGGTAGCAGACGCGCACACACACACACATTTCACTGGTCTACCTCTGTTTAGTGTGTGACTAAAAACTAAATTGCACAGCCTAATATGTAGATTGTACTGTAGGTTGTAATGTAATGTAATGCATCTCACTTCACATACATTGGTTTGATTATCAATTTCTTATTTTTAAATGCTTTTAATTGGTCCCTTCTGTTTTAAAGGAGCTGAGCAGACTCGGGGAGTGCTTCGGAGGCATCGGTGCTGGGCTTCATATGTCCCCTGATTCAGAATGCTGCTCCCCGACTCGTCTTCAACCTTCCCAAGTTCTCCCAAGTCACTCCTCTGCGGAGTTCACTCCACTGGCTACCGGTCGCTGCCAGGACCAGGTTCAAAGTCCAGATCCTCGCCTACCCTGCAGCCAACAGGACGGCCCCCGGCTACTTACAGGACATGATTCAATCCTACACGCCAGCTCGACCACTCCGCTCTGTGGAAACGGGGCCACTTGCACCCCTGCCATTCGGATGAATCTGGGATAATTTTTTCACTTAAATTCCCCTCTTTTATGCTACACATGTACCTCCTGTGCCAATTTCATGTTACCTGTACCGCCATCCAGCACTTACAACGATACAAAGTACAGTATATCTTGATGTTGTAGCTTGTCATGCCTCCTAGTTTTACTTAGCAGAGGTTAGGTCAGAGTAATGTTTAATGTGTGAACTGGACTTAATGTGTTCATGGCTATGAATAACTGTTACAAAATGAGTATTGTGTCTTATTGGATCTGTGTTTTGTAGTTGTTCCAATGACCTTCTTTATGCACTTATTGTACATCACTTTGGATAAAAACGTCTGCCGAATAATGTGATGTCAGGAGTTTGCCTCCCTCTGCTGGACAGAAAATGGCAGTACAGCAGAGGAAATCCGATTTAAAAAATGTTGCAATGTACAAGTCGATTTTTTGTATGGTTATCAAATGTATGTGGATTTTAATGCTGCACACAAGTTGCCCTCTGGGGATAATAAAGATCTACTGAAACCGAAACTCACTGTTCTTATTGTGCGTTATTTTTATTCAGCAATGGCGGCACAACTTTCAAGACTGAAATGGAATTGCAGAATAAAATTCCAAAAACACAATTAATTTTATTTCATTATTTAAAAGAAAATGAAATGCATTTACAAGCCCTGTCCCCAATACATATCCACTGCAGTTTATAAAAACAGAATGAGTGTTCTCCATAGTCCATTACTGGCTAGATTAAATCTCATTTTTCATCCTTGTGAAAGAAAACGGTCAAAGGCATAAAAAATATAACCAACTAATCACTTTCATGCACACCTATAAGATGCAACAACATTACACCTTTAATTAGGTCATCTGTTTGAACGGGACTTGTCAGTCACCTGTTGTTCTAATTATAAATCACAAATGCAAAGGAATTCCTTCAATGAATCAAAAGCTTTATTTAAAGAAGCCAAAATATGTTAGGGTGTCCGTTTATATTTTGCCACAGTTTCTTAGAGTTCGTTTTAGGAGAGCACCTAATCTGGATCTGTGTGATTCAAAGCTGAGCTCCTCCTGTTTATTTCTGATGGGTCTGAAAATAAGTTCACTAATGAGCACCCAAAAACTCTAGCTTTTTTAACAGTGGCATTTCTCATCAGCTTCTGTTCACTGCATCACGCCCAGCAGATTTGAGCCAGCCACGGCCGGGGGGTTCCAGCTTTTTTCCTTTTTTGGGAAATATTTCTGTTGTGTCATCTTCTTCTACCCATAGAAGAGCTGGCCGACTCACAGAAGAGAAGGTGGCGCGACGGTATTGTCTTTGCCTACGGACGCAGAGGTTGGGGGTTTGAGCCCCCCCTTTGCCTTTGTTTCGCTTATACGTGGGTTGTCTCATCATCAGGCCACTTCTGCAGCCGCGCAACCGCTAACACGACGGTGGCGTAAACGTATTGTCCGATGCTCGGAACGCTGAGCTTCAGGGTTCGAATCCCGGTTCGTCCCTTCAGTTTCTACTTCTGAGGTCAGACTGTCTTCATGTCACTGCAGGAAAAACAGAAAAAACGTCAAAGTTACAGTGGTGCAGAGGAATGGTTCTTGTTTTCCACTACCGAGGTCAGAGGTTCAAGCCCTGCTTTCCCCTTTTCAGTTTGCGCAGCTTTTGTCCGTTGTGCTGTGTAAGTGCACAAAAAAATGAGCGATAAATGCGAAGGATTACGTGGCGTAGGGGGCTGAACCGATCCTCAGGAGGTAGAGGTTGATGGTTCGATTCCCCGAGACCGCACCAGAGCAATGTCGGTGGTCCCCAAGGGTGGGGGAAGTGTGTGTGTGGAGTGTGTGGAGGGGTAGGCAATCTGGCCCCCCGAAATTTCCGAGAATACAACATGGGGGTTATAATACTTTTTTGCAAATTTCAAAATTTTCTGAAGGTAAAAAAAAAAAAAAAATTTGACTGGGCCCCACTCTCCATTAGTGCATTACTACTGACAGTCCCCCATACTACTACGCAATCAAATGAAATCATTTGATTGCAGAAAGGCAGCAGTATGTAAGACTGGCAGTAGTAATACACTAATATACACCAAATGTAGTGCATAGAAACAAAAACAAACAAAACCGAACTCATGCTTACACAGTGCCTCCATCTGGGGACTTCCTGCATGGTCAGCCCATCTGTTAGACAGCCACAGTGCTACCCTGATCAGCTCGTTGGGCTGCAGACAAGCTGGAGAGAAAAAAGGGGGGATGCTTAAAATCACCAAAATTTGCTGTGTGTGTGAATTCTATGAATTCTACACCCAAAACGATGTAAACAATGAGGTTGTAACAATTATCAGACGTCATCAAACACGGGTGCGCCCGCACGCTATCACGCAAACCGAGTTTGTAATGGGGCTAATCGCATTCGTCTTCAACATTCCGATTCCGTCAACTTGTTTTTCTCCTCGGTAAGTTTCAAAAGTTCAATTCTGAGTTAGCTAACATTTTGTGTGTATTTACTGAGCTGTCTGTTAAGCAGGATTAGCTGTGTGTTGCCTTGGTGGACTGAAATGGCTGTTTTTAGCTTCTCAGGCAGGCATCACATCAGAAACTGTGTAAATCAGCTGAAATGAAGCGAACTTTAGCAGCCAGTAACTGTTAGCGCACATAAAGCCTAATACTACAAGCCACATTCCTCATGAGAAAAACTAACGTTGAACGGACGTTAACTTCTTGTGGAAGCGGCCGCTTCCCCGTGTTTTGTTCGGAACACGATACGTTTACGTTTGTACAATAAGTGGAAGATATCTGAGTAACTTGGATAACTGGCAGTTTTTAGTTAACTTAAGGTAATTTTGTTCATTCATTCAGAGGCTTAATGAACAGTCAGTTTTAACAATGAAGAGGACCCTAAAAGATTTCTTTTTGTGGTAAGTGTGGTCGTTTTGCTTTAAAAAAAAAAAAACCAGTAATGCTGAATAGGAATGAAAACAATGACAATATTAAAGCCCAAAGTCATGTGTAGAATAAGAGACTCCCCCCCTCCCCCTCCTAAAGGGACAGGGGAGCTGCATGGCCCCCCTCCTCTCCCCAGGCACAGGAGAGCTAGCAGAACTGGTGACAGTGAATCTGGGACTGTGTACAAACTACAACACCCTTATGACTGTATCTACTATCTCTGTGCATGTTCCACCATGAGTGTGTGTGAGAGAGAGAGTGAGTGAGAGAGAGAGGAGAGACTGTGTCTGTGCGTGTGTGTGCAATGCATGTATGTGTGTGTGAGAGAGAGTGAGAGTGAGAGTGAGAGAGAGAGACTGTGTCTGTGTGTGCGTGAGAGAGAAAGAGAGAGGAGAGTCTGATTTTGTGTGTGTGTGTGCGCGCATGTGCATATATAGGTGTGTGTGCGTGAGACAAAGAGAGAGAGAGAGAGAAGAGACTGTGTCTGTGTGCGTGAGAGAGAAAGAGAGAGGAGAGACTGATTTTGTGTGTGTGTGTGTGTGAGAGAGAGAGAAGACTGCGAGTGTGTGTGTGCACATGCATGTGCATATATATGTGTGTGAGACAGAAAAGACTGTGTGTGTGTGTGTGTGTGACAGAGAGACGGCATAATTTCACATCCATTTAATCTACATCCAGGCATGAAACAGGGCTGTCTGTTGTCACCACTACTGTACGTACAACATACACTATACGTACAGTACTTACTGTATACATGACCACAATAATAATAAAGTCTGGAACATTAAGATGGAATAACGCCTGGCACTAAAGATATTAAATTTACCTGCCAATCTGTAAGTGTACTGTAAGCTGTAGTAACAAAAATGTCAGACCAATCAATTCAGCCAAGGCAACAAGCTAGCTATTGCTGCTAACAGAAGTGGATCACTGTACACACGACCGCTATACAATTTATATAAATTTGAGGGACAGTCAGAGAAAGCAAACATGCCGACCATCAGGTTTAGTTAGCTAAACGGACAGTGGCTTACAACGAGAGAGTTATTTAAGTAACACAAATAAATAATAATAAATAAAATCTCGCTCAAAACAAACAATCGAAATGTTTTTTTTTTCTAATGCTAGCCAACAGATGTTGAAATAATAGAACAGGTGGCTGGAAACAAGACACATTTATGATGGAGTATAACGGAACTTTGTCATAGAGACTTCACGACGTCAGGAGAAGCATTAAATATTAGCCACATTAACAGGAGGGGAGTGGCATACCTGCTTAAAACAAACTAGTTTGCTTACGTCAGCTAGCTTGTTTGCTATCTAGTTAATGGTATCTACAGCTCGCTAGCTTGTTCATTTATTGATGCAAACTGTTTCTCGCCAGTTGGGTTAAATGTATGGACATTAATGGACATGAACGCGAAGTGTATTTCCAGATAAAGTTCAAGTTAGCTGGCAATCATCATACATTAACTTCGGTGCGACAAAAAAAATGAACCTACCTTTCGGTCGCGCAGTTGTGTGGAAATATTTACAATTTTCAGACGACACCGCATGGTGTTTCGACATTGGATTTTTCGGGAAATGAAGTCCAACGCCAAATCCGCTTCAGCAATCACAACTACTTATTGACTACAAATCCCATAAGCGCTTTGAAAAACACAAAAATTGCGTCACGGTTTGTCAAACCGTATTTATTCGAATAAAGGGGAAACTCTGTTATTTTCTTTACGTTCTTAGTGCATTTTATGCACATTTCATGAGATATATTTCGGTTTCCGCATAATTTTGAACGGATGAAAAAAATTGATTAATTTTAATTTTCAGGAAGCATTCGTTATATAAATTTATATAAAAATAAAGCAAATAAAGTGGTCCATTAGTCATGGCAACAAATAATTGTGCAGAACCTTTGTGTGTACGAGTACACCTGTACTGTAGAACGAAGGAGGCAACACTGGATGCTCTCACTACGTTGACGTGCCAGGATGGAACGGGAACTCGGTTGTCACCGTGTCATTTCATTGACCGAATGGGTTCCTGTGCCTTCAAAACTCCAAGAGTTTACGCTTGTAGCCATGGTTTATGAACTAAAACGTTGCCAAAACCAGTGCTGCACCAATTAGACGGGAGCTCTCACTGACAGCATCTGTTAGCCTGAGAGCCCATCTTCCGCCATGGTCTGAAGACCAATCTCTTCAGACTATACCTGGGCTACCTAACTGTCACCACTCTGCAGGGCACTCCCAATTTGGGATCATTTTTATTACTTAAATACCCACTTTCATCTTACATGTACCTCCATCCAGCACCTATTGTGTTTTGTATCATTGTCTTGATGTTGTAGCTTGTCTTGCCTCCTAGTTTGAATTTGCATAGGTTAGGTCAGAGAGCAATGTTTACTGTGTGGACTGGACTTAATGTGTTCATGGCTATGAATAACTGTTATGAAAGGAATATTGTACTGACCTGCGTTTTGTAATGTGATGTAACGTGAGCTCCTTTCACATTGCTGCAGGAAGGTAATACAATGCTAACAGGTGGTGGTGCAGCGTATTGGTTAGGGAACGTTTCTCCTAATGCCAAAGCTGCTGGTTAAAATTCCCAACTGGGCCGTGCTACCTTTGAGCAAGACACTAAACCTTCAGTAAATAATCCAGCTGTATAAATGGAGTGTGTGTAAATGTGAGCTGTGTAAGTCACTCTGGTTCACTGTCTGCTATACCTAAACTCTGAAATCTAAGTAACAGGAAGAACCACCCAGATCCAGGAAGGATGAAGTTCGAGTCCTGCTGCTGTGGGCTCAGTGGTTAGCGGTGTCGGCTGTTTAACGGCATAACCAGACTAACAGTATTAGCTGGTTGACTGCATAACCAAACTAACAGTATTAGCTGGTTGACTGCATAGCCAAACTAACAGTATTAGCTGGTTAATGGCATTATCAATACTGGGGCTCAAACCTGGTCACAGTCAGCACCTTAACTGACTCAACAGCCCTCAGCAGGGATAAATGTTGTTTAATATTGCTTAGCCTGAATGATGTCATCAGAATTTTAAGGTGCACGTGGCATTGGCACTGCACCAGGCACAGACCGCAACGATCAAATGGATCACTGATCAGTCAGTAAACCGACATAGCAACCGCATAGCAACCCGGGCACCTTTCCCAGATGTGACATGCAAACAGGTTTCGGTGTTCCCGCCCTCTGCAAACACAGTGCAGCGGTGTGATGCTGTCCGATCAGGGGACCGGTCCTGATATCCTGAAAGGACTGCGGGGAGGCGGGGGCACAGCTGCTATACGCCACCCGTGGGAAAAGGCCCTCGATTGAAATGTAGAGGACAGGGGAGGAGCTATCTTATAAGGCTGGCTATCTATAACCGAGGATAAGGGTACCTGCTGAACAAATACAGAAACTATATTTACAAAAAAAGAAAGATAATAAAAGTGGTTTTATTCAGGAAAACATTTCAACAGCAGTAAAGCAAAGCTAACTCACGGCTGCTAAGAACAGCCAGACTGAGCATGTGCAGAGCAGTAGGTCTGAGGGTTTAGGAAGAAAGCACGCAGAATCAAGGCTCTACTCTTAGAGCCTGTCTTCCTGTCACAAGACCAGAGTAATAAAAACTGCAGGCTTGGAGAGACCAGCTCGGATAAACGGAGAGAAAGACTGAGAGAGAGGGGAAGAGATTCCAAATAAAAATAATAAAATTGTGATATTTAGTAGAAGGCCTGATTAGGTGTAACGGGAGGTTCACTGCATAAATGCATGGCCAAAAAATCTGCCAGAGCTGCGTGATGCTATCAAGACAGCATGGGCCGAAATGCCTAAGGAATGTTTCCGGCACCTTGCTGAATCCATACCGCAAAGAACTCGGGCTGTTCTGGAGGCAAAAACGCAGTGTAATGTACTAAAAAAAAAAAAAAAAAAACCGCTAAAAGGACAAACCCGGCGACGACTAAAAGGACAACCCCGACGACGACTAAAAGGACAACCCTGACGGCGACTGTGAACAATTTAGAAGTGGTTTGATGACCCTAGGCCCTATCATCTAGGAGCTATTGAACTTGAAAGCATTTGCTAGCTGTACGTTTTTCTCAATAATCGGCAGAAATACCTCATTGGAAATATTCGTGTAAAATCGCACGAGGTCATGACGCGCGAACCATAGGCTCTGCGTCTTGCGCCCGTGGTTTGTGAACAATTTAGAAGTGGTTTGAAGGCCCTAGGCCCTATCATCTAGGAGCTATTGAACTTGAAAGCATTTGCCAGCTGTACGTTTTTCTCAATAATCCGCAGAAATACCTCATTGAAAATATTTGTGTAAAATCGCACGAGGTCATGACGCGCGAAGCATAGGCTCTGCGTCTTGCGCCCGTGGTTTGTGAACAATTTAGAAGTGGTTTGAAGGCCCTAGGCCCTATCATCTAGGAGCTATTGAACTTGAAAGCATTTGTTATCTGTATTTTTCAAATATCAGTTTATATTCATAATTGGAAATATTTGTGTAATATTGCACGACGTAATAATGCACAAAACATAGGCTGTGCATCCTGTGGCCATTTTTTTGCAATGTTACTTTGCATTCACTCTGTTTAAGTGTTTGTAGCACCTTCTATAGGCCATTATGTGAATGTCACTTCTTCCTGTTATTTCAGATGTTTGCATTCTCATTGGTTGTTTGAAGTCACATTGATTGCTAGTCACATTATAAGAGCAGCCATTTTCCCTCTTTCCCTGTTTGATCCAGAAGGAGGCGGTAATGCAACTAAAAAGAATGCCAACTGCTGTAAAATACCAACGAAGAAGAAGAATTTTCACTGTAAAACAAGCTAAAGAACAGCATGATTCAAGACCTCCTTTAATCTTATTCCATCTGCCTGTGTGATCCTTGGAGAAGCTTTGTTTGTGAGTAGATTAATTCATCAATGTTTTCAGGAATTATTTCTGCTCATACTTCATTGTATTTCATGAAAAATGTTTACCTCATTGGAAATATTTGTGTAAAATCGCACGAGGTCATGACGCACAAATCATAGGATCTGAGCCTTGCGCCCATGGTTTGTGAACAATGCAGAAGTGGTTTGATGGCCCTAGGCCCTATCATCTAGGAGCTATTGAACTGGAAAGCATTTGTTATCTGTATTTTTCAAATATCAGTTTAAATTCATAAATGTAAATATTTGTGTAAAATCGCACGAGGTCATGACGCACGAACCATAGGCTCTGCTTCTTGCGCCCGTGGTATGTGAACAATTTAGAAGTGGTTTGAAGGCCCTAGGCCCTATCATCTAGGAGCTATTGAACTTGAAAGCATTTGCCAGCTGTACGTTATTCTCAATCGGCAGAAATACCTCCCTGGAAATATTCGTGTAAAATCGCTCGAGGTCATGACGCGCGAAGCATAGGCTCTGCGTCTTGCGCCCGTCGTTTGTGAAAAATTTCGAAGTGGTTTGAAGGCCCTAGGCCCTATCATCTAGGAGCTATTGAACTTGAAAGCATTTGTTATCTGTATTTTTCAAATATCAGTTTATATTCATAATTGGAAATATTTGTGTAATATTGCACGACGTAATAATGCACAAAACATAGGCTGTGCATCCTGTGGCCATTGTTTGTGCAATGTTACTTGCATTCACTCTGTTTAAGGGTGTGTAGCACCTTCTATTGGCCATTATGTGAATGTCACTTATTCCTGTTATTTCAGATGTTTGCATTCTCATTGGTTGTTTGAAGCAGAGACTGTAAAAAATATGGACAAAGCTACTGTGACGTCACCCATTGACTCTCCGTGGGTCTCTAAAACACGTTTTGAAGCTCAATGGCGGGCGCGGCCATTTTGTCGATTTGGAGCCAAAACCATAGAGTTAAGCGGTCTTGTGATTTTTACAATTTGATTGACAGTCCGGTGCGGAAAAGCCCATCAACCTGAACGAACGATTGCAGAACGAACTTGAGGCTAGCTGACTGTCTGCCGTTATGTTTTACAATATATTATCTGATGTTTACGGAGTTTAATTTCTATCCGTGACTGTACTGTGTCGTGTAATCACGTTATATGTATGACATTAAAAATACAATTAGGCTATGTTCAGTTATCTTCAATTTATGTTTCTCAGCAAAACGAATATGCTTAGCTAGCATATCAGTTTGCCAGTGAGCTAGGTAGGCTATCCGTGGTTAGCTCACGCATTAGCAATATGAACCACAGTGGAAGAACATCGACTACACTAATGGTCAATCAATCAGAGATGTGTAGGCTACTGGTGATTTGACTAGGCTAATTTTCGTATAACTGTCTGGTAGACCTGCTGTTAACCGAGCAAGTTATCGTCGTAGGTTTTCGCCACAGTCAGTTAATGAGCCAGTAACTGCTACTAGCTACTCCATCGCCGTTTGTGGTGTTCACTTGCTGGGTGACGCTAGCTGACCGATCGTTCGCAAATCACTTTCTACCGAATAAAAATTAACACTGTCAGCGGTGATTAACAAATCTACCAAGTATTTTAATAACTGATCTGCAGGCGTGTAAATATGACAACGCACTTTGTACGGCAAGTTTTCCACCTGGTGCATGAAGACAAAAAAATGTAGCCTACATTGAATTTCTAATTATTATTAGGCTATTATTTTTTTCTTGTAAATCATCAAAACCAATGGCGAAAAGCCAATATACGCAAGGAGCCCCCAGGACCGATTCTGAGAACCACTGTCTTTAAATGCCTAGCTTGTCGGTCTGCTATATTAAATGCTAAAAACATGTTCCTTTCTAAATGCCAAGATGGTTAATTTCGTTAAATTCTGTGTGTGTGGTTTCATCGTGTGTTGTATGTTATTCAGCAAATGAACCTTGAGACTCTTAATTTGCTTCGTGAAACTGAAAAAGTGTTTATCCCAAAATCGGGATTATAGTAGCTTTGTCACATGCGTGAAGCATGGCCCAGGTAGACACTTACGGAATGTACACGACTGACAAGCCGTCAAACACGTCTGACAGATTGAATGTTTGCCGGTTAAGGTTAGCTAGCTAGTCAAATGGCTTGGTAGCCGAAGTTGCGAACTGTTTTAGCATAGGCTACTGCTGGACTACCAAATATAGCAAGCTGATTACGCTTTCTGCCAACTAATTATTTGGTTAAGTAGGCTACCGAAAAACTTAAGAGGAGGATTATTTTATGGTCGTCTAGTGCAGCTGTAAATAGCACACGCCATAATGAAATTACCACGAAATGGGATGCCTGCATTTTCAGACTTAGCACAGGCGGACCGTGGCCGGAGCCGCAATGTCAAGGCCAAGAGGCGCCACCGCCCACCCCAGTGACCATAGACTGTAGCCCCTCCTGTAGCTCAGGCCTCTGCTGTAATCCGGAAGTGACGCAAGCTGTACCTCATTGGCCCAGAACAAATATTGGCACTGTGCCCAAATGACGCAATAAATCATAAAATCGACCCATGCACAGTCATAAGACGAATAAAATTCACCTATTATGACTATTTGTTCTTGTGAGAAAAAATTATTGACTTTGTATTTTGATCGCATTTGTACCGTAGACTTACATGGAAACGGATATGAAAACACCTATACTGGAGCCATCCGTAGTGGCGCTAGTGAGCAACCAGGAACTACAACACCAGGAAATGAGCTTCAAAAACTAAGTCTGGTTTTGGCCGCTTGGTTTGAAGTCACATTGATTGCTAGTCACATTATAAGAGCAGCCATTTTCCCTCTTTCCATGTTTGATCCAGAAGGAGGCGGTAATGCAACTAAAAAGAATGTCAACTGCTGTAAAACACCAACGAAGAAGAAGAATTTTCACGGTAAAACAAGCTAAAGAACAGCATGATTCAAGACCTCCTTTAATCTTATTCCATCTGCCTGTGTGATCCTTGGAGAAGCTTTGTTTGTGAGTAGATTAATTCATCAATGTTTTCAGGAATTATTTCTGCTCATACTTCATTGTATTTCATGAAAAATGTTTACCTCATTGGAAATATTTGTGTAAAATCGCACGAGGTCATGACGCACAAAGCATAGGATCTGAGCCTTGCGCCCGTGGTTTGTGAACAATGTAGAAGTGTTTTGAAGGCCCTAGGCCGTATCATCTAGGAGCTATTGAACTTTAAAGCATTTGGCAGCTGTATGTTTTTCTCAATAATCGGCAGAAATACCTCATTGAATATATTCGTGTAAAATTGAACGAGGTCATGACGCGCGAAGCATAGGCTCTGCGTCTTGCGCCCGTGGTTTGTGAACATTTTAGAAGTGGTTTGAAGGCCCTAGGCCTTATCATCTAGGAGCAATTGAACTTGAAAGCATTTGCCAGCTGTACGTTTTTCTCAATAATCGGCAGAAATACTTCATTGAAAATATTAGTGTAAAATTGCACGAGGGCATGACGCACGAAGCATATGTTCTGCGTCTTGCCCCCGTGGTTTGTGATGATTTTAGAAGTGGTTTGAAAGCCCTAGGCCCTATCATCTAAGAGCTATTGAACTTGAAAGCATTTGCCAGCTGTACGTTTTTCTCAATAATCGGCAGAAATACCTCATTGAAAATATTCGTGTAAAATTGAACGAGGTCATGACGCGCGAAGCAAAGGCTCTACGTCTTGCGCCCGTGGTTTGTGAACTTTTTAGAATTGGTTTGAAGGCCCTAGGCCCTATTATCTAGGAGCTATTGATCTTGAAAGCATTTGCCAGCTGTACGTTTTTCTCAATAATCGGCAGAACTACCTCTTTGAAAATATTCGTGTAAAATCGCACGAGGTCATGACGCACGAAGCATAGGCTCTGCGTCATGCGCCCGTGGTTTGTGAACATTTTAGAAGTGGTTTGAAGGCCCTAGGCCCTATCATCTAGGAGCTATTGATCTTGAAAGCATTTGCCAGCTGTATGTTTTTCTCAATAATCGGCAGAAATACCTCTTTGAAAATATTCGTGTAAAATCGCACGAGGTCCTGACGCGCGAATCATAGGCTCTTCGTCTTGCGGCCGTGGTTTATGAACATTTTAGAAGTGGTTTGAAGGCCCTAGGCCCTATCATCTAGGAGCTATTGATCTTGAAAGCATTTGCCAGCTGTATGTTTTTCTCAATAATCCGCAGATATACCTCATTGAAAATATTCGTGTAAAATCGCACGAGGTCATGACGCGCGAATCATTTGCTCTGCGTCTTGCGCCCGTGGTTTGTGAACAATTTAGAAGTGGTTTGAAGGCCCTAGGCCCTATCATCTAGGAGCTATTGATCTTGAAAGCATTTGCCAGCTGTACGATTTTCTCAATAATCCGCAGAAATACCTCATTGAAAATATTTGTGTAAAATCGCACGAGGTCATGACGCGCGAAGCATAGGCTCTGCGTCTTGCGCCCGTGGTTTGTGTAGAATTTAGAAGTGGTTTGAAGGCCCTGGGCCCTATCGTCTAGGAGCTAATGAACTTGAAAGCATTTGCCAGCTGTACGTTTTTCTCAATAATCGGCTGAAATACCTCATTGAAAATATTTGTGTAAAATCGAACGAGGTCATGACGCGCGAAGCATAGGCTCTTCGTCTTGCGGCCGTGGTTTGTGAACATTTTAGAAGTGATTTGAAGGCCCTAGGCCCTATCATCTAGGAGCTATTGAACCTGAAAGCATTTGCCAGCTGTATGTTTTTCTCAATAATCCGCAGATATACTTCATTGAAAATATTCGTGTAAAATCGCACAAGGTCATGACGCGCGAAGCATAGGCTCTTCGTCTTGCGGCCGTGGTTTGTGAACAATTTAGAAGTGATTTGAAGGCCCTAGGCCGTATCATCTAGGAGCTATTGATCTTGAAAGCATTTGCCAGCTGTACGTTTTTCTCAAAAATCTGCAGATATACATCTTTGAAAATATTTGTGTAAAATCGCACGAGGTCATGACGCACGAAGCATAGGCTCTTCGTCTTGCGGCCGTGGTTTGTGAACATTTTAGAAGTTGTTTGAAGGCCCTAGGCCCTATCACCTAGGAGCTATTGATCTTGAAAGCATTTGCCAGCTGTACGTTTTTCTCAATAATCGGCAGAAATACATCTTTGAAAATATTCATGTAAAATCGCACAAGGTCATGATGCGCGAACCATAGGCTCTTCGTCTTGCGGCCGTGGTTTGTGAATATTTTAGAAGTGGTTTGAAGGCCCTAGGCCCTATCACCCTGGAGCTATTGATCTTGAAAGCATTTGCCAGCTGTACGTTTTTCTCAATAATCGGCAGAAATACATCTTTGAAAATATTCATTTAAAATCGCACAAGGTCATGATGCGCGAACCATAGGCTCTTCGTCTTGCGGCCGTGGTTTGTGAATATTTTAGAAGTGGTTTGAAGGCCCTAGGCCGTATCATCTAGGAGCTATTGATCTTGAAAGCATTTGCCAGCTGTATGTTTTTCTCAATAATCCGCAGAAATACCTCATTGAAAATATTCGTGTAAAATCGCACGAGGTCATGACGCGCGAAGCATAGGCTCTTCGTCTTGAGGCCGTGGTTTGTGAACAATTTAGAAGTGTTTTGAAGGCCCTAGGCTGTATCATCTAGGAGCTATTGAACTTGAAAGCATTTGGCAGCTGTACGTTTTTCTCAATAATCGGCAGAAATACCTTATTGAAAATATTCGTGTAAAATCGCACGAGGTCATGACGCGCGAAGCATAGGCTCTGCGTCTTGTGCCCGTGGTTTGTCAACAATTTAGAAGTGATTTGAAGGCCCTAGCCCCTATCATCTAGGAGCTATTGATCTTGAAAGCATTTGCCAGCTGTATGTTTTTCTCAATAATCGGCAGAAATATATCATTGAAAATATTTATGTAAAATCGCACGAGGTCATGACGCGCGAAGCTTAGGCTCTGCGTCTTGCACCCGTGGTTTGTGAAATATTTAGAAGTGGTTTGAAGGCCCTAGCCCCTAACATCTAGGAGCAATTGAACTTGAAAGCATTTGCCAGCTGTACGTTTTTCTCAATAATCGGCAGATATACCTCATTGAAAATATTTGTGTAAAATCGCACGAGGTCATGACGCGCGAAGCATAGGCTCTGCGTCTTGCGCCCGTGGTTTGTGAACATTTTCGAAGTGGTTTGAAGGCCCTAGGCCCTATCATCTAAGAGCTATTGAACTTGACAGCATTTGCCAGCTGTACGTTTTTCTCAATAATCTGCAGAAATACCTCTTCGACAATATTCGTGTAAAATCGCACAAGGTCATGACGCGCGAAGCATAGGCTCTGCGTCTTGTGCCCGTGGTTTGTCAACAATTTAGAAGTGATTTGAAGGCCCTAGGCCCTATCATCTAGGAGCTATTGATCTTGAAAGCATTTGACAGCTGTATGTTTTTCTCAATAATCGGCAGAAATACCTCATTGAAAATATTAGTGTAAAATCGCACGAGGTCATGACGCGCGAAACATAGGCTCTGCGTCTTGCGCCCGTGGTTTGTGAACATTTTAGAAGTGTTTTGAAGGCCCTATGCCGTATCATCTAGGAGCTATTGAGCTTGAAAGCATTTGGCAGCTGTACGTTTTTCTCAATAATCGGCAGAAATACCTCATTGAATATATTCATGTAAAATCGCACGAGGTCATGACGCGCGAAGCTTAGGCTCTGCGTCTTGCACCCGTGGTTTGTGAAATATTTAGAAGTGGTTTGAAGGCCCTAGCCCCTAACATCTAGGAGCAATTGAACTTGAAAGCATTTGCCAGCTGTACGTTTTTCTCAATAATCGGCAGATGTACCTCATTGAAAATATTCGTGTAAAATCGCACGAGGTCATGACGCGCGAAGCATAGGCTCTGCGTCTTGCGCCCGTGGTTTGTCAACAATTTAGAAGTGATTTGAAGGCCCTAGGCCCTATCATCTAGGAGCTATTGATCTTGAAAGCATTTGACAGCTGTATGTTTTTCTCAATAATCGGCAGAAATACCTCATTGAAAATATTCGTGTAAAATCGCACGAGGTCATGACGCACGAAACATAGGCTCTGCGTCTTGCGCCCGTGGTTTGTGAACAATTTAGAAGTGATTTGAAGGCCCTAGGCCCTATCATCTAGGAGCAATTGATCTTGAAAGCATTTGCCAGCTGTATGTTTTTCTCAATAATCGGCAGAAATCCCTCATTGAAAATATTCGTGTAAAATCGCACGAGGTCATGACGCGCGAAACATAGGCTCTGCGTCTTGCCGCCGTGGTTTGTGAACATTTTAGAAGTGGTTTGAAGACCCTAGGCCCTATCATCTAGGAGCTATTGATCTTGAAAGCATTTGCCAGCTGTATGTTTTTCTCAATAATCGGCAGAAATACCTCTTTGAAAATATTCGTGTAAAATCGCACAAGGTCATGACGCGCGAATCATAGGCTCTTCGTCTTGCGGCCGTGGTTTATGAACATTTTAGAAGTGGTTTGAAGGCCCTAGGCCCTATCATCTAGGAGCTATTGATCTTGAAAGCATTTGCCAGCTGTATGTTTTTCTCAATTATCCGCAGATATACCTCATTGAAAATATTCGTGTAAAATCGCACGAGGTCATGACGCGCGAAAAATAGGCTCTGCGTCTTGCGCCCGTGGTTTCTGAACATTTTAGAAGTGGTTTGAAGGCCCTAGGTCCTATCATCTAGGAGCTATTGATCTTGAAAACATTTGCCAGCTGTATGTTTTTCTCAATAATCCGCAGATATACCTCATTGAAAATATTCGTGTAAAATCGCACGAGGTCATGACGCGCGAAACATTTGCTCTTCGTCTTGCGCCCGTGGTTTGTGAACAATTTAGAAGTGATTTGAAGGCCCTAGGCCCTATCATCTTGGAGCTATTGATCTTGAAAGCATTTGCTAGCTGTATGTTTTTCCTCAATAATCGGCAGAAATACCTCATTGAAAATATTCGTGTAAAATCGCACGAGGTCATGACGCGCGATGCATAGGCTCTGCGTCTTGCTCCCGTGGTTTGTGAATAATTCAGAAGTGGTTTGAAGGCCCTAGGCCCTATCATCTAGGAGCTATTGAACTTGAAAGCATTTGCCAGCTGTACGTTTTTCTCAATAATCGGCAGAAATACCTCATTAAATATATTTGTGTAAAATCGCACGAGGTTATGACGCGCGAAGCATAGGCTCTGCGTCTTGCCGCCGTGGTTTGTGAACATTTTAGAAGTGGTTTGAAGACCCTAGGCCCTATCATCTAGGAGCTATTGATCTTGAAAGCATTTGCCAGCTGTATGTTTTTCTCAATAATCGGCAGAAATACCTCTTTGAAAATATTCGTGTAAAATCGCACAAGGTCATGACGCGCGAATCATAGGCTCTTCGTCTTGCGGCCGTGGTTTATGAACATTTTAGAAGTGGTTTGAAGGCCCTAGGCCCTATCATCTAGGAGCTATTGATCTTGAAAGCATTTGACTGCTGTATGTTTTTCTCAATTATCCGCAGATATACCTCATTGAAAATATTCGTGTAAAATCGCACGAGGTCATGACGCCGAAATATAGGCTCTGCGTCTTGCGCCCTTGGTTTCTGAACATTTTAGAAGTGGTTTGAAGGCCCTAGGTCCTATCATCTAGGAGCTATTGATCTTGAAAACATTTGCCAGCTGTATGTTTTTCTCAATAATCCGCAGATATACCTCATTGAAAATATTCGTGTAAAATCGCACGAGGTCATGACGCGCGAAACATTTGCTCTTCGTCTTGCGCCCGTGGTTTGTGAACAATTTAGAAGTGATTTGAAGGCCCTAGGCCCTATCATCTTGGAGCTATTGATCTTGAAAACATTTGCTAGCTGTATGTTTTTCCTCAATAATCGGCAGAAATACCTCATTGAAAATATTCGTGTAAAATCGCACAAGGTCATGACGCGCGATGCATTGGCTCTGCATCTTGTGCCCGTGGTTTGTGAAGATTTTAGAAGTGGTTTGAAGGGCCTAGGCCCTATCATCTAGGAGCTATTGATCTTGAAAGCATTTGCTAGCTGTATGTTTTTCTCAATAATCCGCAGATATACCTCATTGAAAATATTCGTGTATAATCGCATGAGGTCATGACGCGCGAAGCATAGGCTCTGCGTCTTGCGCCCGTGGTTTCTGAGCATTTTAGAAGTGGTTTGAAGGCCCTAGGTCCTATCACCTAGGAGCTATTGATCTTGAAAGCATTTGCCAGCTGTACGTTTTTCTCAATAATCGGCAGAAATACCTCTCTGAATATATTCGTGTAAAATCGCACGAGGTCATGACCCGCGAAGCATAGGCTCTTCGTCTTGCGGCCGTGGTTTTTGAAATATTTAGAAGTGGTTTGAAGGCCCTAGGCCCTAACATCTAGGAGCAATTGAACTTGAAAGCATTTGCCAGCTGTACGTTTTTCTCAATAATCGGCAGAAATACCTCATTGAAAATATTTGTGTAAAATCGCACGAGGTCATGACGCGCGAATCATAGGCTCTGCGTCTTGCCCCCGTGGTTTGTGAACATTTTAGAAGTGGTTTGAAGGCCCTAGGCCCTATCATCTAGGAGCTATTGTTCTTGAAAGCATTTGCCAGCTGTACGTTTTTCTCAATAATCGTCAGAAATACCTCTTTGAAAATATTCGTGTAAAATCGCACGAGGTCATGACGCGCGAAGCATAGGCTCTTCGTCTTGCGGCCGTGGTTTGTGAACATTTTAGAAGTGGTTTGAAGGCCCTAGGCCCTATCATCTAGTTGCTACTGATCTTGAAAGCATTTGACTGCTGTATGTTTTTCTCAATTATCCGCAGATATACCTCATTGAAAATATTTGTGTAAAATCGCACGAGGTCATGACGCGCGAAGCATAGGCTCTTCGTCTTGCGGCCGTGGTTTGTCAACATTTTAGAAGTGGTTTGAAGGCCCTTGGCCCTATCATCTAGGAGCTATTGATCTTGAAAGCATTTGCCAGCTGTATGTTTTTCTCAATAATCGGCAGAAATACCTCATTGAAAATATTTGTGTAAAATCGCACGAGGTCATGATGCGCGAATTATAGGCTCTGCGTCTTGCGCCCGTGGTTTGTGAACAATTTAGAAGTGTTTTGAAGGCCCTAGGCCGTATCATCTAGGAGCTATTGATCTTGAAAGCATTTGCCAGCTGTCTGTTTTTCTCAAAAATCCGCAGAATTACCTCATTGACAATATTCGTGTAAAATCGCTCGAGGTCATGACGCGCGAAGCATAGGCTCTGCGTCTTGCGCCCGTGGTTTGTGAAATATTTAGAAGTGGTTTGAAGGCCCTAGGCCCTAACATCTAGGAGCAATTGAACTTGAAAGCATTTGCCAGCTGTATGTTTTTCTCAATAATAGGTAGAAATACCTCATTGAAAATATTTGTGTAAAATCGCACGAGGTCAGGACGCACGAAACATTGGCTCTGCGTCTTGTGCCCGTGGTTTGTCAACAATTATGAAGTGATTTGAAGGCCCTAGGCCCTATCATCTAGGAGCTATTGATCTTGAAAGCATTTGCCAGCTGTATGTTTTTCTCAATCATCGGCAGAAATACCTCATTGAACATATTCATGTAAAATCGCACGAGGTCATGACGCGCGAATCATAGGCTCTGCATCTTGCGCCCGTGGTTTGTGAACATTTTAGAAGTGGTTTGAAGTCCCTAGGCCCTATCATCTAGGAGCTATTGATCTTGAAAGCATTTGCCAGCTGTACGTTTTACTCAATAATCCGCAGAAATACCTCTTTGAAAATATTCGTGTAAAATCGCACGAGGTCATGACGCGCGAAACATTGGCTCTGCGTCTTGCACCCATGGTTTGTGAAATATTTAGAAGTGGTTTGAAGGCCCTAGGCCCTAACATCTAAGAGCAATTGAACTTGAAAGCATTTGCCAGCTGTACGTTTTTCTCAATAATCGGCAGAAATACCTCATTGAAAATATTTGTGTAAAATCGCACGAGGTCATGACGCGCGAAGCATAGGCTCTTCGTCTTGCCGCCGTGGTTTGTGAACATTTTAGAAGTGGTTTGAAGGCCCTAGGCCCTATCATCTAGGAGCTATTGATCTTGAAAGCATTTGCCAGCTGTACGTTTTTCTCAATAATCGGCAGAAATACCTCTTTGAAAATATTTGTGTATAATCGCACGAGGTCATGACGCGCGTAGCATTGGCTCTGCGTCTTGCGTCCGTGGTTTGTGAAATATTTAGAAGTGGTTTGAAGGCCCTAGGCCCTAACATCTAGGAACTATTGAACTTGATAGCATTTGCTAGCTGTACGTTTTTCTCAATAATTGGCAGAAATACCTCATTGAAAATATTTGTGTAAAATCGCACGAGGTCATGACGCGCGAAGCATAGGCTCTGCGTGTTGCGCCCGTGGTTTGTGAACAATTTAGAAGTGGTTTGTAGACCCTAGGCCCTATCATCTAGGAGCTATTGAACTTTAAAGCATTTACCAGCTGTATGTTTTTCTCAATAATCGGCAGAAATTCCTCATTGAAAATATTCGTGTAAAATCGCACTAGGTCATGACGCGCGAAGCATAGGCTCTGCGTCTTGCGCCCGTGGTTTGTGAACAATTTTGAAGTGATTTGAAGGCCCTAGGCCGTATCATCTAGGAGCTATTGAACTTGAAAGCATTTGGCAGCTATACGTTTTTCTCAATAATCGGCAGAAATACCTCATTGAAAATATTCGTGTAAAATCGCACGAGGTCATGACGTGCGAAACATTGGCTCTGCGTCTTGTCCCCGTGGTTTGTGAACTATTTAGATGTGATTTCAAGGCCCTAGGCCCTATCATCTAGGAGCTATTGATCTTGAAAGCATTTGCCAGCTGTATGTTTTTCTCAATAATAGGCAGAAATACCTCATTGAAAATATTCGTGTAAAATCGCACGAGGTCATGATGCGCGAAACATAGGCTCTGCGTCTTGCCGCCGTGGTTTGTGAACATTTTAGAAGTGGTTTCAAGGCCCTAGGCCCTATCATCTAGGAGCTATTGATCTTGAAAGCATTTGCCAGATGTACGTTTTTCTCAATAATCGGCAGAAATTCCTCTTTGTTAATATTCGTGTAAAATCGCGCGAGGTCATGACGCGCGAAGCATAGGCTCTTCGTCTTGCGGCCGTGGTTTGTGAACATTTTAGAAGTGATTTGAAGGCCCTAGGCCCTATCATCTAGGAGCTATTGATCTTGAAAGAATTTGCCAGCTGTATGTTTTTTTCAATAATCGGCAGAAATACCTCATTGAAAATATTCGTGTAAAATCGCACGAGGTCATGACGCGCGAAACATAGGCTCTGCGTCTTGCGCCCGTGGTTTGTGAACTTTTTAGAATTGGTTTGAAGGCCCTAGGCCCTATCATCTAGGAGCTATTCATCTTGAAAGCATTTGCCAGCTGTATGTTTTTCTCAATAATCGGCAGAAATACCTCATTGAAAATATTCATGTAAAATCGCACGAGGTCATGACGCGCGAAACATAGGCTCTGCGTCTTGCGCCCGTGGTTTGTGAACAATTTAGAAGTGTTTTGAAGGCCCTAGGCCGTATCATCTAGGAGCTATTGAACTTGAAAGCATTTGGCAGCTGTATGTTTTTCTCAATAATCGGCAGAAATACCTCATTGAAAAAATTCGTGTAAAATCGCACGAGGTCATGACGCGCGATGCATAGGCTCTGCGTCTTGCGCCCGTGGTTTGTGAACAATTTAGAAGTGATTTTAAGGCCCTAGGCCCTATCATCTAGGAGCTATTGATCTTGAAAGCATTTGCCAGCTGTATGTTTTTCTCAATAATCGGAAGAAATACCTTATTGATAATATTCGTGAATAATCGCACGAGGTCATGACGCGCGAAGCATAGGCTCTGCGTCTTGCGCCCGTGGTTTGTGTAGAATTTTGAAGTGTTTTGAAGGCCCTAGGCCGTATCATCTAGGAGCTATTGAACTTGAAAGCCCTTTGCAGCTGTACGTTTTTCTCAATAATCGGCAGAAATACCTCATTGAAAATATTAGTGTAAAATCGCACGAGGTCATGACGCGCGAAGCATAGGCTCTTCGTCTTGCGGCCGTGGTTTGTGAACATTTTAGAAGTGGTTTGAACGCCCTAGGCCCTATCATCTAGGAGCAATTGATCTTGAAATCATTTGCCAGCTGTACGTTTTTCTCAATAATCGGCAGAAATACCTCATTGAAAATATTCGTGTAATATCGCACGAGGTCATGACACGCGAAACATTGCCTCTGCGTCTTGCGCCCGTGGTTTGTGAACAATTTAGAAGTGGTTTGAAGGCTCTAGGCCCTATCATCTAGGAGCTATTGATCTTGAAAGCATTTGCCAGCTGTTTGTTTTTCTCAATAATCGGCCGAAATACCTCATTGAAAATATTCGTGTAAAATCGCACGAGGTCATGACGCGCGAAACATAGGCTCTGCGTCTTGCGCCCGTGGTTTGTGAACAATTTAGAAGTGTTTTGAAGGCCCTAGGCCGTATCATCTAGGAGCTATTGAACTTGAAAGCATTTGGCAGCTGTATGTTTTTCTCAATTATCGGCCGAAATACCTCATTGAAAATATTCGTGTAAAATCGCACGAGGTCATGACGCGTGAAACATTGGCTCTGCGTCTTGTCCCCGTGGTTTGTGAACATTTAAGAAGTGGTTTCAATGCCCTAGGCCCTATCATCTAGGACCAATTGATCTTGAAAGCATTTGCCAGCTGTATGTTTTTCTCAATAACCCGCAGAAATACCTCATTGAAAATATTCGTGTAATATCGCACGAGGTCATGACGCACGAAGCATAGGCTCTGCGTCTTGCGCCCGTGGTTTGTGAAATATTTAGAAGTGTTTTGAAGGCCCTAGGCCCTATCATCTAGGAGCCATTGATCTTGAAAGCATTTGCCTGCTGTATGTTTTTCTCAATAATCTGCAGAAATACCTCATTGAAAATATTCATGTAAAATCGCACGAGGTCATGTTGCGCGAAACATAGGCTCTGCGTCTTGCGCCCGTGGTTTGTGAACAATTTAGAAGTGTTTTGAAGGCCCTAGGCCGTATCATCTAGGAGCTTTTGAACTTGAAAGCATTTGGCAGCTGTACGTTTTTCTCAATAATCGGCAGAAATCCCTCATTGAAAATATTCGTGTAAAATCGCACGAGGTCATGACGCGCGAAGCATAGGCTCTGCGTCTTGCGGCCGTGGTTCGTGAACATTTTAGAAGTGGTTTGAAGGCCCTAGGCTCTATCATCTATGAGCTATTGAACTTGAAAGCATTTGCCAGCTGTACGTTTTTCTCAATAATCCGCAGATATACCTCATTGAAAATATTTGTGTAAAATCGCACGAGGTCATAACGCGCGATGCATGGGCTCTTCGTCTTGCACCCGTGGTTTCTGAACAATTTAGAAGTGGTTTGATGACCCTAGGCCCTATCATATAGGAGCTATTGAACTTGCAAGCATTTGCCAGCTGTACTTTTTTCTCAATAATCGGCAGAAATTCCTCATTGAATATATTCGTGTAAAATCGCACGAGGTCATGACGCGCGAAGCATAGGCTCTGCGTCTTCCTCCCGTGGTTTGTGAACAATCTAGAAGTGGTTTCAAGGCCCTAGGCCCTATCATCTAGGAGCTATTGAACTTGAAAGCATTTGCCAGCTGTATGTTTTTCTCAATAATCGGCAGAAATACCTCATTGAAAATATTTGTGTAAAATCGCACAAGATCATGACGCGCGAAGCATAGGCTCTTCGTCTTGCGCCCGTGGTTTGTGAACAATCTAGAAATGGTTTGACGGCCCTAGGCCCTATCATCTAGGAGCTATTGAACTTGAAAGCATTTGCCAGCTGTACGTTTTTCTCAATAATTGGCAGAAATACCCCATTGAAAATATTCGTGTAAAATCGCACGAGGTCATGACGCGCGAAGCATAGGCTCTTCGTCTTGCGGCCGTGGTTTGTGAACATTTTAGATGTGGTTTGAAGGCCCTAGGCCCTATCATCTAGGAGCTATTGATCTTGAAAGCATTTGCCAGCTGTATGTTTTTCTCAATAATCCGCAGAAATTCCTCATTGAAAATATTCGTGTAAAATCGCACGAGGTCATGACGCGCGAAACATAGGCTCTGCGTCTTGCGCCCGTGGTTTGTGATGTATTTAGAAGTGGTTTGAAGGCCCTAGGCCCTAACATCTAAGAGCAATTGAACTTGAAAGCATTTGCCAGCTGTATGTTTTTCTCAATAATCGGCAGAAATACCTCATTGATAATATTAATGTAAAATCGCACGAGGTCATGAGGCGCGAAACATAGGCTCTGCGTCTTGCGCCCGTGGTTTGTGAACAATTTAGAAGTGTTTTGAAGGCCCTAGGCCGTATCATCTAGGAGCTTTTGAACTTGAAAGCATTTGGCAGCTGTACGTTTTTCTCAATAATCGGCAGAAATCCCTCATTGAAAATATTCATGTAAAATCGCACGAGGTCATGACGCGCGAAACATTGGCTCTTCGTCTTGCGGCCGTGGTTTGTGAACATTTTAGAAGTGGTTTGAAGGCCCTAGGCCCTATCATCTAGGAGCTATTGATCTTGAAAGCATTTGCCAGCTGTACATTTTTCTCAATAATCCGCAGAAATACCTCTTTGAAAATATTCGTGTAAAATCGCACGAGGTCATGACTCGCGAAGCATAGGCTCTTCGTCTTGCGGCCGTGGTTTGTGAACATTTTAGAAGTGGTTTGAAGGCCCTAGGCCCTATCATCTAGGACCAATTGATCTTGAAAGCATTTGCCAGCTGTATGTTTTTCTCAATAACCCGCAGAAATACCTCATTGAAAATATTCGTGTAAAATCGCACGAGGTCATGACGCACGAAGCATAGGCTCTGCGTCTTGCGCCCGTGGTTTGTGAAATATTTAGAAGTGGTTTGAAGGCCCTAGGCCCTAACATCATGGAGCAATTGAACTTGAAAGCATTTGGCAGCTGTACGTTTTTCTCAATAATCCGCAGAAATACCTCATTGAAAATATTCGTGTAAAATTGCACGAGGTCATGACGCGCGAAACATAGGCTCTGCGTCTTGCGCCCGTGGTTTGTGAAATATTTAGAAGCGGTTTGAAGTCCCTAGGCCCTAACATCTAAGAGCAATTGAACTTGAAAGCATTTGCCAGCTGTACGTTTTTCTCAATAATCGGCAGAAATACCTCATTGAAAATATTCATGTAAAATCGCACGAGGTCATGTTGCGCGAAACATAGGCTCTGCGTCTTGTGCCCGTGGTTTGTGAACAATTTAGAAGTGTTTTGAAGGCCCTAGGCCGTATCATCTAGGAGCTTTTGAACTTGAAAGCATTTGTCAGCTGTACGTTTTTCTCAATAATCGGCAGAAATCCCTCATTGAAAATATTCGTGTAAAATCGCACAAGGTCATGACGCGCGAAGCATAGGCTCTTCATCTTGCGGCCGTGGTTTGTGAACATTTCAGAAGTGGTTTGAAGGCCCTATCATCTAGGAGCTATTGATCTTGAAAGCATGTGCCAGCTGTACGATTTTCTCAATAATCGGCAGATATACATCTTTGAAAATATTCGTGTAAAATCGCACGAGGTCATGACGCGCGAACCATAGGCTCTTCATCTTGCGGCCGTGGTTTGTGAACATTTTAGAAGTGGTTTGAAGGCCCTAGGCCCTATCATCTAGGAGCTATTGATCTTGAAAGCATTTGCCAGCTGTACGTTTTTGTCAATAATCCGCAGAAATACCTCTTTGATAATAATCGTGTAAAATCGCACGAGGTCATGACGCGCGAAACATAGGCTCTGCGTCTTGCGCCCGTGGTTTGTGAACAATTTAGAATTGTTTTGAAGGCCCTAGGCCGTATCATCTAGGAGCTATTGAACTTGAAAGCATTTGGCAGCTGTACGTTTCTCTCAATAATCGGCAGAAATACCTATTTGAAAATATTCGTGTAAAATCGCACGAGGTCATGACGCGCGAAGCATAGGCTCTTCGTCTTGCGGCCGTGGTTTGTGAACATTTTAGAAGTGGTTTGAAGGCCCTAGGCCCTATCATCTAGGAGCTATTGATCTTGAAAGCATATGCCAGCTGTATGTTTTTCTCAATAATCGGCAGAAATACCTCATTGAAAATATTCGTGTAAAATCGCACAAGGTCATGACGCGCGAAACATTGGCTCTGCGTCTTGTGCCCGTGGTTTGTGAACAATTTAGAAGTGTTTTGAAGGCCCTAGGCCGTATCATCTAGGAGCTATTGAACTTGAAAGCATTTGTCAGCTGTATGTTTTTCTCAATAATCCGCAGAAATACCTCATTGAAAATTTTCGTGTAAAATCGCACGAGGTCATGACACGCGAAGCATAGGCTCTGCATCTTGCGCCCGTGGTTTGTGAAATATTAAGAAGTGATTTGAAGGCCCGAGGCCCTATCATCTAGGAGCTATTGATCTTGAAATCATTTGCCAGCTGTATGTTTTTCTCAATAATCCGCAGAAATACCTCATTGAAAATATTTGTGTAAAATCGCACGAGGTCATGACGCGCGAAACATTGGCTCTGCGTCTTGCGCCCGTGGTTTGTGAACAATTTAGAAGTGTTTTGAAGGCCCTAGGCCGTATCATCTAGGAGCTATTGAACTTGAAAGCATTTGGCAGCTGTACGTTTTTCTCAATAATCGGCAGAAATACCTCATTGAATATATTCGTGTAAAATCGCACGAGGTCATGACGCGCGAAGCATAGGCTCTTCGTCTTGCGGCCGTGGTTTGTGAACATTTTAGAAGGGGTTTAATGGCCCTAGGCCCTATCATCTAGGAGCTATTGATCTTGAAAGCATTTGCCAGCTGTACGTTTTTCTCAATAATCGGCAGAAATACCTCTTTGAAAATATTCGTGTAAAATCGCACGAGGTCATGACACGCAAAGCATAGGCTCTTCGTCTTGCGGCCGTGGTTTGTGAACATTTTAGAAGTGGTTTGAAGGCCCTAGGCCCTATCATCTGGGAGCAATTGATCTTGAAAGCATTTGCCAGCTGTATGTTTTTCTCAATAATCGGCAGACATACCTCATTGAAAATATTCGTGTAAAATCGCATGAGGTCATGACGCGCGAAACATAGCCTCTGCGTCTTGCGCCCGTGGTTTGTGAACATTTTAGAAGTGGATTGAAGGCCCTAGGCCCTATCATCTAGGAGCTATTGATCTCGAAAGCATTTGGCAGCTGTACGTTTTTCTCAATAATCGGCTGAAATACCTCTTTGAAAATATTCGTGTAAAATCGCACGAGGTCATGACGCACGAAACATAGGTTCTGCTTCTTGCGCCCGTGGTTTGTGAACAATTTAGAAGTGTTTTGAAGGCCCTAGGCCGTATCATCTAGGAGCTATTGATCTTGAAAGCATTTTGCAGCTGTACGTTTTTCTCAATAATCGGCAGAAATACCTCATTGAATATATTCGTGTAAAATCGCACGAGGTCATGACGCGCGAAGCATAGGCTCTTCGTCTTGCGGCCGTGGTTTGTGAACATTTTAGAAGGGGTTTAATGGCCCTAGGCCCTATCATCTAGGAGCTATTGATCTTGAAAGCATTTGCCAGCTGTACGTTTTTCTCAATAATCGGCAGAAATACCTCATTGAATATATTCGTGTAAAATCGCACGAGGTCATGACGCGCGAAGCATAGGCTCTTCGTCTTGCGGCCGTGGTTTGTGAACATTTTAGAAGGGGTTTAATGGCCCTAGGCCCTATCATCTAGGAGCTATTGATCTTGAAAGCATTTGCCAGCTGTACGTTTTTCTCAATAATCGGCAGAAATACCTCTTTGAAAATATTCGTGTAAAATCGCACGAGGTCATGACACGCAAAGCATAGGCTCTTCGTCTTGCGGCCGTGGTTTGTGAACATTTTAGAAGTGGTTTGAAGGCCCTAGGCCCTATCATCTGGGAGCAATTGATCTTGAAAGCATTTGCCAGCTGTATGTTTTTCTCAATAATCGGCAGACATACCTCATTGAAAATATTCGTGTAAAATCGCACGAGGTCATGACGCGCGAAACATAGCCTCTGCGTCTTGCGCCCGTGGTTTGTGAACATGTTAGAAGTGTTTTGAAGGCCCTAGGCCGTATCATCTAGGAGCTATTGAACTTCAAAGCATTTGGCAGCTGTACGTTTTTCTCAATAATCGGCTGAAATACCTCTTTGAAAATATTCGTGTAAAATCGCACGAGGTCATGACGCACGAAACATAGGTTCTGCTTCTTGCGCCCGTGGTTTGTGAACAATTTAGAAGTGTTTTGAAGGCCCTAGGCCCTATCATCTAGGAGCAATTGATCTTGAAAGTATTTGCCAGCTGTACGTTTTTCTCAATAATCCGCAGAAATACCTCTTTGATAATATTCGTGTAAAATCGCACAAGGTCATGACGCGCGAAGCATAGGCTCTGCGTCTTGCGGCCGTGGTTTGTGAACATTTTAGAAGTGGTTTGAAGGCCCTAGGCCCTATCATCTAGGAGATATTGATCTTGAAAGCATTTGCCAGCTGTACGTTTTTCTCAATAATCGGCAGAAATACCTCTTTGAATATATTCGTGTAAAATCGCACGAGGTCATGACGCACGAAGCATAGGCTCTTCGTCTTGCGACCGTAGTTTGTGAACATTTTAGAAGTGGATTGATGGCCCTAGGCCCTATCATCTAGGAGCTATTGATCTCGAAAGCATTTGCCAGCTGTATGTTTTTCTCAATTATCCGCAGATATACCTCATTGAAAATATTCATGTAAAATCGCACGAGGTCATGACGCGCGAAACATTTGCTCTGCGTCTTGCGCCCGTGGTTTGTGAACAATTTAGAAGTGATTTGACGGCCCTAGGCCCTATCATCTTGGAGCTATTGATCTTGAAAGCATTTGCCAACTGTATGTTTTTATGAATAATCCGCAGAAATACCTCATTGAAAATATTCGTGTAAAATCGCACGAGGTCATGACGCACGAAGCATAGGCTCTGCGTCTTGCGCCCGTGGTTTGTGAAATATTATGAAGTGGTTTGAAGGCCCTAGGCCCTAACATCTAGGAGCGATTGATCTTGAAAGCATTTGGCAGCTGTACGTTTTTCTCAATAATCGGCAGAAATACCTCTTTGAATATATTCGTGTAAAATCGCACGAGGTCATGACACGCGAATCATAGGCTCTTCGTCTTGCGGCCGTGGTTTGTGAACATTTTAGAAGTGTTTTGAAGGCCCTAGGCCGTATCATCTAGGAGCTATTGAACTTGAAAGCTTTTGGCAGCTGTACGTTTTTCTCAATAATCGGCAGAAATACCTCATTGAAAATATTCGTGTAAAATCGCACGAGGTCATGACACGCAAAGCATAGGCTCTTCGTCTTGCGGCCGTGGTTTGTGAACATTTTAGAAGTGGTTTGAAGGCCCTAGGCCCTATCATCTGGGAGCAATTGATCTTGAAAGCATTTGCCAGCTGTATGTTTTTCTCAATAATCGGCAGACATACCTCATTGAAAATATTCGTGTAAAATCGCACGAGGTCATGACGCGCGAAGCATAGGGTCTTCGTCTTGCGGCCGTGGTTTGTGAACATTTTCGATGTGGTTTTAAGGCCGTAGGCCCTAACATCTAGGAGCTATTGAACTTGAATGCATTTGCCAGCTGTACGTTTTTCTCAATATTAGGCAGAAATACCTCATTGAAAATATTTGTGTAAAATCGCACGAGGTCATGACGCGCGAACCATTGGCTCTGCGTCTTGTGCCCGTGGTTTGTGAACAATTTTGAAGTGTTTTGAAGGCCCTAGGCCGTATCATCTAGGAGCTATTGAACTTGAAAGCATTTGCCAGCTGTATGTTTTTCTCAATTATCGGCAGAAATACCTCATTGAAAATATTTGTGTAAAATCGCACGAGGTCATGTCGCGCGAAACATAGGCTCTGTGTCTTGCCGCCGTGGTTTGTGAACATTTTTGAAGTGGTTTGAAGGCCCTAGGCCCTATCATCTAGGAGCTATTGATCTTGAAAGCATTTGCCAGCTGTACGTTTTTCCTCAATAATCCGCAGAAATACCTCTTTGAAAATATTCGTGTAAAATCGCACAAGGTCATGACGCGCGAAGCATAGGCTCTTCGTCTTGCGGCCGTGGTTTGTGAACATTTTAGAAGTGGTTTGAAGGCCCTAGGCCCTATCATCTAGGAGCTATTGATCTTGAAAGCATTTGCCTGCTGTACCTTTTTCTCAATAATCGGCAGAAATACCTCTTTGAAAATATTCGTGTAAAATCGCACGAGGTCATGGCGAGCGAAGCATAGGCTTTTCATCTTGCGGCCGTGGTTTGTGAACATTTTAGAAGTGGTTTGAAGGCCCTAGGCCCTATCATCTAGGAGCAATTGATCTTGAAAGCCTTTGCCAGCTGTATGTTTTTCTCAAAAATCCGCGGATATATCTCATTGAAAATATTTGTGTAAAATCGCACAAGGTCATGACGCGCGAATCATTGGCACTGCGTCTTGTGCCCGTGGTTTGTGAACAATTTAGGAGTGATTTCAAGGCCCTAGGCCCTATCATCTAGGAGCTATTGATCTTGAAAGAATTTGCCAGCTGTACGTTTTTCTCAATAATCCGCAGAAATACCTCTTTGAAAATATTCGTGTAAAATCGCACGAGGTCATGACGCGCGAAGCATAGGCTCTTCGTCTTGCGGCCGTGGTTTGTGAACATTTTAGAAGTGGTTTGAAGGCCCTAGGCCCTATTATCTACGAGCTATTGATCTTGAAAGCATTTGCCAGCTGTACGTTTTTCTCAAAAATCCGCAGATATACATCTTTGAAAATATTCGTGTAAAATCGCAAGAGGTCATGACGCGCGAAGCATAGGCTCTTCGTCTTGCGGCCGTGGTTTGTGAACATTTTAGAAGTGGTTTGAAGGCCCTAGGCCCTATCATCTAGGAGCTATTGATCTTGATAGCATTTGCCAGCTGTACGTTTTTCTCAATAATCGGCAGAAATACATCTTTGAAAATATTCGTGTAAAATCGCACGAGGTCATGACGCGCGAACCATAGGCTCTTCGTCTTGCGGCCGTGGTTTGTGAACATTTTAGAAGTGGTTTGAAGGCCCTAGGCCCTATCATCTAGGAGCTATTGATCTTGAAAGCATTTGGCAGCTGTACGTTTTTGTCAATATTCCGCAGAAATACCTCTTTGAAAATATTCGTGTAAAATCGCACGAGGTCATGACGCGCGAAGCATAGGCTCTTCGTCTTGCGGCCGTGGTTTGTGAACATTTTAGAAGTGTTTTGAAGGCCCTAGACCCTATCATCTAGGAGCTATTGATCTTGAAAGCATTTGCCAGCTGTACGTTTTTCTCAATTATCCGCAGAAATACCTCTTTGAAAATATTCGTGTAAAATCGCACGAGGTCATGACGCGCGAACCATAGGCTCTTCGTCTTGCGGCCGTGGTTTGTGAACATTTTAGAAGTGGTTTGAAGGCCCTAGGCCCTATCATCTAGGAGCTATTGATCTTGAAAGCATTTGCCAGCTGTACGTTTTTGTCAATAATCCGCAGAAATACCTCTTTGATAATATTCGTGTAAAATCGCACGAGGTCATGACGCTCGAAGCATAGGCTCTTCGTCTTGCGGCCGTGGTTTGTGAACATTTTAGAAGTGGTTTGAAGGCCCTAGTCCCTATCATCTAAGAGCTATTGATCTTGAAAGCATTTGCCAGCTGTACGTTTTTCACAATAATCGGCAGAAATACCTCTTTGAAAATATCCGTGTAAAATCGCACGAGGTCATGACGCACGAAACATAGGCTCTGCGTCTTGCGCCCGTGGTTTGTGAACAATTTAGAAGTGTTTTTAAGGCCCTAGGCCCTATCATCTAGGAGCTATTGATCTTGAAAGCATTTGCCAGCTGTACGTTTTTCTCAAAAATCCGCAGATATACATCTTTGAAAATATTCGTGTAAAATCGCACGAGGTCATGACGCGCGAAGCATAGGCTCTTCGTTATGCGGGCGTGGTTTGTGAACAATTTAGAAGTGATTTCAAGGCCCTAGGCCCTATCATCTAGGAGCTTTTGATCTTGAAAGCATTTACCAGCTGTATGTTTTTCTCAATAATCGGCAGAAATACCTCATTGAAAATATTCGTGTAAAATCGCACGAGGTCATGACGCGCGAAACATAGGCTCTGCGTCTTGCCGCCGTGGTTTGTGAACATTTTAGAAGTGGTTTGAAGGCCCTAGGCCCTATCATCTAGGAGCTATTGATCTTGAAAGCATTTGCCAGCTGTACGTTTTTCTCAATAATCCGCAGAAATTCCTCTTTGAAAATATTTGTGTAAAATCGCACGAGGTCATGACGTGCAAAGCATAGGCTCTTCGTCTTGCGGCCGTGGTTTGTGAACATTTTAGAAGTGGTTTCAAGGCCCTAGGCCCTATAACCTAGGAGCTATTGATCTTGAAAGCATTTGCCAGCTGTACGTTTTTCTCAATAATCGGCAGAAATACCTCTTTGAAAATATTCGTGTAAAATCGCACGAGGTCATGACGCGCGAAACATTGGCTCTGCGTCTTGTGCCCGTGGTTTGTGAACAATTTAGAAGTGATTTGAAGGCCCTAGGCCCTATCATCTAGGAGCTATTGATCTTGAAAGCATTTGCCAGCTGTATGTTTTTCTCAAAAATCGGCAGAAATACCTCATTGACAATATTCATGTAATATCGCACGAGGTCATGACGCGCGAACCATAGGCTCTGCGTCTTGCGCCCGTGGTTTGTGAACAATTTAGAAGGGTTTTGAAGGCCCTAGGCCGTATCATCTAGGTGCTATTGAACTTGAAAGCATTTGGCAGCTGTACGTTTTTCTCAATAATTGGCAGAAATACCTCATTGAAAATATTCATGTAAAATCGCACGAGGTCATGACGCGCGAAACATAGGCTCTGCGTCTTGCGCCCGTGGTTTGTGAAATATTTAGAAGTCGTTTGAAGGCCCTAGGCCCTAACATCTAGGAGCAATTAAACTTGAAAGCATTTGCCAGCTGTACGTTTTTCTCAATAATCGGCAGAAATACCTCATTGAAAATATTCGTGTAAAATCGCACGAGGTCATGACGCGCGAAACATAGGCTCTGCGTCTTGCGCCCGTGGTTTGTGAAATATTTAGAAGTCGTTTGAAGGCCCTAGGCCCTAACATCTAGGAGCAATTAAACTTGAAAGCATTTGCCAGCTGTATGTTTTTCTCAATAATCGGCAGAAATACCTCATTGAAAATATTCGTGTAAAATCGCACGAGGTCATGACGCGCGAAACATAGGCTCTGCGTCTTGCCGCCGTGGTTTGTGAACATTTTAGAAGTGGTTTGAAGGCCCTAGGCCCTATCATCTAGGAGCTATTGATCTTGAAAGCATTTGCCAGCTGTACGTTTTTCTCAATAATCCGCAGAAATTCCTCTTTGAAAATATTTGTGTAAAATCGCACGAGGTCATGACGCGCAAAGCATAGGCTCTTCGTCTTGCGGCCGTGGTTTGTGAACAATTTAGAAGTGGTTTGAAGGCCCTAGGCCCTATAACCTAGGAGCTATTGATCTTGAAAGCATTTGCCAGCTGTACGTTTTTCTCAATAATCGGCAGAAATACCTCTTTGAAAATATTCGTGTAAAATCGCACGAGGTCATGACGCGCGAAACATTGGCTCTGCGTCTTGTGCCCGTGGTTTGTGAACAATTTAGAAGTGATTTGAAGGCCCTAGGCCCTATCATCTAGGAGCTATTGATCTTGAAAGCATTTGCCAGCTGTATGTTTTTCTCAAAAATCGGCAGAAATACCTCATTGAAAATATTCATGTAATATCGCACGAGGTCATGACGCGCGAACCATAGGCTCTGCGTCTTGCGCCCGTGGTTTGTGAACAATTTAGAAGGGTTTTCAAGGCCCTAGGCCATATCATCTAGGTGCTATTGAACTTGAAAGCATTTGGCAGCTGTACGTTTTTCTCAATAATTGGCAGAAATACCTCATTGAAAATATTCATGTAAAATCGCACGAGGTCATGACGCGCGAAACATAGGCTCTGCGTCTTGCGCCCGTGGTTTGTGAAATATTTAGAAGTCGTTTGAAGGCCCTAGGCCCTAACATCTAGGAGCAATTAAACTTGAAAGCATTTGCCAGCTGTACGTTTTTCTCAATATTCGGCAGAAATACCTCATTGATAATATTCGTGTAAAATCGCACGAGGTCATGACGCGCGAAACATTGGCTCTGCGTCTTGTGTCCGTGGTTTGTGAACAATTTAGAAGTGATTTGAAGACCCTAGGCCCTATCATCTAGGAGCTATTGATCTTGAAAGCATTTCCCAGCTGTACGTTTTTCTCCATAATCGGCAGAAATTCCTCATTGAAAATATTCGTGTAAAATCGCACGAGGTCATGACGCGCGATGCATAGGCTCTGCGTCTTGCTCCCGTGGTTTGTGAATAATTTAGAAGTGGTTTAAAGGCCCTAGGCCCTATCATCTAGGAGCTATTGGCCTTGAAAGCATTTGCCAGCTGTACGTTTTTCTCAATAATCGGCAGAAATCCCTCATTGAAAATATTCATGTAAAATCGCACGAGGTCATGACGCGCGAAACATAGGCTCTTCGTCTTGCGCCCGTGGTTTGTGAACAATTTAGAAGTGTTTTGAAGGCCCTAGGCCGTATCATCTAGGAGCTTTTGAACTTGAAAGCATTTGGCAGCTGTACGTTTTTCTCAATAATCGGCAGATATCCCTCATTGAAAATATTCGTGTAAAATCGCACGAGGTCATGACGCGCGAAGCATTGGCTCTTCGTCTTGCGGCCGTGGTTTGTGAACATTTTAGAAGTGGTTTGAAGGCCCTAGGCCCTATCATCTAGGAGCAATTGATCTTGAAAGCATTTGCCAGCTGTATGTTTTTCTCAAAAATCCGCGGATATACCTCATTGAAAGTATTCGTGTAAAATCGCAGGAGGTCATGACGCGCGAAACATTGGCTCTGCGTCTTGTGCCCGTGGTTTGTGAACAATTTAGAAGTGATTTGAAGGCCCTAGGCCCTATCATCTAGGAGCTATTGAACTTGAAAGCATTTGCCAGCTGTATGTTTTTCTGAATAATCGGCAGAAATACCCCATTGAAAATATTCGTGTAAAATCGCACGAGGTCATGAGGTGCGAAACATAGGATCTGCGTCTTGCGCCCGTGGTTTGTGAACGATTTAGAAGTGTTTAGAAGGCCCTAGGCCGTATCATCTAGGAGCTATTGAACTTGACAGCATTTGGCAGCTGTACGTTTTTCTCAATAATCGGCAGAAATACCTCATTGAAAATATTCGTGTAAAATCGCACGAGGTCATGACGCGCGAAACATAGGCTCTGCGTCTTGCGCCCGTGGTTTGTGAACAATTTAGAAGTGTTTTGAAGGCCCTAGGCCGTATCATCTAGGAGCTATTGATCTTGAAAGCATTTGCCAGCTGTATGTTTTTCTCAATAATCGGCAGAAATACCCCATTGAAAATATTCGTGTAAAATCGCACGAGGTCATGAGGTGCGAAACATAGGATCTGCGTCTTGCGCCCGTGGTTTGTGAACGATTTAGAAGTGTTTTGAAGGCCCTAGGCCGTATCATCTAGGAGCTATTGAACTTCACAGCATTTGGCAGCTGTACGTTTTTCTCAATAATCGGCAGAAATACCTCATTGAAAATATTCGTGTAAAATCGCACGAGGTCATGACGCGCGAAGCATTGGCTCTTCGTCTTGCGGCCGTGGTTTGTGAACATTTTAGAAGTGGTTTGAAGGCCCTAGGCCCTATCATCTAGGAGCAATTGATCTTGAAAGCATTTGCCAGCTGTATGTTTTTCTCAAAAATCCGCGGATATACCTCATTGAAAGTATTCGTGTAAAATCGCAGGAGGTCATGACGCGCGAAACATTGGCTCTGCGTCTTGTGCCCGTGGTTTGTGAACAATTTAGAAGTGATTTGAAGGCCCTAGACCCTATCATCTAGGAGCTATTGAACTTGAAAGCATTTGCCAGCTGTATGTTTTTCTGAATAATCGGCAGAAATACCCCATTGAAAATATTCGTGTAAAATCGCACGAGGTCATGAGGTGCGAAACATAGGCTCTGCGTCTTGCGCCCGTGGTTTGTGAACGATTTAGAAGTGTTTAGAAGGCCCTAGGCCGTATCATCTAGGAGCTATTGAACTTGACAGCATTTGGCAGCTGTACGTTTTTCTCAATAATCGGCATAAATACCTCATTGAAAATATTCGTGTAAAATCGCACGAGGTCATGACGCGCGAAACATAGGCTCTGCGTCTTGCGCCCGTGGTTTGTGAACAATTTAGAAGTGTTTTGAAGGCCCTAGGCCGTATCATCTAGGAGCTATTGATCTTGAAAGCATTTGCCAGCTGTATGTTTTTCTCAATAATCGGCAGAAATACCCCATTGAAAATATTCGTGTAAAATCGCACGAGGTCATGAGGTGCGAAACATAGGATCTGCGTCTTGCGCCCGTGGTTTGTGAACGATTTAGAAGTGTTTTGAAGGCCCTAGGCTGTATCATCTAGGAGCTATTGAACTTCACAGCATTTGGCAGCTGTACGTTTTTCTCAATAATCGGCAGAAATACCTCATTGAAAATATTCGTGTAAAATTGCACGAGTTCATGACGCGCGAAGCATAGGCTCTTCCTCTTGCGGCCGTGGTTTGTGAACATTTTAGAAGTGGTTTGAAGGCCCTAGGCCCTATCATCTAGGAGCTATTGATCTTGAAAGCATTTGCCAGCTGTATGTTTTTCTCAATAATCGGCAGAAATACCTCATTGATAATATTCGTGTAAAATCGCATGAGGTCATGACGCGCGAAACATAGGCTCTCCGTCTTGCGCCCGTGGTTTGTGAACGATTTAGAAGTGTTTTGAAGGCCCTAGGCCCTATCATCTATTAGCTATTGATCTTGATAGCATTTGCCAGCTGTATGTTTTTCTCAAAAATCGGCAGATATACCTCATTGAAAATATTCGTGTAAAATCGCACGAGGTTATGACGCGCGAAGCATTGGCTCTTCGTCTTGCGGCTGTGGTTTCTGAACATTTTAGAAATGGTTTGAAGGCCCTAGGCCCTATCATCTAGGAGCAATTGATCTTGAAATCATTTGCCAGCTGTATGTTTTCCTCAAAAATCCGCGGATATACCTCATTGAAAAAATTCGTGTAAAATCGCACAAGGTCATGACGCGCGAAACATTGGATCTGCGTCTTGTGCCCGTGGTTTGTGAACAATTTAGAAGTGATTTGACGGCCCTAGCCCCTATCATCTAGGAGCTATTGATCTTGAAAGCATTTGCCAGCTGTATGTTTTTCTCAATAATCGGCAGAAATACCTCATTGAAAATATTCGTGTAAAATCGCACGAGGTCATGATGCGCGAAGCATAGGCTCTGCGTCTTGCGCCCATGCTTTGTGAACATTTTCGAAGTGGTTTGAAGGCCCTAGGCCCTATCATCTAGGAGCTATTGATCTTGAAAGCATTTGCCAGCTGTATGATTTTCTCAGAAATCCGCGGATATACCTCATTAAAAATATTCGTGTAAAATCGCACGAGGTCATGACGCGCGAAACATTGGCCCTGCTTCTTGTGCCCGTGGATTGTGAACAATTTAGAAGTGATTTGAAGGCCCTAGGCCGTATCATCTAGGAGCTATTGATCTTGAAAGCATTTGCCAGCTGTACGTTTTTCTCAATAATCGGCAGAAATACCTCAGTGAAAATATTCGTGTAAAATCGCATGAGGTCATGACGCGCGAAGCATAGGCTCTTCGTCTTGCCGCCGTGGTTTGTGAACATTTTAGAAGTGGTTTGAAGGCCCTAGGCCCTATCATCTAAGAGCTATTGATCTTGAAAGCATTTGCCAGCTGTACGTTTTTCTCAATAATCGGCAGAAATACCTCTTTGAAAATATTCGTGTAAAATCTCACGAGGTCATGACGCGCGAAGCATAGGCTCTTCGTCTTGCCGCCGTGGTTTGTGAACATTTTAGAAGTGGTTTGAAGGCCCTAGGCCCTATCATCTAAGAGCAATTGATCTTGAAAGCATTTGCCAGCTGTACGTTTTTCTCAATAATCGGCAGAAATACCTCTTTGAAAATATTCGTGTAAAATCGCACGAGGTCATGACGCGCGAAACATTGGCTCTGCGTCTCGTGCCCGTGGTTTGTGAACAATTTAGAAGTGATTTGAAGGCCCTAGGCCCTATCATCTATTAGCTATTGATCTTGATAGCAATTGCCAGCTGTATGTTTTTCTCAATAATCGGCAGAAATTCCTCATTGAAAATATTCGTGTAAAATCGCACGAGGTCATGACGCGCGAAGCATGGGCTCTGCGTCTTGCGCCCATGGTTTGTGAACATTTTCGAAGTGGTTTGAAGGCCCTAGGCCCTATCATCTAGGAGCAATTGATCTTGAAAGCATTTGCCAGCGGTATGATTTTCTCAGAAATCCGCGGATATACCTCATTGAAAATATTCGTGTAAAATCGCACGAGGTCATGACGCGCGAAACATTGGCTCTGCTTCTTGTGCCCGTGGATTGTGAACAATTTAGAAGTGATTTGAAGGCCCTAGCCCGTATCATCTAGGAGCTATTGATCTTGAAAGCATTTGCCAGCTGTACGTTTTTCTCAATAATCGGCAGAAATACCTCATTGAAAATATTTGTGTAAAATCGCACGAGGTCATGACGCGCGAAGCATAGGCTCTTCGTCTTGCGGCCGTGGTTTGTGAACATTTTAGAAGTGGTTTGAAGGCCCTAGGCCCTATCATCTAGGAGCTATTGATCTTGAAAGCATTTGCCAGCTGTATGTTTTTCTCAATAATCCGCAGAAATACCTCATTGAAAATATTCGTGTAAATTCGCACGAGGTCATGACGCGCGAAGCATAGGCTCTGCGTCTTGCGCCCGTGGTTTGTGAAATATTTAGAAATGGTTTGAAGGCCCTAGGCCCTAACATCTAGGAGCAATTGAACTTGAAAGAATTTGCCAGCAGTACGTTTTTCTCAATTATCGGCAGAAATACCTCGTTGAAAATATTTGTCTATAATCGCACGAGGTCATGACGCGCGAAACATTGGCTCTGCGTCTTGTGCCCGTGGTTTGTGAACAATGTAGAAGTGATTTGAAGGCCCTAGGCCCTATCATCTAGGAGCTATTGATCTTGAAAGCATTTGCCAGCTGTATGTTTTTCTCAATAATCGGCAGAAATACCTCATTGAAAATATTCGTGTAAAATTGCACGAGGTCATGACGCGCGAAACATTGGCTCTGCGTCTTGTGCCCGTAGTTTGTGAACAATTCAGAAGTGATTTGAAGGCCCTAGGCCCTATCATCTAGGAGCTATTGATCTTGAAAGCATTTGCCAGCTGTATGTTTTTCTCAATAATCGGCAGAAATACCTCATTGAAAATATTTGTGTAAAATCGCACGAGGTCATGACGCGCGAAACATAGGCTCTGCGTCTTGCGCCCGTGGTTTGTGAACAATTTAGAAGTGTTTTGAAGGCCCTAGGCCGTCTCATCTAGGAGCTATTGAACTTAAAAGCATTTGTCAGCTGTACGTTTTTCTCAATAATCGGCAGAAATACCTCATTGAAAATATTCGTGTAAAATCGCACGAGGTCATGACGCGCGAAGCATAGGCTCTGCGTCTTGCGCCCGTAGTTTGTGAAATATTTAGAAGTGGTTTGAAGGCCCTAGGCCCTAACATCTAGGAGCAATTGAACTTTAAAGCATTTGCCAGCTATACGTTTTTCTCAATGATCGGCAGAAATACCTCATTGAAAATATTCGTGTAAAATCGCATGAGGTCATGACGCGCGAAAGATTGGCTCTGCGTCTTGTGCCCGTGGTTTGTGAACAATTTAGAAGTGATTTGAAGGCCCTAGGCCCTATCATCTAGGAGCTATTGATCTTGAAAGCATTTCCCAGCTGTATGTTTTTCTCAATAATCGGCACAAATTCCTCATTGAAAATATTCGTGTAAAATCGCACGAGGTCATGACGCGCGAAACATAGGCTCTGCGTCTTGCGCCCGTGGTTTGTGAACGATTTAGAAGTGTTTTGAAGGCCCTAGGATGTATCATCTAGGAGCTATTGAACTTGAAAGCATTTGGCAGCTGTACGTTTTTCTCAATGATCGGCAGAAGTACCTCTTTGAATATATTCGTGTAAAATCGCACGAGGTCATGACGCGCGAAGCATAGGCTCTTCGTCTTGCCGCCGTGGTTTGTGAACATTTTAGAAGTGGTTTGAAGGCCCTAGGCCCTATCATCTAGGAGCAATTGATCTTGAAAGCATTTGCCAGCTGTATGATTTTCTCAGAAATCCGCGGATATACCTCATTAAAAATATTCGTGTAAAATCGCACAAGGTCATGACGCACGAAACATTGGCTCTGCGTCTTGCGCCCGTGGTTTGTGAACGATTTAGAAGTGTTTTGAAGGCCCTAGGCCGTTTCATCTAGGAGGTATTGAACTTGAAAGCATTTGCCAGCTGTATGTTTTTCTCAAAAATCTGCGGACATACCTCATTGAAAATATTCGTGTAAAATCGCACGAGGTCATGACGCGCGAAACATTGGCTCTGCGTCTTGCCGCCGTGGTTTGAGAACAATTTAGAAGTCATTTGATGGCCCTAGGCCCTATCATCTAGGAGCTATTGATCCTGAAAGCATTTGCCAGCTGTATGTTTTTCTCAATAATCGGCAGAAATACCTCATTGAAAATATTCGTGTAAAATCGCACGAGGTCATGACGCGCGAAACATAGGCTCTGCGTCTTGCGCCCGTGGTTTGTGAACAATTTAGAAGTGTTTTGAAGGCCCTAGGCCCTATCATCTACGAGCTATTGATCTTGAAAGCATTTGCCAGCTGTATGTTTTTCTCAAAAATCCGCGGATATACCTCATTGAAAATATTTGTGTAAAATCGCACGAGGTCATGACGCGCGAAACATTCGCTCTGCGTCTTGTGCCCGTGGTTTGAGAACAATTTAGAAGGGATTTGAAGGCCCTAGGCCCTATCATCTAGGAGCTATTGATCTTGAAAGCATTTGCCAGCTGTACGTTTTTCTCAATAATCGGCAGAAATACCTCTTTGAAAATATTCGTGTAAAATCGCACAAGGTCATGACGCGCGATACATTGGCTCTGCGTCTTGTGCCTGTGGTTTGTGAACAATTTAGAAGTCATTTGAAGGCCCTAGGCCCTATCATCTAGGAGCTATTGATCTTGAAAGCATTTGCCAGCTGTATGTTTTTCTCAAAAATCCGCGGATATACCTCATTGATAATATTTGTGTAAAATCGCACGAGGTCATGACGCGCGAAACATTGGCTCTGCGTCTTGTGCCCGTGGTTTGAGAACAATTTAGAAGGGATTTGAAGGCCCTAGGCCCTATCATCAAGGAGCTATTGATCTTGAAAGCATTTGCCAGCTGTATGTTTTTCTCAATAATCGGCAGAAATACCTCATTGAAAATATTCGTGTAACATCGCACGAGGTCCTGACACGCGAAGCATAGGCTCTTCGTCTTGCCGCCGTGGTTTGTGAACATTTTAGAAGTGGTTTGAAGGCCCTAGGCCATATCATCTAGGAGCTATTGATCTTGAAAGCATTTGCCAGCTGTATGTTTTTCTCTATAATCGGCAGAAATACCCCATTGAAAATATTCGTGTAAAATCGCACGAGGTCATGAGGCGCGAAACATAGGATCTGTGTATTGTGCCCGTGGTTTGAGAACAATTTAGAAGGGATTTGAAGGCCCTAGGCCCTATCATCTAGGAGCTATTGATCTTGAAAGCATTTGCCAGCTGTATGTTTTTCTCAATAATCGGCAGATATACCTCATTGAAAATATTCATGTAAAATCGCACAAGGTCATGACGCGCGAAACATAGGCTCTGCGTCTTGCGCCCGTGGTTTGTGAACATTTTAGAAGCGTTTTGAAGGCCCTAGGCCCTATCATCTAGGAGCTATTGAACATGAAAGCATTTGCCAGCTGTATGTTTTTCTCAATAATCGGCAGAAATACCTCTTTGAAAATATTCGTGTAAAATCGCACGAGGTCATGACCCGCAAAGCATAGGCTCTTCATCTTGCGGCCGTGGTTTGTGAACAATTTAGAAGTGGTTTGAAGGCCCTAGGCCGTATCACATAGGAGCGATTGAACTTGAAAGCATTTGGCAGCTGTACGTTTTTCTCAATAATCGGCAGAAATACCTCATTGAAAATATTTGTGTAAAATCGCACGAGGTCATGACGCGCGAAGCATAGGCTCTGTGTCTTGCGCCCGTGGTTTGTGAACAATTTAGAAGTGGTTTGATGGCTCTAGGCCCTATCATCTAGGAGCTATTGAACTTGAAAGCATTTGCCAGCTGTACGTTTTTCTCAATAATCGGCAGAAATACCTCATTGAAAATATTATTGTAAAATCACACGAGGTTATGACGCGCGAAGCATAGGCTCTGCGTCTTGCACCCGTGGTTTGTGAACAATTTGGAAGTGGTTTGTAGACCCTAGGCCCTATCATCTAGGAGCTATTTAACTTGAAAGCATTTGCCAGCTGTACGTTTTTCTCAAGAATCCGCAGAAATACCTCATTGAAAATATTCGTGTAAAATCGCACAAGGTCATGACGCGCGAAGCAAAGGCTCTGCGTCTTGCGCCCGTCGTTTGTGAACAATTTAGAAGTGGTTTGAAGGCCCCAAGCCCTGTGATCTAGGAGCTGTTCAACTTGAAAGCATTTGCCAGCTGTACGTTTTTCTCAATAATCGGCGGAATTCCCTCATTGAAAATATTTGTGTACAATCGCACGAGGTCATGACACGCGAAACATAGGGTCTGCGTCTTGCGCCCGTGGTTTGTGAACAATTTAGAAGTGGTTTTAAGGCTCTAGGCCCTATCATCTAGGAGCTATTGAACTTGAAAGCATTTGGCAGCTGTACGTTTTTCTCAATAATCGGCAGAAATACCTCATTGAAAACATTTGTGTACAATCGCACGAGGTCATGACGCGCAAAACATAGGGTCTGCGTCTTGCGCCCGTGGTTTGTGAACAATTTAGAAGTGGTTTGAAGGCCCTACGCCCTATCATCTAGGAGCTTTTGAATTTGAAAGCATTTGCCAACTGTACGTTTTTCTCAATGATCGGCAGACGTACCTCATTGGAAATATTCGTGTAAAATCGCACGAGGTCATGACGCGCGATGCATAGGCTCTGCGTCTTGCGCCTGTGGTTTGTGAACATTTTAGAAGTGGTTTGAAGGCCCTAGGTCCTATCATCTAGGAGCTATTGAACTTGAAAGCCTTTGCCAGCTGTACATTTTTCTCAATAATCCGCAGAAATACCTCATTGAAAATATTCGAGTTAAATCGCACGAGGTCATGACGCGCAAAGCAAAGGCTCTGCGTCTTGCGCCTGTCGTATGTGAACAATTTAGATGTGGTTTGAAGGCCCCAAGCCCTGTGATCTAGGAGCTTTTGAACTTGAAAGCATTTGCCAGCTGTACGTTTTTCTCAATAATCGGCAGATATACCTCATTGAAAATATTCATGTAAAATCGCACGAGGTCATGACGCGCGAAGCATAGGCTCTGCGTCTTGCGTCCGTGGTTTGTGAACAATTTAGAAGTGGTTTGTAGACCCTAGGCCCTATCATCTAGGAGCTATTTAACTTGAAAGCATTTGCCAGCTGTACGTTTTTCTCAATAATCGGCAGAAATACCTCATTGAAAATATTCGTGTAAAATCGCACGAGGTCATGACGCGCAAAACATAGGGTCTGCGTCTTGCGCCCGTGGTTTGTGAACAATTTAGAAGTGGTTTGAAGGCCCTACGCCCTATCATCTAGGAACTATTGAATTTGAAAGCATTTGCCAACTGTACGTTTTTCTCAATAATCGGCAGACGTACCTCATTGGAAATATTCGTGTAAAATCGCACAAGGTCATGACGCGCGATGCATAGGCTCTGCGTCTTGCGTCCGTGGTTTGTGAACATTTTAGAAGTGGTTTGAAGGCCCTAGGTCCTATCATCTAGGAGCTATTGAACTTGAAAGCATTTGCCAGCTGTACGTTTTTCTCAATAATCCGCAGAAATACCTCATTGAAAATATTCGAGTAAAATCGCATGAGGTCATGACGCGCAAAGCAAAGGCTCTGCGTCTTGCGCCCGTCGTATGTGAACAATTTAGATGTGGTTTGAAGGCCCCAAGCCCTGTGATCTAGGAGCTTTTGAACTTGAAAGCATTTGCCAGCTGTACGTTTTTCTCAATAATCGGCAGAAATACCTCATTGAAAATATTTGTGTAAAATCGCACGAGGTCATGACGCGCGAAGCATAGGCTCTGTGTCTTGCGCCCGTGGTTTGTGAACAATTTAGAAGTGGTTTTTAGACTCTAGGCCCTATCATCTAGGAGCTATTGAACTTGAAAGCATTTGCCAGCTCTACGTTTTTCTCAATAATCGGCAGAAATACCTCATTGAAAATATTCGTGTAAAATCGCAGGAGGTCATGACGCGCGACGCATAGGCTCTTCGTCTTGCGGCCGTGGTTTGTGAACATTTTAGAAGTGGTTTGACGGCCCTAGGCCCTACCATCTAGGAGCTATTGAACTTGAAAGCATTTGCCAGCTGTATGTTTTTCTCAATAGTCGGCAGAAATACCTCTTTGAATATATTCATGTAAAATCGCACTAGGTCATGACGCGCGAAGCATAGGCTCTTCGTCTTGCGGCCGTGGTTTGTGAACATTTTAGAAGTGGTTTGAAGGCCCTAGGCCGTATCATCTAGGAGCTATTGAACTTGAAAGCATTTGCCAGCTGTACGTTTTTCTCAATAATCGGCAGAAATACCTCATTGAATATATTTGTGTAAAATCGCACGAGGTCATGACACGCGAAGCATAGGCTCTGTGTCTTGCGCCCTTGGTTTGTGAATAATTTAGAAGTGGTTTGAAGGCTCTTGGCCCTATCATCTAGGAGCTATTGAACTTGAATGCATTTGCCAGCTGTATGTTTTTCTCAATAATCGGCAGAAATACTTCATTGAAAATATTCGTGTAAAATCGCACGAGGTCATGACGCGCAAAGCATAGGGTCTGCGTCTTGCGCCCGTGGTTTGTGAACATTTTAGAAGTGGTTTGAAGGCCCTAGGCCCTATCATCTAGGAGCTATTGAACTTGAAAGCATTTGCCAGCTGTACGTTTTTCTCAATAATCGGCATAAATACCTCATTGAAAATATTCGTGTAAAATCGCACGAGGTCATGACGCGCGAAGCATAGGCTCTTCGTCTTGCGGCCGTGGTTTATGAACATTTTAGAAGTGGTTTGAAGGCCCTAGGCCCTATCATCTAGGAGCTATTGATCTTGAAAGCATTTGCCAGCTGTATGTTTTTCTCAATAATCCGCAGATATACCTCATTGAAAATATTCGTGTAAAATCGCACGAGGTCATAACGCGCGAAACATAGGCTCTGCGTCTTGCGCCCGTGGTTTCTGAACATTTTAGTAGTGGTTTGAAGGCCCTAGGCCCTGTCATCTAGGAGCTATTGATCTTGAAAGCATTTGCCAGCTGTACGTTTTTCTCAATAATCGGCAGAAATACCTCATTGAAACTATTCGTGTAAAATCGCACGAGGTCATGACGCGCGAAGCATAGGCTCTTCGTCTTGCGGCCGTGGTTTGTGAACATTTTAGAAGTTGTTTGAAGGCCCTAGGCCCTGTCCTCTAGGATCTATTGATCTTGATAGCATTTGCCAGCTGTATGTTTTTCTCAATAATCGGCAGAAATACCTCTTTGAAAATATTCGTGTAAAATCGCACGAGGTCATGACGCGCGAAGCATAGGCTCTGCGTCTTGCGCCCATGGTTTGTGAACATTTTAGAAGTGGTTTGAAGGCCCTAGGCCCTATCATCTAGGAGCAATTGATCTTGAAAGCATTTGCCAGCTGTATGTTTTTCTCAAAAATCGGCAGAAATACCTCTTTGAATATATTCATGTAAAATCGCACTAGGTCATGACGCGCGAAGCATAGGCTCTTCGTCTTGCGGCCCTGGTTTGTGAACATTTCTGAAGTGGTTTGAAGGCCCTAGGCCCTATCATCTAGGAGCTATTGATCTTGAAAGCATTTGCCAGCTGTATGTTTTTCTCAATAGTCGGCAGAAATACCTCAATGAAAATATTCGTGTAAAATCGCACGAGGTCATGACGCGCGAAACATAGGCTCTGCGTTTTGCGCACGTGGTTTGTGAACAATTTAGAAGTGGTTTGAAGGCCCTAGGCCCTATCATCTAGGAGCTATTGATCTTGAAAGCATTTGCCAGCTGTATGTTTTTCTCAATAATCGGCAGAAATTCCTCTTTGAAAATATTCATGTAAAATCTAACGAAGTCATGACGCGCGAAGCATAGGCTCTGCGTCTTGCGCCCATGTTTTGTGAACATTTTCGAAGTGGTTTGAAGGTTCTAGGCCCTATCATCTAAGATCTATTGAACTTGAAAGCATTTGCCAGCTGTATGTTTTTCTCAATAATCGGCAGAAATACCTCATTGAAAATATTCGTTTAAAATCGCACGAGGTCATGACGCGCGAAGCATAGGCTCTGCGTCTTGCGCCCGTGTTTTGTGAATGATTTAGAAGTGTTTTGAAGGCCCTAGGCCGTATCATCTACGAGCTATTGAACTTGAAAGCATTTGGCAGCTGTACGTTTTTCTCGATAATCCGCAGAAATACCTCATTGATAATATTCGTGTATAATCGCAGGAGGTCATGACGCGCGACTCATTGGCTCTGCGTCTTGTGCCCGTGGTTTTAGAACAATTTAGAAGGGATTTGAAGGCCCTAGGCCCTATCATCTAGGAGCCATTGATCTTGAAAGCATTTGCCAGCTGTATGTTTTTCTCAATAATCGGCAGAAATACCTCATTGAATATATTTGTGTAAAATCGCACGAGGTCATGACGAGCGAAGCATAGGCTCTTCGTCTTGCGCCCGTGGTTTGTGAACATTTTAGAAGTGGTTTGAAGGCCCTAGGCCCTATCATCTAGGAGCTATTGATCTTGAAAACATTTGCCAGCTGTACGTTTTTCTCAATAATCGGCAGAAATACCTCTTTGAAAATATTTGTGTAAAATCGCACGAGGTCATGACGCGCGACGCATAGGCTCTTCGTCTTGCGGCCGTGGTTTGTGAACATTTTAGAAGTGGTTTGAAGGCCCTAGGCCCTATCATCTAGGAGCAATTGCTCTTGAAAGCATTTGCCAGCTGTATGTTTTTCTCAACAATCCGCGGATATACCTCATTGAAAATATTTGTGACAGGTGCTGGTGTTTTGGTCCGCAAGTAGGGCAAGGTCATTTTTCAGTTTTTTACAGATCATGAAAGTGCAGATTATAAGCTTTCAAATGATGTGTCATACATTGGAATCTGAAAATAGTTGAAGAAGATATGCTTATTTGAATGTTGGTACTCCTAAAATCAAGTAGCAGAGAAAATCCCCTTGAAAGATCTTGAACTTTTCGCACTTCTCACAGGGAGATAATGGGTGGGAACAATAGCTAGTTAACTCCACCCCAACCACTCCCCTACTAGAGTACCTGTAAATCATTGCCCATTTAGGGGTTACCCTATTTAAAGCTTTATAACTCCAGATGTGAACACCACAAAGACTAGAAAAATGTCTTAAATGAAGCAATACATTTGTAACATTTATATTACTAGCTTAGATTATTTCTTACAAAATTGTGAATATAAAGTAAAGTGCCACAAATGCAATGGTCAAGACAAAAAATCTAAAATGAATTTGCTCCTTTTTTAGTTTTCAATGAAATACTGGGAGATTGCGGGTTAAAGTATACATCTACTATGTTTCCTTGTATGGGAATGGGACGATATAAAAACATTTTTCAGCCGTCCACCACGTTTTGGCAATGTTTCAACACTCCTCATCACTGTTGTATGCGTCACAAAAACCATTACACTACTAACTAACGCTTACATTACAGTGTGAAATATCCACATTATATAATACTACTAACCTATTTAAAGACACTCAGTTTCTAAAATAACGTAATAACCGAAATATTTTGAGCAGTAATACTTACATAGCAATGATGAAATCTTATCTATGTTCAGTAGATGGAGACAGAGACAGCAAATCAATAACAATTATTCGCTTCTGTTTTGCTCCAGAAAACGATGTCAGATAGGTCTATCAGCAAACATATGGCTTAGCTATGCCCAGAAGTCCTCAATAATAATGGTATTTTCCAAGGAATTACGAAAAATCGTTCACAACGTTTCGTTAGGTGCAACGTCTTTTAATAGTACCATATAGAGCGAATACCATGGTAAGAAAATGTTCGGTTATGCTAACCTATAAAACGCTATTCCAAAAGCAAAATTAGACATGTTATACATCGTTAGAAAGCTTATACTCTCACCTACTGATTGAGCGTCCGCCATTGTAGCAACCTCACACAGTAAACAAACATAGGCTACTACCACACGGCTTTATTTATGGGCGGTGGCTTGACCGAAACAAAGTGACAATAGCCAACGAAATCAAACATGCTAATTAAACTGCACCCCCATCACGCCTCCAAAACCCGGCTGTTAGAATCACTAAAACAAGCCGACTTTGCTGACAAATTATAAGTATTTAGTGACCCTAAAAATGTTGTTTATTCTATTGAGTGACTTCTTCAACACTTTAACTTTCGTAATAAGAAAAAAAAGGAAAACAGTAAAAAAAAATTTAAAAACCTTTTTTGCCTCCTAGCGCGATTTCAAGATTTCCGACTTGCGGACCTTTTCTCCAGCACCCGTCACATTTGTGTAAAATCGCACGAAATCAGGACGCGCGAATCATTGGCTCTGCGTCTTGTGCCCGTGGATTGAGAACAATTTAGAAGGGATTTGAAGGCCCTAGGCCCTATCATCTAGGAGCTATTGATCTTGAAAGCATTTGCCAGCTGTATGTTTTTCTCAATAATCGGCAGAAATACCTCATTGAAAATATTCGTGTAAAATCGCACGAGGTCATGACGCGCGAAACATAGGCTCTGCATCTTGCGCCCGTGGTTTGTGAACAATTTAAAAGTGTTTTGAAGGCCCTAGGCCGTATCATCTAGGAGCTATTGATCTTGAAAGCAATTGCCAGCTGTATGTTTTTCTCAATAATCGGCAAAATACCTCATTGAAAATATTCGTGTAAAATCGCACAAGGTCATGACGCGCGAAACATAGGCTCTGCGTCTTGCGCCCATGGTTTGTGAATGATTTAGAAGTGTTTTGAAGGCCCTAGGCCTTATCATCTACGAGCTATTGATCTTGAAAGCATTTGGCAGCTGTACGTTTTTCTCAATAATCGGCAGAAATACCTCATTGATAATATTCGTGTAAAATCGCAGGAGGTCATGACGCGCGAAGCATAGGCTCTTCGTCTTGGAGCCGTGATTTGAGAACAATTTAGAAGTGGTTTGAAGGCCCTAGGCCCTATCATCTAGGAGCAATTGATCTTGAAAGCATTTGCCAGCTGTATGTTTTTCTCAAAAATCCATGGATATACCTCATTGAAAATATTCGTGTAAAATCGCACAAGGTCATGAGGCGCGAAACATTGGCTCTGCGTCTTGTGCCCGTGGATTGAGAACAATTTAGAAGGGATTTGAAGGCCCTAGGCCCTATCATCTAGGAGCTATTGATCTTGAAAGCATTTGCCAGCTGTATGTTTTTCTCAATAATCGGCAGAAATACCTCATTGAAAATATTCGTGTAAAATCGCACAAGGTCATGACGCGCGAAACATAGGCTCTGCATCTTGCGCCCTTGGATTGTGAATGATTTAGAAGTGTTTTGAAGGCCCTAGGCCGTATCATCTACGAGCTATTGAACTTGAAAGCATTTGCCAGCTGTATGTTTTTCTCAAAAATCTGCGGACATACCTCAATGAAAATATTCGTGTAAAATCGCACGAGGTCATGACGCGCGAAGCATTGGCTCTGCGTCTTGTGCCCGTGGTTTGAGAACAATTTAGAAGAGATTTGAAGGCCCTAGGCCCTATCATCTAGGAGCTATTGATATTGAAAGCATTTGCCAGCTGTATGTTTTTCTCAGTAATCGGCAGAAATTCTTCATTGAAAATATTCGTGTAAAATCGCACGAGGTCATGACGCGCGAAGCATAGGCTCTGCGTCTTGCGCCCGTGGTTTGTGAAATATTTAGAAGTGGTTTGAAGGCCCTAGGCCCTAACATCTAGGAGCAATTGAATTTGAAAGCATTTGCCAGCAGTCTGTTTTTCTCAGATATCCGCGGATATACCTCCTTGAAAATATTCGTGTAAAATCGCACGAGGTCATGACGCGCGAAACATTGGCTCTGCTTCTTGTGCCCGTGGATTGTGAACAATTAAGAAGTGTTTTGAAGGCCCTAGGCCGTATCATCTAGGAGCTATTGATCTTGAAAGCATTTGCCAGCTGTACGTTTTTCTCAATAATCGGCAGAAATACCTCATTGAAAATATTCGTGTAAAATCGCACGAGGTCATGACGCGCGAAGCATAGGCTCTTCGTCTTGCCGCCGTGGTTTGTGAACATTTTAGAAGTGGTTTGAAGGCGCTAAGCCCTATCATCTAGGAGCTATTGATCTTGAAAGCATTTGCCAGCTGTATGTTTTTCTCAATAATCCGCAGAAATACCTCATTGAAAATATTCGTGTCAAATCGCACGAGGTCATGTCGCGCGAAGCATAGGCTCTGCGTCTTGCGCCCGTGGTTTGTGAAATATTTAGAAGTGGTTTGAAGGGCCTAGGCCCTAACATCTAGGAGCAATTGAACTTGAAAGCATTTGCCAGCTGTATGTTTTTCCTCAATAATCGGCAGAAATACCTCATTGAAAATATTCGTGTAAAATCGCACGAGGTCATGACGCGCGAAACATTGGCTCTACGTCTTGTGCCCGTGGTTTGTGAACAATTTAGAAGTGATTTGAAGGCCCTAGGCCCTATCATCTAGGAGCTATTGATCTTGAAAGCATTTGCCAGCTGTATGTTTTTCTCAATAATCGACAGAAATACCCTATTGAATATATTCGTGTAAAATCGCACGAGGTCATGACGCGCGAAACATTGGCTCTGCGTCTTGTGCCCGTGGTTTGTGAACAATTTAGAAGTGATTTGAAGGCCCTAGGCCCTATCATCTAGGAGCTATTGATCTTGAAAGCATTTGCCAGCTGTATATTTGTCTCAAAAATCCACGGATATACCTCATTGAAAATATTCGTGTAAAATCGCACGAGGTCATGACGCGCGAAACATTGGCTCTGCGTCTTGTGCCCGTGGTTTGTGAACAATTTAGAAGTGATTTGAAGGCCCTAGGCCCTATCATCTAGGAGCTATTGATCTTGAAAGCATTTGCCAGCTGTATGTTTTTCTCAATAATCGGCAGAAATACCTCATTGATAATATTCGTGTAAAATCGCACGAGGTCATGACGCGCGAAACGTAGGCTCTGCGTCTTGCGCCCGTGGTTTGTGAACAATTTAGAAGTGTTTTGAAGGCCCTAGGCCGTATCATCTAGGAGCTATTTCACTTGAATGCATTTGGCATCTGTACGTTTTTCTCAATAATCGGCAGAAATACCTCTTTGATAATATTCGTGTATAATCGCACTAGGTCATGACGCGCGAAGCATAGGCTCTTCGTCTTGCGGCCGTGGTTTGTGAACATTTTAGAAGTGGTTTGAAGGCCCTAGGCCCTATCATCTAGGAGCAATTGATCTTGAAAGCATTTGCCAGCTGTATGTTTTTCTCAAAAATCCGCGGATATACCTCATTGAAAATATTTGTGTAAAATCGCACGAGGTCATGACGCTCGAAACATTTGCTCTGCGTCATGTGCCCCTGGTTTGTGAACAATTTAGAAGTGATTTGATGGCCCTAGGCCCTATCATCTAGGAGCTATTGATCTTGAAAGCATTTTCCAGCTGTATGTTTTTCTCAATAATCGGCAGAAATACCTCATTGAAAATATTCGTGTAAAATCGCACGAGGTCATGACGCGCGAAACATAGGCTCTGCGTCTTGCGCCCGTGGTTTGTGAACAATTTAGAAGTGTTTTGAAGGCCCTAGGCCGTATCATCTAGGAGCTATTGAACTTGAAAGCATTTGTCAGCTGTACGTTTTTTTCAATAATCGGCAGAAATGCCTCATTGAAAATATTCGTGTAAAATCGCACGAGGTCATGACGCGCGAAACATAGGCTCTGCGTCTTGCGCCCGTTGTTTGTGAACAATTTAGAAGTGGTTTGAAGGCCCTAGGCCCTATCATCTAAGAGCTATTGATCTTGAAAGCATTTGCCAGCTGTATGTTTTTTTCTTAAATCTGCGGACATACCTCAATGAATATATTCGTGTAAAATCGCACTAGGTCATGACGCGCGAAACATTGGCTCTGCGTCTTGTGCCCGTGGTTTGAGAACAATTTAGAATAGATTTGAAGGCCCTAGGCCCTATCATCTAGGAGCTATTGATCTTGAAAGCATTTGCCAGCTGTATGTTTTTCTCAATAATCGGCAGAATTACCTCATTGAAAATATTCGTGTAAAATCGCACGATGTCATGACGTGCGAAACATAGGCTCTGCGTCTTGCGCCCGTGGTTTGTGAACAATTAAGAAGTGTTTTGAAGGCCCTAGGCCGTATCATCTAGGAGCTATTGATCTTGAAAGCATTTGCCAGCTGTATGTTTTTCTCAATAATCGGCAGAAATTCCTCATTGAAAATATTTGTGTAAAATCGCACGAGGTCATGACGCGCGAAACACAGGCTCTGCGTCTTGCGCCCGTGGTTTGTGAACGATTTAGAAGTGTTTTGAAGGCCCTAGGCCGTATCATCTAGGAGCTATTGAACTTGAAAGCATTTGGCAGCTGTACGTTTTTCTCAATAATCGGCAGAAATACCTCATTGAAAATATTTGTGTAAAATCGCACGAGGTCATGACGCGCGAAACATAGGCTCTGCGTCTTGCGCCCGTGGTTTTTGAACAATTTAGAAGTGTTTTGAAGGCCCTAGGCCGTATCATCTAGGAGCAATTGATCTTGAAAGCATTTGCCAGCTGTATGTTTTTCTCAAAAATCTGCGGACATACCTCAATGAAAATATTCATGTAAAATCGCACGAGGTCATGACGCGCGAAGCATTGGCTCTGCGTCTTGTGCCCGTGGTTTGAGAACAATTTAGAAGAGATTTGATGGCCCTAGGCCCTATCATCTAGGAGCTATTGATCTTGAAAGCATTTGCCAGCTGTATGTTTTTCTCAATAATCGGCAGAAATTCTTCATTGAAAATATTCGTGTAAAATCGCACGAGGTCATGACGCGCGAAGCATAGGCTCTGCGTCTTGCGCCCGTGGTTTGTGAAATATTTAGAAGTGGTTTGATGGCCCTAGGCCCTAACATATAGGAGCAATTGAACTTGAAAGCATTTGCCAGCTGTACGTTTTTCTCAATAATCGGCAGAAATACTTCATTGAAAATATTCGTGTAAAATCGCACGAGGTCATGACGCGCGAAACATTGGCTCTGCGTCTTGTGCCCGTGGTTTGTGAACAATTTAGAAGTGATTTGATGGCCCTAGGCCCTATCATCTAGGAGCAATTGATCTTGAAAGCATTTGCCAGCTGTATGTTTTTTTCTTAAATCTGCGGACATACCTCAATGAATATATTCGTGTAAAATCGCACTAGGTCATGACGCGCGAAACATTGGCTCTGCGTCTTGTGCCCGTGGTTTGAGAACAATTTAGAATAGATTTGAAGGCCCTAGGCCCTATCATCTAGGAGCTATTGATCTTGAAAGCATTTGCCAGCTGTATGTTTTTCTCAATAATCGGCAGAATTACCTCATTGAAAATATTCGTGTAAAATCGCACAATGTCATGACGTGCGATACATAGGCTCTGCGTCTTGCGCCCGTGGTTTGTGAACAATTTAGAAGTGTTTTGAAGGCCCTAGGCCGTATCATCTAGGAGCTATTGATCTTGAAAGCATTTGCCAGCTGTATGTTTTTCTCAATAATCGGCAGAAATTCCTCATTGAAAATATTTGTGTAAAATCGCACGAGGTCATGACGCGCGAAACACAGGCTCTGCGTCTTGCGCCCGTGGTTTGTGAACGATTTAGAAGTGTTTTGAAGGCCCTAGGCCGTATCATCTAGGAGCTATTGAACTTGAAAGCATTTGGCAGCTGTACGTTTTTCTCAATAATCGGCAGAAATACCTCATTGAAAATATTCGTGTAAAATCGCACGAGGTCATGACGCGCGACTCATTGGCTCTGCCTCTTGTGCCCGTGGTTTGAGAACAATTTAGAAGGGATTTGAAGGCCCTAGGCCCTATCATCTAGGAGCAATTGATCTTGAAAGCATTTGCCAGCTGTACGTTTTTCTCAATAATCGGCAGAAATACCTCATTGAAAATATTTGTGTAAAATCGCACGAGGTCATGACGCGCGAAACGTAGGCTCTGCGTCTTGCGCCCGTGGTTTGTGAACAATTTAGAAGTGTTTTGAAGGCCCTAGGCCGTATCATCTAGGAGCTATTTCACTTGAAAGCATTAGGCATCTGTACGTTTTTCTCAATAATCGGCAGAAATACCTCATTGAAAATATTCGTGTAAAATCGCACGAGGTCATGACGCGCGAAGCATAGGCTCTTCGTCTTGCGGCCGTGGTTTGTGAACATTTTAGAAGTGGTTTTAAGGCCCTAGGCCCTATCATCTAGGAGCTATTGATCTTGAAAGCATTTGCCAGCTGTACGTTTTTCTCAATAATCGGCAGAAATACCTCTTTGATAATATTCGTGTAAAATCGCACGAGGTCATGACGCGCGAAACATAGGCTCTTCGTCTTGCGGCAATGGTTTGTGAACATTTAAGAAGTGGTTTGAAGGCCCTAGGCCCTATGATCTAGGAGCAATTGATCTTGAAAGCATTTGCCAGCTGTATGTTTTTCTGAAAACTCCGCGGATATGCCTCATTGAAATTATTCGTGTAAAATCGCACGAGGTCATGACGCGCGAAGCATTGGCTCTTCGTCTTGCCGCTGTGGTTTGTGAATATTTTAGAAGTGCTTTGAAGGCCCTAGGCCCTATCATCTAAGAGCTATTGATCTTGAAAGCATTTGCCAGCTGTACGTTTTTCTCAATAATCGGCAGAAATATCTCTTTGAAGATTTTCGTGTAAAATCGCACGAGGTCATGACGCGCGAAGCATAGGCTCTTCGTCTTGCGGCCATGGTTTAGGAACATTTAAGAAGTGGTTTGAAGGCCTTAGGCCCTATGATCTTAAAGCAATTGATCTTGAATGCATTTGCCAGCTGTATGTTTTTCTCAAAACTCCACGGATATACCTCATTGAAAATATTTGTGTAAAATCTCACGAGGTCATGACGCGCGAAGCATAGGCTCTTCGTCTTGCCGCCGTGGTTTGTGAACATTTTAGAAGTGGTTTGAAGGCCCTAGGCCCTATCATCTAAGAGCTATTGATCTTGAAAGCATTTGCCAGCTGTACGTTTTTCTCAATAATCGGCAGAAATACCTCATTGAAAATATTCGTGTAAAATCGCACGAGGTCATGACGCGCGAAGCATAGGCTCTTCGTCTTGCCGCCGTGGTTTGTGAACATTTTAGAAGTGGTTTGAAGGCCCTAGGCCGTATCATCTAGGAGCAATTGATCTTGAAAGCATTTGCCAGCTGTATGTTTTTCTCAAAAATCTGCGGACATACCTCATTGAAAATATTCGTGTAAAATCACACGAGGTCATGACGCTCGAAGCATAGGCTGTTCGTCTTGCCGCCGTGGTTTGTGAACATTTTAGAAGTGGTTTGAAGGCCCTAGGCCCTATCATCTAGGAGCAATTGATCTTGAAAGCATTTGCCAGCTGTACGTTTTTCTCAAAAATTCGCGTATATACCTCATTGCAAATATTTGTGTAAAATTGCATAAGGTCATGACGCGCGAAACATTGGCTCTGCGTCTTGTGCTCGTGGTTTGTGAACAATTTAGAAGTGATTTGAAGGCCCTAGGCCGTATCATCTAGGAGCTATTGATCTTGAAAGCATTTGCCAGCCGTATGTTTTTCTCAATAATCGGCAGAAATTCTTCATTGAAAATATTTGTGTAAAATCGCACGAGGTCATGACGCGCGAAACATAGGCTCTGCGTCTTGCGCCCGTGGTTTGTGAACGATTTAGAAGTGTTTTGAAGGCCCTAGGCCGTATCATCTAGGAGCTATTGAACTTGAAAGCATTTGGCAGCTGTATGTTTTTCTCAATAATCGGCAGAAATACCTCATTGAAAATATTCGTGTAAAATCGCACGAGGTCATGACGCGCGAAACATAGGCTCTGCGTCTTGCGCCCGTGGTTTTTGAACAATTTAGAAGTGTTTTGAAGGCCCTAGGCCGTATCATCTAGGAGCAATTGATCTTGAAAGCATTTGCCAGCTGTATGTTTTTCTCAAAAATCTGCGGACATACCTCAATGAAAATATTTGTGTAAAATCGCACGAGGTCATGACGCGCGAAGCATTGGCTCTGCGTCTTGTGCCCGTGGTTTGAGAACAATTTAGAAGAGATTTGAAGGCCCTAGGCCCTATCATCTAGGAGCTATTGATCTTGAAAGCATTTGCCAGCTGTATGTTTTTCTCAATAATCGGCAGAAATTCTTCATTGAAAATATTCGTGTAAAATCGCACGAGGTCATGACGCGCGAAGCATAGGCTCTGCGTCTTGCGCCCGTGGTTTGTGAAATATTTAGAAGTGGTTTGAAGGCCCTAGGCCCTAACATCTAGGAGCTATTGATCTTGAAAGCATTTGCCACCTGTATGTTTTTCTCAATAATCGGCAGAAATACCTCATTGAAAATATTCGTGTAAAATCGCACGAGGTCATGACGCGCGAAGCATAGGCTCTTCGTCTTGCGGCCGTGGTTTGTGAACATTTTAGAAGTGGTTTGAAGACCCTAGGCCCTATCATCTAGGAGCTATTGATCTTGAAAACATTTGCCAGCTGTACGTTTTTCTCAATAATCGGCAGAAATTCCGCATTGAAAATATTCGTGTAAAATCGTACGAGGTCATGACGCGCGAAGCATAGGCTCTGTGTCTTGCGGCCGTGGTTTGTGAACATTTTAGAAGTGGTTTGAAGGCCCTGGGCCCTATCATCTAGGAGTTATTGAACTTGAAACCATTTGCCAGCAGTACGTTTTTCTCAATAATCGGCAGATATACCTCATTGAAAATATTCGTGTAAAATCGCACGAGGTCATGACGCGCGAAACATTGGCTCTGCGTCTTGTGCCCGTGGTTTGTGAACAATTTAGAAGTGATTTTAAGGCCCTAGGCCCTATCATCTAGGAGCTATTGATCTTGAAAGCATTTCCCAGCTGTATGTTTTTCTCAATAATCGGCAGAAATACCTCATTGAAAATATTTGTGTAAAATCGCACGAGGTCATGACGCGCGAAACATAGCCTCTGCGTCTTGCGTCCGTGGTTTGTGAACAATTTAGAAGTGTTTTGAAGGCCCTAGGCCGTATCATCTAGGAGCTATTGATCTTGAAAGCATTTGCCAGCTCTACGTTTTTCTCAATAATCGGCAGAAATACCTCTTTGATAATATTCGTGTAAAATCGCACGAGGTCATGACGCGCGGAACGTAGGCTCTGCGTCTTGCGCCTGTGGTTTGTGAACAATTTAGAAGTGTTTTGAAGGCCCTAGGCCGTATCATCTAGGAGCTATTTCACTTGAAAGCATTTGGCATCTGTACGTTTTTCTCAATAATCGGCAGAAATACCTCATTGAAAATATTCGTGTAAAATCGCACGAGGTCATGACGCGCGAAGCATAGGCTCTTCGTCTTGCGGCCGTGGTTTGTGAACATTTTAGAAGTGGTTTGAAGGCCCTAGGCCCTATCATCTAGGAGCTATTGATCTTGAAAGCATTTGCCAGCTGTACGTTATTCTCAATAATCTGCAGAAATACCTCTTTGATAATATTCGTGTAAAATCGCACGAGGTCATGACGCCCGAAGCATAGGCTCTTCGTCTTGCGGCCATGGTTTAGGAACATTTAAGAAGTGGTTTGAAGGCCTTAGGCCCTATGATCTTAAAGCAATTGATCTTGAATGCATTTGCCAGCTGTATGTTTTTCTCAAAACTCCACGGATATACCTCATTGAAAATATTTGTGTAAAATCTCACGAGGTCATGACGCGCGAAGCATAGGCTCTTCGTCTTGCCGCCGTGGTTTGTGAACATTTTAGAAGTGGTTTGAAGGCCCTAGGCCCTATCATCTAAGAGCTATTGATCTTGAAAGCATTTGCCAGCTGTACGTTTTTCTCAATAATCGGCAGAAATACCTCATTGAAAATATTCGTGTAAAATCGCACGAGGTCATGACGCGCGAAGCATAGGCTCTTCGTCTTGCCGCCGTGGTTTGTGAACATTTTAGAAGTGGTTTGAAGGCCCTAGGCCGTATCATCTAGGAGCAATTGATCTTGAAAGCATTTGCCAGCTGTATGTTTTTCTCAAAAATCTGCGGACATACCTCATTGAAAATATTCGTGTAAAATCACACGAGGTCATGACGCTCGAAGCATAGGCTGTTCGTCTTGCCGCCGTGGTTTGTGAACATTTTAGAAGTGGTTTGAAGGCCCTAGGCCCTATCATCTAGGAGCAATTGATCTTGAAAGCATTTGCCAGCTGTACGTTTTTCTCAAAAATTCGCGTATATACCTCATTGCAAATATTTGTGTAAAATTGCATAAGGTCATGACGCGCGAAACATTGGCTCTGCGTCTTGTGCTCGTGGTTTGTGAACAATTTAGAAGTGATTTGAAGGCCCTAGGCCGTATCATCTAGGAGCTATTGATCTTGAAAGCATTTGCCAGCCGTATGTTTTTCTCAATAATCGGCAGAAATTCCTCATTGAAAATTTTTGTGTAAAATCGCACGAGGTCATGACGCGCGAAACATAGGCTCTGCGTCTTGCGCCCGTGGTTTGTGAACGATTTAGAAGTGTTTTGAAGGCCCTAGGCCGTATCATCTAGGAGCTATTGAACTTGAAAGCATTTGGCAGCTGTACGTTTTTCTCAATAATCGGCAGAAATACCTCATTGAAAATATTCGTGTAAAATCGCACGAGGTCATGACGCGCGAAACATAGGCTCTGCGTCTTGCGCCCGTGGTTTTTGAACAATTTAGAAGTGTTTTGAAGGCCCTAGGCCGTATCATCTAGGAGCAATTGATCTTGAAAGCATTTGCCAGCTGTATGTTTTTCTCAAAAATCTGCGGACATACCTCAATGAAAATATTTGTGTAAAATCGCACGAGGTCATGACGCGCGAAGCATTGGCTCTGCGTCTTGTGCCCGTGGTTTGAGAACAATTTAGAAGAGATTTGAAGGCCCTAGGCCCTATCATCTAGGAGCTATTGATCTTGAAAGCATTTGCCAGCTGTATGTTTTTCTCAATAATCGGCAGAAATTCTTCATTGAAAATATTCGTGTAAAATCGCACGAGGTCATGACGCGCGAAGCATAGGCTGTGCGTCTTGCGCCCGTGGTTTGTGAAATATTTAGAAGTGGTTTGAAGGCCCTAGGCCCTAACATCTAGGAGCAATTGAACTTGAAAGCATTTGCCAGCTGTATGTTTTTCTCAATAATCGGCAGAAATACTTCATTGAAAATATTCGTGTAAAATCGCACGAGGTCATGACGTGCGAAACATTGGCTCTGCGTCTTGTGCCCGTGGTTTGCGAACAATTTAGAAGTGATTTGAAGGCCCTAGGCCCTATCATCTAGGAGCTATTGATCTTGAAAGCATTTGCCACCTGTATGTTTTTCTCAATAATCGGCAGAAATACCTCATTGAAAATATTCGTGTAAAATCGCACGAGGTCATGACGCGCGAAGCATAGGCTCTTCGTCTTGCGGCCGTGGTTTGTGAACATTTTAGAAGTGGTTTGAAGACCCTAGGCCCTATCATCTAGGAGCTATTGATCTTGAAAGCATTTGGCAGCTGTACGTTTTTCTCAATAATCGGCAGAAATACCTCATTGAAAATATTCGTGTAAAATCGCACGAGGTCATGAGGCGCGAAGCATAGGCTCTTCATCTTGCGGCCGTGGTTTGTGAACATTTTAGAAGTGGTTTGAAGGCCCTTGGCCCTATCATCTAGGAGCTATTGAACTTGAAAGCATTTGCCAGCTGTACGTTTTTCTCAATAATCGGCAGAAATTCCGCATTGAAAATATTCGTGTAAAATCGTACGAGGTCATGACGCGCGAAGCATAGGCTCTGTGTCTTGCGGCCGTGGTTTGTGAACATTTTAGAAGTGGTTTGAAGGCCCTGGGCCCTATCATCTAGGAGTTATTGAACTTGAAACCATTTGCCAGCAGTACGTTTTTCTCAATAATCGGCAGATATACCTCATTGAAAATATTTGTGTAAAATCGCACGAGGTCATGACGCGCGAAACATAGCCTCTGCGTCTTGCGTCCGTGGTTTGTGAACAATTTAGAAGTGTTTTGAAGGCCCTAGGCCGTATCATCTAGGAGCTATTGATCTTGAAAGCATTTGCCAGCTCTACGTTTTTCTCAATAATCGGCAGAAATACCTCTTTGATAATATTCGTGTAAAATCGCACGAGGTCATGACGCGCGGAACGTAGGCTCTGCGTCTTGCGCCCGTGGTTTGTGAAGATTTTAGAAGTGTTTTGAAGGCCCTAGGCCGTATCATCTAGGAGCTATTTCACTTGAAAGCATTTGGCATCTGTACGTTTTTCTCAATAATCGGCAGAAATACCTCATTGAAAATATTCGTGTAAAATCGCACGAGGTCATGACGCGCGAAGCATAGGCTCTTCGTCTTGCGGCCGTGGTTTGTGAACATTTTAGAAGTGGTTTGAAGGCACTAGGCCCTATCATCTAGGAGCTATTGATCTTGAAAGCATTTGCCAGCTGTACGTTATTCTCAATAATCTGCAGAAATACCTCTTTGATAATATTCGTGTAAAATCGCACGAGGTCATGACGCCCGAAGCATAGGCTCTTCGTCTTGCGGCCATGGTTTAGGAACATTTAAGAAGTGGTTTGAAGGCCTTAGGCCCTATGATCTTAAAGCAATTGATCTTGAATGCATTTGCCAGCTGTATGTTTTTCTCAAAACTCCACGGATATACCTCATTGAAAATATTTGTGTAAAATCTCACGAGGTCATGACGCGCGAAGCATAGGCTCTTCGTCTTGCCGCCGTGGTTTGTGAACATTTTAGAAGTGGTTTGAAGGCCCTAGGCCCTATCATCTAGGAGCAATTGATCTTGAAAGCATTTGCCAGCTGTATGTTTTTCTCAAAAATCTGCGGACATACCTCATTGAAAATATTCGTGTAAAATCACACGAGGTCATGACGCGCGAAGCATAGGCTGTTCGTCTTGCCGCCGTGGTTTGTGAACATTTTAGAAGTGGTTTGAAGGCCCTAGGCCCTATCATCTAGGAGCAATTGATCTTGAAAGCATTTGCCAGCTGTACGTTTTTCTCAAAAATTCGCGTATATACCTCATTGCAAATATTTGTGTAAAATTGCATAAGGTCATGACGCGCGAAACATTGGCTCTGCGTCTTGTGCTCGTGGTTTGTGAACAATTTAGAAGTGATTTGAAGGCCCTAGGCCCTATCATCTAGGAGCTATTGATCTTGAAAGCATTTGCCAGCTGTATGTTTTTCTCAATAATCCACGGATATACCTCATTGATAATATTCGTGTAAAATCGCACGAGGTCACAACGCGCGAAACATAGGCTCTGAGTCTTGCGCCCGTGGTTTGTGAACAATTTAGAAGTGTTTTGAAGGCCCTAGGCCGTATCATCTATGAGCTATTGTACTTGAAAGCATTTGGCAGCTGTACGTTTTTCCTCAATAATCGGCTGAAATACCTCATTGAAAATATTCGTGTAAAATCGCACGAGGTCATGACGCGCGAAGCATAGGCTCTTCGTCTTGCGGTCGTGGTTTGTGAACATTTTAGAAGTGGTTTGAAGGCCCTAGGCCCTATCATCTAGGAGCTATTGATCTTGAAAGCATTTGCCAGCTGTACGTTTTTCTCAATAATCGGCAGAAATACCTCTTTGAAAATATTAGTGTAAAATCGCACGAGGTCATGAGGCGCGAAGCATAGGCTCTTCCTCTTGCGCCCGTGGTTTGTGAACAATTTAGAAGTGTTTTGAAGGCCCTAGGCCGTATCATCTAGGAGCTATTGAACTTGAAAGCATTTGTCAGCTGTACGTTTTTTTCAATAATCGGCAGAAATGCCTCATTGAAAATATTCGTGTAAAATCGCACGAGGTCATGACGCGCGAAACATAGGCTCTGCGTCTTGCGCCCGTGGTTTGTGAACAATTTAGAAGTGTTTTGAAGGCCCTAGGCCGTATCGTCTAGGAGCTATTGAACTTGAAAGCATTTGTCAGCTGTACGTTTTTTTCAATAATCGGCAGAAATACCTCATTGAATATATTCGTGTAAAATCGCACGAGGTCATGACGCGCGAAGCATAGGCTCTTCGTCTTGCCGCCGTGGTTTGTGAACATTTTAGAAGTGGTTTGAAGGCCCTAGGCCCTATCATCTAGGAGCAATTGATCTTGAAAGCATTTGCCAGCTGTATGTTTTTCTCAAAAATCTGCCGATATACCTCATTGAAAATTTTCGTGTCAAATCGCACGAGGTCATGACGCGCGAAACATTGGCTCTGCGTCTTGTGCCCCTGGTTTGAGAACAATTTAGAAGAGATTTGAAGGCCCTAGGCCCTATCATCTAGGAGCTATTGATCTTGAAAGCATTTGCCAGCTGTATGTTTTTCTCAATAATCGGCAGAATTACCTCATTGAAAATATTCGTGTAAAATCGCACGAGGTCATGACGCGCGAAACATAGGCTCTCCGTTTTGCGCCCGTGGTTTGTGAACGATTTAGAAGTGTTTTGATGGCCCTAGGCTGTATCATCTAGGAGCTATTGAACTTGAAAGCATTTGGCAGCTGTACGTTTTTCTCAATAATCGGCAGAAATACCTCATTGATTATATTCGTGTAAAATCGCACCAGGTCATGACGCGCGAAGCATAGGCTCTTCGTCTTGCCGCCGTGGTTTGTGAACATTTTAGAAGTGGTTTGAAGGCCCTAGGTCCTATCATCTAGGAGCTATTGATCTTGAAAGCATTTGCCAGCTGTACGTTTTTCTCAATAATCGGCAGAAATACCTCATTGAAAATATTCGTGTAAAATCGCACGAGGTCATGACGCGCGAAACATAGGCTCTTCGTCTTGCGCCCGTGGTTTGTGAACAATTTAGAAGTGTTTTGAAGGCCCTAGGCCGTATCATCTAGGAGCTATTGTACTTGAAAGCATTTGGCAGCTGTACGTTTTTCTCAATAATCAGCAGAAATACCTCATTGAAAATATTCGTGTAAAATCGCACGAGGTCATGACGCGCGAAACATTGGCTCTGCGTCTTGTGTCCGTGGTTTGAGAACAATTTAGAAGGGATTTGAAGGCCCTAGGCCCTATCATCTAGGAGCTATTGATCTTGCAAGCATTTGCCAGCTGTATGTTTTTCTGAATAATCGGCAGAAATACCTCATTGAAAATATTCGTGTAAAATCGCACGAGGTCATGACGCGCAAGACATAGGCCCTGCGTCTTGCACCCGTGGTTTGTGAACGATTTAGAAGTGTTTTGAAGGCCCTAGGCCGTATCATCTAGGAGCTATTGAACTTGAAAGCATTTGGCAGCTGTACGTTTTTCTCAATAATCGGCAGAAATACCTCATTGAAAATATTCATGTAAAATCGCACGAGGTCATGACGCGCGAAGCATTGGCTCTTCCTCTTGCGGCCGTGGTTTGTGAACATTTTAGAAGTGGTTTGAAGGCCCTAGGCCGTATCATCTAGGAGCTATTGATCTTGAAAGCATTTGCCAGCTGTACGTTTTTCTCAATAATCGGCAGAAATACCTCTTTGAAAATATTCGTGTAAAATCGCACGAGGTCATGACGCGCGAAACATAGGCCCTGCGTCTTGCGCCCGTGGTTTGTGAACAATTTAGAAGTGTTTTGAAGGCCCTAGGCCGTATCATCTAGGAGCTATTGATCTTGAAAGCATTTGCCAGCTGTATGTTTTTCTCAAAAATCCACGTATATACCTCATTGAAAATATTCGTGTAAAATCGCACGAGGTCATGACCCGCGAAACATAGGCTCTGCGTCTTGCGCCCCTGGTTTGTGAACAATTTAGAAGTGTTTTGAAGGCCCTAGGCCGTATCATCTAGGAGCTATTGAACTTGAAAGCATTTGGCAGCTGTACGTTTTTCTCAATAATCGGCAGAAATACCTCATTGATAATATTCGTGTAAAATCGCACGAGGTCTTGACGCGCGAAGCATAGGCTCTTCGTATTGCGGCCGTGGTTTGTAAACATTTTAGAAGTGGTTTTTAGGCCCTAGGCCCTATCATCTAGGAGCTATTGATCTTGAAAGCATTTGCCAGCTGTATGTTTTTCTCAATAATCGGCAGAAATACCTCATTGAAAATATTCGTTTAAAATCGCACGAGGTCATGACGCGCGAAACATAGGCTCTGCGTCTTGCGCCCGTGGTTTGTGAACAATTTAGAAGTGTTTTGAAGGCCCTAGGCTGTATCATCTAGGAGCTATTGAACTTGAAAGCATTTGTCAGCAGTACGTTTTTTTCAATAATCGGCAGAAATGCCTCATTGAAAATATTCGTGTAAAATCGCACGAGGTCATGACGCGCGAATCATAGGCTCTGCATCTTGCGCCCGTGGTTTGTGAACAATTTAGAATTGTTTTGAAGGCTCTAGGCCGTATCATCTAGGAGCTATTGAACTTGAAAGCATTTGTCAGCTGTACGTTTTTTTCAAAAATCGGCAGAAATACCTCATTGAAAATATTCGTGTAAAATCGCACAAGGTCATGACGCGCGAAGCATAGGCTCTTCGTCTTGCCGCCGTGGTTTGTGAACATTTTAGAAGTGGTTTGAAGGCCCTCGGCCCTATCATCTAGGAGCAATTGATCTTGAAAGCATTTGCCAGCTGTATGTTTTTCTCAAAAATCTGCGGACATACCTCATTGAAAATATTCGTGTAAAATCGCACGAGGTCATGACGCGCGACACATTGGCTCTGCGTCTTGTGCCCGTGGTTTGAGAACAATTTAGAAGGGATTTGAAGGCCCTAGGCCCTATCATCTAGGAGCTATTGATCTTGAAAGCATTTGCCAGCTGTATGTTTTTCTGAATAATCGGCAGAAATACCTCATTGAAAATATTCGTGTAAAATCGCACGAGGTCATGACGCGCAAAACATAGGCTCTGCGTCTTGCGCCCGTGGTTTGTTAACGATTTTGAAGTGTTTTGAAGGCCCTAGGCCGTATCATCTAGGAGCTATTGAACTTGAAAGCATTTGGCAGCTGTACGTTTTTCTCAATAATCGGCAGAAATACCTCATTGAAAATATTCATGTAAAATCGCACGAGGTCATGACGCGCGAAGCATAGGCTCTTCCTCTTGCGGCCGTGGTTTGTGAACATTTTAGAAGTGGTTTGAAGGCCCTAGGCCCTATCATCTAGGAGCTATTGATCTTGAAAGCATTTGGCAGCTGTACGTTTTTCTCAGTAATCGGGAGAAATACCTCTTTGAATATATTCGTGTAAAATTGCACGAGGTCATGTCGCGCGAAACATAGGCTCTGCGTCTTGCGCCCGTGGTTTGTGAACAATTTAGAAGTGTTTTGAAGGCCCTAGGCCGTATCATCTAGGAGCTATTGATCTTGAAAGCATTTGCCAGCTGTACGTTTTTCTCAATAATCGGCAGAAATACCCCATTGAAAATATTCGTGTAAAATCGCACGAGGTCATGAGGTGCGAAACATAGGATCTGCGTCTTGCGCCTGTGGTTTGTGAACGATTTAGAAGTGTTTTGAAGGCCCTAGGCCGTATCATCTAGGAGCTATTGAACTTGACGCAATTTGGCAGCTGTACGTTTTTCTCAATAATCGGCAGAAATACCTCATTGAAAATATTCGTGTAAAATCGCACGAGTTCATGACGCGCAAAGCATAAGCTCTTCCTCTTGCGGCCGTGGTTTGTGAACATTTTTGAAGTGGTTTGAAGGCCCTAGGCCCTATCATCTAGGAGCTATTGATCTTGAAAGCATTTGCCAGCTGTATGTTTTTCTCAATAATCGGCAGAAATACCTCATTGAAAATATTCGTGTAAAATCGCACAAGGTCATGACGCGTGAATCATTGGCTCTTCGTCTTGCGGCCGTGGTTTATGAACGATTTAGAAGTGTTTTGAAGGCCCTAGGCCGTATCATCTAGGAGCTATTGATCTTGAAAGCATTTGCCAGCTGTATGTTTTTCTCAATAATCGGCAGAAATACCTCATTGAAAATATTCGTGTAAAATCGCACGAGGTCATAACGCGCGAAACATAGGCTCTGCGTCTTGCGCCCGTGGTTTGTGAACAATTTAGAAGTGTTTTGAAGGCCCTAGGCCGTATCATCTAGGAGCTATTGAACTTGAAAGCATTTGGCAGCTGTACGTTTTTCTCAATAATCGGCAGAAATACCTCATTGAAAATATTCGTGTAAAATCGCACAAGGTCATGACGCGCGACTCATTGGCTCTGCTTCTTGTGCCCGTGGTTTGAGAACAATTTAGAAGGGATTTGAAGGCCCTAGGCCCTATCATCTAGGAGCTATTGATCTTGAAAGCATTTGCCAGCTGTATGTTTTTCTCAATAATCGGCAGAAATACCTCATTGAAAATATTCGTGTAAAATCGCACGAGGTCATGACGCGCGAAACATAGGCTCTGCGTCTTGCGCCCGTGGTTTGTGAAATATTTAGAAGTGGTTTGAAGGCCCTAGGCCCTAACATCTAGGAGCTATTGATCTTGAAAGCATTTGCCAGCTGTACGTTTTTCTCAATAATCGGCAGAAATACCTCATTGATAATATTCGTGTAAAATCGCACGAGGTCATGACGCGCGGACCATTGGCTCTGCATCTTGTGCCCGTGGTTTGTGAACAATCTAGAAGTTATTTGTAGGCCCTAGGCCCTATCATCTAGGAGCTATTGATCTTGAAAGCATTTGCCAGCTGTATGTTTTTCTCAATAATCGGCAGAAATACCTCATTGACGATATTCGTGTAAAATCGCACGAGGTCATGACGCGCGAAACATTGGCTCTGCGTCTTGTGCCCGTGGTTTGTGAACAATTTAGAAGTGATTTGAAGGCCCTACGCCCTAGCATCTAGGAGCTATTGATCTTGAAAGCATTTGCCAGCTGTATGTTTTTCTCAAAAATCCACGTATAAACCTCATTGATAATATTCGTGTAAAATCGCACGAGGTCATGTCGCGCGAAACATAGGCTCTGCGTCTTGCGCCCCTGGTTTGTGAACAATTTAGAAGTGTTTTGAAGGCCCTAGGCCGTATCATCTAGGAGCTATTGAACTTGAAAGCATTTGCCACCTGTACGTTTTTCTCAATAATCGGCAGAAATACCTCATTGATAATATTCGTGTAAAATCGCACGAGGTCATGACGCGCGAAACATAGGCTCTGCGTCTTGCGTCGGTGGTTTGTGAACAATTTGGAAGTGTTTTGAAGGCCCTAGGCCCTATCATCTAGGAGCTATTGATCTTGAAAGCATTTGCCACCTGTACGTTTTTCTCAATAATCGGCAGAAATACCTCATTGATAATATTCGTGTAAAATCGCACAAGGTCATGACGCGCGACTAATTGGTTCTGCTTCTTGTGCCCGTGGTTTGAGAACAATTTAGAAGGGATTTGAAGGCCCTAGGCCCTATCATCTAGGAGCTATTGATCTTGAAAGCATTTGCCAGCTGTATGTTTTTCTCAATAATCGGCAGAAATACCTCATTGAAAATATTCGTGTAAAATCGCACAAGGTCATGACGCGCGAAACATAGGCTCTGCGTCTTGCGCCCGTGGTTTGTGAAATATTTAGAAGTGGTTTGAAGGCCCTAGGCCCTAACATCTAGGAGCTATTGACCTTGAAAGCATTTGCCAGCTGTACGTTTTTCTCAATAATCGGCAGAAATACCTCATTGATAATATTTGTGTAAAATCGCACGAGGTCATGACACGCGGACCATTGGCTCTGCATCTTGTGCCCGTGGTTTGTGAACAATTTAGAAGTTATTTGTAGGCCCTAGGCCCTATCATCTAGGAGCTATTGATCTTGAAAGCATTTGCCAGCTGTATGTTTTTCTCAATAATCGGCAGAAATACCTCATTGACGATATTCGTGTAAAATCGCACGAGGTCATGACGCGCGAAACATTGGCTCTGCGTCTTGTGCCCGTGGTTTGTGAACAATTTAGAAGTGATTTGAAGGCCCTACGCCCTAGCATCTAGTAGCTATTGATCTTGAAAGCATTTGCCAGCTGTATGTTTTTCTCAAAAATCCACGTATATACCTCATTGAAAATATTTGTGTAAAATCGCACGAGGTCATGACGCGCGAAACATAGGCTCTGCGTCTTGCGCCCCTGGTTTGTGAACAATTTAGAAGTGTTTTGAAGGCCCTAGGCCGTATCATCTAGGAGCTATTGAACTTGAAAGCATTCGCCACCTGTACGTTTTTCTCAATAATCGGCAGAAATACCTCTTTGAAAATATTCGTGTAAAATCGCACGAGGTCATGACGCGTGAATCATAGGCTCTTCGTCTTGCGGCCGTGGTTTATGAACATTTTAGAAGTGGTTTGAAGGCCCTAGGCCCTATCATCTAGGAGCTATTGATCTTGAAAGCATTTGCCAGCTGTATGTTTTTCTCAATAATCGGCAGAATTTCCTCATTGAAAATATTTGTGTAAAATCGCACGAGGTCATGACGCGCGAAACATAGGCTCTGCGTCTTGCGCCCGTGGTTTTTTGAACAATTTAGAAGTGTTTTGAAGACCCTAGGCCGTATCATCTAGGAGCTATTGATCTTGAAAGCATTTGCCAGCTGTTTGTTTTTCTCAATAATCGGCAGAAATACCTCATTGAAAATATTCGTGTAAAATCGCACGAGGTCATGACGCGCGAAGCATAGGCTCTGCGTATTGCGCCCGTGGTTTGTGAACGATTTAGAAGTGTTTTGAAGGCCCTAGGCCGTTTCATCTAGGAGCTATTGAACTTGAAAGCTTTTGCCAGCTGTATGTTTTTCTCAAAATTCGACGGATATACCTCATTGAAAATATTCGTGTAAAATCGCACGAGGTCATGCCGCGCAAATCATAGGCTCTGCGTCTTGCGCCCCTGGTTTGTGAACATTTTAGAAGTGGTTTGAAGGCCCTAGGCCCTATCATCTAAGAGCTTTTGATCTTGAAAGCATTTGCCAGCTGTATGTTTTTAGAAATAATCGGCAGAAATACCTCTTTGAAAATATTCGTGTAAAATCGCACAAGGTCATGACGCGCGAAACATAAGCTCTGCGTCTTGCGCCCGTGGTTTGTGAACGATTTAGAAATGTTTTGAAGGCCCTAGGCCGTATCATCTAGGAGCTATTGTACTTGAAAGCATTTGGCAGCTGTACGTTTTTCTCAATAATCGGCAGAAATACCTCATTGAAAATATTCGTGTAAAATCGCACGAGGTCATGACGCGCGACTCATTGGCTCTGCCCCTTGTGCCCGTGGTTTGAGAACAATTTAGAAGGGATTAGAAGGCCCTAGGCCCTATCATCTAGGAGCTATTGATCTTGAAAGCATTTGCCAGCTGGACGTTTTTCTCAATAATCGGCAGAAATACCTCATTGAAAATATTCGTGAAAAATTGCACGAGGTCATGATGCGCGAGACATAGGCTCTGCGTCTTGCCCCCGTGGTTTGTGAACGATTTAGAAGTGTTTTGAAGGCCCTAGGCCGTATCATCTAGGAGCTATTGAACTTGAAAGCATTTGGCAGCTGTACGTTTTTCTCAATAATCGGCAGAAATACCTCATTGAAAATATTCGTGTAAAATCGCACAAGGTCATGACGCGCGACTCATTGGCTCTGCGTCTTGCGCCCGTGGTTTGTGAACGATTTAGAAGTGTTTTGAAGGCCCTAGGCCGTATCATCTAGGAGCTATTGAACTTGAAAGCATTTGGCAGCTGTGCGTTTTTCTCAATAATCGGCAGATATACCTCATTGAAAATATTCGTGTAAAATTGCACGAGGTCATGTTGCGCGACTCATTGGCTCTGCGTCTTGTGCCCGTGGTTTGAGAACAATTTAGAAGAGATTTGACGGCCCTAGGCCCTATCATCTAGGAGCTATTGATCTTGAAAGCATTTGCCAGCTGTATGTTTTTCTCAATAATCGGCAGAAATACCCCATTGAAAATATTCGTGTAAAATTGCACGAGGTCATGACGCGCGAAACATAGGCTCTGCGTCTTGCGCCCGTGGTTTGTGAACGATTTAGAAGTGTTTTGACGGCCCTAGGCCCTATCATCTAGGAGCTATTGATCTTGAAAGCATTTGCCAGCTGTATGTTTTTCTCAATAATCGGCAGAAATACCCCATTGAAAATATTCGTGTAAAATTGCACGAGGTCATGACGCGCGAAACATAGGCTCTGCGTCTTGCGCCCGTGGTTTGTGAACGATTTAGAAGTGTTTTGAAGGCCCTAGGCCGTATCATCTAGGAGCTATTGAACTTGAAAGCATTTGGCAGCTGTACGTTTTTCTCAATAATCGGTAGAAATACCTCATTGAAAATATTCGTGTAAAATCGCACGAGGTCTTGACGCGCGAATCATAGGCTCTGCCTCTTGTGCCCGTGGTTTGTGAACAATTTAGAAGTGTTTTGATGGCCCTAGGCCCTATCATCTAGGAGCTATTGATCTTGAAAGCATGTGCCAGCTGTATGTTTTTCTCAAAAATCCGCGGATATACCTCATTGAAAATATTCGTGTAAAATCGCACGAGGTCATGACGCGCGAATCATTGGCTCTGCGTCTTATGCCCGTGGTTTGAGAACAATTTAGAATGGATTTGAAGGCCCTAGGCCCTATCATCTAGGAGCTATTGATCTTGAAAGCATTTGCCAGCTGTATGTTTTTCTCAATAATCGGCAGAATTACCTCATTGAAAATATTCGTGTAAAATCGCACGAGGTCATGACGCGCGAAACATAGGCTTTGCGTCTTGCGCCCGTGGTTTGTGAACAATTTAGAAGTGTTTTGAAGGCCTAGGCCGTATCATCTAGGAGCTATTGATCTTGAAAGCATTTGCCAGCTGTACTTTTTTCTCAATAATCGGCAGAAATACCTCTTTGAATATATTCGTGTAAAATCGCACGAGGTCATGACCCGCAAAGCATAGGCTCTTCGTCTTGCGGCCGTGGTTTGTGAACATTTTAGAAGTGGTTTGAAGGCCCTAGGCCCTATCATCTAGGAGCTATTGATCTTGAAAGCATTTGCCAGCTGTATGTTTTTCTCAATAATCCGCAGATATACCTCATTGAAAATATTTGTGTAAAATCGCACGAGGTCATGACGCGCGAAACATTTGCTCTGCGTCTTGCGCCCGTGGTTTGTGAACAATTTAGAAGTGATTTGAAGTCCCTAGGCCCTATCATCTTGGAGCTATTGATCTTGAAAGCATTTGCTAGCTGTATGTTTTTCTCAATAATGGGCATAAATACCTCATTGAAAATATTCGTGTAAAATCGCACGAGGTCATGACGCGCAAAACATAGGCTCTGCTTCTTGTGCCCGTGGTTTGTGAACAATTTAGAAGTGTTTTGAAGGCCCTAGGCCGTATCATCTAGGAGCTATTGATTTTCAAAACATTTGCCAGCTGTATGTTTTTCTCTATAATCGGCAGAAATACCCCATTGAAAATATTCCTGTAAAATCGCACGAGGTCATGAGGCGCGAAACATAGGATCTGCGTCTTGCGCCCGTGGTTTGTGAACGATTTAGAAGTGTTTTGAAGGCCCTAGGCCGTATCATCTAGGAGCTATTGAACTTGACAGCATTTGGCAGCTGTACGTTTTTCTCAATAATCGGCAGAAATACCTCATTGAAAATATTCGTGTAAAATCGCACGAGGTCATGACGTGCGAAGCATAGGCTCTTCCTCTTGCAGCCGTGGTTTGTGAACATTTTAGAAGTGGTTTGAAGGCCCTAGGCCCTATCATCTAGGATCTATTGATCTTGAAAGCATTTGCCAGCTGTACGTTTTTCTCAATAATCGGCAGAAATACCTCTTTGAAAATATTCGTGTAAAATCGCACGAGGTCATGACGCGTGAATCATAGGCTCTTCGTCTTGCGGCCGTGGTTTATGAACATTTTAGAAGTGTTTTGAAGGCCCTAGGCCGTATCATCTAGGAGCTATTGATCTTGAAAGCATTTGCCAGCTGTATGTTTTTCTCTATAATCGGCAGAAATACCCGATTGAATATATTCGTGTAAAATCGCACGAGGTCATGAGGCGCGAAACATAGGATCTGCGTCTTGCGCCCGTGGTTTGTGAACGATTTAGAAGTGTTTTGAAGGCCCTAGGCCGTGTCATCTAGGAGCTATTGAACTTGACAGCATTTGGCAGCTGTACGTTTTTCTCAATAATCGGCAGAAATACCTCATTGAAAATATTCGTGTAAAATCGCACGAGGTCATGACGCGCAAAGCATATGCTCTTCGTCTTGCGGCCGTGGTTTGTGAACATTTTAGAAGTGATTTGATGGCCCTCGGCCCTATCATCTAGGAGCTATTGATCTTGAAAGCATTTGCCAGCTGTACGTTTTTCTCAATAATCGGCAGAAATACCTCATTGAATATATTCGTGTAAAATCGCACGTGGTCATGACGCGCGAAACATTGGCTCTGCGTCTTGTGCCCGTGGTTTGTCAAGAATTTAGAAGTGATTTGAAGGCCCTAGGCCCTATCATCTAGGAGCTATTGATCTTGAAAGCATTTGCCAGCTGTATGTTTTTCTCAAAAATCCACGTATATCCCTCATTGATAATATTTGTGTAAAATCGCACAAGGTCATGACGCCCGAAACATAGGCTCTGCGTCTTGCGCCCGTGGTTTGTGAACAATTTAGAAGTGTTTTGAAGGCCCTAGGCCGTATCATCTAGGAGCTATTGAACTTGAAAGCATTTGTCAGCTGTACGTTTTTTTCAATAATCGGCAGAAATACCTCATTGAAAATATTCGTGTAAAATCGCACGAGGTCATGACGCGCGAATCATAGGCTCTTCCTCTTGCGGCCGTGGTTTGTGAACATTTTAGAAGTGGTTTGAAGGCCCTAGGCCCTATCATCTAGGAGCTATTGATCTTGAAAGCATTTGCCAGCTGTACGTTTTTCTCAATAATCGGCAGAAATACCTCTTTGAAAATATTCGTGTAAAATCGCACGAGGTCATGACGCGTGAATCATAGGCTCTTCGTCTTGCGGCCGTGGTTTGTGAACATTTTAGAAGTGGTTTGAAGGCCCTAGACCCAATCATCTAGGAGCTATTGATCTTGAATGCATTTGCCAGCTGGACGTTTTTCTCAATAATCGGCAGAAATACCTCTTTGAAAATATTCGTGTAAAATCGCACGAGGTCATGACGCTTGAATCATAGGCTCTTCGTCTTGCGGCCGTGGTTTATGAACAATTTATAAGTGGTTTGAAGGCCCTAGGCCCTATCATCTAGGACCTATTGATCTTGAAAGCATTTGCCAGCTGTATGTTTTTCTCAATAATCCGCTGATATTCCTCATTGAAAATATTCGTGTAAAATCACACGAGGTCATAACGCGCGAAACATAGGCTCTCCGTCTTGCGCCCGTGGTTTCTGAAAATTTTAGAAGTGGTTTGAATGCCCTAGGCCCTATCATCTAGGAGCTATTGATCTTGAAAGCATTTGGCAGCTGTACGTTTTTCTCAATAATCGGCAGAAATACCTCATTGAATATATTCGTGTAAAATCGCACAAGGTCATGACGCGCGAAGCATAGGCTCTGCGTCTTGCCGCCGTGGTTTATGAACATTTTAGAAGTGGTTTGAAGGCCCTAGGCCCTATCATCTAGGAGCAATTGATCTTGAAAGCATTTGCCAGCTGTATGTTTTTCTCAGAAATCCGCGGATATACCTCAGTGATAATATTCGTGTAAAATCGCACGAGGTCATGACGCGCGAAACATAGGCTCTGCGTCTTGCGCCCGTGGTTTGTGAACAATTTAGAAGTGTTTTGAAGGCCCTAGGCCATATCATCTAGGAGCTATTGAACTTGAAAGCATTTGTCAGCTGTATGTTTTTTTCAATAATCGGCAGAAATACCTCATTGAATATATTCGTGTAAAATCGCACGAGGTCATGACGCGCGAAGCATAGGCTCTTCGTCTTGCCGCCGTGGTTTGTGAACATTTTAGAAGTGGTTTGAAGGCCCTAGGCCCTATCATCTAGGAGCAATTGATCTTGAAAGCATTTGCCAGCTGTATGTTTTTCTCAAAAATCTGCGGACATACCTCATTGAAAATATTTGTGTAAAATCGCACGAGGTCATGACGCGCGAAACATTGGCTCTGCGTCTTGTGCCCGTGGTTTGTGAACATTTTAGAAGTGGTTTGAAGGCCCTAGGCCCTATCATCTAGGAGCAATTGATCTTGAAAGCATTTGCCAGCTGTATGTTTTTCTCAAAAATCTGCGGACATACCTCATTGAAAATATTCGTGTAAAATCGCACGAGGTCATGACGCGCGAAACATTGGCTCTGCGTCTTGTGCCCGTGGTTTGAGAACAATTTAGAAGGGATTTGAAGGTCCTAGGCCCTATCATCTAGGAGCTATTGATCTTGAAAGCATTTGCCAGCTGTATGTTTTTCTCAATAATCGGCAGAAATACCTCATTGAAAATATTCGTGTAAAATCGCACGAGGTCATGACGCGCGAAACATAGGCTCTGCGTCTTGCGCCCGTGGTTTGAGAACAATTTAGAAGGGATTTGAAGGCCCTAGGCCCTATCATCTAGGAGCTATTGATCTTGAAAGCATTTGCCAGCTGTATGTTTTTCTCAATAATCGGCAGAAATACCTCATTGAAAATATTCGTGTAAAATCGCACGAGGTCATGACGCGCGAAACATAGGCTCTGCGTCTTGCGCCCGCGGTTTGTGAACAATTTAGAAGTGTTTTGAAGGCCCTAGGCTGTATCATCTAGGAGCTATTGATCTTGAAAGCATTTGCCAGCTGTATGTTTTTCTCAATAATCTGCAAAAATACCTCATTGAATATATTCGTGTAAAATCGCACGAGGTCATGACGCGCGAAGCATAGGCTCTGCGTCTTGCGCCCGTGGTTTGTGAACGTTTTAGATGTGTTTTGAAGGCCCTAGGCCGTATCATCTAGGAGCTATTGAACTTGAAAGCATTTGTCAGCTGTATGTTTTTTTCAATAATCGGCAGAAATACCTCATTGAATATATTCGTGTAAAATCGCACGAGGTCATGACGCGCGAAGCATAGGCTCTTCGTCTTGCCGCCGTGGTTTGTGAACATTTTAGAAGTGGTTTGAAGGCCCTAGGCCCTATCATCTAAGAGCTATTGATCTTGAAAGCATTTGCCAGCTGTACGTTTTTCTCAAAAATCCGCAGAAATACCTCATTGAAAATATTCGTTTAAAATCGCACGAGGTCATGACGCGCGAAGCATAGGCTCTTCGTCTTGCAGCCGTGGTTTGTGAAATATTTAGAAGTGGTTTGAAGGCCCTAGGCCCTATCATCTAGGAGCTATTGAACTTGAAAGCATTTGCCAGCTGTATGTTTTTCTCAGAAATCCGCGGATATACCTCATTGATAATATTCGTGTAAAATCGCACGAGGTCATGACGCGCGAAGCATAGGCTCTTCGTCTTGCGGCCGTGGTTTGTGAACATTTTAGAAGTGGTTTGAAGGCCCTAGGCCCTAACATCTAGGAGCTATTGATCTTGAAAGCATTTGCCAGCTGTACGTTTTACTCAATAATCGGCAGAAATACCTCATTGAATATATTCGTGTAAAATCGCACGAGGTCATGACCCGCGAAGCATAGGCTCTTCGTCTTGCGGCCGTGGTTTGTGAACATTTTAGAAGTGGTTTGAAGGCCCTAGGCCCTATCATCTAGGAGCTATTGATCTTGAAAGCATTTGCCAGCTGTATGTTTTTCTAAAAAATCTGCGGATATACCTCATTGAAAATATTCGTGTAAAATCGCACGAGGTCATGACGCGCGAAACATAGGCTCTGCGTCTTGCGCCCGTGGTTTGTGAACAATTTAGAAGTGTTTTGATGGCCCTAGGCCGTATCATCTAGAAGCTATTGAACTTGAAAGCATTTGTCAGCTGTACGTTTTTTTCAATAATCGGCAGCTATACCTCATTGAAAATATTCGTGTAAAATCGCACGAGGTCATGACGCGCGAAGCATAGGCTCTTCGTCTTGCCGCCGTGGTTTGTGAACATTTTAGAAGTGGTTTGAAGGCCCTAGGCCCTATCATCTAGGAGCTATAGATCTTGAATGCATTTGCCAGCTGTACGTTTTTCTCAATAATCGGCTGAAATACCTCTTTGAAAATATTCGTGTAAAATAGCACGAGGTCATGACGCGCGAAGCATAGGCTCTTCGTCTTGCAGCCGTGGTTTGTGAACATTTTAGAAGTGGTTTGAAGGCCCTAGGCCCTATCATCTAGGAGCAATTGATCTTGAAAGCATTTGCCAGCTGTATGTTTTTCTCAAAAATCCGCGGATATACCTCATTGAAAATATTCGTGTAAAATCGCACGAGGTCATGACGCGCGAAACATTGGCTCTGCGTCTTGTGCCCGTAGTTTCTGAACATTTTAGAAGTGGTTTGAAGGCCCTAGGCCCTATCATCTAGGAGCTATTGATCTTGACAGCATTTGCCAGCTGTACGTTTTTCTCAATAATCGGCAGAAATACCTCATTGAAACTATTCGTGTAAAATCGCACGAGGTCATGATGCGCGAAGCATAGGCTCTTCGTCTTGCCGCCGTGGTTTGTGAACATTTTAGAAGTGGTTTGAAGGCCCTAGGCCCTATCATCTAAGAGCTATTGATCTTGAAAGAATTTGCCAGATGTATGTTTTTCTCAATAATCGGCAGAAATACCTCATTGATAATATTCGTGTAAAATTGCACGAGGTCATGACGCGCGAAACATAGGCTCTGCGTCTTGCACCCGTGGTTTGTGAACGATTTAGAAGTGTTTTGAAGGCCCTAGGCCGTATCATCTAGGAGCTATTGAACTTGAAAGCATTTGGCAGCTGTACGTTTTTCTCAATAATGGGCAGAAATACCTCATTGATAATATTCGTGTAAAATCGCACGAGGTCATGACGCGCGAAACATAGGCTCTGCGTCTTGCGCCCTTGGTTTGTGAACAATTACGAGTGTTTTGAAGGCCCTAGGCCGTATCATCTAGGAGGTATTGATCTTGAAAGCATTTGCCAGCTGTATGTTTTTATCAAAAATCCTCGGATATACCTCATTGAAAATATTTGTGTAAAATCGCACGAGGTCATGACGCGCGAAACATTGGCTCTGCGTCTTGTGCCCGTGGTTTGAGAACAATTTAGAAGGGATTTGAAGGCCCTAGGCCGTATCATCTAGGAGCTATTGAACTTGAAAGCATTTGCCAGCTGTATGTTTTTTTCAATAATCGGCAGAAATACCTCATTGAATATATTCGTGTAAAATCGCACGAGGTCATGACGCGCGAAGCATAGGCTCTGCCTCTTGCCGCCGTGGTTTGTGAACATTTTAGAAGTGGTTTGAAGGCCCTAGGCCCTATCATCTAAGAGCTATTGATCTTGAAAGCATTTGCCAGCTGTACGTTTTTCTCAATAATCGGCAGATATACCTCTTTGAAAATATTCGTTTAAAATCGCACGTGGTCATGGCGCGCGAAGCATAGGCTCTTCGTCTTGCAGCCGTGGTTTGTGAACATTCTAGAAGTGGTTTGAAGGCCCTAGGCCCTATCATCTAGGAGCAATTGATCTTGAAAGCATTTGCCAGCTGTATGTTTTTCTCAAAAATCTGCGGACATACCTCATTGAAAATATTTGTGTAAAATCGCACGAGGTCATGACGCGCGAAACATTGGCTCTCCGTCTTGTGCCCATGGTTTGAGAACAATTTAGAAGGGATTTGAAGGCCCTAGGCCCTATCATCTAGGAGCTATTGATCTTGAAAGCATTTGCCAGCTGTATGTTTTTCTCAATAATCGGCAGAAATACCTCATTGAAAATATTCGTGTAAAATCGCACGAGGTCATGACGCGCGAAACATAGGCTCTGCGTCTTGCGCCCGTGGTTTGTGAACAATTTAGAAATGTTTTGAATGCCCTAGGCTGTATCATCTAGGAGCTATTGAACTTGAAAGCATTTGGCAGCTGTACGTTTTTCTCAATAATCGGCAGTAATACCTCATTGAATATATTCGTGTTAAATCGCACGAGGTCATGACGCGCGAAGCATAGGCTCTTCGTCTTGCCGCCGTGGTTTGTGAACATTTTAGAAGTGGTTTGACGGCCCTAGGCCCTATCATCTAGGAGCAATTGAACTTGAAAGCATTTGCCAGCTGTATGTTTTTCTCAGAAATCCGCGGATATACCTCATTGAAAATATTCGTGTAAAATCGCACGAGGTCATGACGTGCGAAGCATAGGCTCTTCGTCTTGCGGCCGTGGTTTGTGAACATTATAGAAGTGGTTTGAAGGCCCTAGGCCCTATCATCTAGGAGCTATTGATCTTGAAAGCATTTGCCAGCTGTATGTTTTTCTCAATAATCCACAGAAATACCTCATTGAAAATATTCGTGTAAAATCGCACGAGGTCATGACGCGCGAAGCATAGGCTCTGCGTCTTGCGCCCGTGGTTTGTGAAATATTTAGAAGTGGTTTGAAGGCCCTAGGCCCTAACATCTAGGAGCAATTGATCTTGAAAGCATTTACCAGCTGTATGTTTTTCTCAATAATCGGCAGAAATACCTCATTGAAAATATTCGTGTAAAATCGCACGAGGTCATGACGCGCGAAGCATAGGCTCTTCGTCTTGCCGCCGTGGTTTGTGAACATTTTAGAAGTGGTTTGAAGGCCCTAGGCCCTATCATCTAGGAGCAATTGATCTTAAAAAGCATTTGCCAGCTGTATGTTTTTCTCAAAAATCTGCGGACATACCTCAATGAAAATATTCGTGTAAAATCGCACGAGGTCATGACGCGCGAAACATTGGCTCTGCGTCTTGTGCCCGTGGTTTGAGAACAATTTAGAAGAGATTTGAAGGCCCTAGGCCCTATCATCTAGGAGCAATTGATCTTGAAAGCTTTTGCCAGCTGTACGTTTTTCTCAATAATCGGCAGAAATACCTCTTTGAAAATATTTGTGTAAAATCGCACGAGGCCATGAGGCGCAAAGCATAGGCTCTTCGTCTTGTGGCCGTGGTTTGTGAACATTTTAGAAGTGGTTTGAAGGCCCTTGGCCCTATCATCTAGGAGCAATTGATCTTGAAAGCATTTGCCAGCTGTATGTTTTTCTCAATAATCGGCAGAAATACCTCTTTGAAAATATTCGTGTAAAATTGCACAAGGTCATGACGCGCGAAACATTGGCTCTGCGTCTTGTGCTCGTGGTGTGTGAACACTTTAGAAGTCATTTGATGGCCCTAGGCCCTATCATCTAGGAGCTATTGATCTTGAAAGCATTTGCCAGCTGTACGTTTTTCTCAATAATCGGCAGAAATACCTCTTTGAAAATATTCGTGTATAATCGCACGAGGTCATGACGCGCGAAGCATAGGCTCTTCGTCTTGCGGCCGTGGTTTGTGAACATTTTAGAAGTGGTTTGAAGGCCCTAGGCCCTATCATCTAGGAGCAATTGATCTTGAAAGCATTTGCCAGCTGTACGTTTTTCTCAAAAATCCGCGGATATACCTCATTGAAAATATTCGTGAAAAATCGCACGAAGTCATGACGCGCGAAACATTGGCTCTGCGTCTTGTGCCCGTGGTTTGAGAACAATTTAGAAGAGATTTGAAGGCCCTAGGCCCTATCATCTAGGAGCTATTGATCTTGAAAGCATTTGCCAGCTGTATGTTTTTCTCAAAAATCGGCAGAATTTCCTCATTGAAAATATTCGTGTAAAATCGCACGAGGTCATGACGGGCGAAACATAGGCTCTGCGTCTTGCGCCCGTGGTTTGTGAACGATTTAGAAGTGTTTTGAAGGCCCTAGGCTGTATCATCTAGGAGCTATTGAACTTGAAAGCATTTGGCAGCTGTACGTTTTTCTCAATAATCGGCAGAAATACCTCTTTGATAATATTCGTGTAAAATCACACGAGGTCATGACGCGCGAAGCATAGGCTCTTCCTCTTGCCGCCGTGGTTTGTGAATATTTTAGAAGTGGTTTGAAGGCCCTAGGTCCTATCATCTAGGAGCTATTGATCTTGAAAGCATTTGCCAGCTGTATGTTTTTCTCAATAATCGGCAGAATTACCTCATTGAAAATATTCGTGTAAAATCGCACGAGGTCATGACGCGCGAAACATAGGCTCTGCGTCTTGCGCCCGTGGTTTGTGAACGATTTAGAAGTGTTTTGAAGGCCCTAGGCTGTATCATCTAGGAGCTATTGAACTTGAAAGCATTTGGCAGCTGTACGTTTTTCTCAATAATCGGCAGAAATACCTCTTTGATAATATTCGTGTATAATCGCACGAGGTCATGACGCGCGAATCATAGGCTCTTCGTCTTGCGGCCGTGGTTTATGAACATTTTAGAAGTGGTTTGAAGGCCCTAGGTCCAATCATCTAGGAATTATTGATCTTGAAAGCATTTGCCAGCTGTACGTTTTTCTCAATAATCGGCAGAAATACCTCTTTGAAAATATTCGTGTAAAATCGCACAAGGTCATGACGTGTGAATCATAGGCTCTTCATCTTGCGGCCGTGGTTTGAGAACCATTTAGAAGGGATTTGAAGGCCCTAGGCCCTATCATCTAGGAGCTATTGATCTTGAAAGCATTTGGCAGCTGTATGTTTTTCTCAATAATCGGCAGAAATACCTCATTGAAAATATTCGTGTAAAATCGCACGAGGTCATGACGCGCGAAGCATAGGCTCTGCGTCTTGCGCCCGTGGTTTGTGAACAATTTAGAAGTGTTTTGAAGGCCCTAGGCCGTATCATCTAGGAGCTATTGAACTTGAAAGCATTTGTCAGCTGTACATTTTTTTCAATAATCGGCAGAAATACCTCTTTCAAAATATTCGTTTAAAATCGCACGAGGTCATGACGCGCGAAGCATAGGCGCTTCGTCTTGCAGCCGTGGTTTGTGAACATTTTAGAAGTGGTTTGAAGGCCCTAGGCCCTATCATCTAGGAGCTATTGATCTTGAAAGCATTTGCCAGCTGTATGTTTTTCTCAATAATCGGCAGAATTACCTCATTGAAAATATTCGTGTAAAATCGCACGAGGTCATGACGCGCGAAGCATAGGCTCTCCGTCTTGCGCCCGTGGTTTGTGAACAATTTAGAAGTGATTTGAAGGCCCTAGGCCCTATCATCTTGGAGCTATTGATCTTGAAAGCATTTGCTAGCTGTATGGTTTTCTCAATAATCGGCTGAAATACCTCATTGAAAATATTCGTGTAAAATCGCACGAGGTCATGACGCGCGAAACATAGGCTCTGCGTCTTGCGCCCGTGGTTTGTGAACAATTTAGAGGTGTTTTGAAGGCCCTAGGCCGTATCATCTAGGAGCTATTGAACTTGAAAGCTTTTGGCAGCTGTACGTTTTTCTCAATAATCAGCAGAAATACCTCATTGAAAATATTCGTGTAAAATCGCACGAGGTCATGACGCGCGAAGCATAGGCTCTGCGTCTTGCGCCCGTGGTTTGTGAACAATTTAGAAGTGTTTTGAAGGACCTAGGCCATATCATCTAGGAGCTATTGATCTTGAAAGCATTTGCCAGCTGTATGTTTTTCTCAATAATCCGCAGAAATACCCCATTTATAATATTCGTGTAAAATCGCACGAGGTCATGAGGCGCGAAACATAGGATCTGCGTCTTGCGCCCGTGGTTTGTGAACGATTTAGAATGGTTTTGAAGGTCCTAGGCCGTATCATCTAGGAGCTATTGAACTTGACAGCATTTGGCAGCTGTACGTTTTTCTCAATAATCGGCAGAAATACCTCATTGAAAATATTCTTGTAAAATCGCACGAGGTCATGACGCGCGAAGCATAGGCTCTTCCTCTTGCGCCCGTGGTTTGTGAACATTTTAGAAGTGGTTTGAAGGCCCTAGGCCCTATCATCTAGGAGCTATTGATCTTGAAAGCATTTGCCAGCTGTACGTTTTTCTCAATAATCGGCAGAAATACCTCTTTGAAAATATTCGTGTAAAATCGCACGAGGTCATGACGCGTGAATCATAGGCTCTTCGTCTTGCGGCCCTGGTTTATGAACATTTTAGAAGTGGTTTGAAGGCCCTAGGCCGTATCATCTAGGAGCTATTGATCTTGAAAGCATTTGCCAGCTGTATGTTTTTCTCAATAATCGGCAGAAATACCTCATTGAAAATATTCGTGTAAAATCGCACGAGGTCATGACGCGCGAAACATAGGCTCTCCGTCTTGCGCCCGTGGTTTGTGAACAATTTAGAAGTGTTTTGAAGCCCCTAGGCCGTATCATCTAGGAGCTATTGAACTTGAAAGCATTTGGCAGCTGTACGTTTTTCTCAATAATCAGCAGAAATACCTCATTGAAAATATTCGTGTAAAATCGCACGAGGTCATGACGCGCGAAGCATAGGCTCTTCGTCTTGCGGCCGTGGTTTCTGAACATTTTAGAAGTGGTTTGAAGGCCCTAGGCCCTAACATCTAGGAGCAATTGAACTTGAAAGCATTTGCCAGCTGTACGTTTTTCTCAATAATCGGCAGAAATACCTCATTGATAATATTTGTGTAAAATCGCACAAGGTCATGACGCACGAATCATAGGCTCGTCGTCTTGCGGCCGTGGTTTATGAACATTTTAGGAGTGTTTTGAAGGCCCTAGGCCCTATCATCTAGGAGCTATTGATCTTGAAAGCATTTGCCAGCTGTATGTTTTTCTCAATAATCGGCAGAAATACCTCATTGAAAATATTCGTGTAAAATCGCACGAGGTCATGACGCGCGAAACATAGGCTCTGCGTCTTGCGCCCGTGGTTTGTGAACGATTTAGAAGTGTTTTGAAGCCCCTAGGCCGTATCATCTAGGAGCTATTGTACTTGAAAGCATTTGGCAGCTGTACGTTTTTCTCAATAATCGGCAGAAATACCTCATTGAAAATATTCGTGTAAAATTGCATGAGGTCAAGACGCGCGAAGCATAGGCTCTTCGTATTGCGCCCGTGGTTTGTGAACAATTTAGAAGTGTTTTGAAGGCCCTAGGCCGTATCATCTAGGAGCTATTGAACTTGAAAGCATTTGGCAGCTGTATGTTTTTCTCAATAATCGGCAGAAATACCTCATTGAAAATATTCGTGTAAAATCGCACGAGGTCATGACGCGCGAAACATAGGCTCTGCGTCTGGCGCCCGTGGTTTGTGAACAATTTAGAAGTGTTTTGAAGGCCCTAGGCCGTATCATCTAGGAGCTATTGAACTTGAAAGCATTTGTCAGCTGTACGTTTTTTTCAATAATCGGCAGAAATACCTCTTTCAAAATATTCGTTTAAAATCGCACGAGGTCATGACGCGCGAAGCATAGGCGCTTCGTCTTGCAGCCGTGGTTTGTGAACATTTTAGAAGTGGTTTGAAAGCCCTAGGCCCTATCATCTAGGAGCAATTGATCTTGAAAGCATTTGCCAGCTGAATGTTTTTCTCAAAAATCTGCGGTCATACCTCATTGAAAATATTCGTGAAAAATTGCATGAGGTCATGACGCGCGAAACATTGGCTCTGCGTCTTGTGCCCGTGGTTTGAGAACAATTTAGAAGAGATTTGAAGGCCCTAGGCCCTATCATCTAGAAGCTATTGATCTTGAAAGCATTTCCCAGCTGTATGTTTTTATCAAAAATCGGCAGAATTACCTCATTGAAGATATTTGTGTAAAATCACACGAGGTCATGACGCGCGAAACATAGGCTCTGCGTTTTGCGCCCGTGGTTTGTGAACGATTTAGAAGTGTTTTGAAGGCCCTAGGCTGTATCATCTAGGAGCTATTGAACTTGAAAGCATTTGGCAGCTGTACGTTTTTCTCAATAATCGGCAGAAATACCTCATTGAATATATTCGTGTAAAATCACACGAGGTCATGACGCGCGAAGCATAGGCTCTTACTCTTGCCGCCGTGGTTTGTGAACATTTTAGAAGTGGTTTGAAGGCCCTAGGTCCTATCATCTAGGAGCTATTGATCTTGAAAGCATTTGCCAGTTGTATGTTTTTCTCAATAATCGGCAGAATTACCTCATTGAAAATATTCGTGTAAAATCGCACGAGGTCATGACGCGCGAAACATAGGCTCTGCGTCTTGCGCCCGTGGTTTATGAACATTTTAGAATTGGTTTGAAGGCCCTAGGTCCAATCATCTAGGAATTATTGATCTTGAAAGCATTTGCCAGCTGTACGTTTTTCTCAATAATCGGCAGAAATACCTCTTTGAAAATATTCGTGTAAAATCGCACAAGGTCATGACGCGTGAATCATAGGCTCTTCGTCTTGCGGCCGTGGTTTGTGAACATTTTAGAAGTGGTTTGAAGGCCCTAGGCCCTATCATCTAGGAGCTATTGATCTTGAAAGCATTTGCCAGCTGTATCTTTTTCTCAATAATCCGCAGATATACCTCATTGAAAATATTTGTGTAAAATCGCACGAGGTCATGACGTGCGAAACATAGGCTCTGCGTCTTGCGCCCGTGGTTTGTGAACAATTTAGAAGTGATTTGAAGGCCCTAGGCCCTATCATCTTGGAGCTATTGATCTTGAAAGCATTTGCTACCTGTATGGTTTTCTCAATAATCGGCAGAAATACCTCATTGAAAATATTCGTGTAAAATCGCACGAGGTCATGACGCGCGAAACATAGCCTCTGCGTCTTGCGCCCGTGGTTTGTGAACAGTTTAGAAGTGTTTTGAAGGCCCTAGGCCGTATCATCTAGGAGCTATTGAACTTGAAAGCATTTGGCAGCTGTACGTTTTTCTCAATAATCAGCAGGAATACCTCATTGAAAATATTCGTGTAAAATCGCACGAGGTCATGACGCGCGAAGCATAGGCTCTGCATCTTGCGCCCGTGGTTTGTGAACAATTTAGAAGTATTTTGAAGGCCCTAGGCCGTATCATCTAGGAGCTATTGATCTTGAAAGCATTTGCCAGCTGTATGTTTTTCTCTATAATCGGCAGAAATACCCCATTGAAAATATTCGTGTAAAATCGCACGAGGTCATGAGGCGCGAAACATAGGATCTGCGTCTTGCGCCCGTGGTTTGTGAACGATTTAGAAGTGTTTTGAAGGCCCTAGGCCGTATCATCTAGGAGCTATTGAACTTGACAGCATTTGGCAGCTGTACGTTTTTCTCAATAATCGGCAGAAATACCTCATTGAAAATATTCGTGTAAAATCGCACGAGGTCATGACGCGCGAAGCATAGTCTCTTTCTCTTGCGGCCGTGGTTTGTGAACATTTTAGAAGTGATTTGAAGGCCCTAGGCCCTATCATCTAGGATCTATTGATCTTGAAAGCATTTGCCAGCTGTACGTTTTTCTCAATGATCGGCAGAAATACCTCTTTGAAAATATTTGTGTAAAATCGCACGAGGTCATGACGCGTGAATCATTGGCTCTTCGTCTTGCGGCCGTGGTTTATGAACATTTTAGGAGTGGTTTGAAGGCCCTAGGCCCTATCATCTAGGAGCTATTGAGCTTGAAAGCATTTGCCAGCTGTATGTTTTTCTCAATAATCGGCAGAAATACCTCATTGAAAATATTTGTGTAAAATCGCACGAGGTCATGACGCGCGAAACATAGGCTCTGCGTCTTGCGCCCGTGGTTTGTGAACAATTTTGAAGTGTTTTGAAGGCCCTAGGCCGTATCATCTAGGAGCTATTGATCTTGAAAGCATTTGCCAGCTGTCTGTTTTTCTCAATAATCGGCAGAAATACCTCATTGAAAATATTCGTGTAAAATCGCACGAGGTCATGACGCGCGAAACATTTGCTCTGCGTCTTGCGCCCGTGGTTTGTGAACAATTTAGAAGTGATTTGAAGGCCCTAGGCCCTATCATCTTGGAGCTATTGATCTTGAAAGCATTTGCTACCAGTATGGTTTTCTCAATAATCGGCAGAAATACCTCATTGAAAATATTCGTGTAAAATCGCACGAGGTCATGACGCGCGAAACATAGGCTCTGCGTCTTGCGCCCGTGGTTTGTGAACAATTTAGAAGTGTTTTGAAGGCCCTAGGCCGTATCATCTAGGAGCTATTGAACTTGATAGCATTTGGCAGCTGTACGTTTTTCTCAATAATCAGCAGGAATACCTCATTGAAAATATTCGTGTAAAATCGCACGAGGTCATGACGCGCGAAGCATAGGCTCTGCATCTTGCGCCCGTGGTTTGTGAACAATTTAGAAGTATTTTGAAGGCCCTAGGCCGTATCATCTAGGAGCTATTGATCTTGAAAGCATTTGCCAGCTGTATGTTTTTCTCTATAATCGGCAGAAATACCCCATTGAAAATATTCTTGTAAAATCGCACGAGGTCATGAGGCGCGAAACATAGGATCTGCGTCTTGCGCCCGTGGTTTGTGAACGATTTAGAAGTGTTTTGAAGGCCCTAGGCCGTATCATCTAGGAGCTATTGAACTTGACAGCATTTGGCAGCTGTACGTTTTTCTCAATAATCGGCAGAAATACCTCATTGAAAATATTCGTGTAAAATCGCACGAGGTCATGACGCGCGAAGCATAGTCTCTTCCTCTTGCGGCCGTGGTTTGTGAACATTTTAGAAGTGGTTTGAAGGCCCTAGGCCCTATCATCTAGGATCTATTGATCTTGAAAGCATTTGCCAGCTGTACGTTTTTCTCAATGATCGGCAGAAATACCTCTTTGAAAATATTTGTGTAAAATCGCACGAGGTCATGACGCGTGAATCATTGGCTCTTCGTCTTGCGGCCGTGGTTTATGAACATTTTAGGAGTGGTTTGAAGGCCCTAGGCCCTATCATCTAGGAGCTATTGAGCTTGAAAGCATTTGCCAGCTGTATGTTTTTCTCAATAATCGGCAGAAATACCTCATTGAAAATATCTGTGTAAAATCGCACGAGGTCATGACGCGCGAAACATAGGCTCTGCGTCTTGCGCCCGTGGTTTGTGAACAATTTTGAAGTGTTTTGAAGGCCCTAGGCCGTATCATCTAGGAGCTATTGATCTTGAAAGCATTTGCCAGCTGTATGTTTTTCTCAATAATCGGCAGAAATACCTCATTGAAAATATTCGTGTAAAATCGCACGAGGTCATGACGCGCGAAACATAGGCTCTGCGTCTTGCGCCCGTGGTTTGTGAACGATTTAGAAGTGTTTTGAAGCCCCTAGGCCGTATCATCTAGGAGCTATTGTACTTGAAAGCATTTGGCAGCTGTACGTTTTTCTCAATAATCGGCAGAAATACCTCATTGAAAATATTCGTGTAAAATTGCATGAGGTCAAGACGCGCGAAGCATAGGCTCTTCGTATTGCGCCCGTGGTTTGTGAACAATTTAGAAGTGGTCTGAAGGGCCTAGGCCCTATCATCTAGGAGCTACTGAACTTGAAAGCATTTGCCAGCTGTACGTTTTTCTCAATAATCGGCAGAAATTCCGCATTGAAAATATTCGTGTAAAATCGCACGAGGTCATGACGCGCGATGCATAGGTTCTGTGTCTTGCGGCCGTGGTTTGTGAACAATTTAGAAGTGTTTTGAAGGCCCTAGGCTGTATCATCTAGGAGCTATTGAACTTGAAAGCATTTGGCAGCTGTACGTTTTTCTCAAGAATCGGCAGAAATACCTCTTTGATAATATTCGTGTAAAATCGCACGAGGTCATGACGCGCGAATCATAGGCTGTTCGTCTTGCGGCCGTGGTTTATGAACATTTTAGAATTGGTTTGAAGGCCCTAGGTCCAATCATCTAGGAATTATTGATCTTGAAAGCATTTGCCAGCTGTACGTTTTTCTCAATAATCGGCAGAAATACCTCATTGAAAATATTCGTGTAAAATCGCACAAGGTCATGACGCGTGAATCATAGGCTCTTCGTCTTGCGGCCGTGGTTTGTGAACATTTTAGAAGTGGTTTGAAGGCCCTAGGCCCTATCATCTAGGAGCTATTGATCTTGAAAGCATTTGCCAGCTGTATGTTTTTCTCAATAATCGGCAGAATTACCTCATTGAAAATATTCGTGTAAAATCGCACAAGGTCATGACGCGCGAAACATAGGCTCTGCGTCTTGCGCCCGTGGTTTGTGAACAATTTAGAAGTGTTTTGAAGGCCCTAGGCTGTATCATCTAGGAGCTATTGAACTTGAAAGCATTTGGCAGCTGTACGTTTTTCTCAATAATCGGCAGAAATACCTCATTGAATATATTCGTGTAAAATCACACGAGGTCATGACGCGCGAAGCATAGGCTCTTCCTCTTGCCGCCGTGGTTTGTGAACATTTTAGAAGTGGTTTGAAGGCCCTAGGTCCTATCATCTAGGAGCTATTGATCTTGAAAGCATTTGCCAGCTGTATGTTTTTCTCAATAATCGGCAGAATTACCTCATTGAAAATATTCGTGTAAAATCGCACGAGGTCATGACGCGCGAAACATAGGCTCTGCGTCTTGTGCCCGTGGTTTGTGAACGATTTAGAAGTGTTTTGAAGGCCCTAGGCTGTATCATCTAGGAGCTATTGAACTTGAAAGCATTTGGCAGCTGTACGTATTTCTCAAGAATCGGCAGAAATACCTCTTTGATAATATTCGTGTAAAATCGCACGAGGTCATGACGCGCGAATCATAGGCTGTTCGTCTTGCGGCCGTGGTTTATGAACATTTTAGAATTGGTTTGAAGGCCCTAGGTCCAATCATCTAGGAATTATTGATCTTGAAAGCATTTGCCAGCTGTACGTTTTTCTCAATAATCGGCAGAAATACCTCATTGAAAATATTCGTGTAAAATCGCACAAGGTCATGACGCGTGAATCATAGGCTCTTCGTCTTGCGGCCGTGGTTTGTGAACATTTTAGAAGTGGTTTGAAGGCCCTAGGCCCTATCATCTAGGAGCTATTGATCTTCAAAGCATTTGCCAGCTGTATGTTTTTCTCAATAATCGGCAGAATTACCTCATTGAAAATATTCGTGTAAAATCGCACGAGGTCATGACGCGCGAAACATAGGCTCTGCGTCTTGCGCCCGTGGTTTGTGAACAATTTAGAAGTGTTTTGAAGGCGCTAGGCCGTATCATCTAGGAGCTATTGATCTTGAAAGCATTTGCCAGCTGTATGTTTTTCTCAATAATCGGCAGAAATACCTCATTGAAAATATTCGTGTAAAATCGCACGAGGTCATGACGCGCGAAACATAGGATCTGCGTCTTGCGCCCGTGGTTTGTGAACGATTTAGAAGTGTTTTGAAGCCCCTAGGCCGTATCATCTAGGAGCTATTGAACTTGAAAGCATTTGGCAGCTGTACGTTTTTCTCAATAATCGGCAGAAATACCTCATTGAAAATATTCGTGTAAAATTGCATGAGGTCAAGACGCGCGAAGCATAGGCTCTTCGTATTGCGCCCGTGGTTTCTGAACAATTTAGAAGTGGTCTGAAGGGCCTAGGCCCTATCATCTAGGAGCTATTGAACTTGAAAGCATTTGCCAGCTGTACGTTTTTCTCAATAATCGGCAGAAATTCCGCATTGAAAATATTCGTGTAAAATCGCACGAGGTCATGACGCGCGATACATAGGCTCTGTGTTTTGCGGCCGTGGTTTGTGAACAATTTAGAAGTGTTTTGAAGGCCCTAGGCCGTATCATCTAGGAGCTATTGAACTTGAAAGCATTTGGCAGCTGTATGTTTTTCTCAATAATCGGCAGAAATACCTCATTGAAAATATTCGTGTAAAATCGCACGAGGTCATGACGCGCGAAACATAGGCTCTGCGTCTTGCGCCCGTGGTTTGTGAACAATTTAGAAGTGTTTTGAAGGCCCTAGGCCGTATCATCTAGGAGCTATTGAACTTGAAAGCATTTGTCAGCTGTACGTTTTTCTCAAGAATCGGCAGAAATACCTCTTTGATAATATTCGTGTAAAATCGCACGAGGTCATGACGCGCGAATCATAGGCTGTTCGTCTTGCGGCCGTGGTTTATGAACATTTTAGAATTGGTTTGAAGGCCCTAGGTCCAATCATCTTGGAATTATTGATCTTGAAAGCATTTGCCAGCTGTACGTTTTTCTCAATAATCGGCAGAAATACCTCTTTGAAAATATTCGTGTAAAATCGCACAAGGTCATGACGCGTGAATCATAGGCTCTTCGTCTTGCAGCCGTGGTTTGTGAACATTTTAGAAGTGGTTTGAAGGCCCTAGGCCCTATCATCTAGGAGCTATTGATCTTGAAAGCATTTGCCAGCTGTATGTTTTTCTCAATAATCGGCAGAATTACCTCATTGAAAATACTCGTGTAAAATCGCACGAGGTCATGACGCGCGAAACATAGGCTCTGCGTCTTGCGCCCGTGGTTTGTGAACGATTTAGAAGTGTTTTGAAGGCCCTAGGCCCTATCATCTAGGAGCTATTGATCTTGAAAGCATTTGCCAGCTGTACGTTTTTCTCAATAATCGGCAGAAATACCTCTTTGAATATATTTGTGTAAAATCGCACGAGGTCATGACCCGCGAAGCATAGGCTCTTCGTCTTGCGGCCGTGGTTTGTGAACATTTTAGAAGTGGTTTGAAGGCCCTAGGCCCTATCATCTAGGAGCTATTGATCTTGAAAGCATTTGCCAGCTGTATGTTTTTCTCAATAATCCGCAGATATACCTCATTGAAAATATTTGTGTAAAATCGCACGAGGTCATGACGCGCGAAACATTTGCTCTGCGTCTTGCGCCCGTGGTTTGTGAACAATTTAGAAGTGATTTGAAGGCCCTAGGCCCTATCATCTTGGAGCTATTGATCTTGAAAGCATTTGCTAGCTGTATTGTTTTCTCAATAATCGGCAGAAATACCTCATTTAAAATATTCGTGTAAAATTGCACTAGGTCATGACGCGCGAAACATAGGCTCTGCGTCTTGCGCCCGTGGTTTGTGAACAATTTAGAAGTGTTTTGAAGGCCCTAGGCCGTATCATCTAGGAGCTATTGATCTTGAAAGCATTTGCCAGCTGTATGTTTTTCTCAATAATCCGCAGAAATACACCATTTATAATATTAGTGTAAAATCGCACGAGGTCATGAGGCGCGAAACATAGGATCTGCGTCTTGCGCCCGTGGTTTGTGAACGATTTAGAAGTGTTTTGAAGGCCCTAGGCCGTATCAACTAGGAGCTATTGAACTTGACAGCATTTGGCAGCTGTACGTTTTTCTCAAGAATCGGCAGAAATACCTCATTGAATATATTAGTGTAATATCGCACGAGGTCATGACGCGCGAAGCATAGGCTCTTCCTCTTCCGGCCGTGGTTTGTGAACATTTTAGAAGTGGTTTTAAGGCCCTAGGCCCTATCATCTAGGAGCTATTGATCTTGAAAGCATTTGCCAGCTGTACGTTTTTCTCAATAATCGGCAGAAATACCTCTTTGAAAATATTCGTGTAAAATCGCACGAGGTCATGACCCGTGAATCATAGGCTCTTCGTCTTGCGGCCGTGGTTTATGAACATTTTAGAAGTGGTTTGAAGGCCCTAGGCCCTATCATCTAGGAGCTATTGATCTTGAAAGCATTTGCCAGCTGTATGTTTTTCTCAATAATCGGCAGAATTACCTCATTGAAAATATTTGTGTAAAATCGCACGAGGTCATGACGTGCGAAACATAGGCTCTGCGTCTTGCGCCCGTGGTTTGTGAACGATTTAGAAGTGTTTTGAAGCCCCTAGGCCATATCATCTAGGAGCTATTGAACTTGAAAGCATTTGGCAGCTGTACGTTTTTCTCAATAATCGGCAGAAATACCTCATTGAATATATGCGTGTAAAATCGCACGAGGTCATGACGCGCGAAGCATAGGCTCTTCGTCTTGCCGCCGTGGTTTGTGAACATTTTAGAATTGGTTTGAAGGCCATAGGCCCTATCATCTAGGAGCAATTGATCTTGAAAGCATTTGCCAGCTGTACGTTTTTCTCAATAATCGGGAGAAATACCTCTTTGAAAATATTCGTGTAAAATCGCACGAGGTCATGACGCGCGAAACATAGGCTCTGCGTCTTGCGCCCGTGGTTTGTGAACAATTTAGAAGTGTTTTGAAGGCCCTAGGCCGTATCATCTAGGAGCTATTGATCTTGAAAGCATTTTCCTGCTGTATGTTTTTCTCAATAATCGGCAAAAATACCCCATTGAAAATATTCGTGTAAAATCGCACGAGGTCATGAGGTGCGAAACATAGGATCTGCGTCTTGCGCCCGTGGTTTGTGAACGATTTAGAAGTGTTTTGAAGGCCCTCGGCCGTATCATCTAGGAGCTATTGAACTTGACAGCATTTGCCAGCTGTATGTTTTTCTCAATAATCAGCAGAAATACCTCATTGAAAATATTCGTGTAAAATCGCACGAGGTCATGACGCGCGAACCATTGGCTCTACGTCTTGTGCACGTGGTTTGTGAACATTTTAGAAGTGGTTTGAAGGCCCTAGGCCCTTACATCTAGGAGCAATTGAACTTGAAAGCATTTGCCAGCTGTACGTTTTTCTCAATAATCGGCAGAAATACCTCATTGATAATATTCGTGTAAAATCGCACAAGGTCATGACGCGCGAACCATTGGCTCTGCATCTTGTGCCCGTGGTTTGTGAACAATTTAGAAGTGATTTGAAGGCCCTAGGCCCTATCATCGAGGAGCTATTGATCTTGAAAGCATTTGCCAGCTGTATGTTTTTCTCAATAATCGGCAGAAATACCTCATTGAAAATATTTGTGTAAAATCGCACGAGGTCATGACGCGCGAAACATTGGCTCTGCGTCTTGTGCCCGTGGTTTGTGAACAATTTAGAAGTGATTTGAAGGCCCTAGGCCCTATCATCTAGGAGCTATTGATCTTGAAAGCATTTGCCTGCTGTATGTTTTTCTCAAAAATCCACGTATATACCTCATTGATAATATTTGTGTAAAATCGCACGAGGTCATGACGCGCGAAACATAAGCTCTGCGTCTTGCGCCCCTGGTTTGTGAACAATTTAGAAGTGTTTTGAAGGCCCTAGGCCGTATCATCTAGGAGCTATTGATCTTGAAAGCATTTGCCAGCTGTACGTTTTTCTCAATATTCGGCAGAAATACCTCATTGAAAATATTCGTGTAAAATCGCACGAGGTCATGACGCGCGAAGCATAGGCTCTTCGTATTGCGGCCGTGGTTTGTAAACATTTTAGAAGTGGTTTTTAGGCCCTAGGCCCTATCATCTAGGAGCTATTGATATTGAAAGCATTTGCCAGCTGTATGTTTTTCTCAATAATCGGCAGAAATACCTCATTGAAAATATTCGTGTAAAATCGCACGAGGTCATGACGCGCGAAGCATTGGCTCTGCGTCTTGCGCCCTTGGTTTGTGAACAATTTAGAAGTGTTTTGAAGGCCCTAGGCCCTAACATCTAGGAGCAATTGAACTTGAAAGCATTTGCCAGCTGTACGTTTTTCTCAATAATCGGCAGAAATACCTCATTGATAATATTCGTGTAAAATCGCACAAGGTCATGACGTGTGAACCATTGGCGCTGCATCTTGTGCCCGTGGTTTGTGAACAATTTAGAAGTGATTTGAAGGCCCTAGGCCCTATCATCGAGGAGCTATTGATCTTGAAAGCGTTTGCCAGCTGTATGTTTTTCTCAATAATCGGCAGAAATACCTCATTGAAAATATTCGTGTAAAATCGCACGAAGTCATGACGCGCGAAACATTGGCTCTGCGTCTTGTGCCCGTGGTTTGTGAACAATTTAGAAGTGATTTGAAGGCCCTTGGCCCTATCATCTAGGAGCTATTGATCTTGAAAACATTTGCCAGCTGTATGTTTTTCTCAAAAATCCACGTATAAACCTCATTGAAAATATTCGTGTAAAATCGCACGAGGTCATGACGCGCGAAACATAAGCTCTGCGTCTTGCGCCCCTGGTTTGTGAACAATTTTGAAGTGTTTTGAAGGCCCTCGGCCGTATCATCTAGGAGCTATTGATCTTGAAAGCATTTGCCAGCTGTACGTTTTTCTCAATAATCGGCAGAAATACCTCATTGATAATATTCGTGTAAAATCGCACGAGGTCATGACGCGCGAACCATTGGCTCTGCGTCTTGTGCCCGTGGTTTGTGAACAATTTAGAAGTGATTTGAAGGCCCTAGGCCCTATTATCTAGGAGCTATTGATCTTGAAAGCATTTGCCAGCTGTATGTTTTTCTCAATTATCGGCAGAAATACCTCATTGAAAATATTCGTGTAAAATCGCACGAGGTCATGACGCGCGAAACATTGGCTCTGCCTCTTGTGCCCGTGGTTTGTGAACAATTTAGAAGTGATTTGAAGGCCCTACGCCCTATCATCTAGGAGCTATTGATCTTGAAAGCATTTGCCAGCTGTATGTTTTTCTCAAAAATCCACGTATATACCTCATTGAAAATATTCGTGTAAAATCGCACGAGGTCATGTTGCGCGAAACATAGGCTCTGCGTCTTGCGCCCGTGGTTTGTGAAATATTTAGAAGTGGTTTGAAGGCCCTAGGCCCTAACATCTAGGAGCTATTGATCTTGGAAGCATTTGCCAGCTGTACGTTTTTCTCAATAATCGGCAGAAATACCTCATTGATAATATTCGTGTAAAATCGCACGAGGTCATGACGCGCGAACCATTGGCTCTGCGTCTTGTGCCCGTGGTTTGTGAACAATTTAGAAGTGATTTGAAGGCCCTAGGCCCTATCATCTAGGAGCTATTGATCTTGAAAGCATTTGCCAGCTGTATGTTTTTCTCAATAATCGGCAGAAATACCTCATTGAAAATATTAGTGTAAAATCGCACAAGGTCATGACGCGCGAAACATAGGCTCTGCGTCTTGCGCCCGTGGTTTGTGAACAATTTAGAAGTGTTTTGAAGGCCCTAGGCCGTATCATCTAGGAGCTATTGAACTTGATAGCATTTGTCAGCTGTACGTTTTTCTCAATAATCGGCAGAAATTCCTCATTGAAAATATTCGTGTAAAATCGCACGAGGTCATGACGCGCGAATCATAGGCTCTTCGTCTTGCGGCCGTGGTTTATGAACATTTTAGAAGTGGTTTGAAGGCCCTAGGTCCAATCATCTAGGAGCTATTGATCTTGAAAGCATTTGCCAGCTGTACGTTTTTCTCAATAATCGGCAGAAATACCTCTTTGAATATATTCGTGTAAAATCGCACGAGGTCATGACCCGCGAATCATAGGCTCTTCGTCTTGCGCCCGTGGTTTGTGAAGATTTTAGAAGTGTTTTGAAGGCCCTAGGCCGTATGATCTAGGAGCTATTGATATTGAAAGCATTTGCCAGCTGTATGTTTTTCTCAATAATCGGCAGAAATACCTCATTGAAATTATTCGTGTAAAATCGCACGAGGTCATGACGCGCGAAACATAGGCTCTGCGTCTTGCGCCCGTGGATTGTGAATGATTTAGATGTGTTTTGAAGGCCCTAGGCCGTATCATCTAGGAGCTATTGAACTTGAAAGCATTTGTCAGCTGTACGTTTTTTTCAATAATCGGCAGAAATACCTCATTGAAAATATTCGTGTAAAATCGCATGAGGTCATGACGCGCGAAGCATAGGCTCTTCGTCTTGCCGCCGTGGTTTGTGAACATTTTAGAAGTGGTTTGAAGGCCCTAGGCCCTATCATCTAAGAGCTATTGATCTTGAAAGCATTTGCCAGCTGTATGTTTTTCTCAAAAATCTGCGATCATACCTCATTGAAAATATTCGTGTAAAATCGCACGAGGTCATGACGCGCGGAACATTGGCTCTGCGTCTTGTGCCCGTGGTTTGAGAACAATTTAGAAGAGATTTGAAGGCCCTAGGCCCTATCATCTAGGAGCTATTGATCTTGAAAGCATTTGCCAGCTGTATGTTTTTCTCAATAATCGGCAGAATTACCTCATTGAAAATATTCGTGTTAAATCGCACGAGGTCATGACGCGCGAAATATAGCCTCTGCGTCTTGCGCCCGTGGTTTGTGAACAATTTAGAAGTGTTTTGAAGGCCCTAGGCCGTATCATCTAGGAGCTATTGATCTTGATAGCATTTGCCAGCTCTACGTTTTTCTCAATAATCGGCAGAAATACCTCATTGAAAATATTCGTGTAAAATCGCACGAGGTCATGACGCGCGAAATATTGGCTCTGCGTCTTGTGCCCGTGGTTTGTGAACTATTTAGAAGTGATTTGAAGGCCCTAGGCCCTATCATCTAGGAGCTATTGATCTTGAAAGCATTTGCCAGCTGTATGTTTTTCTCAATAATCGGCAGAAATACCTCATTGAAAATATTCGTGTAAAATCGCACGAGGTCATGACGCGCGAAACGTAGGCTCTGCGTCTTGCGCCCGTGGTTTGTGAACAATTTAGAAGTGTTTTGAAGGCCCTAGGCCGTATCATCTACGAGCTATTTCACTTGAAAGCATTTGGCATCTGTACGTTTTTCTCAATAATCGGCAGAAATACCTCATTGAAAATATTAGTGTAAAATCGCACGAGGTCATGACGCGCGAAGCATAGGCTTTTCGTCTTGCCGCCGTGGTTTGTGAACATTTTAGAAGTGGTTTGAAGGCCCTAGGCCCTATCATCTAGGAGCAATTGATCTTGAAAGCATTTGCCAGCTGTATGTTTTTCTCAAAAATCTGCGGACATACCTTATTGAAAATATTCGTGTAAAATCACACGAGGTCATGACGCGCGAAGCATAGGCTCTTCGTCTTGCCGCCGTGGTTTGTGAACATTTTAGAAGTGGTTTGAAGGCCCTAGGCCCTATCATCTAGGAGCAATTGATCTTGAAAGCATTTGCCAGCTGTACGTTTTTCTCAAATATCCGCGGATATACCTCATTGCAAATATTCGTGTAAAATTGCATAAGGTCATGACACGCGAAACATTGGCTCTGCGTCTTGTGCTCGTGGTTTGTGAACAATTTAGAAGTGATTTGAAGGCCCTAGGCCGTATCATCTAGGAGCTATTGATCTTGAAAGCATTTGCCAGCTGTATGTTTTTCTCAATAATCGGCAGAAATACCTCATTGAAAATATTCGTGTAAAATCGCACGAGGTCATGACGCGCGAAGCATAGGCTCTTCGTCTTGCCGCCGTGGTTTGTGAACATTTTAGAAGTGGTTTGAAGGCCCTCGGCCCTATCATCTAAGAGCTATTGATCTTGAAAGCATTTGCCAGCTGTACGTTTTTCTCAAAAATCTGCGATCATACCTCATTGAAAATATTCGTGTAAAATCGCCCGAGGTCATGACGCGCAAAACATTGGCTCTGCGTCTTGTGCCCGTGGTTTGAGAACAATTTAGAAGAGATTTGAAGGCCCTAGGCCCTATCATCTAGGAGCTATTGAACTTGAAAGCATTTGTCAGCTGTACGTTTTTTTCAATAATCGGCAGAAATTCCTCTTTGAAAATATTCGTTTAAAATCGCGCGAGGTCATGACGCGCGAAGCATAGGCCCTTCGTCTTGCAGCCGTGGTTTGTGAACATTTTAGAAGTGGTTTGAAGGCCCTAGGCCCTATCATCTAGGAGCTATTGAACTTGAAAGCATTTGGCAGCTGTACGTTTTTCTCAATAATCGGCAGAAATACCTCATTGAAAATATTCGTGAAAAATCGCACGAGGTCATGACGCGCGAAACATTGGCTCTGCGTCTTGTGCCCGTGGTTTGAGAACAATTTAGAAGAGATTTGAAGGCCCTAGGCCCTATCATCTAGGAGCTATTGATCTTGAAAGCATTTGCCAGCTGTACGTTTTTCTCAATAATCGGCAGAAATGCCTCTTTGAATATATTCGTGTAAAATCGCACGAGGTCATGACCCGCGAAGCATAGGCTCTTCGTCTTGCGGCCGTGGTTTGTGAACATTTTAGAAGTGGTTTTAAGGCCCTAGGCCCTATCATCTAGGAGCTATTGATCTTGAATGCATTTGCCAGCTGTATGTTTTTCTCAATAATCCGCAGATATACCTCATTGAAAATATTTGTGTAAAATCGCACGAGGTCATGACGCGTGAAACATTTGCTCTGCGTCTTGCGCCCGTGGTTTGTGAACAATTTAGAAGTGATTTGAAGGCCCTAGGCCCTATCATCTTGGAGCTATTGATCTTGAAAGCATTTGCTAGCTGTATGGTTTTCTCAATAATCGGCAGAAATACCTCATTGAAAATATTCGTGTAAAATCGCACGAGGTCATGACGCGCGAAACATAGGCTCTGTGTCTTGCGCCCGTGGTTTGTGAACAATTTAGAAGTGTTTTGAAGGCCCTAGGCCGTATCGTCTAGGAGCTATTGAACTTGAAAGCATTTGTCAGCTGTACGTTTTTTTCAATAATCGGCAGAAATACCTCATTGAATATATTCGTGTAAAATCGCACGAGGTCATGACACGCGAAGCATAGGCTCTTCGTCTTGCCGCCGTGGTTTGTGAACATTTTAGAAGTGGTTTGAAGGCCCTAGGCCCTATCATCTAGGAGCAATTGATCTTGAAAGCATTTGCCAGCTGTATGTTTTTCTCAAAAATCTGCCGATATACCTCATTGAAAATTTTCGTGTCAAATCGCACGAGGTCATGACGCGCGAAACATTGGCTCTGCGTCTTGTGCCCGTGGTTTGAGAACAATTTAGAAGAGATTTGAAGGCCCTAGGCCCTATCATCTAGGAGCTATTGATCTTGAAAGCATTTGCCAGCTGTATGTTTTTCTGAATAATCGGCAGAAATACCTCATTGAAAATATTCGTGTAAAATCGCACGAGGTCATGACGCGCAAAACATAGGCTCTGCGTCTTGCGCCCATGGTTTGTGAACGATTTAGAAGTGTTTTGAAGGCCCTAGGCCGTATCATTTAGGAGCTATTGAACTTGAAAGCATTTGGCAGCTCTACGTTTTTCTCAATAATCGGCAGAAATACCTCATTGAAAATATTCATGTAAAATCGCACGAGGTCATGACGCGCGAAGCATAGGCTCTTCCTCTTGCGGCCGTGGTTTGTGAACATTTTAGAAGTGGTTTGAAGGCCCTAGGCCGTATGATCTAGGAGCTATTGATCTTGAAAGCATTTGCCATCTGTACGTTTTTCTCAATAATCGGCAGAAATACCTCTTTGAAAATATTCGTGTAAAATCGCACGAGGTCATGACGCGCGAAACATAGGCCCTGCGTCTTGCGCCCGTGGTTTGTGAACAATTTAGAAGTGTTTTGAAGGCCCTAGGCCGTATCATCTAGGAGCTATTGATCTTGAAAGCATTGGCCAGCTGTATGTTTTTCTCAAAAATCCACGTATATACCTCATTGAAAATATTCGTGTAAAATCGCACGAGGTCATGACGCGCGAACCATAGGCTCTGCGTCTTGCGCCCGTGGTTTGTGAACAATTTAGAAGTGTTTTGAAGGCCCTAGGCCGTATCATCTAGGAGCTATTGATCTTGAAAGCATTTGCCAGCTGTATGTTTTTCTCAATAATCCGCAGAAATACACCATTTATAATATTCGTGTAAAATCGCACGAGGTCATGAGGCGCGAAACATAGGATCTGCGTCTCGCGCCCGTGGTTTGTGAACGATTTAGAAGTGTTTTGAAGGCCCTAGGCCGTATCAACTAGGAGCTATTGAACTTGACAGCATTTGGCAGCTGTACGTTTTTCTCAATAATCGGCAGAAATACCTCATTGAATATATTAGTGTAATATCGCACGAGGTCATGACGCGCGAAGCATAGGCTCTTCCTCTTGCGGCCGTGGTTTGTGAACATTTTAGAAGTGGTTTTTAGGCCCTAGGCCCTATCATCTAGGAGCTATTGATCTTGAAAGCATTTGCCAGCTGTACGTTTTTCTCAATAATCGGCAGAAATACCTCTTTGAAAATATTCGTGTAAAATCGCACGAGGTCATGACCCGTGAATCATAGGCTCTTCGTCTTGCGGCCGTGGTTTATGAACATTTTAGAAGTGGTTTGAAGGCCCTAGGCCCTATCATCTAGGAGCTATTGATCTTGAAAGCATTTGCCAGCTGTATGTTTTTCTCAATAATCGGCAGAATTACCTCATTGAAAATATTTGTGTAAAATCGCACGAGGTCATGACATGCGAAACATAGGCTCTGCGTCTTGCGCCCGTGGTTTGTGAACGATTTAGAAGTGTTTTGAAGCCCCTAGGCCATATCATCTAGGAGCTATTGAACTTGAAAGCATTTGGCAGCTGTACGTTTTTCTCAATAATCGGCAGAAATACCTCATTGAAAATATTCGTGTAAAATTGCACGAGGTCAAGACGCGCGAAGCATAGGCTCTTCGTATTGCGCCCGTGGTTTGTGAACAATTTAGAATTGGTCTGAAGGCCCTCAGCCCTATCATCTAGCTGCTATTGAACTTGAATGCATTTGCCAGCTGTACGTTTTTCTCAATAATCGGCAGAAATTCCTCATTGAAAATATTCGTGTAAAATTGCACGAGGTCATGACGCGCGAAACATAGGGTCTGTGCCTTGCGCCCGTGGTTTGTGAACAATTTTGAAGTGTTTTGAAGGCCCTAGGCCGTATCATCTAGGAGCTATTGAACTTGAAAGCATTTGTCAGCTGTACGTTTTTTTCAATAATCGGCAGAAATACCTCATTGAATATATGCGTGTAAAATCGCACGAGGTCATGACGCGCGAAGCATAGGCTCTTCGTCTTGCCGCCGTGGTTTGTGAACATTTTAGAATTGGTTTGAAGGCCATAGGCCCTATCATCTAGGAGCAATTGATCTTGAAAGCATTTGCCAGCTGTACGTTTTTCTCAATAATCGGGAGAAATACCTCTTTGAAAATATTCGTGTAAAATCGCACGAGGTCATGACGCGCGAAACATAGGCTCTGCGTCTTGCGCCCGTGGTTTGTGAACAATTTAGAAGTGTTTTGAAGGCCCTAGGCCGTATCATCTAGGAGCTATTGATCTTGAAAGCATTTTCCTGCTGTATGTTTTTCTCAATAATCGGCAAAAATACCCCATTGAAAATATTCGTGTAAAATCGCACGAGGTCATGAGGTGCGAAACATAGGATCTGCGTCTTGCGCCCGTGGTTTGTGAACGATTTAGAAGTGTTTTGAAGGCCCTCGGCCGTATCATCTAGGAGCTATTGAACTTGACAGCATTTGCCAGCTGTATGTTTTTCTCAATAATCAGCAGAAATACCTCATTGAAAATATTCGTGTAAAATCGCACGAGGTCATGACGCACGAACCATTGGCTCTACGTCTTGTGCCCGTGGTTTGTGAACATTTTAGAAGTGGTTTGAAGGCCCTAGGCCCTTACATCTAGGAGCAATTGAACTTGAAAGCATTTGCCAGCTGTACGTTTTTCTCAATAATCGGCAGAAATACCTCATTGATAATATTCGTGTAAAATCGCACAAGGTCATGACGCGCGAACCATTGGCTCTGCATCTTGTGCCCGTGGTTTGTGAACAATTTAGAAGTGATTTGAAGGCCCTAGGCCCTATCATCGAGGAGCTATTGATCTTGAAAGCATTTGCCAGCTGTATGTTTTTCTCAATAATCGGCAGAAATACCTCATTGAAAATATTTGTGTAAAATCGCACGAGGTCATGACGCGCGAAACATTGGCTCTGCGTCTTGTGCCCGTGGTTTGTGAACAATTTAGAAGTGATTTGAAGGCCCTAGGCCCTATCATCTAGGAGCTATTGATCTTGAAAGCATTTGCCTGCTGTATGTTTTTCTCAAAAATCCACGTATATACCTCATTGATAATATTTGTGTAAAATCGCACGAGGTCATGACGCGCGAAACATAAGCTCTGCGTCTTGCGCCCCTGGTTTGTGAACAATTTAGAAGTGTTTTGAAGGCCCTAGGCCGTATCATCTAGGAGCTATTGATCTTGAAAGCATTTGCCAGCTGTACGTTTTTCTCAATATTCGGCAGAAATACCTCATTGAAAATATTCGTGTAAAATCGCACGAGGTCATGACACGCGAAGCATAGGCTCTTCGTATTGCGGCCGTGGTTTGTAAACATTTTAGAAGTGGTTTTTAGGCCCTAGGCCCTATCATCTAGGAGCTATTGATATTGAAAGCATTTGCCAGCTGTATGTTTTTCTCAATAATCGGCAGAAATACCTCATTGAAAATATTCGTGTAAAATCGCACGAGGTCATGACGCGCGAAGCATTGGCTCTGCGTCTTGCGCCCTTGGTTTGTGAACAATTTAGAAGTGTTTTGAAGGCCCTAGGCCCTAACGTCTAGGAGCAATTGAACTTGAAAGCATTTGCCAGCTGTACGTTTTTCTCAATAATCGGCAGAAATACCTCATTGATAATATTCGTGTAAAATCGCACAAGGTCATGACGTGTGAACCATTGGCGCTGCATCTTGTGCCCGTGGTTTGTGAACAATTTAGAAGTGATTTGAAGGCCCTAGGCCCTATCATCGAGGAGCTATTGATCTTGAAAGCGTTTGCCAGCTGTATGTTTTTCTCAATAATCGGCAGAAATACCTCATTGAAAATATTCGTGTAAAATCGCACGAAGTCATGACGCGCGAAACATTGGCTCTGCGTCTTGTGCCCGTGGTTTGTGAACAATTTAGAAGTGATTTGAAGGCCCTTGGCCCTATCATCTAGGAGCTATTGATCTTGAAAACATTTGCCAGCTGTATGTTTTTCTCAAAAATCCACGTATAAACCTCATTGAAAATATTCGTGTAAAATCGCACGAGGTCATGACGCGCGAAACATAAGCTCTGCGTCTTGCGCCCCTGGTTTGTGAACAATTTTGAAGTGTTTTGAAGGCCCTCGGCCGTATCATCTAGGAGCTATTGATCTTGAAAGCATTTGCCAGCTGTACGTTTTTCTCAATAATCGGCAGAAATACCTCATTGATAATATTCGTGTAAAATCGCACGAGGTCATGACGCGCGAACCATTGGCTCTGCGTCTTGTGCCCGTGGTTTGTGAACAATTTAGAAGTGATTTGAAGGCCCTAGGCCCTATTATCTAGGAGCTATTGATCTTGAAAGCATTTGCCAGCTGTATGTTTTTCTCAATTATCGGCAGAAATACCTCATTGAAAATATTCGTGTAAAATCGCACGAGGTCATGACGCGCGAAACATTGGCTCTGCCTCTTGTGCCCGTGGTTTGTGAACAATTTAGAAGTGATTTGAAGGCCCTACGCCCTATCATCTAGGAGCTATTGATCTTGAAAGCATTTGCCAGCTGTATGTTTTTCTCAAAAATCCACGTATATACCTCATTGAAAATATTCGTGTAAAATCGCACGAGGTCATGATGCGCGAAACATAGGCTCTGCGTCTTGCGCCCGTGGTTTGTGAAATATTTAGAAGTGGTTTGAAGGCCCTAGGCCCTAACATCTAGGAGCTATTGATCTTGGAAGCATTTGCCAGCTGTACGTTTTTCTCAATAATCGGCAGAAATACCTCATTGATAATATTCGTGTAAAATCGCACGAGGTCATGACGCGCGAACCATTGGCTCTGCGTCTTGTGCCCGTGGTTTGTGAACAATTTAGAAGTGATTTGAAGGCCCTAGGCCCTATCATCTAGGAGCTATTGATCTTGAAAGCATTTGCCAGCTGTATGTTTTTCTCAATAATCGGCAGAAATACCTCATTGAAAATATTAGTGTAAAATCGCACAAGGTCATGACGCGCGAAACATAGGCTCTGCGTCTTGCGCCCCTGGTTTGTGAACAATTTAGAAGTGTTTTGAAGGCCCTAGGCCGTATCATCTAGGAGCTATTTAACTTGAAAGCATTTGACATTTGTACGTTTTTCTCAATAATCGGCAGAAATACCTCATTGAAAATATTTGTGTAAAATCGGATGAGATCATGACGCGCGAAGCATAGGCTCTTCGTCTTGCGGCCGTGGTTTGTGAACATTTTAGAAGTGGTTTTAAGGCCCTAGGCCCTATCATCTAGGAGCAATTGATCTTGAAAGCATTTGCCAGCTGTATGTTTTTCTGAATAATCGGCAGAAATACCTCATTGAAAATATTCGTGTAAAATCGCACGAGGTCATGACGCGCGAAACATAGGCTCTGCATCTTGCGCCCGTGGTTTGTGAACAATTTAGAATTGTTTTGAAGGCCCTAGGCCGTATCATCTAGGAGCTATTGATCTTGAAAGCATTCGCCAGCTGTATGTTTTTCTCAATAATCTCCAGAAATTCCTCATTGAAAATATTCATGTAAATTCGCACGAGGACATGACGCGCGAAACATAGGCTCTGCGTCTTGCGCCCGTGGTTTGTGAACAATTTTGAAGTGTTTTGAAGGCCCTAGGCCGTATCATCTAGGAGCTATTGAACTTGACAGCATTTGGCAGCTGTACGTTTTTCTCAATAATCGGCAGAAATACCTCATTGAAAATATTCGTGTAAAATCGCACGAGTTCATGACGCGCAAAGCATAGGCTCTTTTTCTTGCGGCCGTGGTTTGTGAACATTTTAGAAGTGGTTTGAAGGCCCTAGGCCCTATCATCTAGGAGCTATTGATCTTGAAAGCATTTGCCAGCTGTACGTTTTTCTCAATAATCGGCAGAAATACCTCTTTGAAAATATTCGTGTAAAATCGCACGAGGTCATGACGCGCAAAACATAGGCTCTGCGTCTTGCGCCCGTGGTTTGTGAACATTTTAGAAGTGGTTTGAAGGCCCTAGGCCGTATCATCTAGGAGCTATTGATCTTGAAAGCATTTGCCAGCTGTACGTTTTTCTCAATAATCGGCAGAAATACCTCTTTGAAAATATTCGTGTAAAATCGCACGAGGTCATGACGCGCGAAACATAGGCCCTGCGTCTTGCGCCCGTGGTTTGTGAACAATTTAGAAGTGTTTTGAAGGCCCTAGGCCGTATCATCTAGGAGCTATTGATCTTGAAAGCATTTGCCAGCTGTATGTTTTTCTCAAAAATCCACGTATATACCTCATTGAAAATATTCGTGTAAAATCGCACGAGGTCATGACCCGCGAAACATAGGCTCTGCGTCTTGCGCCCCTGGTTTGTGAACAATTTAGATGTGTTTTGAAGGCCCTAGGCCGTATCATCTAGGAGCTATTGAACTTGAAAGCATTTGGCAGCTGTACGTTTTTCTCAATAATCGGCAGAAATACCTCATTGATAATATTCGTGTAAAATCGCACGATGTCATGACGCGCGAAGCATAGGCTCTTCGTATTGCGGCCGTGGTTTGTAAACATTTTAGAAGTGGTTTTTAGGCCCTAGGCCCTATCATCTAGTAGCTATTGATCTTGAAAGCATTTGCCAGCTGTATGTTTTTCTCAATAATCGGCAGAAATACCTCATTGAAAATATTCGTGTAAAATCGCACGAGGTCATGACGCGCGACACATTGGCTCTGCGTCTTGTGCCCGTGGTTTGAGAACAATTTAGAAGGGATTTGAAGGCCCTAGGCCCTATCATCTAGGAGCTATTGAACTTGACAGCATTTGGCAGCTGTACGTTTTTCTCAATAATCGGCAGAAATACCTCATTGAAAATATTCGTGTAAAATCGCACGAGTTCATGACGCGCAAAGCATAGGCTCTTCCTCTTGCGGCCGTGGTTTGTGAACATTTTAGAAGTGGTTTGAAGGCCCTAGGCCCTATCATCTAGGAGCTATTGATCTTGAAAGCATTTGCCAGCTGTACGTTTTTCTCAATAATCGGCAGAAATACCTCATTGAAAATATTCGTGTAAAATCGCACGAGGTCATGACGCGTGAATCATAGGCTCTTCGTCTTGCGGCCGTGGTTTATGAACATTTTAGAAGTGGTTTGAAGGCCCTAGGCCCTATCATCTAGGAGCTATTGATCTTGAAAGCATTTGCCAGCTGTATGTTTTTCTCAATAATCGGCAGAATTACCTCATTGAAAATATTCGTGTAAAATCGCACAAGGTCATGACGCGCGAAACATAGGCTCTGCGTCTTGCGCCCGTGGTTTGTGAACGATTTAGAAGTGTTTTGAAGGCCCTAGGCCGTATCATCTAGGAGCTATTGATCTTGAAAGCATTTGCCAGCTGTATGTTTTTCTCAATAATCGGCAGAAATACCTCATTGAAAATATTCGTGTAAAATCGCACGAGGTCATGACGCGCGAAACATAGGCTCTGCGTCTTGCGCCCGTGGTTTGTCAACAATTTAGAAGTGTTTTGAAGGCCCTAGGCCGTATCATCTAGGAGCTATTGAACTTGAAAGCATTTGGCAGCTGTACGTTTTTCTCAATAATCGGCAGAAATACCTCATTGAAAATATTCGTGTAAAATCGCACAAGGTTATGACGCGCGACTCATTGGCTCTGCGTCTTGTGCCCGTGGTTTGAGAACAATTTAGAAGGGATTTGAAGGCCCTGGGCCCTATCATCTAGGAGCTATTGATCTTGAAAGCATTTGCCAGCTGTATGTTTTTCTCAATAATCGGCAGAAATACCTCATTGAAAATATTCGTGTAAAATCGCACGAGGTCATGACGCGCGAATCATAGGCTCTGCGTCTTGCGCCCGTGGTTTGTGAAATATTTAGAAGTGGTTTGAAGGCCCTAGGCCCTAACATCTAGGAGCTATTGATCTTGAAAGCATTTGCCAGCTGTACGTTTTTCTCAATAATCGGCAGAAATACCTCATTGATAATATTCGTGTAAAATCGCACGAGGTCATGACGCGCGGACCATTGGCTCTGCATCTTGTGCCCGTGGTTTGTGAACAATTTAGAAGTGATTTGTAGGCCCTAGGCCCTATCATCTCGGAGCTATTGATCTTGAAAGCATTTGCCAGCTGTATGTTTTTCTCAATAATCGGCAGAAATACCTCATTGACAATATTCGTGTATAATCGCACGAGGTCATGACGCGCGAAACATTGGCTCTGCGTCTTGTGCCCGTGGTTTGTGAACAATTTAGAAGTGATTTGAAGGCCCTACGCCCTATCATCTAGGAGCTATTGATCTTGAAAGCATTTGCCAGCTGTATGTTTTTCTCAAAAATCCACGTATATACCTCATTGAAAATATTCGTGTAAAATCGCACGAGGTCATGACGCGCGAAACATAGGCTCTGCGTCTTGCGCCCCTGGTTTGTGAACAATTTAGAAGTGTTTTGAAGGCCCTAGGCCGTATCATCTAGGAGCTATTGAACTTGAAAGCATTTGCCAGCTGTACGTTTTTCTCAATAATCGGCAGAAATACCTCATTGAAAATATTCGTGTAAAATCGCACGAGGTCATGACGCGCGAAACATAGGCTCTGCGTCTTGCGCCGGTGGTTTGTGAACAATTTAGAAGTGTTTTGAAGGCCCTTGGCCGTATCATCTAGGAGCTATTTAACTTGAAAGCATTTGGCATTTGTACGTTTTTCTCAATAATCGGCAGAAATACCTCATTGAAAATATTCGTGTAAAATCGCACGAGGTCATGACGCGCGAAGCATAGGCTCTTCGTCTTGCGGCCGTGGTTTGTGAACATTTTAGAAGTGGTTTTAAGGCCCTAGGCCCTATCATCTAGGAGCTATTGATCTTGAAAGCATTTGCCAGCTGTATGTTTTTCTCAATAATCGGCAGAAATACCTCATTGAAAATATTCGTGTAAAATCGCACGAGGTCATGACGCGCGAAACATTGGCATTGCGTCTTGCGCCCGTGGTTTGTGAACAATTTAGAAGTGTTTTGAAGGCCCTAGGCCGTATCATCTAGGAGCTATTGAACTTGAAAGCATTTGTCAGCTGTACGTTTTTTTCAATAATCGGCAGAAATGCCTCATTGAAAATATTCGTGTAAAATCGCACGAGGTCATGACGCGCTAAACATAGGCTCTGCATCTTGCGCCCGTGGTTTGTGAACAATTTAGAATTGTTTTGAAGGCCCTAGGCCGTATCATCTAGGAGCTATTGAACTTGAAAGCATTTGTCAGCTGTACGTTTTTTTCAATAATCGGCAGAAATACCTCATTGAAAATATTAGTGTACAATCGCACGAGGTCATGACGCGCGAAGCATAGGCTCTTCGTCTTGCCGCCGTGGTTTGTGAACATTTTAGAAGTGGTTTGAAGGCCCTCGGCCCTATCATCTAGGAGCAATTGATCTTGAAAGCATTTGCCAGCTGTATGTTTTTCTCAAAAATCTGCGGACATACCTCATTGAAAATATTTGTGTAAAATCGCACGAGGTCATGACGCGCGAAACATTGGCTCTGCGTCTTGTGCCCGTGGTTTGAGAACAATTAAGAAGGGATTTGAAGGCCCTAGGCCCTATCATCTAGGAGCTATTGATCTTGAAAGCATTTGCCAGCTGTATGTTTTTCTGAATAATCGGCAGAAATACCTCATTGAAAATATTCGTGTAAAATCGCACGAGGTCATGGCGCGCGAAACATAGGCTCTGCGTCTTGCGCCCGTGGTTTGTGAACAATTTAGAAGTGTTTTGAAGGCCCTAGCCCGTATCATCTAGGAGCTATTGATCTTGAAAGCATTTGCCAGCTGTATGTTTTTCTCAATAATCGCCAGAAATTCCTCATTGAAAATATTCGTGTAAAATCGCACGAGGTCATGACGCGCGAAACATAGGCTCTGCGTCTTGCGCCCGTGGTTTGTGAAAGATTTAGAAGTGTTTTGAAGGCCCTAGGCCCTATCATCTAGGAGCTATTGAACTTGAAAGCATTTGGCAGCTGTACGTTTTTCTCAATAATCGGCTGAAATACCTCATTGAAAATATTCATGTAAAATCGCACGAGGTCATGACGCGCGAAGCATAGGCTCTTCCTCTTGCGGCCGTGGTTTGTGAACATTTTAGAAGTGGTTTGAAGGCCCTAGGCCCTATCATCTAGGAGCAATTGATCTTGAAAGCATTTGCCAGCTGTATGTTTTTCTCAAAAATCCGCGGATATACCTCATTGAAAATATTCGTGTAAAATCGCACGAGGTCATGAGGCGCGAAACATTGGCTCTGCGTCTTGTGCCCGTGGATTGAGAACAATTTAGAAGTGATTTGAAGGCCCTAGGCCCTATCATCTAGGAGCTATTGATCTTGAAAGGATTTGCCAGCTGTATGTTTTTCTCAATAATCGGCAGAAATACCTCATTGAAAATATTCGTGTAAAATCGCTCGAGGTCATGACGCGCGAAACATAGGCTCTGCGTCTTGCGCCCGTGGTTTGAGAACAATTTAGAAGGGATTTGAAGTCCCTAGGCCCTATCATCTAGGAGCTATTGATCTTGAAAGCATTTGCCAGCTGTATGTTTTTCTCAATAATCGGCAGAAATACCTCATTGAAAATATTCGTGTAAAATCGCACGAGGTCATGACGCGCGAAACATTGGCTCTGCGTCTTGTGCCCGTGGTTTGTGAACAATTTAGAAGTGATTTGAAGGCCCTAGGCCCTATCATCTAGGAGCTATTGATCTTGAAAGCATTTGCCAGCTGTATGTTTTTCTCAAAAATCCACGGATATACCTCATTGAAAATATTCGTGTAAAATCGCACGAGGTCATGCCGCGCAAAACATAGGCTCTTCGTCTTGCGCCCCTGGTTTGTGAACAATTTAGAAGTGTTTTGAAGGCCATAGGCCGTATCATCTTGGAGCTATTTAACTTGAAAGCATTTGGCATCTGTACGTTTTTCTCAATAATCGGCAGAAATACCTCATTGAAAATATTCGTGTAAAATCGCACGAGGTCATGACGCGCGAAACATTTGCTCTGCGTCTTGCGGCCGTGGTTTGTGAACATTTTAGAAGTGGTTTGAAGGCCCTAGGCCCTATCATCTAGGAGCTATTGATCTTGAAAGCATTTGCCAGCTGTACGTTTTTCTCCATAATCGGCAGAAATACCTCTTTGAAAATATTCGTGTAAAATCGCACGAGGTCATGACGCGCGAATCATACGCTCTTCGTCTTGCGGCCGTGGTTTGTGAACATTTTAGATGTGGTTTGAAGGCCCTAGGCCCTATCATCTAGGAGCAATTGATCTTGAAAGCATTTGCCAGCTGTATGTTTTTCTCAAAAATCCGCGGATATACCTCATTGAAAATATTCGTGTAAAATCGCACGAGGTCATGACGCGCGAAGCATAGGCTCTTCGTCTTGCCGCCGTGGTTTGTGAACATTTTAGAAGTGGTTTGAAGGCCCTAGGCCCTATCATCTAAGAGCTATTGATCTTGAAAGCATTTGCCAGCTGTACGTTTTTCTCAATAATCGGCAGAAATACCTCATTGAAAATATTCGTGTAAAATCGCACGAGGTCATGACGCGCGAAGCATAGGCTCTTCGTCTTGCCGCCGTGGTTTGTGAACATTTTAGAAGTGGTTTGAAGGCCCTAGGCCCTATCATCTAGGAGCAATTGATCTTGAAAGCATTTGCCAGCTGTATGTTTTTCTCACAAATCTGCGGACATACCTCATTGAAAATATTCGTGTAAAATCACATGAGGTCATGACGCGCGAAGCATAGGCTCTTCGTCTTGCCGCCGTGGTTTGTGAACATTTTAGAAGTGGTTTTAAGGCCCTAGGCCCTATCATCTAGGAGCAATTGATCTTGAAAGCATTTGCCAGCTGTACGTTTTTCTCAAAAATCCGCGTATATACCTCATTGCATATATTCGTGTAAAATTGCATAAGGTCATGACGCGCGAAACATTGGCTCTGCGTCTTGTGCTCGTGGTTTGTGAACAATTTAGAAGTGATTTGAAGGCCCTAGGCCCTATCATCTAGGAGCTATTGATCTTGAAAGCATTTGCCAGCTGTATGTTTTTCTCAATAATCCACGGATATACCTCATTGATAATATTCGTGTAAAATCGCACGAGGTCACAACGCGCGAAACATAGGCTCTGAGTCTTGCGCCCGTGGTTTGTGAACAATTTAGAAGTGTTTTGAAGGCCCTAGGCCGTATCATCTATGAGCTATTGAACTTGAAAGCATTTGGCAGCTGTACGTTTTTCCTCAATAATCGGCTGAAATACCTCATTGAAAATATTCGTGTAAAATCGCACGAGGTCATGACGCGCGAAGCATAGGCTCTTCGTCTTGCGGCCGTGGTTTGTGAACATTTTAGAAGTGGTTTGAAGGCCCTAGGCCCTATCATCTAGGAGCTATTGATCTTGAAAGCATTTGCCAGCTGTACGTTTTTCTCAATAATCGGCAGAAATACCTCTTTGAAAATATTAGTGTAAAATCGCACGAGGTCATGCCGCGCAAAACATAGGCTCTTCGTCTTGCGCCCCTGGTTTGTGAACAATTTAGAAGTGTTTTGAAGGCCATAGGCCGTATCATCTTGGAGCTATTTAACTTGAAAGCATTTGGCATCTGTACGTTTTTCTCAATAATCGGCAGAAATACCTCATTGAAAATATTCGTGTAAAATCGCACGAGGTCATGACGCGCGAAACATTTGCTCTGCGTCTTGCGGCCGTGGTTTGTGAACATTTTAGAAGTGGTTTGAAGGCCCTAGGCCCTATCATCTAGGAGCTATTGATCTTGAAAGCATTTGCCAGCTGTACGTTTTTCTCCATAATCGGCAGAAATACCTCTTTGAAAATATTCGTGTAAAATCGCACGAGGTCATGACGCGCGAATCATACGCTCTTCGTCTTGCGGCCGTGGTTTGTGAACATTTTAGATGTGGTTTGAAGGCCCTAGGCCCTATCATCTAGGAGCAATTGATCTTGAAAGCATTTGCCAGCTGTATGTTTTTCTCAAAAATCCGCGGATATACCTCATTGAAAATATTCGTGTAAAATCGCACGAGGTCATGACGCGCGAAGCATAGGCTCTTCGTCTTGCCGCCGTGGTTTGTGAACATTTTAGAAGTGGTTTGAAGGCCCTAGGCCCTATCATCTAAGAGCTATTGATCTTGAAAGCATTTGCCAGCTGTACGTTTTTCTCAATAATCGGCAGAAATACCTCATTGAAAATATTCGTGTAAAATCGCACGAGGTCATGACGCGCGAAGCATAGGCTCTTCGTCTTGCCGCCTTGGTTTGTGAACATTTTAGAAGTGGTTTGAAGGCCCTAGGCCCTATCATCTAGGAGCAATTGATCTTGAAAGCATTTGCCAGCTGTATGTTTTTCTCACAAATCTGCGGACATACCTCATTGAAAATATTCGTGTAAAATCACACGAGGTCATGACGCGCGAAGCATAGGCTCTTCGTCTTGCCGCCGTGGTTTGTGAACATTTTAGAAGTGGTTTTAAGGCCCTATCATCTAGGAGCAATTGATCTTGAAAGCATTTGCCAGCTGTACGTTTTTCTCAAAAATCCGCGTATATACCTCATTGCATATATTCGTGTAAAATTGCATAAGGTCATGACGCGCGAAACATTGGCTCTGCGTCTTGTGCTCGTGGTTTGTGAACAATTTAGAAGTGATTTGAAGGCCCTAGGCCCTATCATCTAGGAGCTATTGATCTTGAAAGCATTTGCCAGCTGTATGTTTTTCTCAATAATCCACGGATATACCTCATTGATAATATTCGTGTAAAATCGCACGAGGTCACAACGCGCGAAACATAGGCTCTGAGTCTTGCGCCCGTGGTTTGTGAACATTTTAGAAGTGGTTTGAAGGCCCTAGGCCGTATCATCTATGAGCTATTGAACTTGAAAGCATTTGGCAGCTGTACGTTTTTCCTCAATAATCGGCTGAAATACCTCATTGAAAATATTCGTGTAAAATCGCACGAGGTCATGACGCGCGAAGCATAGGCTCTTCGTCTTGCGGCCGTGGTTTGTGAACATTTTAGAAGTGGTTTGAAGGCCCTAGGCCCTATCATCTAGGAGCTATTGATCTTGAAAGCATTTGCCAGCTGTACGTTTTTCTCAATAATCGGCAGAAATACCTCTTTGAAAATATTAGTGTAAAATCGCACGAGGTCATGAGGCGCGAAGCATAGGCTCTTCCTCTTGCGCCCGTGGTTTGTGAACAATTTAGAAGTGTTTTGAAGGCCCTAGGCTGTATCATCTAGGAGCTATTGAACTTGAAAGCATTTGTCAGCTGTACGTTTTTTTCAATAATCGGCAGAAATACCTCATTGAAAATATTCGTGTAAAATCGCACGAGGTCATGACGCGCGAAGCATAGGCTCTTCGTCTTGCCGCCGTGGTTTGTGAACATTTTAGAAGTGGTTTGAAGGCCCTAGGCCCTATCATCTAAGAGCTATTGATCTTGAAAGCATTTGCCAGCTGTATGTTTTTCTCAAAAATCTGCGATCATACCTCATTGAAAATATTCGTGTAAAATCGCACGAGGTCATGACGCGCGGAACATTGGCTCTGCGTCTTGTGCCCGTGGTTTGAGAACAATTTAGAAGAGATTTGAAGGCCCTAGGCCCTATCATCTAGGAGCTATTGATCTTGAAAGCATTTGCCAGCTGTATGTTTTTCTCAATAATCGGCAGAATTACCTCATTGAAAATATTCGTGTTAAATCGCACGAGGTCATGACGCGCGAAATATAGCCTCTGCGTCTTGCGCCCGTGGTTTGTGAACTTTTTAGAATTGGTTTGAAGGCCCTAGGCCGTATCATCTAGGAGCTATTGATCTTGATAGCATTTGCCAGCTCTACGTTTTTCTCAATAATCGGCAGAAATACCTCATTGAAAATATTCGTGTAAAATCGCACGAGGTCATGACGCGCGAAATATTGGCTCTGCGTCTTGTGCCCGTGGTTTGTGAACTATTTAGAAGTGATTTGAAGGCCCTAGGCCCTATCATCTAGGAGCTATTGATCTTGAAAGCATTTGCCAGCTGTATGTTTTTCTCAATAATCGGCAGAAATACCTCATTGAAAATATTAGTGTAAAATCGCACGAGGTCATGACGCGCGAAGCATAGGCTTTTCGTCTTGCCGCCGTGGTTTGTGAACATTTTAGAAGTGGTTTGAAGGCCCTAGGCCCTATCATCTAGGAGCAATTGATCTTGAAAGCATTTGCCAGCTGTATGTTTTTCTCAAAAATCTGCGGACATACCTTATTAAAAATATTCGTGTAAAATCACACGAGGTCATGACGCGCGAAGCATAGGCTCTTCGTCTTGCCGCCGTGGTTTGTGAACATTTTAGAAGTGGTTTGAAGGCCCTAGGCCCTATCATCTAGGAGCAATTGATCTTGAAAGCATTTGCCAGCTGTACGTTTTTCTCAAAAATCCGCGGATATACCTCATTGCAAATATTCGTGTAAAATTGCATAAGGTCATGACGCGCGAAACATTGGCTCTGCGTCTTGTGCTCGTGGTTTGTGAACAATTTAGAAGTGATTTGAAGGCCCTAGGCCGTATCATCTATGAGCTATTGATCTTGAAAGCATTTGCCAGCTGTATGTTTTTCTCAATAATCGGCAGAAATACCTCATTGAAAATATTCGTGTAAAATCGCACGAGGTCATGACGCGCGAAGCATAGGCTCTTCGTCTTGCCGCCGTGGTTTGTGAACATTTTAGATGTGGTTTGAAGGCCCTCGGCCCTATCATCTAAGAGCTATTGATCTTGAAAGCATTTGCCAGCTGTACGTTTTTCTCAAAAATCTGCGATCATACCTCATTTAAAATATTCGTGTAAAATCGCCCGAGGTCATGACGCACAAAACATTGGCTCTGCGTCTTGTGCCCGTGGTTTGAGAACAATTTAGAAGAGATTTGAAGGCCCTAGGCCCTATCATCTAGGAGCTATTGAACTTGAAAGCATTTGTCAGCTGTACGTTTTTTTCAATAATCGGCAGAAATTCCTCTTTGAAAATATTCGTTTAAAATCGCGCGAGGTCATGACGCGCGAAGCATAGGCCCTTCGTCTTGCAGCCGTGGTTTGTGAACATTTTAGAAGTGGTTTGAAGGCCCTAGGCCCTATCATCTAGGAGCTATTGAACTTGAAAGCATTTGGCAGCTGTATGTTTTTCTCAATAATCAGCAGAAATACCTCATTGAAAATATTCGTGTAAAATCGCACGAGGTCATGACGCGCGAAACATAGGCTCTGCGTCTTGCGCCCGTGGTTTGTGAACAATTTAGAAGTGTTTTGAAGGCCCTAGGCCGTATCATCTAGGAGCTATTGATCTTGAAAGCATTTGCCAGCTGTATGTTTTTCTCAATAATCGGCAGAAATACCTCATTGAAAATATTCGTGTAAAATCGCACGAGGTCATGACGCGCGAAGCATAGGCTCTTCGTCTTGCCGCCGTGGTTTGTGAACATTTTAGAAGTGGTTTGAAGGCCCTCGGCCCTATCATCTAAGAGCTATTGATCTTGAAAGCATTTGCCAGCTGTACGTTTTTCTCAAAAATCTGCGATCATACCTCATTGAAAATATTCGTGTAAAATCGCCCGAGGTCATGACGCGCGAAACATTGGCTCTGCGTCTTGTGCCCGTGGTTTGAGAACAATTTAGAAGAGATTTGAAGGCCCTAGGCCCTATCATCTAGGAGCTATTGATCTTGAAAGCATTTGCCAGCTGTACGTTTTTCTCAATAATCGGCAGAAATGCCTCTTTGAATATATTCGTGTAAAATCGCACGAGGTCATGACCCGCGAAGCATAGGCTCTTCGTCTTGCGGCCGTGGTTTGTGAACATTTTAGAAGTGGTTTTAAGGCCCTAGGCCCTATCATCTAGGAGCTATTGATCTTGAATGCATTTGCCAGCTGTATGTTTTTCTCAATAATCCGCAGATATACCTCATTGAAAATATTTGTGTAAAATCGCACGAGGTCATGACGCGTGAAACATTTGCTCTGCGTCTTGCGCCCGTGGTTTGTGAACAATTTAGAAGTGATTTGAGGGCCCTAGGCCCTATCATCTTGGAGCTATTGATCTTGAAAGCATTTGCTAGCTGTATGGTTTTCTCAATAATCGGCAGAAATACCTCATTGAAAATATTCGTGTAAAATCGCACGAGGTCATGACGCGCGAAACATAGGCTCTGTGTCTTGCGCCCGTGGTTTGTGAACAATTTAGAAGTGTTTTGAAGGCCCTAGGCCGTATCGTCTAGGAGCTATTGAACTTGAAAGCATTTGTCAGCTGTACGTTTTTTTCAATAATCGGCAGAAATACCTCATTGAATATATTCGTGTAAAATCGCACGAGGTCATGACACGCGAAGCATAGGCTCTTCGTCTTGCCGCCGTGGTTTGTGAACATTTTAGAAGTGGTTTGAAGGCCCTAGGCCCTATCATCTAGGAGCAATTGATCTTGAAAGCATTTGCCAGCTGTATGTTTTTCTCAAAAATCTGCCGATATACCTCATTGAAAATTTTCGTGTCAAATCGCACGAGGTCATGACGCGCGAAACATTGGCTCTGCGTCTTGTGCCCGTGGTTTGAGAACAATTTAGAAGAGATTTGAAGGCCCTAGGCCCTATCATCTAGGAGCGATTGATCTTGAAAGCATTTGCCAGCTGTATGTTTTTCTGAATAATCGGCAGAAATACCTCATTGAAAATATTCGTGTAAAATCGCACGAGGTCATGACGCGCAAAACATAGGCTCTGCGTCTTGCGCCCATGGTTTGTGAACGATTTAGAAGTGTTTTGAAGGCCCTAGGCCGTATCATTTAGGAGCTATTGAACTTGAAAGCATTTGCCAGCTCTACGTTTTTCTCAATAATCGGCAGAAATACCTCATTGAAAATATTCATGTAAAATCGCACGAGGTCATGACGCGCGAAGCATAGGCTCTTCCTCTTGCGGCCGTGGTTTGTGAACATTTTAGAAGTGGTTTGAAGGCCCTAGGCCGTATGATCTAGGAGCTATTGATCTTGAAAGCATTTGCCATCTGTACGTTTTTCTCAATAATCGGCAGAAATACCTCTTTGAAAATATTCGTGTAAAATCGCACGAGGTCATGACGCGCGAAACATAGGCCCTGCGTCTTGCGCCCGTGGTTTGTGAACAATTTAGAAGTGTTTTGAAGGCCCTAGGCCCTATCATCTAGGAGCTATTGATCTTGAACGCATTGGCCAGCTGTATGTTTTTCTCAAAAATCCACGTATATACCTCATTGAAAATATTCGTGTAAAATCGCACGAGGTCATGACGCGCGAACCATAGGCTCTGCATCTTGCGCCCGTGGTTTGTGAACAATTTAGAAGTGTTTTGAAGGCCCTAGGCCGTATCATCTAGGAGCTATTGAACTTGAAAGCATTTGCCAGCTGTACGTTTTTCTCAATAATCGGCAGAAATACCTCATTGAAAATATTCGTGTAAAATCACACGAGGTCATGACGCGCGAAGCATAGGCTCTTCGTCTTGCGGCCGTGGTTTATGAACATTTTAGAAGTGGTTTGAAGGCCCTAGGCCCTATCATCTAGGAGCGATTGATCTTGAAAGCATTTGCCAGCTGTATGATTTTTTCAATAATCCGCAGATATACCTCATTGAAAATATTTGTGTAAAATCGCACGAGGTCATGACGCGCAAAGCATAGGCTCTTCGTCTTGCGGCCATGGTTTGTGAACATTATAGAAGTGGTTTGAAGGCCCTAGGCCCTATCATCTAGGATCTATTGTTCTTGAAAGCATTTGCCAGCTGTATGTTTTTCTCAATAATCGGCAGAAATACCTCATTGAAAATATTCGTGTAACATCGCACGAGGTCATGACGCGCGAAGCATCGGCTGTTCGTCTTGCCGCCGTGGTTTGTGAACATTTTAGAAGTGGTTTGAAGGCCCTAGGCCCTATCATCTAAGAGCTATTGATCTTGAAAGCATTTGCCAGCTGTATGTTTTTCTCAAAAATCTGCGGACATACCTCATTGAAAATATTCGTGTAAAATCGCACAAGGTCATGACGCGCAAAACATTGGCTCTGCGTCTTGTGCCCGTGGTTTGAGAACAATTTAGAAGAGATTTGAAGGCCTTAGGCCCTATCATCTAGGAGCTATTGATCTTGAAAGCATTTGCCAGCTGTATGTTTTTCTCAATAATCGGCAGAAATACCTCATTGAAAATATTCGTGTAAAATCGCACGAGGTCATGACGCGCGAAACATAGGCTCTGCGTCTTGCGCCCGTGGTTTGTGAACAATTTATAAGTGTTTTGAAGGCCCTAGGCCGTATCGTCTAGGATCTATTGATCTAGAAAGCATTTGCCAGCTGTATGTTTTTCTCAATAATCGGCAGAAATACCTCATTGAAAATATTCGTGTAAAATTGCACGAGGTCATGACGCGCGAAACATAGGCTCTGCGTCTTGCGCCCGTGGTTTGTGAACGATTTAGAAGTGGTTTGAAGTCCCTAGGCCCTATCATCTAGGAGCAATTGATCTTGAAAGCATTTGCCAGCTGTATGTTTTTCTCAAAAATCTGCGGACATACCTCATTGAAAATATTAGTGTAAAATCGCACGAGGTCATGACGCGCGAAACATTGGCTCTGCGTCTTGTGCCTGTGGTTTGAGAACAATTTAGAAGAGATTTGAAGGCCCTAGGCCCTATCATCTTGGAGCTATTGATCTTGAAAGCATTTGCCAGCTGTATGTTTTTCTCAATAATCGGCAGAAATACCTCATTGAAAATATTCGTGTAAAATCGCACGAGGTCATGACGCGCGAAACATAGGCTCTGCGTCTTGCGCCCGTGGTTTGTGAACAATTTAGAAGTGTTTTGAAGGCCCTAGGCCGTATCATCTAGGAGCTATTGAACTTGAAAGCATTTGGCAGCTGGACGTTTTTCTCAATAATCGGCAGAAATACCTCGTTGAAAATATCCGTGTAAAATCGCACGAGGTCATGACGCGCGACTCATTGGGTCTGCCTCTTGTGCCCGTGGATTGAGAACAATTTAGAAGGGATTTGAAGGCCCTACGCCGTATCATCTAGGAGCTATTGAACTTGAAAGCATTTGTCAGCTTTACGTTTTTTTCAAAAATCGGCAGAAATACCTCATTGAATATATTCGTGTAAAATCGCACAAGGTCATGACGCGCGAAGCATAGGCTCTGTGTCTTGCGCCCGTGGTTTGTGAACATTTTAGAAGTGTTTTGAAGTCCCTAGGCTGTATCATCTAGGAGCTATTGAACTTGAAAGCATTTGGCAGCTGTACGTATTTCTCAATAATCGGCAGAAATACCTCATTGAATATATTCGTGTAACATCGCACGAGGTCATGACGCGCGAAGCATAGGCTCTTCGTCTTGCCGCCGTGGTTTGTGAACATTTTAGAAGTGGTTTGAAGGCCCTAGGCCCTATCATCTAGGAGCTATTGATCTTGAAAGCATTTGCCAGCTGTATGTTTTTCTCAAAAATCTGCGGACATACCTCATTGAATATATTCGTGTAAAATCGCACGAGGTCATGACGCGCGAAACATAGGCTCTGCGTCTTGCGCCCGTGGTTTGTGAACAATTTAGAAGTGATTTGAAGGCCCTAGGCCCTATCATCTTGGAGCTATTGATCTTGAAAGCATTTGCTAGCTGTATGGTTTTCTCAATAATCGGCAGAAATACCTCATTGAAAATATTCGTGTAAAATCGCACGAGGTCATGACGCGCGAAACATAGGCTCTGCGTCTTGCGCCCGTGGTTTGTGAACAATTTAGAGGTGTTTTGAAGGCCCTAGGCCGTATCATCTAGGAGCTATTGAACTTGAAAGCTTTTGGCAGCTGTACGTTTTTCTCAATAATCAGCAGAAATACCTCATTGAAAATATTCGTGTAAAATCGCACGAGGTCATGACGCGCGAAGCATAGGCTCTGCGTCTTGCGCCCGTGGTTTGTGAACAATTTAGAAGTGTTTTGAAGGCCCTAGGCCATATCATCTAGGAGCTATTGATCTTGAAAGCATTTGCCAGCTGTATGTTTTTCTCAATAATCCGCAGAAATACCCCATTTATAATATTCGTGTAAAATCGCACGAGGTCATGAGGCACGAAACATAGGATCTGCGTCTTATGCCCGTGGTTTGTGAACGATTTAGAATGGTTTTGAAGGCCCTAGGCCGTATCATCTAGGAGCTATTGAACTTGACAGCATTTGGCAGCTGTACGTTTTTCTCAATAATCGGCAGAAATACCTCATTGAAAATATTCGTGTAAAATCGCACGAGGTCATGACGCGCGAAGCATAGGCTCTTCCTCTTGCGGCCGTGGTTTGTGAACATTTTAGAAGTGGTTTGAAGGCCCTAGGCCCTATCATCTAGGAGCTATTGATCTTGAAAGCATTTGCCTGCTGTACGTTTTTCTCAATAATCTGCAGAAATACCTCATTGAAAATATTCGTGTAAAATCGCACGAGGTCATGACGCGCGAAACATAGGCTCTCCGTCTTGCGCCCGTGGATTGTGAACAATTTAGAAGTGTTTTGAAGCCCCTAGGCCGTATCATCTAGGAGCTATTGAACTTGAAAGCATTTGGCAGCTGTACGTTTTTCTCAATAATCAGCAGAAATACCTCATTGAAAATATTCGTGTAAAATCGCACGAGGTCATGACGCGCGAAGCATAGGCTCTTCGTCTTGCGGCCGTGGTTTCTGAACATTTTAGAAGTGGTTTGAAGGCCCTAGGCCCTAACATCTAGGAGCAATTGAACTTGAAAGCATTTGCCAGCTGTACGTTTTTCTCAATAATCGGCAGAAATACCTCATTGATAATATTCGTGTAAAATCGCACAAGGTCATGACGCGCGAATCATAGGCTCTTCGTCTTGCGGCCGTGGTTTATGAACATTTTTGAAGTGGTTTGAAGGCCCTAGGCCCTATCATCTAGGAGCTATTGATCTTGAAAGCATTTGCCAGCTGTATGTTTTTCTCAATAATCCGCAGATATACTTCATTGAAAATATTTGTGTAAAATCGCACGAGGTCATGACGCGCGAAACATAGGCTCTGCGTCTTGCGCCCGTGGTTTGTGAACAATTTAGAAGTGTTTTGAAGGCCCTAGGCCGTATCATCTAGGAGCTATTGAACTTGAAAGCATTTGGCAGCTGTACGTTTTTCTCAATAATCAGCAGAAATACCTCATTGAAAATATTCGTGTAAAATCGCACGAGGTCATGGCGCGCGAATCATAGGCTCTGCATCTTGCGCCCGTGGTTTGTGAACAATTTAGAAGTATTTTGAAGGCCCTAGGCCGTATCATCTAGGAGCTATTGATCTTGAAAGCATTTGCCAGCTGTATGTTTTTCTCTATAATCGGCAGAAATACCCCATTGAAAATATTCGTGTAAAATCGCACGAGGTCATGAGGCGCGAAACATAGGATCTGCGTCTTGCGCCCGTGGTTTGTGAACGATTTAGAAGTGTTTTGAAGGCCCTAGGCCGTATCATCTAGGAGCTATTGATATTGAAAGCATTTTCCAGCTGTATGTTTTTCTCAATAATCGGCAGAAATACCTCTTTGATAATATTCGTGTAAAATCACACGAGGTCATGACGCGCGAAGCATAGGCTCTTCCTCTTGCCGCCGTGGTTTGTGAACATTTTAGAAGTGGTTTGAAGGCCCTAGGTCCTATCATCTAGGAGCTATTTATCTTGAAAGCATTTCCCTGCTGTATGTTTTTCTCAAAAATCTGCGGACATACCTCATTGAATATATTCGTGTAAAATCGCACGAGGTCATGACGCGCGAAACATAGGCTCTGCGTCTTGCGCCCGTGGTTTGTGAACAATTTAGAAGTGATTTGAAGGCCCTAGGCCCTATCATCTTGGAGCTATTGATCTTGAAAGCATTTGCTAGCTGTATGGTTTTCTCAATAATCGGCAGAAATACCTCATTGAAAATATTCGTGTAAAATCGCACGAGGTCATGACGCGCGAAACATAGGCTCTGCGTCTTGCGCCCGTGGTTTGTGAACAATTTAGAGGTGTTTTGAAGGCCCTAGGCTGTATCATCTTGGAGCTATTGAACTTGAAAGCATTTGGCAGTTGTACGTTTTTCTCAATAATCGGCAGAAATACCTCATTGAATATATTCGTGTAAAATCACACGAGGTCATGACGCGCGAAGCATAGGCTCTTCCTCTTGCCGCCGTGGTTTTTGAACATTTTAGAAGTGGTTTGAAGGCCCTAGGTCCTATCATCTAGGAGCTATTGATCTTGAAAGCATTTGCCAGCTGTTTGTTTTTCTCAATAATCGGCAGAATTACCTCATTGAAAATATTCGTGTAAAATCGCACAAGGTCATGACGCGCGAAACATAGGCTCTGCGTCTTGCGCCCGTGGTTTGTGAACGATTTAGAAGTGTTTTGAAGGCCCTAGGCTGTATCATCTAGGAGCTATTGAACTTGAAAGCATTTGGCAGCTGTACGTTTTTCTCAATAATCGGCAGAAATACCTCTTTGATAATATTCGTGTAAAATCGCACGAGGTCATGACGCGCGAAACATTGGCTCTGCGTCTTGCGCCCGTGGTTTCAGAACAATTTAGAAGAGATTTGAAGGCCCTAGGCCCTATGATCTATGAGCAATTGATCTTGAATGCATTTGCCAGCTGTATGTTTTTCTCAAAACTCCGCGGATATACCTCATTGAAAATATTTGTGTAAAATCGCACGAGGTCATGACGCGCGAAGCATAGGCTCTTCGTCTTGCCGCCGTGGTTTGTGAACATTTTAGAAGTGGTTTGAAGGCCCTAGGCCCTATCATCTAAGAGCTATTGATCTTGAAAGCATTTGCCAGCTGTACGTTTTTCTCAATAATCGGCAGAAATACCTCATTGAAAATATTCGTGTAAAATCGCACGAGGTCATGACGCGCGAAGCAAAGGCTCTTCGTCTTGCCGCCGTGGTTTGTGAACATTTTAGAAGTGGTTTGAAGGCCCTAGGCCCTATCATCTAGGAGCAATTGATCTTGAAAGCATTTGCCAGCTGTACGTTTTTCTCAAAAATCCGCGGATATACCTCATTGCAAATATTCGTGTAAAATTGCATAAGGTCATGACGCGCGAAACATTGGCTCTGCGTCTTGTGCTCGTGGTTTGTGAACAATTTAGAAGTGATTTGAAGGCCCTAGGCCCTATCATCTAGGAGCTATTGATCTTGAAAGCATTTGCCAGCTGTACGTTTTTCTCAAAAATCCGCGGATATACCTCATTGCAAATATTCGTGTAAAATCGCACGAGGTCATGACGCGCGAAACATAGGCTCTGCGTCTTGCGCCCGTGGTTTGTGAACAATTTAGAAGTGTTTTGAAGGCCCTAGGCCGTATCATCTAGGAGCTATTGAGCTTGAAAGCATTTGCCAGCTGTATGTTTTTCTCAATAATCGGCAGAAATACCTCATTGAAAATATTCGTGTAAAATCGCACGAGGTCATGACGCGCGAAACATAGGCTCTGCGTCTTGCGACCGTGGTTTGTGAACGATTTAGAAGTGTTTTGAAGCCCCTAGGCCGTATCATCTAGGAGCTATTGAACTTGAAAGCATTTGGCAGCTGTACGTTTTTCTCAATAATCAGCAGAAATACCTCATTGAAAATATTCGTGTAAAATTGCATGAGGTCAAGACGCGCGAAGCATAGGCTCTTCGTATTGCGCCCGTGGTTTGTGAACAATTTAGAAGTGGTCTGAAGGGCCTAGGCCCTATCATCTAGGAGCTATTGAACTTGAAAGCATTTGCCAGCTGTACGTTTTTCTCAATAATCGGCAGAAATTCCGCATTGAAAATATTTGTGTAAAATCGCACGAGGTCATGACGCGCGATGCATAGGCTCTGTGTCTTGCGGCCGTGGTTTGTGAACAATTTAGAAGTGTTTTGAAGGCCCTAGGCCGTATCATCTAGGAGCTATTGAACTTGAAAGCATTTGGCAGCTGTACGTTTTTCTCAATAATCGGCAGAAATACCTCATTGAAAATATTCGTGTAAAATCGCACGAGGTCATGACGCGCGAAGCATAGGCTCTTCCTCTTGCGGCCGTGGTTTGTGAACATTTTAGAAGTGGTTTGAAGGCCCTAGGCCCTATCATCTAGGAGCTATTGATCTTGAAAGCATTTGCCTGCTGTACGTTTTTCTCAATAATCGGCAGAAATACCTCTTTGAAAATATTCGTGTAAAATCGCACAAGGTCATGACGCGTGAATCATAGGCTCTTCGTCTTGCGGCCCTGGTTTATGAACATTTTAGAAGTGTTTTGAAGGCCCTAGGCCGTATCATCTAGGACCTATTGATCTTGAAAGCATTTGGCAGCTGTACGTTTTTCTCAATAATCGGCAGAAATACCTCATTGAAAATATTCGTGTAAAATCGCACGAGGTCATGACGCGCGACTCATTGGCTCTGCGTCTTGTGCCCGTGGTTTGAGAACAATTTAGAAGGGATTTGAAGGCCCTAGGCCCTATCATCTAGGAGTTATTGATCTTGAAAGCATTTGCCAGCTGTATGTTTTTCTCAATAATCTGCAGAAATACCTCATTGAAAATATTCGTGTAAAATCGCACGAGGTCATGACGCGCGAAACATAGGCTCTCCGTCTTGCGCCCGTGGATTGTGAACAATTTAGAAGTGTTTTGAAGCCCCTAGGCCCTATCATCTAGGAGCTATTGATCTTGAAAGCATTTGCCAGCTGTATGTTTTTCTCAATAATCGGCAGAAATACCTCTTTGATAATATTCGTGTAAAATCACACGAGGTCATGACGCGCGAAGCATAGGCTCTTCCTCTTGCCGCCGTGGTTTGTGAACATTTTAGAAGTGGTTTGAAGGCCCTAGGTCCTATCATCTAGGAGCTATTGATCTTGAAAGCATTTGCCTGCTGTATGTTTTTCTCAAAAATCTGCGGACATACCTCATTGAATATATTCGTGTAAAATCGCACGAGGTCATGACGCGCGAAACATAGGCTCTGCGTCTTGCGCCCGTGGTTTGTGAACAATTTAGAAGTGATTTGAAGGCCCTAGGCCCTATCATCTTGGAGCTATTGATCTTGAAAGCATTTGCTAGCTGTATGGTTTTCTCAATAATCGGCAGAAATACCTCATTGAAAATATTCGTGTAAAATCGCACGAGGTCATGACGCGCGAAAAATAGGCTCTGCGTCTTGCGCCCGTGGTTTGTGAACAATTTAGAGGTGTTTTGAAGGCCCTAGGCCGTATCATCTAGGAGCTATTGAACTTGAAAGCTTTTGGCAGCTGTACGTTTTTCTCAATAATCAGCAGAAATACCTCATTGAAAATATTCGTGTAAAATCGCACGAGGTCATGACGCGCGAAGCATAGGCTCTGCGTCTTGCGCCCGTGGTTTGTGAACAATTTAGAAGTGTTTTGAAGGCCCTAGGCCGTATCATCTAGGAGCTATTGAACTTGACAGCATTTGGCAGCTGTACGTTTTTCTCAATAATCGGCAGAAATACCTCATTGAAAATATTCGTGTAAAATCGCACGAGGTCATGACGCGCGAAGCATAGGCTCTTCCTCTTGCGGCCGTGGTTTTTGAACATTTTAGAAGTGGTTTGAAGGCCCTAGGCCCTATCATCTAGGAGCTATTGATCTTGAAAGCATTTGCCAGCTGTACGTTTTTCTCAATAATCGGCAGAAATACCTCTTTGAAAATATTCGTGTAAAATCGCACAAGGTCATGACGCGTGAATCATAGGCTCTTCGTCTTGCGGCCCTGGTTTATGAACATTTTAGAAGTGGTTTGAAGGCCCTAGGCCGTATCATCTAGGAGCTATTGATCTTGAAAGCATTTTCCAGCTGTATGTTTTTCTCAATAATCGGCAGAAATACCTCTTTCAAAATATTCGTTTAAAATCGCACGAGGTCATGACGTGCGAAGCATAGGCGCTTCGTCTTGCAGCCGTGGTTTGTGAACATTTTAGAAGTGGTTTGAAGGCCCTAGGCCCTATCATCTAGAAGCAATTGATCTTGAAAGCATTTGCCAGCTGTATGTTTTTCTCAAAAATCTGCGGACATACCTCATTGAAAATATTCGTGATAAATCGCACGAGGTCATGACGCGCGAAACATTGTCTCTGCGTCTTGTGCCCGTGGTTTGAGAACAATTTAGAAGAGATTTGAAGGCCCTAGGCCCTATCATCTAGAAGCTATTGATCTTGAAAGCATTTGCCAGCTGTATGTTTTTCTCAATAATCGGCAGAATTACCTCATTGAAAATATTCGTGTAAAATCGCACGAGGTCATGACGCGCGAAACATAGGCTCTGCGTCTTGCGCTTGTGGTTTGTGAACGATTTAGAAGTGTTTTGAAGGCCCTAGGCTGTATCATCTAGGAGCTATTGAACTTGAAAGCATTTGGCAGCTGTACGTTTTTCTCAAGAATCGGCAGAAATACCTCTTTGATAATATTCGTGTAAAATCGCACGAGGTCATGACGCGCGAATCATAGGCTGTTCGTCTTGCGGCCGTGGTTTATGAACATTTTAGAATTGGTTTGAAGGCCCTAGGTACAATCATCTAGGAATTATTGATCTTGAAAGCATTTGCCAGCTGTACGTTTTTCTCAATAATCGGCAGAAATACCTCTTTGAAAATATTCGTGTAAAATCGCACAAGGTCATGACGCGTGAATCATAGGCTCTTCGTCTTGCGGCCGTGGTTTGTGAACATTTTAGAAGTGGTTTGAAGGCCCTAGGCCCTATCATCTAGGAGCTATTGATCTTGAAAGCATTTGCCAGCTGTATGTTTTTCTCAATAATCGGCAGAATTACCTCATTGAAAATATTCGTGTAAAATCGCACGAGGTCATGACGCGCGAAACATAGGCTCTTCGTATTGCGCCCGTGGTTTGTGAACAATTTAGAAGTGGTCTGAAGGGCCTAGGCCCTATCATCTAGGAGCTATTGAACTTGAAAGCATTTGCCAGCTGTACGTTTTTCTCAATAATCGGCAGAAATTCCGCGTTGAAAATATTCGTGTAAAATCGCACGAGGTCATGACGCGCGATGCATAGGCTCTGTGTCTTGCGGCCGTGGTTTGTGAACAATTTAGAAGTGTTTTGAAGGCCCTAGGCCGTATCATCTAGGAGCTATTGAACTTGAAAACATTTGGCAGCTGTATGTTTTTCTCAATAATCGGCAGAAATACCTCATTGAAAATATTCGTGTAAAATCGCACGAGGTCATGACGCGCGAAACATAGGCTCTGCGTCTTGCGCCCGTGGTTTGTGAACAATTTAGAAGTGTTTTGAAGGCCCTAGGCCGTATCATCTAGGAGCTATTGAACTTGAAAGCATTTGTCAGCTGTACGTTTTTCTCAAGAATCGGCAGAAATACCTCTTTGATAATATTCGTGTAAAATCGCACGAGGTCATGACGCGCGAATCATAGGCTGTTCGTCTTGCGGCCGTGGTTTATGAACATTTTAGAATTGGTTTGAAGACCCTAGGTCCAATCATCTAGGAATTATTGATCTTGAAAGCATTTGCCAGCTGTACGTTTTTCTCAATAATCGGCAGAAATACCTCTTTGAAAATATTCGTGTAAAATCGCACAAGGTCATGACGCGTGAATCATAGGCTCTTCGTCTTGCGGCCGTGGTTTATGAACATTTTTGAAGTGGTTTGAAGGCCCTAGGCCCTATCATCTAGGAGCTATTGATCTTGAAAGCATTTGCCAGCTGTATGTTTTTCTCAATAATCCGCAGATATACCTCATTGAAAATATTTGTGTAAAATCGCACGAGGTCATGACGCGCGAAACATAGGCTCTGCGTCTTGCGCCCGTGGTTTGAGAACAATTTAGAAGGGATTTGAAGGCCCTAGGCTCTATCATCTAGGAGCTATTGATCTTGAAAGCATTTGCCAGCTGTATGTTTTTCTCAATAATCTGCAGAAATACCTCATTGAAAATATTCGTGTAAAATCGCACGAGGTCATGACGCGCGAAACATAGGCTCTCCGTCTTGCGCCCGTGGTTTGTGAACAATTTAGAAGTGTTTTGAAGCCCCTAGGCCGTATCATCTAGGAGCTATTGAACTTGAAAGCATTTGGCAGCTGTACGTTTTTCTCAATAATCAGCAGAAATACCTCATTGAAAATATTCGTGTAAAATCGCACGAGGTCATGACGCGCGAAGCATAGGCTCTTCGTCTTGCGGCCGTGGTTTCTGAACATTTTAGAAGTGGTTTGAAGGCCCTAGGCCCTAACAACTAGGAGCAATTGAATGTGAAAGCATTTGCCAGCTGTACGTTTTTCTCAATAATCGGCAGAAATACCTCATTGATAATATTCGTGTAAAATCGCACAAGGTCATGACGCGCGAATCATAGGCTCTGCATCTTGCGCCCGTGGTTTGTGAACATTTTAGAAGTGGTTTGAAGGCCCTAGGCCCTATCATCTAGGATCTATTGATCTTGAAAGCATTTGCCAGCTGTACGTTTTTCTCAATAATCGGCAGAAATACCTCTTTGAAAATATTTGTGTAAAATCGCACGAGGTCATGACGCGTGAATCATAGGCTCTTCGTCTTGCGGCCGTGGTTTATGAACATTTTAGGAGTGGTTTGAAGGCCCTAGGCCCTATCATCTAGGAGCTATTGAGCTTGAAAGCATTTGCCAGCTGTATGTTTTTCTCAATAATCGGCAGAAATACCTCATTGAAAATTTTTGTGTAAAATCGCACGAGGTCATGACGCGCGAAACATAGGCTCTGCGTCTTGCGCCCGTGGTTTGTGAACAATTTTGAAGTGTTTTGAAGGCCCTAGGCCGTATCATCTAGGAGCTATTGATCTTGAAAGCATTTGCCAGCTGTATGTTTTTCTCAATAATCGGCAGAATTACCTCATTGAAAATATTCGTGTAAAATCGCACGAGGTCAAGACGCGCGAAGCATAGGCTCTTCGTATTGCGCCCGTGGTTTGTGAACAATTTAGAAGTGTTCTGAAGGGCCTAGGCCCTATCATCTAGGAGCTATTGAACTTGAAAGCATTTGCCAGCTGTACGTTTTTCTCAATAATCGGCAGAAATTCCGCATTGAAAATATTCGTGTAAAATCGCACGAGGTCATGACGCGCGATGCATAGGCTCTGTGTCTTGCGGCCGTGGTTTGTGAACAATTTAGAAGTGTTTTGAAGGCCCTAGGCCGTATCATCTAGGAGCTATTGAACTTGAAAGCATTTGGCAGCTGTATGTTTTTCTCAATAATCGGCAGAAATACCTCATTGAAAATATTTGTGTAAAATCGCACGAGGTCATGACGCGCGAAACATAGGCTCTGCGTCTTGCGCCCGTGGTTTGTGAACAATTTAGAAGTGTTTTGAAGGCCCTAGGCCGTATCATCTAGGAGCTATTGATCTTGAAAGCATTTGCCAGCTGTACGTTTTTTTCAAAAATCTGCGGACATACCTCATTGAAAATATTCGTGAAAAATCGCACGAGGTCATGACGCGCGAAACATTGGCTCTGCGTCTTGTGCCCGTGGTTTGAGAACAATTTAGAAGAGATTTGAAGGCCCTAGGCCCTATCATCTAGAAGCTATTGATCTTGAAAGCATTTGCCAGCTGTATGTTTTTCTCAAAAATCGGCAGAATTACCTCATTGAAAATATTTGTGTAAAATCACACGAGGTCATGACGCGCGAAACATAGGCTCTGCGTTTTGCGCCCGTGGTTTGTGAACGATTTAGAAGTGTTTTGAAGGCCCTAGGCTGTATCATCTAGGAGCTATTGAACTTGAAAGCATTTGGCAGCTGTACGTTTTTCTCAATAATCGGCAGAAATACCTCATTGAATATATTTGTGTAAAATCACACGAGGTCATGACGCGCGAAGCATAGGCTCTTCCTCTTGCCGCCGTGGTTTGTGAACATTTTAGAAGTGGTTTGAAGGCCCTAGGTCCTATCATCTAGGAGCTATTGATCTTGAAAGCATTTGCCAGCTGTATGTTTTTCTCAATAATCGGCAGAAATACCTCATTGAAAATATTCGTGTAAAATCGCACGAGGTCATGACGCGCGAAACATAGGCTCTGCGTCTTGCGCCCGTGGTTTGTGAACGATTTAGAAGTGTTTTGAAGGCCCTAGGCTGTATCATCTAGGAGCTATTGAACTTGAAAGCATTTGGCAGCTGTACGTTTTTCTCAAGAATCGGCAGAAATACCTCTTTGATAATATTCGTGTAAAATCGCACGAGGTCATGACGCGCGAATCGTAGGCTGTTTGTCTTGCGGCCGTGGTTTATGAACATTTTAGAATTGGTTTGAAGGCCCTAGGTCCAATCATCTAGGAATTATTGATCTTGAAAGCATTTGCCAGCTGTACGTTTTTCTCAATAATCGGCAGAAATACCTCTTTGAAAATATTCGTGTAAAATCGCACAAGGTCATGACGCGTGAATCATAGGCTCTTCGTCTTGCGGCCGTGGTTTGTGAACATTTTAGAAGTGGTTTGAAGGCCCTGGGCCCTATCATCTAGGAGCTATTGATCTTGAAAGCATTTGCCAGCTGTATGTTTTTCTCAATAATCGGCAGAATTACCTCATTGAAAATATTCGTGTAAAATCGCACGAGGTCATGACGCGCGAAACATAGGCTCTGCGTCTTGCGCCCGTGGTTTGTGAACAATTTAGAAGTGTTTTGAAGGCCCTAGGCCGTATCATCTAGGAGCTATTGATCTTGAAAGCATTTGCCAGCTGTATGTTTTTCTCAATAATCGGCAGAAATACCTCATTGAAAATATTCGTGTAAAATCGCACGAGGTCATGACGCGCGAAACATAGGCTCTGCGTCTTGCGCCCGTGGTTTGTGAACGATTTAGAAGTGTTTTGAAGCCCCTAGGCCATATCATCTAGGAGCTATTGAACTTGAAAGCATTTGGCAGCTGTACGTTTTTCTCAATAATCGGCAGAAATACCTCATTGAAAATATTCGTGTAAAATTGCATGAGGTCAAGACGCGCGAAGCATAGGCTCTTCGTATTGCGCCCGTGGTTTGTGAACAATTTAGAAGTGGTCTGAAGGGCCTAGGCCCTATCATCTAGTAGCTATTGAACTTGAAAGCATTTGCCAGCTGTACGTTTTTCTCAATAATCGGCAGAAATTCCGCATTGAAAATATTCGTGTAAAATCGCACAAGGTCATGACGCGTGAATCATAGGCTCTTCGTCTTGCGGCCGTGGTTTGTGAACATTTTAGAAGTGGTTTGAAGGCCCTAGGCCCTATCATCTAGGAGCTATTGATCTTGAAAGCATTTGCCAGCTGTATGTTTTTCTCAATAATCCGCAGATATACCTCATTGAAAATATTTGTGTAAAATCGCACGAGGTCATGACGCGCGAAACATTTACTCTGCGTCTTGCGCCCGTGGTTTGTGAACAATTTAGAAGTGATTTGAAGGCCCTAGGCCCTATCATCTTGGAGCTATTGATCTTGAAAGCATTTGCTAGCTGTATGGTTTTCTCAATAATCGGCAGAAATACCTCATTGAAAATATTCGTGTAAAATCGCACGAGGTCATGACGCGCGAAACATAGGCTCTGCGTCTTGCGCCCGTGGTTTGTGAACAATTTAGAAGTGTTTTGAAGGCCCTGGGCCGTATCATCTAGGAGCTATTGAACTTGAAAGCATTTGGCAGCTGTACGTTTTTCTCAATAATCAGCAGGAATACCTCATTGAAAATATTCGTGTTAAATCGCACGAGGTCATGACGCGCGAAGCATAGGCTCTGCGTCTTGCGCCCGTGGTTTGTGAACAATTTAGAAGTGTTTTGAAGGCCCTAGGCCGTATCATCTAGGAGCTATTGATCTTGAAAGCATTTGCCAGCTGTATGTTTTTCTCAATAATCAGCAGAAATACACCATTTATAATATTCGTGTAAAATCGCACGAGGTCATGAGGCGCGAAACATAGGATCTGCGTCTTGCGCCCGTGGTTTGTGAACATTTTAGAAGTGGTTTGAAGGCCCTAGGCCCTATCATCTAGGAGCTATTGATCTTGAAAGCATTTGCCAGCTGTATGTTTTTCTCAATAATCGGCAGAATTACCTCATTGAAAATATTTGTGTAAAATCGCACGAGGTCATGACGCGCGAAACATAGGCTCTGCGTCTTGCGCCCGTGGTTTGTGAACGATTTAGAAGTGTTTTGAAGCCCCTAGGCCGTATCATCTAGGAGCTATTGAACTTGAAAGCATTTGGCAGCTGTACGTTTTTCTCAATAATCGGCAGAAATACCTCATTGAAAATATTCGTGTAAAATTGCACGAGGTCAAGACGCGCGAAGCATAGGCTCTTCGTATTGCGCCCGTGGTTTGTGAACAATTTAGAATTGGTCTGAAGGCCCTCGGCCCGATCATCTAGCAGCTATTGAACTTGAATGCATTTGCCAGCTGTACGTTTTTCTCAATAATCGGCAGAAATACCTCATTGAAAATATTCGTGTAAAATTGCACGAGGTCATGACGCGCGAAACATAGGGTCTGTGTCTTGCGCCCGTGGTTTGTGAACAATTTTGAAGTGTTTTGAAGGCCCTAGGCCGTATCATCTAGGAGCTATTGAACTTGAAAGCATTTGTCAGCTGTACGTTTTTTTCAATAATCGGCAGAAATACCTCATTGAATATATGCGTGTAAAATCGCACGAGGTCATGACGCGCGAAGCATAGGCTCTTCGTGTTGCCGCCGTGGTTTGTGAACATTTTAGAAGTGGTTTGAAGGCCATAGGCCCTATCATCTAGGAGCAATTGATCTTGAAAGCATTTGCCAGCTGTATGTTTTTCTCAAAAATCTGCGGACATACCTCATAGAAAATTCTCGTGTAAAATCGCACGAGGTCATGACGCGCGAAACATAGGCTCTTCGTATTGCGCCCGTGGTTTGTGAACAATTTAGAAGTGGTCTGAAGGCCCTAGGCCCTATCATCTAGCAGCTATTGAACTTGAATGCATTTGTCAGCTGTACGTTTTTCTCAATAATCGGCAGAAATACCTCATTGAAAATATTCGTGTAAAATCGCACGAGGTCATGACGCGCGAAACATAGGCTCTGCGTCTTGCGCCCGTAATTTGTGAACAATTTAAAAGTGATTTGAAGGCCCTAGGCCGTATCATCTAGGAGCTATTGATCTTGAAAGCATTTGCCAGCTGTATGTTTTTCTCAAAAATCTGCGGACATACCTCATTGAAAATATTCGTGTAAAATCGCACGAGGTCATGACGCGCGAAACATAGGCTCTGCGTCTTGCGCCCGTGGTTTGTGAACGATTTAGAAGTGTTTTGAAGGCCCTAGGCCCTATCATCTAGGAGCTTTTGATCTTGAAAGCATTTGCCAGCTGTACGTTTTTCTCAATAATCGGCAGAAATACCTCTTTGAATATATTTGTGTAAAATCGCACGAGGTCATGACCCGCGAAGCATAGGCTCTTCGTCTTGCGGCCGTGGTTTGTGAACATTTTAGAAGTGGTTTGAAGGCCCTAGGCCCTATCATCTAGGAGCTATTGATCTTGAAAGCATTTGCCAGCTGTATGTTTTTCTCAATAATCCGCAGATATACCTCATTGAAAATATTTGTGTAAAATCGCACGAGGTCATGACGCGCGAAACATTTACTCTGCGTCTTTCGCCCGTGGTTTGTGAACAATTTAGAAGTGATTTGAAGGCCCTAGGCCCTATCATCTTGGAGCTATTGATCTTGAAAGCATTTGCTAGCTGTATGGTTTTCTCAATAATCGGCAGAAATACCTCATTGAAAATATTCGTGTAAAATCGCACGAGGTCATGACGCGCGAAACATAGGCTCTGCGTCTTGCGCCCGTGGTTTGTGAACAATTTAGAAGTGTTTTGAAGGCCCTGGGCCGTATCATCTAGGAGCTATTGAACTTGAAAGCATTTGGCAGCTGTACGTTTTTCTCAATAATCAGCAGGAATACCTCATTGAAAATATTTGTGTAAAATCGCACGAGGTCATGACGCGCGAAGCATAGGCTCTGCGTCTTGCGCCCGTGGTTTGTGAACAATTTAGAAGTGTTTTGAAGGCCCTAGGCCGTATCATCTAAGAGCTATTGATCTTGAAAGCATTTGCCAGCTGTATGTTTTTCTCAATAATCAGCAGAAATACACCATTTATAATATTCGTGTAAAATCGCACGAGGTCATGAGGCGCGAAACATAGGATCTGCGTCTTGCGCCCGTGGTTTGTTAACATTTTAGAAGTGGTTTGAAGGCCCTAGGCCCTATCATCTAGGAGCTATTGATCTTGAAAGCATTTGCCAGCTGTATGTTTTTCTCAATAATCGGCAGAATTACCTCATTGAAAATATTTGTGTAAAATCGCACGAGGTCATGACGCGCGAAACATAGGCTCTGCGTCTTGCGCCCGTGGTTTGTGAACGATTTAGAAGTGTTTTGAAGCCCCTAGGCCGTATCATCTAGGAGCTATTGAACTTGAAAGCATTTGGCAGCTGTACGTTTTTCTCAATAATCGGCAGAAATACCTCATTGAAAATATTCGTGTAAAATTGCACGAGGTCAAGACGCGCGAAGCATAGGCTCTTCGTATTGCGCCCGTGGTTTGTGAACAATTTAGAATTGGTCTGAAGGCCCTCGGCCCTATCATCTAGCAGCTATTGAACTTGAATGCATTTGCCAGCTGTACGTTTTTCTCAATAATCGGCAGAAATACCTCATTGAAAATATTCGTGTAAAATTGCACGAGGTCATGACGCGCGAAACATAGGGTCTGTGTCTTGCGCCCGTGGTTTGTGAACAATTTTGAAGTGTTTTGAAGGCCCTAGGCCGTATCATCTAGGAGCTATTGAACTTGAAAGCATTTGTCAGCTGTACGTTTTTTTCAATAATCGGCAGAAATACCTCATTGAATATATGCGTGTAAAATCGCACGAGGTCATGACGCGCGAAGCATAGGCTCTTCGTCTTGCCGCCGTGGTTTGTGAACATTTTAGAAGTGGTTTGAAGGCCATAGGCCCTATCATCTAGGAGCAATTGATCTTGAAAGCATTTGCCAGCTGTATGTTTTTCTCAAAAATCTGCAGACATACCTCATAGAAAATTTTCGTGTAAAATCGCACGAGGTCATGACGCGCGAAACATAGGCTCTGCGTTTTGCGCCCGTGGTTTGTGAACGATTTAGAAGTGTTTTGAAGGCCCTAGGCTGTATCATCAAGGAGCTATTGAACTTGAATGCATTTGGCAGCTGTACGTTTTTCTCAATAATCGGCAGAAATACCTCATTGATTATATTCGTGTAAAATCGCACGAGGTCATGACGCGCGAAGCATAGGCTCTTCGTCTTGCGGCCGTGGTTTGTGAACATTTTAGAAGTGGTTTGAAGGCCATAGGCCCTATCATCTAGGAGCTATTGATCTTGAAAGCATTTGGCAGCTGTATGTTTTTCTCAATAATCGGCAGAATTACCTCATTGAAAATATTTGTGTAAAATCGCACGAGGTCATGACGCGCGAAACATAGGCTCTGCGTTTTGCGCCCGTGGTTTGTGAACGATTTAGAAGTGTTTTGAAGGCCCTAGGCTGTATCATCAAGGAGCTATTGAACTTGAATGCATTTGGCAGCTGTACGTTTTTCTCAATAATCGGCAGAAATACCTCATTGATTATATTTGTGTAAAATCGCACGAGGTCATGACGCGCGAAGCATAGGCTCTTCGTCTTGCGGCCGTGGTTTATGAACATTTTAGAAGTGGTTTGATGGCCCTAGGCCCTATCATCTAGCAGCTATTGATCTTGAAAGCATTTGGCTGCTGTATGTTTTTCTCAATAATCGGCAGAATTACCTCATTGAAAATATTTGTGTAAAATCGCACGAGGTCATGACGCGCGAAACATAGGCTCTGCGTCTTGCGCCCGTGGTTTGTGAACGATTTAGAAGTGGTTTGAAGCCCCTAGGCCGTATCATCTAGGAGCTATTGAACTTGAAAGCATTTGGCAGCTGTACGTTTTTCTCAATAATCGGCAGAAATACCTCATTGAAAATATTCGTGTAAAATCGCACGAGGTCAAGACGCGCGAAGCATAGGCTCTTCGTATTGCGCCCGTGGTTTGTGAACAATTTAGAAGTGGTCTGAAGGCCCTAGGCCCTATCATCTAGCAGCTATTGAACTTGAATGCATTTGTCAGCTGTACGTTTTTCTCAATAATCGGCAGAAATACCTCATTGAAAATATTCGTGTAAAATCGCACAAGGTCATGACGCGCGAAACATAGGCTCTGCGTCTTGCGCCCGTAATTTGTGAACAATTTAAAAGTGATTTGAAGGCCCTAGGCCCTATCATCTTGGAGCTATTGATCTTGAAAGCATTTGCTAGCTGTATGGTTTTCTCAATAATCGGCAGTAATACCTCATTGAAAATATTCGTGTAAAATCGCACGAGGTCATGACACGCGAAACATAGGCTCTGCGTCTTGCGCCCGTGGTTTGTGAACAATTTAGAAGTGTTTTGAAGGCCCTAGGCCGTATCATCTAGGAGCTATTGAACTTGAAAGCATTTGGCAGCTGTACGTTTTTCTCAATAATCGGCAGAAATACCTCATTGAAAATATTCGTGTAAAATCGCACGAGGTCATGACGCGCGACGCATAGGCTCTTCGTCTTGCGCCCGTGGTTTGTGAACAATTTAGAAGTGTTTTGAAGGTCCTAGGCCGTATCATCTAGGAGCTATTGATCTTGAAAGCATTTGCCAGCTGTATGTTTTTCTCAATAATCCGCAGAAATACCCCATTTATAATATTCGTGTAAAATCGCACGAGGTCATGAGGCGCGAAACATAGGATCTGCGTCTTGCGCCCGTGGTTTGTGAACGATTTAGAAGTGTTTTGAAGGCCCTAGGCCGTATCATCTAGGAGCTATTGTACTTGACAGCATTTGGCAGCTGTACGTTTTTCTCAATAATCGGCAGAAATACCTCATTGAAAATATTCGTGTAAAATCGCACGAGGTCATGACGCGCGAAGCATAGGCTCTTCCTCTTGCGGCCGTGGTTTGTGAACATTTTAGAAGTGGTTTGAAGGCCCTAGGCCCTATCATCTAGGAGCTATTGATCTTGAAAGCATTTGCCAGCTGTACGTTTTTCTCAATAATCGGCAGAAATACCTCTTTGAAAATATTCGTGTAAAATCGCACGAGGTCATGACGCGTGAATCATAGGCTCTTCGTCTTGCGGCCCTGGTTTATGAACATTTTAGAAGTGGTTTGAAGGCCCTAGGCCGTATCATCTAGGAGCTATTGATCTTGAAAGCATTTGCCAATTGTATGTTTTTCTCAATAATCGGCAGAAATACCTCATTGAAAATATTCGTGTAAAATCGCACGAGGTCATGACGCGCGAAAGATAGGCTCTGCGTCTTGCGCCCGTGGTTTGTGAACGATTTAGAAGTGTTTTGAAGGCCCTAGGCCGTATCATCTAGGACCTATTGATCTTGAAAGCATTTGGCAGCTGTACGTTTTTCTCAATAATCGGCATAAATACCTCATTGAAAATATTCGTGTAAAATCGCACGAGGTCATGACGCGCGATTCATTGGCTCTGCGTCTTGTGCCCGTGGTTTGAGAACAATTTAGAAGGGATTTGAAGGCCCTAGGCCCTATCATCTAGGAGCTATTGAACTTGAAAGCATTTGGCAGCTGTACGTTTTTCTCAATAATCAGCAGGAATACCTCATTGAAAATATTCGTGTAAAATCGCACGAGGTCATGACGCGCGAAGCATAGGCTCTGCGTCTTGCGCCCGTGGTTTGTGAACAATTTAGAAGTGTTTTGAAGGCCCTAGGCCGTATCATCTAGGAGCTATTGATCTTGAAAGCATTTGCCAGCTGTATGTTTTTCTCAATAATCAGCAGAAATACACCATTTATAATATTCGTGTAAAATCGCACGAGGTCATGAGGCGCGAAACATAGGATCTGCGTCTTGCGCCCGTGGTTTATGAACATTTTTGAAGTGGTTTGAAGGCCCTAGGCCGTATCATCTAGGAGCTATTGATCTTGAAAGCATTTGCCAGCTGTATGTTTTTCTCAATAATCCGCAGATATACCTCATTGAAAATATTTGTGTAAAATCGCACGAGGTCATGACGCGCGAAACATAGGCTCTGCGTCTTGCGCCCGTGGTTTGTGAACAATTTAGAAGTGTTTTGAAGGCCCTAGGCCGTATCATCTAGGAGCTATTGAACTTGAAAGCATTTGGCAGCTGTACGTTTTTCTCTATAATCGGCAGAAATACCTCATTGAAAATATTCGTGTAAAATCGCACGAGGTCAAGACGCGCGAAGCATAGGCTCTTCGTATTGCGCCCGTGGTTTGTGAACAATTTAGAAGTGGTCTGAAGGCCCTAGGCCCTATCATCTAGCAGCTATTGAACTTGAATGCATTTGTCAGCTGTACGTTTTTCTCAATAATCGGCAGAAATACCTCATTGAAAATATTCGTGTAAAATCGCACGAGGTCATGACGCGCGAAACATAGGCTCTGCGTCTTGCGCCCGTAATTTGTGAACAATTTAAAAGTGATTTGAAGGCCCTAGGCCGTATCATCTAGGAGCTATTGATCTTGAAAGCATTTGCCAGCTGTATGTTTTTCTCAAATATCTGCGGACATACCTCATTGAAAATATTCGTGTAAAATCGCACGAGGTCATGACGCGCGAAACATAGGCTCTGCGTCTTGCGCCCGTGGTTTGTGAACGATTTAGAAGTGTTTTGAAGGCCCTAGGCCCTATCATCTAGGAGCTTTTGATCTTGAAAGCATTTGCCAGCTGTACGTTTTTCTCAATAATCGGCAGAAATACCTCTTTGAATATATTTGTGTAAAATCGCACGAGGTCATGACCCACGAAGCATAGGCTCTTCGTCTTGCGGCCGTGGTTTGTGAACATTTTAGAAGTGGTTTGAAGGCCCTAGGCCCTATCATCTAGGAGCTATTGATCTTGAAAGCATTTGGCAGCTGTATGTTTTTCTCAATAATCGGCAGAATTACCTCATTGAAAATATTTGTGTAAAATCGCACGAGGTCATGACGCGCGAAACATAGGCTCTGCGTCTTGCGCCCGTGGTTTGTGAACGATTTAGAAGTGGTTTGAAGCCCCTAGGCCGTATCATCTAGGAGCTATTGAACTTGAAAGCATTTGGCAGCTGTACGTTTTTCTCAATAATCGGCAGAAATACCTCATTGAAAATATTCGTGTAAAATCGCACGAGGTCATGACGCGCGACGCATAGGCTCTTCGTCTTGCGCCCGTGGTTTGTGAACAATTTAGAAGTGTTTTGAAGGTCCTAGGCCGTATCATCTAGGAGCTTTTGATCTTGAAAGCATTTGCCAGCTGTATGTTTTTCTCAATAATCCGCAGAAATACCCCATTTATAATATTCGTGTAAAATCGCATGAGGTCATGAGGCGCGAAACATAGGATCTGCGTCTTGCGCCCGTGGTTTGTGAACGATTTAGAAGTGTTTTGAAGGCCCTAGGCCGTATCATCTAGGAGCTATTGTACTTGACAGCATTTGGCAGCTGTACGTTTTTCTCAATAATCGGCAGAAATACCTCATTGAAAATATTCGTGTAAAATCGCACGAGGTCATGACGCACGAAGCATAGGCTCTTCCTCTTGCGGCCGTGGTTTGTGAACATTTTAGAAGTGGTTTGAAGGCCCTAGGCCCTATCATCTAGGAGCTATTGATCTTGAAAGCATTTGCCAGCTGTACGTTTTTCTCAATAATCGGCAGAAATACCTCTTTGAAAATATTCGTGTAAAATCGCACGAGGTCATGACGCGTGAATCATAGGCTCTTCGTCTTGCGGCCCTGGTTTATGAACATTTTAGAAGTGGTTTGAAGGCCCTAGGCCGTATCATCTAGGAGCTATTGATCTTGAAAGCATTTGCCAATTGTATGTTTTTCTCAATAATCGGCAGAAATACCTCATTGAAAATATTCGTGTAAAATCGCACGAGGTCATGACGCGCGAAAGATAGGCTCTGCGTCTTGCGCCCGTGGTTTGTGAACGATTTAGAAGTGTTTTGAAGGCCCTAGGCCGTATCGTCTAGGACCTATTGATCTTGAAAGCATTTGGCAGCTGTACGTTTTTCTCAATAATCGGCATAAATACCTCATTGAAAATATTCGTGTAAAATCGCACGAGGTCATGACGCGCGATTCATTGGCTCTGCGTCTTGTGCCCGTGGTTTGAGAACAATTTAGAAGGGATTTGAAGGCCCTAGGCCCTATCATCTAGGAGCTATTGAACTTGAAAGCATTTGGCAGCTGTACGTTTTTCTCAATAATCAGCAGGAATACCTCATTGAAAATATTCGTGTAAAATCGCACGAGGTCATGACGCGCGAAGCATAGGCTCTGCGTCTTGCGCCCGTGGTTTGTGAACAATTTAGAAGTGTTTTGAAGGCCCTAGGCCGTATCATCTAGGAGCTATTGATCTTGAAAGCATTTGCCAGCTGTATGTTTTTCTCAATAATCAGCAGAAATACACCATTTATAATATTCGTGTAAAATCGCACGAGGTCATGAGGCGCGAAACATAGGATCTGCGTCTTGCGCCCGTGGTTTATGAACATTTTTGAAGTGGTTTGAAGGCCCTAGGCCGTATCATCTAGGAGCTATTGATCTTGAAAGCATTTGCCAGCTGTATGTTTTTCTCAATAATCCGCAGATATACCTCATTGAAAATATTTGTGTAAAATCGCACGAGGTCATGACGCGCGAAACATAGGCTCTGCGTCTTGCGCCCGTGGTTTGTGAACAATTTAGAAGTGTTTTGAAGGCCCTAGGCCGTATCATCTAGGAGCTATTGAACTTGAAAGCATTTGGCAGCTGTACGTTTTTCTCAATAATCAGCAGAAATACCTCATTGAAAATATTCGTGTAAAATCGCACGAGGTCATGACGCGCGAATCATAGGCTCTGCATCTTGCGCCCGTGGTTTGTGAACAATTTAGAAGTATTTTGAAGGCCCTAGGCCGTATCATCTAGGAGCTATTGATCTTGAAAGCATTTGCCAGCTGTATGTTTTTCTCTATAATCGGCAGAAATACCCCATTGAAAATATTCGTGTAAAATCGCACGAGGTCATGAGGCGCGAAACATAGGATCTGCGTCTTGCGCCCGTGGTTTGTGAACGATTTAGAAGTGTTTTGAAGGCCCTAGGCCGTATCATCTAGGAGCTATTGAACTTGACAGCATTTGGCAGCTGTACGTTTTTCTCAATAATCGGCAGAAATACCTCATTGAAAATATTCGTGTAAAATCGCACGAGGTCATGACGCGCGAAGCATAGGCTCTTCCTCTTGCGGCCGTGTTTTGTGAACATTTTAGAAGTGGTTTGAAGGCCCTAGGCCCTATCATCTAGGATCTATTGATCTTGAAAGCATTTGCCAGCTGTACGTTTTTCTCAATAATCGGCAGAAATACCTCTTTGAAAATATTCGTGTAAAATCGCACGAGGTCATGACGCGCGAAGCATAGGCTCTTCCTCTTGCGGCCGTGTTTTGTGAACATTTTAGAAGTGGTTTGAAGGCCCTAGGCCGTATCGTCTAGGACCTATTGATCTTGAAAGCATTTGGCAGCTGTACGTTTTTCTCAATAATCGGCATAAATACCTCATTGAAAATATTCGTGTAAAATCGCACGAGGTCATGACGCGCTATTCATTGGCTCTGCGTCTTGTGCCCGTGGTTTGAGAACAATTTAGAAGGGATTTGAAGGCCCTAGGCCCTATCATCTAGGAGCTATTGAACTTGAAAGCATTTGGCAGCTGTACGTTTTTCTCAATAATCAGCAGGAATACCTCATTGAAAATATTCGTGTAAAATCGCACGAGGTCATGACGCGCGAAGCATAGGCTCTGCGTCTTGCGCCCGTGGTTTGTGAACAATTTAGAAGTGTTTTGAAGGCCCTAGGCCGTATCATCTAGGAGCTATTGATCTTGAAAGCATTTGCCAGCTGTATGTTTTTCTCAATAATCAGCAGAAATACACCATTTATAATATTCGTGTAAAATCGCACGAGGTCATGAGGCGCGAAACATAGGATCTGCGTCTTGCGCCCGTGGTTTATGAACATTTTTGAAGTGGTTTGAAGGCCCTAGGCCGTATCATCTAGGAGCTATTGATCTTGAAAGCATTTGCCAGCTGTATGTTTTTCTCAATAATCCGCAGATATACCTCATTGAAAATATTTGTGTAAAATCGCACGAGGTCATGACGCGCGAAACATAGGCTCTGCGTCTTGCGCCCGTGGTTTGTGAACAATTTAGAAGTGTTTTGAAGGCCCTAGGCCGTATCATCTAGGAGCTATTGAACTTGAAAGCATTTGGCAGCTGTACGTTTTTCTCAATAATCAGCAGAAATACCTCATTGAAAATATTCGTGTAAAATCGCACGAGGTCATGACGCGCGAATCATAGGCTCTGCATCTTGCGCCCGTGGTTTGTGAACAATTTAGAAGTATTTTGAAGGCCCTAGGCCGTATCATCTAGGAGCTATTGATCTTGAAAGCATTTGCCAGCTGTATGTTTTTCTCTATAATCGGCAGAAATACCCCATTGAAAATATTTGTGTAAAATCGCACGAGGTCATGAGGCGCGAAACATAGGATCTGCGTCTTGCGCCCGTGGTTTGTGAACGATTTAGAAGTGTTTTGAAGGCCCTAGGCCGTATCATCTAGGAGCTATTGAACTTGACAGCATTTGGCAGCTGTACGTTTTTCTCAATAATCGGCAGAAATACCTCATTGAAAATATTCGTGTAAAATCGCACGAGGTCATGACGCGCGAAGCATAGGCTCTTCCTCTTGCGGCCGTGTTTTGTGAACATTTTAGAAGTGGTTTGAAGGCCCTAGGCCCTATCATCTAGGATCTATTGATCTTGAAAGCATTTGCCAGCTGTACGTTTTTCTCAATAATCGGCAGAAATACCTCTTTGAAAATATTTGTGTAAAATCGCACGAGGTCATGACGCGTGAATCATAGGCTCTTCGTCTTGCGGCCGTGGTTTATGAACATTTTAGAAGTGTTTTGAAGGCCCTAGGCCGTATCATCTAGGAGCTATTGAACTTGAAAGCATTTGGCAGCTGTACGTTTTTCTCAATAATCGGCAGAAATACCTCATTGAAAATATTCGTGTAAAATCGCACGAGGTCATGACGCGCGAAACATAGGCTCTGCGTCTTGCGCCCGTGGTTTGTGAACAATTTAGAAGTGTTTTGAAGGCCCTAGGCCGTATCATCTAGGAGCTATTGAACTTGAAAGCATTTGTCAGCTGTACGTTTTTTTCAATAATCGGCAGAAATACCTCTTTCAAAATATTCGTTTAAAATCGCACGAGGTCATGACGCGCGAAGCATAAGCGCTTCGTCTTGCAGCCGTGGTTTGTGAACATTTTAGAAGTGGATTGAAGGCCCTAGGCCCTATCATCTAGGAGCATTTGATCTTGAAAGCATTTGCCAGCTGTATGTTTTTCTCAAAAATCGGCAGAATTACCTCATTGAAAATATTCGTGTAAAATCGCACGAGGTCATGACGCGCGAAACATAGGCTCTGCGTTTTGCGCCCGTGGTTTGTGAACGATTTAGAAGTGTTTTGAAGGCCCTAGGCTGTATCATCTAGGAGCTATTGAACTTGAAAGCATTTGGCAGCTGTACGTTTTTCTCAATAATCGGCAGAAATACCTCATTGAATATATTCGTGTAAAATCACACGAGGTCATGACGCGCGAAGCATAGGCTCTTCCTCTTGCCGCCGTGGTTTGTGAACATTTTAGAAGTGGTTTGAAGGCCCTAGGTCCTATCATCTAGGAGCTATTGATCTTGAAAGCATTTGCCAGCTGTATGTTTTTCTCAATAATCAGCAGAATTACCTCAATGAAAATATTCGTGTAAAATCGCACGAGGTCATGACGCGCGAAACATAGGCTCTGCGTCTTGCGCCCGTGGTTTGTGAACGATTTAGAAGTGTTTTGAAGGCCCTAGGCCGTATCATCTAGGAGCTATTGAACTTGAAAGCATTTGGCAGCTGTACGTTTTTCTCAAGAATCGGCAGAAATACCTCTTTGATAATATTCGTGTAAAATCGCACGAGGTCATGACGCGCGAATCATAGGCTCTTCATCTTGCGGCCGTGATTTATGAACATTTTAGAATTGGTTTGAGGGCCCTAGGTCCAATCATCTAGGAATTATTGATCTTGAAAGCATTTGCCAGCTGTACGTTTTCCTCAATAATCGACAGAAATACCTCTTTGAAAATATTCGTGTAAAATCGCACAAGGTCATGACGCGTGAATCATAGGCTCTTCGTCTTGCGGCCGTGGTTTATGAACATTTTAGAAGTGGTTTGAAGGCCCTAGGCCCTATCATCTAGGAGCTATTGATCTTGAAAGCATTTGCCAGCTGTATGTTTTTCTCAATAATCGGAAGAATTACCTCATTGAAAATATTCGTGTAAAATCGCACGAGGTCATGACGCGCGAAACATAGGCTCTGCGTCTTGCGCCCGTGGTTTGTGAACAATTTAGAAGTGATTTGAAGGCCCTAGGCCTTATCATCTAGGAGCTATTGATCTTGAAAGCATTTGCCAGCTGTATGTTTTTCTCAAAAATCTGCGGACATACCTCATTGAAAATATTTGTGTAAAATCGCACGAGGTCATGACGCGCGAAACATAGGCTCTGCGCCTTGCGCCCGTGGTTTGTGAACGATTTAGAAGTGTTTTGAAGGCCCTAGGCCCTATCATCTAGGAGCTATTGATCTTGAAAGCATTTGGCAGCTGTATGTTTTTCTCAATAATCGGCAGATATACCTCTTTGAATATATTTGTGTAAAATCGCACGAGGTCATGACCCGCGAAGCATAGGCTCTTCGTCTTGCGGCCGTGGTTTGTGAACAATTTAGAAGTGATTTGAAGGCCCTAGGCCCTATCATCTTGGAGCTATTGATCTTGAAAGCATTTGCTAGCTGTATGGTTTTCTCAATAATCGGCAGAAATACCTCATTGAAAATATTCGTGTAAAATCGCACGAGGTCATAACGCGCGAAACATAGGCTCTGCGTCTTGCGCCCGTGGTTTGTGAACAATTTAGAAGTGTTTTATAGGCCCTAGGCCGTATCATCTAGGAGCTATTGAACTTGAAAGCCTTTGGCAGCTGTACGTTTTTCTCAATAATCAGCAGGAATACCTCATTGAAAATATTCGTGTAAAATTGCACGAGGTCATGACGCGCGAAGCATAGGCTCTGCGTCTTGCGCCCGTGGTTTGTGAACAATTTAGAAGTGTTTTGAAGGCCCTAGGCCGTATCATCTAGGAGCTATTGATCTTGAAAGCATTTGCCAGCTGTATGTTTTTCTCAATAATCAGCAGAAATACACCATTTATAATATTCGTGTAAAATCGCATGAGGTCATGAGGCGTGAAACATAGGATCTGCGTCTTGCGCCCGTGGTTTGTGAACGATTTAGAAGTGTTTTGAAGGCCCTAGGCCGTATCATCTAGGAGCTATTGAACTTGACAGCATTTGGCAGCTGTACGTTTTTCTCAATAATCGGCAGAAATACCTCATTGAAAATATTAGTGTAAAATCGCACGAGGTCATGACGCGCGAAGCATAGGCTCTTCCTCTTGCGGCCGTGGTTTGTGAACATTTTAGAAGTGGTTTGAAGGCCCTAGGCCCTATCATCTAGGAGCTATTGATCTTGAAAGCATTTGCCAGCTGTACGTTTTTCTCAATAATCGGCAGAAATACCTCTTTGCAAATATTCCTATAAAATCGCACGAGGTCATGACGCGTGAATCATAGGCTCTTCGTCTTGCGGCCGTGGTTTATGAACGATTTAGAAGTGTTTTGAAGCCCCTAGGCCGTATCATCTAGGAGCTATTGAACTTGAAAGCATTTGGCAGCTGTACGTTTTTCTCAATAATCGGCAGAAATACCTCATTGAAAATATTCGTGTAAAATTGCACGAGGTCAAGACGCGCGAAGCATAGGCTCTTCGTATTGCGCCCGTGGTTTGTGAACAATTTAGAATTGGTCTGAAGGCCCTAGGCCCTATCATCTAGCAGCTATTGAACTTGAATGCATTTGCCAGCTGTACGTTTTTCTCAATAATCAGCAGAAATACCTCATTGAAAATATTTGTGTAAAATCGCACGAGGTCATGACGCGCGAAACATAGGGTCTGTGTCTTGCGCCCGTGGTTTGTGAACAATTTTGAAGTGTTTTGAAGGCCCTAGGCCGTATCATCTAGGAGCTATTGAACTTGAAAGCACTTGTCAGCTGTACGTTATTTTCAATAATCGGCAGAAATACCTCATTGAATATATTCGTGTAAAATCGCACGAGGTCATGACGCGCGAAGCATAGGCTCTTCGTCTTGCCGCCGTGGTTTGTGAACATTTTAGAAGTGGTTTGAAGGCCATAGGCCCTATCATCTAGGAGCAATTGATCTTGAAAGCATTTGCCAGCTGTATGTTTTTCTCAAAAATCTGCGGACATACCTCATTGAAAATTTTCGTGTAAAATCGCACGAGGTCATGACGCGCGAAACATTGGCTCTGCGTCTTGTGCCCGTGGTTTGAGATCAATTTAGAAGATATTTGAAGGCCCTAGGCCCTATCATCTAGGAGCTATTGATCTTGAAAGCATTTGCCAGCTGTATGTTTTTCTCAATAATCGGCAGAATTACCTCATTGAAAATATTCGTGTAAAATCGCACGAGGTCATGACGCGCGAAACATAGGCTCTGCGTTTTGCGCCCGTGGTTTGTGAACGATTTAGAAGTTTTTTGAAGGCCCTAAGCTGTATCATCTAGGAGCTATTGAACTTGAATGCATTTGGCAGCTGTACGTTTTTCTCAATAATCGGCAGAAATACCTCATTGATTATATTCGTGTAAAATCGCACGAGGTCATGACGCGCGAAGCATAGGCTCTTCGTCTTGCGGCCGTGGTTTATGAACATTTTAGAAGTGGTTTGAAGGCCCTAGGCCCTATCATCTAGGAGCTATTGATCTTGAAAGCATTTGGCAGCTGTATGTTTTTCTCAATAATCGGCAGAATTTCCTCATTGAAAATATTTGTGTAAAATCGCACGAGGTCATGACGCGCGAAACATAGGCTCTGCGTCTTGCGCCCGTGGTTTGTGAACGATTTAGAAGTGGTTTGAAGCCCCTAGGCCGTATCATCTAGGAGCTATTGAACTTGAAAGCATTTGGCAGCTGTACGTTTTTCTCAATAATCGGCAGAAATACCTCATTGAAAATATTCGTGTAAAATTGCACGAGGTCATGACGCGCTAAGCATAGGCTCTTCGTATTGCGCCCGTGGTTTGTGAACAATTTAGAAGTGGTCTGAAGGCCCTAGGCCCTATCATCTAGCAGCTATTGAACTTGAATGCATTTGCCAGCTGTACGTTTTTCTCAATAATCGGCAGAAATACCTCATTGAAAATATTCGTGTAAAATCGCACGAGGTCATGACGCGCGAAACATAGGCTCTGCGTCTTGCGCCCGTGGTTTGTGAACAATTTAGAAGTGATTTGAAGGCCCTAGGCCCTATCATCTTGGAGCTATTAATCTTGAAAGCATTTGCTAGCTGTATGGTTTTCTTAATAATCGGCAGTAATACCTCATTGAAAATATTCGTGTAAAATCGCACGAGGTCATGACGCGCGAAACATAGGCTCTGCGTCTTGCGCCCGTGGTTTGTGAACAATTTAGAAGTGTTTTGAAGGCCCTAGGCCGTATCATCTAGGAGCTATTGAACATGAAAGCATTTGGCAGCTGTACGTTTTTCTCAATAATCAGCAGAAATACCTCATTGAAAATATTCGTGTAAAATCGCACGAGGTCATGACGCGCGAAGCACAGGCTCTGCGTCTTGCGCCCGTGGTTTGTGAACAATTTAGAAGTGTTTTGAAGGCCCTAGGCCGTATCATCTAGGAGCTATTGATCTTGAAAGCATATGCCAGATGTATGTTTTTCTCAATAATCGGCAGAAATACCCCATTTATAATATTCGTGTAAAATCGCACGAGGTCATGAGGCGCGAAACATAGGATCTGCGTCTTGCGCCCGTGGTTTGTGAACGATTTAGAAGTGTTTTGAAGGCCCTAGGCCGTATCATCTAGGAGCTATTGAACTTGACAGCATTTGGCAGCTGTACGTTTTTCTCAATAATCGGCAGAAATACCTCATTGAAAATATTCGTGTAAAATCGCACGAGGTCATGACGCGCGAAGCATAGGCTCTTCCTCTTGCGGCCGTGGTTTGTGAACATTTTAGAAGTGGTTTGAAGGCCCTAGGCCGTATCATCTAGGAGCTATTGATCTTGAAAGCATTTGCCAGCTGTATGTTTTTCTCAATAATCGGCAGAAATACCTCATTGAAAATATTTGTGTAAAATCGCACAAGGTCATGACGCGCGAAACATAGGCTCTGCGTCTTGCGCCCGTGGTTTGTGAACGATTTAGAAGTGTTTTGAAGGCCCTAGGCCGTATCATCTAGGACCTATTGATCTTGAAAGCATTTGGCAGCTGTACGTTTTTCTCAATAATCGGCAGAAATACCTCATTGAAAATATTCGTGTAAAATCGCACGAGGTCATGACGCGCGACTCATTGGCTCCGCGTCTTGTGCCCGTGGTTTGAGAACAATTTAGAAGGGATTTGAAGGCCCTAGGCCCTATCATCTAGGAGCTATTGATCTTGAAAGCATTTGCCAGCTGTATGTTTTTCTCAATAATCGGCAGAAATACCTCATTGAAAATATTCGTGTAAAATCGCACGAGGTCATGACGCGCGAAACATAGGCTCTGCGTCTTGCGCCCGTGGTTTGTGAACAATTTAGAAGTGTTTTGAAGGCCCTAGGCCGTATCATCTAGGAGCTATTGAACTTGACAGCATTTGGCAGCTGTACGTTTTTCTCAATAATCGGCAGAAATACCTCATTGAAAATATTCGTGTAAAATCGCACGAGGTCATGACGCGCGAAGCATAGGCTCTTCCTCTTGCGGCCGTGGTTTGTGAACATTTTAGAAGTGGTTTGAAGGCCCTAGGCCCTATCATCTAGGAGCTATTGATCTTGAAAGCATTTGCCAGCTGTACGTTTTTCTCAATAATCAGCAGAAATACCTCATTGATAATATTCGTGTAAAATCGCACGAGGTCATGACGCGCGAAGCATAGGCTCTTCGTCTTGCGGCCGTGGTTTGTGAACATTTTAGAAGTGGTTTGAAGGCCCTAGGCCCTATCATCTAGGAGCTATTGATCTTGAAAGCATTTGCCAGCTGTATGTTTTTCTCAATTATCGGCAGAAATACCTCATTGATAATATTCGTGTAAAATCGCACAAGGTCATGACGCGCGAACCATTGGCTCTGCATCTTGTGCCCGTGGTTTGTGAACAATTTAGAAGTGATTTGAAGGCCCTAGGCCCTATCATCGAGGAGCTATTGATCTTTGAAGCATTTGCCAGCTGTATGTTTTTCTCAATAATCGGCAGAAATACCTCATTGAAAATATTCGTGTAAAATCGCACGAGGTCATGACGCGCGAAACATTGGCTCTGCGTCTTGTGCCCGTGGTTTGTAAACAATTTAGAAGTGATTTGAAGGCCCTAGGCCCTGTCATCTAGGAGCTATTGATCTTGAAAGCATTTGCCAGCTGTATGTTTTTCTGAATAATCGGCAGAAATACCTCATTGAAAATATTCGTGTAAAATCGCACGAGATCATGACGCGCGAAACATAGGCTCTGCGTCTTGCGCCCGTGGTTTGTGAACGATTTAGAAGTGTTTTGAAGGCCCTAGGATGTATCATCTAGGAGCTATTGAACTTGAAAGCATTTGGCAGCTGTACGTTTTTTTCAATAATCGGCAGGAATACCTCATTGAAAATATTCCTGTAAAATCGCACGAGGTCATGACGCGCGAAGCATAGGCTCTTCCTCTTGCGGCCGTGGTTTGTGAACATTTTAGAAGTGGTTTGAAGGCCCTAGGCCCTATCATCTAGGAGCAATTGTTCTTGATAGCATTTGCCAGCTGTACGTTTTTCTCAATAATCGGCAGAAATACCTCTTTGAAAATATTCGTGTAAAATCGCACGAGGTCATGAGGCGTGAATCATAGGCTCCTCGTCTTGCGGCCCTGGTTTATGAACATTTTAGAAGTGGTTTGAAGGCCCTAGGCCGTATCATCTAGGAGCTATTGATCTTGAAAGCATTTGCCAGCTGTATGTTTTTCTCAATAATCGGCAGAAATACCTCATTGAAAATATTCGTGTAAAATCGCACGATGTCATGACGCGCGAAACATAGGCTCTGCGTCTTGCGCCCGTGGTTTGTGAACGATTTAGAAGTGTTTTGAAGGCCCTAGGCCATATCATCTAGGACCTATTGAACTTGACAGCATTTGGCAGCTGTACGTTTTTCTCAATAATCGGCAGAAATACCTCATTGAAAATATTCGTGTAAAATCGCACGAGGTCATGACGCGCGAAACATAGGCTCTGCGTCTTGCGCCCGTGGTTTGTGAACAATTTAGAAGTGATTTGAAGGCCCTAGGCCCTATCATCTTGGAGCTATTGATCTTGAAAGCATTTGCTAGCTGTATGGTTTTCTCAATAATCGGCAGTAATACCTCATTGAAAATATTCGTGTAAAATCGCACGAGGTCATGACGCGCGAAACATAGGCTCTGCGTCTTGCGCCCGTGGTTTGTGAACGATTTAGAAGTGTTTTGAAGGCCCTAGGCCGTATCATCTAGGAGCTATTGAACTTGACAGCATTTGGCAGCTGTACGTTTTTCTCAATAATCGGCAGAAATACCTCATTGAAAATATTCGTGTAAAATCGCACGAGGTCATGATGCGTGATTCATAGGCTCTTCGTCTTGCGGCCGTGGTTTATGAACATTTTAGAAGTGGTTTGAAGGCCCTAGGCCCTATCATCTAGGAGCTATTGATCTTGAAAGCATTTGCCAGCTGTATGTTTTTCTCAATAATCGGCAGAATTACCTCATTGAAAATATTAGTGTAAAATCGCACGAGGTCATGACGCGCGAAACATAGGCTCTGCGTCTTGCGCCCGTGGTTTGTGAACAATTTAGATGTGTTTTGAAGGCCCTAGGCCGTATCATCTAGGAGCTATTGATCTTGAAAGCATTTGCCAGCTGTATGTTTTTCTCAATAATCAGCAGAAATACCTCATTGAAAATATTTGTGTAAAATCGCACGAGGTCATGACGCGCGAAACATAGGCTCTGCGTCTTGCGCCCGTGGTTTGTGAACGATTTAGAAGTGTTTTGAAGGCCCTAGGCCGTATCATCTAGGAGCTATTGAACATGAAAGCATTTGGCAGCTGTACGTTTTTCTCAATAATCAGCAGAAATACCTCATTGAAAATATTCGTGTAAAATCGCACGAGGTCATGACGCGCGAAGCACAGGCTCTGCGTCTTGCGCCCGTGGTTTGTGAACAATTTAGAAGTGTTTTGAAGGCCCTAGGCCGTATCATCTAGGAGCTATTGATCTTGAAAGCATATGCCAGATGTATGTTTTTCTCAATAATCGGCAGAAATACCCCATTTATAATATTCGTGTAAAATCGCACGAGGTCATGAGGCGCGAAACATAGGATCTGCGTCTTGCGCCCGTGGTTTGTGAACGATTTAGAAGTGTTTTGAAGGCCCTAGGCCGTATCATCTAGGAGCTATTGAACTTGACAGCATTTGGCAGCTGTACGTTTTTCTCAATAATCGGCAGAAATACCTCATTGAAAATATTCGTGTAAAATCGCACGAGGTCATGACGCGCGAAGCATAGGCTCTTCCTCTTGCGGCCGTGGTTTGTGAACATTTTAGAAGTGGTTTGAAGGCCCTAGGCCGTATCATCTAGGAGCTATTGATCTTGAAAGCATTTGCCAGCTGTATGTTTTTCTCAATAATCGGCAGAAATACCTCATTGAAAATATTTGTGTAAAATCGCACAAGGTCATGACGCGCGAAACATAGGCTCTGCGTCTTGCGCCCGTGGTTTGTGAACGATTTAGAAGTGTTTTGAAGGCCCTAGGCCGTATCATCTAGGACCTATTGATCTTGAAAGCATTTGGCAGCTGTACGTTTTTCTCAATAATCGGCAGAAATACCTCATTGAAAATATTCGTGTAAAATCGCACGAGGTCATGACGCGCGACTCATTGGCTCCGCGTCTTGTGCCCGTGGTTTGAGAACAATTTAGAAGGGATTTGAAGGCCCTAGGCCCTATCATCTAGGAGCTATTGATCTTGAAAGCATTTGCCAGCTGTATGTTTTTCTCAATAATCGGCAGAAATACCTCATTGAAAATATTCGTGTAAAATCGCACGAGGTCATGACGCGCGAAACATAGGCTCTGCGTCTTGCGCCCGTGGTTTGTGAACAATTTAGAAGTGTTTTGAAGGCCCTAGGCCGTATCATCTAGGAGCTATTGAACTTGACAGCATTTGGCAGCTGTACGTTTTTCTCAATAATCGGCAGAAATACCTCATTGAAAATATTCGTGTAAAATCGCACGAGGTCATGACGCGCGAAGCATAGGCTCTTCCTCTTGCGGCCGTGGTTTGTGAACATTTTAGAAGTGGTTTGAAGGCCCTAGGCCCTATCATCTAGGAGCTATTGATCTTGAAAGCATTTGCCAGCTGTACGTTTTTCTCAATAATCAGCAGAAATACCTCATTGATAATATTCGTGTAAAATCGCACGAGGTCATGACGCGCGAAGCATAGGCTCTTCGTCTTGCGGCCGTGGTTTGTGAACATTTTAGAAGTGGTTTGAAGGCCCTAGGCCCTATCATCTAGGAGCTATTGATCTTGAAAGCATTTGCCAGCTGTATGTTTTTCTCAATTATCGGCAGAAATACCTCATTGATAATATTCGTGTAAAATCGCACAAGGTCATGACGCGCGAACCATTGGCTCTGCATCTTGTGCCCGTGGTTTGTGAACAATTTAGAAGTGATTTGAAGGCCCTAGGCCCTATCATCGAGGAGCTATTGATCTTTGAAGCATTTGCCAGCTGTATGTTTTTCTCAATAATCGGCAGAAATACCTCATTGAAAATATTCGTGTAAAATCGCACGAGGTCATGACGCGCGAAACATTGGCTCTGCGTCTTGTGCCCGTGGTTTGTAAACAATTTAGAAGTGATTTGAAGGCCCTAGGCCCTGTCATCTAGGAGCTATTGATCTTGAAAGCATTTGCCAGCTGTATGTTTTTCTGAATAATCGGCAGAAATACCTCATTGAAAATATTCGTGTAAAATCGCACGAGATCATGACGCGCGAAACATAGGCTCTGCGTCTTGCGCCCGTGGTTTGTGAACGATTTAGAAGTGTTTTGAAGGCCCTAGGATGTATCATCTAGGAGCTATTGAACTTGAAAGCATTTGGCAGCTGTACGTTTTTTTCAATAATCGGCAGGAATACCTCATTGAAAATATTCCTGTAAAATCGCACGAGGTCATGACGCGCGAAGCATAGGCTCTTCCTCTTGCGGCCGTGGTTTGTGAACATTTTAGAAGTGGTTTGAAGGCCCTAGGCCCTATCATCTAGGAGCAATTGTTCTTGATAGCATTTGCCAGCTGTACGTTTTTCTCAATAATCGGCAGAAATACCTCTTTGAAAATATTCGTGTAAAATCGCACGAGGTCATGAGGCGTGAATCATAGGCTCCTCGTCTTGCGGCCCTGGTTTATGAACATTTTAGAAGTGGTTTGAAGGCCCTAGGCCGTATCATCTAGGAGCTATTGATCTTGAAAGCATTTGCCAGCTGTATGTTTTTCTCAATAATCGGCAGAAATACCTCATTGAAAATATTCGTGTAAAATCGCACGATGTCATGACGCGCGAAACATAGGCTCTGCGTCTTGCGCCCGTGGTTTGTGAACGATTTAGAAGTGTTTTGAAGGCCCTAGGCCATATCATCTAGGACCTATTGAACTTGACAGCATTTGGCAGCTGTACGTTTTTCTCAATAATCGGCAGAAATACCTCATTGAAAATATTCGTGTAAAATCGCACGAGGTCATGACGCGCGAAACATAGGCTCTGCGTCTTGCGCCCGTGGTTTGTGAACAATTTAGAAGTGATTTGAAGGCCCTAGGCCCTATCATCTTGGAGCTATTGATCTTGAAAGCATTTGCTAGCTGTATGGTTTTCTCAATAATCGGCAGTAATACCTCATTGAAAATATTCGTGTAAAATCGCACGAGGTCATGACGCGCGAAACATAGGCTCTGCGTCTTGCGCCCGTGGTTTGTGAACGATTTAGAAGTGTTTTGAAGGCCCTAGGCCGTATCATCTAGGAGCTATTGAACTTGACAGCATTTGGCAGCTGTACGTTTTTCTCAATAATCGGCAGAAATACCTCATTGAAAATATTCGTGTAAAATCGCACGAGGTCATGATGCGTGATTCATAGGCTCTTCGTCTTGCGGCCGTGGTTTATGAACATTTTAGAAGTGGTTTGAAGGCCCTAGGCCCTATCATCTAGGAGCTATTGATCTTGAAAGCATTTGCCAGCTGTATGTTTTTCTCAATAATCGGCAGAATTACCTCATTGAAAATATTAGTGTAAAATCGCACGAGGTCATGACGCGCGAAACATAGGCTCTGCGTCTTGCGCCCGTGGTTTGTGAACAATTTAGATGTGTTTTGAAGGCCCTAGGCCGTATCATCTAGGAGCTATTGATCTTGAAAGCATTTGCCAGCTGTATGTTTTTCTCAATAATCAGCAGAAATACCTCATTGAAAATATTTGTGTAAAATCGCACGAGGTCATGACGCGCGAAACATAGGCTCTGCGTCTTGCGCCCGTGGTTTGTGAACGATTTAGAAGTGTTTTGAAGGCCCTAGGCCGTATCATCTAGGACCTATTGATCTTGAAAGCATTTGGCAGCTGTACGTTTTTCTCAATAATCGGCAGAAATACCTCATTGAAAATATTTGTGTAAAATCGCACGAGGTCATGACGCGCGACTCATTGGCTCTGCGTCTTGTGCCCGTGGTTTGAGAACAATTTAGAAGGGATTTGAAGGCCCTAGGCCCTATCATCTAGGAGCTATTGATCTTGAAAGCATTTGCCAGCTGTATGTTTTTCTCAATAATCGGCAGAAATACCTCATTGAAAATATTCGTGTAAAATCGCACGAGGTCATGACGCGCGAAACATAGGCTCTGCGTCTTGCGCCCGTGGTTTGTGAACGATTTTGAAGTGTTTTGAAGGCCCTAGGCCGTATCATCTAGGAGCTATTGAACTTGAAAGCATTTGGCAGCTGTACGTTTTTCTCAATAATCAGCAGAAATACCTCATTGAAAATATTCGTGTAAAATCGCACGAGGTCATGACGCGCGAAGCATAGGCTCTGCGTCTTGCGCCCGTGGTTTGTGAACAATTTAGAAGTGTTTTGAACGCCCTAGGCCGTATCATCTAGGAGCTATTGATCTTGAAAGCATTTGGCAGCTGTACGTTTTTCTCAATAATCGGCAGAAATACCTCATTGAAAATATTCGTGTAAAATCGCACGAGGTCATGACGCGCGACTCATTGGCTCTGCGTCTTGTGCCCGTGGTTTGAGAACAATTTAGAAGGGATTTGAAGGCCCTAGGCCCTATCATCTAGGAGCTATTGATCTTGAAAGCATTTGCCAGCTATATGTTTTTCTCAATAATCGGCAGAAATACCTCATTGAAAATATTCGTGTAAAATCGCACGAGGTCATGACGCGCGAAACATAGGCTCTGCGTCTTGCGCCCGTGGTTTGTGAACGATTTAGAAGTGTTTTGAAGGCCCTAGGCCGTATCATCTAGGAGGTATTGAACTTGACAGCATTTGGCAGCTGTACGTTTTTCTCAATAATCGGCAGAAATACCTCATTGAAAATATTCGTGTAAAATCGCACGAGGTCATGACGCGCGAAACATAGGCTCTGCGTCTTGCGCCCGTGGTTTGTGAACAATTTAGAAGTGTTTTGAAGGCCCTAGGCCGTATCATCTAGGAGCTATTGATCTTGAAAGCATATGCCAGATGTATGTTTTTCTCAATAATCGGCAGAAATACCCCATTTATAATATTCGTGTAAAATCGCACGAGGTCATGAGGCGCGAAACATAGGATCTGCGTCTTGCGCCCGTGGTTTGTGAACGATTTAGAAGTGTTTTGAAGGCCCTAGGCCGTATCATCTAGGAGCTATTGAACTTGACAGCATTTGGCAGCTGTACGTTTTTCTCAATAATCGGCAGAAATACCTCATTGAAAATATTCGTGTAAAATCGCACGAGGTCATGATGCGTGATTCATAGGCTCTTCGTCTTGCGGCCGTGGTTCCTGAACATTTTAGAAGTGGTTTGAAGGCCCTAGGCCCTATCATCTAGGAGCTATTGATCTTGAAAGCATTTGCCAGCTGTATGTTTTTCTCAATAATCGGCAGAATTACCTCATTGAAAATATTAGTGTAAAATCGCACGAGGTCATGACGCGCGAAACATAGGCTCTGCGTCTTGCGCCCGTGGTTTGTGAACAATTTAGATGTGTTTTGAAGGCCCTAGGCCGTATCATCTAGGAGCTATTGATCTTGAAAGCATTTGCCAGCTGTATGTTTTTCTCAATAATCAGCAGAAATACCTCATTGAAAATATTTGTGTAAAATCGCACGAGGTCATGACGCGCGAACCATTGGCTCTACGTCTTGTGCCCGTGGTTTGTGAACAATTTAGAAGTGATTTGAAGGCCCTAGGCCCTATCATCTAGGAGCTATTGATCTTGAAAGCATTTGCCAGCTGTATGTTTTTCTCAATAATCGGCAGAAATACCTCATTGAAAATATTCGTGTAAAATCGCACGAGGTCATGACGCGCGAAACATTGGCTCTGCCTCTTGTGCCCGTGGTTTGTGAACAATTTAGAAGTGATTTGAAGGCCCTACGCCCTATCATCTAGGAGCTATTGATCTTGAAAGCATTTGCCAGCTGTATGTTTTTCTCAAAAATCCACGTATATACCTCATTGAAAATATTCGTGTAAAATCGCACGAGGTCATGACGCGCGAAACATAGGCTCTGCGTCTTGCGCCCCTGGTTTGTGAACAATTTAGAAGTGTTTTGAAGGCCCTAGGCCGTATCATCTAGGAGCTATTGAACTTGAAAGCATTTGGCAGCTGTACATTTTTTTCAATAATCGGCAGAAATACCTCATTGAATATATTCGTGTAAAATCGCACGAGGTCATGACCTGCGAAGCATAGGCTCTTCGTCTTGCCTCCGTGGTTTGTGAACATTTTAGAAGTGGTTTGAAGGCCCTATGCCCTATCATCTAGGAGCAATTGATCTTGAAAGCATTTGCCAGCTGTATGTTTTTCTCAAAGATCTGCGGACATACCTCATTGAAAATTTTCGTGTAAAATCGCACGAGGTCATGACGCGCGAAACATTGGTTCTGCGTCTTGTGCCCGTGGTTTGTGAACAATTTAGAAGTGATTTGAAGGCCCTTGGCCCTATCATCTAGGAGCTATTGATCTTGAAAGCATTTGCCAGCTGTATGTTTTTCTCAAAAATCCACGTATAAACCTCATTGAAAATATTCGTGTAAAATCGCACGAGGTCATGACGCGCGAAACATAGGCTCTGCATCTTGCGCCCCTGGTTTGTGAACAATTTAGAAGTGATTTGAAGGCCCTAGGCCCTATCATCTTGGAGCTATTGATCTTGAAAGCATTTGCCAGCTGTACGTTTTTCTCAATAATCGGCAGAAATACCTCTTTGAAAATATTTGTGTAAAATCGCACGAGGTCATGACGCGCGAAACATAGGCTCTGCGTCTTGCGCCCGTGGTTTGTGAACAATTTAGAAGTGTTTTGAAGGCCCTAGGCCGTATCATCTAGGAGCTATTGATCTTGAAAGCATTTGCCAGCTGTATGTTTTTCTCAAAAATCCACGTATATACCTCATTGAAAATATTCGTGTAAAATCGCACAAGGTCATGACGCGCGAAACATAGGCTCTGCGTCTTGCGCCCCTGGATTGTGAACAATTTAGAAGTGTTTTGAAGGCCCTAGGCCGTATCATCTAGGAGCTATTGAACTTGAAAGCATTTGGCAGCTGTACATTTTTCTCAATAATCGGCAGAAATACCTCATTGAAAATATTCGTGTAAAATCGCACGAGGTCATGACGCGCGAAACATAGGCTCTGCGTCTTGCGCCCGTGGTTTGTGAACAATTTAGAAGTGTTTTTAAGGCCCTAGGCCGTATCATCTAGGAGCTATTGAACTTGAAAGCATTTGGCAGCTGTACGTTTTTCTCAATAATCAGCAGAAATACCTCATTGAAAATATTCGTGTAAAATCGCACGAGGTCATGACGCGCGAAGCATAGGCTCTTCGTTTTGCGGCCGTGGTTTGTGAACATTTTAGAAGTGGTTTGAAGGCCCTAGGCCCTAACAACTAGGAGCAATTGAACTTGAAAGCATTTGCCAGCTGTACGTTTTTCTCAATAATCGGCAGAAATACCTCATTGAAAATATTCGTGTAAAATCGCACTAGGTAATGACGCGCGAATCATTGGCTCTGCCTCTTGTGCCCATGGTTTGTGAACAATTTAGAAGTGATTTGAAGGCCCTACGCCCTATCATCTAGGAGCTATTGATCTTGAAAGCATTTGCCAGCTGTATGTTTTTCTCAAAAATCCACGTATATACCTCATTGAAAATATTAGTGTAAAATCGCACGAGGTCATGACGCGCGAAACATAGGCTCTGCGTCTTGTGCCCGTGGTTTGTGAAATATTTAGAAGTGGTTTGAAGGCCCTAGGCCCTAACATCTAGGAGCTATTGATCTTGAAAGCATTTGCCAGCTGTATGTTTTTCTCAATAATCGGCAGAATTACCTCATTGAAAATATTCGTGTAAAATCGCACGAGGTCATGACGCGTGAAACATAGGCTCTGCGTCTTGCGCCTGTGGTTTGTGAACAATTTAGAAGTGTTTTGAAGGCCCTAGGCCGTATCATCTAGGAGCTATTGATCTTGAAAGCATTTGCCAGCTGTATGTTTTTCTCAATAATCGGCAGAAATACCTCATTGAAAATATTCGTGTAAAATCGCACGAGGTCATGACGCGCGAAGCATAGGCTCTGCGTCTTGCGCCCGTGGTTTGTGAACGATTTAGAAGTGTTTTGAAGGCCCTAGGCCGTATCATCTAGGAGCTATTGAACTTGAAAGCATTTGGCAGCTGTACGTTTTTCTCAATAATCGGCAGAAATACCTCATTGAAAATATTCGTGTAAAATCGCACGAGGTCATGACGCGCGACTCATTGGCTCTGCGTCTTGTGCCCGTGGTTTGAGAACAATTTAGAAGGGATTTGAAGGCCCTAGGCCCTATCATCTAGGAGCTATTGATCTTGAAAGCATTTGCCAGCTGTATGTTTTTCTCAATAATCGGCAGAAATACCTCATTGAATATATTCGTGTAAAATCGCACGAGGTCATGAGGCGCGAAACATAGGCTCTGCGTCTTGCGCCCGTGGATTGTGAAATATTTAGAAGTGGTTTGAAGGCCCTAGGCCCTAACATCTAGGAGCTATTGATCTTGAAAGCATTTGCCAGCTGTACGTTTTTCTCAACAATCGGCAGAAATACCTCATTGATAATATTCGTGTAAAATCGTACGAGGTCATGACGCGCGAAACATTGGCTCTGCCTCTTGTGCCCGTGGTTTGTGAACAATTTAGAAGTGATTTGAAGGCCCTATGCCCTATCATCTAGGAGCTATTGATCTTGAAAGCATTTGCCAGCTGTATGTTTTTCTCAAAAATCCACGTATATACCTCATTGAAAATATTCGTGTAAAATCGCACGAGGTCATGACGTGCGAAACATAGGCTCTGCGTCTTGCGCCCGTGGTTTGTGAAATATTTAGAAGTGGTTTGAAGGCCCTAGGCCCCATCATCTAGGAGCTATTGATCTTGAAAGCATTTGCCAGCTGTATGTTTTTCTCAATAATCGGCAGAAATACCTCATTGAAAATATTCGTGTAAAATCGCACGAGGTCATGACGCGCGAAACATTGGCTCTGCTTCTTGTGCCCGTGGTTTGTGAACAATTTAGAAGTGATTTGAAGGCCCTACGCCCTATCATCTAGGAGCTATTGATCTTGAAAGCATTTGCCAGCTGTATGTTTTTCTCAAAAAACCATGTATATGCCTCATTGAAAATATTTGTGTAAAATCGCACAAGGTCATGACGCGCGAATCATAGGCTCTGCGTCTTGCGCCCCTGGTTTGTGAACAATTTAGAAGTGTTTTGAAGGCCCTAGGCCGTATCATCTAGGAGCTATTTAACTTGAAAGCATTTGACATTTGTACGTTTTTCTCAATAATCGGCAGAAATACCTCATTGAAAATATTCGTGTAAAATCGCACGAGGTCATGACGCGCAAAGCATAGGCTCTTCGTCTTGCGGCCGTGGTTTGTGAACATTTTAGAAGTGGTTTGAAGGCCCTAGGCCCTAACATCTAGGAGCTATTGATCTTGGAAGCATTTGCCAGCTGTATGTTTTTCTCAATAATCGGCAGAAATACCTCATTGATAATATTCGTGTAAAATCGCACGAGGTCATGACGCGCGAACCATTGGCTCTGCGTCTTGTGCCCGTGGTTTGTGAACAATTTAGAAGTGATTTGAAGGCCCTAGGCCCTATCATCTAGGAGCTATTGATCTTGAAAGCATTTGCCAGCTGTATTTTTTTCTCAATAATCGGCAGAAATACCTCATTGAAAATATTCGTGTAAAATCGCACGAGGTCATGACGCGCGAAACATAGGCTCTGCATCTTGCGCCCGTGGTTTGTGAACAATTTAGAATTGTTTTGAAGGCCCTAGGCCGTATCATCTAGGAGCTATTGATCTTGAAAGCATTCGCCAGCTGTATGTTTTTCTCAATAATCTCCAGAAATTCCTCATTGAAAATATTTGTGTAAAATCGCACGAGGTCATGACGCGCGAAACATAGGCTCTGCGTCTTGCGCCCGTGGTTTGTGAAAGATTTAGAAGTGTTTTGAAGGCCCTAGGCCGTATCATCTAGGAGCTATTGAACTTGAAAGCATTTGGCAGCTGTACGTTTTTCTCAATAATCGGCAGAAATACCTCATTGAAAATATTCATGTAAAATCGCACGAGGTCATGACGCGCGAAGCATAGGCTCTTCCTCTTGCGGCCGTGGTTTGTGAACATTTTAGAAGTGGTTTGAAGGCCCTAGGCCCTATCATCTAGGAGGTATTGATCTTGAAAGCATTTGCCAGCTGTACGTTTTTCTCAATAATCGGCAGAAATACCTCTTTGAAAATATTCGTGTAAAATCGCACGAGGTCATGACGCGCGAAGCATAGGCTCTTTCTCTTGCGGCCGTGGTTTGTGAACATTTTAGAAGTGGTTTGAAGGCCCTAGGCCGTATCATCTAGGAGCCATTGATCTTGAAAGCATTTGCCAGCTGTATGTTTTTCTCAATAATCGGCAGAAATACCCCATTGAAAATATTCGTGTCAAATCGCACGAGGTCATGAGGTGCGAAACATAGAATCTGCGTCTTGCGCCCGTGGTTTGTGAACGATTTAGAAGTGTTTTGAAGGCCCTAGGCCGTCTCATCTAGGAGCTATTGAACTTGACAGCATTTGGCAGCTGTACGTTTTTCTCAATAATCGGCAGAAATACCTCATTGAAAATATTCGTGTAAAATCGCACGAGTTCATGACGCGCGAAGCATAAGCTCTTCCTCTTGCGGCCGTGGTTTGTGAACATTTTAGAAGTGGTTTGAAGGCCCTAGGCCCTATCTTCTAGGAGCTATTGATCTTGAAAGCATTTGCCAGCTGTACGTTATTCTCAATAATCGGCAGAAATTCCTCTTTGAAAATATTCGTGTAAAATCCCACGAGGTCATGACGCGTGAATCATAGGCTCTTCGTCTTGCGGCCGTGGTTTATGAACATTTTAGAAGTGGTTTGAAGGCCCTAGGCCCTATCATCTAGGAGCTATTGATCTTGAAAGCATTTGCCAGCTGTGTGTTTTTCTCAATAATCGGCAGAATTACCTCATTGAAAATATTCGTGTAAAATCGCACGAGGTCATGACGCGCGAAACATAGGCTCTGCGTCTTGCGCCCGTGGTTTGAGAACAATTTAGAAGGGATTTGAAGGCCCTAGGCCCTATCATCTTGGAGCTATTGATCTTGAAAGCATTTGCCAGCTGTACGTTTTTCTCAATAATCGGCAGATATACCCCATTGATAATATTCGTGTAAAATCGCACGAGGTCATGAGGTGCGAATCATAAGATCTGCGTCTTGCGCCCGTGGTTTGTGAACGATTTTGAAGTGTTTTGAAGGCCCTAGGCCGTATCATCTAGGAGCTATTGAACTTGACAGCATTTGGCAGCTGTACGTTTTTCTCAATAATCGGCAGAAATACCTCATTGAAAATATTCGTGTAAAATCGCACGAGTTCATGACGCGCAAAGCATAGGCTCTTTTTCTTGCGGCCGTGGTTTGTGAACATTTTAGAAGTGGTTTTAAGGCCCTAGGCCCTATCATCTAGGAGCAATTGATCTTGAAAGCATTTGCCAGCTGTATTTTTTTTTCTTAAATCTGCGGACATACCTCAATGAAAATATTCGTGTAAAATCGCACGAGGTCATGACGCGCGAAACATTGGCTCTGCGTCTTGTGCCCGTGGTTTGAGAACAATTAAGAATAGATTTGAAGGCCCTAGGCCCTATCATCTAGGAGCTATTGAGCTTGAAAGCATTTGCCAGCTGTATGTTTTTCTCAATAATCGGCAGAATTACCTCATTGAAAATATTCGTGTAAAATCGCACGATGTCATGACGCGCGAAACATAGGCTCTGCGTCTTGCGCCCGTGGTTTGTGAACAATTTATAAGTGTTTTGAAGGCCCTAGGCCGTATCATCTAGGTGCTATTGATCTTGAAAGCATTTGCCAGCTGTATGTTTTTCTCAAAAATCTGCGGACATACCTCAATGAAAATATTCGTGTAAAATCGCACGAGGTCATGACGCGCGAAGCATTGGCTCTGCGTCTTGTGCCCGTGGTTTGAGAACAATTTAGAAGAGATTTGACGGCCCTAGGCCCTATCATCTAGGAGCTATTGATCTTGAAAGCATTTGCCAGCTGTATGTTTTTCTCAATAATCGGCAGAAATTCTTCATTGAAAATATTCGTGTAAAATCGCACGAGGTCATGACGCGCGCAGCATAGGCTCTCCGTCTTGCGCCCGTGGTTTGTGAACAATTTAGAAGTGTTTTGAAGGCCCTAGGCCGTATCATCTAGGAGCTATTGATCTTGAAAGCATTTGCCAGCTGTACGTTTTTCTCAATAATCGGCAGAAATACCTCATTGAAAATATTTGTGTAAAATCGCACAAGGTCATGACGCCTGAATCCTAGGCTCTTCGTCTTGCGGCCGTGGTATATGAACATTTTAGAAGTGGTTTGAAGGCCCTAGGCCCTATCATCTAGGAGCTATTGATCTTGAAAGCATTTGCCAGCTGTATGTTTTTCTCAATAATCGGCAGAATTACCTCATTGAAAATATTCGTGTATAATCGCACGAGGTCATGACGCGCGAGACATAGGCTCTGCGTCTTGCGCCCGTGGTTTGTGAACAATTTAGAAGTGATTTGAAGGCCCTAGGCCGTATCATCTAGGAGCTATTGATCTTGAAAGCATTTGCCAGCTGTATGTTTTTCTCAAAAATCTGCGGACATACCTCATTGAAAATATTCGTGTAAAATCGCACGAGGTCATGACACGCGAAACATAGGCTCTGCCTCTTGCGCCCGTGGTTTGTGAACGATTTAGAAGTGTTTTGAAGGCCCTAGGCCCTATCATCTAGGAGCTATTGATCTTGAAAGCATTTGCCAGCTGTACGTTTTTCTCAATAATCGGCAGAAATACCTCTTTGAATATATTCGTGTAAAATCGCACGAGGTCATGACCCGCGAAGCATAGGCTCTTCGTCTTGCTGCCGTGGTTTGTGAACATTTTAGAAGTGGTTTGAAGGCCCTAGGCCCTATCATCTAGGAGCTATTGATCTTGAAAGCATTTGCCAGCTGTATGTTTTTCTCAATAATCCGCAGATATACCTCATTGAAAATATTTGTGTAAAATCGCACGAGGTCATGACGCGTGAAACATTTGCTCTGCGTCTTGCGCCCGTGGTTTGTGAACAATTTAGAAGTGATTTGAAGGCCCTAGGCCCTATCATCTTGGAGCTATTGATCTTGAAAGCATTTGCTAGCTGTATGGTTTTCTCAATAATCGGCAGAAATACCTCATTGAAAATATTCGTGTAAAATCGCACGAGGTCATGACGCGCGAAACATAGGCTCTGCGTCTTGCGCCCGTGGTTTGTGAACAATTTAGAAGTGTTTCGAAGGCCCTAGGCCGTATCATCTAGGAGCTATTGAACTTGAAAGCATTTGGCAGCTGTACGTTTTTCTCAATAATCAGCAGAAATTCCTCATTGAAAATATTTGTGTAAAATCGCACGAGGTCATGACGCGCGCATCATAGGCTCTGCGTCTTGCGCCCGTGGTTTGTGAACAATTTAGAAGTGTTTTGAAGGCCCTAGGCCGTATCATCTAGGAGCTATTGATCTTGAAAGCATTTGCCTGCTGTATGTTTTTCTCAATAATCGGCAGAAATACCTCATTGAAAATATTCGTGTAAAATCGCACGAGGTCATGACGCGCGAAGCATAGGCTCTTCCTCTTGCGGCCGTGGTTTGTGAACATTTTAGAAGTAGTTTGATGGCCCTAGGCCCTATCATCTAGAAGCTATTGTTCTTGAAAGCATTTGCCAGCTGTACGTTTTTCTCAATAATCGGCAGAAATACCTCTTTGACAATATTCGTGTAAAATCGCACGAGGTCATGACCCGCGAAGCATAGGCTCTTCGTCTTGCGGCCGTGGTTTGTGAACATTTTAGAAGTGGTTTGAAGGCCCTAGGCCCTATCATCTAGGAGCTATTGATCTTGAAAGCATTTGCCAGCTGTATGTTTTTCTCAATAATCCGCAGATATACCTCATTGAAAATATTTGTGTAAAATTGCACGAGGTCATGACGCGTGAAACATTTGCTCTGCGTCTTGCGCCCGTGGTTTGTGAACAATTTAGAAGTGATTTGAAGGCCCTAGGCCCTATCATCTTGGAGCTATTGATCTTGAAAGCATTTGCTAGCTGTATGGTTTTCTCAATAATCGGCAGAAATACCTCATTGAAAATATTAGTGTAAAATCGCACGAGGTCATGACGCACGAAACATAGGCTCTGCGTCTTGCGCCCGTGGTTTGTGAACAATTTAGAAGTGTTTTGAAGGCCCTAGGCCGTATCATCTAGGAGCTATTGAACTTGAAAGCATTTGGCAGCTGTATGTTTTTCTCAATAATCAGCAGAAATACCTCATTGAAAATATTCGTGTAAAATCGCACGAGGTCATGAGGCGCGAAACATAGGATCTGCGTCTTGCGCCCGTGGTTTGTGAACGATTTAGAAGTGTTTTGAAGGCCCTAGGCCGTATCATCTAGGAGCTATTGAACCTGACAGCATTTGGCAGCTGTACGTTTTTCTCAATAATCGGCAGAATTACCTCATTGAAAATATTTGTGTAAAATCGCACGAGGTCATGACGCGCGAAGCATAGGCTCTTCCTCTTGCGGCCGTGGTTTGTGAACATTTTAGAAGTAGTGTGATGTCCCTAGGCCCTATCATCTAGAAGCTATTGATCTTGAAAGCATTTGCCAGCTGTACGTTTTTCTCAATAATCGGCAGAAATACCTCTTTGACAATATTCGTGTAAAATCGCACGAGGTCATGACGCGTGAATCATAGGCTCTTCGTTTTGCGGCCCTGGTTTATGAACATTTTAGAAGTGGTTTGAAGGCCCTAGGCCCTATCATCTAGGAGCTATTGATCTTGAAAGCATTTGCCAGCTGTATGTTTTTCTCAATAATCGGCAGAATTACCTCATTGAAAATATTTGTGTAAAATCGCACGAGGTCATGACAAGCGAAACATAGGCTCTGCGTCTTGCGCCCGTGGTTTGTGAACGATTTAGAAGTGTTTTGAAGCCCCTAGGCCGTATCATCTAGGAGCTATTGAACTTGAAAGCATTTGGCAGCTGTACGTTTCTCTCAATAATCGGCAGAAATACCTCATTGAAAATATTCGTGTAAAATTGCACGAGGTCATGACGCGCGAAGCATAGGCTCTTCGTCTTGCCGCCGTGGTTTGTGAACATTTTAGAAGTGGTTTGAAGGCCCTAGGCCCTATCATCTATGAGCAATTGATCTTGAAAGCATTTGCCAGCTGTATGTTTTTCTCAAAAATCTGCCGATATACCTCATTGAAAATTTTCGTGTAAAATCGCACGAGGTCATGACCCGCGAAACATTGGCTCTGCGTCTTGTGCCCGTGGTTTGAGAACAATTTAGAAGAGATTTGAAGGCCCTAGGCCCTATCATCTAGGAGCTATTGATCTTGAAAGCATTTGCCAGCTGTATGTTTTTCTCAATAATCGGCAGAATTACCTCATTGAAAATATTCGTGTAAAATCGCACAAGGTCATGACGCGTGAAACATAGGCTCTCCGTTTTGCGCCCGTGGTTTGTGAACGATTTAGAAGTGTTTTGAAGGCCCTAGGCTGTATCATCTAGGAGCTATTGAACTTGAAATCATTTGGCAGCTGTACGTTTTTCTCAATAATCGGCAGAAATACCTCATTGATTATATTCGTGTAAAATCGCACGAGGTCATGACGCGCGAAGCATAGGCTCTTCGTCTTGCCGCCGTGGTTTGTGAATATTTTAGAAGTGGTTTGAAGGCCCTAGGTCCTATCATCTAGGAGCTATTGATCTTGAAAGCATTTGCCAGCTTTACGTTTTTCTCAATAATCGGCAGAAATACCTCATTGAAAATATTTGTGTGAAATTGCACGAGGTCATGACGCGCGAAACATAGGCTCTTCGTCTTGCGCCCGTGGTTTGTGAAGAATTTAGAAGTGTTTTGAAGGCCCTAGGCCGTATCATCTAGGAGCTATTGAACTTGAAAGCATTTGCCAGCTGTATGTTTTTCTCAAAAATCCACGTATATACCTCATTGAAAATATTCGTGTAAAATCGCACGAGGTCATGACCCGCGAAACATAGGCTCTGCGTCTTGTGCCCGTGGTTTGAGAACAATTTAGCAGGGATTTGAAGGCCCTAGGCCGTATCATCTAGGAGCTATTGAACTTGAAAGCATTTGGCAGCTGTACGTTTTTCTCAATAATCGGCAGAAATACCTCATTGATAATATTCGTGTAAAATCGCACGAGGTCATGACGCGCGAAGCATAGGCTCTTCGTATTGCGGCCGTGGTTTGTAAACATTTTAGAAGTGGTTTTTAGGCCCTAGGCCCTATCATCTAGGAGCTATTGATCTTGAAAGCATTTGCCAGCTGTATGTTTTTCTCAATAATCGGCAGAAATACCTCATTGAAAATATTCGTGTAAAATCGCACGAGGTCATGTCGCGCGAAACATAGGCTCTGCGTCTTGCGCCCGTGGTTTGTGAACAATTTAGAAGTGTTTTGAAGGCCCTAGGCCGTATCATCTAGGAGCTATTGAACTTGAAAGCATTTGTCAGCTGTACGTTTTTTTCAATAATCGGCAGAAATGCCTCATTGAAAATATTCGTGTAAAATCGCACGAGGTCATTACGCGCGAAACATAGGCTCTGCATCTTGCGCCCGTGGTTTGTGAACAATTTAGAATTGTTTTGAAGGCCCTAGGCCGTATCATCTAGGAGCTATTGAACTTGAAAGCATTTGTCAGCTGTACGTTTTTTTCAAAAATCGGCAGAAATACCTCATTGAAAATATTTGTGTAAAATCGCACGAGGTCATGACGCGCGAAGCATAGGCTCTTCGTCTTGCCGCCGTGGTTTGTGAACATTTTAGAAGTGGTTTGAAGGCCCTCGGCCCTATCATCTAGGAGCAATTGATCTTGAAAGCATTTGCCAGCTGTACGTTTTTCTCAATAATCGGCAGAAATACCTCATTGAATATATTCGTGTAAAATCGCACGAGGTCATGACGCGCGAAGCATAGGCTCTGCGTCTTGCCGCCGTGGTTTGTGAACATTTTAGAAGTGGTTTGAAGGCCCTAGGCCCTATCATCTAGGAGCAATTGATCTTGAAAGCATTTGCCAGCTGTATGTTTTTCTCAAAAATCTGCCGATATACCTCATTGAAAATTTTCATGTAAAATCGCACGAGGTCATGACGCGCGAAACATTGGCTCTGCGTCTTGTGCCCGTGGTTTGAGAACAATTTAGAAGAGATTTGAAGGCCCTAGGCCCTATCATCTAGGAGCTATTGATCTTGAAAGCATTTGCCAGCTGTATGTTTTTCTCAATAATCGGCAGAATTACCTCATTGAAAATATTCGTGTATAATCGCACGAGGTCATGACGCGCGAAACATAGGCTCTCCGTTTTGCGCCCGTGGTTTGTGAACGATTTAGAAGTGTTTTGAAGGCCCTAGGCTGTATCATCTAGGAGCTATTGAACTTGAAAGCATTTGGCAGCTGTACGTTTTTCTCAATAATCGGCAGAAATACCTTATTGATTATATTCGTGTAAAATCGCACGAGGTCATGACGCGCGAAGCATAGGCTCTTCGTCTTACCGCCGTGGTTTGTGAACATTTTAGAAGTGGTTTGAAGGTCCTAGGTCCTATCATCTAGGAGCTATTGATCTTGAAAGCATTTGCCAGCTGTACGTTTTTCTCAATAATCGGCAGAAATACCTCATTGAAAATATTCGTGTATAATCGCACGAGGTCATGACGCGCGAAACATAGGCTCTTCGTCTTGCGCCCGTGGTTTGTGAACAATTTAGAAGTGTTTTGAAGGCCCTAGGCCGTATCATCTAGGAGCTATTGAACTTGAAAGCATTTGGCAGCTGTACGTTTTTCTCAATAATCAGCAGAAATACCTCATTGAAAATATTCGTGTAAAATCGCACGAGGTCATGACGCGCGAAACATTGGCTCTGCGTCTTGTGCCCGTGGTTTGAGAACAATTTAGCAGGGATTTGAAGACCCTAGGCCCTATCATCTAGGAGCTATTGATCTTGAAAGCATTTGCCAGCTGTATGTTTTTCTGAATAATCGGCAGAAATTCCTCATTGAAAATATTCGTGTAAAATCGCACGAGGTCATGACGTGCAAATCATAGGCTCTGCGTCTTGCGCCCATGGTTTCTGAACAATTTAGAAGTGTTTTGAAGGCCCTAGGCCGTATCATCTAGGAGCTATTGAACTTGAAAGCATTTGGCAGCTGTACGTTTTTCTCAATAATCGGCAGAAATACCTCATTGAAAATATTCATGTAAAATCGCACGAGGTCATGACGCGCGAAGCATAGGCTCTTCCTCTTGCGGCCGTGGTTTGTGAACATTTTAGAAGTGGTTTGAAGGCCCTAGGCCGTATCATCTAGGAGCTATTGATCTTGAAAGCATTTGCCAGCTGTACGTTTTTCTCAATAATCGGCAGAAATACCTCTTTGAAAATATTTGTGTAAAATCGCACGAGGTCAAGACGCGCGAAACATACGCCCTGCGTCTTGCGCCCGTGGTTTGTGAACAATTTAGAAGTGTTTTGAAGGCCCTAGGCCGTATCATCTAGGAGCTATTTATCTTGAAAGCATTTGCCAGCTGTATGTTTTTCTCAAAAATCCACGTATATACCTCATTGAAAATATTCGTGTAAAATCGCACGAGGTCATGACCCGCGAAACATAGGCTCTGCGTCTTGCGCCCCTGGTTTGTGAACAATTTAGAAGTGTTTTGAAGGCCCTAGGCCGTATCATCTAGGAGCTATTGAACTTGAAAGCATTTGCCAGCTGTATGTTTTTCTGAATAATCGGCAGAAATACCTCATTGAAAATATTCGTGTAAAATCGCACGAGGTCATGACGCGCGAAGCATAGGCTCTTCGTCTTGCCGCCGTGGTTTGTGAACATTTTAGAAGTGTTTTGAAGGCCCTAGGCCGTATCATCTAGGAGCTATTGATCTTGAAAGCATTTGCCAGCTGTATGTTTTTCTCAATAATCGGCAGAAATACCCCATTGAAAATATTCGTGTAAAATCGCACGAGGTCATGAGGTGCGAAACATAGGATCTGCGTCTTGCGCCTGTGGTTTGTGAACGATTTAGAAGTGTTTTGAAGGCCCTAGGCCGTATCATCTAGGAGCTATTGAACTTGACAGCATTTGGCAGCTGTACGTTTTTCTCAATAATCGGCAGAAATACCTCATTGAAAATATTCGTGTAAAATCGCACGAGTTCATGACGCGCGATGCATAGGCTCTTCCTCTTGCGGCCGTGGTTTGTGAACATTTTAGAAGTGGTTTGAAGGCCCTAGGCCCTATCATCTAGGAGCTATTGATCTTGAAAGCATTTGCCAGCTGTACGTTTTTCTCAATAATCGGCAGAAATACCTCATTGAAAATATTCGTGTAAAATCGCACGAGGTCATGACGCGTGAATCATAGGCTCTTCGTCTTGCGGCCGTGGTTTATGAACATTTTAGAAGTGGTTTGAAGGCCCTAGGCCCTATCATCTAGGAGCTATTGATCTTGAAAGCATTTGCCAGCTGTATGTTTTTCTCAATAATCGGCAGAATTACCTCATTGAAAATATTCGTGTAAAATCGCACGAGGTCATGACTCGCGAAACATAGGCTCTGCGTCTTGCGCCCCTGGTTTGTGAACAATTTAGAAGTGTTTTGAAGGCCCTAGGCCCTATCATCTAGGAGCTATTGAACTTGAAAGCATTTGGCAGCTGTACGTTTTTCTCAATAATCGGCAGAAATACCTCATTGATAATATTCGTGTAAAATCGCACGAGGTCATGACGCGCGAAGCATAGGCTCTTCGTATTGCGGCCGTGGTTTGTAAATATTTTAGAAGTGGTTTTTAGGCCCTAGGCCCTATCATCTAGGAGCTATTGATCTTGAAAGCATTTGCCAGCTGTATGTTTTTCTCAATAATCGGCAGAAATACCTCATTGAAAATATTCGTGTAAAATCGCACGAGGTCATGACGCGCGAAACATAGGCTCTGCGTCTTGCGCCCGTGGTTTGTGAACAATTTAGAAGTGTTTTGAAGGCCCTAGGCCGTATCATCTAGGAGCTATTGAACTTGAAAGCATTTGTCAGCTGTACGTTTTTTTCAATAATCGGCAGATATGCCTCATTGAAAATATTCGTGTAAAATCGCACGAGGTCATGACGCGCGAAATATAGGCTCTGCATCTTGCGCCCGTGGTTTGTGAACAATTTAGAATTGTTTTGAAGGCCCTAGGCCGTATCATCTAGGAGCTATTGAACTTGAAAGCATTTGTCAGCTGTACGTTTTTTTCAAAAATCGGCAGAAATACCTCATTGAAAATATTCGTGTAAAATCGCACGAGGTCATGACGCGCGAAGCATAGGCTCTTCGTCTTGCCGCCGTGGTTTGTGAACATTTTAGAAGTGGTTTGAAGGCCCTCGGCCCTATCATCTAGGAGCAATTGATCTTGAAAGCATTTGCCAGCTGTATGTTTTTCTCAACAATCTGCGGACATACCTCATTGAAAATATTCGTGTATAATCGCACGAGGTCATGACGCCCGAAACATTGGCTCTGCGTCTTGTGCCCGTGGTTTGAGAACAATTTAGAAGGGATTTGAAGGCCCTAGGCCCTATCATCTAGGAGCTATTGATCTTGAAAGCATTTGCCAGCTGTATGTTTTTCTGAATAATCGGCAGAAATACCTCATTGAAAATATTCGTGTAAAATCGCACGAGGTCATGACGCGCAAAACATAGGCTCTGCGTCTTGCGCCCGTGGTTTGTGAACGATTTAGAAGTGTTTTGAAGGCCCTAGGCTGTATCATCTAGGAGCTATTGAACTTGAAAGCATTTGGCAGCTGTACGTTTTTCTCAATAATCGGCAGAAATACCTCATTGATTATATTCGTGTAAAATCGCACGAGGTCATGACGCGCGAAGCATAGGCTCTTCGTCTTGCCGCCGTGGTTTGTGAACATTTTAGAAGTGTTTTGAAGGCCCTAGGCCGTATCATCTAGGAGCTATTGATCTTGAAAGCATTTGCCAGCTGTATGTTTTTCTCAATAATCGGCAGAAATACCCCATTGAAAATATTCGTGTAAAATCGCACGAGGTCATGAGGTGCGAAACATAGGATCTGCGTCTTGCGCCTGTGGTTTGTGAACGATTTAGAAGTGTTTTGAAGGCCCTAGGCCATATCATCTAGGAGCTATTGAACTTGACAGCATTTGGCAGCTGTACGTTTTTCTCAATAATCTGCAGAAATACCTCATTGAAAATATTCGTGTAAAATCGCACGAGTTCATGACGCGCGAAGCATAGGCTCTTCCTCTTGCGGCCGTGGTTTGTGAACATTTTAGAAGTGGTTTGAAGGCCCTAGGCCCTATCATCTAGGAGCTATTGATCTTGAAAGCATTTGCCAGCTGTACGTTTTTCTCAATAATCGGCAGAAATACCTCATTGAAAATATTCGTGTAAAATCGCACGAGGTCATGACGCGTGAATCATAGGCTCTTCGTCTTGCGGCCGTGGTATATGAACATTTTAGAAGTGGTTTGAAGGCCCTAGGCCCTATCATCTAGGAGCTATTGATCTTGAAAGCATTTGCCAGCTGTATGTTTTTCTCAATAATCGGCAGAATTACCTCATTGAAAATATTCGTGTAAAATCGCACGAGGTCATGACGCGCGAAACATAGGCTCTGCGTCTTGCGCCCCTGGTTTGTGAACAATTTAGAAGTGTTTTGAAGGCCCTAGGCCCTATCATCTAGGAGCTATTGAACTTGAAAGCATTTGGCAGCTGTACGTTTTTCTCAATAATCGGCAGAAATACCTCATTGATAATATTCGTGTAAAATCGCACGAGGTCATGACGCGCGAAGCATAGGCTCTTCGTATTGCGGCCGTGGTTTGTAAATATTTTAGAAGTGGTTTTTAGGCCCTAGGCCCTATCATCTAGGAGCTATTGATCTTGAAAGCATTTGCCAGCTGTATGTTTTTCTCAATAATCGGCAGAAATACCTCATTGAAAATATTCGTGTAAAATCGCACGAGGTCATGACGCGCGAAACATAGGCTCTGCGTCTTGCGCCCGTGGTTTGTGAACAATTTAGAAGTGTTTTGAAGGCCCTAGGCCGTATCATCTAGGAGCTATTGAACTTGAAAGCATTTGTCAGCTGTACGTTTTTTTCAATAATCGGCAGATATGCCTCATTGAAAATATTCGTGTAAAATCGCACGAGGTCATGACGCGCGAAACATAGGCTCTGCATCTTGCGCCCGTGGTTTGTGAACAATTTAGAATTGTTTTGAAGGCCCTAGGCCGTATCATCTAGGAGCTATTGAACTTGAAAGCATTTGTCAGCTGTACGTTTTTTCAAAAATCGGCAGAAATACCTCATTGAAAATATTTGTGTAAAATCGCACGAGGTCATGACGCGCGAAGCATAGGCTCTTCGTCTTGCCGCCGTGGTTTGTGAACATTTTAGAAGTGGTTTGAAGGCCCTCGGCCCTATCATCTAGGAGCAATTGATCTTGAAAGCATTTGCCAGCTGTATGTTTTTCTCAACAATCTGCGGACATACCTCATTGAAAATATTCGTGTATAATCGCACGAGGTCATGACGCCCGAAACATTGGCTCTGCGTCTTGTGCCCGTGGTTTGAGAACAATTTAGAAGGGATTTGAAGGCCCTAGGCCCTATCATCTAGGAGCTATTGATCTTGAAAGCATTTGCCAGCTGTATGTTTTTCTGAATAATCGGCAGAAATACCTCATTGATTATATTCGTGTAAAATCGCACGAGGTCATGACGCGCGATGCATAGGCTCTTCGTCTTGCCGCCGTGGTTTGTGAACATTTTAGAAGTGTTTTGAAGGCCCTAGGCCGTATCATCTAGGAGCTATTGGTCTTGAAAGCATTTGCCAGCTGTATGTTTTTCTCAATAATCGGCAGAAATACCCCATTCAAAATATTCGTGTAAAATCGCACGAGGTCATGAGGTGCGAAACATAGGATCTGCGTCTTGCGCCTGTGGTTTGTGAACGATTTAGAAGTGTTTTGAAGGCCCTAGGCCATATCATCTAGGAGCTATTGAACTTGACAGCATTTGGCAGCTGTACGTTTTTCTCAATAATCGGCAGAAATACCTCATTGAAAATATTCGTGTAAAATCGCAGAAGGTCATGAAGCGCGACTCATTGGCTCTGCGTCTTGTGCCCGTGGTTTGAGAACAATTTAGAAGGGATTTGAAGGCCCTAGGCCGTATCATCTAGGAGCTATTGAACTTGAAAGGATTTGGCAGCTGTACGTTTTTCTCAATAATCGGCAGAAATACCTCATTGAAAATATTCGTGTAAAATCGCACAAGGTCATGACGCGCGACTCATTGGCTCTGCGTCTTGTGCCCGTGGTTTGAGAACAATTTAGAAGGGATTTGAAGGCCCTAGGCCCTATCATCTAGGAGCTATTGATCTTGAAAGCATTTGCCAGCTGCATGTTTTTCTCAATAATCGGCAGAAATACCTCATTGAAAATATTCGTGTAAAATCGCACGAGGTCATGACGCGCGAAACATAGGCTCTGCGTCTTGCGCCCGTGGTTTGTGAAATATTTAGAAGTGGTTTGAAGGCCCTAGGCCCTAACGTCTAGGAGCTATTGATCTTGAAAGCATTTGCCAGCTGTACGTTTTTCTCAATAATCGGCAGAAATACCTCATTGATAATATTCGTGTAAAATCGCACGAGGTCATGACGCGCGAAACATAGGCTCTGCGTCTTGCGCCCGTGGTTTGTGAACATTTTAGAAGTGGTTTGAAGGCCCTAGGCCCTAACATCTAGGAGCTATTGATCTTGAAAGCATTTGCCAGCTGGATGTTTTTCTCAATAATCGGCAGAAATACCTCATTGAAAATATTCGTGTAAAATCGCACGAGGTCATGACGCGCGAAACATAGGCTCTGCGTCTTGCGCCCGTGGTTTGTGAACATTTTAGAAGTGGTTTGAAGGCCCTAGGCCCTATCATCTAGGAGCTATTGATCTTGAAAGCATTTGCCAGCTGTACGTTTTTCTCAATAATCGGCAGAAATACCTCATTGAAAATATTCGTGTAAAATCGCACGAGGTCATGACGCGTGAATCATAGGCTCTTCGTCTTGCGGCCGTGGTTTATGAACATTTTAGAAGTGGTTTGAAGGCCCTAGGCCCTATCATCTAGGAGCTATTTATCTTGAAAGCATTTGCCAGCTGTATGTTTTTCTCAATAATCGGCAGAATTACCTCATTGAAAATATTCGTGTAAAATCGCACGAGGTCATGACGCGCGAAACATAGGCTCTGCGTCTTGCGCCCGTGGTTTGTGAACAATTTAGAAGTGTTTTGAAGGCCCTAGGCCGTATCATCTAGGAGCTATTGAACTTGAAAGGATTTGGCAGCTGTACGTTTTTCTCAATAATCAGCAGAAATACCTCATTGAAAATATTCGTGTAAAATCGCACAAGGTCATGACGCGCGACTCATTGGCTCTGCGTCTTGTGCCCGTGGTTTGAGAACAATTTAGAAGGGATTTGAAGGCCCTAGGCCCTATCATCTAGGAGTTATTGATCTTGAAAGCATTTGCCAGCTGCATGTTTTTCTCAATAATCGGCAGAAATACCTCATTGAAAATATTCGTGTAAAATCGCACGAGGTCATGACGCGCGAAACATAGGCTCTGCGTCTTGCGCCCGTGGTTTGTGAAATATTTAGAAGTGGTTTGAAGGCCCTAGGCCCTAACATCTAGGAGCTATTGATCTTGAAAGCATTTGCCAGCTGTACGTTTTTCTCAATAATCGGCAGAAATACCTCATTGATAATATTCGTGTAAAATCGCACGAGGTCATGACGCGCGGACCATTGGCTCTGCGTCTTGTGCCCGTGGTTTGTGAACAATTTAAAAGTGATTTGTAGGCCCTAGGCCCTATCATCTAGGAGCTATTGATCTTGAAAGCATTTGCCAGCTGTATGTTTTTCTCAATAATCGGCAGAAATACCTCATTGACAATATTCGTGTAAAATCGCACAAGGTCATGACGCGCGAAACATTGGCTCTGCGTCTTGTGCCCGTGGTTTGTGAACAATTTAGAAGTGATTTGAAGGCTCTAGGAGCTATTGATCTTGAAAGCATTTGCCAGCTGTATGTTTTTCTCAATAATCCACGTATATACCTCATTGAAAATATTCGTGTAAAATCGCACGAGGTCATGACGCGCGAAACATAGGCTCTGCGTCTTGCGCCCCTGGTTTGTGAACAATTTAGAAGTGTTTTGAAGGCCCTAGGCCGTATCATCTAGGAGCTATTGAACTTGAAAGCATTTGCCAGCTGTACGTTTTTCTCAATAATCGGCAGAAAAACCTCATTGAAAATATTCGTGTAAAATCGCACGAGGTCATGACGCGCGAAGCATAGGCTCTGCGTCTTGCGCCGGTGGTTTGTGAACAATTTAGAAGTGTTTTGAAGGCCCTTGGCCGTATCATCTAGGAGCTATTTAACTTGAAAGCATTTGGCATTTGTACGTTTTTCTCAATAATCGGCAGAAATACCTCATTGAAAATATTCGTGTAAAATCGCACGAGGTCATGACGCGCGAAGCATAGGCTCTTCGTCTTGCGGCCGTGGTTTGTGAACATTTTAGAAGTGGTTTTAAGGCCCTAGGCCCTATCATCTAGGAGCTATTGATCTTGAAAGCATTTGCCAGCTGTATGTTTTTCTCAATAATCGGCAGAAATACCTCATTGAAAATATTAGTGTAAAATCGCACGAGGTCATGACGCGCGAAACATAGGCTCTGCGTCTTGCGCCCCTGGTTTGTGAACAATTTAGAAGTGTTTTGAAGGCCCTTGGCCGTATCATCTAGGAGCTATTTAACTTGAAAGCATTTGGCATTTGTACGTTTTTCTCAATAATCGGCAGAAATACCTCATTGAAAATATTCGTGTAAAATCGCACGAGGTCATGACGCGCGAAGCATAGGCTCTTCGTCTTGCGGCCATGGTTTGTGAACATTTTAGAAGTGGTTTTAAGGCCCTAGGCCCTATCATCTAGGAGCTATTGATCTTGAAAGCATTTGCCAGCTGTATGTTTTTCTCAATAATCGGCAGAAATACCTCATTGAAAATATTCGTGTAAAATCGCACGAGGTCATGACGCGTGAATCATAGGCTCTTCGTCTTGCGGCCGTGGTTTATGAACATTTTAGAAGTGGTTTGAAGGCCCTAGGCCCTATCATCTAGGAGCTATTGATCTTGAAAGCATTTGCCAGCTGTATGTTTTTCTCAATAATCGGCAGAATTACCTCATTGAAAATATTCGTGTAAAATCGCACGAGGTCATGACGCGCGAAACATAGGCTCTGCGTCTTGCGCCCGTGGTTTGTGAACAATTTAGAAGTGTTTTGAAGGCCCTAGGCCGTATCATCTAGGAGCTATTGATCTTTAAAGCATTTGCCAGCTGTATGTTTTTCTCAATAATCGGCAGAAATACCTCATTGAAAATATTCGTGTAAAATCGCACGAGGTCATGACGCGCGAAGCATAGGCTCTGCGTCTTGCGCCCGTGGTTTGTGAACGATTTAGAAGTGTTTTGAAGGCCCTAGGCCGTATCATCTAGGAGCTATTGAACTTGAAAGGATTTGGCAGCTGTACGTTTTTCTCAATAATCGGGAGAAATACCTCATTGAAAATATTCGTGTAAAATCGCACAAGGTCATGACGCGCGACTCATTGGCTCTGCGTCTTGTGCCCGTGGTTTGAGAACAATTTAGAAGGGATTTGAAGGCCCTAGGCCCTATCATCTAGGAGCTATTGATCTTGAAAGCATTTGCCAGCTGGATGTTTTTCTCAATAATCGGCAGAAATACCTCATTGAAAATATTCGTGTAAAATCGCACGAGGTCATGACGCGCGAAACATAGGCTCTGCGTCTTGCTCCCGTGGTTTGTGAAATATTTAGAAGTGGTTTGAAGGCCCTAGGCCCTAACATCTAGGAGCTATTGATCTTGAAAGCATTTGCCAGCTGTACGTTTTTCTCAATAATCGGCAGAAATACCTCATTGAAAATATTAGTGTAAAATCGCACGAGGTCATGACGCCCGAAACATAGGCTCTGCGTCTTGGCCCCTGGTTTGTGAACAATTTATTAGTGTTTTGAAGGCCCTAGGCCGTATCATCTAGGAGCTATTTAACTTGAAAGCATTTGGCATCTGTACGTTTTTCTCAATAATCTGCAGAAATACCTCATTGAAAATATTCGTGTAAAATCGCACGAGGTCATGACGCGCAAAGCATAGGCTCTTTGTCTTGCGGCCGTGGTTTGTGAACATTTTAGAAGTGGTTTGAAGGCCCTAGGCCCTATCATCTAGGAGCTATTGAACTTGAAAGCATTTGGCAGCTGTATGTTTTTCTCAATAATCGGCAGAAATACCTCATTGAAAATTTTCGTGTAAAATCGCACGAGGTCATGACGCGCGAAGCATAGGCTCTTCGTCTTGCGGCCGTGGTTTGTGAACATTTTAGAAGTGGTTTGAAGGCCCTAGGCCCTATCATCTAGGAGCTATTGATCTTGAAAGCATTTGCCAGCTGTATGTTTTTCTCAATAATCGACAGAAATACCTCATTGAAAATATTTGTGTAAAATCGCAGAAGGTCCTGACGCGCGAATCATTTGCTCTGCGTCTTGCGCCCGTGGTTTGTGAACATTTTAGAAGTGGTTTGAAGGCCCTAGGCCCTATGATCTAGGAGCAATTGATCTTGAATGCATTTGCCAGCTGTATGTTTTTCTCAAAACTCCGCGGATATACCTCATTGAAAATATTTGTGTAAAATCGCACGAGGTCATGACGCGCGAAGCATAGGCTCTGCGTCTTGCGCCCGTGGTTTGTGAAATATTTAGAAGTGGTTTGAAGGCCCTAGGCCCTAACATCTAGGAGCAATTGAACTTGAAAGCATATGCCAGCTGTACGTTTTTCTCAATAATCGGCAGAAATACCTCATTGAAAATATTAGTGTAAAATCGCACGAGGTCATGACGCCCGAAACATAGGCTCTGCGTCTTGGCCCCTGGTTTGTGAACAATTTATTAGTGTTTTGAAGGCCCTAGGCCGTATCCTCTAGGAGCTATTTAACTTGAAAGCATTTGGCATCTGTACGTTTTTCTCAATAATCTGCAGAAATACCTCATTGAAAATATTCGTGTAAAATCGCACGAGGTCATGACGCGCAAAGCATAGGCTCTTTGTCTTGCGGCCGTGGTTTGTGAACATTTTAGAAGTGGTTTGAAGGCCCTAGGCCCTATCATCTAGGAGCTATTGAACTTGAAAGCATTTGGCAGCTGTACGTTTTTCTCAATAATCGGCAGAAATACCTCATTGAAAATTTTCGTGTAAAATCGCACGAGGTCATGACGCGCGAAGCATAGGCTCTTCGTCTTGCGGCCGTGGTTTGTGAACATTTTAGAAGTGGTTTGAAGGCCCTAGGCCCTATCATCTAGGAGCTATTGATCTTGAAAGCATTTGCCAGCTGTATGTTTTTCTCAATAATCGGCAGAAATACCTCATTGAAAATATTTGTGTAAAATCGCAGAAGGTCCTGACGCGCGAATCATTTGCTCTGCGTCTTGCGCCCTTGGTTTGTGAACAATTTAGAAGTTATTTGAAGGCCCTAGGCCCTATCATCTTGGAGCTATTGATCTTGAAAGCATTTGCTAGCTGTATGTTTTTCTCAATTATCGGCAGAAATACCTCATTGAAAATATTCGTGTAAAATCGCACGAGGTCATGACGCGCGACACATAGGCTCTGCGTCTTGCGCCCGTGGTTTCTGAACGATTTAGAAGTGTTTTGAAGGCCCTAGGTCGTATCATCTAGGAGCTATTGAACTTGAAAGCATTTGGCAGCTGTACGTTTTTCTCAATAATCGGCAGAAATACCTCATTGAAAATATTCGTGTAAAATCGCATGAGGTCATGACGCGCGACTCATTGGCTCTGCCTCTTGTGCCCGTGGTTTGAGAACAATTTAGAAGGGATTTGAAGGCCCTAGGCCCTATCATCTAGGAGCAATTGAACTTGAAAGCATTTGGCAGCTGTACGTTTTTCTCAATAATCGGCAGAAATACCTCATTGAAAATATTCGTGTAAAATCGCACGAGGTCATGACGCGCGAAACGTAGGCTCTGCGTCTTGCGCCCGTGGTTTGTGAACAATTTAGAAGTGTTTTGAAGGCCCTAGCCCGTATCATCTCGGAGCTATTGATCTTGAAAGCATTTGCCAGCTGTATGTTTTTCTCAATAATCGGCAGAAATACCTCATTGAAAATATTCGTGTAAAATCGCACGAGGTCATGACGCGCGAAGCATATGCTCTTCGTCTTGCCGCCGTGGTTTGTGAACATTTTAGAAGTGGTTTGAAGGCCCTAGGCCCTATCATCGAAGAGCTATTGATCTTGAAAGCATTTGCCAGCTGTACGTTTTTCTCAATAATCGGCAGAAATACCTCTTTGAAAATATTCGTGTAAAATCGCACAAGGTCATGACGCGCGAAGCATAGGCTCTTCGTCTTGCAGCCGTGGTTTGTGAACATTTTAGAAGTGGTTTGAAGGCCCTAGGCCCTATCATCTAGGAGCAATTGATCTTGAAAGCATTTGCCAGCTGTATGTTTTTCTTAAAAATCTGCGGACATACCTAATTGAAAATATTCGTGTAAAATCGCACGAGGTCATGACGCGCGAAACATTGGCTCTGCGTCTTGTGCCCGTGGTTTGAGAACAATTTAGTAGCGATTTGATGGCCCTAGCCCCTATCATCTAGGAGCTATTGATCTTGAAAGCATTTGCCAGCTGTATGTTTTTCTCAATAATCGGCAGAAATACCTCATTGAAAATCTTCGTGTAAAATTGCACGAGGTCATGACGCGCGAAACATAGGCTCTGCGTCTTGCGCCCGTGGTTTGTGAACGATTTAGAAGTGTTTTGAAGGCCCTAGGTCGTATCATCTAGGAGCTATTGAACTTGAAAGCATTTGGCAGCTGTATGTTTTTCTCAATAATCGGCAGAATTACCTCATTGAAAATATTCGTGTAAAATCGCACGAGGTCATGACGCGCGAAACATAGGCTCTGCGTTTTGCGCCCGTGGTTTGTGAACGATTTAGAAGTGTTTTGAAGGCCCTAGGCTGTATCATCTAGGAGCTATTGAACTTGAAAGCATTTGTCAGCTGTACGTTTTTCTCAATAATCGGCAGAAATACCTCATTGAATATATTCGTGTAAAATCGCACGAGGTCATGACGCGCGAAGCATAGGCTCTTCGTCTTGCCGCCGTGGTTTGTGAACATTTTAGAAGTGGTTTGAAGGCCCTAGGTCCTATCATCTAGGAGCTATTGATCTTGAATGCATTTGCCAGCTGTACGTTTTTCTCAATAATCGGCAGAAATACCTCTTTGATAATATTTGTGTAAAATCGCACGAGGTCATGACGCGTGAAGCATAGGCTCTGCGTCTTGCCGCCGTGGTTTGTGAACATTTTAGAAGTGGTTTGAAGGCCCTAGGCCCTATGATCTAGGAGCAATTGATCTTGAATGCATTTGCCAGCTGTATGTTTTTCTCAAAACTCCGCGGATATACCTCATTGAAAATATTCGTGTAAAATCGCACGAGGTCATGACGCGCGAAGCATAGGCTCTTTGTCTTGCCGCCGTGGTTTGTGAACATTTTAGAAGTGGTTTGAAGGCCCTAGGCCCTATCATCTAGGAGCTATTGATCTTGAAAGCATTTGCCAGCTGTACATTTTTCTCAATAATCAGCAGAAATACCTCTTTGAAAATATTCGTGTAAAATCGCACGAGGTCATGACGCACGAAGCATAGGCTCTTCATCTTGCAGCCGTGGTTTGTGAACATTTTAGAAGTGGTTTGAAGGCCCTAGGCCCTATCATCTAGGAGCTATTGATCTTGAAAGCATTTGCCAGCTGTATGTTTTTTTCAAAAATCGGCAGAAATACCTCATTGAAAATATTCGTGTAAAATTGCACGAGGTCATGACGCGCGAAACATAGGCTCTGCGTCTTGCGCCCGTGGTTTGTGAACGATTTAGAAGTGTTTTGAAGGCCCTAGGCCGTATCATCTAGGAGCTATTGAACTTGAAAGCATTTGGCAGCTGTACGTTTTTCTCAATAATCGGTAGAAATACCTCATTGAAAATATTCGTGTAAAATCGCACAAGGTCATGACGCGCGAATCATAGGCTCTGCCTCTTGTGCCCGTGGTTTGTGAACAATTTAGAAGTGTTTTGATGGCCCTAGGCCCTATCATCTAGGAGCTATTGATCTTGAAAGCATTTGCCAGCTTTATGTTTTTCTCAAAAATCCGCGGATATACCTCATTGAAAATATTCGTGTAAAATCGCACGAGGTCATGACGCGCGAATCATTGGCTCTGCGTCTTGTGCCCGTGGTTTGAGAACAATTTAGAAGTGATTTGAAGGCCCTAGGCCCTATCATCTAGGAGCTATTGATCTTGAAAGCATTTGCCAGCTGTATGTTTTTCTCAATAATCGGCAGAATTACCTCATTGAAAATATTCGTGTAAAATCGCACGAGGTCATGACGCGCGAAACATAGGCTCTGCGTCTTGCGCCCGTGGTTTGTGAACAATTTAGAAGTGTTTTGAAGGCCCTAGGCTGTATCATCTAGGAGCTATTGAACTTGAAAGCATTTGGCAGCTGTACGTTTTTCTCAATAATCGGAAGAAATACCTCATTGAATATATTCGTGTAAAATCGCACGAGGTCATGACGCGCGAAGCATAGGCTCTTCGTCTTGCCGCCGTGGTTTGTGAACATTTTAGAAGTGGTTTGAAGGCCCTAGGCCCTATCATCTAGGAGCTATTGATCTTGAATGCATTTGCCAGCTGTACGTTTTTCTCAATAATCGGCAGAAATACCTCTTTGATAATATTCGTGTAAAATCGCACGAGGTCATGACGCGTGAAGCATAGGCTCTGCGTCTTGCCGCCGTGGTTTGTGAACATTTTAGAAGTGGTTTGAAGGCCCTAGGCCCTATGATCTAGGAGCAATTGATCTTGAATGCATTTGCCAGCTGTATGTTTTTCTCAATAATCGGCAGAAATACCTCATTGAAAATATTCGTGTAAAATCGCACGAGGTCATGACGTGCAAAGCATTGGCTCTGCGTCTTGTGCCCGTGGTTTGTGAACAATTTAGAAGTGATTTGAAGGCCCTAGGCCATATCATCTAGGAGCTATTTATCTTGAAAGCATTTGCCAGCTGTATGTTTTTCTCAAAAATCCACTGATATACCTCATTGAAAATATTCGTGTAAAATCGCACGAGGTCATGACGCCCGAAACATAGGCTCTGCGTCTTGGCCCCTGGTTTGTGAACAATTTAGAAGTGTTTTGAAGGCCCTTGGCCGTATCATCTTGGAGCTATTTAACTTGAAAGCATTTGGCATCTGTACGTTTTTCTCAATAATCTGCAGAAATACCTCATTGAAAATATTCGTGTAAAATCGCACGAGGTCATGACCCGCGAAGCATAGGCTCATCCTCTTGCGGCCGTGGTTTTTGAACATTTTAGAAGTGGTTTGAAGGCCCTAGGCCGTTTCATCTAGGAGCTATTGAACTTGAAAGCATTTGCCAGCTGTATGTTTTTCTCAAAATTCGACGGATATACCTCATTGAAAATATTCGTGTAAAATCGCACGAGGTCATGCCGCGCAAAACATAGGCTCTGCGTCTTGCGCCCCTGGTTTGTGAACAATTTAGAAGTGTTTTGAAGGCCATAGGCCGTATCATCTAGGAGCGATTGAACTTGAAAGCATTTGTCAGCTGTACGTTTTTTTCAATAATCGGCAGAAATACCTCATTGAAAATATTAGTGTAAAATCGCACGAGGTCATGATGTGCGAAGCATAGGCTCTTCGTCTTGCCGCCGTGGTTTGTGAACATTTTAGAAGTGGTTTGAAGGCTCTAGGCCCTATCATCTAGGAGCTATTGATCTTGAAAGCATTTGCCAGCTGTACGTTTTTCTCAATAATCGGCAGAAATACCTCTTTGAAAATATTCGTGTAAAATCGCACGAGGTCATGACGCGTGAATCATAGGCTCTTCGTCTTGCGACCGTGGTTTATGAACATTTTAGAAGTGGTTTGAAGGCCCTAGGCCCTATCATCTAGGAGCTATTGATCTTGAAAGCATTTGCAAGCTGTATGTTTTTCTCAATAATCGGCAGAATTACCTCAATGAAAATATTTGTGTAAAATCGCACGAGGTCATGATGCGCGAAGCATAGGCTCTGCGTCTTGCGCCCGTAGTTTGTGAACAATTTAGAAGTGTTTTGAAGGCCCTAGGCCGTATCATCTAGGAGCTATTGATCTTGAAAGTATTTGCCAGCTGTATGTTTTTCTCAATAATCGGCAGAAATACCTCATTGAAAATATTCGTGTAAAATCGCACGAGGTCATGACGCGCGAAACATAGGCTCTGCGTCTTGCGCCCGTGGTTTGTGAACGATTTAGAAATGTTTTGAAGGCCCTAGGCCGTATCATCTAGGAGCTATTGAACTTGAAAGCATTTGGCAGCTGTGCGTTTTCCTCAATAATCGGCAGATATACCTCATTGAAAATATTCGTGTTAAATCGCACGAGGTCATGACGCGCGACTCATTGGCTCTGCCTCTTGTGCCATTGGTTTGAGAACAATTTAGAAGGGATTTGAAGGCCCTAGGCCCTATCATCTAGGAGCAATTGATCTTGAACGCATTTGCCAGCTGTATGTTTTTCTCAATAATCCACAGAAATACCTTATTGAAAATATTCGTGTAAAATCGCACAAGGTCATGACGCGCGAAACATAGGCTCTGCGTCTTGCGCACGTGGTTTGTGATCAATTTAGAAGTGTTTTGAAGGCCCTAGGCCGTATCATCTAGGAGCTATTGATCTTGAAAGCATTTGCCATCTGTATGTTTTTCTCAAAAATCCGCGGATATACCTCATTGAAAATATTTGTGTAAAATCGCACGAGGTCATGACGCGCGAATCATTGGCTCTGCGTCTTGTGCCCGTGGTTTGAGAACAATTTAGAAGGGATTTGAAGGCCCTAGGCCCTATCATCTAGGAGCTATTGATCTTGAAAGCATTTGACAGCTGTATGTTTTTCTCAATAATCGGCAGAAATACCTCATTGAAAATATTCGTGTAAAATCGCACGAGGTCATGACGCGCGAAACATTGGCTCTGCGTCTTGTGCCCGTGGTTTGAGAACAATTTAGAAGGGATTTGAAGGCCCTAGGCCCTATCATCTAGGAGCAATTGATCTTGAACGCATTTGCCAGCTGTATGTTTTTCTCAATAATCCACAGAAATACCTCATTGAAAATATTCGTGTAAAATCGCACAAGGTCATGACACGCGAAACATAGGCTCTGCGTCTTGCGCACGTGGTTTGTGATCAATTTAGAAGTGTTTTGAAGGCCCTAGGCCGTATCATCTAGGAGCTATTGATCTTGAAAGCATTTGCCATCTGTATGTTTTTCTCAAAAATCCGCGGATATACCTCATTGAAAATATTTGTGTAAAATCGCACGAGGTCATGACGCGCGAATCATTGGCTCTGCGTCTTGTGCCCGTGGTTTGAGAACAATTTAGAAGGGATTTGAAGGCCCTAGGCCCTATCATCTAGGAGCTATTGATCTTGAAAGCATTTGCCAGCTGTATGTTTTTCTCAATAATCGGCAGAAATACCTCATTGAAAATATTCGTGTAAAATCGCACGAGGTCATGACGCGCGAAACATTGGCTCTGCGTCTTGTGCTCGTGGTTTGAGAACAATTTAGAAGAGATTTGAAGGCCCTAGGCCCTATCATCTATGAGCTATTGATCTTGAAAGCATTTGCCAGCTGTATGTTTTTCTCAATAATCGGCAGAAATACCTCATTGAAAATATTCGTGTAAAATCGCACGAGGTCATGACGCGCGAAACATAGGCTCTGCATCTTGCGCCCGTGGTTTGTGAACAATTTAGAAGTGTTTTGAAGGCCCTAGGCCGTATCATCTAGGAGCTATTGATCTTGAAAGCATTTGCCAGCTGTATGTTTTTCTCAATAATCGGCAGAAATACCTCATTGAAAATATTTGTGTAAAATTGCACGAGGTCATGACGCGCGAATCATAGGCTCTGCGTCTTGCGCCCGTGGTTTGTGAACGATTTAGATGGGATTTGAAGGCCCTAGGCCCTATCATCTAGGAGCTATTAATCTTGAAAGCATTTGCCAGCTGTATGTTTTTCTCAATAATCGGCAGAAATACCTCATTGAAAATATTCGTGTAAAATCGCACGAGGTCATGACGCGCGAAACATTGGCTCTGCGTCTTGTGCCCGTGGTTTGTGAACAATTTAGAAGTGATTTGAAGCCCCTAGGCCCTATCATCTAGGAGCTATTGATCTTGAAAGCATTTGCCAGCTGTATGTTTTTCTCAAAAATCCACGGATATACCTCATTGAAAATATTCGTGTAAAATCGCACGAGGTCATGCCGCGCAAAACATAGGCTCTGCGTCTTGCGCCCCTGGTTTGTGAACAATTTAGAAGTGTTTTGAACGCCCTAGGCCGTATCATCTAGGAGCTATTGAACTTGACAGCATTTGGCAGCTGTACGTTTTTCTCAATAATCGGCAGAAATACCTCATTGAAAATATTCGTGTAAAATCGCACGAGTTCATGACGCGCAAAGCATAGGCTCTTCCTCTTGCGGCCGTGGTTTGTGAACATTTTAGAAGTGGTTTGAAGGCCCTAGGCCCTATCATCTAGGAGCTATTGATCTTGAAAGCATTTGCCAGCTGTACGTTTTTCTCAATAATCGGCAGAAATACCCCATTGAAATTATTCGTGTAAAATCGCACGAGGTCATGAGGTGCGAAACATAGGATCTGCGTCTTGCGCCTGTGGTTTGTGAACGATTTAGAAGTGTTTTGAAGGCCCTAGGCCGTATCATCTAGGAGCTATTGAACTTGACAGCATTTGGCAGCTGTACGTTTTTATCAATAATCGGCAGAAATACCTCATTGAAAATATTCGTGTAAAATCGCACGAGTTCATGACGCGCAAAGCATAGGCTCTTCCTCTTGCGGCCGTGGTTTGTGAACATTTTAGAAGTGGTTTGAAGGCCCTAGGCCCTATCATCTAGGAGCTATTGATCTTGAAAGCATTTGCCAGCTGTACGTTTTTCTCAATAATCGGCAGAAATACCTCATTGAAAATATTCGTGTAAAATCGCACGAGGTCATGACGCATAAATCATAGGCTCTTCGTCTTGCGGCCGTGGTTTATGAACATTTTAGAAGTGGTTTGAAGGCCCTAGGCCCTATCATCTAGGAGCAATTGATCTTGAAAGCATTTGCCAGCTGTATGTTTTTCTCAATAATTGGCAGAATTACCTCATTGAAAATATTCGTGTAAAATCGCACAAGGTCATGACGCGCGAAACATAGGCTCTGCGTCTTGCGCCCGTGGTTTGTGAACGATTTAGAAGTGTTTTGAAGGCCCTAGGCCGTATCATCTAGGAGCTATTGATCTTGAAAGCATTTGCCAGCTGTATGTTTTTCTCAATAATCGGCAGAAATACCTCATTGAAAATATTCGTGTAAAATCGCACGAGGTCATGACGCGCGAAACATAGGCTCTGCGTCTTGCGCCCGTGGTTTGTGAACAATTTAGAAGTGTTTTGAAGGCCCTAGGCCGTATCATCTAGGAGCTATTGAACTTGAAAGCATTTGGCAGCTGTACGTTTTTCTCAATAATCGGCAGAAATACCTCATTGAAAATATTCGTTTAAAATCGCACAAGGTCATGACGCGCGACTCATTGGCTCTGCGTCTTGTGCCCGTGGTTTGAGAACAATTTAGAAGGGATTTGAAGGCCCTAGGCCCTATCATCTAGGAGCTATTGATCTTGAAAGCATTTGCCAGCTGTATGTTTTTCTCAATAATCGGCAGAAATACCTCATTGAAAATATTCGTGTAAAATCGCACGAGGTCATGACGCGCGAAACATAGGCTCTGCGTCTTGCGCCCGTGGTTTGTGAAATATTTAGAAGTGGTTTGAAGGCCCTAGGCCCTAACATCTAGGAGCTATTGATCTTGAAAGCATTTGCCAGCTGTACGTTTTTCTCAATAATCGGCAGAAATACCTCATTGATAATATTCGTGTAAAATCGCACGAGGTCATGACGCGCGGACCACTGGCTCTGCATCTTGTGCCCGTGGTTTGTGAACAATTTAGAAGTGATTTGTAGGCCCTAGGCCCTATCATCTAGGAGCTATTGATCTTGAAAGCATTTGCCAGCTGTATGTTTTTCTCAATAATCGGCAGAAATACCTCATTGACAATATTCGTGTAAAATCGCACGAGGTCATGACGCGCGAAACATTGGCTCTGCGTCTTGTGCCCGTGGTTTGTGAACAATTTAGAAGTGATTTGAAGGCCCTACGCCCTATCATCAAGGAGCTATTGATCTTGAAAGCATTTGCCAGCTGTATGTTTTTTTCTAAAATCCACGTATATACCTCATTGAAAATATTCGTGTAAAATCGCACGAGGTCATGACGCGCGAAACATAGGCTCTGCGTCTTGCGCCCCTGGTTTGTGAACAATTTAGAAGTGTTTTGAAGGCCCTAGGCCATATCATCTAGGAGCTATTGAACTTGAAAGCATTTGCCAGCTGTACGTTTTTCTCAATAATCGGCAGAAATACCTCATTGAAAATATTCGTGTAAAATCGCACGAGGTCATGACGCGCGAACCATAGGCTCTGCGTCTTGCGCCGGTGGTTTGTGAACAATTTAGAAGTGTTTTGAAGGCCCTTGGCCGTATCATCTAGGAGCTATTTAACTTGAAAGCATTTGGCATTTGTACGTTTTTCTCAATAATCGGCAGAAATACCTCATTGAAAATATTGGTGTAAAATCGCACGAGGTCATGACGCGCGAAGCATAGGCTCTTCGTCTTGCGGCTGTGGTTTGTGAACATTTTAAAAGTGGTTTTAAGGCCCTAGGCCCTATCATCTAGGAGCTATTGATCTTGAAAGCATTTGCCAGCTGTATGTTTTTCTCAATAATCGGCAGAAATACCTCATTGAATATATTCGTGTAAAATCGCACGAGGTCATGACGCGCGAAACATTGGCTCTGCGTCTTGCGCCCGTGGTTTGTGAACAATTTAGAAGTGTTTTGAAGGCCCTAGGCCGTATCATCTAGGAGCTATTGAACTTGAAAGCATTTGTCAGCTGTACGTTTTTCTCAATAATCGGCAGAAATTCCGCATTGAAAATATTCGTGTAAAATCGTACGAGGTCATGACGCGCGAAGCATAGGCTCTGTGTCTTGCGGCCGTGGTTTGTGAACTTTTTAGAAGTGGTTTGAAGGCCCTAGGCCCTATGATCTAGGAGCAATTGATCTTGAATGCATTTGCCAGCTGTATGTTTTTCTCAAAACTCCGCGGATATACCTCATTGAAAATATTTGTGTAAAATCGCACAAGGTCATGACGCGCGAAGCATAGGCTCTTCGTCTTGCCGCCGTGGTTTGTGAACATTTTAGAAGTGGTTTGAAGGCCCTAGGCCCTATCATCTAAGAGCTATTGATCTTGAAAGCATTTGCCAGCTGTACGTTTTTCTCAATAATCGGCAGAAATACCTCATTGAAAATATTTGTGTAAAATCGCACGAGGTCATGACGCGCGAAGCATAGGCTCTTCGTCTTGCCGCCGTGGTTTGTGAACATTTTCGAAGTGGTTTGAAGGCCCTAGGCCCTATCATCTAGGAGCAATTGATCTTGAAAGCATTTGCCAGCTGTACGTTTTTCTCAAAAATCCGCGGATATACCTCATTGCAAATATTCGTGTAAAATTGCATAAGGTCATGACGCGCGAAACATTGGCTCTGCGTCTTGTGCTCGTGGTTTGTGAACAATTTAGAAGTGATTTGAAGGCCCTAGGCCCTATCATCTAGGAGCTATTGATCTTGAAAGCATTTGCCAGCTGTACGTTTTTCTCAAAAATCCGCGGATATACCTCATTGCAAATATTCGTGTAAAATTGCATAAGGTCATGACGCGCGAAACATTGGCTCTGCGTCTTGTGCTCGTGGTTTGTGAACAATTTAGAAGTGATTTGAAGGCCCTAGGCCCTATCATCTAGGAGCAATTGATCTTGAAAGCATTTGCCAGCTGTACGTTTTTCTCAAAAATCCACGGATATACCTCATTGATAATATTCGTGTAAAATCGCATGAGGTCATGACGCGCGAGACATTGGCTCTGCGTCTTGTGCCCGTGGTTTGTGAACGATTTAGAAGTGTTTTGAAGGCCCTAGGCCCTATCATCTAGGAGCTATTGAACTTGAAAGCATTTGGCAGCTGTACGTTTTTCTCAATAATCGGCAGAAATACCTCATTGAATATATTCGTGTTAAATCGCACGAGGTCATGACGCGCGAAGCATAGGCTCTTCGTCTTGCCGCCGTGGTTTGTGAACATTTTAGAAGTGGTTTGAAGGCCCTAGGTCCTATCATCTAGGAGCTATTGATCTTGAATGCATTTGCCAGCTGTACGTTTTTCTCAATAATCGGCAGAAATACCTCTTTGAAAATATTCGTGTAAAATCGTACGAGGTCATGACGCGTGAATCATAGGCTCTTCGTCTTGTGGCCGTGGTTTATGAACATTTTAGAAGTGATTTGAAGGCCCTAGGCCGTATCATCTAGGAGCTATTGATCTTGAAAGCATTTGCCAGCTGTATGTTTGTCTCAAAAATCTGCGGACATACCTCATTGAAAATATTCGTGTAAAATCGCACGAGGTCATGACGCGCGAAACATAGGCTCTTCGTCTTGCGGCCGTGGTTTGTGAACATTTTAGAAGTGGTTTGAAAGCCCTAGGCCCTATCATCTAGGAGCTATTGATCTTGAAAGCATTTGCCAGCTGTATGTTTTTCTCAATAATCCGCAGATATACCTCATTTAAAATATTTGTGTAAAATCGCACGAGGTCATGACGCGCGAAACATTTGCTCTGCGTCTTGCGCCCGTGGTTTGTGAACAATTTAGAAGTGATTTGAAGGCCCTAGGCCCTATCATCTTGGAGCAATTGATCTTGAAAGCATTTGCTAGCTGTATGTTTTTCTCAATAATCGGCAGAAATACCTCATTGAAAATATTCGTGTAAAATCGCACGAGGTCATGACGCGCGAACCATAGGCTCTGCATCTTGCGCCCGTGGTTTGTGAACAATTTAGAAGTATTTTGAAGGCCCTAGGCCCTATCATCTAGGAGCTATTGATCTTGAAAGCATTTGCCAGCTGTATGTTTTTCTCTATAATCGGCAGAAATACCCCATTGAAAATATTCGTGTAAAATCGCACGAGGTCATGAGGCGCGAAACATAGGATCTGCGTCTTGCGCCCGTGGTTTGTGAACAATTTAGAAGTGTTTTGAAGGCCCTAGGCCGTATCATCTAGGAGCTATTGAACTTGACAGCATTTGGCAGCTGTACGTTTTTCTCAATAATCGGCAGAAATACCTCATTGAAAATATTCGTGTAAAATCGCACGAGGTCATGACGCGCGAAGCATAGGCTCTTCGTCTTGCGGCCGTGGTTTGTGAACATTTTAGAAGTGGTTTGAAGGCCCTAGGCCGTATCATCTAGGATCTATTGATCTTGAAAGCATTTGGCAGCTGTATGTTTTTCTCAATAATCGGCAGAAATACCTCATTGAAAATATTCGTGTAAAATCGCACGAGGTCATGACGCGCGAAACATAGGCTCTGCGTCTTGCGCCCGTGGTTTGTGAACAATTTAGAAGTGTTTTGAAGGCCCTAGGCCGTATCATCTAGGAGCTATTGAACTTGAAAGCATTTGTCAGCTGTACGTTTTTTTCAATAATCGGCAGAAATACCTCTTTCAAAATATTTGTTTAAAATCGCACGAGGTCATGACGCGCGAAGCATAGGCGCTTCGTCTTGCAGCCGTGGTTTGTGAACATTTTAGAAGTGGTTTAAAGGCCCTAGGCCGTATCATCTAGGAGCTATTGATCTTGAAAGCATTTGCCAGCTGTATGTTTTTCTCAAAAATCTGCGGACATACCTCATTGAAAATATTCGTGAAAAATCGCACGAGGTCATGACGCGCGAAACATTGGCTCGGCGTCTTGTGCCCGTGGTTTGAAAACAATTTAGAAGAGATTTGAAGGCCCTAGGCCCTATCATCTAGGATCTATTGATCTTGAAAGCATTTGCCAGCTGTATGTTTTTCTCAAAAATCGGCAGAATTACCTCATTGAAAATATTCGTGTAAAATCGCATAAGGTCATGACGCGCGAAACATAGGCTCTGCGTTTTGCGCCCGTGGTTTGTGAATGATTTAGAAGTGTTTTGAAGGCCCTAGGCTGTATCATCTTGGAGCTATTGAACTTGAAAGCATTTGGCAGCTGTACGTTTTTCTCAATAATCGGCAGAAATACCTCATTGAATATATTCGTGTAAAATCACACGAGGTCATGACGCGCGAAGCATAGGCTCTTCCTCTTGCCGCCGTGGTTTGTGAACATTTTAGAACTGGTTTGAAGGCCCTAGGTCCTATCATCTAGGAGCTATTGATCTTGAAAGCATTTGCCAGCTGTATGTTTTTCTCAATAATCGGCAGAATTACCTCATTGAAAATATTCGTGTAAAATCGCACAAGGTCATGACGCGCGAAACATAGGCTCTGCGTCTTGCGCCCGTGGTTTGTGAACGATTTAGAAGTGTTTTGAAGGCCCTAGGCTGTTTCATCTAGGAGCTATTGAACTTGAAAGCATTTGGCAGCTGTACGTTTTTCTCAATAATCGGCAGAATTACCTCATTGAAAATATTTGTGTAAAATCGCACGAGGTCATGACGCGCGAAACATAGGCTCTGCGTCTTGCGCCCGTGGTTTGTGAATGATTTAGAAGTGGTTTGAAGCCCCTAGGCCGTATCATCTAGGAGCTATTGAACTTGAAAGCATTTGGCAGCTGTACGTTTTTCTCAATAATCGGCAGAAATACCTCATTGAAAATATTCGTGTAAAATTGCACGAGGTCAAGACGCGCGAAGCATAGGCTCTTCGTATTGCGCCCGTGGTTTGTGAACAATTTAGAAGTGGTCTGAAGGCCCTAGGCCCTATCATCTAGCAGCTATTGAACTTGAATGCATTTGCCAGCTGTACGTTTTTCTCAATAATCGGCAGAAATACCTCATTGAAAATATTCGTGTAAAATCGCACGAGGTGATGACGCGCGAAACATAGGCTCTGCGTCTTGCGCCCGTAATTTGTGAACAATTTAGAAGTGATTTGAAGGCCCTAGGCCCTATCATCTAGGAGCTATTGAACTTGAAAGCATTTGGCAGCTGTACGTTTTTCTCAATAATCAGCAGAAATACCTCATTGAAAATATTCGTGTAAAATCGCACGAGGTCATGACGCGCGAAGCATAGGCTCTGCGTCTTGCGCCCGTGGTTTGTGAACAATTTAGAAGTGTTTTGAAGGTCCTAGGCCATATCATCTAGGAGCTATTGATCTTGAAAGCATTTGCCAGCTGTATGTTTTTCTCAATAATCCGCAGAAATACCCCATTTATAATATTCGTGTAAAATCGCACGAGGTCATGAGGCGCGAAACATAGGATCTGCGTCTTGCGCCCGTGGTTTGTGAACGATTTAGAAGTGTTTTGAAGGCCCTAGGCCGTATCATCTAGGAGCTATTGAACTTGACAGCATTTGGCAGCTGTACGTTTTTCTCAATAATCGGCAGAAATACCTCATTGAAAATATTCGTGTAAAATCGCACGAGGTCATGACGCGCGAAGCATAGGCTCTTCCTCTTGCGGCCGTGGTTTGTGAACATTTTAGAAGTGGTTTGAAGGCCCTAGGCCCTATCATCTAGGAGCTATTGATCTTGAAAGCATTTGCCAGCTGTACGTTTTTCTCAATAATCGGCAGAAATACCTTTTTGAAAATATTCGTGTAAAATCGCACGAGGTCATGACGCGTGAATCATAGGCTCTTCGTCTTGCGGCCCTGGTTTATGAACATTTTAGAAGTGGTTTGAAGGCCCTAGGCCGTATCATCTAGGAGCTATTGATCTTGAAAGCATTTGCCAGTTGTATGTTTTTCTCAATAATCGGCAGAAATACCTCATTGATAATATTCGTGTAAAATCGCACGAGGTCATGACGCGCGAAACATAGGCTCTGCGTCTTGCGCCCGTGGTTTGTGAACGATTTAGAAGTGTTTTGAAGGCCCTAGGCCGTATCATCTAGGACGTATTGATCTTGAAAGCATTTGGCAGCTGTACGTTTTTCTCAATAATCGGCAGAAATACCTCATTGAAAATATTCGTGTAAAATCGCACGAGGTCATGACGCGCGACTCATTGGCTCTGCGTCTTGTGCCCGTGGTTTGAGAACAATTTAGAAGGGATTTGAAGGCCATAGGCCCTATCATCTAGGAGCTATTGATCTTGAAAGCATTTGCCAGCTGTATGTTTGTCTCAAAAATCTGCGGACATACCTCATTGAAAATATTCGTGTAAAATCGCACGAGGTCATGACGCGCGAAACATAGGCTCTTCGTCTTGCGGCCGTGGTTTGTGAACATTTTAGAAGTGGTTTGAAAGCCCTAGGCCCTATCATCTAGGAGCTATTGATCTTGAAAGCATTTGCCAGCTGTATGTTTTTCTCAATAATCCGCAGATATACCTCATTTAAAATATTTGTGTAAAATCGCACGAGGTCATGACGCGCGAAACATTTGCTCTGCGTCTTGCGCCCGTGGTTTGTGAACAATTTAGAAGTGATTTGAAGGCCCTAGGCCCTATCATCTTGGAGCTATTGATCTTGAAAGCATTTGCTAGCTGTATGTTTTTCTCAATAATCGGCAGAAATACCTCATTGAAAATATTTGTGTAAAATCGCACGAGGTCATGACGCGCGAACCATAGGCTCTGCATCTTGCGCCCGTGGTTTGTGAACAATTTAGAAGTATTTTGAAGGCCCTAGGCCCTATCATCTAGGAGCTATTGATCTTGAAAGCATTTGCCAGCTGTATGTTTTTCTCTATAATCGGCAGAAATACCCCATTGAAAATATTCGTGTAAAATCGCACGAGGTCATGAGGCGCGAAACATAGGATCTGCGTCTTGCGCCCGTGGTTTGTGAACAATTTAGAAGTGTTTTGAAGGCCCTAGGCCATATCATCTAGGAGCTATTGAACTTGACAGCATTTGGCAGCTGTACGTTTTTCTCAATAATCGGCAGAAATACCTCATTGAAAATATTCGTGTAAAATCGCACAAGGTCATGACGCGCGAAGCATAGGCTCTTCCTCTTGCGGCCGTGGTTTGTGAACATTTTAGAAGTGGTTTGAAGGCCCTAGGCCCTATCATCTAGGATCTATTGATCTTGAAAGCATTTGCCAGCTGTACGTTTTTCTCAATAATCGGCAGAAATACCTCTTTGAAAATATTCGTGTAAAATCGCACGAGGTCATGACGCGTGAATCATAGGCTCTTCGTCTTGCGGCCGTGGTTTATGAACATTTTAGAAGTGTTTTGAAGGCCCTAGGCCGTATCATCTAGGAGCTATTGAACTTGAAAGCATTTGGCAGCTGTATGTTTTTCTCAATAATCGGCAGAAATACCTCATTGAAAATATTCGTGTAAAATCGCACGAGGTCATGACGCGCGAAACATAGGCTCTGCGTCTTGCGCCCGTGGTTTGTGAACAATTTAGAAGTGTTTTGAAGGCCCTAGGCCGTATCATCTAGGAGCTATTGAACTTGAAAGCATTTGTCAGCTGTACGTTTTTTTCAATAATCGGCAGAAATACCTCTTTCAAAATATTTGTTTAAAATCGCACGAGGTCATGACGCGCGAAGCATAGGCGCTTCGTCTTGCAGCCGTGGTTTGTGAACATTTTAGAAGTGGTTTAAAGGCCCTAGGCCCTATCATCTAGGAGCAATTGATCTTGAAAGCATTTGCCAGCTGTATGTTTTTCTCAAAAATCTGCGGACATACCTCATTGAAAATATTCGTGAAAAATCGCACGAGGTCATGACGCGCGAAACATTGGCTCGGCGTCTTGTGCCCGTGGTTTGAGAACAATTTAGAAGAGATTTGAAGGCCCTAGGCCCTATCATCTAGGAGCTATTGATCTTGAAAGCATTTGCCAGCTGTATGTTTTTCTCAAAAATCGGCAGAATTACCTCATTGAAAATATTCGTGTAAAATCGCATGAGGTCATGACGCGCGAAACATAGGCTCTGCGTTTTGCGCCCGTGGTTTGTGAATGATTTAGAAGTGTTTTGAAGGCCCTAGGCTGTATCATCTTGGAGCTATTGAACTTGAAAGCATTTGGCAGCTGTACGTTTTTCTCAATAATCGGCAGAAATACCTCATTGAATATATTCGTGTAAAATCACACGAGGTCATGACGCGCGAAGCATAGGCTCTTCCTCTTGCCGCCGTGGTTTGTGAACATTTTAGAACTGGTTTGAAGGCCCTAGGTCCTATCATCTAGGAGCTATTGATCTTGAAAGCATTTGCCAGCTGTATGTTTTTCTCAATAATCGGCAGAATTACCTCATTGAAAATATTCGTGTAAAATCGCACAAGGTCATGACGCGCGAAACATAGGCTCTGCGTCTTGCGCCCGTGGTTTGTGAACGATTTAGAAGTGTTTTGAAGGCCCTAGGCTGTATCATCTAGGAGCTATTGAACTTGAAAGCATTTGGCAGCTGTACGTTTTTCTCAATAATCGGCAGAAATACCTCATTGAAAATATTCGTGTAAAATTGCACGAGGTCAAGACGCGCGAAGCATAGGCTCTTCGTATTGCGCCCGTGGTTTGTGAACAATTTAGAAGTGGTCTGAAGGCCCTAGGCCCTATCATCTAGCAGCTATTGAACTTGAATGCATTTGCCAGCTGTACGTTTTTCTCAATAATCGGCAGAAATACCTCATTGAAAATATTCGTGTAAAATCGCACGAGGTCATGACGCGCGAAACATAGGCTCTGCGTCTTGCGCCCGTAATTTGTGAACAATTTAGAAGTGATTTGAAGGCCCTAGGCCCTATCATCTTGGAGCTATTGATCTTGAAAGCATTTGCTAGCTGTATGGTTTTCTCAATAATCGGCAGTAATACCTCATTGAAAATATTTGTGTAAAATCGCACGAGGTCATGACGCGCGAAACATAGGCTCTGCGTCTTGCGCCCGTGGTTTGTGAACAATTTAGAAGTGTTTTGAAGGCCCTAGGCCGTATCATCTAGGAGCTATTGAACTTGAAAGCATTTGGCAGCTGTACGTTTTTCTCAATAATCAGCAGAAATACCTCATTGAAAATATTCGTGTAAAATCGCACGAGGTCATGACGCGCGAAGCATAGGCTCGGCGTCTTGCGCCCGTGGTTTGTGAACAATTTAGAAGTGTTTTGAAGGTCCTAGGCCATATCATCTAGGAGCTATTGATCTTGAAAGCATTTGCCAGCTGTATGTTTTTCTCAATAATCCGCAGAAATACCCCATTTATAATATTCGTGTAAAATCGCACGAGGTCATGAGGCGCGAAACATAGGATCTGCGTCTTGCGCCCGTGGTTTGTGAACGATTTAGAAGTGTTTTGAAGGCCCTAGGCCGTATCATCTAGGAGCTATTGAACTTGACAGCATTTGGCAGCTGTACGTTTTTCTCAATAATCGGCAGAAATACCTCATTGAAAATATTCGTGTAAAATCGCACGAGGTCATGACGCGCGAAGCATAGGCTCTTCCTCTTGCGGCCGTGGTTTGTGAACATTTTAGAAGTGGTTTGAAGGCCCTAGGCCCTATCATCTAGGAGCTATTGATCTTGAAAGCATTTGCCAGCTGTACGTTTTTCTCAATAATCAACTGAAATACCTCTTTGAAAATATTCGTGTAAAATCGCACGAGGTCATGACGCGTGAATTATAGGCTCTTCGTCTTGCGGCCCTGGTTTATGAACATTTTCGAAGTGGTTTGAAGGCCCTAGGCCGTATCATCTAGGAGCTATTGATCTTGAAAGCATTTGCCAGTTGTATGTTTTACTCAATAATCGGCAGAAATACCTCATTGAAAATATTCGTGTAAAATCGCACGAGGTCATGACGCGCGAAACATAGGCTCTGCGTCTTGCGCCCGTGGTTTGTGAACGATTTAGAAGTGTTTTGAAGGCCCTAGGCCGTATCATCTAGGACCTATTGATCTTGAAAGCATTTGGCAGCTGTACGTTTTTCTCAATAATCGGCAGAAATACCTCATTGAAAATATTCGTGTAAAATCGCACGAGGTCATGACGCGCGACTCATTGGCTCTGCGTCTTGTGCCCGTGGTTTGAGAACAATTTAGAAGGGATTTGAAGGCCCTAGGCCCTATCATCTAGGAGCTATTGATCTTGAAAGCATTTGCTAGCTGTATGTTTTTCTCAATAATCGGCAGAAATACCTCATTGAAAATATTCGTGTAAAATCGCACGAGGTCATGACGCGCGAAGCATAGGCTCTGCGTCTTGCGCCCGTGGTTTGTGAACAATTTAGAAGTGTTTTGAAGGCCCTAGGCCGTATCATCTAGGAGCTATTGATCTTGAAAGCATTTGTCAGCTGTATGTTTTTCTCAATAATCCGCAGAAATACCCCATTTATAATATTCGTGTAAAATCGCACGAAATCATGAGGCGCGAAACATAGGATCTGCGTCTTGCGCCCGTGGTTTGTGAACGATTTAGAAGTGTTTTGAAGGCCCTAGGCCGTATCATCTAGGAGCTATTGAACTTGACAGCATTTGGCAGCTGTACGTTTTTCTCAATAATCGGCAGAAATACCTCATTGAAAATATTCGTGTAAAATCGCACGAGGTCATGACGCGTGAATCATAGGCTCTTCGTCTTGCGGCCCTGGTTTATGAACATTTTAGAAGTGGTTTGAAGGCCTTGGGCCGTATCATCTAGGAGCTATTGATCTTGAAAGCATTTGCCAGCTGTACGTTTTTCTCAATAATCGGCAGAAATACCTCTTTGAAAATATTCGTGTAAAATCGCACGAGGTCATGACGCGCGAAACATAGGCTCTGCGTTTTGCGCCCGTGGTTTGTGAATGATTTAGAAGTGTTTTGAAGGCCCTAGGCTGTATCATCTTGGAGCTATTGAACTTGAAAGCATTGGGCAGCTGTACGTTTTTCTCAATAATCGGCAGAAATACCTCATTGAATATATTCGTGTAAAATCACACGAGGTCATGACGCGCGAAGCATAGGCTCTTCCTCTTGCCGCCGTGGTTTGTGAACATTTTAGAACTGGTTTGAAGGCCCTAGGTCCTATCATCTAGGAGCTATTGATCTTGAAAGCATTTGCCAGCTGTATGTTTTTCTCAATAATCGGCAGAATTACCTCATTGAAAATATTCGTGTAAAATCGCACAAGGTCATGACGCGCGAAACATAGGCTCTGCGTCTTGCGCCCGTGGTTTGTGAACGATTTAGAAGTGTTTTGAAGGCCCTAGGCTGTATCATCTAGGAGCTATTGAACTTGAAAGCATTTGGCAGCTGTACGTTTTTCTCAATAATCGGCAGAATTACCTCATTGAAAATATTCGTGTAAAATCGCACGAGGTCATGACGCGCGAAACATAGGCTCTGCGTCTTGCGCCCGTGGTTTGTGAATGATTTAGAAGTGGTTTGAAGCCCCTAGGCCGTATCATCTAGGAGCTATTGAACTTGACAGCATTTGGCAGCTGTACGTTTTTCTCAATAATCGGCAGAAATACCTCATTGAAAATATTCGTGTAAAATCGCACGAGGTCATGACGCGCGAAGCATAGGCTCTTCCTCTTGCGGCCGTGGTTTGTGAACATTTTAGAAGTGGTTTGAAGGCCCTAGGCCCTATCATCTAGGAGCTATTGATCTTGAAAGCATTTGCCAGCTGTACGTTTTTCTCAATAATCGGCAGAAATACCTCTTTGAAAATATTCGTGTAAAATCGCACGAGGTCATGACGCGTGAATCATAGGCTCTTCGTCTTGCGGCCCTGGTTTATGAACATTTTAGAAGTGGTTTGAAGGCCCTAGGCCGTATCATCTAGGAGCTATTGATCTTGAAAGCATTTGCCAGTTGTATGTTTTTCTCAATAATCGGCAGAAATACCTCATTGAAAATATTCGTGTAAAATCGCACGAGGTCATGACGCGCGAAACATAGGCTCTGCGTCTTGCGCCCGTGGTTTGTGAACGATTTAGAAGTGTTTTGAAGGCCCTAGGCCGTATCATCTAGGACCTATTGATCTTGAAAGCATTTGGCAGCTGTACGTTTTTCTCAATAATCGGCAGAAATACCTCATTGAAAATATTCGTGTAAAATCGCACGAGGTCATGACGCGCGACTCATTGGCTCTGCGTCTTGTGCCCGTGGTTTGAGAACAATTTAGAAGGGATTTGAAGGCCCTAGGCCCTATCATCTAGGAGCTATTGATCTTGAAAGCATTTGCCAGCTGTATGTTTTTCTCAATAATCGGCAGAAATACCTCATTGAAAATATTCGTGTAAAATCGCACGAGGTCATGACGCGCGAAGCATAGGCTCTGCGTCTTGCGCCCGTGGTTTGTGAACAATTTAGAAGTGTTTTGAAGGCCCTAGGCCGTATCATCTAGGAGCTATTGATCTTGAAAGCATTTGTCAGCTGTATGTTTTTCTCAATAATCCGCAGAAATACCCCATTTATAATATTCGTGTAAAATCGCACGAGGTCATGAGGCGCCAAACATAGGATCTGCGTCTTGCGCCCGTGGTTTGTGAACGATTTAGAAGTGTTTTGAAGGCCCTAGGCCGTATCATCTAGGAGCTATTGAACTTCAAAGCATTTGGCAGCTGTACGTTTTTCTCAATAATCAGCAGAAATACCTCATTGAAAATATTCGTGTAAAATCGCACGAGGTCATGACGCGCGAAACATAGGCTCTGCGTCTTGCGCCCGTGGTTTGTGAACAATTTAGAAGTGTTTTGAAGGCCCTAGGCCGTATCATCTAGGAGCTATTGAACTTGAAAGCATTTGGCAGCTGTACGTTTTTCTCAATAATCAGCAGAAATACCTCATTGAAAATATTCGTGTAAAATCGCACGAGGTCATGACGCGCGAAGCATAGGCTCTGCGTCTTGCGCCCGTGGTTTGTGAACAATTTAGAAGTGTTTTGAAGGTCCTAGGCCGTATCATCTAGGAGCTATTGATCTTGAAAGCATTTGCCAGCTGTATGTTTTTCTCAATAATCCGCAGAAATACCCCATTTATAATATTCGTGTAAAATCGCACGAGGTCATGAGGCGCGAAACATAGGATCTGCGTCTTGCGCCCGTGGTTTGTGAACGATTTAGAAGTGTTTTGAAGGCCCTAGGCCGTATCATCTAGGAGCTATTGAACTTGACAGCATTTGGCAGCTGTACGTTTTTCTCAATAATCGGCAGAAATACCTCATTGAAAATATTCGTGTAAAATCGCACGAGGTCATGACGCGCGAAGCATAGGCTCTTCCTCTTGCGGCCGTGGTTTGTGAACATTTTAGAAGTGGTTTGAAGGCCCTAGGCCCTATCATCTAGGAGCTATTGATCTTGAAAGCATTTGCCAGCTGTACGTTTTTCTCAATAATCGGCAGAAATACCTCTTTGAAAATATTCGTGTAAAATCGCACGAGGTCATGACGCGTGAATCATAGGCTCTTCGTCTTGCGGCCCTGGTTTATGAACATTTTAGAAGTGGTTTGAAGGCCCTAGGCCGTATCATCTAGGAGCTATTGATCTTGAAAGCATTTGCCAGTTGTATGTTTTTCTCAATAATCGGCAGAAATACCTCATTGAAAATATTCGTGTAAAATCGCACGAGGTCATGACGCGCGAAACATAGGCTCTGCGTCTTGCGCCCGTGGTTTGTGAACGATTTAGAAGTGTTTTGAAGGCCCTAGGCCGTATCATCTAGGACCTATTGATCTTGAAAGCATTTGGCAGCTGTACGTTTTTCTCAATAATCGGCAGAAATACCTCATTGAAAATATTCGTGTAAAATCGCACGAGGTCATGACGCGCGACTCATTGGCTCTGCGTCTTGTGCCCGTGGTTTGAGAACAATTCAGAAGGGATTTGAAGGCCCTAGGCCCTATCATCTAGGAGCTATTGATCTTGAAAGCATTTGCCAGCTGTATGTTTTTCTCAATAATCCGCAGAAATACCTCATTGAACATATTCGTGTAAAATCGCACGAGGTCATGACGCGCGAAACATAGGCTCTGCGTCTTGCGCCCGTGGTTTGTGAACAATTTAGAAGTGTTTTGAAGCCCCTAGGCCGTATCATCTAGGAGCTATTGAACTTCAAAGCATTTGGCAGCTGTACGTTTTTCTCAATAATCAGCAGAAATACCTCATTGAAAATATTCGTGTAAAATCGCACGAGGTCATGACGCGCGAAGCATAGGCTCTTCCTCTTGCGGCCGTGGTTTGTGAACATTTTAGAAGTGGTTTGAAGGCCCTAGGCCCTATCATCTAGGAGCTATTGATCTTGAAAGCATTTGCCAGCTGTACGTTTTTCTCAATAATCGGCAGAAATACCTCTTTGAAAATATTCGTGTAAAATCGCACGAGGTCATGACGCGTGAATCATAGGCTCTTCGTCTTGCGGCCCTGGTTTATGAACATTTTAGAAGTGGTTTGAAGGCCCTAGGCCGTATCATCTAGGAGCTATTGATCTTGAAAGCATTTGCCAGCTGTACGTTTTTCTCAATAATCGGCAGAAATACCTCTTTGAAAATATTCGTGTAAAATCGCACGAGGTCATGACGCGTGAATCATAGGCTCTTCGTCTTGCGGCCCTGGTTCATGAACATTTTAGAAGTGGTTTGAAGGCCCTAGGCCGTATCATCTAGGAGCTATTGATCTTGAAAGCATTTGCCAGCTGTATGTTTTTCTCAATAATCGGCAGAAATACCTCATTGAAAATATTCGTGTAAAATCGCACGAGGTCATGACGCGCGAAGCATAGGCTCTTCCTCTTGCGGCCGTGGTTTGTGAACATTTTAGAAGTGGTTTGAAGGCCCTAGGCCCTATCATCTAGGAGCTATTGATCTTGAAAGCATTTGCCAGCTGTACGTTTTTCTCAATAATTGGCAGAAATACCTCTTTGAAAATATTCGTGTAAAATCGCACGAGGTCATGACGCGTGAATCATAGGCTCTTCGTCTTGCGGCCCTGGTTTATGAACATTTTAGAAGTGGTTTGAAGGCCCTAGGCCGTATCATCTAGGAGCTATTGATCTTGAAAGCATTTGCCAGCTGTACGTTTTTCTCAATAATCGGCAGAAATACCTCTTTGAAAATATTCGTGTAAAATCGCACGAGGTCATGACGCGCGAAACATAGGCTCTGCGTTTTGCGCCCGTGGTTTGTGAATGATTTAGAAGTGTTTTGAAGGCCCTAGGCTGTATCATCTTGGAGCTATTGAACTTGAAAGCATTGGGCAGCTGTACGTTTTTCTCAATAATCGGCAGAAATACCTCATTGAATATATTCGTGTAAAATCACACGAGGTCATGACGCGCGAAGCATAGGCTCTTCCTCTTGCCGCCGTGGTTTGTGAACATTTTAGAACTGGTTTGAAGGCCCTAGGTCCTATCATCTAGGAGCTATTGATCTTGAAAGCATTTGCCAGCTGTATGTTTTTCTCAATAATCGGCAGAATTACCTCATTGAAAATATTCGTGTAAAATCGCACAAGGTCATGACGCGCGAAACATAGGCTCTGCGTCTTGCGCCCGTGGTTTGTGAACGATTTAGAAGTGTTTTGAAGGCCCTAGGCTGTATCATCTAGGAGCTATTGAACTTGAAAGCATTTGGCAGCTGTACGTTTTTCTCAATAATCGGCAGAATTACCTCATTGAAAATATTTGTGTAAAATCGCACGAGGTCATGACGCGCGAAACATAGGCTCTGCGTCTTGCGCCCGTGGTTTGTGAATGATTTAGAAGTGGTTTGAAGCCCCTAGGCCGTATCATCTAGGAGCTATTGAACTTGAAAGCATTTGGCAGCTGTACGTTTTTCTCAATAATCGGCAGATATACCTCATTGAAAATATTCGTGTAAAATTGCACGAGGTCAAGACGCGCGAAACATAGGCTCTTCGTATTGCGCCCGTGGTTTGTGAACAATTTAGAAGTGGTCTGAAGGCCCTAGGCCCTATCATCTAGCAGCTATTGAACTTGAATGCATTTGCCAGCTGTACGTTTTTCTCAATAATCGGCAGAAATACCTCATTGAAAATATTCGTGTAAAATCGCATGAGGTCATGACGCGCGAAACATAGGCTCTGCGTCTTGCGCCCGTAATTTGTGAACAATTTAGAAGTGATTTGAAGGCCCTAGGCCCTATCATCTTGGAGCTATTGATCTTGAAAGCATTTGCTAGCTGTATGGTTTTCTCAATAATCGGCAGTAATACCTCATTGAAAATATTCGTGTAAAATCGCACGAGGTCATGACGCGCGAAACATAGGCTCTGCGTCTTGCGCCCGTGGTTTGTGAACAATTTAGAAGTGTTTTGAAGGCCCTAGGCCGTATCATCTAGGAGCTATTGAACTTGAAAGCATTTGGCAGCTGTACGTTTTTCTCAATAATCAGCAGAAATACCTCATTGAAAATATTCGTGTAAAATCGCACGAGGTCATGACGCGCGAAGCATAGGCTCTGCGTCTTGCGCCCGTGGTTTGTGAACAATTTAGAAGTGTTTTGAAGGTCCTAGGCTGTATCATCTAGGAGCTATTGATCTTGAAAGCATTTGCCAGCTGTATGTTTTTCTCAATAATCCGCAGAAATACCCCATTTATAATATTCGTGTAAAATCGCACGAGGTCATGAGGCGCGAAACATAGGATCTGCGTCTTGCGCCCGTGGTTTGTGAACGATTTAGAAGTGTTTTGAAGGCCCTAGGCCGTATCATCTAGGAGCTATTGAACTTGACAGCATTTGGCAGCTGTACGTTTTTCTCAATAATCGGCAGAAATACCTCATTGAAAATATTCGTGTAAAATCGCACGAGGTCATGACGCGCGAAGCATAGGCTCTTCCTCTTGCGGCCGTGGTTTGTGAACATTTTAGAAGTGGTTTGAAGGCCCTAGGCCCTATCATCTAGGAGCTATTGATCTTGAAAGCATTTGCCAGCTGTACGTTTTTCTCAATAATCGGCAGAAATACCTCTTTGAAAATATTCGTGTAAAATCGCACGAGGTCATGACGCGTGAATCATAGGCTCTTCGTCTTGCGGCCCTGGTTTATGAACATTTTAGAAGTGGTTTGAAGGCCCTAGGCCGTATCATCTAGGAGCTATTGATCTTGAAAGCATTTGCCAGTTGTATGTTTTTCTCAATAATCGGCAGAAATACCTCATTGAAAATATTCGTGTAAAATCGCACGAGGTCATGACGCGCGAAACATAGGCTCTGCGTCTTGCGCCCGTGGTTTGTGAACGATTTAGAAGTGTTTTGAAGGCCCTAGGCCGTATCATCTAGGACCTATTGATCTTGAAAGCATTTGGCAGCTGTACGTTTTTCTCAATAATCTGCAGAAATACCTCATTGAAAATATTCGTGTAAAATCGCACGAGGTCATGACGCGCGACTCATTGGCTCTTCGTCTTGCGGCCCTGGTTTATGAACATTTTAGAAGTGGTTTGAAGGCCCTAGGCCGTATCATCTAGGAGCTATTGATCTTGAAAGCATTTGCCAGCTGTATGTTTTTCTCAATAATCGGCAGAAATACCTCATTGAAAATATTCGTGTAAAATCGCACGAGGTCATGACGCGCGAAACATAGGCTCTGCGTCTTGCGCCCGTGGTTTGTGAACGATTTAGAAGTATTTTGAAGGCCCTAGGCCGTATCATCTAGGACCTATTGATCTTGAAAGCATTTGGCAGCTGTACGTTTTTCTCAATAATCGGCAGAAATACCTCATTGAAAATATTCGTGTAAAATCGCACGAGGTCATGACGCGCGACTCATTGGCTCTGCGTCTTGTGCCCGTGGTTTGAGAACAATTCAGAAGGGATTTGAAGGCCCTAGGCCCTATCATCTAGGAGCTATTGATCTTGAAAGCATTTGCCAGCTGTATGTTTTTCTCAATAATCCGCAGAAATACCTCATTGAACATATTCGTGTAAAATCGCACGAGGTCATGACGCGCGAAACATAGGCTCTGCGTCTTGCGCCCGTGGTTTGTGAACAATTTAGAAGTGTTTTGAAGCCCCTAGGCCGTATCATCTAGGAGCTATTGAACTTCAAAGCATTTGGCAGCTGTACGTTTTTCTCAATAATCAGCAGAAATACCTCATTGAAAATATTCGTGTAAAATCGCACGAGGTCATGACGCGCGAAACATAGGCTCTGCGTCTTGCGCCCGTGGTTTGTGAACAATTTAGAAGTGTTTTGAAGGCCCTAGGCCGTATCATCTAGGAGCTATTGAACTTGAAAGCATTTGGCAGCTGTACGTTTTTCTCAATAATCAGCAGAAATACCTCATTGAAAATATTCGTGTAAAATCGCACGAGGTCATGACGCGCGAAGCATAGGCTCTGCGTCTTGCGCCCGTGGTTTGTGAACACTTTAGAAGTGTTTTGAAGGTCCTAGGCCGTATCATCTAGGAGCTATTGATCTTGAAAGCATTTGCCAGCTGTATGTTTTTCTCAATAATCCGCAGAAATACCCCATTTATAATATTCGTGTAAAATCGCACGAGGTCATGAGGCGCGAAACATAGGATCTGCGTCTTGCGCCCGTGGTTTGTGAACGATTTAGAAGTGTTTTGAAGGCCCTAGGCCGTATCATCTAGGAGCTATTGAACTTGACAGCATTTGGCAGCTGTACGTTTTTCTCAATAATCGGCAGAAATACCTCATTGAAAATATTCGTGTAAAATCGCACAAGGTCATGACGCGCGAAGCATAGGCTCTTCCTCTTGCGGCCGTGGTTTGTGAACATTTTAGAAGTGGTTTGAAGGCCCTAGGCCCTATCATCTAGGAGCTATTGATCTTGAAAGCATTTGCCAGCTGTACGTTTTTCTCAATAATCGGCAGAAATACCTCTTTGAAAATATTCGTGTAAAATCGCACGAGGTCATGACGCGTGAATCATAGGCTCTTCGTCTTGCGGCCCTGGTTTATGAACATTTTAGAAGTGGTTTGAAGGCCCTAGGCCGTATCATCTAGGAGCTATTGATCTTGAAAGCATTTGCCAGCTGTATGTTTTTCTCAATAATCGGCAGAAATACCTCATTGAAAATATTCGTGTAAAATCGCACGAGGTCATGACGCGCGAAACATAGGCTCTGCGTCTTGCGCCCGTGGTTTGTGAACGATTTAGAAGTGTTTTGAAGGCCCTAGGCCGTATCATCTAGGACCTATTGATCTTGAAAGCATTTGGCAGCTGTACATTTTTCTCAATAATCGGCAGAAATACCTCATTGAAAATATTCGTGTAAAATCGCACGAGGTCATGACGCGCGACTCATTGGCTCTGCGTCTTGTGCCCGTGGTTTGAGAACAATTCAGAAGGGATTTGAAGGCCCTAGGCCCTATCATCTAGGAGCTATTGATCTTGAAAGCATTTGCCAGCTGTATGTTTTTCTCAATAATCCGCAGAAATACCTCATTGAACATATTCGTGTAAAATCGCACGAGGTCATGACGCGCGAAACATAGGCTCTGCGTCTTGCGCCCGTGGTTTGTGAACAATTTAGAAGTGTTTTGAAGCCCCTAGGCCGTATCATCTAGGAGCTATTGAACTTCAAAGCATTTGGCAGCTGTACGTTTTTCTCAATAATCAGCAGAAATACCTCATTGAAAATATTCGTGTAAAATCGCACGAGGTCATGACGCGCGAAACATAGGCTCTGCGTCTTGCGCCCGTGGTTTGTGAACAATTTAGAAGTGTTTTGAAGGCCCTAGGCCGTATCATCTAGGAGCTATTGAACTTGAAAGCATTTGGCAGCTGTACGTTTTTCTCAATAATCAGCAGAAATACCTCATTGAAAATATTCGTGTAAAATCGCACGAGGTCATGACGCGCGAAGCATAGGCTCTGCGTCTTGCGCCCGTGGTTTGTGAACAATTTAGAAGTGTTTTGAAGGTCCTAGGCCGTATCATCTAGGAGCTATTGATCTTGAAAGCATTTGCCAGCTGTATGTTTTTCTCAATAATCCGCAGAAATACCCCATTTATAATATTCGTGTAAAATCGCACGAGGTCATGAGGCGCGAAACATAGGATCTGCGTCTTGCGCCCGTGGTTTGTGAACGATTTAGAAGTGTTTTGAAGGCCCTAGGCCGTATCATCTAGGAGCTATTGAACTTGACAGCATTTGGCAGCTGTACGTTTTTCTCAATAATCGGCAGAAATACCTCATTGAAAATATTCGTGTAAAATCGCACGAGGTCATGACGCGCGAAGCATAGGCTCTTCCTCTTGCGGCCGTGGTTTGTGAACATTTTAGAAGTGGTTTGAAGGCCCTAGGCCCTATCATCTAGGAGCTATTGATCTTGAAAGCATTTGCCAGCTGTACGTTTTTCTCAATAATCGGCAGAAATTCCTCTTTGAAAATATTCGTGTAAAATCGCACGAGGTCATGACGCGTGAATCATAGGCTCTTCGTCTTGCGGCCCTGGTTTATGAACGATTTAGAAGTGTTTTGAAGGCCCTAGGCCGTATCATCTAGGACCTATTGATCTTGAAAGCATTTGGCAGCTGTACGTTTTTCTCAATAATCGGCAGAAATACCTCATTGAAAATATTCGTGTAAAATCGCACGAGGTCATGACGCGCGACTCATTGGCTCTGCGTCTTGTGCCCGTGGTTTGAGAACAATTTAGAAGGGATTTGAAGGCCCTAGGCCCTATCATCTAGGAGCTATTGATCTTGAAAGCATTTGCCAGCTGTATGTTTTTCTCAATAATCGGCAGAAATACCTCATTGAAAATATTCGTGTAAAATCGCACGAGGTCATGACGCGTGAAGCATAGGCTCTGCGTCTTGCGCCCGTGGTTTGTGAACAATTTAGAAGTGTTTTGAAGGCCCTAGGCCGTATCATCTAGGAGCTATTGATCTTGAAAGCATTTGTCAGCTGTATGTTTTTCTCAATAATCCGAAGAAATACCCCATTTATAATATTCGTGTAAAATCGCACGAGGTCATGAGGCGCGAAACATAGGATCTGCGTCTTGCGCCCGTGGTTTGTGAACGATTTAGAAGTGTTTTGAAGGCCCTAGGCCGTATCATCTAGGAGCTATTGAACTTGACAGCATTTGGCAGCTGTACGTTTTTCTCAATAATCGGCAGAAATACCTCATTGAAAATATTCGTGTAAAATCGCACGAGGTCATGACGCGCGAAGCATAGGCTCTTCCTCTTGCGGCCGTGGTTTGTGAACATTTTAGAAGTGGTTTGAAGGCCCTAGGCCCTATCATCTAGGAGCTATTGATCTTGAAAGCATTTGCCAGCTGTACGTTTTTCTCAATAATCGGCAGAAATACCTCTTTGAAAATATTCGTGTAAAATCGCACGAGGTCATGACGCGTGAATCATAGGCTCTTCGTCTTGCGGCCCTGGTTTATGAACATTTTAGAAGTGGTTTGAAGGCCCTAGGCCGTATCATCTAGGAGCTATTGATCTTGAAAGCATTTGGCAGCTGTATGTTTTTCTCAATAATCGGCAGAAATACCTCATTGAAAATATTCGTGTAAAATCGCACGAGGTCATGACGCGCGAAACATAGGCTCTGCGTCTTGCGCCCGTGGTTTGAGAACAATTCAGAAGGGATTTGAAGGCCCTAGGCCCTATCATCTAGGAGCTATTGATCTTGAAAGCATTTGCCAGCTGTATGTTTTTCTCAATAATCCGCAGAAATACCTCATTGAACATATTCGTGTAAAATCGCACAAGGTCATGACGCGCGAAACATAGGCTCTGCGTCTTGCGCCCGTGGTTTGTGAACAATTTAGAAGTGTTTTGAAGCCCCTAGGCCGTATCATCTAGGAGCTATTGAACTTCAAAGCATTTGGCAGCTGTACGTTTTTCTCAATAATCAGCAGAAATACCTCATTGAAAATATTCGTGTAAAATCGCACGAGGTCATGACGCGCGAAGCATAGGCTCTTCGTCTTGCGGCCGTGGTTTCTGAACATTTTAGAAGTGGTTTGAAGGCCCTAGGCCCTAACATCTAGGAGCATTTGAACTTGAAAGCATTTGCCAGCTGTACGTTTTTCTCAATAATCGGCAGAAATACCTCATTGATAATATTTGTGTAAAATCGCACAAGGTCATGACGCGCGAATCATAGGCTCTTCGTCTTGCGGCCGTGGTTTATGAACATTTTTGAAGTGGTTTGAAGGCCCTAGGCCGTATCATCTAGGAGCTATTGATCTTGAAAGCATTTGCCAGCTGTATGTTTTTCATAATAATCCGCAGATATACCTCATTGAAAATATTTGTGTAAAATCGCACGAGGTCATGACGCGCGAAACATAGGCTCTGCGTCTTGCGCCCGTGGTTTGTGAACAATTTAGAAGTGTTTTGAAGGCCCTAGGTCGTATCATCTAGGAGCTATTGAACTTGAAAGCATTTGGCAGCTATACGTTTTTCTCAATAATCAGCAGAAATACCTCATTGAAAATATTCGTGTAAAATCGCACGAGGTCATGACGCGCGAATCATAGGCTCTGCATCTTGCGCCCGTGGTTTGTGAACAATTTAGAAGTATTTTGAAGGCCCTAGGCCGTATCATCTAGGAGCTATTGATCTTGAAAGCATTTGCCAGCTGTATGTTTTTCTCTATAATCGGCAGAAATTCCCCATTGAAAATATTCGTGTAAAATCGCACGAGGTCATGAGGCGCGAAACATAGGATCTGCGTCTTGCGCCCGTGGTTTGTGAACGATTTAGAAGTGTTTTGAAGGCCCTAGGCCGTATCATCTAGGAGCTATTGAACTTGACAGCATTTGGCAGCTGTACGTTTTTCTCAATAATCGGCAGAAATACCTCATTGAAAATATTCGTGTAAAATCGCACGAGGTCATGACGCGCGAAGCATAGGCTCTTCCTCTTGCGGCCGTGGTTTGTGAACATTTTAGAAGTGGTTTGAAGGCCCTAGGCCCTATCATCTAGGATCTATTGATCTTGAAAGCATTTGCCAGCTGTACGTTTTTCTCAATAATCGGCAGAAATACCTCTTTGAAAATATTTGTGTAAAATCGCACGAGGTCATGACGCGTGAATCATAGGCTCTTCGTCTTGCGGCCGTGGTTTATGAACATTTTAGAAGTGGTTTGAAGGCCCTAGGCCCTATCATCTAGGAGCTATTGAGCTTGAAAGCATTTGCCAGCTGTATGTTTTTCTCAATAATCGGCAGAATTTCCTCATTGAAAATATTTGTGTAAAATCGCACGAGGTCATGACGCGCGAAACATAGGCTCTGCGTCTTGCGCCCGTGGTTTGTGAACAATTTAGAAGTGTTTTGAAGGCCCTAGGCCGTATCATCTAGGAGCTATTGATCTTGAAAGCATTTGCCAGCTGTATGTTTTTCTCAATAATCGGCAGAAATACCTCATTGAAAATATTTGTGTAAAATCGCACGAGGTCATGACGTGCGAAACATAGGCTCTGTGTCTTGCGGCCGTGGTTTGTGAAAAATTTAGAAGTGTTTTGAAGGCCCTAGGCCGTATCATCTAGGAGCTATTGAACTTGAAAGCATTTGGCAGCTGTACGTTTTTCTCAATAATCAGCAGAAGTACCTCATTGAAAATATTCGTGTAAAATCGCACGAGGTGATGACGCGCGAAACATAGGCTCTGCGTCTTGCGCCCGTGGTTTGTGAACAATTTAGAAGTGTTTTGAAGGCCCTAGGCCGTATCATCTAGGAGCTATGAACTTGAAAGCATTTGTCAGCTGTACGTTTTTTTCAATAATCGGCAGAAATACCTCTTTCAAAATATTCGTTTAAAATCGCACGAGGTCATGACGCGCGAAGCATAAGCGCTTCGTCTTGCAGCCGTGGTTTGTGAACATTTTAGAAGTGGATTGAAGGCCCTAGGCCCTATCATCTAGGAGCATTTGATCTTGAAAGCATTTGCCAGCTGTATGTTTTTCTCAAAAATCTGCGGACATACCTCATTGAAAATATTCGTGAAAAATCGCACGAGGTCATGACGTGCGAAACATTGGCTCTGCGTCTTGTGCCCGTGGTTTGAGAACAATTTACAAGAGATTTGAAGGCCCTAGGCCCTATCATCTAGGAGCTATTGATCTTGAAAGCATTTGCCAGCTGTATGTTTTTCTCAAAAATCGGCAGAATTACCTCATTGAAAATATTCGTGTAAAATCGCACGAGGTCATGACGCGCGAAACATAGGCTCAGCGTTTTGCGCCCGTGGTTTGTGAATGATTTAGAAGTGTTTTGAAGGCCCTAGGCTGTATCATCTAGGAGCTATTGAACTTGAAAGCATTTGGCAGCTGTACGTTTTTCTCAATAATCGGCAGAAATACCTCATTGAATATATTCGTGTAAAATCACACGAGGTCATGACGCGCGAAGCATAGGCTCTTCCTCTTGCCGCCGTGGTTTGTGAACATTTTAGAAGTGGTTTGAAGGCCCTAGGTCCTATCATCTAGGAGCTATTGATCTTGAAAGCATTTGCCAGCTGTATGTTTTTCTCAATAATCGGCAGAATTACCTCATTGAAAATATTCGTGTCAAATCGCACGAGGTCATGACGCGCGAAACATAGGCTCTGCGTCTTGCGCCCGTGGTTTGTGAACAATTTAGAAGTGATTTGAAGGCCCTAGGCCTTATCATCTAGGAGCTATTGATCTTGAAAGCATTTGCCGGCTGTGTGTTTTTCTCAAAAATCTGCGGACATACCTCATTGAAAATATTTGTGTAAAATCGCACGAGGTCATGACGCGCGAAACATAGGCTCTGCGTCTTGCGCCCGTGGTTTGTGAACGATTTAGAAGTGTTTTGAAGGCCCTAGGCCCTATCATCTAGGAGCTATTGATCTTGAAAGCATTTGCCAGCTGTACGTTTTTCTCAATAATCGGCAGAAATACCTCTTTGAATATATTTGTGTAAAATCGCACGAGGTCATGACCCGCGAAGCATAGGCTCTTCGTCTTGCGGCCGTGGTTTGTGAACATTTTAGAAGTGGTTTGAAGGCCCTAGGCCCTATCATCTAGGAGCTATTGATCTTGAAAGCATTTGCCAGCTGTATGTTTTTCTCAATAATCCGCAGATATACCTCATTGAAAATGTTTGTGTAAAATCGCACGAGGTCATGACGCGCGAAACATTTGCTCTGCGTCTTGCGCCCGTGGTTTGTGAACAATTTAGAAGTGATTTGAAGGCCCTAGGCCCTATCATCTTGGAGCTATTGATCTTGAAAGCATTTGCTAGCTGTATGGTTTTCTCAATAATCGGCAGAAATACCTCATTGAAAATATTCGTGTAAAATCGCACGAGGTCATGACGCGCGAAACATAGGCTCTGCGTCTTGCGCCCGTGGTTTGTGAACAATTTAGAAGTGTTTTGAAGGCCCTAGGCCGTATCATCTAGGAGCTATTGAACTTGAAAGCATTTGGCAGCTGTACGTTTTTCTCAATAATCAGCAGGAATACCTCATTGAAAATATTCGTGTAAAATCGCACGAGGTCATGACGCGCGAAACATTGGCTCTGCGTCTTGTGCCCGTGGTTTGTAAACAATTTAGAAGTGATTTGAAGGCCCTAGGCCCTATCATCTAGGAGCTATTGATCTTGAAAGCATTTGCCAGCTGTATGTTTTTCTGAATAATCGGCAGAAATACCTCATTGAAAATATTCGTGTAAAATCGCACGAGATCATGACGCGCGAAACATAGGCTCTGCGTCTTGCGCCCGTGGTTTGTGAACGATTTAGAAGTGTTTTGAAGGCCCTAGGCTGTATCATCTAGGAGCTATTGAACTTGAAAGCATTTGGCAGCTGTACGTTTTTCTCAATAATCGGCAGGAATACCTCATTGAAAATATTCCTGTAAAATCGCACGAGGTCATGACGCACGAAGCATAGGCTCTTACTCTTGCGGCCGTGGTTTGTGAACATTTTAGAAGTGGTTTGAATGCCCTAGGCCCTATCATCTTGGAGCTCTTGTTCTTGATAGCATTTGCCAGCTGTACGTTTTTCTCAATAATCGGCAGAAATACCTCTTTGAAAATATTCGTGTAAAATCGCACGAGGTCATGACGCGTGAATCATAGGCTCCTCGTCTTGCGGCCCTGGTTTATGAACATTTTAGAAGTGGTTTGAAGGCCCTAGGCCGTATCATCTATGAGCTATTGATCTTGAAAGCATTTGCCAGCTGTACGTTTTTCTCAATAATCGGCAGAAATACCTCATTGAAAATATTCGTGTAAAATCGCACGAGGTCATGAAGCGCGACTCATTGGCTCTGCGTCTTGTGCCCGTGGTTTGAGAACAATTTAGAAGGGATTTGAAGGCCCTAGGCCCTATCATCTAGGAGCTATTGATCTTGAAAGCATTTGCCAGCTGTATGTTTTTCTCAATAATCGGCAGAAATACCTCATTGAAAATATTCGGGTAAAATCGCACGAGGTCATGACGCGCGAAACATAGGCTCTGCGTCTTGCGCCCGTGGTTTGTGAAAGATTTAGAAGTGTTTTGAAGGCCCTAGGCCGTATCATCTAGGAGCTATTGAACTTGACAGCATTTGGCAGCTGTACGTTTTTCTCAATAATCGGCAGAAATACCTCATTGAAAATATTCGTGTAAAATCGCACGAGGTCATGACGCGCGAAACATAGGCTCTGCGTTTTGCGCCCGTGGTTTGTGAACGATTTAGAAGTGTTTTGAAGGCCCTAGGCTGTATCATCTAGGAGCTATTGAACTTGAATGCATTTGGCAGCTGTACGTTTTTCTCAATAATCGGCAGAAATACCTCATTGATTATATTCGTGTAAAATCGCACGAGGTCATGACGCGCGAAGCATAGGCTCTTCGTCTTGCGGCCGTGGTTTATGAACATTTTAGAAGTGGTTTGAAGGCCCTAGGCCCTATCATCTAGGATCTATTGATCTTGAAAGCATTTGGCAGCTGTATGTTTTTCTCAATAATCGGCAGAATTACCTCATTGAAAATATTTGTGTAAAATCGCACGAGGTCATGACGCGCGAAACATAGGCTCTGCGTCTTGCGCCCGTGGTTTGTGAACGATTTAGAAGTGTTTTGAAGGCCCTAGGCCGTATCATCTAGGAGCTATTGAACTTGACAGCATTTGGCAGCTGTACGTTTTTCTCAATAATCGGCAGAAATACCTCATTGAAAATATTCGTGTAAAATCGCACGAGGTCATGACGCGCGAAACATAGGCTCTGCGTCTTGCGCCCGTGGTTTGTGAACAATTTAGAAGTTATTTGAAGGCCCTAGGCCCTATCATCTTGGAGCTATTGATCTTGAAAGCATTTGCTAGCTGTATGGTTTTCTCAATAATCGGCAGTAATACCTCATTGAAAATATTCGTGTAAAATCGCATGAGGTCATGACGCGCGAAACATAGGCTCTGCGTCTTGCGCCCGTGGTTTGTGAACAATTTAGAAGTGTTTTGAAGGCCCTAGGCCGTATCATCTAGGAGCTATTGAACTTGAAAGCATTTGGCAGCTGTACGTTTTTCTCAATAATCAGCAGAAATACCTCATTGAAAATATTCGTGTAAAATCGCACGAGGTCATGACGCGCGAAACATTGGCTCTGCGTCTTGTGCCCGTGGTTTGTAAACAATTTAGAAGTGATTTGAAGGCCCTAGGCCCTATCATCTAGGAGCTATTGATCTTGAAAGCATTTGCCAGCTGTATGTTTTTCTGAATAATCGGCAGAAATACCTCATTGAAAATATTCGTGTAAAATCGCACGAGATCATGACGCGCGAAACATAGGCTCTGCGTCTTGCGCCCGTGGTTTGTGAACGATTTAGAAGTGTTTTGAAGGCCCTAGGCTGTATCATCTAGGAGCTATTGAACTTGAAAGCATTTGGCAGCTGTACGTTTTACTCAATAATCGGCAGGAATACCTCATTGAAAATATTCCTGTAAAATCGCACGAGGTCATGACGCACGAAGCATAGGCTCTTACTCTTGCGGCCGTGGTTTGTGAACATTTTAGAATTGGTTTGAATGCCCTAGGCCCTATCATCTAGGAGCTATTGTTCTTGATAGCATTTGCCAGCTGTACGTTTTTCTCAATAATCGGCAGAAATACCTCTTTGATAATATTCGTGTAAAATCGCACGAGGTCATGACGCGTGAATCATAGGCTCCTCGTCTTGCGGCCCTGGTTTATGAACATTTTAGAAGTGGTTTGAAGGCCCTAGGCCGTATCATCTAGGAGCTATTGAACTTGAAAGCATTTGGCAGCTGTACGTTTTTCTCAATAATCAGCAGAAATACCTCATTGAAAATATTCGTGTAAAATCGCACGAGGTCATGACGCGCGAAGCATAGGCTCTGCGTCTTGCGCCCGTGGTTTGTGAACAATTTAGAAGTGTTTTGAAGGCCCTAGGCCGTATCATCTAGGAGCTATTGATCTTGAAAGCATATGCCAGATGTATGTTTTTCTCAATAATCGGCAGAAATACCCCATTTATAATATTCGTGCAAAATCGCACGAGGTCATGAGGCGCGAAACATAGGATCTGCGTCTTGCGCCCCTGGTTTGTGAACGATTTAGAAGTGTTTTGAAGGCCCTAGGCCGTATCATCTAGGAGCTATTGATCTTGAAAGCATTTGCCAGCTGTATGTTTTTCTCAAATATCTGCGGACATACCTCATTGAAAATATTCGTGTAAAATCGCACGAGGTCATGACGCGCGAAACATAGGCTCTGCGTCTTGCGCCCGTGGTTTGTGAACGATTTAGAAGTGTTTTGAAGGCCCTAGGCCCTATCATCTAGGAGCTATTGATCTTGACAGCATTTGGCAGCTGTACGTTTTTCTCAATAATCGGCAGAAATACCTCATTGAAAATATTCGTGTAAAATCGCACGAGGTCATGACGCGCGAAGCATAGGCTCTTCCTCTTGCGGCCGTGGTTTGTGAACATTTTAGAAGTGGTTTGAAGGCCCTAGGCCCTATCATCTAGGAGCTAATGATCTTGAAAGCATTTGCCAGCTGTACGTTTTTCTCAATAATCGGCAGAAATACCTCTTTGAAAATATTCGTGTAAAATCGCACGAGGTCATGACGCGTGAATCATAGGCTTTTCGTCTTGCGGCCCTGGTTTATGAACATTTTAGAAGTGGTTTGAAGGTCCTAGGCCGTATCATCTAGGAGCTATTGATCTTGAAAGCATTTGCCAGCTGTATGTTTTTCTCAATAATCGGCAGAAATACCTCATTGAAAATATTCGTGTAAAATCGCACGAGGTCATGACGCGCGAAACATAGGCTCTGCGTCTTGCGCCCATGGTTTGTGAACGATTTAGAAGTGTTTTGAAGGCCCTAGGCCGTATCATCTACGAGCTATTGATCTTGAAAGCATTTGCCAGCTGTACGTTTTTCTCAATATTTGGCAGAAATATCTCATTGAAAATATTCGTGTAAAATCGCACGAGGTCATGACGCGCGAAGCATAGGCTCTTCGTATTGCGGCCGTGGTTTGTAAACATTTTAGAAGTGGTTTTTAGGCCCTAGGCCCTATCATCTAGGAGCTATTGATCTTGAAAGCATTTGCCAGCTGTATGTTTTTCTCAATAATCGGCAGAAATACCTCATTGAAAATATTCGTGTAAAATCGCACGAGGTCATGACGCGCGAAACATAGGCTCTGCGTCTTGCGCCCTTGGTTTGTGAACAATTTAGAAGTGTTTTGAAGGCCCTAGGCCCTAACATCTAGGAGCAATTGAACTTGAAAACATTTGCCAGCTGTACGTTTTTCTCAATAATTGGCAGAAATACCTCATTGATAATATTCGTGTAAAATCGCACAAGGTCATGACGTGTGAACCATTGGCGCTGCATCTTGTGCCCGTGGTTTGTGAACAATTTAGAAGTGATTTTAAGGCCCTAGGCCCTATCATCTAGGAGCTATTGATATTGAAAGCGTTTGCCAGCTGTATGTTTTTCTCAATAATCGGCAGAAATACCTCATTGAAAATATTCGTGTAAAATCGCACGAGGTCATGACGCGCGAAACATTGGCTCTGCGTCTTGTGCCTGTGGTTTGTGAACAATTTAGAAGTGATTTGAAGGCCCTTGGCCCTATCATCTAGGAGCTATTGATCTTGAAAGCATTTGCCAGTTGTATGTTTTTCTCAAAAATCCACGTATAAACCTCATTGAAAATATTCGTGTAAAATCGCACGAGGTCATGACGCGCGAAACATAGGCTCTGCGTCTTGCGCCCCTGGTTTGTGAACAATTTAGAAGTGTTTTGAAGGCCCTAGGCCGTATCATCTAGGAGCTATTGATCTTGAAAGCATTTGGCAGCTGTACATTTTTCTCAATAATCGGCAGAAATACCTCATTGAAAATATTCGTGTAAAATCGCACGAGGTCATGACGCGCGAAACATAGGCTCTGCGTCTTGCGCCCGTGGTTTGTGAACAATTTAGAAGTGTTTTTAAGGCCCTAGGCCGTATCATCTAGGAGCTATTGAACTTGAAAGCATTTGGCAGCTGTATGTTTTTCTCAATAATCAGCAGAAATACCTCATTGAAAATATTCGTGTAAAATCGCACGAGGTCATGACGCGCGAAGCATAGGCTCTTCGTTTTGCGGCCGTGGTTTGTGAACATTTTAGAAGTGGTTTGAAGGCCCTAGGCCCTAACATCAAGGAGCAATTGAACTTGAAAGCATTTGCCAGCTGTACGTTTTTCTCAATAATCGGCAGAAATACCTCATTGAAAATATTCGTGTAAAATCGCACGAGGTCATGACGCGCGAAACATTGGCTCTGCCTCTTGTGCCCGTGGTTTGTGAACAATTTAGAAGTGATTTGAAGGCCCTACGCCCTATCATCTAGGAACTATTGATCTTGAAAGCATTTGCCAGCTGTATGTTTTTCTCAAAAATCCACGTATATACCTCATTGAAAATATTAGTGTAAAATCGCACGAGGTCATGACGCGCGAAACATAGGCTCTGCGTCTTGTGCCCGTGGTTTGTGAAATATTTGGAAGTGGTTTGAAGGCCCTAGGCCCTAACATCTAGGAGCTATTGATCTTGAAAGCATTTGCCAGCTGTATGTTTTTCTCAATAATCGGCAGAATTACCTCATTGAAAATATTCGTGTAAAATCGCACGAGGTCATGACGCGTGAAACATAGGCTCTGCGTCTTGCGCCCGTGGTTTGTGAACAATTTAGAAGTGTTTTGAAGGCCCTAGGCCGTATCATCTTGGAGCTATTGATCTTGAAAGCATTTGCCAGCTGTATGTTTTTCTCAATAATCGGCAGAAATACCTCATTGAAAATATTCGTGTAAAATCGCACGAGGTCATGACGCGCGAAGCATAGGCTCTGCGTCTTACGCCCGTGGTTTGTGAACGATTTAGAAGTGTTTTGAAGGCCTTAGGCCGTATCATCTAGGAGCTATTGAACTTGAAAGCATTTGGCAGCTGTACGTTTTTCTCAATAATCGGCAGAAATACCTCATTGAAAATATTCGTGTAAAATCGCACGAGGTCATGACGCGCGACTCATTGGCACTGCGTCTTGTGCCCGTGGTTTGAGAACAATTTAGAAGGGATTTGAAGGCCCTAGGCCCTATCATCTAGGAGCTATTGATCTTGAAAGCATTTGCCAGCTGTATGTTTTTCTCAATAATCGGCAGAAATACCTCATTGAAAATATTCGTGTAAAATCGCACGAGGTCATGACGTGCGAAACATTGGCTCTGCCTCTTGTGCCCGTGGTTTGTGAACAATTTAGAAGTGATTTGAAGGCCCTACGCCCTATCATCTAGGAGCTATTGATCTTGAAAGCATTTGCCAGCTGTATGTTTTTCTCAAAAATCCACGTATATACCTCATTGAAAATATTTGTGTAAAATCGCACAAGGTCATGACGCGCGAAACATAGGCTCTGCGTCTTGCGCCCCTGGTTTGTGAACAATTTAGAAGTGTTTTGAAGGCCCTAGGCCGTATCATCTAGGAGCTATTTAACTTGAAAGCATTTGACATTTGTACGTTTTTCTCAATAATCGGCAGAAATACCTCATTGAAAATATTCTTGTAAAATCGCACGAGGTCATGACGCGCAAAGCATAGGCTCTTCGTCTTGCGGCCGTGGTTTGTGAACATTTTAGAAGTGGTTTGAAGGCCCTAGGCCCTAACATCTAGGAGCTATTGATCTTGGAAGCATTTGCCAGCTGTATGTTTTTCTCAATAATCGGCAGAAATACCTTATTGATAATATTCGTGTAAAATCGCACGAGGTCATGACGCGCGACCCATTGGCTCTGCGTCTTGTGCCCGTGGTTTGTGAACAATTTAGAAGTGATTTGAAGGCCCTAGGCCCTATCATCTAGGAGCTATTGATCTTGAAAGCATTTGCCAGCTGTATGTTTTTCTCAATAATCGGCAGAAATACCTCATTGAAAATATTCGTGTAAAATCGCACGAGGTCATGACGCGCGAAACATTGGCTCTGCCTCTTGTGCCCGTGGTTTGTGAACAATTTAGATGTGATTTGAAGGCCCTACGCCCTATCATCTAGGAGCTATTGATCTTGAAAGCATTTGCCAGCTGTATGTTTTTCTCAAAAATCCACGTATATACCTCATTGAAAATATTAGTGTAAAATCGCACGAGGTCATGACGCGCGAAACATAGGCTCTGCGTCTTGTGCCCGTGGTTTGTGAAATATTTAGAAGTGGTTTGAAGGCCCTAGGCCCTAACATCTAGGAGCTATTGATCTTGAAAGCATTTGCCAGCTGTATGTTTTTCTCAATAATCGGCAGAATTACCTCATTGAAAATATTCGTGTAAAATCGCACGAGGTCATGACGCATGAATCATAGGCTCTGCGGCTTGCGCCCGTGGTTTGTGAACAATTTAGAAGTGTTTTGAAGGCCCTAGGCCGTATCATCTAGGAGCTATTGATCTTGAAAGCATTTGCCAGCTGTATGTTTTTCTCAATAATCGGCAGAAATACCTCATTGAAAATATTAGTGTAAAATCGCACGAGGTCATGACGCGCGACTCATTGGCTCTGCGTCTTGTGCCCGTGGTTTGAGAACAATTTAGAAGGGATTTGAAGGCCCTAGGCCCTATCATCTAGGAGCTATTGATCTTGAAAGCATTTGCCAGCTGTATGTTTTTCTCAATAATCGGCAGAAATACCTCATTGAATATATTCGTGTAAAATCGCACGAGGTCATGACGCGCGAAACATAGGCTCTGCGTCTTGCGCCCGTGGATTGTGAAATATTTAGAAGTGGTTTGAAGGCCCTAGGCCCTAACATCTAGGAGCTATTGATCTTGAAAGCATTTGCCAGCTGTACGTTTTTCTCAATAATCGGCAGAAATACCTCATTGATAATATTCGTGTAAAATCGTACGAGGTCATGACCCGCGAACCATTGGCTCTGCGTCTTGTGCCCGTGGTTTGTGAACAATTTAGAAGTGATTTGAAGGCCCTAGGCCCTATTATCTAGGAGCTATTGATCTTGAAAGCATTTGCCAGCTGTATGTTTTTCTCAATAATCGGCAGAAATACCTCATTGAAAATATTTGTGTAAAATCGCACGAGGTCATGACGCGCGAAACATTGGCTCTGCCTCTTGTGCCCGTGGTTTGTGAACAATTTAGAAGTGATTTGAAGGCCCTACACCCTATCATCTAGGAGCTATTGATCTTGAAAGCATTTGCCAGCTGTATGTTTTTCTCAAAAATCCACGTATATACCTCATTGAAAATATTCGTGTAAAATCGCACGAGGTCATGACGCGCGAAACATAGGCTCTGCGTCTTGCGCCCGTGGTTTGTGAAATATTTAGAAGTGGTTTGAAGGCCCTAGGCCCTAACATCTAGGAGCTATTGATCTTGAAAGCATTTGCCAGCTGTATGTTTTTCTCAATAATCGGCAGATATACCCCATTGATAATATTCGTGTAAAATCGCACGAGGTCATGAGGTGCGAATCATAAGATCTGCGTCTTGCGCCCGTGGTTTGTGAACGATTTTGAAGTGTTTTGAAGGCCCTAGGCCGTATCATCTAGGAGCTATTGAACTTGACAGCATTTGGCAGCTGTACGTTTTTCTCAATAATCGGCAGAAATACCTCATTGAAAATATTCGTGTAAAATCGCACGAGTTCATGACGCGCAAAGCATAGGCTGTTTTTCTTGCGGCCGTGGTTTGTGAACATTTTAGAAGTGGTTTGAAGGCCCTAGGCCCTATCATCTAGGAGCTATTGATCTTGAAAGCATTTGCCAGCTGTACGTTTTTCACAATAATCGGCAGAAATACCTCTTTGAAAATATTCGTGTAAAATCGCATGAGGTCATGACGCGCGAAACATAGGCTCTGCGTCTTGCGCCCGTGGTTTCTGAACATTTTAGAAGTGGTTTGAAGGCCCTAGGCCCTATCATCTAGGAGCTATTGAACTTGAAAGCATTTGCCAGCTGTACGTTTTTCTCAATAATCGGCAGAAATACCTCTTTGAAAATATTCGTGTAAAATCGCATGAGGTCATGACGCGCGAAACATAGGCTCTGCGTCTTGCGCCCGTGGATTGTGAATGATTTAGATGTGTTTTGAAGGCCCTAGGCCGTATCATCTAGGAGCTATTGAACTTGAAAGCATTTGGCAGCTGTACGTTTTTCTCAATAATCGGCAGAAATACCTCATTGATAATATTAGTGTAAAATCGCACGAGGTCATGACGCGCGACTCATTGGCTCTGCGTCTTGTGCCCGTGGTTTGAGAACAATTTAGAAGTGGTTTGAAGGCCCTAGGCCCTATCATCTAGGAGCAATTGATTTTGAAAGCATTTGCCAGCTGTATGATTTTCTCAGAAATCCGCGGATATACCTCATTGAAAATATTCGTGTAAAATCGCACGAGGTCATGACGCGCGAAACATTGGCTCTGCTTCTTGTGCCCGTGGATTGTGAACAATTTAGAAGTGATTTGAAGGCCCTAGGCCGTATCATTTAGGAGCTATTGATCTTGAAAGCATTTGCCAGCTGTACGTTTTTCTCAATAATCGGCAGAAATACCTCTTTGAAAATATTCGTGTAAAATCTCACGAGGTCATGACGCGCGAAGCATAGGCTCTTCGTCTTGCGGTCGTGGTTTGTGAACATTTTAGAAGTGGTTTGAAGGCCCTAGGCCCTATCATCTAGGAGCAATTGATCTTGAAAGCATTTGCCAGCTGTATTTTTTTTTCTTAAATCTGCGGACATACCTCAATGAAAATATTCGTGTAAAATCGCACGAGGTCATGACGCGCGAAGCAGAGGCTCTTCCTCTTGCGGCCGTGGTTTGTGAACATTTTAGAAGTAGTTTGATGGCCCTAGGCCCTATCATCTAGAAGCTATTGTTCTTGAAAGCATTTGCCAGCTGTACGTTTTTCTCAATAATCGGCAGAAATACCTCTTTGACAATATTCGTGTAAAATCGCACGAGGTCATGACCCGCGAAGCATAGGCTCTTCGTCTTGCGGCCGTGGTTTGTTAACATTTTAGAAGTGGTTTGAAGGCCCTAGGCCCTATCATCTAGGAGCTATTGATCTTGAAAGCATTTGCCCGCTGTATGTTTTTCTCAATAATCCGCAGATATACCTCATTGAAAATATTTGTGTAAAATCGCACGAGGTCATGACGCGTGAAACATTTGCTCTGCGTCTTGCGCCCGTGGTTTGTGAACAATTTAGAAGTGTTTTGAAGGCCCTAGGCCGTATCATCTATGAGCTATTGAACTTGAAAGCATTTAGCAGCTGTACGTTTTTCTCAATAATCATTAGAAATACCTCATTGAAAATATTCGTGTAAAATCGCACGAGGTCATGACGCGCGATGCATAGGCTCTGCGTCTTGCGCCCGTGGTTTGTGAACAATTTAGAAGTGTTTTGAAGGCCCTAGGCCGTATCATCTAGGAGCTATTGATCTTGAAAGCATTTGCCAGCTGTATGTTTTTCTCAATAATCGGCAGAAATACCCCATTTATAATATTCGTGTAAAATCGCACGAGGTCATGAGGCGCGAAACATAGGATCTGCGTCTTGCGCCCGTGGTTTGTGAACGATTTAGAAGTGTTTTGAAGGCCCTAGGCCGTATCATCTAGGAGCTATTGAACCTGACAGCATTTGGCAGCTGTACGTTTTTCTCAATAATCGGCAGAATTACCTCATTGAAAATATTTGTGTAAAATCGCACGAGGTCATGACGCGCGAAGCATAGGCTCTTCCTCTTGCGGCCGTGGTTTGTGAACATTTTAGAAGTAGTTTGATGTCCCTAGGCCCTATCATCTAGAAGCTATTGATCTTGAAAGCATTTGCCAGCTGTACGTTTTTCTCAATAATCGGCAGAAATACCTCTTTGACAATATTTGTGTAAAATCGCACGAGGTCATGACGCGTGAATCATAGGCTCTTCGTCTTGCGGCCGTGGTTTATGAACATTTTAGAAGTGGTTTGAAGGCCCTAGGCCCTATCATCTAGGAGCTATTGATCTTGAAAGCATTTGCCAGTTGTATGTTTTTCTCAATAATCGGCAGAATTACCTCATTGAAAATATTTGTGTAAAATCGCACGAGGTCATGACAAGCGAAACATAGGCTCTGCGTCTTGCGCCCGTGGTTTTTGAACGATTTAGAAGTGTTTTGAAGCCCCTAGGCCGTATCATCTAGGAGCTATTGAACTTGAAAGCATTTGGCAGCTGTACGTTTTTCTCAATAATCGGCAGAAATACCTCATTGAAAATATTAGTGTAAAATTGCACGAGGTCAAGACGCGCGAAGCATAGGCTCTTCGTATTGCGCCCGTGGTTTGTGAACAATTTAGAAGTGGTCTGAAGGCCCTAGGCCCTATCATCTAGGAGCTATTGAACTTGAAAGCATTTGTCAGCTGTACGTTTTTTTCAATAATCGGCAGAAATACCTCATTGAAAATATTAGTGTAAAATCGCACGAGGTCATGACGCGCGAAGCATAAGCTCTTCGTCTTGCCGCCGTGGTCTGTGAACATTTTAGAAGTGGTTTGAAGGCCTTCGGCCCTATCATCTAGGAGCAATTGATCTTGAAAGCATTCGCCAGCTGTATGTTTTTCTCAATAATCTCCAGAAATTCCTCATTGAAAATATTCGTGTAAAATCGCACGAGGTCATGACGCGCGAAACATAGGCTCTGCGTTTTGCGCCCGTGGTTTGTGAAAGATTTAGAAGTGTTTTGAAGGCCCTAGGCCGTATCATCTAGGAGCTATTGAACTTCAAAGCATTTGGCAGCTGTACGTTTTTCTCAATAATCGGCAGAAATACCTCATTGAAAATATTCATGTAAAATCGCACGAGGTCATGACGCGCGAAGCATAGGCTCTTCCTCTTGCGGCCGTGGTTTGTGAACATTTTAGAAGTGGTTTGAAGGCCCTAGGCCCTATCATCTAGGAGCTATTGATCTTGAAAGCATTTGCCAGCTGTACGTTTTTCCTCAATAATCGGCAGAAATACCTCTTTGAAAATATTCGTGTAAAATCGCACGAGGTCATGACGCGCGAAGCATAGGCTCTTCCTCTTGCGGCCGTGGTTTGTGAACATTTTAGAAGTGGTTTGAAGGCCCTAGGCCGTATCATCTAGGAGCCATTGATCTTGAAAGCATTTGCCAGCTGTATGTTTTTCTCAATAATCGGCAGAAATACCCCATTGAAAATATTCGTGTCAAATCGCATGAGGTCATGAGGTGCGAAACTTAGGATCTGCGTCTTGCGCCCGTGGTTTGTGAACGATTTAGAAGTGTTTTGAAGGCCCTAGGCCGTCTCATCTAGGAGCTATTGAACTTGACAGCATTTGGCAGCTGTACGTTTTTCTCAATAATCGGCAGAAATACCTCATTGAAAATATTCGTGTAAAATCGCACGAGTTCATGACGCGCGAAGCATAGGCTCTTCCTCTTGCGGCCGTGGTTTGTGAACATTTTAGAAGTGGTTTGAAGGCCCTAGGCCCTATCTTCTAGGAGCTATTGATCTTGAAAGCATTTGCCAGCTGTACGTTATTCTCAATAATCGGCAGAATTACCTCATTGAAAATATTCGTGTAAAATCGCACGAGGTCATGACGCGCGAAACATAGGCTCTGCGTCTTGCGCCCGTGGTTTGATAACAATTTAGAAGGGATTTGAAGGCCCTAGGCCGTATCATCTTGGAGCTATTGATCTTGAAAGCATTTGCCAGCTGTACGTTTTTCTCAATAATCGGCAGAAGTACCTCATTGAAAATATTCGTGTAAAATCGCACGAGGTCATGACGCGCGACTCATTGGCTCTGCGTCTTGTGCCCGTGGTTTGAGAACAATTTAGAAGGGATTTGAAGGCCCTAGGCCCTATCATCTTGGAGCTATTGATCTTGAAAGCATTTGCCAGCTGTATGTTTTTCTCAATAATCGGCAGATATACCCCATTGATAATATTCGTGTAAAATCGCACGAGGTCATGAGGTGCGAATCATAAGATCTGCGTCTTGCGCCCGTGGTTTGTGAACGATTTTGAAGTGTTTTGAAGGCCCTAGGCCGTATCATCTAGGAGCTATTGAACTTGACAGCATTTGGCAGCTGTACGTTTTTCTCAATAATCGGCAGAAATACCTCATTTATAATATTCGTGTAATATCGCACGAGTTCATGACGCGCAAAGCATAGGCTCTTTTTCTTGCGGCCGTGGTTTGTGAACATTTTAGAAGTGGTTTGAAGGCCCTAGGCCCTATCATCTAGGAGCTATTGATCTTGAAAGCATTTGCCAGCTGTACGTTTTTCACAATAATCGGCAGAAATACCTCTTTGAAAATATTCGTGTAAAATCGCATGAGGTCATGACGCGCGAAACATAGGCTCTGCGTCTTGCGCCCGTGGTTTCTGAACATTTTAGAAGTGGTTTGAAGGCCCTAGGCCCTATCATCTAGGAGCTATTGAACTTGAAAGCATTTGCCAGCTGTACGTTTTTCTCAATAATCGGCAGAAATACCTCTTTGAAAATATTCGTGTAAAATCGCACGAGGTCATGACGCGCGAAACATAGGCTCTGCGTCTTGCGCCCGTGGATTGTGAATGATTTAGATCTGTTTTGAAGGCCCTAGGCCGTATCATCTAGGAGCTATTGAACTTGAAAGCATTTGGCAGCTGTACGTTTTTCTCAATAATCGGCAGAAATACCTCATTGATAATATTAGTGTAAAATCGCACGAGGTCATGACGCGCGACTCATTGGCTCTGCGTCTTGTGCCCGTGGTTTGAGAACAATTTAGAAGTGGTTTGAAGGCCCTAGGCCCTATCATCTAGGAGCAATTGATTTTGAAAGCATTTGCCAGCTGTATGATTTTCTCAGAAATCCGCGGATATACCTCATTGAAAATATTCGTGTAAAATCGCACGAGGTCATGACGCGCGAAACATTGGCTCTGCTTCTTGTGCCCGTGGATTGTGAACAATTTAGAAGTGATTTGAAGGCCCTAGGCCGTATCATCTAGGAGCTATTGATCTTGAAAGCATTTGCCAGCTGTACGTTTTTCTCAATAATCGGCAGAAATACCTCTTTGAAAATATTCGTGTAAAATCTCACGAGGTCATGACGCGCGAAGCATAGGCTCTTCGTCTTGCGGTCGTGGTTTGTGAACATTTTAGAAGTGGTTTGAAGGCCCTAGGCCCTATCATCTAGGAGCAATTGATCTTGAAAGCATTTGCCAGCTGTATTTTTTTTTCTTAAATCTGCGGACATACCTCAATGAAAATATTCGTGTAAAATCGCACGAGGTCATGACGCGCGAAGCATAGGCTCTTCCTCTTGCGGCCGTGGTTTGTGAACATTTTAGAAGTAGTTTGATGGCCCTAGGCCCTATCATCTAGAAGCTATTGTTCTTGAAAGCATTTGCCAGCTGTACGTTTTTCTCAATAATCGGCAGAAATACCTCTTTGACAATATTCGTGTAAAATCGCACGAGGTCATGACCCGCGAAGCATAGGCTCTTCGTCTTGCGGCCGTGGTTTGTGAACATTTTAGAAGTGGTTTGAAGGCCCTAGGCCCTATCATCTAGGAGCTATTGATCTTGAAAGCATTTGCCCGCTGTATGTTTTTCTCAATAATCCGCAGATATACCTCATTGAAAATATTTGTGTAAAATCGCACGAGGTCATGACGCGTGAAACATTTGCTCTGCGTCTTGCGCCCGTGGTTTGTGAACAATTTAGAAGTGTTTTGAAGGCCCTAGGCCGTATCATCTAGGAGCTATTGAACTTGAAAGCATTTGGCAGCTGTACGTTTTTCTCAATAATCGGCAGAAATACCTCTTTGAAAATATTCGTGTAAAATCGCACGAGGTCATGACGCGCGAAGCATAGGCTCTTCCTCTTGCGGCCGTGGTTTGTGAACATTTTAGAAGTGGTTTGAAGGCCCTAGGCCCTATCATCTAGGAGCTATTGATCTTGAAAGCATTTGCCAGCTGTACGTTTTTCTCAATAATCGGCAGAAATACCTCTTTGAAAATATTCGTGTAAAATCGCACGAGGTCATGACGCGCGAAGCATAGGCTCTTCCTCTTGCGGCCGTGGTTTGTGAACATTTTAGAAGTGGTTTGAAGGCCCTAGGCCGTATCATCTAGGAGCCATTGATCTTGAAAGCATTTGCCAGCTGTATGTTTTTCTCAATAATCGGCAGAAATACCCCATTGAAAATATTCGTGTCAAATCGCATGAGGTCATGAGGTGCGAAACTTAGGATCTGCGTCTTGCGCCCGTGGTTTGTGAACGATTTAGAAGTGTTTTGAAGGCCCTAGGCCGTCTCATCTAGGAGCTATTGAACTTGACAGCATTTGGCAGCTGTACGTTTTTCTCAATAATCGGCAGAAATACCTCATTGAAAATATTCGTGTAAAATCGCACGAGTTCATGACGCGCGAAGCATAGGCTCTTCCTCTTGCGGCCGTGGTTTGTGAACATTTTAGAAGTGGTTTGAAGGCCCTAGGCCCTATCTTCTAGGAGCTATTGATCTTGAAAGCATTTGCCAGCTGTACGTTATTCTCAATAATCGGCAGAATTACCTCATTGAAAATATTCGTGTAAAATCGCACGAGGTCATGACGCGCGAAACATAGGCTCTGCGTCTTGCGCCCGTGGTTTGATAACAATTTAGAAGGGATTTGAAGGCCCTAGGCCGTATCATCTTGGAGCTATTGATCTTGAAAGCATTTGCCAGCTGTACGTTTTTCTCAATAATCGGCAGAAGTACCTCATTGAAAATATTCGTGTAAAATCGCACGAGGTCATGACGCGCGACTCATTGGCTCTGCGTCTTGTGCCCGTGGTTTGAGAACAATTTAGAAGGGATTTGAAGGCCCTAGGCCCTATCATCTTGGAGCTATTGATCTTGAAAGCATTTGCCAGCTGTATGTTTTTCTCAATAATCGGCAGATATACCCCATTGATAATATTCGTGTAAAATCGCACGAGGTCATGAGGTGCGAATCATAAGATCTGCGTCTTGCGCCCGTGGTTTGTGAACGATTTTGAAGTGTTTTGAAGGCCCTAGGCCGTATCATCTAGGAGCTATTGAACTTGACAGCATTTGGCAGCTGTACGTTTTTCTCAATAATCGGCAGAAATACCTCATTTAAAATATTCGTGTAATATCGCACGAGTTCATGACGCGCAAAGCATAGGCTCTTTTTCTTGCGGCCGTGGTTTGTGAACATTTTAGAAGTGGTTTGAAGGCCCTAGGCCCTATCATCTAGGAGCTATTGATCTTGAAAGCATTTGCCAGCTGTACGTTTTTCACAATAATCGGCAGAAATACCTCTTTGAAAATATTCGTGTAAAATCGCATGAGGTCATGACGCGCGAAACATAGGCTCTGCGTCTTGCGCCCGTGGTTTCTGAACATTTTAGAAGTGGTTTGAAGGCCCTAGGCCCTATCATCTAGGAGCTATTGAACTTGAAAGCATTTGCCAGCTGTACGTTTTTCTCAATAATCGGCAGAAATACCTCTTTGAAAATATTCGTGTAAAATCGCACGAGGTCATGACGCGCGAAACATAGGCTCTGCGTCTTGCGCCCGTGGATTGTGAATGATTTAGATCTGTTTTGAAGGCCCTAGGCCGTATCATCTAGGAGCTATTGAACTTGAAAGCATTTGGCAGCTGTACGTTTTTCTCAATAATCGGCAGAAATACCTCATTGATAATATTAGTGTAAAATCGCACGAGGTCATGACGCGCGACTCATTGGCTCTGCGTCTTGTGCCCGTGGTTTGAGAACAATTTAGAAGTGGTTTGAAGGCCCTAGGCCCTATCATCTAGGAGCAATTGATTTTGAAAGCATTTGCCAGCTGTATGATTTTCTCAGAAATCCGCGGATATACCTCATTGAAAATATTCGTGTAAAATCGCACGAGGTCATGACGCGCGAAACATTGGCTCTGCTTCTTGTGCCCGTGGATTGTGAACAATTTAGAAGTGATTTGAAGGCCCTAGGCCGTATCATCTAGGAGCTATTGATCTTGAAAGCATTTGCCAGCTGTACGTTTTTCTCAATAATCGGCAGAAATACCTCTTTGAAAATATTCGTGTAAAATCTCACGAGGTCATGACGCGCGAAGCATAGGCTCTTCGTCTTGCGGTCGTGGTTTGTGAACTTTTTAGAAGTGGTTTGAAGGCCCTAGGCCCTATCATCTAGGAGCAATTGATCTTGAAAGCATTTGCCAGCTGTATTTTTTTTTCTTAAATCTGCGGACATACCTCAATGAAAATATTCGTGTAAAATCGCACGAGGTCATGACGCGCGAAGCATAGGCTCTTCCTCTTGCGGCCGTGGTTTGTGAACATTTTAGAAGTAGTTTGATGGCCCTAGGCCCTATCATCTAGAAGCTATTGTTCTTGAAAGCATTTGCCAGCTGTACGTTTTTCTCAATAATCGGCAGAAATACCTCTTTGACAATATTCGTGTAAAATCGCACGAGGTCATGACCCGCGAAGCATAGGCTCTTCGTCTTGCGGCCGTGGTTTGTGAACATTTTAGAAGTGGTTTGAAGGCCCTAGGCCCTATCATCTAGGAGCTATTGATCTTGAAAGCATTTGCCCGCTGTATGTTTTTCTCAATAATCCGCAGATATACCTCATTGAAAATATTTGTGTAAAATCGCACGAGGTCATGACGCGTGAAACATTTGCTCTGCGTCTTGCGCCCGTGGTTTGTGAACAATTTAGAAGTGTTTTGAAGGCCCTAGGCCGTATCATCTAGGAGCTATTGAACTTGAAAGCATTTGGCAGCTGTACGTTTTTCTCAATAATCAGCAGAAATACCTCATTGAAAATATTCGTGTAAAATCGCACGAGGTCATGACGCGCAATGCATAGGCTCTGCGTCTTGCGCCCGTGGTTTGTGAACAATTTAGAAGTGTTTTGAAGGCCCTAGGCCGTATCATCTAGGAGCTATTGATCTTGAAAGCATTTGCCAGCTGTATGTTTTTCTCAATAATCGGCAGAAATACCCCATTTATAATATTCGTGTAAAATCGCACGAGGTCATGAGGCGCGAAACATAGGATCTGCGTCTTGCGCCCGTGGTTTGTGAACGATTTAGAAGTGTTTTGAAGGCCCTAGGCCGTATCATCTAGGAGCTATTGAACCTGACAGCATTTGGCAGCTGTACGTTTTTCTCAATAATCGGCAGAATTACCTCATTGAAAATATTTGTGTAAAATCGCACGAGGTCATGACGCGCGAAGCATAGGCTCTTCCTCTTGCGGCCGTGGTTTGTGAACATTTTAGAAGTAGTTTGATGTCCCTAGGCCCTATCATCTAGAAGCTATTGATCTTGAAAGCATTTGCCAGCTGTACGTTTTTCTCAATAATCGGCAGAAATACCTCTTTGACAATATTCGTGTAAAATCGCACGAGGTCATGACGCGTGAATCATAGGCTCTTCGTCTTGCGGCCGTGGTTTATGAACATTTTAGAAGTGGTTTGAAGGCCCTAGGCCCTATCATCTAGGAGCTATTGATCTTGAAAGCATTTGCCAGTTGTATGTTTTTCTCAATAATCGGCAGAATTACCTCATTGAAAATATTTGTGTAAAATCGCACGAGGTCATGACAAGCGAAACATAGGCTCTGCGTCTTGCGCCCGTGGTTTGTGAACGATTTAGAAGTGTTTTGAAGCCCCTAGGCCGTATCATCTAGGAGCTATTGAACTTGAAAGCATTTGGCAGCTGTACGTTTTTCTCAATAATCGGCAGAAATACCTCATTGAAAATATTCGTGTAAAATTGCACGAGGTCAAGACGCGCGAAGCATAGGCTCTTCGTATTGCGCCCGTGGTTTGTGAACAATTTAGAAGTGGTCTGAAGGCCCTAGGCCCTATCATCTAGGCGCTATTGAACTTGAATGCATTTGCCAGCTGTACGTTTTTCTCAATAATCGGCAGAAATACCTCATTGAACATATTCATGTAAAATCGCACGAGGTCAAGACGCGCGAAACATTGGCTCTGCGTCTTGTGCCCGTGGTTTGAGAACAATTTAGCAGGGATTTGAAGGCCCTAGGCCGTATCATCTAGGAGCTATTGATCTTGAAAGCATTTGCCAGCTGTACGTTTTTCTCAATAATCGGCAGAAATACCTCTTTGAAAATATTTGTGTAAAATCGCACGAGGTCAAGACGCGCGAAACATAGGCCCTGCGTCTTGCGCCCGTGGTTTGTGAACAATTTAGAAGTGTTTTGAAGGCCCTAGGCCGTATCATCTAGGAGCTATTTATCTTGAAAGCATTTGCCAGCTGTATGTTTTTCTCAAAAATCCACGTATATACCTCATTGAAAATATTCGTGTAAAATCGCACGAGGTCATGACCCGCGAAACATAGGCTCTGCGTCTTGCGCCCCTGGTTTGTGAACAATTTAGAAGTGTTTTGAAGGCCCTAGGCCGTATCATCTAGGAGCTATTGAACTTGAAAGCATTTGGCAGCTGTACGTTTTTCTCAATAATCGGCAGAAATACCTCATTGATAATATTCGTGTAAAATCGCACGAGGTCATGACGCGCGAAGCATAGGCTCTTCGTATTGCGGCCGTGGTTTGTAAACATTTTAGAAGTGGTTTTTAGGCCCTAGGCTCTATCATCTAGGAGCTATTGATCTTGATAGCATTTGCCAGCTGTATGTTTTTCTCAATAATCGGCAGAAATACCTCATTGAAAATATTCGTGTAAAATCGCACGCGGTCATGTCGCACGAAACATAGGCTCTGCGTCTTGCGCCCGTGGTTTGTGAACAATTTAGAAGTGTTTTGAAGGCCCTAGGCCGTATCATCTAGGAGCTATTGAACTTGAAAGCATTTGTCAGCTGTACGTTTTTCTCAATAATCGGCAGAAATGCCTCATTGAAAATATTCGTGTAAAATCGCACGAGGTCATTACGCACGAAACATAGGCTCTGCATCTTGCGCCCGTGGTTTGTGAACAATTTAGAATTGTTTTGAAGGCCCTAGGCCGTATCATCTAGGAGCTATTGAACTTGAAAGCATTTGTCAGCTGTACGTTTTTTTCAAAAATCGGCAGAAATACCTCATTGAAAATATTCGTGTAAAATCGCACGAGGTCATGACGCGCGAAGCATAGGCTCTTCGTCTTGCCGCCGTGGTTTGTGAACATTTTAGGAGTGGTTTGAAGGCCCTCGGCCCTATCATCTAGGAGCAATTGATCTTGAAAGCATTTGCCAGCTGTACGTTTTTCTCAATAATCGGCAGAAATACCTCATTGAATATATTCGTGTAAAATCGCACGAGGTCATGACGCGCGAAGCATAGGCTCTTCGTCTTGCCGCCGTGGTTTGTGAACATTTTAGAAGTGGTTTGAAGGCCCTAGGCCCTATCATCTAGGAGCAATTGATCTTGAAAGCATTTGCCAGCTGTATGTTTTTCTCAAAAATCTGCCGATATACCTCATTGAAAATTTTCGTGTAAAATCGCACGAGGTCATGACGCGCGAAACATTGGCTCTGCGTCTTGTGCCCGTGGTTTGAGAACAATTTATAAGAGATTTGAAGGCCCTAGGCCCTATCATCTAGGAGCTATTGATCTTGAAAGCATTTGCCAGCTGTATGTTTTTCTCAATAATCGGCAGAATTACCTCATTGAAAATATTCGTGTAAAATCGCACGAGGTCATGACGCGCGAAACATAGGCTCTCCGTTTTGCGCCCGTGGTTTGTGAACGATTTAGAAGTGTTTTGAAGGCCCTAGGCTGTATCATCTAGGAGCTATTGAACTTGAAAGCATTTGGCAGCTGTACGTTTTTCTCAATAATCCGCAGAAATACCTCATTGATTATATTCGTGTAAAATCGCACGAGGTCATGACGCGCGAAGCATAGGCTCTTCGTCTTGCCGCCGTGGTTTGTGAACATTTTAGAAGTGGTTTGAAGGCCCTAGGCCCTATCATCTAGGAGCTATTGAACTTGAAAGCATTTGGCAGCTGTACGTTTTTCTCAATAATCAGCAGAAATACCTCATTGAAAATATTCGTGTAAAATCGCACGAGGTCATGACGCGCGAAACATTGGCTCTGCGTCTTGTGCCCGTGGTTTGAGAACAATTTAGCAGGGATTTGAAGGCCCTAGGCCCTATCATCTAGGAGCTATTGATCTTGAAAGCATTTGCCAGCTGTATGTTTTTCTGAATAATCGGCAGAAATTCCTCATTGAATATATTCGTGTAAAATCGCACGAGGTCATGACGTGCAAAACATAGGCTCTGCGTCTTGCGCCCGTGGTTTCTGAACGATTTAGAAGTGTTTTGAAGGCCCTAGGCCGTATCATCTAGGAGCTATTGAACTTGAAAGCATTTGGCAGCTGTACATTTTTCTCAATAATCGGCAGAAATACCTCATTGAAAATATTCATGTAAAATCGCACGAGGTCATGACGCGCGAAGCATAGGCTCTTCCTCTTGCGGCCGTGGTTTGTGAACATTTTAGAAGTGGTTTGAAGGCCCTAGGCCGTATCATCTAGGAGCTATTGATCTTGAAAGCATTTGCCAGCTGTACGTTTTTCTCAATAATCGGCAGAAATACCTCTTTGAAAATATTTGTGTAAAATCGCACGAGGTCAAGACGCGCGAAACATAGGCCCTGCGTCTTGCGCCCGTGGTTTGTGAACAATTTAGAAGTGTTTTGAAGGCCCTAGGCCGTATCATCTAGGAGCTATTTATCTTGAAAGCATTTGCCAGCTGTATGTTTTTCTCAAAAATTCACGTATATACCTCATTGAAAATATTCGTGTAAAATCGCACGAGGTCATGACCCGCGAAACATAGGCTCTGCCTCTTGCGCCCCTGGTTTGTGAACGATTTAGAAGTGTTTTGAAGGCCCTAGGCTGTATCATCTAGGAGCTATTGAACTTGAAAGCATTTGGCAGCTGTACGTTTTTCTCAATAATCGGCAGAAATACCTCATTGATTATATTCGTGTAAAATCGCACGAGGTCATGACGCGTGAAGCATAGGCTCTTCGTCTTGCCGCCGTGTTTTGTGAACATTTTAGAAGTGTTTTGAAGGCCCTAGGCCGTATCATCTAGGAGCTATTGATCTTGAAAGCATTTGCCAGGTGTATGTTTTTCTCAATAATCGGCAGAAATACCCCATTGAAAATATTTGTGTAAAATCGCACGAGGTCATGAGGTGCGAAACATAGGATCTGCGTCTTGCGCCTGTGGTTTGTGAACGATTTAGAAGTGTTTTGAAGGCCCTAGGCCATATCATCTAGGAGCTATTGAACTTGAGAGCATTTGGCAGCTGTACGTTTTTCTCAATAATCGGCAGAAATACCTCATTGAAAATATTCGTGTAAAATCGCACGAGTTCATGACGCGCGAAGCATAGGCTCTTCCTCTTGCGGCCGTGGTTTGTGAACATTTTAGAAGTGGTTTGAAGGCCCTAGGCCCTATCATCTAGGAGCTATTGATCTTGAAAGCATTTGCCAGCTGTATGTTTTTCTCAATAATCGGCAGAATTACCTCATTGAAAATATTCGTGTAAAATCGCATGAGGTCATGACGCGCGAAACATAGGCTCTGCGTCTTGCGCCCGTGGTTTGTGAACAATTTAGAAGTGTTTTGAAGGCCCTAGGCCGTATCATCTAGGAGCTATTGATCTTTAAAGCATTTGCCAGCTGTATGTTTTTCTCAATAATCGGCAGAAATACCTCATTGAAAATATTCGTGTAAAATCGCACGAGGTCATGACGCGCGAAGCATACGGTCTGCGTCTTGCGCCCGTGGTTTGTGAACGATTTAGAAGTGTTTTGAAGGCCCTAGGCCGTATCATCTAGGAGCTATTGAACTTGAAAGGATTTGGCAGCTGTACGTTTTTCTCAATAATCGGCAGAAATACCTCATTGAAAATATTCGTGTAAAATCGCACAAGGTCATGACGCGCGACTCATTGGCTCTGCGTCTTGTGCCCGTGGTTTGAGAACAATTTAGAAGGGATTTGAAGGCCCTAGGTCCTATCATCTAGGAGCTATTGATCTTGAAAGCATTTGCCAGCTGTATGTTTTTCTCAATAATCGGCAGAAATACCTCATTGAAAATATTCGTGTAAAATCGCACGAGGTCATGACGCGCGAAACATAGGCTCTGCGTCTTGCGCCCCTGGTTTGTGAACAATTTAGAAGTGTTTTGAAGGCCCTAGGCCGTATCATCTAGGAGCTATTGAACTTGAAAGCATTTGCCAGCTGTACGTTTTTCTCAATAATCGGCAGAAAAACCTCATTGAAAATATTCGTGTAAAATCGCACGAGGTCATGACGCGCGAAGCATAGGCTCTGCGTCTTGCGCCGGTGGTTTGTGAACAATTTAGAAGTGGTTTTAAGGCCCTAGGCCCTATCATCTAGGAGCTATTTAACTTGAAAGCATTTGGCATTTGTACGTTTTTCTCAATAATCGGCAGAAATACCTCATTGAAAATATTCGTGTAAAATCGCACGAGGTCATGACGCGCGAAGCATAGGCTCTTCGTCTTGCGGCCATGGTTTGTGAACATTTTAGAAGTGGTTTTAAGGCCCTAGGCCCTATCATCTAGGAGCTATTGATCTTGAAAGCATTTGGCATTTGTACGTTTTTCTCAATAATCGGCAGAAATACCTCATTGAAAATATTCGTGTAAAATCGCACGAGGTCATGACGCGCGAAGCATAGGCTCTTCGTCTTGCGGCCATGGTTTGTGAACATTTTAGAAGTGGTTTTAAGGCCCTAGGCCCTATCATCTAGGAGCTATTGATCTTGAAAGCATTTGCCAGCTGTATGTTTTTCTCAATAATCGGCAGAAATACCTCATTGAAAATATTCGTGTAAAATCGCACGAGGTCATGACGCGCGAAACATAGGATCTGCGTCTTGCCCCCGTGGTTTGTGAACAATTTAGAAGTGTTTTGAAGGCCCTAGGCCGTATCATCTAGGAGCTATTGAACTTGAAAGCATTTGTCAGCTGTACGTTTTTTTCAATAATCGGCAGAAATGCCTCATTGAAAATATTCGTGTAAAATCGCACGAGGTCATGACGCACGAAACATAGGCTCTGCATCTTGCGCCCGTGGTTTGTGAACAATTTAGAATTGTTTTGAAGGCCCTAGGCCGTATCATCTAGGAGCTATTGAACTTGAAAGCATTTGTCAGCTGTACGTTTTTTTCAATAATCGGCAGAAATACCTCATTGAAAATATTAGTGTAAAATCGCACGAGGTCATGACGCGCGAAGCATAGGCTCTTCGTCTTGCCGCCGTGGTTTGTGAACATTTTAGAAGTGGTTTGACGGCCCTCGGCCCTATCATCTAGGAGCAATTGATCTTGAAAGCATTTGCCAGCTGTATGTTTTTCTCAAAAATCTGCGGACATACCTCATTGAAAATATTCGTGTAAAATCGCACGAGGTCATGACGCACGAAACATTGGCTCTGCGTCTTGTGCCCGTGGTTTGAGAACAATTTAGAAGAGATTTGAAGGCCCTAGGCCCTATCATCTAGGAGCTATTGATCTTGAAAGCATTTGCCAGCTGTATGTTTTTCTGAATAATCGGCAGAAATAACTCATTGAAAATATTCGTGTAAAATCGCACGAGGTCATGACGCGCGAAACATAGGCTCTGCGTCTTGCGCCCGTGGTTTGTGAACAATTTAGAAGTGTTTTGAAGGCCCTAGCCCGTATCATCTAGGAGCCATTGATCTTGAAAGCATTTGCCAGCTGTATGTTTTTCTCAATAATCGCCAGAAATACCTCATTGAAAATATTCGTGTAAAATCGCACGAGGTCATGACGCGCGAAACATAGGCTCTGCGTCTTGCGCCCGTGGTTTGTGAAAGATTTAGAAGTGTTTTGAAGGCCCTAGGCCGTATCATCTAGGAGCTATTGATCTTGAAAGGATTTGCCAGCTGTATGTTTTTCTCAATAATCGGCAGAAATACCTCATTGACAATATTTGTGTAAAATCGCACGAGGTCATGACGCACGACTCATTGGCTCTGCGTGTTGTTACCCTGGTTTGAGAACAATTTAGAAGGGATTTGAAGGCCCTAGGCCCTATCATCTAGGAGCTATTGATCTTGAAAGCATTTGCCAGCTGTATGTTTTTCTCAATAATCGGCAGAAATACCTCATTGAAAATATTCGTGTAAAATCGCACGAGGTGACGACGCGCGAATCATAGGCTCTGAGTCTTGCGCCCGTGGTTTGTGAACAATTTAGAAGTGTTTTGAAGGCCCTAGGCCGTATCATCTATGAGCTATTGAACTTGAAAGCATTTGGCAGCTGTACGTTTTTCCTCAATAATCGGCAGAAATACCTCATTGAAAATATTCGTGTAAAATCCCACGAGGTCATGACGCGCGAAGCATAGGTTCTTCGTCTTGCGGTCGTGGTTTGTGAACATTTTAGAAGTGGTTTGAAGGCCCTAGGCCCTATCATCTAGGAGCTATTGATCTTGAAAGCATTTGCCAGCTGTACGTTTTTCTCAATAATCGGCAGAAATACCTCTTTGAAAATATTCGTGTAAAATCGCACGAGGTCATGAGGCGCGAAGCATAGGCTCTTCGTCTTGCGGCCGTGGTTTGTGAACATTTTAGAAGTGATTTGATGGCCCTAGGCCCTATCATCTAGGAGCAATTGATCTTGAAAGCATTTGCCAGCTGTATGTTTTTCTCAAAATTCCGCGGATATACCTCATTGAAAATATTCGTGTAAAATCGCACGAGGTCATGACGCGCGAAACATTGGCTCTGCGTCATGCGCCCGTGGTTTGTGAACAATTTAAAAGTGATTTGATGGCCCTAGGCCCTATCATCTAGGAGCTATTGAACTTGAAAGCATTTGTCAGCTGTACGTTTTTTTCAATAATCGGCAGAAATGCCTCATTGAAAATATTCGTGTAAAATCGCACGAGGTCATGACGCGCGAAACATAGGCTCTGCGTCTTGCGCCCGTGGTTTGTGAACAATTTAGAAGTGTTTTGAAAGCCCTTGGCCGTATCATCTAGGAGCTATTGAACTTGAAAGCATTTGTCAGCTGTACGTTTTTTTCAATAATCGGCAGAAATACCTCATTGAAAATATTTGTGTAAAATCGCACGAGGTCATGACGCGCGAAGCATAGGCTCTTCGTCTTGCCGCCGTGGTTTGTGAACATTTTAGAAGTGGTTTGAAGGCCCTAGGCCCTATCATCTAGGAGCTATTGATCTTGAAAGCATTTGTCAGCTGTACGTTTTTCTCAAAAATCTGCGATCATACCTCATTGAAAATATTCGTGTAAAATCGCACGAGGTCATGATGCGCGAAGCATAGGCTCTTTGTCTTGCCGCCGTGGTTTGTGAACATTTTAGAAGTGTTTTGAAGGCCCTAGGCCGTATGATCTAGGAGCTATTGATATTGAAAGCATTTGCCAGCTGTATGTTTTTCTCAATAATCGGCAGAAATACCTCATTGAAAATATTCGTGTAAAATCGCACGAGGTCATGACGCGCGAAACATAGGCTCTGCGTCTTGCGCCCGTGGATTGTGAATGATTTAGATGTGTTTTGAAGGCCCTAGGCCGTATCATCTAGGAGCTATTGAACTTGAAAGCATTTGGCAGCTGTACGTTTTTCTCAATAATCGGCAGAAATACCTCATTGATTATATTAGTGTAAAATCGCACGAGGTCATGACGCGCGACTCATTGGCTCTGCGTCTTGTGCCCGTGGTTTGAGAACAATTTAGAAGGGATTTGAAGGCCCTAGGCCCCATCATCTAGGAGCCATTGATCTTGAAAGCATTTGCCAGCTGTATGTTTTTCTCAATAATCGGCAGAAATACCTCATTGATAATATTCGTGTAAAATCGCACGAGGTCATGACGCACGAAACATAGGCTCTGCGTCTTGCGCCCGTGGTTTGTGAATGATTTAGAAGTGTTTTGAAGGCCCTTGGCTGTATCATCTAGGAGCTATTGAACTTGAGAGCATTTGGCAGCTGTACGTTTTTCTCAATAATCGGCAGAAATACTTCATTTAATATATTCGTGTAAAATCGCACGAGGTCATGACGCGCGAAGCATAGGCTCTTCGTCTTGCCGCTGTGGTTTGTGAACATTTTAGAAGTGGTTTGAAGGCCCTAGGCCCTATCATCTAGGAGCAATTGATCTTGAAAGCATTTGCCAGCTATATGGTTTTCTCAGAAATCCGCGGATATACCTCATTGACAATATTCGTGTAAAATCGCACGAGGTCATGACGCGTGAAGCATAGGCTCTTCGTCTTGCGGCCGTGGTTTGTGAACATTTTAGAAGTGGTTTGAAGGCCCTCGGCCCTATCATCTAGGAGCTATTGATCTTGAAAGCATTTGCCAGCTGTATGTTTTTCTCAATAATTCGCAGAAATACCTCATTGAAAATATTCGTGTAAAATCGCACGAGGTCATGACGCGCGAAACATTGGCTCTGCGTCTTGTGCCCGTGGTTTGTGAACGATTTAGAAGTGATTTGAAGGCCCTAGGCCCTATCATCTAGGAGCTATTGATCTTGAAAGCATTTCCCAGCTGTATGTTTTTCTCAATAATCGGCAGAAATACCTCATTGAAAATATTTGTGTTAAATCGCACGAGGTCATGACGCGCGAAACATAGCCTCTGCGTCTTGCGCCCGTGGTTTGTGAACAATTTAGAAGTGTTTTGAAGGCCCTAGGCCGTATCATCTAGGAGCTATTGATCTTGATAGCATTGCCAGCTCTTCGTTTTTCTCAATAATCGGCAGAAATACCTCATTGAAAATATTCGTGTAAAATCGCACGAGGTCATGACGCGCGACTCATTGGCTCTGCCTCTTGTGCCCGTGGTTTGAGATCAATTTAGAAGTGTTTTGAAGGCCCTAGGCCGTATCATCTAGGAGCTATTGAACTTGAAAGCATTTGTCAGCTGTATGTTTTTTTCAATAATCGGCAGAAATTCCTCTTTGAAAATATTCGTTTAAAATCGCGCGAGGTCATGACGCGCGAAGCATAGGCCCTTCGTCTTGCAGCCGTGGTTTGTGAACATTTTAGAAGTGGTTTGAAGGCCCTAGGCCCTATCATCTAGGAGCTATTGAACTTGAAAGCATTTGGCAGCTGTACGTTTTTCTCAATAATCGGCAGAAATACCTCATTGAAAATATTCGTGAAAAATCGCACGAGGTCATGACGCGCGAAACATTGGCTCTGCGTCTTGTGCCCGTGGTTTGAGAACAATTTAGAAGTGTTTTGAAGGCCCTAGGCCGTATCATCTAGGAGCTATTGAACTTGAAAGCATTTGTCAGCTGTACGTTTTTTTCAATAATCGGCAGAAATTCCTCTTTGAAAATATTCGTTTAAAATCGCGCGAGGTCATGACGCGCGAAGCATAGGCCCTTCGTCTTGCAGCCGTGGTTTGTGAACATTTTAGAAGTGGTTTGAAGGCCCTAGGCCCTATCATCTAGGAGCTATTGAACTTGAAAGCATTTGGCAGCTGTACGTTTTTCTCAATAATCGGCAGAAATACCTCATTGAAAATATTCGTGAAAAATCGCACGAGGTCATGACGCGCGAAACATTGGCTCTGCGTCTTGTGCCCGTGGTTTGAGAACAATTTAGAAGAGATTTGAAGGCCCTAGGCCCTATCATCTAGGAGCTATTGATCTTGAAAGCATTTGTCAGCTGTATGTTTTTCTCATTAATCGGCAGAATTACCTCATTGAAAATATTCGTGTAAAATCGCACGAGGTCATGACGCGCGAAACATAGGCTCTGTGTCTTGCGCCCGTGGTTTGTGAACAATTTAGAAGTGTTTTGAAGGCCCTAGGCCGTATCATCTAGGAGCTATTGAACTTGATAGCATTTGTCAGCTGTACGTTTTTCTCAATAATCGGCAGAAATTCCTCATTGAAAATATTCGTGTAAAATCGCACGAGGTCATGACCCGCGAATCATAGGCTCTTCGTCTTGCGCCCGTGGTTTGTGAAGATTTTAGAAGTGTTTTGAAGGCCCTAGGCCGTATGATCTAGGAGCTATTGATATTGAAAGCATTTGCCAGCTGTATGTTTTTCTCACTAATCGGCAGAAATACCTCATTGAAAATATTCGTGTAAAATCGTACGAGGTCATGACGCGCGAAACATAGGCTCTGCGTCTTGCGCCCGTGGATTGTGAATGATTTAGATGTGTTTTGAAGGCCCTAGGCCGTATCATCTAGGAGCTATTGAACTTGAAAGCATTTGGCAGCTGTACGTTTTTCTCAATAATCGGCAGAAATACCTCATTGATAATATTAGTGTAAAATCGCACGAGGTCATGACGCGCGACTCATTGGCTCTGCGTCTTGTGCCCGTGGTTTGAGAACAATTTAGAAGGGATTTGAAGGCCCTAGGCCCCATCATCTAGGAGCCATTGATCTTGAAAGCATTTGCCAGCTGTATGTTTTTCTCAATAATCGGCAGAAATACCTCATTGATAATATTCGTGTAAAATCGCACGAGGTCATGACGCGCGAAACATAGGCTCTCCGTTTTGCGCCCGTGGTTTGTGAACATTTTAGAAGTGGTTTGAAGGCCCTAGGCCCTATCATCTAGGAGCAATTGATTTTGAAAGCATTTGCCAGCTGTATGATTTTCTCAGAAATCCGCGGATATACCTCATTGAAAATATTCGTGTAAAATCGCACGAGGTCATGACGCGCGAAACATTGGCTCTGCTTCTTGTGCCCGTGGATTGTGAACAATTTAGAAGTGATTTGAAGGCCCTAGGCCGTATCATCTAGGAGCTATTGATCTTGAAAGCATTTGCCAGCTGTACGTTTTTCTCAATAATCGGCAGAAATACCTCATTGAAAATATTCGTGTAAAATCACACGAGGTCATGACGCACGAAACATAGGCTCTGCGTCTTGCGCCCATGGTTTGTGAATGATTTAGAAGTGTTTTGAAGGCCCTAGGCTGTATCATCTAGGAGCTATTGAACTTGAGAGCATTTGGCAGCTGTACGTTTTTCTCAATAATCGGCAGAAATACCTCATTGAATATATTCGTGTAAAATCGCACGAGGTCATGACGCGCGAAGCATAGGCTCTTCGTCTTGCCGCCGTGGTTTGTGAACATTTTAGAAGTGGTTTGAAGGCCCTAGGCCCTATCATCTAGGAGCAATTGATCTTGAAAGCATTTGCCAGCTATATGGTTTTCTCAGAAATCCGCGGATATACCTCATTGACAATATTCGTGTAAAATCGCACGAGGTCATGACGCGCGAAGCATAGGCTCTTCGTCTTGCGGCCGTGGTTTGTGAACATTTTAGAAGTGGTTTGAAGGCCCTCGGCCCTATCATCTAGGAGCTATTGATCTTGAAAGCATTTGCCAGCTGTATGTTTTTCTCAATAATTCGCAGAAATACCTCATTGAAAATATTCGTGTAAAATCGCACGAGGTCATGACGCGCGAAACATTGGCTCTGCGTCTTGTGCCCGTGGTTTGTGAACGATTTAGAAGTGATTTGAAGGCCCTAGGCCCTATCATCTAGGAGCTATTGATCTTGAAAGCATTTCCCAGCTGTATGTTTTTCTCAATAATCGGCAGAAATACCTCATTGAAAATATTTGTGTTAAATCGCACGAGGTCATGACGCGCGAAACATAGCCTCTGCGTCTTGCGCCCGTGGTTTGTGAACAATTTAGAAGTGTTTTGAAGGCCCTAGGCCGTATCATCTAGGAGCTATTGATCTTGATAGCATTTGCCAGCTCTTCGTTTTTCTCAATAATCGGCAGAAATACCTCATTGAAAATATTCGTGTAAAATCGCACGAGGTCATGACGCGCGACTCATTGGCTCTGCCTCTTGTGCCCGTGGTTTGAGAACAATTTAGAAGGGATTTGAAGGCCCTAGGCCGTATCATCTAGGAGCTATTGAACTTGAAAGCATTTGTCTGCTGTACGTTTTTTTCAATAATCGGCAGAAATTCCTCTTTGAAAATATTCGTTTAAAATCGCGCGAGGTCATGACGCGCGAAGCATAGGCCCTTCGTCTTGCAGCCGTGGTTTGTGAACATTTTAGAAGTGGTTTGAAGGCCCTAGGCCCTATCATCTAGGAGCTATTGAACTTGAAAGCATTTGGCAGCTGTACGTTTTTCTCAATAATCGGCAGAAATACCTCATTGAAAATATTCGTGAAAAATCGCACGAGGTCATGACGCGCGAAACATTGGCTCTGCGTCTTGTGCCCGTGGTTTGAGAACAATTTAGAAGAGATTTGAAGGCCCTAGGCCCTATCATCTAGGAGCTATTGATCTTGAAAGCATTTGTCAGCTGTATGTTTTTCTCAATAATCGGCAGAATTACCTCATTGAAAATATTCGTGTAAAATCGCACGAGGTCATGACGCGCGAAACATAGGCTCTGTGTCTTGCGCCCGTGGTTTGTGAACAATTTAGAACTGTTTTAAAGGCCCTAGGCCGTATCATCTAGGAGCTATTGAACTTGAAAGCATTTGACAGCTGTACGTTTTTCTCAATAATCGGCAGAAATACCTCATTGATTATATTCGTGTAAAATCGCACGAGGTCATGACGCGCGAAGCATGGGCTCTTCGTCTTGCCGCCGTGGTTTGTGAACATTTTAGAAGTGGTTTGAAGGCCCTAGGTCCTATCATCTAGGAGCTATTGATCTTGAAAGCATTTGCCAGCTGTACGTTTTTCTCAATAATCGGCAGAAATACCTCTTTGAAAATATTCGTGTAAAATCGCACAAGGTCATGACGCGCGAAGCATAGGCTCTTCGTCTTGCGGCCGTGGTTTATGAACATTTTAGAAGTGGTTTGAAGGCCCTAGGCTGTATCATCTAGGAGCTATTGAACTTGAAAGCATTTGGCAGCTGTACGTTTTTCTCAATAATCGGCAGAAATACCTCATTGATTATATTCGTGTAAAATCGCACGAGGTCATGACGCGCGAAGCATAGGCTCTTCGTCTTGCCGCCGTGGTTTGTGAACATTTTAGAAGTGGTTTGAAGGCCCTAGGTCCTATCATCTAGGAGCTATTGATCTTGAAAGCATTTGCCAGCTGTACGTTTTTCTCAATAATCGGCAGAAATACCTCTTTGAAAATATTCGTGTAAAATCGCACAAGGTCATGACGCGCGAAGCATAGGCTCTTCGTCTTGCGGCCGTGGTTTATGAACATTTTAGAAGTGGTTTGAAGGCCCTAGGCCCTATCATCTTGGAGCTATTGATCTTGAAAGCATTTGCCAGCTGTATGTTTTTCTCAATAATCGGCAGAATTACCTCATTGAAAATATTCGTGTATAATCGCACGAGGTCATGACGCGCGAAACATAGGCTCTGCGTCTTGCGCCCGTGGTTTGTGAACAATTTAGAAGTGATTTGAAGGCCCTAGGCCGTATCATCTAGGAGCTATTGATCTTGAAAGCATTTGCCAGCTGTATGTTTTTCTCAAAAATCTGCGGACATACCTCATTGAAAATATTTGTGTAAAATCGCACGAGGTCATGACGCGCGAAACATAGGCTCTGCGTCTTGCGCCCGTGGTTTGTGAACGATTTAGAAGTGTTTTGAAGGCCCTAGGCCCTATCATCTAGGAACTATTGATCTTGAAAGCATTTGCCAGCTGTACGTTTTTCTCAATAATCGGCAGAAATACCTCGTTGAATATATTCGTGTAAAATCGCACGAGGTCATGACCCGCGAAGCATAGGCTCTTCGTCTTGCGGCCGTGGTTTGTGAACATTTTAGAAGTGGTTTTTAGGCCCTAGGCCCTATCTTCTAGGAGCTATTGATCTTGAAAGCATTTGCCAGCTGTATGTTTTTCTCAATAATCCGCAGATATACCTCATTGAAAATATTTGTGTAAAATCGCACGAGGTCATGACGCGTGAAACATTTGCTCTGCGTCTTGCGCCCGTGGTTTGTGAACAATTTAGAAGTGATTTGAAGGCCCTAGGCCCTATCATCTTGGAGCTATTGATCTTGAAAGCATTTGCTAGCTGTATGGTTTTCTCAATAATCGGCAGAAATACCTCATTGAAAATATTAGTGTAAAATCGCACGAGGTCATGACGCGCGAAACATAGGCTCTGTGTCTTGCGCCCGTGGTTTGTGAACAATTTAGAAGTGTTTTGAAGGCCCTAGGCCGTATCATCTAGGAGCTATTGAACTTGAAAGCATTTGGCAGCTGTACGTTTTTCTCAATAATCAGCAGAAATACCTCATTGAAAATATTCGTGTAAAATCGCACGAGGTCATGACGCGCGAAACATTGGCTCTGCGTCTTGTGCCCGTGGTTTGAGAACAACTTAGAAGAGATTTGAAGGCCCTAGGCCCTATCATCTAGGAGCTATTGATCTTGAAAGCATTTGTCAGCTGTATGTTTTTCTCAATAATCGGCAGAATTACCTCATTGAAAATATTCGTGTAAAATCGCACGAGGTCATGACGCGCGAAACATAGGCTCTGTGTCTTGCGCCCGTGGTTTGTGAACAATTTAGAAGTGTTTTGAAGGCCCTAGGCCGTATCATCTAGGAGCTATTGAACTTGAAAGCATTTGACAGCTGTACGTTTTTCTCAATAATCGGCAGAAATACCTCATTGATTATATTCGTGTAAAATCGCACGAGGTCATGACGCGCGAAGCATGGGCTCTTCGTCTTGCCGCCGTGGTTTGTGAACATTTTAGAAGTGGTTTGAAGGCCCTAGGTCCTATCATCTAGGAGCTATTGATCTTGAAAGCATTTGCCAGCTGTACGTTTTTCTCAATAATCGGCAGAAATACCTCTTTGAAAATATTCGTGTAAAATCGCACAAGGTCATGACGCGCGAAGCATAGGCTCTTCGTCTTGCGGCCGTGGTTTATGAACATTTTAGAAGTGGTTTGAAGGCCCTAGGCTGTATCATCTAGGAGCTATTGAACTTGAAAGCATTTGGCAGCTGTACGTTTTTCTCAATAATCGGCAGAAATACCTCATTGATTATATTCGTGTAAAATCGCACGAGGTCATGACGCGCGAAGCATAGGCTCTTCGTCTTGCCGCCGTGGTTTGTGAACATTTTAGAAGTGGTTTGAAGGCCCTAGGTCCTATCATCTAGGAGCTATTGATCTTGAAAGCATTTGCCAGCTGTACGTTTTTCTCAATAATCGGCAGAAATACCTCTTTGAAAATATTCGTGTAAAATCGCACAAGGTCATGACGCGCGAAGCATAGGCTCTTCGTCTTGCGGCCGTGGTTTATGAACATTTTAGAAGTGGTTTGAAGGCCCTAGGCCCTATCATCTAGGAGCTATTGATCTTGAAAGCATTTGCCAGCTGTATGTTTTTCTCAATAATCGGCAGAATTACCTCATTGAAAATATTCGTGTATAATCGCACGAGGTCATGACGCGCGAAACATAGGCTCTGCGTCTTGCGCCCGTGGTTTGTGAACAATTTAGAAGTGATTTGAAGGCCCTAGGCCGTATCATCTAGGAGCTATTGATCTTGAAAGCATTTGCCAGCTGTATGTTTTTCTCAAAAATCTGCGGACATACCTCATTGAAAATATTTGTGTAAAATCGCACGAGGTCATGACGCGCGAAACATAGGCTCTGCGTCTTGCGCCCGTGGTTTGTGAACGATTTAGAAGTGTTTTGAAGGCCCTAGGCCCTATCATCTAGGAGCTATTGATCTTGAAAGCATTTGCCAGCTGTACGTTTTTCTCAATAATCGGCAGAAATACCTCTTTGAATATATTCGTGTAAAATCGCACGAGGTCATGACCCGCGAAGCATAGGCTCTTCGTCTTGCGGCCGTGGTTTGTGAACATTTTAGAAGTGGTTTTTAGGCCCTAGGCCCTATCATCTAGGAGCTATTGATCTTGAAAGCATTTGCCAGCTGTATGTTTTTCTCAATAATCCGCAGATATACCTCATTGAAAATATTTGTGTAAAATCGCACGAGGTCATGACGCGTGAAACATTTGCTCTGCGTCTTGCGCCCGTGGTTTGTGAACAATTTAGAAGTGATTTGAAGGCCCTAGGCCCTATCATCTTGGAGCTATTGATCTTGAAAGCATTTGCTAGCTGTATGGTTTTCTCAATAATCGGCAGAAATACCTCATTGAAAATATTCGTGTAAAATCGCACGAGGTCATGACGCGCGAAACATAGGCTCTGTGTCTTGCGCCCGTGGTTTGTGAACAATTTAGAAGTGTTTTGAAGGCCCTAGGCCGTATCATCTAGGAGCTATTGAACTTGAAAGCATTTGGCAGCTGTACGTTTTTCTCAATAATCAGCAGAAATACCTCATTGAAAATATTCGTGTAAAATCGCACGAGGTCATGACGCGCGAAGCATAGGCTCTGCGTCTTGCGCCCGTGGTTTGTGAACAATTTAGAAGTGTTTTGAAGGCCCTAGGCCGTATCATCTAGGAGCTATTGATCTTGAAAGCATTTGCCAGCTGTATGTTTTTCTCAATAATCGGCAGAAATACCCCATTTATAATATTCGTGTAAAATCGCACGAGGTCATGAGGCGCGAAACATAGGATCTGCGTCTTGCGGCCGTGGTTTGTGAACATTTTTGAAGTGTTTTGAAGGCCCTAGGCCCTATCATCTAGGAGCTATTGATCTTGAAAGCATTTGCCAGCTGTATGTTTTTCTCAATAATCGGCAGAATTACCTCATTGAAAATATTCGTGTGAAATCGCACGAGGTCATGACGCGCGAAGCATAGGCTCTTCGTCTTGCCGCCGTGGTTTGTGAACATTTTAGAAGTGGTTTGAAGGCCCTAGGCCCTATCATCTAGGAGCAATTGATCTTGAAAGCATTTGCCAGCTGTATGTTTTTCTCAAAAATCTGCCGATATACCTCATTGAAAATTTTCGTGTCAAATCGCACGAGGTCATGACGCGCGAAACATTGGCTCTGCGTCTTGTGCCCGTGGTTTGAGAACAATTTAGAAGAGATTTGAAGGCCCTAGGCCCTATCATCTAGGAGCTATTGATCTTGAAAGCATTTGCCAGCTGTACGTTTTTTTCAATAATCGGCAGAAATGCCTCATTGATAATATTCGTGTAAAATCGCACGAGGTCATGACGCGCGAAACATAGGCTCTGCGTCTTGCGCCCGTGGTTTGTGAACAATTTAGAAGTGTTTTGAAAGCCCTAGGCCGTATCATCTAGGAGCTATTGAACTTGAAAGCATTTGTCAGCTGTACGTTTTTTTCAATAATCGGCAGAAATACCTCATTGAATATATTTGTGTAAAATCGCACGAGGTCATGACGCGCGAAGCATAGGCTCTTCGTCTTGCCGCCGTGGTTTGTGAACATTTTAGAAGTGGTTTGAAGGCCCTAGGCCCTATCATCTAGGAGCTATTGATCTTGAAAGCATTTGCCAGCTGTATGTTTTTCTCAATAATCGGCAGAATTACCTCATTGAAAATATTCGTGTAAAATCGCACGAGGTCATGATGCGCGAAACATAGGCTCTGCGTCTTGCGCCCGTGGTTTGTGAACGATTTAGAAGTGTTTTGAAAGCCCTAGGCCGTATCATCTAGGAGCTATTGAACTTGATAGCATTTGTCAGCTGTACGTTTTTCTCAATAATCGGCAGAAATTCCTCATTGAAAATATTCGTGTAAAATCGCACGAGGTCATGACGCGCGAATCATAGGCTCTTCGTCTTGCGGCCGTGGTTTATGAACATTTTAGAAGTGGTTTGAAGGCCCTAGGTCCAATCATCTAGGAGCTATTGATCTTGAAAGCATTTGCCAGCTGTACGTTTTTCTCAATAATCGGGAGAAATACCTCTTTGAATATATTCGTGTAAAATCGCACGAGGTCATGACCCGCGAATCATAGGCTCTTCGTCTTGCGCCCGTGGTTTGTGAAGATTTTAGAAGTGTTTTGAAGGCCCTAGGCCGTATGATCTAGGAGCTATTGATATTGAAAGCATTTGCCAGCTGTATGTTTTTCTCAATAATCGGCAGAAATACCTCATTGAAAATATTCGTGTAAAATCGCACGAGGTCATGACGCGCGAAACATAGGCTCTGCGTCTTGCGCCCGTGGATTGTGAATGATTTAGATGTGTTTTGAAGGCCCTAGGCCGTATCATCTAGGAGCTATTGAACTTGAAAGCATTTGGCAGCTGTACGTTTTTCTCAATAATCGGCAGAAATACCTCATTGATTATATTAGTGTAAAATCGCACGAGGTCATGACGCGCGACTCATTGGCTCTGCGTCTTGTGCCCGTGGTTTGAGAACAATTTAGAAGGGATTTGAAGGCCCTAGGCCCCATCATCTAGGAGCCATTGATCTTGAAAGCATTTGCCAGCTGTATGTTTTTCTCAATAATCGGCAGAAATACCTCATTGAAAATATTCGTGTAAAATCGCACGAGGTCATGACGCGCGAAACATAGGCTCTCCGTCTTGCGCCCGTGGTTTGTGAACATTTTAGAAGTGGTTTGAAGGCCCTAGGCCCTATCATCTAGGAGCAATTGATTTTGAAAGCATTTGCCAGCTGTATGATTTTCTCAGAAATCCGCGGATATACCTCATTGAAAATATTCGTGTAAAATCGCACGAGGTCATGACGCGCGAAACATTGGCTCTGCTTCTTGTGCCCGTGGATTGTGAACAATTTAGAAGTGATTTGAAGGCCCTAGGCCGTATCATCTAGGAGCTATTGATCTTGAAAGCATTTGCCAGCTGTACGTTTTTCTCAATAATCGGCAGAAATACCTCATTGAAAATATTCGTGTAAAATCACACGAGGTCATGACGCACGAAACATAGGCTCTGCGCCTTGCGCCCGTGGTTTGTGAATGATTTAGAACTGTTTTAAAGGCCCTAGGCTGTATCATCTAGGAGCTATTGAACTTGTGAGCATTTGGCAGCTGTACGTTTTTCTCAATAATCGGCAGAAATACCTCATTGAATATATTCGTGTAAAATCGCACAAGGTCATGACGCGCGAAGCATAGGCTCTTCGTCTTGCCGCCGTGGTTTGTGAACATTTTAGAAGTGGTTTGAAGGCCCTCGGCCCTATCATCTAGGAGCTATTGATCTTTAAAGCATTTGCCAGCTGTATGTTTTTCTCAATAATTCGCAGAAATACCTCATTGAAAATATTCGTGTAAAATCGCACGAGATCATGACGCGCGAAACATTGGCTCTGCGTCTTGTGCCCGTGGTTTGTGAACGATTTAGAAGTGATTTGAAGGCCCTAGGCCCTATCATCTAGGAGCTATTGATCTTGAAAGCATTTCCCAGCTGTATGTTTTTCTCAATAATCGGCAGAAATACCTCATTGAAAATATTTGTGTTAAATCGCACGAGGTCATGACGCGCGAAACATAGCCTCTGCGTCTTGCGCCCGTGGTTTGTGAACAATTTAGAAGTGTTTTGAAGGCCCTAGGCCGTATCATCTAGGAGCTATTGATCTTGATAGCATTTGCCAGCTCTTCGTTTTTCTCAATAATCGGCAGAAATACCTCATTGAAAATATTCGTGTAAAATCGCACGAGGTCATGACGCGCGAATCATTGGCTCTGCCTCTTGTGCCCGTGGTTTGAGAACAATTTAGAAGGGATTTGAAGGCCCTAGGCCGTATCATCTAGGAGCTATTGAACTTGAAAGCATTTGTCAGCTGTACGTTTTTTTCAATAATCGGCAGAAATTCCTCTTTGAAAATATTCGTTTAAAATCGCGCGAGGTCATGACGCGCGAAGCATAGGCCCTTCGTCTTGCAGCCGTGGTTTGTGAACATTTTAGAAGTGGTTTTAAGGCCCTAGGCCCTATCATCTTGGAGCTATTGAACTTGAAAGCATTTGCTAGCTGTATGGTTTTCTCAATAATCGGCAGAAATACCTCATTGAAAATATTCGTGTAAAATCGCACGAGGTCATGACGCGCGAAGCATAGGCTCTGCGTCTTGCGCCCGTGGTTTGTGAACAATTTAGAAGTGTTTTGAAGGCCCTAGGCCGTATCATCTAGGAGCTATTGATCTTGAAAGCATTTGCCAGCTGTATGTTTTTCTCAATAATCGGCAGAAATACCCCATTTATAATATTCGTGTAAAATCGCACGAGGTCATGAGGCGCGAAACATAGGATCTGCGTCTTGCGGTCGTGGTTTGTGAACATTTTAGAAGTGGTTTGAAGGCCCTAGGCCCTATCATCTAGGAGCAATTGATCTTGAAAGCATTTGCCAGCTGTATGTTTTTCTCAAAAATCTGCCGATATACCTCATTGAAAATTTTCGTGTCAAATCGCACGAGGTCATGACGCGCGAAACATTGGCTCTGCGTCTTGTGCCCGTGGTTTGAGAACAATTTAGAAGAGATTTGAAGGCCCTAGGCCCTATCATCTAGGAGCTATTGATCTTGAAAGCATTTGCCAGCTGTACGTTTTTCTCAATAATCGGCAGAATTACCTCATTGAAAATATTCGTGTAAAATCGCACGAGGTCATGACGCGCGAAACATTGGCTCTGCGTCTTGTGCCCGTGGTTTGAGAACAATTTAGAAGGGATTTGAAGGTCCTAGGCCCTATCATCTAGGAGCTATTGATCTTGAAAGCATTTGCCAGCTGTATGTTTTTCTGAATAATCGGCAGAAATACCTCATTGAAAATATTCGTGTAAAATCGCACGAGGTCATGACGCGCAAAACATAGGCTCTGCGTCTTGCGCCCGTGGTTTGTGAACGATTTAGAAGTGTTTTGAACGCCCTAGGCCGTATCCTCTAGGAGCTATTGAACTTGAAAGCATTTGGCAGCTGTACGTTTTTCTCAATAATCGGCAGAAATACCTCATTGAAAATATTCATGTAAAATCGCACGAGGTCATGACGCGCGAAGCATAGGCTCTTCCTCTTGCGGCCGTGGTTTGTGAACATTTTAGAAGTGGTTTGAAGGCCCTAGGCCGTATCATCTAGGAGCTATTGATCTTGAAAGCATTTGCCAGCTGTACGTTTTTCTCAATAATCGGCAGAAATACCTCTTTGAAAATATTCGTGTAAAATCGCACGAGGTCATGACGCGCGAAACATAGGCCCTGCGTCTTGCGCCCGTGGTTTGTGAACAATTTAGAAGTGTTTTGAAGGCCCTAGGCCGTATCATCTAGGAGCTATTGATCTTGAAAGCATTTGCCAGCTGAATTTTTTTCTCAAAAATCCACGTATATACCTCATTGAAAATATTCGTGTAAAATCGCACGAAGTCATGACCCGCGAAACATAGGCTCTGCGTCTTGCGCCCCTGGTTTGTGAACAATTTAGAAGTGTTTTGAAGGCCCTAGGCCGTATCATCTAGGAGCTATTGAACTTGAAAGCATTTGGCAGCTGTACGTTTTTCTCAATAATCGGCAGAAATACCTCATTGATAATATTCGTGTAAAATCGCACGACGTCATGACGCGCGAAGCATAGGCTCTTCGTATTGCGGCCGTGGTTTGTAAACATTTTAGAAGTGGTTTTTAGGCCCTAGGCCCTATCATCTAGGAGCTATTGATCTTGAAAGCATTTGCCAGCTGTATGTTTTTCTCAATAATCGGCAGAAATACCTCATTGAAAATATTCGTGTAAAATCGCACGAGGTCATGACGCGCGAAGCATAGGCTCTGCGTCTTGCGCCCGTGGTTTGTGAACGATTTAGAAGTGTTTTGAAGGCCCTAGGCCGTTTCATCTAGGAGCTATTGAACTTGAAAGCATTTGGCAGCTGTACGTTTTTCTCAATAATCGGCAGAAATACCTCATTGATTATATTAGTGTAAAATCGCACGAGGTCATGACGCGCGACTCATTGGCTCTGCGTCTTGTGCCCGTGGTTTGAGAACAATTTAGAAGGGATTTGAAGGCCCTAGGCCCCATCATCTAGGAGCCATTGATCTTGAAAGCATTTGCCAGCTGTATGTTTTTCTCAATAATCGGCAGAAATACCTCATTGAAAATATTCGTTTAAAATCGCGCGAGGTCATGACGCGCGAAGCATAGGCCCTTCGTCTTGCAGCCGTGGTTTGTGAACATTTTAGAAGTGGTTTTAAGGCCCTAGGCCCTATCATCTTGGAGCTATTGAACTTGAAAGCATTTGCTAGCTGTATGGTTTTCTCAATAATCGGCAGAAATACCTCATTGAAAATATTCGTGTAAAATCGCACGAGGTCATGACGCGCGAAGCATAGGCTCTGCGTCTTGCGCCCGTGGTTTGTGAACAATTTAGAAGTGTTTTGAAGGCCCTAGGCCGTATCATCTAGGAGCTATTGATCTTGAAAGCATTTGCCAGCTGTATGTTTTTCTCAATAATCGGCAGAAATACCCCATTTATAATATTCGTGTAAAATCGCACGAGGTCATGAGGCGCGAAACATAGGATCTGCGTCTTGCGGCCGTGGTTTGTGAACATTTTTGAAGTGTTTTGAAGGCCCTAGGCCCTATCATCTAGGAGCTATTGATCTTGAAAGCATTTGCCAGCTGTATGTTTTTCTCAATAATCGGCAGAATTACCTCATTGAAAATATTCGTGTGAAATCGCACGAGGTCATGACGCGCGAAGCATAGGCTCTTCGTCTTGCCGCCGTGGTTTGTGAACATTTTAGAAGTGGTTTGAAGGCCCTAGGCCCTATCATCTAGGAGCAATTGATCTTGAAAGCATTTGCCAGCTGTATGTTTTTCTCAAAAATCTGCCGATATACCTCATTGAAAATTTTCGTGTCAAATCGCACGAGGTCATGACGCGCGAAACATTGGCTCTGCGTCTTGTGCCCGTGGTTTGAGAACAATTTAGAAGGGATTTGAAGGTCCTAGGCCCTATCATCTAGGAGCTATTGATCTTGAAAGCATTTGCCAGCTGTATGTTTTTCTGAATAATCGGCAGAAATACCTCATTGAAAATATTCGTGTAAAATCGCACGAGGTCATGACGCGCAAAACATAGGCTCTGCGTCTTGCGCCCGTGGTTTGTGAACGATTTAGAAGTGTTTTGAACGCCCTAGGCCGTATCCTCTAGGAGCTATTGAACTTGAAAGCATTTGGCAGCTGTACGTTTTTCTCAATAATCGGCAGAAATACCTCATTGAAAATATTCATGTAAAATCGCACGAGGTCATGACGCGCAAAGCATAGGCTCTTCCTCTTGCGGCCGTGGTTTGTGAACATTTTAGAAGTGGTTTGAAGGCCCTAGGCCGTATCATCTAGGAGCTATTGATCTTGAAAGCATTTGCCAGCTGTACGTTTTTCTCAATAATCGGCAGAAATACCTCTTTGAAAATATTCGTGTAAAATCGCACGAGGTCATGACGCGCGAAACATAGGCCCTGCGTCTTGCGCCCGTGGTTTGTGAACAATTTAGAAGTGTTTTGAAGGCCCTAGGCCGTATCATCTAGGAGCTATTGATCTTGAAAGCATTTGCCAGCTGAATTTTTTTCTCAAAAATCCACGTATATACCTCATTGAAAATATTCGTGTAAAATCGCACGAAGTCATGACCCGCGAAACATAGGCTCTGCGTCTTGCGCCCCTGGTTTGTGAACAATTTAGAAGTGTTTTGAAGGCCCTAGGCCGTATCATCTAGGAGCTATTGAACTTGAAAGCATTTGGCAGCTGTACGTTTTTCTCAATAATCGGCAGAAATACCTCATTGATAATATTCGTGTAAAATCGCACGACGTCATGACGCGCGAAGCATAGGCTCTTCGTATTGCGGCCGTGGTTTGTAAACATTTTAGAAGTGGTTTTTAGGCCCTAGGCCCTATCATCTAGGAGCTATTGATCTTGAAAGCATTTGCCAGCTGTATGTTTTTCTCAATAATCGGCAGAAATACCTCATTGAAAATATTCGTGTAAAATCGCACGAGGTCATGACGCGCGACACATTGGCTCTGCGTCTTGTGCCCGTGGTTTGAGAACAATTTAGAAGGGATTTGAAGGCCCTAGGCCCTATCATCTTGGAGCTATTGATCTTGAAAGCATTTGCCAGCTGTATGTTTTTCTGAATAATCGGCAGAAATACCTCATTGAAAATATTCGTGTAAAATCGCACGAGGTCATGACGCGCAAAACATAGGCTCTGCGTCTTGCGCCCGTGGTTTGTGAACGATTTAGAAGTGTTTTGAAGGCCCTAGGCCGTATCATCTAGGAGCTATTGAACTTGAAAGCATTTGGCAGCTGTACGTTTTTCTCAATAATCGGCAGACATACCTCATTGAAAATATTCATGTAAAATCGCACGAGGTCATGACGCGCGAAGCATAGGCTCTTCCTCTTGCGGCCGTGGTTTGTGAACATTTTAGAAGTGGTTTGAAGGCCCTAGGCCCTATCATCTAGGAGCTATTCATCTTGAAAGCATTTGGCAGCTGTACGTTTTTCTCAATAATCGGGAGAAATACCTCTTTGAATATATTCGTGTAAAATTGCACGAGGTCATGACGCGCGAAACATAGGCTCTGCGTCTTGCGCCCGTGGTTTGTGAACAATTTAGAAGTGGTTTGAAGGCCCTAGGCCGTATCATCTAGGAGCTATTGATCTTGAAAGCATTTGCCAGCTGTACGTTTTTCTCAATAATCGGCAGAAATACCTCTTTGAAAATATTCGTGTAAAATCGCACGAGGTCATGACGCGCGAAACATAGGCCCTGCGTCTTGCGCCCGTGGTTTGTGAACAATTTAGAAGTGTTTTGAAGGCCCTAGGCCGTATCATCTAGGAGCTATTGATCTTGAAAGCATTTGCCAGCTGTATGTTTTTCTCAAAAATCCACGTATATACCTCATTGAAAATATTCGTGTAAAATCGCACGAGGTCATGACCCGCGAAACATAGGCTCTGCGTCTTGCGCCCCTGGTTTGTGAACAATTTAGAAGTGTTTTGAAGGCCCTAGGCCGTATCATCTAAGAGCTATTGAACTTGAAAGCATTTGGCAGCTGTACGTTTTTCTCAATAATCGGCAGAAATACCTCATTGATAATATTCGTGTAAAATCGCACGACGTCATGACGCGCGAAGCATAGGCTCTTCGTATTGCGGCCGTGGTTTGTAAACATTTTAGAAGTGGTTTTTAGGCCCTAGGCCCTATCATCTAGGAGCTATTGATCTTGAAAGCATTTGCCAGCTGTATGTTTTTCTCAATAATCGGCAGAAATACCTCATTGAAAATATTCGTGTAAAATCGCACGAGGTCATGACGCGCGACACATTGGCTCTGCGTCTTGTGCCCGTGGTTCGAGAACAATTTAGAAGGGATTTGAAGGCCCTAGGCCCTATCATCTAGGAGCTATTGATCTTGAAAGCATTTGCCAGCTGTATGTTTTTCTGAATAATCGGCAGAAATACCTCATTGAAAATATTCGTGTAAAATCGCACGAGGTCATGACGCGCAAAACATAGGCTCTGCGTCTTGCGCCCGTGGTTTGTGAACGATTTAGAAGTGTTTTGAAGGCCCTAGGCCGTATCATCTAGGAGCTATTGAACTTGAAAGCATTTGGCAGCTGTACGTTTTTCTCAATAATCGGCAGAAATACCTCATTGAAAATATTCATGTAAAATCGCACGAGGTCATGACGCGCGAAGCATAGGCTCTTCCTCTTGCGGCCGTGGTTTGTGAACATTTTAGAAGTGGTTTGAAGGCCCTAGGCCCTATCATCTAGGAGCTATTCATCTTGAATGCATTTGGCAGCTGTACGTTTTTCTCAATAATCGGGAGAAATACCTCATTGATAATATTCGTGTAAAATCGCACGACGTAATGACGCGCGAAGCATAGGCTCTTCGTATTGCGGCCGTGGTTTGTAAACATTTTAGAAGTGGTTTTTAGGCCCTAGGCCCTATCATCTAGGAGCTATTGATCTTGAAAGCATTTGCCAGCTGTATGTTTTTCTCAATAATCGGCAGAAATACCTCATTGAAAATATTCATGTAAAATCGCACGAGGTCATGACGCGCGAAGCATAGGCTCTTCCTCTTGCGGCCGTGGTTTGTGAACATTTTAGAAGTGGTTTGATGGCCCTAGGCCCTATCATCTAGGAGCTATTCATCTTGAAAGCATTTGGCAGCTGTACGTTTTTCTCAATAATCGGGAGAAATACCTCATTGATAATATTCGTGTAAAATCGCACGACGTCATGACGCGCGAAGCATAGGCTCTTCGTATTGCGGCCGTGGTTTGTAAACATTTTAGAAGTGGTTTTTAGGCCCTAGGCCCTATCATCTAGGAGCTATTGATCTTGAAAGCATTTGCCAGCTGTATGTTTTTCTCAATAATCGGCAGAAATACCTCATTGAAAATATTCGTGTAAAATCGCACGAGGTCATGACGCGCGAAACATAGGATCTGCGTCTTGCGCCTGTGGTTTGTGAACGATTTAGAAGTGTTTTGAAGGCCCTAGGCCGTATCATCTAGGAGCTATTGAACTTGACAGCATTTGGCAGCTGTACGTTTTTCTCAATAATCGGCAGAAATACCTCATTGAAAATATTCGTGTAAAATCGCACGAGTTCATGACGCGCAAAGCATAGGCTCTTCCTCTTGCGGCCGTGGTTTGTGAACATTTTAGAAGTAGTTTGAAGGCCCTAGGCCCTATCATCTAGGAGCTATTGATCTTGAAAGCATTTGCCAGCTGTACGTTTTTCTCAATAATCGGCAGAAATACCTCATTGAAAATATTCGTGTAAAATCGCACGAGGTCATGACGCATGAATCATAGGCTCTTCGTCTTGCGGCCGTGGTTTATGAACATTTTAGAAGTGGTTTGAAGGCCCTAGGCCCTATCATCTAGGAGCTATTGATCTTGAAAGCATTTGCCAGCTGTATGTTTTTCTCAATAATCGGCAGAATTACCTCATTGAAAATATTCGTGTAAAATCGCACAAGGTCATGACGCGCGAAACATAGGCTCTGCGTCTTGCGCCCGTGGTTTGTGAACGATTTAGAAGTGTTTTGAAGGCCCTAGGCCGTATCATCTAGGAGCTATTGATCTTGAAAGCATTTGCCAGCTGTATGTTTTTCTCAATAATCGGCAGAAATACCTCATTGAAAATATTCGTGTAAAATCGCACGAGGTCATGACGCGCGAAACATAGGCTCTGCGTCTTGCGCCCGTGGTTTGTGAACAATTTAGAAGTGTTTTGAAGGCCCTAGGCCGTATCATCTAGGAGCTATTGAACTTGAAAGCATTTGGCAGCTGTACGTTTTTCTCAATAATCGGCAGAAATACCTCATTGAAAATATTCGTGTAAAATCGCACAAGGTCATGACGCGCGACTCATTGGCTCTGCGTCTTGTGCCCGTGGTTTGAGAACAATTTAGAAGGGATTTGAAGGCCCTGGGCCCTATCATCTAGGAGCTATTGATCTTGAAAGCATTTGCCAGCTGTATGTTTTTCTCAATAATCGGCAGAAATACCTCATTGAAAATATTCGTGTAAAATCGCACGAGGTCATGACGCGCGAAACATAGGCTCTGCGTCTTGCGCCCGTTGTTTGTGAAATATTTAGAAGTGGTTTGAAGGCCCTAGGCCCTATCATCTAGGAGCTATTGATCTTGAAAGCATTTGCCAGCTGTATGTTTTTCTCAATAATCGGCAGAAATACCTCATTGAAAATATTCGTGTAAAATCGCACGAGGTCATGATGCGCAAAACATTGGCTCTGCGTCTTGTGCCCGTGGTTTGTGAACAATTTAGAAGTGATTTGAAGGCCCTAGGCCATATCATCTAGGAGCTATTGATCTTGAAAGCATTTGCCAGCTGTATGTTTTTCTCAAAAATCCACGGATATACCTCATTGAAAATTTTCGTGTAAAATCGCACGAGGTCATGACGCCCAAAACATAGGCTCTTCCTCTTGCGCCCGTGGTTTGTGAACAATTTAGAAGTGTTTTGAAGGCCCTAGGCCGTATCATCTAGGAGCTATTGAACTTGAAAGCATTTGTCAGCTGTACGTTTTTTTCAATAATCGGCAGAAATACCTCATTGAAAATATTCGTGTAAAATCGCACGAGGTCATGACGCGCGAAGCATAGGCTCTTCGTCTTGCCGCCGTGGTTTGTGAACATTTTAGAAGTGGTTTGAAGGCCCTAGGCCCTATCATCTAAGAGCTATTGATCTTGAAAGCATTTGCCAGCTGTATGTTTTTCTCAAAAATCTGCGATCATACCTCATTGAAAATATTCGTGTAAAATCGCACGAGGTCATGACGCGCGAAACATTGGCTCTGCGTCTTGTGCCCGTGGTTTGAGAACAATTTAGAAGAGATTTGAAGGCCCTAGGCCCTATCATCTAGGAGCTATTGATCTTGAAAGCATTTGCCAGCTGTATGTTTTTCTCAATAATCGGCAGAATTACCTCATTGAAAATATTCGTGTAAAATCGCACGAGGTCATGACGCGCGAAGCATAGGCTCTTCGTATTGCGCCCGTGGTTTGTGAACAATTTAGAAGTGGTCTCAAGGCCCTACGCCCTATCATCTAGGAGCTATTGAACTTGAAAGCATTTGCCAGCTGTACGATTTTCTCAATAATCGGCAGAAATTCTGCATTGATAATATTCGTGTAAAATCGTACGAGGTCATGACGCGCGAAGCATAGGCTCTGTGTCTTGCGGCCGTGGTTTGTGAACATTTTAGAAGTGGTTTGAAGGCCCTAGGCCCTATCATCTAGGAGTTATTGAACTTGAAACCATTTGCCAGCAGTACGTTTTTCTCAATAATCGGCAGAAATACCTCATTGAAAATATTCGTGTAAAATCGCACGAGGTCATGACGCGCGAAACATTGGCTCTGCGTCTTGTGCCCGTGGTTTGTGAACAATTTAGAAGTCATTTGAAGGCCCTAGGCCCTATCATCTAGGAGCTATTGATCTTGAAAGCATTTCCCAGCTGTATGTTTTTCTCAATAATCGGCAGAAATACCTCATTGAAAATATTTGTGTTAAATCGCACGAGGTCATGACGCGCGAAATATAGCCTCTGCGTCTTGCGCCCGTGGTTTGTGAACAATTTAGAAGTGTTTTGAAGGCCCTAGGCCGTATCATCTAGGAGCTATTGATCTTGATAGCATTTGCCAGCTCTACGTTTTTCTCAATAATCGGCAGAAATACCTCATTGAAAATATTCGTGTAAAATCGCACGAGGTCATGACGCGCGACTCATTGGCTCTGCCTCTTGTGCCCGTGGTTTGAGAACAATTTAGAAGGGATTTGAAGGCCCTAGGCCCTATCATCTAGGAGCTATTGATCTTGAAAGCATTTGCCAGCTGTATGTTTTTCTCAATAATCGGCAGAAATACCTCATTGAAAATATTCGTGTAAAATCGCACGAGGTCATGACGCGCGAAACGTAGGCTCTGCGTCTTGCGCCCGTGGTTTGTGAACAATTTAGAAGTGGTTTGAAGGCCCTAGGCCCTATCATCTAGGAGCAATTGATCTTGAAAGCATTTGCCAGCTGTATGTTTTTCTCAAAAATCTGCGGACATACCTCATTGAAAATATTCGTGTAAAATCACACGAGGTCATGACGCGCGAAGCATAGGCTCTTCGTCTTGCCGCCGTGGTTTGTGAACATTTTAGAAGTGGTTTGAAGGCCCTAGGCCCTATCATCTAGGAGCAATTGATCTTGAAAGCATTTGCCAGCTGTACGTTTTTCTCAAAAATCCGCGGATATACCTCATTGCAAATATTCGTGTAAAATTGCATAAGGTCATGACGCGCGAAACATTGGCTCTGCGTCTTGTGCTCGTGGTTTGTGAACAATTTAGAAGTGATTTGAAGGCCCTAGGCCCTATCATCTAGGAGCTATTGATCTTGAAAGCATTTGCCAGCTGTAAGTTTTTTCTCAATAATCCACGGATATACCTCATTGATAATATTCGTGTAAAATCACACGAGGTCACAACGCGCGAAACATAGGCTCTGAGTCTTGCGCCCGTGGTTTGTGAACAATTTAGAAGTGTTTTGAAGGCCCTAGGCCGTATCATCTATGAGCTATTGAACTTGAAAGCATTTGGCAGCTGTACGTTTTTCCTCAATAATCGGCTGAAATACCTCATTGAAAATATTCGTGTAAAATCGCACGAGGTCATGACGCGCGAAGCATAGGCTCTTCGTCTTGCGGTCGTGTTTTGTGAACATTTTAGAAGTGGTTTGAAGGCCCTAGGCCCTATCATCTAGGAGCTATTGATCTTGAAAGCATTTGCCAGCTGTACGTTTTTCTCAATCATCGGCAGAAATACCTCTTTGAAAATATTAGTGTAAAATCGCACGAGGTCATGAGGCGCGAAGCATAGGCTCTTCCTCTTGCGCCCGTGGTTTGTGAACAATTTAGAAGTGTTTTGAAGGCCCTAGGCCGTATCATCTAGGAGCTATTGAACTTGAAAGCATTTGTCAGCTGTACGTTTTTTTCAATAATCGGCAGAAATGCCTCATTGAAAATATTCGTGTAAAATCGCACGAGGTCATGACGCGCGAAACATAGGCTCTGCGTCTTGCGCCCGTGGTTTGTGAAAGATTTAGAAGTGTTTTGAAGGCCCTAGGCCGTATCATCTCGGAGCTATTGAACTTGAAAGCATTTGGCAGCTGTACGTTTTTCTCAATAATCGGCTGAAATACCTCATTGAAAATATTCATGTAAAATCGCACGAGGTCATGATGCGCGACTCATTGGCTCTGCGTCTTGTGCCCGTGGTTTGAGAACAATTTAGAAGGGATTTGAATGCCCTAGGCCCTATTATCTAGGAGCCATTGATCTTGAAAGGATTTGCCAGCTGTATGTTTTTCTCAATAATCGGCAGAAATACCTCATTGATAATATTCGTGTAAAATCGCACGAGGTCATGACGCGCGAAACATAGGCTCTCCGTCTTGCGCCCGTGGTTTGTGAACGATTTAGAAGTGTTTTGAAGGCCCTAGGCTGTATGATCTAGGAGCTATTGAACTTGAAAGCATTTGGCAGCTGTACGTTTTTCTCAATAATCGGCAGAAATACCTCATTGAATATATTTGTGTAAAATCGCACGAGGTCATGACGCGCGAAACATAGGCTCTGTGTCTTGCGCCCGTGGTTTGTGAACGATTTAGAAGTGTTTTGAAGGCCCTAGGATGTATCATCTAGGAGCTATTGAACTTGAAAGCATTTGGCAGCTGTACGTTTTTCTCAATGATCGGCAGAAATACCTCTTTGAATATATTAGTGTAAAATCGCACGAGGTCATGACGCGCGAAGCATAGGCTCTTCGTCTTGCCGCCGTGGTTTGTGAACATTTTAGAAGTGGTTTGAAGGCCCTAGGCCCTATCATCTAGGAGCAATTGATCTTGAAAGCATTTGCCAGCTGTATGATTTTTTCAGACATCCGCGGATATACCTCATTGAAAATATTCGTGTAAAATCGCACGAGGTCATGACGCGCAAAACATTGGCTCTGCTTCTTGTGCCCGTGGATTGTGAACAATTTAGAAGTGATTTGAAGGCCCTAGGCTGTATCATCTAGGAACTATTGATCTTGAAAGCATTTGCCAGCTGTACGTTTTTCTCAATAATCGGCAGAAATACCTCATTGAAAATATTCGTGTAAAATCGCATGAGGTCATGACGCGCGAAGCATAGGCTCTTCGTCTTGCCGCCGTGGTTTGTGAACATTTTAGAAGTGGTTTGAAGGCCCTAGGCCCTATCATCTAAGAGCTATTCATCTTGAAAGCATTTGCCAGCTGTACGTTTTTCTCAATAATCGGCAGAAATACCTCTTTGAAAATATTTGTGTAAAATCGCACGAGGTCATGACGCGCGAAGCATAGGCTCTTCGTCTTGCCGCCGTGGTTTGTGAACATTTTAGAAGTGATTTGAAGGCCCTAGGCCCTATCATCTAGGAGCTATTGATCTTGAAAGCATTTGCCAGCTGTATGTTTTTCTCAATAATCGGCAGAAATACCTCATTGAAAATATTCGTGTAAAATCGCACGAGGTCATGATGCGCAAAACATTGGCTCTGCGTCTTGTGCCCGTGGTTTGTGAACAATTTAGAAGTGATTTGAAGGCCCTAGGCCATATCATCTAGGAGCTATTGATCTTGAAAGCATTTGCCAGCTGTATGTTTTTCTCAAAAATCCACGGATATACCTCATTGAAAATTTTCGTGTAAAATCGCACGAGGTCATGACGCCCGAAATATAGGCTCTGCGTCTTGGCCCCTGGTTTGTGAACAATTTAGAAGTGTTTTGAAGGCCCTTGGCCGTATCGTCTTGGAGCTATTTAACTTGAAAGCATTTGGCATCTGTACGTTTTTCTCAATAATCTGCAGAAATACCTCATTGAAAATATTCGTGTAAAATCGCACGAGGTCATGACCCGCGAAGCATAGGCTCTTCCTCTTGCGGCCGTGGTTTTTGAACATTTTAGAAGTGGTTTTAAGGCCCTAGGCCGTTTCATCTATGAGCTATTGAACTTGAAAGCATTTGCCAGCTGTATGTTTTTCTCAAAATTCGACGGATATAACTCATTGAAAATATTCGTGTAAAATCGCACGAGGTCATGCCGCGCAAAACATAGGCTCTGCGTCTTGCGCCCCTGGTTTGTGAACAATTTAGAAGTGTTTTGAAGGCCATAGGCCGTATCACCTAGGAGCTATTGATCTTGAAAGCATTTGCCAGCTGTACGTTTTTCTCAATAATCGGCAGAAATACCTCTTTGAAAATATTAGTGTAAAATCGCACGAGGTCATGAGGCGCGAAGCATAGGCTCTTCCTCTTGCGCCCGTGGTTTGTGAACAATTTAGAAGTGTTTTGAAGGCCCTAGGCCGTATCATCTAGGAGCTATTGAACTTGAAAGCATTTGTCAGCTGTACGTTTTTTTCAATAATCGGCAGAAATACCTCATTGAAAATATTCGTGTAAAATCGCACGAGGTCATGACGCGCGAAGCATAGGCTCTTCGTCTTGCCGCCGTGGTTTGTGAACATTTTAGAAGTGGTTTGAAGGCCCTAGGCCCTATCATCTAAGAGCTATTGATCTTGAAAGCATTTGCCAGCTGTATGTTTTTCTCAAAAATCTGCGATCATACCTCATTGAAAATATTCGTGTAAAATCGCACGAGGTCATGACGCGCGAAACATTGGCTCTGCGTCTTGTGCCCGTGGTTTGAGAACAATTTAGAAGAGATTTGAAGGCCCTAGGCCCTATCATCTAGGAGCTATTGATCTTGAAAGCATTTGCCAGCTGTATGTTTTTCTCAATAATCGGCAGAATTACCTCATTGAAAATATTCGTGTAAAATCGCACGAGGTCATGACGCGCGAAGCATAGGCTCTTCCTATTGCGCCCGTGGTTTGTGAACAATTTAGAAGTGGTCTCAAGGCCCTACGCCCTATCATCTAGGAGCTATTGAACTTGAAAGCATTTGCCAGCTGTACGATTTTCTCAATAATCGGCAGAAATTCCGCATTGAAAATATTTGTGTAAAATCGTACGAGGTCATGACGCGCGAAGCATAGGCTCTGTGTCTTGCGGCCGTGGTTTGTGAACATTTTAGAAGTGGTTTGAAGGCCCTAGGCCCTATCATCTAGGAGTTATTGAACTTGAAACCATTTGCCAGCGGTACGTTTTTCTCAATAATCGGCAGAAATACCTCATTGAAAATATTCGTGTAAAATCGCACGAGGTCATGACGCGCGAAACATTGGCTCTGCGTCTTGTGCCCGTGGTTTGTGAACAATTTAGAAGTGATTTGAAGGCCCTAGGCCCTATCATCTAGGAGCTATTGATCTTGAAAGCATTTCCCAGCTGTATGTTTTTCTCAATAATCGGCAGAAATACCTCATTGAAAATATTTGTGTTAAATCGCACGAGGTCATGACGCGCGAAATATAGCCTCTGCGTCTTGCGCCCGTGGTTTGTGAACAATTTAGAAGTGTTTTGAAGGCCCTAGGCCGTATCATCTAGGAGCTATTGATCTTGATAGCATTTGCCAGCTCTACGTTTTTCTCAATAATCGGCAGAAATACCTCATTGAAAATATTCGTGTAAAATCGCACGAGGTCATGACGCGCGACTCATTGGCTCTGCCTCTTGTGCCCGTGGTTTGAGAACAATTTAGAAGGGATTTGAAGGCCCTAGGCCCTATCATCTAGGAGCTATTGATCTTGAAAGCATTTGCCAGCTGTATGTTTTTCTCAATAATCGGCAGAAATACCTCATTGAAAATATTCGTGTAAAATCGCACGAGGTCATGACGCGCGAAACGTAGTCTCTGCGTCTTGCGCCCGTGGTTTGTGAACAATTTAGAAGTGTTTTGAAGGCCCTAGGCCGTATCATCTAGGAGCTATTTCACTTGAAAGCATTTGGCATCTGTACGTTTTTCTCAATAATCGGCAGAAATACCTCATTGAAAATATTAGTGTAAAATCGCACGAGGTCATGACGCGCGAAGCATAGGCTCTTCGTCTTGCCGCCGTGGTTTGTGAACATTTTAGAAGTGGTTTGAAGGCCCTAGGCCCTATCATCTAGGAGCAATTGATCTTGAAAGCATTTGCCAGCTGTATGTTTTTCTCAAAAATCTGCGGACATACCTCATTGAAAATATTCGTGTAAAATCACACGAGGTCATGACGCGCGAAGCATAGGCTCTTCGTCTTGCCGCCGTGGTTTGTGAACATTTTAGAAGTGGTTTGAAGGCCCTAGGCCCTATCATCTAGGAGCAATTGATCTTGAAAGCATTTGCCAGCTGTACGTTTTTCTCAAAAATCCGCGGATATACCTCATTGCAAATATTCGTGTAAAATTGCATAAGGTCATGACGCGCGAAACATTGGCTCTGCGTCTTGTGCTCGTGGTTTGTGAACAATTTAGAAGTGATTTGAAGGCCCTAGGCCCTATCATCTAGGAGCTATTGATCTTGAAAGCATTTGCCAGCTGTAAGTTTTTTCTCAATAATCCACGGATATACCTCATTGATAATATTCGTGTAAAATCACACGAGGTCACAACGCGCGAAACATAGGCTCTGAGTCTTGCGCCCGTGGTTTGTGAACAATTTAGAAGTGTTTTGAAGGCCCTAGGCCGTATCATCTATGAGCTATTGAACTTGAAAGCATTTGGCAGATGTACGTTTTTCCTCAATAATCGGCTGAAATACCTCATTGAAAATATTCGTGTAAAATCGCACGAGGTCATGACGCGCGAAACATAGGCTCTGCGTCTTGCGCCCTTGGTTTGTGAACAATTTAGAAGTGATTTGAAGGCCCTAGGCCGTATCATCTAGGAGCTATTGATCTTGAAAGCATTTGCCAGCTGTATGTTTTTATCAAAAATCCGCGGATATACCTCAATGAAAATATTTGTGTAAAATCGCACGAGGTCATGACGCGCGAAACATTGGCTCTGCGTCTTGTGCCCGTGGTTTGAGAACAATTTAGAAGGGATTTGAAGGCCCTAGGCCGTATCATCTAGGAGCTATTGAACTTGAAAGCATTTGCCAGCTGTATGTTTTTTTCAATAATCGGCAGAAATACCTCATTGAATATATTCGTGTAAAATCGCACGAGGTCATGACGCGTGAAGCATAGGCTCTTCGTCTTGCCGCCGTGGTTTGTGAACATTTTAGAAGTGGTTTGAAGGCCCTAGGCCCTATCATCTAAGAGCTATTGATCTTGAAAGCATTTGCCAGCTGTACGTTTTTCTCAATAATCGGCAGATATACCTCTTTGAAAATATTCGTTTAAAATCGCACGTGGTCATGACGCGCGAAGCATAGGCTCTTCGTCTTGCAGCCGTGGTTTGTGAACATTCTAGAAGTGGTTTGAAGGCCCTAGGCCCTATCATCTAGGAGCAATTGATCTTGAAAGCATTTGCCAGCTGTATGTTTTTCTCAAAAATCTGCGGACATACCTCATTGAAAATATTAGTGTAAAATCGCACGAGGTCATGACGCGCGAAACATTGGCTCTGCGTCTTGTGCCCGTGGTTTGAGAACAATTTAGAAGGGATTTGAAGGCCCTAGGCCCTATCATCTAGGAGCTATTGATCTTGAAAGCATTTGCCAGCTGTATGTTTTTCTCAATAATCGGCAGAAATACCTCATTGAAAATATTCGTGTAAAATCGCACGCGGTCATGACGCGCGAAACATAGGCTCTGCGTCTTGCGCCCGTGGTATGTGAACAATTTAGAAATGTTTTGAATGCCCTAGGCTGTATCATCTAGGAGCTATTGAACTTGAAAGCATTTGGCAGCTGTACGTTTTTCTCAATAATCGGCAGTAATACCTCATTGAATATATTCGTGTTAAATCGCACGAGGTCATGACGCGCGAAGCATAGGCTCTTCGTCTTGCCGCCGTGGTTTGTGAACATTTTAGAAGTGATTTTAAGGCCCTAGGCCCTATCATCTAGGAGCAATTGAACTTGAAAGCATTTGCCAGCTGTATGTTTTTCTCAGAAATCCGCGGATATACCTCATTGAAAATATTCGTGTAAAATCGCACGAGGTCATGACGTGCGAAGCATAGGCTCTTCGTCTTGCGGCCGTGGTTTGTGAACATTATAGAAGTGGTTTGAAGGCCCTAGGCCCTATCATCTAGGAGCTATTGATCTTAAAAGCATTTGCCAGCTGTATGTTTTTCTCAATAATCCACAGAAATACCTCATTGAAAATATTCGTGTAAAATCGCACGAGGTCATGACGCGCGAAGCATAGGCTCTGCGTCTTGCGCCCGTGGTTTGTGAAATATTTAGAAGTGGTTTGAAGGCCCTAGCCCCTAACATCCTGGAGCAATTGAACTTGAAAGCATTTGCCAGCTGTACGTTTTTCTCAATAATCGGCAGAAATACCTCATTGAAAATATTTGTGTAAAATCGCACAAGGTCATGACGCGCGAAACATTGGCTCTGTGTCTTGTGCTCGTGGTTTGTGAACAATTTAGAAGTGATTTGAAGGCCCTAGGCCCTATCATCTAGGAGCTATTGATCTTGAAAGCATTTGCCAGCTGTATGTTTTTCTCAAAAATCCACGGATATACCTCTTTGAAAATATTTGTGTAAAATCGCACGAGGTCATGACGCGCGAAACATTGGCTCTGCGTCTTGTGCCCGTGGTTTGAGAACAATTTAGAAGGGATTTGAAGGCCCTAGGCCCTATCATCTAGGAGCTATTGATCTTGAAAGCATTTGCCAGCTGTATGTTTTTCTCAATAATCGGCAGACATCCCTCATTGAAAATATTCGTGTAAATCGCACGAGGTCATGACGCGCGAACCATAGGCTCTGCGTCTTGCGCCCGTGGTTTGTGAACAATTTAGAAGTGTTTTGAAGGCCCTAGGCCCTATCATCTAGGATGCGATTGATCTTGAAAGCATTTGCCAGCTGTATGATTTTCTCAATAATCCGCAGATATACCTCATTGAAAATATTTGTGTAAAATCGCACGAGGTCATGACGCGCAAAGCATAGGCTCTTCGTCTTGCGGCCATGGTTTGTGAACATTATAGAAGTGGTTTGAAGGCCCTAGGCCCTATCATCTAGGATCTATTGTTCTTGAAAGCATTTGCCAGCTGTAAGTTTTTCTCAATAATCGGCAGAAATATCTCATTGAAAATATTCGTGTAACATCGCACGAGGTCATGACGCGCGAAGCATAGGCTGTTCGTCTTGCCGCCGTGGTTTGTGAACATTTTAGAAGTGGTTTGAAGGCCCTAGGCCCTATCATCTAAGAGCTATTGATCTTGAAAGCATTTGCCAGCTGTATGTTTTTCTCAAAAATCTGCGGACATACCTCATTGAAAATATTCGTGTAAAATCGCACGAGGTCATGACGCGCAAAACATTGGCTCTGCGTCTTGTGCCCGTGGTTTGAGAACAATTTAGAAGAGATTTGAAGGCCTTAGGCCCTATCATCTAGGAGCTATTGATCTTGAAAGCATTTGCCAGCTGTATGTTTTTCTCAATAATCGGCAGAAATACCTCATTGAAAATATTCGTGTAAAATCGCACGAGGTCATGACGCGCGAAACATTGGCTCTGCGTCTTGTGCCTGTGGTTTGAGAACAATTTAGAAGAGATTTGAAGGCCCTAGGCCCTATCATCTTGGAGCTATTGATCTTGAAAGCATTTGCCAGCTGTATGTTTTTCTCAATAATCGGCAGAAATACCTCATTGAAAATATTCGTGTAAAATCGCACGAGGTCATGACGCGCGAAACATAGGCTCTGCGTCTTGCGCCCGTGGTTTGTGAACAATTTAGAAGTGTTTTGAAGGCCCTAGGCCGTATCATCTAGGAGCTATTGAACTTGAAAGCATTTGGCAGCTGTACGTTTTTCTCAATAATCGGCAGAAATACCTCGTTGAAAATATCCGTGTAAAATCGCACGAGGTCATGACGCGCGACTCATTGGCTCTACCTCTTGTGCCCGTGGATTGAGAACAATTTAGAAGGGATTTGAAGGCCCTAGGCCGTATCATCTAGGAGCTATTGAACTTGAAAGCATTTGTCAGCTGTACGTTTTTTTCAATAATCGGCAGAAATACCTCATTGAATATATTCGTGTAAAATCGCACAAGGTCATGCCGCGCGAAGCATAGGCTCTGTGTCTTGCGCCCGTGGTTTGTGAACATTTTAGAAGTGTTTTGAAGGCCCTAGGCTGTATCATCTAGGAGCTATTGAACTTGAAAGCATTTGGCAGCTGTACGTATTTCTCAATAATCGGCAGAAATACCTCATTGAATATATTCGTGTAACATCGCACGAGGTCATGACGCGCGAAGCATAGGCTCTTCGTCTTGCCGCCGTGGTTTGTGAACATTTTAGAAGTGGTTTGAAGGCCCTAGGCCCTATCATCTAGGAGCAATTGATCTTGATAGCATTTGCCAGCTGTTTGTTTTTCTCAAAAATCTGCGGACATACCTTAATGAAAATATTCTTGTAAAATCGCACGAGGTCATGACGCGCGAAACATTGGCTCTGCGTCTTGTGCCCGTGGTTTGAGAACAATTTAGAAGAGATTTGAAGTCCCCAGGCCCTATCATCTAGGAGCTATTGATCTTGAAAGCATTTGCCAGCTGTATGTTTTTCTCAATAATCGGCAGAAATTCCTCATTGAAAATATTCGTGTAAAATCGCACGAGGTCATGACGCGCGAAGCATAGGCTCTTCGTCTTGCGGCCGTGGTTTGTGAACATTTTAGAAGTGGTTTGAAGGCCCTAGGCCCTATCATCTAGGAGCTATTGAACTTGAAAGCATTTGCCAGCTGTACGTTTTTCTCAATAATCTGCAGGAATACCTCTTTGAAAATATTTGTGTAAAATCGCACGAGGCCATGAGGCACAAAGCATAGGCTCTTCGTCTTGTGGCCGTGGTTTGTGAACATTTTAGAAGTGGTTTGAAGGCCCTTGGCCCTATCATCTAGGAGCAATTGATCTTGAAAGCATTTGCCAGCTGTATGTTTTTCTCAATAATCGGCAGAAATACCTCTTTGAAAATATTCGTGTAAAATTGCACAAGGTCATGAAGCGCGAAACATTGGCTCTGCGTCTTGTGCTCGTGGTGTGTGAACAATTTAGAAGTCATTTGATGGCCCTAGGCCCTATCATCTAGGAGCTATTGATCTTTAAAGCATTTGCCAGCTGTACGTTTTTCTCAATAATCGGCAGAAATACCTCTTTGAAAATATTCGTGTATAATCGCACGAGGTCATGACGCGCGAAGCATAGGCTCTTCGTCTTGCGTCCGTGGTTTGTGAACATTTTAGAAGTGGTTTGAAGGCCCTAGGCCCTATCATCTAGGAGCAATTGATCTTGAAAGCATTTGCCAGCTGTCCATTTTTCTCAAAAATCCGCGGATATACCTCATTGAAAATATTTGTGTAAAATCGCACGAGGTCATGACGCGCGAAACATTTGCTCTGCGTCATGTGCCCCTGGTTTGTGCACAATTTAGAAGTGATTTGATGGCACTAGGCCCTATCATCTAGGAGCTATTGATCTTGAAAGCATTTGCCAGCTGTATGTTTTTCTCAATAATCGGCAGAAATACCTCATTGAAAATATTCGTGTAAAATCACACGAGGTCATGACGCGCGAAACATAGGCTCTGCGTCTTGCGCCCGTGGTTTGTGAACAATTTAGAAGTGTTTTGAAGGCCCTAGGCCGTATCATCTAGGAGCTATTGAACTTGAAAGCATTTGTCAGCTGTACGTTTTTTTCAATAATCGGCAGAAATGCCTCATTGAAAATATTCGTGTAAAATCGCACGAGGTCATGACGCGCGAAACATAGGCTCTGCGTCTTGCGCCCGTGGTTTGTGAACAATTTAGAAGTGTTTTGAAGGCCCTAGGCCGTATCATCTAGGAGCTATTGAACTTGAAAGCATTTGTCAGCTGTACGTTTTTCTCAATAATCGGCAGAAATACCTCATTGAAAATATTCGTGTAAAATCGCACGAGGTCATGACGCGCGAAGCACAGGCTCTTCGTCTTGCCGCCGTGGTTTGTGAACATTTTAGAAGTGGTTTGAAGGCCCTAGGCCCTATCATCTAAGAGCTATTGATCTTGAAAGCATTTGCCAGCTGTATGTTTTTCTCAAAAATCTGCGATCATACCTCATTGAAAATATTCGTGTAAAATCGCACGAGGTCATGACGCGCGAAACATTGGCTCTGCGTCTTGTGCCCGTGGTTTCAGAACAATTTAGAAGAGATTTGAAGGCCCTAGGCCCTATCATCTAGGAGCTATTGATCTTGAAAGCATTTGCCAGCTGTATGTTTTTCTCAATAATCGGCAGAATTACTTCATTGAAAATATTCGTGTAAAATCGCACGAGGTCATGACGCGCGAAATATAGGCTCTGCGTCTTGCGCCCGTGGTTTGTGAACGATTTAGAAGTGTTTTGAAGCCCCTAGGCCGTATCATCTAGGATCTATTGAACTTGAAAGCATTTGGCAGCTGTACGTTTTTCTCAATAATCGGCAGAAATAACTCATTGATAATATTCGTGTAAAATTGCACGAGGTCAAGACGCGCGAAGCATAGGCTCTTCGTATTGCGCCCGTGGTTTGTGAACAATTTAGAAGTGGTCTCAAGGCCCTACGCCCTATCCTCTAGGAGCTATTGAACTTGAAAGCATTTGCCAGCTGTACATTTTTCTCAATAATCGGCAAAAATTCCTCATTGAAAATATTCGTGTAAAATCGCACGAGCTCATGACGCGCGAAACATAGGCTCTGCGTCTTGCGCCCGTGGTTTGTGAACGATTTAGAAGTGTTTTGAAGGCCCTAGGCCGTATCATCTAGGAGCTATTGAACTTTAAAGCATTTGGCAGCTGTACGTTTTTCTCAATAATCGGCAGAAATACCTCATTGAAAATATTCGTGTAAAATCGCACGAGGTCATGACGCGCGAAACATAGGCTCTGCTTCTTGCGCCCGTGGTTTGTGAACAATTTAGAAGTGTTTTGAAGGCCCTAGGCCGTATCATCTAGGAGCTATTGAACTTGAAAGCATTTGTCAGCTGTACGTTTTTTTCAATAATCGGCAGAAATACCTCTTTCAAAATATTCGTTTAAAATCGCACGAGGTCATGACGCGCGAAGCATAGGCGCTTCGTCTTGCAGCCGTGGTTTGTGAACATTTTAGAAGTGTTTTGAAGGCCCTAGGCCCTATCATCTAGGAGCAATTGATCTTGAAAGCATTTGCCAGCTGTATGTTTTTCTCAAAAATCTGCGGACATACCTCATTGAAAATATTCGTGAAAAATCGCACGAGGTCATGACGCGCGAAACATTGGCTCTGCGTCTTGTGCCCGTGGTTTGAGAACAATTTAGAAGAGATTTGAAGGCCCTAGGCCCTATCATCTAGGAGCTATTGATCTTGAAAGCATTTGCCAGCTGTATGTTTTTCTCAAAAATCGGCAGAATTACCTCATTGAAAATATTCGTGTAAAATCGCACAAGGTCATGACGCGCGAAACATAGGCTCTGCGTTTTGCGCCCGTGGTTTGTGAACGATTTAGAAGTGTTTTGAAGGCCCTAGGCTGTATCATCTTGGAGCTATTGAACTTGAAAGCATTTGGCAGCTGTACGTTTGTCTCAATAATCGGCAGAAATACCTCATTGAATATATTCGTGTAAAATCACACGAGGTCATGACGCGCGAAGCATAGGCTCTTCCTCTTGCCGCCGTGGTTTGTGAACATTTTAGAAGTGGTTTGAAGGCCCTAGGTCCTATCATCTAGGAGCTATTGATCTTGAAAGCATTTGCCAGCTGTATGTTTTTCTCAATAATTGGCAGAATTACCTCATTGAAAATATTCGTGTAAAATCGCACGAGGTCATGACGCGCGAAACATAGGCTCTGCGTCTTGCGCCCGTGGTTTGTGAACGATTTAGAAGTGTTTTGAAGGCCCTAGGCTGTATCATCTAGGAGCTATTGAACTTGAAAGCATTTGGCAGCTGTACGTTTTTCTCAATAATCGGCAGAAATACCTCTTTGATAATATTCGTGTAAAATCGCATGAGGTCATGACGCGCGAAACATTGGCTCTGCGTCTTGTGCCCGTGGTTTCAGAACAATTTAGAAGAGATTTGAAGGCCCTAGGCCCTATGATCTAGGAGCAATTGATCTTGAATGCATTTGCCAGCTGTATGTTTTTCTCAAAACTCCGCGGATATACCTCATTGAAAATATTTGTGTAAAATCGCACGAGGTCATGACGCGCGAAGCATAGGCTCTTCGTCTTGCCGCCGTGGTTTGTGAACATTTTAGAAGTGGTTTGAAGGCCCTAGGCCCTATCATCTAAGAGCTATTGATCTTGAAAGCATTTGCCAGCTGTACGTTTTTCTCAATAATCGGCAGAAATACCTCATTGAAAATATTCGTGTAAAATCGCACGAGGTCATGACGCGCGAAGCATAGGCTCTTCGTCTTGCCGCCGTGGTTTGTGAACATTTTAGAAGTGGTTTGAAGGCCCTAGGCCCTATCATCTAAGAGCTATTGATCTTGAAAGCATTTGCCAGCTGTACGTTTTTCTCAATAATCGGCAGAAATACCTCATTGAAAATATTCGTGTAAAATCGCACGAGGTCATGACGCGCGAAGCATAGGCTCTTCGTCTTGCCGCCGTGGTTTGTGAACATTTTAGAAGTGGTTTGAAGGCCCTAGGCCCTATCATCTAGGAGCAATTGATCTTGAAAGCATTTGCCAGCTGTACGTTTTTCTCAAAAATCCGCGGATATACCTCATTGCAAATATTCGTGTAAAATTGCATAAGGTCATGACGCGCGAAACATTGGCTCTGCGTCTTGTGCTCGTGGTTTGTGAACAATTTAGAAGTGATTTGAAGGCCCTAGGCCCTATCATCTAGGAGCTATTGATCTTGAAAGCATTTGCCAGCTGTACGTTTTTCTCAAAAATCCGCGGATATACCTCATTGCAAATATTCGTGTAAAATTGCATAAGGTCATGACGCGCGAAACATTGGCTCTGCGTCTTGTGCTCGTGGTTTGTGAACATTTTAGAAGTGATTTGAAGGCCCTAGGCCCTATCATCTAGGAGCTATTGATCTTGAAAGCATTTGCCAGCTGTACGTTTTTCTCAAAAATCCACGGATATACCTCATTGATAATATTCGTGTAAAATCGCATGAGGTCATGATGCGCGAGACATTGGCTCTGCGTCTTGCGCCCGTGGTTTGTGAACAATTTAGAAGTGTTTTGAAGGCCCTAGGCCGTATCATCTAGGAGCTATTGAACTTGACAGCATTTGCCAGCTGTACGTTTTTCTCAATAATCGGCAGAAATCCCTCATTGAAAATATTCGTGTAAAATCGCACGAGGTCATGACGCGCGAAGCATAGGCTCTTCCTCTTGCGGCTGTGGTTTGTGAACATTTTAGAAATGGTTTGAAGGCCCTAGGCCGTATCATCTAGGAGCTATTGATCTTGAAAGCATTTGCCAGCTGTATGTTTTTCTCAAAAATCGGCAGAATTACCTCATTGAAAATATTCGTGTAAAATCGCACGAGGTCATGACGCGCGAAACATAGGCTCTGCGTTTTGCGCCCGTGGTTTGTGAACGATTTAGAAGTGTTTTGAAGGCCCTAGGCTGTATCATCTTGGAGCTATTGAACTTGAAAGCATTTGGCAGCTGTACGTTTTTCTCAATAATCGGCAGAAATACCTCATTGAATATATTCGTGTAAAATCACACGAGGTCATGACGCGCGAAGCATAGGCTCTTCCTCTTGCCGCCGTGGTTTGTGAACATTTTAGAAGTGGTTTGAAGGCCCTAGGTCCTATCATCTAGGAGCTATTGATCTTGAAAGCATTTGCCAGCTGTATGTTTTTCTCAATAATCGGCAGAATTACCTCATTGAAAATATTCGTGTAAAATCGCACAAGGTGATGACGCGCGAAACATAGGCTCTGCGTCTTGCGCCCGTGGTTTGTGAACGATTTAGAAGTGTTTTGAAGGCCCTAGGCTGTATCATCTAGGAGCTATTGAACTTGAAAGCATTTGGCAGCTGTACGTTTTTCTCAATAATCGGCAGAAATACCTCTTTGATAATATTCGTGTAAAATCACACGAGGTCATGACGCGCGAAGCATAGGCTCTTCCTCTTGCCGCCGTGGTTTGTGAACATTTTAGAAGTGGTTTGAAGGCCCTAGGTCCTATCATCTAGGAGCTATTGATCTTGAAAGCATTTGCCAGCTGTATGTTTTTCTCAATAATCGGCAGAATTACCTCATTGAAAATATTCGTGTAAAATCGCACGAGGTCATGACGCGCGAAACATAGGCTCTGCGTCTTGCGCCCGTGGTTTGTGAACGATTTAGAACTGTTTTGAAGGCCCTAGGCTGTATCATCTAGGATCTATTGAACTTGAAAGCATTTGGCAGTTGTACGTTTTTCTCAATAATCGGCAGAAATACCTCTTTGATAATATTCGTGTATAATCGCACGAGGTCATGACGCGCGAATCATAGGCTCTTCGTCTTGCGGCCGTGGTTTATGAACATTTTAGAAGTGGTTTGAAGGCCCTAGGTCCAATCATCTAGGAATTATTGATCTTGAAAGCATTTGCCAGCTGTACGTTTTTCTCAATAATCGGCAGAAATACCTCTTTGAAAATATTCGTGTAAAATCGCACAAGGTCATGACGCGTGAATCATAGGCTCTTCGTCTTGCGGCCGTGGTTTGTGAACAATTTAGAAGTGGTTTGAAGGCCCTAGGCCCTATCATCTAGGAGCTATTGATCTTGAAAGCATTTGCCAGCTGTATGTTTTTCTCAATAATCGGCAGAATTACCTCTTTGAAAATATTCGTGTAAAATCGCACGAGGTCATGACGCGCGAAACATAGGCTCTGCGTCTTGAGCCCGTGGTTTGTGAACAATTTAGAAGTGATTTGAAGGCCCTAGGCCCTATCATCTAGGAGCTATTGATCTTGAAAGCATTTGCCAGCTGTATGTTTTTCTCAAAAATCTGCGGACATACCTCATTGAATATATTCGTGTAAAATCGCACGATGTCATGACGCGTGAAACATAGGCTCTGCGTCTTGCGCCCGTGGTTTGTGAACAATTTAGAAGTGATTTGAAGGCCCTAGGCCCTATCATCTTGGAGCTATTGATCTTGAAAGCTATTGCTAGCTGTATGGTTTTCTCAATAATCGGCAGAAATACCTCATTGAAAATATTCGTGTAAAATCGCACGAGGTCATGACGCGCGAAACATAGGCTCTGCGTCTTGCGCCTGTGGTTTGTGAACAATTTAGACGTGTTTTGAAGGCCCTAGGCCGTATCATCTAGGAGCTATTGAACTTGAAAGCTTTTGGCAGCTGTACGTTTTTCTCAATAATCAGCAGAAATACCTCATTGAAAATATTCGTGTAACATCGCACGAGGTCATGACGCGCGAAGCATAGGCTCTGCGTCTTGCGCCCGTGGTTTGTGAACAATTTAGAAGTGTTTTGAAGGCCCTAGGCCATATCATCTAGGAGCTATTGATCTTGAAAGCATTTGCCAGCTGTATGTTTTTCTCAATAATCCGCAGAAATACCCCATTTATAATATTCGTGTAAAATCGCACGAGGTCATGAGGCACGAATCATAGGATCTGCGTCTTGCGCCCGTGGTTTGTGAACGATTTAGAATGGTTTTGAAGGCCCTAGGCCGTATCATCTAGGAGCTATTGAACTTGACAGCATTTGGCAGCTGTACGTTTTTCTCAATAATCGGCAGAAATACCTCATTGAAAATATTCGTGTAAAATCGCACGAGGTCATGACGCGCGAAGCATAGGCTCTTCCTCTTGCGGCCGTGGTTTGTGAACATTTTAGAAGTGGTTTGAAGGCCCTAGGCCCTATCATCTAGGAGCTATTGATCTTGAAAGCATTTGCCAGCTGTACGTTTTTCTCAATAATCGGCAGAAATACCTCTTTGAAAATATTCGTGTAAAATCGCACAAGGTCATGACGCGTGAATCATAGGCTCTTCGTCTTGCGGCCCTGGTTTATGAACATTTTAGAAGTGGTTTGAAGGCCCTAGGCCGTATCATCTAGGAGCTATTGATCTTGAAAGCATTTGCCAGCTGTATGTTTTTCTCAATAATCGGCAGAAATACCTCATTGAAAATATTCGTGTAAAATCGCACAAGGTCATGAGGCGCGAAACATAGGATCTGCGTCTAGCGCCCGTGGTTTGTGAACGATTTAGAAGTGTTTTGAAGGCCCTAGGCCGTATCATCTAGGAGCTATTTATATTGAAAGCATTTGCCAGCTGTATGTTTTTCTCAATAATCGGCAGAAATACCTCTTTGATAATATTCGTGTAAAATCACACGAGGTCATGACGCGCGAAGCATAGGCTCTTCGTCTTGCCGCCGTGGTTTGTGAACATTTTAGAAGTGGTTTGAAGGCCCTAGGTCCTATCATCTAGGAGCTATTGATCTTGAAAGCATTTGCCAGCTGTATGTTTTTCTCAATAATCGGCAGAATTACCTCATTGAAAATATTCGTGTAAAATCGCACGAGGTCATGACGCGCGAAACATAGGCTCTGCGTCTTGCGCCCGTGGTTTGTCAACGATTTAGAAGTGTTTTGAAGGCCCTAGGCTGTATCATCTAGGAGCTATTGAACTTGAAAGCATTTGGCAGTTGTACGTTTTTCTCAATAATCGGCAGAAATACCTCTTTGATAATATTCGTGTATAATCGCACGAGGTCAAGACGCGCGAATCATAGGCTCTTCGTCTTGCGGCCGTGGTTTATGAACATTTTAGAAGTGGTTTGAAGGCCCTAGGTCCAATCATCTAGGAATTATTGATCTTGAAAGCATTTGCCAGCTGTACGTTTTTCTCAATAATCGGCAGAAATACCTCTTTGAAAATATTCGTGTAAAATCGCACAAGGTCATGACGCGTGAATCATAGGCTCTTCGTCTTGCGGCCGTGGTTTGTGAACATTTTAGAAGTGGTTTGAAGGCCCGAGGCCCTATCATCTAGGAGCTATTGATCTTGAAAGCATTTGCCAGCTGTATGTTTTTCTCAATAATCGGCAGAATTACCTCATTGAAAATATTCGTGTAAAATCGCACGAGGTCATGACGCGCGAAACATAGGCTCTGCGTCTTGCGCCCGTGGTTTGTGAACAATTTAGAAGTGATTTGAAGGCCCTAGGCCGTATCATCTAGGAGCTATTGATCTTGAAAGCATTTGCCAGCTGTATGTTTTTCTCAAAAATCTGCGGACATACCTCATTGAATATATTCGTGTAAAATCGCACGAGGTCATGACGCGCGAAACATAGGCTCTGCGTCTTGCGCCCGTGGTTTGTGAACAATTTAGAAGTGATTTGAAGGCCCTAGGCCCTATCATCTTGGAGCTATTGATCTTGAAAGCATTTGCTAGCTGTATGGTTTTCTCAATAATCGGCAGAAATACCTCATTGAAAATATTCGTGTAAAATCGCACGAGGTCATGACGCGCGAAACATAGGCTCTGCGTCTTGCGCCCGTGGTTTGTGAACAATTTAGAGGTGTTTTGAAGGCCCTAGGCCATATCATCTAGGAGCTATTGAACTTGAAAGCTTTTGGCAGCTGTACGTTTTTCTCAATAATCAGCAGAAATACCTCATTGAAAATATTCGTGTAAAATCGCACGAGGTCATGACGCGCGAAGCATAGGCTCTGCGTCTTGCGCCCGTGGTTTGTGAACAATTTAGAAGTGTTTTGAAGGCCCTAGGCCATATCATCTAGGAGCTATTGATCTTGAAAGCATTTGCCAGCTGTATGTTTTTCTCAATAATCCGCAGAAATACCCCATTTATAATATTCGTGTAAAATCGCACGAGGTCATGAGGCACGAAACATAGGATCTGCGTCTTGCGCCCGTGGTTTGTGAACGATTTAGAATGGTTTTGAAGGCCCTAGGCCGTATCATCTAGGAGCTATTGAACTTGACAGCATTTGGCAGCTGTACGTTTTTCTCAATAATCGGCAGAAATACCTCATTGAAAATATTCGTGTAAAATCGCACGAGGTCATGACGCGCGAAGCATAGGCTCTTCCTCTTGCGGCCGTGGTTTGTGAACATTTTAGAAGTGGTTTGAAGGCCCTAGGCCCTATCATCTAGGAGCTATTGATCTTGAAAGCATTTGCCAGCTGTACGTTTTTCTCAATAATCGGCAGAAATACCTCTTTGAAAATATTCGTGTAAAATCGCACAAGGTCATGACACGTGAATCATAGGCTCTTCGTCTTGCGGCCCTGGTTTATGAACATTTTAGAAGTGGTTTGAAGGCCCTAGGCCGTATCATCTAGGAGCTATTGATCTTGAAAGCATTTGCCAGCTGTATGTTTTTCTCAATAATCGGCAGAAATACCTCATTGAAAATATTCGTGTAAAAACGCACGAGGTCATGACGCGCGAAACATAGGCTCTGCGTCTTGCGCCCGTGGTTTGTGAACGATTTAGAAGTGTTTTGAAGGCCCTAGGCCGTATCATCTAGGACCTATTGATCTTGAAAGCATTTGGCAGCTGTACGTTTTTCTCAATAATCGGCAGAAATACCTCATTGAAAATATTCGTGTAAAATCGCACGAGGTCATGACGCGCGACTCATTGGCTCTGCGTCTTGTGCCCGTGGTTTGAGAACAATTTAGAAGGGATTTGAAGGCCCTAGGCCCTATCATCTAGGAGCTATTGATCTTGAAAGCATTTGCCAGCTGTATGTTTTTCTCAATAATCTGCAGAAATACCTCATTGAAAATATTCGTGTAAAATCGCACGAGGTCATGACGCGCGAAACATAGGCTCTCCGTCTTGCGCCCGTGGTTTGTGAACAATTTAGAAGTGTTTTGAAGCCCCTAGGCCGTATCATCTAGGAGCTATTGAACTTGAAAGCATTTGGCAGCTGTACGTTTTTCTCAATAATCAGCAGAAATACCTCATTGAAAATATTTGTGTAAAATCGCACGAGGTCATGACGCGCGAAGCATAGGCTCTTCGTCTTGCGGCCGTGGTTTCTGAACATTTTAGAAGTGGTTTGAAGGCCCTAGGCCCTAACATCTAGGAGCAATTGAACTTGAAAGCATTTGCCAGCTGTACGTTTTTCTCAATAATCGGCAGAAATACCTCATTGATAATATTCGTGTAAAATCGCACAAGGTCATGACGCGCGAATCATAGGCTCTTCGTCTTGCGGCCGTGGTTTATGAACATTTTTGAAGTGGTTTGAAGGCCCTAGGCCCTATCATCTAGGAGCGATTGATCTTGAAAGCATTTGCCAGCTGTATGTTTTTCTCAATAATCCGCAGATATACCTCATTGAAAATATTTGTGTAAAATCGCACGAGGTCATGACGTGCGAAACATAGGCTCTGCGTCTTGCGCCCGTGGTTTGTGAACAATTTAGAAGTGTTTTGAAGGCCCTAGGCCGTATCATCTAGGAGCTATTGAACTTGAAAGCATTTGGCAGCTGTACGTTTTTCTCAATAATCAGCAGAAATACCTCATTGAAAATATTCGTGTAAAATCGCACGAGGTCATGACGCGCGAATCATAGGCTCTGCATCTTGCGCCCGTGGTTTGTGAACAATTTAGAAGTATTTTGAAGGCCCTAGGCCGTATCATCTAGGAGCTATTGATCTTGAAAGCATTTGCCAGCTGTATGTTTTTCTCTATAATCGGCAGAAATACCCCATTGAAAATATTCGTGTAAAATCGCACGAGGTCATGAGGCGCGAAACATAGGATCTGCGTCTTGCGCCCGTGGTTTGTGAACGATTTAGAAGTGTTTTGAAGGCCCTAGGCCGTATCATCTAGGAGCTATTGAACTTGACAGCATTTGGCAGCTGTACGTTTTTCTCAATAATCGGCATAAATACCTCATTGAAAATATTCGTGTAAAATCGCACGAGGTCATGACGCGCGAAGCATAGTCTCTTCCTCTTGCGGCTGTGGTTTGTGAACATTTCAGAAGTGGTTTGAAGGCCCTAGGCCCTATCATCTAGAAGCAATTGATCTTGAAAGCATTTGCCAGCTGTATGTTTTTCTCAAAAATCTGCGGACATACCTCATTGAAAATATTCGTGAAAAATCGCACGAGGTCATGACGCGCGAAACATTGGCTCTGCGTCTTGTGCCCGTGGTTTGAGAACAATTTAGAAGAGATTTGAAGGCCCTAGGCCCTATCATCTAGAAGCTATTGATCTTGAAAGCATTTGCCAGCTGTATGTTTTTCTCAAAAATCGGCAGAATTACCTCATTGAAAATATTCGTGTAAAATCACACGAGGTCATGACGCGCGAAACATAGGCTCTGCGTTTTGCGCCCGTGGTTTGTGAACGATTTAGAAGTGTTTTGAAGGCCCTAGGCTGTATCATCTAGGAGCTATTGAACTTGAAAGCATTTGGCAGCTGTATGTTTTTCTCAATAATCGGCAGAAATACCTCATTGAATATATTCGTGTAAAATCACACGAGGTCATGACGTGCGAAGCATAGGCTCTTCCTCTTGCCGCCGTGGTTTGTGAACATTTTAGAAGTGGTTTGAAGGCCCTAGGTCCTATCATTTAGGAGCTATTGATCTTGAAAGCATTTGCCAGCTGTATGTTTTTCTCAATAATCGGCAGAATTACCTCATTGAAAATATTAGTGTAAAATCGCACGAGGTCATGACGCGCGAAACATAGGCTCTCCGTCTTGCGCCCGTGGTTTGTGAACGATTTAGAAGTGTTTTGAAGGCCCTAGGCTGTATCATCTAGGAGCTATTGAACTTGAAAGCATTTGGCAGCTGTACGTTTTTCTCAAGAATCGGCAGAAATACCTCTTTGATAATATTCGTGTAAAATCGCACGAGGTCATGATGCGCGAATCATAGGCTGTTCGTCTTGCGGCCGTGGTTTATGAACATTTTAGAATTGGTTTGAAGGCCCTAGGTCCAATCATCTAGGAATTATTGATCTTGAAAGCATTTGCCAGCTGTACGTTTTTCTCAATAATCGGCAGAAATACCTCTTTGAAAATATTCGTGTAAAATCGCACAAGGTCATGACGCGTGAATCATAGGCTCTTCGTCTTGCGGCCGTGGTTTGTGAACATTTTAGAAGTGGTTTGAAGGCCCTAGGCCCTATCATCTAGGAGCTATTGATCTTGAAAGCATTTGCCAGCTGTATGTTTTTCTCAATAATCGGCAGAATTACCTCATTGACAATATTAGTGTAAAATCGCACGAGGTCATGACGCGCGAAACATAGGCTCTGCGTCTTGCGCCCATGGTTTGTGAACAATTTAGAAGTGTTTTGAAGGCCCTAGGCCGTATCATCTAGGAGCTATTGATCTTGAAAGCATTTGCCAGCTGTATGTTTTTCTCAATAATCGGCAGAAATACCTCATTGAAAATATTCGTGTAAAATCGCACGAGGTCATGACGCTCGAAACATAGGCTCTGCGTCTTGCGCCCGTGGTTTGTGAACGATTTAGAAGTGTTTTGATGCCCCTAGGCCATATCATCTAGGAGCTATTGAACTTGAAAGCATTTGGCAGCTGTACGTTTTTCTCAATAATCGGCAGAAATACCTCATTGAAAATATTCGTGTAAAATTGCATGAGGTCAAGACGCGCGAAGCATAGGCTCTTCGTATTGCGCCCGTGGTTTGTGAACAATTTAGAAGTGGTCTGAAGGGCCTAGGCCCTATCATCTAGGAGCTATTGAACTTGAAAGCATTTGCCAGCTGTACGTTTTTCTCAATAATCGGCAGAAATTCCGCATTGAAAATATTCGTGTAAAATCGCACGAGGTCATGACGCGCGATGCATAGGCTCTGTGTCTTGCGGCCGTGGTTTGTGAACAATTTAGAAGTGTTTTGAAGGCCCTAGGCCGTATCATCTTGGAGCTATTGAACTTGAAAACATTTGGCAGCTGTATGTTATTCTCAATAATCGGCAGAAATACCTCATTGAAAATATTCGTGTAAAATCGCACGAGGTCATGACGCGCGAAACATAGGCTCTGCGTCTTGCGCCCGTGGTTTGTGAACAATTTAGAAGTGTTTTGAAGGCCCTAGGCCGTATCATCTAGGAGCTATTGAACTTGAAAGCATTTGTCAGCTGTACGTTTTTCTCATGAATCGGCAGAAATACCTCTTTGATAATATTCGTGTAAAATCGCACGAGGTCATGACGCGCGAATCATAGGCTGTTCGTCTTGCGGCCGTGGTTTATGAACATTTTAGAATTGGTTTGAAGACCCTAGGTCCAATCATCTAGGAATTATTGATCTTGAAAGCATTTGCCAGCTGTACGTTTTTCTCAATAATCGGCAGAAATACCTCATTGAAAATATTCGTGTAAAATCGCACAAGGTCATGACGCGCGAAGCATAGGCTCTTCGTCTTGCGGCCGTGGTTTCTGAACATTTTAGAAGTGGTTTGAAGGCCCTAGGCCCTAACAACTAGGAGCAATTGAACTTGAAAGCATTTGCCAGCTGCACGTTTTTCTCAATAATCGGCAGAAATACCTCATTGATAATATTCGTGTAAAATCGCACAAGGTCATGACGCGCGAATCATAGGCTCTTCGTCTTGCGGCCGTGGTTTATGAACATTTTTGAAGTGGTTTGAAGGCCCTAGGCCCTATCATCTAGGAGCTATTGATCTTGAAAGCATTTGCCAGCTGTATGTTTTTTCTCAATAATCCGCAGATATACCTCATTGAAAATATTTGTGTAAAATCGCACGAGGTCATGACGCGCGAAACATAGGCTCTGCGTCTTGCGCCCGTGGTTTGTGAACAATTTAGAAGTGTTTTGAAGGCCCTAGGCCGTATCATCTAGGAGCTATTGAACTTGAAAGCATTTGGCAGCTGTACGTTTTTCTCAATAATCAGCAGAAATACCTCATTGAAAATATTCGTGTAAAATCGCACGAGGTCATGACGCGCGAATCATGGGCTCTGCATCTTGCGCCCGTGGTTTGTGAACAATTTAGAAGTATTTTGAAGGCCCTAGGCCGTATCATCTAGGAGCTATTGATCTTGAAAGCATTTGCCAGCTGTATGTTTTTCTCTATAATCGGCAGAAATACCCCATTGAAAATATTCGTGTAAAATCGCACGAGGTCATGAGGCGCGAAACGTAGGATCTGCGTCTTGCGCCCGTGGTTTGTGAACGATTTAGAAGTGTTTTGAAGGCCCTAGGCTGTATCATCTAGGAGCTATTGAACTTGAAAGCATTTGGCAGCTGTACGTTTTTCTCAAGAATCGGCAGAAATACCTCTTTGATAATATTCGTGTAAAATCGCACGAGGTCATGACGCGCGAATCATAGGCTGTTCGTCTTGCGGCCGTGGTTTATGAACATTTTAGAATTGGTTTGAAGGCCCTAGGTCCAATCATCTAGGAATTATTGATCTTGAAAGCATTTGCCAGCTGTACGTTTTTCTCAATAATCGGCAGAAATACCTCTTTGAAAATATTCGTGTAAAATCGCACAAGGTCATGACGCGTGAATCATAGGCTCTTCGTCTTGCGGCCGTGGTTTGTGAACATTTTAGAAGTGGTTTGAAGGCCCTAGGCCCTATCATCTAGGAGCTATTGAACTTGAAAGCATTTGGCAGCTGTACGTTTTTCTCAATAATCAGCAGAAATACCTCATTGAAAATATTCGTGTAAAATCGCACGAGGTCATGACGCGCGAAACATAGGCTCTGCGTCTTGCGCCCGTGGTTTGTGAACAATTTAGAAGTGTTTTGAAGGCCCTAGGCCGTATCATCTAGGAGCTATTGATCTTGAAAGCATTTGCCAGCTGTATGTTTTTCTCAATAATCGGCAGAAATACCTCATTGAAAATATTCGTGTAAAATCGCACGAGGTCATGACGCGCGAAACATAGGCTCTGCGTCTTGCGCCCGTGGTTTGTGAACGGTTTAGAAGTGTTTTGAAGCCCCTAGGCCATATCATCTAGGAGCTATTGAACTTGAAAGCATTTGGCAGCTGTACGTTTTTCTCAATAATCAGCAGGAATACCTCATTGAAAATATTCGTGTAAAATCGCACGAGGTCATGACGCGCGAATCATAGGCTGTTCGTCTTGCGGCCGTGGTTTATGAACATTTTTGAAGTGGTTTGAAGGCCCTAGGCCGTATCATCTAGGAGCTATTGATCTTGAAAGCATTTGCCAGCTGTATGTTTTTCTCAATAATCCGCAGATATACCTCATTGAAAATATTTGTGTAAAATCGCACGAGGTCATGACGCGCGAAACATAGGCTCTGCGTCTTGCGCCCGTGGTTTGTGAACAATTTAGAAGTGTTTTGAAGGCCCTAGGCCGTATCATCTAGGAGCTATTGAACTTGAAAGCATTTGGCAGCTGTACGTTTTTCTCAATAATCAGCAGAAATACCTCATTGAAAATATTCGTGTAAAATCGCACGAGGTCATGACGCGCGAATCATAGGCTCTGCATCTTGCGCCCGTGGTTTGTGAACAATTTAGAAATATTTTGAAGGCCCTAGGCCGTATCATCTAGGAGCTATTGATCTTGAAAGCATTTGCCAGCTGTATGTTTTTCTCTATAATCGGCAGAAATACCCCATTGAAAATATTCGTGTAAAATCGCACGAGGTCATGAGGCGCGAAACATAGGATCTGCGTCTTGCGCCCGTGGTTTGTGAACGATTTAGAAGTGTTTTGAAGGCCCTAGGTCGTATCATCTAGGAGCTATTGAACTTGACAGCATTTGGCAGCTGTACGTTTTTCTCAATAATCGGCAGAAATACCTCATTGAAAATATTCGTGTAAAATCGCACGAGGTCATGACGCGCGAAGCATAGGCTCTTCCTCTTGCGGCCGTGGTTTGTGAACATTTTAGAAGTGGTTTGAAGGCCCTAGGCCCTATCATCTAGGATCTATTGATCTTGAAAGCATTTGCCAGCTGTACGTTTTTCTCAATAATCGGCAGAAATACCTCTTTGAAAATATTTGTGTAAAATCGCACGAGGTCATGACGCGTGAATCATAGGCTCTTCCTCTTGCGGCCGTGGTTTGTGAACATTTTAGAAGTGGTTTGAAGGCCCTAGGCCCTATCATCTAGGAGCTATTGATCTTGAAAGCATTTGCCAGCTGTACGTTTTTCTCAATAATCGGCAGAAATACCTCTTTGAAAATATTCGTGTAAAATCGCACGAGGTCATGACGCGTGAATCATAGGCTCTTCGTCTTGCGGCCCTGGTTTATGAACATTTTAGAAGTGGTTTGAAGGCCCTAGGCCGTATCATCTAGGAGCTATTGATCTTGAAAGCATTTGCCAATTGTATGTTTTTCTCAATAATCGGCAGAAATACCTCATTGAAAATATTCGTGTAAAATCGCACGAGGTCATGACGCGCGAAACATAGGCTCTGCGTCTTGCGCCCGTGGTTTGTGAACGATTTAGAAGTGTTTTGAAGGCCCTAGGCCGTATCATCTAGGACCTATTGATCTTGAAAGCATTTGGCAGCTGTACGTTTTTCTCAATAATCGGCATAAATACCTCATTGAAAATATTCGTGTAAAATCGCACGAGGTCATGACGCGCGACTCATTGGCTCTGCGTCTTGTGCCCGTGGTTTGAGAACAATTTAGAAGGGATTTGAAGGCCCTAGGCCCTATCATCTAGGAGCTATTGAACTTGAAAGCATTTGGCAGCTGTACGTTTTTCTCAATAATCAGCAGGAATACCTCATTGAAAATATTCGTGTAAAATCGCACGAGGTCATGAGGCGCGAAACATAGGATCTGCGTCTTGCGCCCGTGGTTTATGAACATTTTTGAAGTGGTTTGAAGGCCCTAGGCCGTATCATCTAGGAGATATTGATCTTGAAAGCATTTGCCAGCTGTATGTTTTTCTCAATAATCCGCAGATATACCTCATTGAAAATATTTGTGTAAAATCGCACGAGGTCATGACGCGCGAAACATAGGCTCTGCGTCTTGCGCCCGTGGTTTGTGAACAATTTAGAAGTGTTTTGAAGGCCCTAGGCCGTATCATCTAGGAGCTATTGAACTTGAAAGCATTTGGCAGCTGTACGTTTTTCTCAATAATCAGCAGAAATACCTCATTGAAAATATTCGTGTAAAATCGCACGAGGTCATGACGCGCGAATCATAGGCTCTGCATCTTGCGCCCGTGGTTTGTGAACAATTTAGAAGTATTTTGAAGGCCCTAGGCCGTATCATCTAGGAGCTATTGATCTTGAAAGCATTTGCCAGCTGTATGTTTTTCTCTATAATCGGCAGAAATACCCCATTGAAAATATTCGTGTAAAATCGCACGAGGTCATGAGGCGCGAAACATAAGATCTGCGTCTTGCGCCCGTGGTTTGTGAACGATTTAGAAGTGTTTTGAAGGCCCTAGGCCGTATCATCTAGGAGCTATTGAACTTGACAGCATTTGGCAGCTGTACGTTTTTCTCAATAATCGGCAGAAATACCTCATTGAAAATATTCGTGTAAAATCGCACGAGGTCATGACGCGCGAAGCATAGGCTCTTCCTCTTGCGGCCGTGGTTTGTGAACATTTTAGAAGTGGTTTGAAGGCCCTAGGCCCTATCATCTAGGATCTATTGATCTTGAAAGCATTTGCCAGCTGTACGTTTTTCTCAATAATCGGCAGAAATACCTCATTGAAAATATTTGTGTAAAATCGCACGAGTTCATGACGCGTGAATCATAGGCTCTTCGTCTTGCGGCCGTGGTTTATGAACATTTTAGAAGTGTTTTGAAGGCCCTAGGCCGTATCATCTAGGAGCTATTGATCTTGAAAGCATTTGGCAGCTGTATGTTTTTCTCAAAAATCTGCGGACATACCTCATTGAAAATATTCGTGAAAAATCGCACGAGGTCATGACGTGCGAAACATTGGCTCTGCGTCTTGTGCCCGTGGTTTGAGAACAATTTAGAAGAGATTTGAAGGCCCTAGGCCCTATCATCTAGGAGCTATTGATCTTGAAAGCATTTCCCAGCTGTATGTTTTTCTCAAAAATCGGCAGAATTACCTCATTGAAAATATTCGTGTAAAATCGCACGAGGTCATGACGCGCGAAACATAGGCTCTGCGTTTTGCGCCCGTGGTTTGTGAACGATTTAGAAGTGTTTTGAAGGCCCTAGGCTGTATCATCTAGGAGCTATTGAACTTGAAAGCATTTGGCAGCTGTACGTTTTTCTCAATAATCGGCAGAAATACCTCATTGAATATATTCGTGTAAAATCACACGAGGTCATGACGCGCGAAGCATAGGCTCTTCCTCTTGCCGCCGTGGTTTGTGAACATTTTAGAAGTGGTTTGAAGGCCCTAGGTCCTATCATCTAGGAGCTATTGATCTTGAAAGCATTTGCCAGCTGTATGTTTTTCTCAATAATCAGCAGAATTACCTCAATGAAAATATTCGTGTAAAATCGCACGAGGTCATGACGCGCGAAACATAGGCTCTGCGTCTTGCGCCCGTGGTTTGTGAACGATTTAGAAGTGTTTTGAAGGCCCTAGGCTGTATCATCTAGGAGCTATTGAACTTGAAAGCATTTGGCAGCTGTACGTTTTTCTCAAGAATCGGCAGAAATACCTCTTTGATAATATTCGTGTAAAATCGCACGAGGTCATGACGCGCGAATCATAGGCTCTTCGTCTTGCGGCCGTGGTTTATGAACATTTTAGAATTGGTTTGAAGGCCCTAGGTCCAATCATCTAGGAATTATTGATCTTGAAAGCATTTGCCAGCTGTACGTTTTCCTCAATAATCGACAGAAATACCTCTTTGAAAATATTCGTGTAAAATCGCACAAGGTCATGACGCGTGAATCATAGGCTCTTCGTCTTGCGGCCGTGGTTTGTGAACATTTTAGAAGTGATTTGAAGGCCCTAGGCCCTATCATCTAGGAGCTATTGATCTTGAAAGCATTTGCCAGCTGTATGTTTTTCTCAATAATCGGCAGAATTACCTCATTGAAAATATTCGTGTAAAATCGCACGAGGTCATGATGCGCGAAACATAGGCTCTGCGTCTTGCGCCCGTGGTTTGTGAACAATTTAGAAGTGATTTGAAGGCCCTAGGCCTTATCATCTAGGAGCTATTGATCTTGAAAGCATTTGCCAGCTGTATGTTTTTCTCAAAAATCTGCGGACATACCTCATTGAATATATTTGTGTAAAATCGCACGAGGTCATGACGCGCGAAACATAGGCTCTGCGTCTTGCGCCCGTGGTTTGTGAACGATTTAGAAGTGTTTTGAAGGCCCTAGGCCCTATCATCTAGGAGCTATTGATCTTGAAAGCATTTGCCAGCTGTACGTTTTTCTCAATAATCGGCAGAAATACCTCTTTGAATATATTTGTGTAAAATCGCACAAGGTCATGACCCGCGAAGCATAGGCTCTTCGTCTTGCGGCCGTGGTTTGTGAACATTTTAGAAGTGGTTTGAAGGCCCTAGGCCCTATCATCTAGGAGCTATTGATCTTGAAAGCATTTGGCAGCTGTATGTTTTTCTCAATAATCGGCAGAATTTCCTCATTGAAAATATTTGTGTAAAATCGCACGAGGTCATGACGCGCGAAACATAGGCTCTGCGTCTTGCGCCCGTGGTTTGTGAACGATTTAGAAGTGGTTTGAAGCCCCTAGGCCGTATCATCTAGGAGCTATTGAACTTGAAAGCATTTGGCAGCTGTACGTTTTTCTCAATAATCGGCAGAAATACCTCATTGAAAATATTCGTGTAAAATTGCACGAGGTCATGACGCGCGAAGCATAGGCTCTTCGTATTGCGCCCGTGGTTTGTGAACAATTTAGAAGTGGTCTGAAGGCCCTAGGCCCTATCATCTAGCAGCTATTGAACTTGAATGCATTTGCCAGCTGTACGTTTTTCTCAATAATCGGCAGAAATACCTCATTGAAAATATTCGTGTAAAATCGCACGAGGTCATGACGCGCGAAACATAGGCTCTGCGTCTTGCGCCCGTGGTTTGTGAACAATTTAGAAGTGATTTGAAGGCCCTAGGCCCTATCATCTTGGAGCTATTGATCTTGAAAGCATTTGCTAGCTGTATGGTTTTCTTAATAATCGGCAGCAATACCTCATTGAAAATATTCGTGTAAAATCGCACGAGGTCATGACGCGCGAAACATAGGCTCTGCGTCTTGCGCCCGTGGTTTGTGAACAATTTAGAAGTGTTTTGAAGGCCCTAGGCCGTATCATCTAGGAGCTATTGAACTTGAAAGCATTTGGCAGCTGTACGTTTTTCTCAATAATCAGCAGAAATACCTCATTGAAAATATTCGTGTAAAATCGCACGAGGTCATGACGCGCGAAGCATAGGCTCTGCGTCTTGCGCCCGTGGTTTGTGAACAATTTAGAAGTGTTTTGAAGTCCCTAGGCCGTATCATCTAGGAGCTATTGAACTTGACAGCATTTGGCAGCTGTACGTTTTTCTCAATAATCGGCAGAAATACCTCATTGAAAATATTCGTGTAAAATCGCACGAGGTCATGACGCGCGAAGCATAGGCTCTTCCTCTTGCGGCCGTGGTTTGTGAACATTTTAGAAGTGGTTTGAAGGCCCTAGGCCCTATCATCTAGGAGCTATTGTTCTTGATAGCATTTGCCAGCTGTACGTTTTTCTCAATAATCGGCAGAAATACCTCTTTGAAAATATTCGTGTAAAATCGCACGAGGTCATGACGCGTGAATCATAGGCTCCTCGTCTTGCGGCCCTGGTTTATGAACATTTTAGAAGTGGTTTGAAGGCCCTAGGCCGTATCATCTAGGAGTTATTGATCTTGAAAGCATTTGCCAGCTGCATGTTTTTCTCAATAATCGGCAGAAATACCTCATTGAAAATATTCGTGTAAAATCGCACGAGGTCATGACGCGCGAAACATAGGCTCTGCGTCTTGCGCCCGTGGTTTGTGAACGATTTAGAAGTGTTTTGAAGGCCCTAGGCCGTATCATCTAGGACCTATTGATCTTGAAAGCATTTGGCAGCTGTACGTTTTTCTCAATAATCGGCAGATATACCTCATTGAAAATATTCGTGTAAAATCGCACGAGGTCATGACGCGCGACTCATTGGCTCTGCGTCTTGTGCCCGTGGTTTGAGAACAATTTAGAAGGGATTTGAAGGCCCTAGGCCCTATCATCTAGGAGCTATTGATCTTGAAAGCATTTGCCAGCTGTATGTTTTTCTCAATAATCGGCAGAAATACCTCATTGAAAATATTCGTGTAAAATCGCACGAGGTCATGACGCGCGAAACATAGGCTCTGCGTCTTGCGCCCGTGGTTTGTGAACAATTTAGAAGTGTTTTGAAGGCCCTAGGCCGTATCATCTAGGAGCTATTGAACTTGACAGCATTTGGCAGCTGTACGTTTTTCTCAATAATCGGCAGAAATACCTCATTGAAAATATTCGTGTAAAATCGCACGAGGTCATGACGCGCGAAGCATAGGCTCTTCCTCTTGCGGCCGTGGTTTGTGAACATTTTAGAAGTGGTTTGAAGGCCCTAGGCCCTATCATCTAGGAGCTATTGATCTTGAAAGCATTTGCCAGCTGTACGTTTTTCTCAATAATCAGCAGAAATACCTCATTGATAATATTCGTGTAAAATCGCACGAGGTCATGACGCGCGAAGCATAGGCTCTTCGTCTTGCGGCCGTGGTTTGTGAACATTTTAGAAGTGGTTTGAAGGCCCTAGGCCCTATCATCTAGGAGCTATTGATCTTGAAAGCATTTGCCAGCTGTATGTTTTTCTCAATTATCGGCAGAAATACCTCATTGATAATATTCGTGTAAAATCGCACAAGGTCATGACGCGCGAATCATTGGCTCTGCATCTTGTGCCCGTGGTTTGTGAACAATTTAGAAGTGATTTGAAGGCCCTAGGCCCTATCATCGAGGAGCTATTGATCTTGAAAGCATTTGCCAGCTGTATGTTTTTCTCAATAATCGGCAGAAATACCTCATTGAAAATATTCGTGTAAAATCGCACGAGGTCATGACGCGCGAAACATTGGCTCTGCGTCTTGTGCCCGTGGTTTGTAAACAATTTAGAAGTGATTTGAAGGCCCTAGGCCCTGTCATCTAGGAGCTATTGATCTTGAAAGCATTTGCCAGCTGTATGTTTTTCTGAATAATCGGCAGAAATACCTCATTGAAAATATTCGTGTAAAATCGCACGAGATCATGATGCGCGAAACATAGGCTCTGCGTCTTGCGCCCGTGGTTTGTGAACGATTTAGAATTGTTTTGAAGGCCCTAGGCTGTATCATCTAGGAGCTATTGAACTTGAAAGCATTTGGCAGCTGTACGTTTTTCTCAATAATCGGCAGGAATACCTCATTGAAAATATTCCTGTAAAATCGCACGAGGTCATGACGCGCGAAGCATAGGCTCTTCCTCTTGCGGCCGTGGTTTGTGAACATTTTAGAAGTGGTTTGAAGGCCCTAGGCCCTATCATCTAGGAGCTATTGTTCTTGATAGCATTTGCCAGCTGTACGTTTTTCTCAATATTCGGCAGAAATACCTCTTTGAAAATATTCGTGTAAAATCGCACGAGGTCATGAGGCGTGAATCATAGGCTCCTTGTCTTGCGGCCCTGGTTTATGAACATTTTAGAAGTGGTTTGAAGGCCCTAGGCCGTATCATCTAGGAGCTATTGATCTTGAAAGCATTTGCCAGCTGTATGTTTTTCTCAATAATCGGCAGAAATACCTCTTTGAAAATATTAGTGTAAAATCGCACGATGTCATGACGCGCGAAACATAGGCTCTGCGTCTTGCGCCCGTGGTTTGTGAACGATTTAGAAGTGTTTTGAAGGCCCTAGGCCATATCATCTAGGACCTATTGATCTTGAAAGCATTTGGCAGCTGTACGTTTTTCTCAATAATCGGCAGAAATACCTCATCGAAAATATTCGTGTAAAATCGCACGAGGTCATGACGCGCGACTCATTGGCTCTGCGTCTTGTGCCCGTGGTTTGAGAACAATTTAGAAGGGATTTGAAGGCCCTAGGCCCTATCATCTAGGAGCTATTGATCTTGAAAGCATTTGCCAGCTGTATGTTTTTCTCAATAATCGGCAGAAATACCTCATTGAAAATATTCGTGTAAAATCGCACGAGTTCATGACGCGCGAAACATAGGCTCTGCGTCTTGCGCCCGTGGTTTGTGAACGATTTAGAAGTGTTTTGAAGGCCCTAGGCCGAATCATCTAGGAGCTATTGAACTTGACAGCATTTGGCAGCTGTACGTTTTTCTCAATAATCGGCAGAAATACCTCATTGAAAATATTCGTGTAAAATCGCACGAGGTCATGACGCGCGAAACATAGGCTCTGCGTCTTGCGCCCGTGGTTTGTGAACATTTTAGAAGTGGTTTGAAGGCCCTAGGCCCTATCATCTTGGAGCTATTGATCTTGAAAGCATTTGCTAGCTGTATGGTTTTCTCAATAATCGGCAGTAATACCTCATTGAAAATATTCGTGTAAAATCGCACGAGGTCATGACGCGCGAAACATAGGCTCTGCGTCTTGCGCCCGTGGTTTGTGAACAATTTAGAAGTGTTTTGAAGGCCCTAGGCAGTATCATCTAGGAGCTATTGAACTTGAAAGCATTTGGCAGCTGTACGTTTTTCTCAATAATCAGCAGAAATACCTCATTGAAAATATTCGTGTAAAATCGCACGAGGTCATGACGCGCGAAGCATAGGCTCTGCGTCTTGCGCCCGTGGTTTGTGAACAATTTAGAAGTGTTTTGAAGGCCCTAGGCCGTATCATCTAGGAGCTATTGATCTTGAAAGCATATGCCAGATGTATGTTTTTCTCAATAATCGGCAGAAATACCCCATTTATAATATTCGTGTAAAATCGCACGAGGTCATGAGGCGCGAAACATAGGATCTGCGTCTTGCGCCCGTGGTTTGTGAACGATTTAGAAGTGTTTTGAAGGCCCTAGGCCGTATCATCTAGGAGCTATTGAACTTGACAGCATTTGGCAGCTGTACGTTTTTCTCAATAATCGGCAGAAATACCTCATTGAAAATATTTGTGTAAAATCGCACGAGGTCATGATGCGTGATTCATAGGCTCTTCGTCTTGCGGCCGTGGTTTATGAACATTTTAGAAGTGTTTTGAAGGCCCTAGGCCGTATCATCTAGGACCTATTGATCTTGAAAGCATTTGGCAGCTGTACGTTTTTCTCAATAATCGGCAGAAATACCTCATTGAAAATATTTGTGTAAAATCGCACGAGGTCATGACGCGCGACTCATTGGCTCTGCGTCTTGTGCCCGTGGTTTGAGAACAATTTAGAAGGGATTTGAAGGCCCTAGGCCCTATCATCTAGGAGCTATTGATCTTGAAAGCATTTGCCAGCTGTATGTTTTTCTCAATAATCGGCAGAAATACCTCATTGAAAATATTCGTGTAAAATCGCACGAGGTCATGACGCGCGAAACATAGGGTCTGCGTCTTGCGCCCGTGGTTTGTGAACGATTTAGAAGTGTTTTGAAGGCCCTAGGCCGTATCATCTAGGATCTATTGAACTTGACAGCATTTGGCAGCTGTACGTTTTTCTCAATAATCAGCAGAAATACCTCATTGAAAATTATCGTGTAAAATCGCACGAGGTCATGACGCGCGAAACATAGGCTCTGCGTCTTGCGCCTGTGGTTTGTGAACAATTTAGAAGTGATTTGAAGGCCCTAGGCCCTATCATCTTGGAGCTATTGATCTTGAAAGCATTTGCTAGCTGTATGGTTTTCTCAATAATCGGCAGTAATACCTCATTGAAAATATTCGTGTAAAATCGCACGAGGTCATGACGCGCGAAACATAGGCTCTGCGTCTTGCGCCCGTGGTTTGTGAACAATTTAGAAGTGTTTTGAAGGCCCTAGGCCGTATCATCTAGGAGCTATTGAACTTGAAAGCATTTGGCAGCTGTACGTTTTTCTCAATAATCAGCAGAAATACCTCATTGAAAATATTCGTGTAAAATCGCACGAGGTCATGACGCGCGAAGCATAGGCTCTGCGTCTTGCGCCCCTGGTTTGTGAACAATTTAGAAGTGTTTTGACGGCCCTAGGCCGTATCATCTAGGAGCTATTGATCTTGAAAGCATATGCCAGATGTATGTTTTTCTCAATAATCGGCAGAAATACCCCATTTATAATATTCGTGTAAAATCGCACGAGGTCATGAGGCGCGAAACATAGGATCTGCGTCTTGCGCCCGTGGTTTGTGAACGATTTAGAAGTGTTTTGAAGGCCCTAGGCCGTATCATCTAGGAGCTATTGAACTTGACAGCATTTGGCAGCTGTACGTTTTTCTCAATAATCGGCAGATATACCTCATTGAAAATATTCGTGTAAAATCGCACGAGGTCATGATGCGTGATTCATAGGCTCTTCGTCTTGCGGCCGTGGTTTATGAACATTTTAGAAGTGGTTTGAAGGCCCTAGGCCCTATCATCTAGGAGCTATTGATCTTGAAAGCATTTGCCAGCTGTATGTTTTTCTCAATAATCGGCAGAATTACCTCATTGAAAATATTAGTGTAAAATCGCACGAGGTCATGACGCGCGAAACATAGGCTCTGCGTCTTGCGCCCGTGGTTTGTGAACAATTTAGATGTGTTTTGAAGGCCCTAGGCCGTATCATCTAGGAGCTATTGATCTTGAAAGCATTTGCCAGCTGTATGTTTTTCTCAATAATCAGCAGAAATACCTCATTGAAAATATTTGTGTAAAATCGCACGAGGTCATGACGCGCGAAACATAGGCTCTGCGTCTTGCGCCCGTGGTTTGTGAACGATTTAGAAGTGTTTTGAAGGCCCTAGGCCGTATCATCTAGGACCTATTGATCTTGAAAGCATTTGGCAGCTGTACGTTTTTCTCAATAATCGGCAGAAATACCTCATTGAAAATATTTGTGTAAAATCGCACGAGGTCATGACGCGCGACTCATTGGCTCTGCGTCTTGTGCCCGTGGTTTGAGAACAATTTAGAAGGGATTTGAAGGCCCTAGGCCCTATCATCTAGGAGCTATTGATCTTGAAAGCATTTGCCAGCTGTATGTTTTTCTCAATAATCGGCAGAAATACCTCATTGAAAATATTCGTGTAAAATCGCACGAGGTCATGACGCGCGAAACATAGGCTCTGCGTCTTGCGCCCGTGGCTTGTGAACGATTTAGAAGTGTTTTGAAGGCCCTAGGCCGTATCATCTAGGATCTATTGAACTTGACAGCATTTGGCAGCTGTACGTTTTTCTCAATAATCAGCAGAAATACCTCATTGAAATTTATCGTGTAAAATCGCACGAGGTCATGACGCGCGAAACATAGGCTCTGCGTCTTGCGCCCGTGGTTTGTGAACAATTTAGAAGTGATTTGAAGGCCCTAGGCCCTATCATCTTGGAGCTATTGATCTTGAAAGCATTTGCTAGCTGTATGGTTTTCTCAATAATCGGCAGTAATACCTCATTGAAAATATTCGTGTAAAATCGCACGAGGTCATGACGCGCGAAACATAGGCTCTGCGTCTTGCGCCCGTGGTTTGTGAACAATTTAGAAGTGTTTTGAAGGCCCTAGGCCGTATCATCTAGGAGCTATTGAACTTGAAAGCATTTGGCAGCTGTACGTTTTTCTCAATAATCAGCAGAAATACCTCATTGAAAATATTCGTGTAAAATCGCACGAGGTCATGACGCGCGAAGCATAGGCTCTGCGTCTTGCGCCCGTGGTTTGTGAACAATTTAGAAGTGTTTTGAAGGCCCTAGGCCGTATCATCTAGGAGCTATTGATCTTGAAAGCATTTGGCAGCTGTACGTTTTTCTCAATAATCGGCAGAAATACCTCATTGAAAATATTCGTGTAAAATCGCACGAGGTCATGACGCGCGAAACATAGGCTCTGCGTCTTGCGCCCGTGGTTTGTGAACAATTTAGAAGTGTTTTGAAGGCCCTAGGCCGTATCATCTAGGAGCTATTGAACTTGAAAGCATTTGTCAGCTGTACGTTTTTTTCAATAATCGGCAGAAATACCTCTTTCAAAATATTCGTTTAAAATCGCACGAGGTCATGACGCGCGAAGCATAAGCGCTTCGTCTTGCAGCCGTGGTTTGTGAACATTTTAGAATTGGATTGAAGGCCCTAGGCCCTATCATCTAGGAGCATTTGATCTTGAAAGCATTTGCCAGCTGTATGTTTTTCTCAAAAATCTGCGGACATACCTCATTGAAAATATTTGTGAAAAATCGCACGAGGTCATGACGTGCGAAACATTGGCTCTGCGTCTTGTGCCCGTGGTTTGAGAACAATTTAGAAGAGATTTGAAGGCCCTAGGCCCTATCATCTAGGAGCTATTGATCTTGAAAGCATTTGCCAGCTGTATGTTTTTCTCAAAAATCGGCAGAATTACCTCATTGAAAATATTCGTGTAAAATCGCACGAGGTCATGACGCGCGAAACATAGGCTCTGCGTTTTGCGCCCGTGGTTTGTGAACGATTTAGAAGTGTTTTGAAGGCCCTAGGCTGTATCATCTAGGAGCTATTGAACTTGAAAGCATTTGGCAGCTGTACGTTTTTCTCAATAATCGGCAGAAATACCTCATTGAATATATTCGTGTAAAATCACACGAGGTCATGACGCGCGAAGCATAGGCTCTTCCTCTTGCCGCCGTGGTTTGTGAACATTTTAGAAGTGGTTTGAAGGCCCTAGGTCCTATCATCTAGGAGCTATTGATCTTGAAAGCATTTGCCAGCTGTATGTTTTTCTCAATAATCAGCAGAATTACCTCAATGAAAATATTCGTGTAAAATCGCACGAGGTCATGACGCGCGAAACATAGGCTCTGCGTCCTGCGCCCGTGGTTTGTGAACGATTTAGAAGTGTTTTGAAGGCCCTAGGCTGTATCATCTAGGAGCTATTGAACTTGAAAGCATTTGGCAGCTGTACGTTTTTCTCAAGAATCGGCAGAAATACCTCTTTGATAATATTCGTGTAAAATCGCACGAGGTCATGACGCGCGACTCATTGGCTCTGCGTCTTGTGCCCGTGGTTTGAGAACAATTTAGAAGGGATTTGAAGGCCCTAGGCCCTATCATCTAGGAGCTATTGATCTTGAAAGCATTTGCCAGCTGTATGTTTTTCTCAATAATCGGCAGAAATACCTCATTGAAAATATTCGTGTAAAATCGCACGAGGTCATGACGCGCGAAACATAGGCTCTGCGTCTTGCGCCCGTGGTTTGTGAACGATTTAGAAGTGTTTTGAAGGCCCTAGGCCGTATCATCTAGGAGCTATTGAACTTGACAGCATTTGGCAGCTGTACGTTTTTCTCAATAATCAGCAGAAATACCTCATTGAAAATATTCGTGTAAAATCGCACGAGGTCATGACGCGCGAAACATAGGCTCTGCGTCTTGCGCCCGTGGTTTGTGAACAATTTAGAAGTGATTTGAAGGCCCTAGGCCCTATCATCTTGGAGCTATTGATCTTGAAAGCATTTGCTAGCTGTATGGTTTTCTCAATAATCGGCAGTAATACCTCATTGAAAATATTCGTGTAAAATCGCACGAGGTCATGACGCGCGAAACATAGGCTCTGCGTCTTGCGCCCGTGGTTTGTGAACAATTTAGAAGTGTTTTGAAGGCCCTAGGCCGTATCATCTAGGAGCTATTGAACTTGAAAGCATTTGGCAGCTGTACGTTTTTCTCAATAATCAGCAGAAATACCTCATTGAAAATATTCGTGTAAAATCGCACGAGGTCATGACGCGCGAAGCATAGGCTCTGCGTCTTGCGCCCGTGGTTTGTGAACAATTTAGAAGTGTTTTGAAGGCCCTAGGCCGTATCATCTAGGAGCTATTGATCTTGAAAGCATGTGCCAGATGTATGTTTTTCTCAATAATCGGCAGAAATACCCCATTTATAATATTCGTGTAAAATCGCACGAGGTCATGAGGCGCGGAACATAGGATCTGCGTCTTGCGCCCGTGGTTTGTGAACGATTTAGAAGTGTTTTGAAGGCCCTAGGCCGTATCATCTAGGAGCTATTGAACTTGACAGCATTTGGCAGCTGTACGTTTTTCTCAATAATCGGCAGAAATACCTCATTGAAAATATTTGTGTAAAATCGCACGAGGTCATGATGCGTGATTCATAGACTCTTCGTCTTGCGGCCGTGGTTTATGAACATTTTAGAAGTGGTTTGAAGGCCCTAGGCCCTATCATCTAGGAGCTATTGATCTTGAATGCATTTGCCAGCTGTATGTTTTTCTCAATAATCGGCAGAATTACCTCATTGAAAATATTAGTGTAAAATCGCACGAGGTCATGACGCGCGAAACATAGGCTCTGCGTCTTGCGCCCGTGGTTTGTGAACAATTTAGATGTGTTTTGAAGGCCCTAGGCCATATCATCTAGGAGCTATTGATCTTGAAAGCATTTGCCAGCTGTATGTTTTTCTCAATAATCAGCAGAAATACCTTATTGAAAATATTTGTGTAAAATCGCACGAGGTCATGACGCGCGAAACATAGGCTCTGCGTCTTGCGCCCGTGGTTTGTGAACGATTTAGAAGTGTTTTGAAGGCCCTAGGCCGTATCATCTAGGACCTATTGATCTTGAAAGCATTTGGCAGCTGTACGTTTTTCTCAATAATCGGCAGAAATACCTCATTGAAAATATTCGTGTAAAATCGCACGAGGTCATGACGCGCGACTCATTGGCTCTGCGTCTTGTGCCCGTGGTTTGAGAACAATTTAGAAGGGATTTGAAGGCCCTAGGCCCTATCATCTAGGAGCTATTGATCTTGAAAGCATTTGCCAGCTGTATGTTTTTCTCAATAATCGGCAGAAATACCTCATTGAAAATATTCGTGTAAAATCGCACGAGGTCATGACGCGCGAAACATAGGCTCTGCGTCTTGCGCCCGTGGTTTGTGAACGATTTAGAAGTGTTTTGAAGGCCCTAGGCCGTATCATCTAGGAGCTATTGAACTTGACAGCATTTGGCAGCTGTACGTTTTTCTCAATAATCGGCAGAAATACCTCATTGAAAATATTCGTGTAAAATCGCACGAGGTCATGACGCGCGAAACATAGGCTCTGCATCTTGCGCCCGTGGTTTGTGAACAATTTAGAAGTGATTTGAAGGCCCTAGGCCCTATCATCTTGGAGCTATTGATCTTGAAAGCATTTGCTAGCTGTATGGTTTTCTCAATAATCGGCAGTAATACCTCATTGAAAATATTCGTGTAAAATCGCACGAGGTCATGACGCGCGAAACATAGGCTCTGCGTCTTGCGCCCGTGGTTTGTGAACAATTTAGAAGTGTTTTGAAGGCCCTAGGCCGTATCATCTAGGAGCTATTGAACTTGAAAGCATTTGGCAGCTGTACGTTTTTCTCAATAATCAGCAGAAATACCTCATTGAAAATATTCGTGTAAAATCGCACGAGGTCATGACGCGCGAAGCATTGGCTCTGCGTCTTGTGCCCGTGGTTTGAGAACAATTTAGAAGAGATTTGACGGCCCTAGGCCCTATCATCTAGGAGCTATTGATCTTGAAAGCATTTGCCAGCTGTATGTTTTTCTCAATAATCGGCAGAAATTCTTCATTGAAAATATTCGTGTAAAATCGCACGAGGTCATGACGCGCGAAGCATAGGCTCTGCGTCTTGCGCCCGTGGTTTGTGAACATTTTAGAAGTGGTTTGAAGGCCCTAGGCCCTATCATCTAGGAGCTCTTGATCTTGAAAGCATTTGTCAGCTGTACGTTTTTCTCAATAATCGGCAGAAATACCTCATTGAAAATATTCGTGTAAAATCGCACAAGGTCATGACGCGTGAATCCTAGGCTCTTCGTCTTGCGGCCGTGGTATATGAACATTTTAGAAGTGGTTTGAAGGCCCTAGGCCCTATCATCTAGGAGCTATTGATCTTGAAAGCATTTGCCAGCTGTATGTTTTTCTCAATAATCGGCAGAATTACCTCATTGAAAATATTCGTGTATAATCGCACGAGGTCATGACGCGCGAGACATAGGCTCTGCGTCTTGCGCCCGTGGTTTGTGAACAATTTAGAAGTGATTTGAAGGCCCTAGGCCGTATCATCTAGGAGCTATTGATCTTGAAAGCATTTGCCAGCTGTATGTTTTTCTCAAAAATCTGCGGACATACCTCATTGAAAATATTCGTGTAAAATCGCACGAGGTCATGACACGCGAAACATAGGCTCTGCCTCTTGCGCCCGTGGTTTGTGAACGATTTAGAAGTGTTTTGAAGGCCCTAGGCCCTATCATCTAGGAGCTATTGATCTTGAAAGCATTTGCCAGCTGTACGTTTTTCTCAATAATCGGCAGAAATACTTCTTTGAATATATTCGTGTAAAATCGCACGAGGTCATGACCCGCGAAGCATAGGCTCTTCGTCTTGCGGCCGTGGTTTGTGAACATTTTAGAAGTGGTTTGAAGGCCCTAGGCCCTATCATCTAGGAGCTATTGATCTTGAAAGCATTTGCCAGCTGTATGTTTTTCTCAATAATCCGCAGATATACCTCATTGAAAATATTTGTGTAAAATCGCACGAGGTCATGACGCGTGAAACATTTGCTCTGCGTCTTGCGCCCGTGGTTTGTGAACAATTTAGAAGTGATTTGAAGGCCCTAGGCCCTATCATCTTGGAGCTATTGATCTTGAAAGCATTTGCTAGCTGTATGGTTTTCTCAATAATCGGCAGAAATACCTCATTGAAAATATTCGTGTAAAATCGCACGAGGTCATGACGCGCGAAACATAGGCTCTGCGTCTTGCGCCCGTGGTTTGTGAACAATTTAGAAGTGTTTTGAAGGCCCTAGGCCGTATCATCTAGGAGCTATTGATCTTGAAAGCATTTGCCTGCTGTATGTTTTTCTCAATAATCGGCAGAAATACCTCATTGAAAATATTCGTGTAAAATCGCACGAGGTCATGACGCGCGAAGCATAGGCTCTTCCTCTTGCGGCCGTGGTTTGTGAACATTTTAGAAGTAGTTTGATGGCCCTAGGCCCTATCATCTAGAAGCTTTTGTTCTTGAAAGCATTTGCCAGCTGTACGTTTTTCTCAATAATCGGCAGAAATACCCCATTCATAATATTCGTGTAAAATCGCACGAGGTCATGAGGCGCGAAACATAGGATCTGCGTCTTGCGCCCGTGGTTTGTGAACGATTTAGAAGTGTTTTGAAGGCCCTAGGCCGTATCATCTAGGAGCTATTGAACCTGACAGCATTTGGCAGCTGTACGTTTTTCTCAATAATCGGCAGAATTACCTCATTGAAAATATTTGTGTAAAATCGCACGAGGTCATGACGCGCGAAGCATAGGCTCTTCCTCTTGCGGCCGTGGTTTGTGAACATTTTAGAAGTAGTTTGATGTCCCTAGGCCCTATCATCTAGAAGCTATTGATCTTGAAAGCATTTGCCAGCTGTACGTTTTTCTCAATAATCGGCAGAAATACCTCTTTGACAATATTCGTGTAAAATCGCACGAGGTCATGACGCGTGAATCATAGGCTCTTCGTCTTGCGGCCGTGGTTTATGAACATTTTAGAAGTGGTTTGAAGGCCCTAGGCCCTATCATCTAGGAGCTATTGATCTTGAAAGCATTTGCCAGCTGTATGTTTTTCTCAATAATCGGCAGAATTACCTCATTGAAAATATTTGTGTAAAATCGCACGAGGTCATGACAAGCGAAACATAGGCTCTGCGTCTTGCGCCCGTGGTTTGTGAACGATTTAGAAGTGTTTTGAAGCCCCTAGGCCGTATCATCTAGGAGCTATTGAACTTGAAAGCATTTGGCAGCTGTACGTTTCTCTCAATAATCGGCAGAAATACCTCATTGAAAATATTCGTGTAAAATTGCACGAGGTCAAGACGCGCGAAGCATAGGCTCTTCGTATTGCGCCCGTGGTTTGTGAACAATTTAGAAGTTGTCTGAAGTCCCTAGGCCCTATCATCTAGGAGCTGTTGAACTTGAATGCATTTGCCAGCTGTACGTTTTTCTCAATAATCGGCAGAAATACCTCATTGAAAATATTAGTGTAAAATCGCACGAGGTCATGACGCGCGAAACATAGGCTCTGTGTCTTGCGCCCGTGGTTTGTGAACAATTTAGAAGTGTTTTGAAGGCCCTAGGCCGTATCGTCTAGGAGCTATTGAACTTGACAGCATTTGTCAGCTGTACGTTTTTTTCAATATTCGGCAGAAATACCTCATTGAATATATTCGTGTAAAATCGCACGAGGTCATGACGCGCGAAGCATAGGCTCTTCGTCTTGCCGCCGTGGTTTGTGAACATTTTAGAAGTGGTTTGAAGGCCCTAGGCCCTATCATCTAGGAGCAATTGATCTTGAAAGCATTTGCCAGCTGTATGTTTTTCTCAAAAATCTGCCGATATACCTCATTGAAAATTTTCGTGTAAAATCGCACGAGGTCATGACGCGCGAAACATTGGCTCTGCGTCTTGTGCCCGTGGTTTGAGAACAATTTAGAAGAGATTTGAAGGCCCTAGGCCCTATCATCTAGGAGCTATTGAACTTGAAATCATTTGGCAGCTGTACGTTTTTCTCAATAATCGGCAGAAATACCTCATTGATTATATTCGTGTAAAATCGCACGAGGTCATGACGCGCGAAGCATAGGCTCTTCGTCTTGCCGCCGTGGTTTGTGAATATTTTAGAAGTGGTTTGAAGGCCCTAGGTCCTATCATCTAGGAGCTATTGATCTTGAAAGCATTTGCCAGCTGTACGTTTTTCTCAATAATCGGCAGAAATACCTCATTGAAAATATTTGTGTAAAATTGCACGAGGTCATGACGCGCGAAACATAGGCTCTTCGTCTTGCGCCCGTGGTTTGTGAACAATTTAGAAGTGTTTTGAAGGCCCTAGGCCGTATCATCTAGGAGCTATTGAACTTGAAAGCATTTGCCAGCTGTATGTTTTTCTCAAAAATCCACGTATATACCTAATTGAAAATATTCGTGTAAAATCGCACGAGGTCATGACCCGCGAAACATAGGCTCTGCGTCTTGTGCCCGTGGTTTGAGAACAATTTAGCAGGGATTTGAAGGCCCTAGGCCGTATCATCTAGGAGCTATTGAACTTGAAAGCATTTGGCAGCTGTACGTTTTTCTCAATAATCGGCAGAAATACCTCATTGATAATATTCGTGTAAAATCGCACGAGGTCATGACGCGCGAAGCATAGGCTCTTCGTATTGCGGCCGTGGTTTGTAAACATTTTAGAAGTGGTTTTTAGGCCCTAGGCCCTATCATCTAGGAGCTATTGATCTTGAAAGCATTTGCCAGCTGTATGTTTTTCTCAATAATCGGCAGAAATACCTCATTGAAAATATTCGTGTAAAATCGCACGAGGTCATGTCGCGCGAAACATAGGCTCTGCGTCTTGCGCCCGTGGTTTGTGAACAATTTAGAAGTGTTTTGAAGGCCCTAGGCCGTATCATCTAGGAGCTATTGAACTTGAAAGCATTTGTCAGCTGTACGTTTTTTTCAATAATCGGCAGAAATGCCTCATTGAAAATATTCGTGTAAAATCGCACGAGGTCATTACGCGCGAAACATAGGCTCTGCATCTTGCGCCCGTGGTTTGTGAACAATTTAGAATTGTTTTGAAGGCCCTAGGCCGTATCATCTAGGAGCTATTGAACTTGAAAGCATTTGTCAGCTGTACGTTTTTTTCAAAAATCGGCAGAAATACCTCATTGAAAATATTTGTGTAAAATCGCACGAGGTCATGACGCGCGAAGCATAGGCTCTTCGTCTTGCCGCCGTGGTTTGTGAACATTTTAGAAGTGGTTTGAAGGCCCTCGGCCCTATCATCTAGGAGCAATTGATCTTGAAAGCATTTGCCAGCTGTACGTTTTTCTCAATAATCGGCAGATATACCTCATTGAATATATTCGTGTAAAATCGCACGAGGTCATGACGCGCGAAGCATAGGCTCTTCGTCTTGCCGCCGTGGTTTGTGAACATTTTAGAAGTGGTTTGAAGGCCCTAGGCCCTATCATCTAGGAGCAATTGATCTTGAAAGCATTTGCCAGCTGTATGTTTTTCTCAAAAATCTGCCGATATACCTCATTGAAAATTTTCGTGTAAAATCGCACGAGGTCATGACGCGCGAAACATTGGCTCTGCGTCTTGTGCCCGTGGTTTGAGAACAATTTAGAAGAGATTTGAAGGCCCTAGGCCCTATCATCTAGGAGCTATTGATCTTGAAAGCATTTGCCAGCTGTATGTTTTTCTCAATAATCGGCAGAATTTCCTCATTGAAAATATTCGTGTAAAATCGCACGAGGTCATGACGCGCGAAACATAGGCTCTCCGTTTTGCGCCCATGGTTTGTGAACGATTTAGAAGTGTTTTGAAGGCCCTAGGCTGTATCATCTAGGAGCTATTGAACTTGAAAGCATTTGGCAGCTGTACGTTTTTCTCAATAATCGGCAGAAATACCTCATTGATTATATTCGTGTAAAATCGCACGAGGTCATGACGCGCGAAGCATAGGCTCTTCGTCTTGCCGCCGTGGTTTGTGAACATTTTAGAAGTGGTTTGAAGGCCCTAGGTCCTATCATCTAGGAGCTATTGATCTTGAAAGCATTTGCCAGCTGTACGTTTTTCTCAAAAATCGGCAGAAATACCTCATTGAAAATATTCGTGTATAATCGCACGAGGTCATGACGCGCGAAACATAGGCTCTTCGTCTTGCGCCCGTGGTTTGTGAACAATTTAGAAGTGTTTTGAAGGCCCTAGGCCGTATCATCTAGGAGCTATTGAACTTGAAAGCATTTGGCAGCTGTACGTTTTTCTCAATAATCAGCAGAAATACCTCATTGAAAATATTCGTGTAAAATCGCACGAGGTCATGACGCGCGAAACATTGGCTCTGCGTCTTGTGCCCGTGGTTTGAGAACAATTTAGCAGGGATTTGAAGGCCCTAGGCCCTATCATCTAGGAGCTATTGATCTTGAAAGCATTTGCCAGCTGTATGTTTTTCTGAATAATCGGCAGAAATTCCTCATTGAAAATATTCTTGTAAAATCGCACGAGGTCATGACGTGCAAAACATAGGCTCTGCGTCTTGCGCCCTTGGTTTCTGAACGATTTAGAAGTGTTTTGAAGGCCCTAGGCCGTATCATCTAGGAGCTATTGAACTTGAAAGCATTTGGCAGCTGTACGTTTTTCTCAATAATCGGCAGAAATACCTCATTGAAAATATTCATGTAAAATCGCACGAGGTCATGACGCGCGAAGCATAGGCTCTTCCTCTTGCGGCCGTGGTTTGTGAACATTTTAGAAGTGGTTTGAAGGCCCTAGGCCGTATCATCTAGGAGCTATTGATCTTGAAAGCATTTGCCAGCTGTACGTTTTTCTCAATAATCGGCAGAAATACCTCTTTGAAAATATTTGTGTAAAATCGCACGAGGTCAAGACGCGCGAAACATAGGCCCTGCGTCTTGCGCCCGTGGTTTGTGAACAATTTAGAAGTGTTTTGAAGGCCCTAGGCCGTATCATCTAGGAGCTATTTATCTTGAAAGCATTTGCCAGCTGTATGTTTTTCTCAAAAATCCACGTATATACCTCATTGAAAATATTCGTGTAAAATCGCACGAGGTCATGACCCGCGAAACATAGGCTCTGCATCTTGCGCCCGTGGTTTGTGAACAATTTAGAATTGTTTTGAAGGCCCTAGGCCGTATCATCTAGGAGCTATTGAACTTGAAAGCATTTGTCAGCTGTACGTTTTTTTCAAAAATCGGCAGAAATACCTCATTGAAAATATTTGTGTAAAATCGCACGAGGTCATGACGCGCGAAGCATAGGCTCTTCGTCTTGCCGCCGTGGTTTGTGAACATTTTAGAAGTGGTTTGAAGGCCCTCGGCCCTATCATTTAGGAGCAATTGATCTTGAAAGCATTTGCCAGCTGTACGTTTTTCTCAATAATCGGCAGAAATACCTCATTGAATATATTCGTGTAAAATCGCACGAGGTCATGACGCGCGAAGCATAGGCTCTTCGTCTTGCCGCCGTGGTTTGTGAACATTTTAGAAGTGGTTTGAAGGCCCTAGGCCCTATCATCTAGGAGCAATTGATCTTGAAAGCATTTGCCAGCTGTATGTTTTTCTCAAAAATCTGCCGATATACCTCATTGAAAATTTTCGTGTAAAATCGCACGAGGTCATGACGCGCGAAACATTGGCTCTGCGTCTTGTGCCCGTGGTTTGAGAACAATTTAGAAGAGATTTGAAGGCCCTAGGCCCTGTCATCTAGGAGCTATTGATCTTGAAAGCATTTGCCAGCTGTATGTTTTTCTCAATAATCGGCAGAATTACCTCATTGAAAATATTCGTGTAAAATCGCACGAGGTCATGACGCGCGAAACATAGGCTCTCCGTTTTGCGCCCGTGGTTTGTGAACGATTTAGAAGTGTTTTGAAGGCCCTAGGCTGTATCATCTAGGAGCTATTGAACTTGAAAGCATTTGGCAGCTGTACGTTTTTCTCAATAATCGGCAGAAATACCTCATTGATTATATTCGTGTAAAATCGCACGAGGTCATGACGCGCGAAGCATAGGCTCTTCGTCTTGCCGCCGTGGTTTGTGAACATTTTAGAAGTGGTTTGAAGGCCCTAGGTCCTATCATCTAGGAGCTATTGATCTTGAAAGCATTTGCCAGCTGTACGTTTTTCTCAATAATCGGCAGAAATACCTCATTGAAAATATTCGTGTATAATCGCACGAGGTCATGACGCGCGAAACATAGGCTCTTCGTCTTGCGCCCGTGGTTTGTGAACAATTTAGAAGTGTTTTGAAGGCCCTAGGCCGTATCATCTAGGAGCTATTGAACTTGAAAGCATTTGGCAGCTGTACGTTTTTCTCAATAATCAGCAGAAATACCTCATTGAAAATATTCGTGTAAAATCGCACGAGGTCATGACGCGCGAAACATTGGCTCTGCGTCTTGTGCCCGTGGTTTGAGAACAATTTAGCAGGGATTTGAAGGCCCTAGGCCCTATCATCTAGGAGCTATTGATCTTGAAAGCATTTGCCAGCTGTATGTTTTTCTGAATAATCGGCAGAAATTCCTCATTGAAAATATTCGTGTAAAATCGCACGAGGTCATGACGTGCAAAACATAGGCTCTGCGTCTTGCGCCCTTGGTTTCTGAACGATTTAGAAGTGTTTTGAAGGCCCTAGGCCGTATCATCTAGGAGCTATTGAACTTGAAAGCATTTGGCAGCTGTACGTTTTTCTCAATAATCGGCAGAAATACCTCATTGAAAATATTCATGTAAAATCGCACGAGGTCATGACGCGCGAAGCATAGGCTCTTCCTCTTGCGGCCGTGGTTTGTGAACATTTTAGAAGTGGTTTGAAGGCCCTAGGCCCTATCATCTAGGAGCTATTGATCTTGAAAGCATTTGCCAGCTGTATGTTTTTCTCAATAATCGGCAGAATTACCTCATTGAAAATATTCGTGTAAAATCGCACGAGGTCATGACGCGCGAAACATAGGCTCTGCGTCTTGCGCCCGTGGTTTGTGAACAATTTAGAAGTGTTTTGAAGGCCCTAGGCCGTATCATCTAGGAGCTATTGATCTTTAAAGCATTTGCCAGCTGTATGTTTTTCTCAATAATCGGCAGAAATACCTCATTGATAATATTCGTGTAAAATCGCACGAGGTCATGACCCGCGAAACATAGGCTCTGCGTCTTGCGCCCCTGGTTTGTGAACAATTTAGAAGTGTTTTGAAGGCCCTAGGCCCTATCATCTAGGAGCTATTGAACTTGAAAGCATTTGGCAGCTGTACGTTTTAATCAATAATCGGCAGAAATACCTCATTGATAATATTCGTGTAAAATCGCACGAGGTCATGACGCGCGAAGCATAGGCTCTTCGTATTGCGGCCGTGGTTTGTAAATATTTTAGAATTGGTTTTTAGGCCCTAGGCCCTATCATCTAGGAGCAATTGATCTTGAAAGCATTTGCCAGCTGTATGTTTTTCTCAATAATCGGCAGAAATACCTCATTGAAAATATTCGTGTAAAATCGCACGAGGTCATGACGCGCGAAACATAGGCTCTGCGTCTTGCGCCCGTGGTTTGTGAACAATTTAGAAGTGTTTTGAAGGCCCTAGGCCGTATCATCTAGGAGCTATTGAACTTGAAAGCATTTGTCAGCTGTACGTTTTTTTCAATAATCGGCAGATATGCCTCATTGAAAATATTCGTGTAAAATCGCACGAGGTCATGACGCGCGAAACATAGGCTCTGCATCTTGCGCCCGTGGTTTGTGAACAATTTAGAATTGTTTTGAAGGCCCTAGGCCGTATCATCTAGGAGCTATTGAACTTGAAAGCATTTGTCAGCTGTACGTTTTTTTCAATAATCAGCAGAAATACCTCATTGAAAATATTCGTGTAAAATCGCACGAGGTCATGACGCGCGAAGCATAGGCTCTTCGTCTTGCCGCCGTGGTTTGTGAACATTTTAGAAGTGGTTTGAAGGCCCTCGGCCCTATCATCTAGGAGCAATTGATCTTGAAAGCATTTGCCAGCTGTATGTTTTTCTCAACAATCTGCGGACATACCTCATTGAAAATATTCGTGTATAATCGCACGAGGTCATGACGCCCGAAACATTGGCTCTGCGTCTTGTGCCCGTGGTTTGAGAACAATTTAGAAGGGATTTGAAGGCCCTAGGCCCTATCATCTAGGAGCTATTGATCTTGAAAGCATTTGCCAGCTGTATGTTTTTCTGAATAATCGGCAGAAATACCTCATTGAAAATATTCGTGTAAAATCGCACGAGGTCATGACGCGCAAAACATAGGCTCTGCGTCTTGCGCCCGTGGTTTGTGAACGATTTAGAAGTGTTTTCAAGGCCCTAGGCTGTATCATCTAGGAGCTATTGATCTTGAAAGCATTTGCCAGCTGTACGTTTTTCTCAATATTCGGCAGAAATACCTCTTTGAAAATATTAGTGTAAAATCGCACGAGGTCATGACGCGCGAAACATAGGCTCTTCATCTTGCAGCCGTGGTTTGTGAACATTTTAGAAGTGGTTTGAAGGCCCTAGGCCCTATCATCTAGGAGCAATTGATCTTGAAAGCATTTGCCAGCTGTATGTTTTTCTCAATAATCCGCGGATATACCTCATTGAAAATATTTGTGTAAAATCGCACGAGGTCATGACGCGCGAAACATTGGCTCTGCGTCTTGTGCCCGTGGTTTGAGAACAATTTAGTAGGGATTTGAAGGCCCTTGGCCCTATCATCTAGGAGCTATTGATCTTGAAAGCATTTGCCAGCTGTATGTTTTTTTCAAAAATCGGCAGAAATACCTCATTGAAAATATTCGTGTAAAATTGCACGAGGTCATGACGCGCGAAACATAGGCTCTGCGTCTTGCGCCCGTGGTTTGTGAACGATTTAGAAGTGTTTTGAAGGCCCTAGGCCGTATCATCTAGGAGCTATTGAACTTGAAAGCATTTGGCAGCTGTACGTTTTTCTCAATAATCGGTAGAAATACCTCATTGAAAATATTCGTGTAAAATCGCATGAGGTCATGACGCGCGAATCATAGGCTCTGCCTCTTGTGCCCGTGGTTTGTGAACAATTTAGAAGTGTTTTGATGGCCCTAGGCCCTATCATCTAGGAGCTATTGATCTTGAAAGCATTTGCCAGCTGTATGTTTTTCTCAACAATCCGCGGATATACCTCATTGAAAATATTCGTGTAAAATCGCACGAGGTCATGACGCGTGAATCATTGGCTCTGCGTCTTGTGCCCGTGGTTTGAGAACTATTTAGAATGGATTTGAAGGCCCTAGGCCCTATCATCTAGGAGCTATTGATCTTGAAAGCATTTGCCAGCTGTATGTTTTTCTCAATAATCGGCAGAATTACCTCATTGAAAATATTCGTGTAAAATCGCACGAGGTCATGACGCGCGAAACATAGGCTCTGCGTCTTGCGCCCGTGGTTTGTGAACAATTTAGAAGTGTTTTGAAGGACCTAGGCCGTATCATCTAGGAGCTATTGATCTTGAAAGCATTTGCTAGCTGTATGTTTTTCTCAATAATTGGCAGAAATTCCTCATTGAAAATATTAGTGTAAAATCGCACGAGGTCATGACGCGCGAAACATAGGCTCTGCGTCTTGCGCCCGTGGTTTGTGAACAATTTAGAAGTGTTTTGAAGGCCTAGGCCGTATCATCTAGGAGCTATTGATCTTGAAAGCATTTGCCAGCTGTATGTTTTTCTCAATAATCGGCAGAAATACCTCATTGAAAATATTAGTGTAAAATCGCACGAGGTCATGACGCGCGAAACATAGGCTCTGCGTCTTGCGCCCGTGGTTTGTGAACATTTTAGAAGTGCTTTGAAGGCCCTAGGCCCTATCATCTAAGAGCTATTGATCTTGAAAGCATTTGCCAGCTGTACGTTTTTCTCAATAATCGGCAGAAATACCTCTTTGAAAATATTCGTGTTAAATCGCACGAGGTCATGACGCGCGAAGCATAGGCTCTTCGTCTTGCAGCCGTGGTTTGTGAACATTTTAGAAGTGGTTTGATGGCCCTAGGCCCTATCATCTAGGAGCAATTGATCTTGAAAGCATTTGCCAGCTGTAGGTTTTTCTAAAAAATCTGCGGACGTACCTCATTGAAAATATTCGTGTAAAATCGCACGAGGTCATGACGCGCTAAACATTGGCTCTTCGTCTTGTGCCTGTGGTTTGAGAACAATTTAGAATAGATTTGAAGGCCCTAGGCCCTATCATCTAGGAGCAATTGATCTTGAAAGCATTTGCCAGCTGTATGTTTTTCTCAAAAATCTGCGGACATACCTCATTGAAAATATTCGTGTAAAATCGCACGAGGTCATGACGCGCTAAACATAGGCTCTGCGTCTTGCGCCCCTGGTTTGTGAACAATTTAGAAGTGTTTTGAAGGCCCTAGGCCGTATCATCTAGGAGCTATTGATCTTGAAAGCATTTGCCAGCTGTACGTTTTTCTCAATAATCGCCAGAAATACCTCTTTGAAAATATTCGTGTAAAATCGCACGAGGTCATGACGCGCGAAGCATAGGCTCTTCGTCTTGCGGCCGTGGTTTGTGAACATTTTAGAAGTGGTTTTAAGGCCCTAGGCCCTATCATCTAGGAGCAATTGATCTTGAAAGCATTTGCCAGCTGTATGTTTTTCTAAAAAATCTGCGGACATACCTCATTGAAAATATTCGTGTAAAATCGCACGAGGTCATGACGCGCGAAACATTGGCTCTTCGTCTTGTGCTGGTGGTTTGAGAACAATTTAGAAGAGATTTGAAGGCCCTAGGCCCTATCATCTAGGAGCAATTGATCTTGAAAGCATTTGCCAGCTGTATGTTTTACTCAAAAATCTGCGGACATACCTCATTGAAAATATTCGTGTAAAATCGCACGAGGGCATGACGCGCGAAGCATAGGCTCTTCGTCTTGCCGCCGTGGTTTGTGAACATTTTAGAAGTGGTTTGAAGGCCCTAGGCCCTATCATCTAGGAGCTATTGATCTTGAAAGCATTTGCCAGCTGTACGTTTTTCTCAATATTCGGCAGAAATACCTCTTTGAAAATATTTGTGTAAAATCGCACGAGGTCATGACGCGCGAAGCATAGGCTCTTCGTCTTGCAGCCGTGGTTTGTGAACAATTTAGAAGTGGTTTGAAGGCCCTAGGCCCTATCATCTAGGTGCATTTGATCTTGAAAGCATTTGCCAGCTGTATGTTTTTCTCAAAAATCCGCGGATATACCTCATTGAAAATATTCGTGTAAAATCGCACGAGGTCATGACGCGCGAAACATTGGCTCTGCGTCTTGTGCCCGTGGTTTGAGAACAATTTAGTAGGGATTTGAAGGCCCTTGGCCCTATCATCTAGGAGCTATTGATCTTTAAAGCATTTGCCAGCTGTATGTTTTTTTCAAAAATCGGCAGAAATACCTCATTGAAAATATTCGTGTAAAATTGCACGAGGTCATGACGCGCGAAACATAGGCTCTGCGTCTTGCGCCCGTGGTTTGTGAACGATTTAGAAGTGTTTTGAAGGCCCTAGGCCGTATCATCTAGGAGCTATTGAACTTGAAAGCATTTGGCAGCTGTACGTTTTTCTCAATAATCGGTAGAAATACCTCATTGAAAATATTCGTGTAAAATCGCACGAGGTCATGACGCGCGAATCATAGGCTCTGCCTCTTGTGCCCGTGGTTTGTGAACAATTTAGAAGTGTTTTGATGGCCCTAGGCCCTATCATCTAGGAGCTATTGATCTTGAAAGCATTTGCCAGCTGTATGTTTTTCTCAAAAATCCGCGGATATACCTCATTGAAAATATTCGTGTAAAATCGCACGAGGTCATGACGCGCGAATCATTGGCTCTGCGTCTTGTGCCCGTGGTTTGAGAACAATTTAGAAGTGATTTGAAGGCCCTAGGCCCTATCATCTAGGAGCTATTGATCTTGAAAGCATTTGCCAGCTGTATGTTTTTCTCAATAATCGGCAGAATTACCTCATTGAAAATATTCGTGTAAAATCGCACGAGGTCATGACGCGCGAAACATAGGCTCTGCGTCTTGCGCCCGTGGTTTGTGAACAATTTAGAAGTGTTTTGAAGGCCTTAGGCTGTATCATCTAGGAGCTATTGAACTTGAAAGCATTTGGCAGCTGTACGTTTTTCTCAATAATCGGCAGAAATACCTCATTGAATATATTCGTGTAAAATCGCACGAGGTCATGACGCGCGAATCATTGGCTCTGCGTCTTGTGCCCGTGGTTTGAGAACAATTTAGAAGTGATTTGAAGGCCCTAGGTCCTATCATCTAGGAGCTATTGATCTTGAATGCATTTGCCAGCTGTACGTTTTTCTCAATAATCGGCAGACATACCTCTTTGATAATATTCGTGTAAAATCGCACGAGGTCATGACGCGTGAAGCATAGGCTCTGCGTCTTGCCGCCGTGGTTTGTGAACATTTTAGAAGTGGTTTGAAGGCCCTAGGCCCTATGATCTAGGAGCAATTGATCTTGAATGCATTTGCCAGCTGTATGTTTTTCTCAAAAATCCACTGATATACCTCATTGAAAATATTCGTGTAAAATCGCACGAGGTCATGACGCCCGAAACATAGGCTCTGCGTCTTGGCCCCTGGTTTGTGAACAATTTAGAAGTGTTTTGAAGGCCCTTGGCCGTATATTCTTGGAGCTATTTAACTTGAAAGCATTTGGCATCTGTACGTTTTTCTCAATAATCTGCAGAAATACCTCATTGAAAATATTCGTGTAAAATCGCACGAGGTCATGACCCGCGAAGCATAGGCTCATCCTCTTGCGGCCGTGGTTTTTGAACATTTTAGAAGTGGTTTGAAGGCCCTAGGCCGTTTCATCTAGGAGCTATTGAACTTGAAAGCATTTGCCAGCTGTATGTTTTTCTCAAAATTCGACGGTTATACCTCATTGAAAATATTCGTGTAAAATCGCACGAGGTCATGCCGCGCAAAACATAGGCTCTGCGTCTTGCGCCCCTGGTTTGTGAACAATTTAGAAGTGTTTTGAAGGCCATAGGCCGTATCATCTAGGAGCGATTGAACTTGAAAGCATTTGTCAGCTGTACGTTTTTTTCAATAATCGGCAGAAATACCTCATTGAAAATATTAGTGTAAAATCGCACGAGGTCATGATGTGCGAAGCATAGGCTCTTCGTCTTGCCGCCGTGGTTTGTGAACATTTTAGAAGTGGTTTGAAGGCCCTAGGCCCTATCATCTAGGAGCTATTGATCTTGAAGGCATTTGCCAGCTGTACGTTTTTCTCAATAATCGGCAGAAATACCTCTTTGAAAATATTCGTGTAAAATCGCACGAGGTCATGACGCGTGAATCATAGGCTCTTCGTCTTGCGACCGTGGTTTATGAATATTTTAGAAGTGGTTTGAAGGCCCTAGGCCCTATCATCTAGGTGCTATTGATCTTGAAAGCATTTGCCAGCTGTATGTTTTTCTCAATAATCGGCAGAATTACCTCAATGAAAATATTTTTGTAAAATCGCACGAGGTCATGACGCGCGAAACATAGGCTCTGCGTCTTGCGCCCGTGGTTTGTGAACAATTTAGAAGTGTTTTGAAGGCCCTAGGCCGTATCATCTAGGAGCTATTGATCTTGAAAGCATTTGCCAGCTGTATGTTTTTCTCAATAATCGGCAGAAATACCTCATTGAAAATATTCGTGTAAAATCGCACGAGGTCATGACGCGCGAAACATAGGCTCTGCGTCTTGCGCCCGTGGTTTGTGAACGATTTAGAAGTGTTTTGAAGGCCCTAGGCCGTATCATCTAGGAGCTATTGAACTTGAAAGCATTTGCCAGCTGTATGTTTTTCTCAAAAATCGACGGATATACCTCATTGAAAATATTCGTGTAAAATCGCACGAGGTCATGCCGCGCAAAACATAGGCTCTGCGTCTTGCGCACGTGGTTTGTGAACAATTTAGAAGTGTTTTGAAGGCCCTAGCCCGTATCATCTAGGAGCTATTGATCTTGAAAGCATTTGCCAGCTGTATGTTTTTCTCAATAATCGGCAGAAATACCTCATTGAAAATATTCGTGTAAAATCGCACGAGGTCATGATGCGCGAAGCATAGGCTCTTCGTCTTGCCGCCGTGGTTTGTGAACATTTTAGAAGTGGTTTGAAGGCCCTAGGCCCTATCATCTAAGAGCTTTTGATCTTGAAAGCATTTGCCAGCTGTACGTTTTTCTCAATAATCGGCAGAAATTCCTCTTTGAAAATATTCGTGTAAAATCGCACAAGGTCATGACGCGCGAAACATAGGCTGTTCGTCTTGCAGCCATGGTTTGTGAACATTTTACAAGTGGTTTGAAGGCCCTAGGCCCTATCATCTAGGAGCTATTGTACTTGAAAGCATTTGGCAGCTGTACGTTTATCTCAATAATCGGCAGAAATACCTCATTGAAAATATTAGTGTAAAATCGCACGAGGTCATGACGCGCGACTCATTGGCTCTGCCCCTTGTGCCCGTGGTTTGAGAACAATTTAGAAGGGATTTGAAGGCCCTAGGCCCTATCATCTAGGAGCTATTCATCTTGAAAGCATTTGCCAGCTGTACGTTTTTCTCAATAATCGGCAGAAATACCTCATTGAAAATATTCGTGAAAAATTGCACGAGGTCATGACGCGCGAGCCATAGGCTCTGCGTCTTGCGCCCGTGGTTTGTGAACATTTTACAAGTGGTTTGAAGGCCCTAGGCCCTATCATCTAGGAGCTATTGAACTTGAAAGCATTCGCCAGCTCTATGTTTTTCTCTATAATCGGCAGAAATACCTCATTGAAAATATTCGTGTAAAATCGCACGAAGTCATGACGCGCGAAACATAGGCTCTGCGTCTTGCGCCTGTGGTTTGTGAACATTTTAGAAGTGGTTTGAAGGCCCTAGGCCCTATCATCTAAGAGCTATTGATCTTGAAAGCATTTGCCAGCTGTACGTTTTTCTCAATAATCGGCAGAAATACCTCTTTGAAAATATTTGTGTAAAATCGCACAAGGTCATGACGCGCGAAGCATAGGCTCTTCGTCTTGCAGCCGTGGTTTGTGAACATTTTACAAGTGGTTTGAAGGCCCTAGGCCCTATCATCTAGGAGCAATTGATCTTGATAGCCTTTGCCAGCTGTATGTTTTTCTCAACAATCTGCGGACATACCTCATTGAAAATATTCATGTAAAATCGCACGAGGTCATGACGCGCGAAACATTGGCTCTGCGTCTTGTGCCCGTGGTTTGAGAACAATTTAGAAGAGATTTGAAGGCCCTAGGCCGTATCATCTAGGAGCTATTGATCTTGAAAGCATTTGCCAGCTGTATGTTTTTCTCAATAATCGGCAGAAATACCTCATTGAAAATATTTGTGTAAAATTGCACGAGGTCATGACGCGCGAAACATAGGCTCTGCATCTTGCCCCCGTGGTTTGTGAACGATTTAGAAATGTTTTGAAGGCCCTAGGCCGTATCATCTAGGAGCTATTGAACTTGAAAGCATTTGGCAGCTCTACGTTTTCCTCAATAATCGGCAGATATACCTCATTGAAAATATTCGTGTTAAATCGCACGAGGTCATGACGCGCGACTCATTGGCTCTGCCTCTTGTGCCCTTGGTTTGAGAACAATTTAGAAGGGATTTGAAGGCCCTAGGCCCTATCATCTAGGAGCAATTGATCTTGAACGCATTTGCCAGCTGTATGTTTTTCTCAATAATCCACAGAAATACCTCATTGAAAATATTCGTGTAAAATCGCACAAGGTCATGACGCGCGAAACATAGGCTCTGCGTCTTGCGCACGTGGTTTGTGATCGATTTAGAAGTGTTTTGAAGGCCCTAGGCCGTATCATCTAGGAGCTACTGATCTTGAAAGCATTTGCCATCTGTCTGTTTTTCTCAATAATCCGCGGATATACCTCATTGAAAATATTTGTGTAAAATCGCACGAGGTCATGACGCGCGAATCATTGGCTCTGCGTCTTGTGCCCGTGGTTTGAGAACAATTTAGAAGGGATTTGAAGGCCCTAGGCCCTATCATCTAGGAGCTATTAATCTTGAAAGCATTTGCCAGCTGTATGTTTTTCTCAATAATCGGCAGAAATACCTCATTGAAAATATTCGTGTAAAATCGCACGAGGTCATGACGCGCGAAACATTGGCTCTGCGTCTTGTGGCCGTGGTTTGAGAACAATTTAGAAGAGATTTGAAGGCCCTAGGCCCTATCATCTAGGAGCTATTGATCTTGAAAGCATTTGCCAGCTGTATGTTTTTCTCAATAATCGGCAGAAATACCTCATTGAAAATATTCGTGTAAAATCGCACGAGGTCATGACGCGCGAAACATAGGCTCTGCATCTTGCGCCCGTGGTTTGTGAACAATTTAGAAGTGGTTTGAAGGCCCTAGGCCCTATCATCTAAGAGCTATTGATCTTGAAAGCATTTGCCAGCTGTACGTTTTTCTCAATAATCGGCAGAAATACCTCTTTGAAAATATTTGTGTAAAATCGCACAAGGTCATGACGCGCGAAGCATAGGCTCTTCGTCTTGCAGCCGTGGTTTGTGAACATTTTACAAGTGGTTTGAAGGCCCTAGGCCCTATCATCTAGGAGCAATTGATCTTGATAGCCTTTGCCAGCTGTATGTTTTTCTCAACAATCTGCGGACATACCTCATTGAAAATATTCATGTAAAATCGCACGAGGTCATGACGCGCGAAACATTGGCTCTGCGTCTTGTGCCCGTGGTTTGAGAACAATTTAGAAGAGATTTGAAGGCCCTAGGCCGTATCATCTAGGAGCTATTGATCTTGAAAGCATTTGCCAGCTGTATGTTTTTCTCAATAATCGGCAGAAATACCTCATTGAAAATATTTGTGTAAAATTGCACGAGGTCATGACGCGCGAAACATAGGCTCTGCATCTTGCCCCCGTGGTTTGTGAACGATTTAGAAATGTTTTGAAGGCCCTAGGCCGTATCATCTAGGAGCTATTGAACTTGAAAGCATTTGGCAGCTGTGCGTTTTCCTCAATAATCGGCAGATATACCTCATTGAAAATATTCGTGTTAAATCGCACGAGGTCATGACGCGCGACTCATTGGCTCTGCCTCTTGTGCCCTTGGTTTGAGAACAATTTAGAAGGGATTTGAAGGCCCTAGGCCCTATCATCTAGGAGCAATTGATCTTGAACGCATTTGCCAGCTGTATGTTTTTCTCAATAATCCACAGAAATACCTCATTGAAAATATTCGTGTAAAATCGCACAAGGTCATGACGCGCGAAACATAGGCTCTGCGTCTTGCGCACGTGGTTTGTGATCAATTTAGAAGTGTTTTGAAGGCCCTAGGCCGTATCATCTAGGAGCTATTGATCTTGAAAGCATTTGCCATCTGGATGTTTTTCTCAAAAATCCGCGGATATACCTCATTGAAAATATTTGTGTAAAATCGCACGAGGTCATGACGCGCGAATCATTGGCTCTGCGTCTTGTGCCCGTGGTTTGAGAACAATTTAGAAGGGATTTGAAGGCCCTAGGCCCTATCATCTAGGAGCTATTGATCTTGAATGCATTTGCCAGCTGTATGTTTTTCTCAATAATCGGCAGAAATACCTCATTGAAAATATTCGTGTAAAATCGCACGAGGTCATGACGCGCGAAACATTGGCTCTGCGTCTTGTGCCCGTGGTTTGAGAACAATTTAGAAGAGATTTGAAGGCCCTAGGCCCTATCATCTAGGAGCTATTGATCTTGAAAGCATTTGCCAGCTGTATGTTTTTCTCAATAATCGGCAGAAATACCTCATTGAAAATATTCGTGTAAAATCGCACGAGGTCATGACGCGCGAAACATAGGCTCTGCATCTTGCGCCCGTGGTTTGTGAACAATTTAGAAGTGTTTTGAAGGCCCTAGGCCGTATCATCTAGGAGCTATTGAACTTGAAAGCATTTGGCAGCTGTACGTTTTTCTCAATAATCTGCAGAAATACCTCATTGAAAATATTCGTGTAAAATCGCACGAGGTCATGACGCGCGACTCATTGGCTCTGCCTCTTGTGCCCTTGGTTTGAGAACAATTTAGAAGGGATTTCAAGGCCCTAGGCCCTATCATCTAGGAGCAATTGATCTTGAAAGCATTTGCCAGCTGTATGTTTTTCTCAATAATCGGCAGAAATACCTCCTTGAAAATATTCGTGTAAAATCGCTCGAGGTCATGACGCGCGAAACATAGGCTCTGCGTCTTGCGCCCGTGGTTTGAGAACAATTTAGAAGGGATTTGAAGGCCCTAGGCCCTATCATCTAGGAGCTATTGATCTTGAAAGCATTTGCCAGCTGTATGTTTTTCTCAATAATCGGCAGAAATACCTCATTGAAAATTTTCGTGTAAAATCGCACGAGGTCATGACGCGTGAAACATTGGCTCTGCGTCTTGTGCCCGTGGTTTGTGAACAATTTAGAAGTGATTTGAAGGCCCTAGGCCCTATCATCTAGGAGCTATTGATCTTGAAAGCATTTGCCAGCTGTATGTTTTTCTCAAAAATCCACGGATATACCTCATTGAAAATATTCGTGTAAAATCGCACGAGGTCATGCCGCGCAAAACATAGGCTCTGCGTCTTGCGCCCCTGGTTTGTGAACAATTTAGAAGTGTTTTGAACGCCCTAGGCCGTATCATCTAGGAGCTATTGAACTTGACAGCATTTGGCAGCTGTACGTTTTTCTCAATAATCGGCAGAAATACCTCATTGAAAATATTCGTGTAAAATCGCACGAGTTCATGACGCGCAAAGCATAGGCTCTTCCTCTTGCGGCCGTGGTTTGTGAACATTTTAGAAGTGGTTTGAAGGCCCTAGGCCCTATCATCTAGGAGCTATTGATCTTGAAAGCATTTGGCAGCTGTACGTTTTTCTCAATAATCGGGAGAAATACCTCTTTGAATATATTCGTGTAAAATTGCACGAGGTCATGACGCGCGAAACATAGGCTCTGCGTCTTGCGCCCGTGGTTTGTGAACAATTTAGAAGTGTTTTGAAGGCCCTAGGCCGTATCATCTAGGAGCTATTGAACTTGACAGCATTTGGCAGCTGTACGTTTTTCTCATTAATCGGCAGAAATACCTCATTGAAAATATTCGTGTAAAATCGCACGAGTTCATGACGCACAAAGCATAGGCTCTCCCTCTTGCGGCCCTGGTTTGTGAACATTTTAGAAGTGGTTTGAAGGCCCTAGGCCCTATCATCTAGGAGCTATTGATCTTGAAAGCATTTGCCAGCTGTACGTTTTTCTCAATAATCGGCAGAAATACCTCATTGAAAATATTCGTGTAAAATCGCACGAGGTCATGACGCGTGAATCATAGGCTCTTCGTCTTGCGGCCGTGGTTTATGAACATTTTAGAAGTGGTTTGAAGGCCCTAGGCCCTATCATCTAGGAGCAATTGATCTTGAAAGCATTTGCCAGCTGTTTCTTTTTCTCAATAATCGGCAGAATTACCTCATTGAAAATATTCGTGTAAAATCGCACAAGGTCATGACGCGCGAAACATAGGCTCTGCGTCTTGCGCCCGTGGTTTGTGAACGATTTAGAAGTGTTTTGAAGGCCCTAGGCCGTATCATCTAGGAGCTATTGATCTTGAAAGCATTTGCCAGCTGTATGTTTTTCTCAATAATCGGCAGAAATACCTCATTGAAAATATTCGTGTAAAATCGCACGAGGTCATGACGCGCGAAACATAGGCTCTGCGTCTTGCTCCCGTGGTTTGTGAACAATTTAGAAGTGTTTTGAAGGCCCTAGGCCGTATCATCTAGGAGCTATTGAACTTGAAAGCATTTGGCAGCTGTACGTTTTTCTCAATAATCGGCAGAAATACCTCATTGAAAATATTCGTGTAAAATCGCACAAGGTCATGACGCGCGACTCATTGGCTCTGCGTCTTGTGCCCGTGGTTTGAGAACAATTTAGAAGTGTTTTGAAGGCCTTAGGCCGTATCATCTAGGAGCTATTGAACTTGAAAGCATTTGGCAGCTGTACGTTTTTCTCAATAATCACAGAAATACCTCATTGAAAATATTCATGTAAAATCGCACGAGGTCATGACGCGCGAAGCATAGGCTCTTCCTCTTGCGGCCGTGGTTTGTGAACATTTTAGAAGTGGTTTGAAGGCCCTAGGCCCTATCATCTAGGAGCTATTGAACTTGAAAGCATTTGGCAGCTGTACGTTTTTCTCAATAATCGGGAGAAATACCTCTTTGAATATATTCGTGTAAAATTGCACGAGGTCATGACGCGCGAATCATAGGCTCTGCGTCTTGCGCCCGTGGTTTGTGAACAATTTAGAAGTGTTTTGAAGGCCCTAGGCCGTATCATCTAGGAGCTATTGATCTTGAAAGCATTTGCCAGCTGTACGTTTTTCTCAATAATCGGCAGAAATACCCCATTGAAATTATTCGTGTAAAATCGCACGAGGTCATGAGGTGCAAAACATAGGATCTGCGTCTTGCGCCTGTGGTTTGTGAACGATTTAGAAGTGTTTTGAAGGCCCTAGGCCGTATCATCTAGGAGCTATTGAACTTGACAGCATTTGGCAGCTGTACGTTTTTCTCAATAATCGGCAGAAATACCTCATTGAAAATATTCGTGTAAAATCGCACGAGTTCATGACGCGCAAAGCATAGGCTCTTCCTCTTGCGGCCGTGGTTTGTGAACATTTTAGAAGTGGTTTGAAGGCCCTAGGCCCTATCATCTAGGAGCTATTGATCTTGAAAGCATTTGCCAGCTGTACGTTTTTCTCAATAATCGGCAGAAATACCTCATTGAAAATATTCGTGTAAAATCGCACGAGGTCATGACGCGTAAATCATAGGCTCTTCGTCTTGCGGCCGTGGTTTATGAACATTTTAGAAGTGGTTTGAAGGCCCTAGGCCCTATCATCTAGGAGCAATTGATCTTGAAAGCATTTGCCAGCTGTATGTTTTTCTCAATAATCGGCAGAATTACCTCATTGAAAATATTCGTGTAAAATCGCACAAGGTCATGACGCGCGAAAAATAGGCTCTGCGTCTTGCGCCCGTGGTTTGTGAACGATTTAGAAGTGTTTTGAAGGCCCTAGGCCGTATCATCTAGGAGCTATTGATCTTGAAAGCATTTGCCAGCTGTATGTTTTTCTCAATAATCGGCAGAAATACCTCATTGAAAATATTCGTGTAAAATCGCACGAGGTCATGACGCGCGAAACATAGGCTCTGCGTCTTGCGCCCGTGGTTTGTGAACAATTTAGAAGTGTTTTGAAGGCCCTAGGCCGTATCATCTAGGAGCTATTGAACTTGAAAGCATTTGGCAGCTGTACGTTTTTCTCAATAATCGGCAGAAATATCTCATTGAAAATATTCGTGTAAAATCGCACAAGGTCATGACGCGCGACTCATTGGCTCTGCGTCTTGTGCCCGTGGTTTGAGAACAATTTAGAAGGGATTTGAAGGCCCTAGGCCCTATCATCTAGGAGCTATTGATCTTGAAAGCATTTGCCAGCTGTATGTTTTTCTCAATAATCGGCAGAAATACCTCATTGAAAATATTCGTGTAAAATCGCACGAGGTCATGACGCGCGAAACATAGGCTCTGCGTCTTGCGCCCGTGGTTTGTGAAATATTTAGAAGTGGTTTGAAGGCCCTAGGCCCTAACATCTAGGAGCTATTGATCTTGAAAGCATTTGCCAGCTGTACGTTTTTCTCAATAATCGGCAGAAATACCTCATTGATAATATTCGTGTAAAATCGCACGAGGTCATGACGCGCGGACCACTGGCTCTGCATCTTGTGCCCGTGGTTTGTGAACAATTTAGAAGTGTTTTGAAGGCCCTAGGCCGTATCATCTAGGAGCTATTGAACTTGAAAGCATTTGTCAGCTGTACGTTTTTTTCAATAATCGGCAGAAATACCTCATTGAAAATATTCGTGTAAAATCGCACGAGGTCATGACGCGCGAAGCATAGGCTCTTCGTCTTGCCGCCGTGGTTTGTGAACATTTTAGAAGTGGTTTGAAGGCCCTAGGCCCTATCATCTAAGAGCTATTGATCTTGAAAGCATTTGCCAGCTGTATGTTTTTCTCAAAAATCTGCGATCATACCTCATTGAAAATATTCGTGTAAAATCGCACGAGGTCATGACGCGCGAAACATTGGCTCTGCGTCTTGTGCCCGTGGTTTCAGAACAATTTAGAAGAGATTTGAAGGCCCTAGGCCCTATCATCTAGGAGCTATTGATCTTGAAAGCATTTGCCAGCTGTATGTTTTTCTCAATAATCGGCAGAATTACCTCATTGAAAATATTCGTGTAAAATCGCACGAGGTCATGACGCGCGAAACATAGGCTCTGCGTCTTGCGCCCGTGGTTTGTGAACGATTTAGAAGTGTTTTGAAGCACCTAGGCCGTATCATCTAGGATCTATTGAACTTGAAAGCATTTGGCAGCTGTACGTTTTTCTCAATAATCGGCAGAAATACCTCATTGATAATATTCGTGTAAAATTGCATGAGGTCAAGACGCGCGAAGCATAGGCTCTTCGTATTGCGCCCGTGGTTTGTGAACAATTTAGAAGTGGTCTCAAGGCCCTACGCCCTATCCACTAGGAGCTATTGAACTTGAAAGCATTTGCCAGCTGTACGTTTTTCTCAATAATCGGCAGAAATTCCGCATTGAAAATATTCGTGTATAATCGTACGAAGTCATGACGCGCGAAGCATAGGCTCTGTGTCTTGCGGCCGTGGTTTGTGAACATTTTAGAAGTGGTTTGAAGGCCCTAGGCCCTATGATCTAGGAGCAATTGATCTTGAATGCATTTGCCAGCTGTATGTTTTTCTCAAAACTCCGCGGATATACCTCATTGAAAATATTTGTGTAAAATCGCACGAGGTCATGACGCGCGAAGCATAGGCTCTTCGTCTTGCCGCCGTGGTTTGTGAACATTTTAGAAGTGGTTTGAAGGCCCTAGGCCCTATCATCTAGGAGCAAATGATCTTGAAAGCATTTGCCAGCTGTACGTTTTTCTCAAAAATCCGCGGATATACCTCATTGCAAATATTCGTGTAAAATTGCATAAGGTCATGACTTGCGAAACATTGGCTCTGCGTCTTGTGCTCGTGGTTTGTGAACAATTTAGAAGTGATTTGAAGGCCCTAGGCCCTATCATCTAGGAGCTTTTGATCTTGAATGCATTTGCCAGCTGTATGTTTTTCTCAAAAATCCACGGATATACCTCATTGATAATATTCGTGTAAAATCGCATGAGGTCATGACGCGCGAGACATTGGCTCTGCGTCTTGTGCCCGTGGTTTGTGAACGATTTAGAAGTGTTTTGAAGGCCCTAGGCCGTATCATCTAGGAGCTATTGAACTTGAAAGCATTTGTCAGCTGTACGTTTTTTTCAATAATCGGCAGAAATGCCTCATTGAAAATATTCGTGTAAAATCGCACGAGGTCATGACGCGCGAAACATAGGCTCTGCGTCTTGCGCCCGTGGTTTGTGAACAATTTAGAAGTGTTTTGAAGGACCTAGGTTGTATCATCTAGGAGCTATTGAACTTGAAAGCATTTGTCAGCTGTACGTTTTTTTCAGTAATCGGCAGAAATACCTCATTGAAAATATTCGTGTAAAATCGCACGAGGTCATGACGCGCGAAGCATAGGCTCTTCGTCTTCCCGCCGTGGTTTGTGAACATTTTAGAAGTGGTTTGAAGGCCCTAGGCCCTATCATCTAAGAGCTATTGATCTTGAAAGCATTTGCCAGCTGTATGTTTTTCTCAAAAATCTGCGATCATACCTCATTGAAAATATTCGTGTAAAATCGCACGAGGTCATGACGCGCGAAACATTGGCTCTGCGTCTTGTGCCCGTGGTTTCAGAACAATTTAGAAGAGATTTGAAGGCCCTAGGCCCTGTCATCTAGGAGCTATTGATCTTGAAAGCATTTGCCAGCTGTATGTTTTTCTCAATAATCGGCAGAATTACCTCATTGAAAATATTCGTGTAAAATCGCACGAGGTCATGACGCGCGAAACATAGGCTCTGCGTCTTGCGCCCGTGGTTTGTGAACGATTTAGAAGTGTTTTGAAGGCCCTAGGCCGTATCATCTAGGATCTATTGAACTTGAAAGCATTTGGCAGCTGTACGTTTTTCTCAATAATCGGCAGAAATACCTCATTGATAATATTCGTGTAACATTGCACGAGGTCAAGACGCGCGAAGCATAGGCTCTTTGTATTGCGCCCGTGGTTTGTGAACAATTTAGAAGTGGTCTCAAGGCCCTACGCCCTATCCTCTAGGAGCTATTGAACTTGAAAGCATTTGCCAGCTGTACGTTTTTCTCAATAATCGGCAGAAATTCCGCATTGAAAATATTCGTGTAAAATCGTACGAGGTCATGACACGCGAAGCATAGGCTCTGTGTCTTGCGGCCGTGGTTTGTGAACATTTTAGAAGTGGTTTGAAGGCCCTAGGCCCTATGATCTAGGAGCAATTGATCTTGAATGCATTTGCCAGCTGTATGTTTTTCTCAAAACTCCGCGGATATACCTCATTGAAAATATTTGTGTAAAATCGCACGAGGTCATGACGCGCGAAGCATATGCTCTTCGTCTTGCCGCCGTGGTTTGTGAACATTTTAGAAGTGGTTTGAAGGCCCTAGGCCCTATCATCTAAGAGCTATTGATCTTGAAAGCATTTGCCAGCTGTACGTTTTTCTCAATAATCGGCAGAAATACCTCATTGAATATATTCGTGTAAAATCGCACGAGGTCATGACGCGCGAAGCATAGGCTCTTCGTCTTGCCGCCGTGGTTTGTGAACATTTTAGAAGTGGTTTGAAGGCCCTAGGTCCTATCATCTAGGAGCTATTGATCTTGAATGCATTTGCCAGCTGTACGTTTTTCTCAATAATCGGCAGAAATACCTCTTTGAAAATATTCGTGTAAAATCGTACGAGGTCATGACGCGTGAATCATAGGCTCTTCGTCTTGTGGCCGTGGTTTATGAACATTTTAGAAGTGATTTGAAGGCCCTAGGCCGTATCATCTAGTAGCTATTGATCTTGAAAGCATTTGCCAGCTGTATGTTTGTCTCAAAAATCTGCGGACATACCTCATTGAAAATATTCGTGTAAAATCGCACGAGGTCATGACGCGCGAAACATTTGCTCTGCGTCTTGCGCCCGTGGTTTGTGAACAATTTAGAAGTGATTTGAAGGCCCTAGGCCCTATCATCTTGGAGCTATTGATCTTGAAAGCATTTGCTAGCTGTATGTTTTTCTCAATAATCGGCAGAAATACCTCATTGAAAATATTCGTGTAAAATCGCACGAGGTCATGACGCGCGAACCATAGGCTCTGCATCTTGCGCCCGTGGTTTGTGAATAATTTAGAAGTATTTTGAAGGCCCTAGGCCGTATCATCTAGGAGCTATTGATCTTGAAAGCATTTGCCAGCTGTATGTTTTTCTCTATAATCGGCAGAAATACCCCATTGAAAATATTCGTGTAAAATCGCACGAGGTCATGAGGCGCGAAACATAGGATCTGCGTCTTGCGCCCGTGGTTTGTGAACAATTTAGAAGTGTTTTGAAGGCCCTAGGCCGTATCATCTAGGAGCTATTGAACTTGACAGCATTTGGCAGCTGTACGTTTTTCTCAATAATCGGCAGAAATACCTCATTGAAAATATTCGTGTAAAATCGCACGAGGTCATGACGCGCGAAGCATAGGCTCTTCCTCTTGCGGCCGTGGTTTGTGAACATTTTAGAAGTGGTTTGAAGGCCCTAGGCCCTATCATCTAGGATCTATTGATCTTGAAAGCATTTGCCAGCTGTACGTTTTTCTCAATAATCGGCAGAAATACCTCTTTGAAAATATTCGTGTAAAATCGCACGAGGTCATGACGCGTGAATCATAGGCTCTTCGTCTTGCGGCCGTGGTTTATGAACATTTTAGAAGTGTTTTGAAGGCCCTAGGCCGTATCATCTAGGAGCTATTGAACTTGAAAGCATTTGGCAGCTGTATGTTTTTCTCAATAATCGGCAGAAATACCTCATTGAAAATATTCGTGTAAAATCGCACGAGGTCATGACGCGCGAAACATAGGCTCTGCGTCTTGCGCCCGTGGTTTGTGAACAATTTAGAAGTGTTTTGATGGCCCTAGGCCGTATCATCTAGGAGCTATTGAACTTGAAAGCATTTGTCAGCTGTACGTTTTTTTCAATAATCGGCAGAAATACCTCTTTCAAAATATTTGTTTAAAATCGCACGAGGTCATGACGCGCGAAGCATAGGCGCTTCGTCTTGCAGCCGTGGTTTGTGAACATTTTAGAAGTGGTTTAAAGGCCCTAGGCCCTATCATCTAGGAGCAATTGATCTTGGAAGCATTTGCCAGCTGTATGTTTTTCTCAAAAATCTGCGGACATACCTCATTGAAAATATTCGTGAAAAATCGCACGAGGTCATGACGCGCGAAACATTGGCTCGGCGTCTTGTGCCCCGTGGTTTGAGAACAATTTAAAAGAGATTTGAAGGCCCTAGGCCCTATCATCTAGGAGCTATTGATCTTGAAAGCATTTGCCAGCTGTATGTTTTTCTCAAAAATCGGCAGAATTACCTCATTGAAAATATTCGTGTAAAATCGCACGAGGTCATGACGCGCGAAACATAGGCTCTGCGTTTTGCGCCCGTGGTTTGTGAATGATTTAGAAGTGATTTGAAGGCCCTAGGCTGTATCATCTTGGAGCTATTGAACTTGAAAGCATTTGGCAGCTGTACGTTTTTCTCAATAATCGGCAGAAATACCTCATTGAATATATTCGTGTAAAATCACACGAGGTCATGACGCGCGAAGCATAGGCTCTTCCTCTTGCCGCCGTGGTTTGTGAACATTTTAGAAGTGGTTTGAAGGCCCTAGGTCCTATCATCTAGGAGCTATTGATCTTGAAAGCATTTGCCAGCTGTATGTTTTTCTCAATAATCGGCAGAATTACCTCATTGAAAATATTCGTGTAAAATCGCACGAGGTCATGACGCGCGAAGCATAGGCTCTTCCTCTTGCGGCCGTGGTTTGTGAACATTTTAGAAGTGGTTTGAAGGCCCTAGGCCCTATCATCTAGGATCTATTGATCTTGAAAGCATTTGCCAGCTGTACGTTTTTCTCAATAATCGGCAGAAATACCTCTTTGAAAATATTCGTGTAAAATCGCACGAGGTCATGACGCGTGAATCATAGGCTCTTCGTCTTGCGGCCGTGGTTTATGAACATTTTAGAAGTGTTTTGAAGGCCCTAGGCCGTATCATCTAGGAGCTATTGAACTTGAAAGCATTTGGCAGCTGTATGTTTTTCTCAATAATCGGCAGAAATACCTCATTGAAAATATTCGTGTAAAATCGCACGAGGTCATGACGCGCGAAACATAGGCTCTGCGTCTTGCGCCCGTGGTTTGTGAACAATTTAGAAGTGTTTTGAAGGCCCTAGGCCGTATCATCTAGGAGCTATTGAACTTGAAAGCATTTGTCAGCTGTACGTTTTTTTCAATAATCGGCAGAAATACCTCTTTCAAAATATTTGTTTAAAATCGCACGAGGTCATGACGCGCGAAGCATAGGCGCTTCGTCTTGCAGCCGTGGTTTGTGAACATTTTAGAAGTGGTTTAAAGGCCCTAGGCCCTATCATCTAGGAGCAATTGATCTTGGAAGCATTTACCAGCTGTATGTTTTTCTCAAAAATCTGCGGACATACCTCATTGAAAATATTCGTGAAAAATCGCACGAGGTCATGACGCGCGAAACATTGGCTCGGCGTCTTGTGCCCCGTGGTTTGAGAACAATTTAAAAGAGATTTGAAGGCCCTAGGCCCTATCATCTAGGAGCTATTGATCTTGAAAGCATTTGCCAGCTGTATGTTTTTCTCAAAAATCGGCAGAATTACCTCATTGAAAATATTCGTGTAAAATCGCACGAGGTCATGACGCGCGAAACATAGGCTCTGCGTTTTGCGCCCGTGGTTTGTGAATGATTTAGAAGTGATTTGAAGGCCCTAGGCTGTATCATCTTGGAGCTATTGAACTTGAAAGCATTTGGCAGCTGTACGTTTTTCTCAATAATCGGCAGAAATACCTCATTGAATATATTCGTGTAAAATCACACGAGGTCATGACGCGCGAAGCATAGGCTCTTCCTCTTGCCGCCGTGGTTTGTGAACATTTTAGAAGTGGTTTGAAGGCCGTAGGTCCTATCATCTAGGAGCTATTGATCTTGAAAGCATTTGCCAGCTGTATGTTTTTCTCAATAATCGGCAGAATTACCTCATTGAAAATATTCGTGTAAAATCGCACAAGGTCATGACGCGCGAAACATAGGCTCTGCGTCTTGCGCCCGTGGTTTGTGAACGATTTAGAAGTGTTTTGAAGGCCCTAGGCTGTATCATCTAGGAGCTATTGAACTTGAAAGCATTTGGCAGCTGTACGTTTTTCTCAATAATCGGTAGAAATACCTCTTTGATAATATTCGTGTAAAATCACACGAGGTCATGACGCGCGAAGCATAGGCTCTTCCTCTTGCCGCCGTGGTTTGTGAACATTTTAGAAGTGGTTTGAAGGCCCTAGGTCCTATCATCTAGGAGCTATTGATCTTGAAAGCATTTGCCAGCTGTATGTTTTTCTCAATAATCGGCAGAATTACCTCATTGAAAATATTCGTGTAAAATCGCACGAGGTCATGACGCGCGAAACATAGGTTCTGCGTCTTGCGCCCGTGGTTTGTGAACGATTTAGCAGTGTTTTGAAGGCCCTAGGCTGTATCATCTAGGAGCTATTGAACTTGAAAGCATTTGGCAGCTGTACGTTTTTCTCAATAATCGGCAGAAATACCTCTTTGATAATATTCGTGTATAATCGCACGAGGTCATGACGCGCGAATCATAGGCTCTTCGTCTTGCGGCCGTGGTTTATGAACATTTTAGAAGTGGTTTGAAGGCCCTAGGTCCAATCATCTAGGAATTATTGATCTTGAAAGCATTTGCCAGCTGTACGTTTTTCTCAATAATCGGCAGAAATACCTCTTTGAAAATATTCGTGTAAAATCGCACAAGGTCATGACGCGTGAATCATAGGCTCTTCGTCTTGCGGCCGTGGTTTGTGAACATTTTAGAAGTGGTTTGAAGGCCCTAGGCCCTATCATCTAGGAGCTATTGATCTTGAAAGCATTTGCCAGCTGTATGTTTTTCTCAATAATCGGCAGAATTACCTCATTGAAAATATTCGTGTAAAATCGCACGAGGTCATGACGCGCGAAACATAGGCTCTGCGTCTTCCGCCCGTGGTTTGTGAACAATTTAGAAGTGATTTGAAGGCCCTAGGCCGTATCATCTAGGAGCTATTGATCTTGAAAGCATTTGCCAGCTGTATGTTTTTCTCAAAAATCTGCGGACATACCTCATTGAAAATATTCGTGTAAAATCGCACGAGGTCATGACGCGCGAAACATAGGCTCTGCGTCTTGCGCCCGTGGTTTGTGAACGATTTAGAAGTGTTTTGAAGGCCCTAGGCCCTATCATCTAGAAGCTATTGATCTTGAAAGCATTTGCCAGCTGTACGTTTTTCTCAATAATCGGCAGAAATACCTCTTTGAATATATTCGTGTAAAATCGCACGAGGTCATGACCCGCGAAGCATAGGCTCTTCGTCTTGCGGCCGTGGTTTGTGAACATTTTAGAAGTGGTTTGAAGGCCCTAGGCCCTATCATCTAGGAGCTATTGATCTTGAAAGCATTTGCCAGCTGTATGTTTTTCTCAATAATCGGCAGAATTACCTCATTGAAAATATTTGTGTAAAATCGCACAAGGTCATGACGCGCGAAACATAGGCTCTGCGTCTTGCGCCCGTGGTTTGTGAACGATTTAGAAGTGTTTTGAAGGCCCTAGGCTGTATCATCTAGGAGCTATTGAACTTGAAAGCATTTGGCAGCTGTACGTTTTTCTCAATAATCGGCAGAAATACCTCTTTGATAATATTCGTGTAAAATCACACGAGGTCATGACGCGCGAAGCATAGGCTCTTCCTCTTGCCGCCGTGGTTTGTGAACATTTTAGAAGTGGTTTGAAGGCCCTAGGTCCTATCATCTAGGAGCTATTGATCTTGAAAGCATTTGCCAGCTGTATGTTTTTCTCAATAATCGGCAGAATTACCTCATTGAAAATATTCGTGTAAAATCGCACGAGGTCATGACGCGCGAAACATAGGCTCTGCGTCTTGCGCCCGTGGTTTGTGAACGATTTAGAAGTGTTTTGAAGGCCCTAGGCTGTATCATCTAGGAGCTATTGAACTTGAAAGCATTTGGCAGCTGTACGTTTTTCTCAATAATCGGCAGAAATACCTCTTTGATAATATTCGTGTATAATCGCACGAGGTCATGACGCGCGAATCATAGGCTCTTCGTCTTGCGGCCGTGGTTTATGAACATTTTAGAAGTGGTTTGAAGGCCCTAGGTCCAATCATCTAGGAATTATTGATCTTGAAAGCATTTGCCAGCTGTACGTTTTTCTCAATAATCGGCAGAAATACCTCTTTGAAAATATTCGTGTAAAATCGCACAAGGTCATGACGCGCGAAGCATAGGCTCTTCGTTCTGCCGCCGTGGTTTGTGAACATTTTAGAAGTGGTTTGAAGGCCCTAGGTCCTATCATCTAGGAGCTATTGATCTTGAAAGCATTTGCCAGCTGTACGTTTTTCTCAATAATCGGCAGAAATACCTCTTTGAAAATATTCGTGTAAAATCGCACAAGGTCATGACGCGTGAATCGTAGGCTCTTCGTCTTGCGGCCGTGGTTTATGAACATTTTAGAAGTGGTTTGATGGCCCTAGGCCCTATCATCTAGGAGCTATTGATCTTGAAAGCATTTGCCAGCTGTATGTTTTTCTCAATAATCGGCAGAATTACCTCATTGAAAATATTCGTGTAAAATCGCACGAGGTCATGACGCGCGAAGCATAGGCTCTGCGTCTTGCGCCCGTGGTTTGTGAACAATTTAGAAGTGATTTGAAGGCCCTAGGCCCTATCATCTAGGAGCTATTGATCTTGAAAGCATTTGCTAGCTGTATGGTTTTCTCAATAATCGGCAGAAATACCTCATTGAAAATATTCGTGTAAAATCGCACGAGGTCATGACGCGCGAAACATAGGCTCTGCGTCTTGCGCCCGTGGTTTGTGAACAATTTAGAAGTGTTTTGAAGGCCCTAGGCCATATCATCTAGGAGCTATTGATCTTGAAAGCATTTGCCAGCTGTATGTTTTTCTCAATAATCCGCAGAAATACCCCATTTATAATATTCGTGTAAAATCGCACGAGGTCATGACGCGCGAAACATAGGCTCTGCGTCTTGCGCCCGTGGTTTGTGAACGATTTAGAAGTGTTTTGAAGGCCCTAGGCCCTATCATCTAGGAGCTATTGATCTTGAAAGCATTTGCCAGCTGTACGTTTTTCTCAATAATCGGCAGAAATACCTCTTTGAATATATTTGTGTAAAATCGCACGAGGTCATGACCCGCGAAGCATAGGCTCTTCGTCTTGCGGCCGTGGTTTGTGAACATTTTAGAAGTGGTTTGAAGGCCCTAGGCCCTATCATCTAGGAGCTATTGATCTTGAAAGCATTTGCTAGCTGTATGGTTTTCTCAATAATCGGCAGAAATACCTCATTGAAAATATTCGTGTTAAATCGCACGAGGTCATAACGCGCGAAACATAGGCTCTGCGTCTTGCGCCCGTGGTTTGTGAACAATTTAGATGTGTTTTGAAGGCCCTAGGCCGTATCATCTAGGAGCTATTGAACTTGAAAGCATTTGGCAGCTGTATGTTTTTCTCAATAATCAGCAGGAATACCTCATTGAAAATATTCGTGTAAAATCGCACGAGGTCATGACGCGCGAAGCATAGGCTTTGCGTCTTGCGCCCGTGGTTTGTGAACAATTTAGAAGTGTTTTGAAGGCCCTAGGCCGTATCATCTAGGAGCTATTGATCTTGAAAGCATTTGCCAGCTGTATGTTTTTCTCAATAATCAGCAGAAATACACCATTTATAATATTCGTGTAAAATCGCACGAGGTCATGAGGCGCGAAACATAGGATCTGTGTCTTGCGCCCGTGGTTTGTGAACGATTTAGAAGTGTTTTGAAGGCCCTAGGCCGTATCATCTAGGAGCTATTGAACTTGACAGCATTTGGCAGCTGTACGTTTTTCTCAATAATCGGCAGAAATACCTCATTGAAAATATTAGTGTAATATCGCACAAGGTCATGACGCGCGAAGCATAGGCTCTTCCTCTTGCGGCCGTGGTTTGTGAACATTTTAGAAGTGGTTTGAAGGCCCTAGGCCCTATCATCTAGGAGCTATTGATTTTGAAAGCATTTGCCAGCTGTACGTTTTTCTCAATAATCGGCAGAAATACCTCTTTGCAAATATTCCTGTAAAATCGCACGAGGTCATGACGCGTGAATCATAGGCTCTTCGTCTTGCGGCCGTGGTTTATGAACGATTTAGAAGTGTTTTGAAGCCCCTAGGCCGTATCATCTAGGAGCTATTGAACTTGAAAGCATTTGGCAGCTGTACGTTTTTCTCAATAATCGGCAGAAATACCTCATTGAAAATATTCGTGTAAAATTGCACGAGGTCAAGACGCGCGAAGCATAGGCTCTTCGTATTGCGCCCGTGGTTTGTGAACAATTTAGAATTGGTCTGAAGGCCCTAGGCCCTATCATCTAGCAGCTATTGAACTTGAATGCATTTGCCAGCTGTACGTTTTTCTCAATAATCGGCAGAAATACCTCATTGAAAATATTCGTGTAAAATCGCACGAGGTCATGACGCGCGAAACATAGGGTCTTCGTCTTGCCGCCGTGGTTTGTGAACATTTTAGAAGTAGTTTGAAGGCCATAGGCCCTATCATCTAGGAGCAATTGATCTTGAAAGCATTTGCCAGCTGTATGTTTTTCTCAAAAATCTGCGGACATACCTCATTGAAAATTTTCGTGTAAAATCGCACGAGGTCATGACGCGCGAAACATTGGCTCTGCGTCTTGTGCCCGTGGTTTGAGAACAATTTAGAAGATATTTGAATGCCCTAGGCCCTATCATCTTGGAGCTATTGATCTTGAAAGCATTTGCCAGCTGTATGTTTTTCTCAATAATCGGCAGAATTACCTCATTGAAAATATTCGTGTAAAATCGCACGAGGTCATGACGCGCGAAACATAGGCTCTGCGTTTTGCGCCCGTGGTTTGTGAACGATTTAGAAGTGTTTTGAAGGCCCTAGGCTGTATCATCTAGGAGCTATTGAACTTGAATGCATTTGGCAGCTGTACGTTTTTCTCAATAATCGGCAGAAATACCTCATTGATTATATTCGTGTAAAATCGCACGAGGTCATGACGCGCGAAGCATAGGCTCTTCGTCTTGCGGCCGTGGTTTATGAACATTTTAGAAGTGGTTTGAAGGCCCTAGGCCCTATCATCTAGGAGCTATTGATCTTGAAAGCATTTGGCAGCTGTATGTTTTTCTCAATAATCGGCAGAATTACCTCATTGAAAATATTTGTGTAAAATCGCACGAGGTCATGACGCGCGAAACATAGGCTCTGCGTCTTGCGCCCGTGGTTTGTGAACGATTTAGAAGTGGTTTGAAGCCCCTAGGCCGTATCATCTAGGAGCTATTGAACTTGAAAGCATTTGGCAGCTGTACGTTTTTCTCAATAATCGGCAGAAATACCTCATTGAAAATATTCGTGTAAAATCGCACGAGGTCATGACGCGCGAAACATAGGCTCTGCGTCTTGCGCCCGTGGTTTGTGAACAATTTAGAAGTGATTTGAAGGCCCTAGGCCCTATCATCTTGGAGCTATTGATCTTGAAAGCATTTGCTAGCTGTATGATTTTCTCAATAATCGGCAGTAATACCTCATTGATAATATTCGTGTAAAATCGCACGAGGTCATGACGCGCGAAACCTAGGCTCTGCGTCTTGCGCCCGTGGTTTGGGAACAATTTAGAAGTGTTTTGAAGGCCCTAGGCCGTATCATCTAGGAGCTATTGAACTTGAAAGCATTTGGCAGCTGTACGTTTTTCTCAATAATCAGCAGAAATACCTCATTGAAAATATTCGTGTAAAATCGCACGAGGTCATGACGCGCGAAGCATAGGCTCTGCGTCTTGCGCCCGTGGTTTGTGAACAATTTAGAAGTGTTTTGAAGGCCCTAGGCCGTATCATCTAGGAGCTATTGATCTTGAAAGCATATGCCAGATGTATGTTTTTCTCAATAATCGGCAGAAATACCCCATTTATAATATTCGTGTAAAATCGCACGAGGTCATGAGGCGCGAAACATAGGATCTGCGTCTTGCGCCCGTGGTTTGTGAACGATTTAGAAGTGTTTTGAAGGCCCTAGGCCGTATCATCTAGGAGCTATTGAACTTGACAGCATTTGGCAGCTGTACGTTTTTCTCAATAATCGGCAGAAATACCTCATTGAAAATATTCGTGTAAAATCGCACGAGGTCATGACGCGCGAAGCATAGGCTCATCCTCTTTCGGCCGTGGTTTGTGAACATTTTAGAAGTGGTTTGAAGGCCCTAGGCCCTATCATCTAGGAGCTATTGTTCTTGATAGCATTTGCCAGCTGTACGTTTTTCTCAATAATCAGCAGAAATACCTCTTTGAAAATATTCGTGTAAAATCGCACGAGGTCATGACGCGTGAATCATAGGCTCCTCGTCTTGCGGCCCTGATTTATGAACATTTTAGAAGTGGTTTGAAGGCCCTAGGCCGTATCATCTAGGAGCTATTGATCTTGAAAGCATTTGCCAGCTGTATGTTTTTCTCAATAATCGGCAGAAATACCTCATTGAAAATATTCGTGTAAAATCGCACGAGGTCATGACGCGTGAAACATAGGCTCTGCGTCTTGCGCCCGTGGTTTGTGAACGATTCAGAAGTGATTTGAAGGCCCTACGCCCTATCATCTAGGAGCTATTGATCTTGAAAGCATTTGCCAGCTGTACGTTTTTTCAATAATCAGCAGAAATACCTCATTGATAATATTCGTGTAAAATCGCACGAGGTCATGACGCGCGAAGCATAGGCTCTTCGTCTTGCGGCCGTGGTTTGTGAACATTTTAGAAGTGGTTTGAGGGCCCTAGGCCGTATCATCTAGGAGCTATTGATCTTGAAAGCATTTGCCAGCTGTATGTTTTTCTCAATTATCGGCAGAAATACCTCATTGATAATATTCGTGTAAAATCGCACAAGGTCATGACGCGCGAACCATTGGCTCTGCATCTTGTGCCCGTGGTATGTGAACAATTTAGAAGTGATTTGAAGGCCCTAGGTCCTATCATCGAGGAGCTATTGATCTTGAAAGCATTTGCCAGCTGTATGTTTTTCTCAATAATCGGCAGAAATACCTCATTGAAAATATTCGTGTAAAATCGCACGAGGTCATGACGCGCGAAACATTGGCTCTGCGTCTTGTGCCCGTGGTTTGTAAACAATTTAGAAGTGATTTGAAGGCCCTAGGCCCTATCATCTAGGAGCTATTGATCTTGAAAGCATTTGCCAGCTGTATGTTTTTCTGAATAATCGGCAGAAATACCTCATTGAAAATATTCGTGTAAAATCGCACGAGATCATGACGCGCGAAACATAGGCTCTGCGTCTTGCGCCCGTGGTTTGTGAACGATTTAGAAGTGTTTTGAAGGCCCTAGGCTGTATCATCTAGGAGCTATTGAACTTGAAAGCATTTGGCAGCTGTACGTTTTTCTCAATAATCGGCAGGAATACCTCATTGAAAATATTCCTGTAAAATCGCACGAGGTCATGACGCGCGAAGCATAGGCTCTTACTCTTGCGGCCGTGGTTTGTGAACATTTTAGAAGTGGTTTGAATGCCCTAGGCCCTATCATCTAGGAGCTATTGTTCTTGATAGCATTTGCCAGCTGTACGTTTTTCTCAATAATCGGCAGAAATACCTCTTTGAAAATATTCGTGTAAAATCGCACGAGGTCATGACGCGTGAATCATAGGCTCCTCGTCTTGCGGCCCTGGTTTATGAACATTTTAGAAGTGGTTTGAAGGCCCTAGGCCGTATCATCTAGGACCTATTGATCTTGAAAGCATTTGGCAGCTGTACGTTTTTCTCAATAATCGGCAGAAATACCTCATTGAAAATATTCGTGTAAAATCGCACGAGGTCATGAAGCGCGACTCATTGGCTCTGCGTCTTGTGCCCGTGGTTTGAGAACAATTTAGAAGGGATTTGAAGGCCCTAGGCCCTATCATCTAGGAGCTATTGATCTTGAAAGCATTTGCCAGCTGTATGTTTTTCTCAATAATCGGCAGAAATACCTCATTGAAAATATTCGTGTAAAATCGCACGAGGTCATGACGCGCGAAACATAGGCTCTGCGTCTTGCGCCCGTGGTTTGTGAACGATTTAGAAGTGTTTTGAAGGCCCTAGGCCGTATCATCTAGGAGCTATTGAACTTGACAGCATTTGGCAGCTGTACGTTTTTCTCAATAATCGGCAGAAATACCTCATTGAAAATATTCGTGTAAAATCGCACGAGGTCATGACGCGCGAAACATAGGCTCTGCGTTTTGCGCCCGTGGTTTGTGAACGATTTAGAAGTGTTTTGAAGGCCCTAGGCTGTATCATCTAGGAGCTATTGAACTTGAATGCATTTGGCAGCTGTACGTTTTTCTCAATAATCGGCAGAAATACCTCATTGATTATATTCGTGTAAAATCGCACGAGGTCATGATGCGCGAAGCATAGGCTCTTCGTCTTGCGGCCGTGGTTTATGAACATTTTAGAAGTGGTTTGAAGGCCCTAGGCCCTATCATCTAGGATCTATTGATCTTGAAAGCATTTGGCAGCTGTATGTTTTTCTCAATAATCGGCAGAATTGCCTCATTGAAAATATTTGTGTAAAATCGCACGAGGTCATGACGCGCGAAACATAGGCCCTGCGTCTTGCGCCCGTGGTTTGTGAACGAGTTAGAAGTGTTTTGAAGGCCCTAGGCCGTATCATCTAGGAGCTATTGAACTTGACAGCATTTGGCAGCTGTACGTTTTTCTCAATAATCGGCAGAAATACCTCATTGAAAATATTCGTGTAAAATCGCACGAGGTCATGACGCGCGAAACATAGGCTCTGCGTCTTGCGCCCGTGGTTTGTGAACAATTTAGAAGTGATTTGAAGGCCCTAGGCCCTATCATCTTGGAGCTATTGATCTTGAAAGCATTTGCTAGCTGTATGGTTTTCTCAATAATCGGCAGTAATACCTCATTGAAAATATTCGTGTAAAATCGCACAAGGTCATGACGCGCGAAACATAGGCTCTGCGTCTTGCGCCCGTGGTTTGTGAACAATTTAGAAGTGTTTTGAAGGCCCTAGGCCGTATCATCTAGGAGCTATTGAACTTGAAAGCATTTGGCAGCTGTACGTTTTTCTCAATAATCAGCAGAAATACCTCATTGAAAATATTCGTGTAAAATCGCACGAGGTCATGACGCGCGAAGCATAGGCTCTGCGTCTTGCGCCCGTGGTTTGTGAACAATTTAGAAGTGTTTTGAAGGCCCTAGGCCGTATCATCTAGGAGCTATTGATCTTGAAAGCATATGCCAGATGTATGTTTTTCTCAATAATCGGCAGAAATACCCCATTTATAATATTCGTGCAAAATCGCACGAGGTCATGAGGCGCGAAACATAGGATCTGCGTCTTGCGCCCCTGGTTTGTGAACGATTTAGAAGTGTTTTGAAGGCCCTAGGCCGTATCATCTAGGAGCTATTGAACTTGACAGCATTTGGCAGCTGTACGTTTTTCTCAATAATCGGCAGAAATACCTCATTGAAAATATTCGTGTAAAATCGCACGAGGTCATGATGCGTGATTCATAGGCTCTTCGTCTTGCGGCCGTGGTTTATGAACATTTTAGAAGTGGTTTGAAGGCCCTAGGCCCTATCATCTAGGAGCTATTGATCTTGAAAGCATTTGCCAGCTGTATGTTTTTCTCAATAATCGGCAGAATTACCTCATTGAAAATATTAGTGTAAAATCGCACGAGGTCATGACGCGCGAAACATAGGCTCTGCGTCTTGCGCCCGTGGTTTGTGAACAATTTAGATGTGTTTTGAAGGCCCTAGGCTGTATCATCTAGGAGCTATTGATCTTGAAAGCATTTGCCAGCTGTATGTTTTTCTCAATAATCAGCAGAAATACCTCATTGAAAATATTTGTGTAAAATCGCACGAGGTCATGACGCGCGAACCATTGGCTCTACGTCTTGTGCCCGTGGTTTGTGAACATTTTAGAAGTGGTTTGAAGGCCCTAGGCCCTATCATCTAGGATCTATTGATCTTGAAAGCATTTGCCAGCTGTATGTTTTTCTCAATAATCGGCAGAAATACCTCATTGAAAATATTCGTGTAAAATCGCACAAGGTCATGACGTGCGAAACATTGGCTCTGCCTCTTGTGCCCGTGGTTTGTGAACAATTCAGAAGTGATTTGAAGGCCCTACGCCCTATCATCTAGGAGCTATTGATCTTGAAAGCATTTGCCAGCTGTATGTTTTTCTCAAAAATCCACGTATATACCTCATTGAAAATATTCGTGTAAAATCGCACGAGGTCATGACGCGCTAAACATAGGCTCTGCGTCTTGCGCCCCTGGTTTGTGAACAATTTAGAAGTGTTTTGAAGGCCCTAGGCCGTATCATCTAGGAGCTATTGAACTTGAAAGCATTTGGCAGCTGTACGTTTTTCTCAATAATCGGCAGAAATACCTCATTGAAAATATTTGTGTAAAATCGCACGAGGTCATGACGCGCGAAGCATAGGCTCTGCGTCTTGCGCCGGTGGTTTGTGAACAATTTAGAAGTGTTTTGAAGGCCCTAGGCCGTATCATCTAGGAGCTATTGAACTTGAAAGCATTTGTCAGCTGTACATTTTTTTCAATAATCGGCAGAAATACCTCATTGAATATATTCGTGTAAAATCGCACGAGGTCATGACCTGCGAAGCATAGGCTCTTCGTCTTGCCTCCGTGGTTTGTGAACATTTTAGAAGTGGTTTGAAGGCCCTAGGCCCTATCATCTAGGAGCAATTGATCTTGAAAGCATTTGCCAGCTGTATGTTTTTCTCAAAAATCTGCGGACATACCTCATTGAATATTTTCGTGTAAAATCGCACGAGGTCATGACGCGCGAAGCATTGGCTCTGCGTCTTGTGCCCGTGGTTTGAGAACAATTTAGAAGAGATTTGAAGGCCCTAGGCCCTATCATCTAGGAGCTATTGATCTTGAATGCATTTGCCAGCTGTATGTTTTTCTCAATAATCGGCAGAATTACCTCATTGAATATATTCGTGTAAAATCGCACGAGGTCATGACGCGCGAAACATAGGCTCTGCGTTTTGCGCCCGTTGTTTGTGAACGATTTAGAAGTGTTTTGAAGGCCCTAGGCTGTATCATCTAGGAGCTATTGAACTTGAAAGCATTTGGCAGCTGTACGTTTTTCTCAATAATCGGCAGAAATACCTCATTGATTATATTCGTGTAAAATCGAACGAGGTCATGACGCGCGAAGCATAGGCTCTTCGTCTTGCCGCCGTGGTTTGTGAACATTTTAGAAGTGGTTTGAAGGCCCTAGGTCCTATCATCTAGGAGCTATTGATCTTGAAAGCATTTGCCAGCTGTACGTTTTTCTCAATAATCGGCAGAAATACCTCTTTGAAAATATTCGTGTAAAATCGCACAAGGTCATGACGCGTGAATCATAGGCTCTTCGTCTTGCGGCCGTGGTTTATGAACATTTTAGAAGTGGTTTGAAGGCCCTAGGCCCTATCATCTAGGAGCTATTGATCTTGAAAGCATTTGCCAGCTGTATGTTTTTCTCAATAATCGGCAGAATTACCTCATTGAAAATATTTGTGTAAAATCGCACGAGGTCATGACGCGCGAAACATAGGCTCTGCGTCTTGCTCCCGTGGTTTGTGAACAATTTAGAAGTGATTTGAAGGCCCTAGGCCGTATCATCTAGGAGCTATTGATCTTGAAAGCATTTGCCAGCTGTATGTTTTTCTCAAATATCTGCGGACATACCTCATTGAAAATATTCGTGTAAAATCGCACGAGGTCATGACGCGCGAAACATAGGCTCTGCGTCTTGCGCCCGTGGTTTGTGAACGATTTAGAAGTGTTTTGAAGGCCCTAGGCCGTATCATCTAGGAGCTATTGATCTTGAAAGCATTTGCCAGCTGTGTTTTTCTCAATAATCGGCAGAAATACCCCATTTTTAATCTTCGTGTAAAATCGCACGAGGTCATGAGGCGCGAAACATAGGATCTGCGTCTTGCGCCCGTGGTTTGTGAACGATTTAGAAGTGTTTTGAAGGCCCTAGGCCGTATCATCTAGGAGCTATTGAACTTGACAGCATTTGTCAGCTGTACGTTTTTCTCAATAATCGGCAGAAATACCTCATTGAAAATATTCGTGTAAAATCGCACGAGGTCATGACGCGCGAAACATAGGCTCTGCGTCTTGCGCCCATGGTTTGTGAACGATTTAGAAGTGTTTTGAAGGCCCTAGGCCATATCATCTAGGAGCTATTGATCTTGAAAGCATTTGCCAGCTGTATGTTTTTCTCAATAATCAGCAGAAATACCTCATTGAAAATATACGTGTAAAATCGCACGAGGTCATGACGCGCGAAGCATAGGCTCTTCGTCTTGCGGCCGTGGTTTGTGAACATTTTAGAAGTGGTTTGAAGGCCCTAGGCCCTTACATCTAGAAGCAATTGAACTTGAAAGCATTTGCCAGCTGTACGTTTTTCTCAATAATCGGCAGAAATACCTCATTGATAATATTCGTGTAAAATCGCACAAGGTCATGACGCGCGAACCATTGGCTCTGCATCTTGTGCCCGTGGTTTGTGAACAATTTAGAAGTGATTTGAAGGCCCTAGGCCCTATCATCGAGGAGCTATTGATCTTGAAAGCATTTGCCAGCTGTATGTTTTTCTCAATAATCGGCAGAAATACCTCATTGAAAATATTCGTGTAAAATCGCACAAGGTCATGACGCGCGAAACATTGGCTCTGCGTCTTGTGCCCGTGGTTTGTGAACAATTTAGAAGTGATTTGAAGGGCCTAGGCCCTATCATCTAGGAGCTATTGATCTTGAAAGCATTTGCCTGCTGTATGTTTTTCTCAAAAATCCACGTATATACCTCATTGATAATATTTGTGTAAAATCGCACGAGGTCATGACGCGCGAAACATAAGCTCTGCGTCTTGCGCCCCTGGTTTGTGAACAATTTAGAAGTGTTTTGAAGGCCCTAGGTCGTATCATCTAGGAGCTATTGATCTTGAAAGCATTTGCCAGCTGTACGTTTTTCTCAATATTTGGCAGAAATACCTCATTGAAAATATTAGTGTAAAATCGCACGAGGTCATGACGCGCGAAGCATAGGCTCTTCGTATTGCGGCCGTGGTTTGTAAACATTTTAGAAGTGGTTTGAAGGCCCTAGGCCCTATCATCTAGGAGCTATTGATCTTGAAAGCATTTGCCAGCTGTATGTTTTTCTCAAAAATCTGCGGACATACCTCATTGAAAATTTTCGTGTAAAATCGCACGAGGTCATGACGCGCGAAACATTGGCTCTGCCTCTTGTGCCCGTGGTTTGTGAACAATTTAGAAGTGATTTGAAGGCCCTACGCCCTATCATCTAGGAGCTATTGATCTTGAAAGCATTTGCCAGCTGTATGTTTTTCTCAAAAATCCACGTATATACCTCACTGAAAATATTCGTGTAAAATCGCACGAGGTCATGACGCGCGAAACATAGGCTCTGCGTCTTGCGCCCGTGGTTTGTGAATTATTTAGAAGTGGTTTGAAGGCCCTAGGCCCTAACATCTAGGAGCTATTGATCTTGGAAGCATTTGCCAGCTGTACGTTTTTCTCAATAATCGGCAGAAATACCTCATTGATAATATTCGTGTAAAATCGCACGAGGTCATGACGCGCGAACCATTGGCTCTGCGTCTTGTTCCCGTGGTTTGTGAACAATTTAGAAGTGATTTGAAGGCCCTACGCCCTATCATCTAGGAGCTATTGATCTTGAAAGCATTTGCCAGCTGTATGTTTTTCTCAAAAATCCACGTATATACCTCATTGAAAATATTTGTGTAAAATCGCACAAGGTCATGACGCGCGAAACATAGGCTCTTCGTCTTGCGGCCGTGGTTTGTGAACATTTTAGAAGTGGTTTGAAGGCCCTAGGCCCTAACATCTAGGAGCTATTGATCTTGGAAGCATTTGCCAGCTGTATGTTTTTCTCAATAATCGGCAGAAATACCTCATTGATAATATTCGTGTAAAATCGCACGAGGTCATGACGCGCGAACCATTGGCTCTGCGTCTTGTGCCCGTGGTTTGTGAACAATTTAGAAGTGATTTGAAGGCCCTAGGCCCTATCATCTAGGAGCTATTGATCTTGAAAGCATTTGCCAGCTGTATGTTTTTCTCAATAATCGGCAGAAATACCTCATTGAAAATATTCGTGTAAAATCGCACGAGGTCATGACGCGCGAAACTTTGGCTCTGCCTCTTGTGCCCGTGGTTTGTGAACAATTTAGAAGTGATTTGAAGGCCCTACGCCCTATCATCTAGGAGCTATTGATCTTGAAAGCATTTGCCAGCTGTATGTTTTTCTCAATAATCGGCAGAAATACCTCATTGAAAATATTCGTGTAAAATCGCACGAGGTCATGACGCGCGAAACATTGGCTCTGCCTCTTGTGCCCGTGGTTTGAGAACAATTTAGAAGTGATTTGAAGGCCCTAGGCCCTATCATCTAGGAGCTATTGATCTTGAAAGCATTTGCCAGCTGTATGTTTTTCTCAATAATCGGCAGAAATACCTCATTGAAAATATTCGTGTAAAATCGTACGAGGTCATGACGCGCGAAACATTGGCTCTGCCTCTTGTGCCCGTGGTTTGTGAACAATTTAGAAGTGATTTGAAGGCCCTAGGCCCTATCATCTAGGAGCTATTGATCTTGAAAGCATTTGCCAGCTGTATGTTTTTCTTAATAATCGGCAGAAATACCTCATTGAAAATATTCGTGTAAAATCGCACGAGGTCATGACGCGCGAAACATTGGCTCTGCGTCTTGTGCCCGTGGTTTGAGAACAATTTAGAAGTGATTTGAAGGCCCTACGCCCTATCATCTAGGAGCTATTGATCTTGAAAGCATTTGCCAGCTGTATGTTTTTCTCAAAAATCCACGTATATACCTCATTGAAAATATTCGTGTAAAATCGCACGAGGTCATGACGCGCGAAACATAGGCTCTGCGTCTTGCCCCCCTGGTTTGTGAACAATTTAGAAGTGTTTTGAAGGCCCTAGGCCGTATCATCTAGGAGCTATTGAACTTGAAAGCATTTGGCAGCTGTACGTTTTTCTCAATAATCGGCAGAAATACCTCATTGAAAATATTTGTGTAAAATCGCACGAGGTCATGACGCGCGAAGCATAGGCTCTGCGTCTTGCATCGGTGGTTTGTGAACAATTTAGAAGTGTTTTGAAGGCCCTAGGCCGTATCATCTAGGAGCTATTGAACTTGAAAGCATTTGTCAGCTGTACGTTTTTTTCAATAATCGGCAGAAATACCTCATTGAATATATTCGTGTAAAATCGCACGAGGTCATGACCTGCGAAGCATAGGCTCTTCGTCTTGCCGCCGTGGTTTGTGAACATTTTAGAAGTGGTTTGAAGGCCCTAGGCCCTATCATCTAGGAGCTATTGATCTTGAAAGCATTTGCCAGCTGTATGTTTTTCTCAATAATCGGCAGAATTACCTCATTGAATATATTCGTGTAAAATCGCACGAGGTCATGACGCCCGAAACATAGGCTCTGCGTTTTGCGCCCGTGGTTTGTGAACGATTTAGAAGTGTTTTGAAGGCCCTAGGCTGTATCATCTAGGAGCTATTGAACTTGAAAGCATTTGGCAGCTGTGCGTTTTTCTCAATAATCGGCAGAAATACCTCATTGATTATATTCGTGTAAAATCGCACGAGGTCATGACGCGCGAAGCATAGGCTCTTCGTCTTGCCGCCGTGGTTTGTGAACATTTTAGAAGTGGTTTGAAGGCCCTAGGTCCTATCATCTATGAGCTATTGATCTTGAAAGCATTTGCCAGCTGTACGTTTTTCTCAATAATCGGCAGAAATACCTCTTTGAAAATATTCGTGTAAAATCGCACAAGGTCATGACGCGTGAATCATAGGCTCTTCGTCTTGCGGCCGTGGTTTATGAACATTTTAGAAGTGGTTTGAAGGCCCTAGGCCCTATCATCTAGGAGCTATTGATCTTGAAAGCATTTGCCAGCTGTATGTTTTTCTCAATAATCGGCAGAATTACCTCATTGAAAATATTTGTGTAAAATCGCACGAGGTCATGACGCGCGAAACATAGGCTCTGCGTCTTGCTCCCGTGGTTTGTGAAAAATTTAGAAGTGATTTGAAGGCCCTAGGCCGTATCATCTAGGAGCTATTGATCTTGAAAGCATTTGCCAGCTGTATGTTTTTCTCAAATATCTGCGGACATACCTCATTGAAAATATTCGTGTAAAATCGCACGAGGTCATGACGCGCGAAACATAGGCTCTGCGTCTTGCGCCCGTGGTTTGTGAACTATTTAGAAGTGTTTTGAAGGCCCTAGGCCCTATCATCTAGGAGCTATTGATCTTGAAAGCATTTGGCAGCTGTACGTTTTTCTCAATAATCGGCAGAAATACCTCTTTGAATATATTCGTGTAAAATCGCACGAGGTCATGACCCGCGAAGCATAGGCTCTTCGTCTTGCGGCCGTGGTTTGTGAACATTTTAGAAGTGGTTTGAAGGCCCTAGGCCCTATCATCTAGGAGCTATTGATCTTGAAAGCATTTGCCAGCTGTATGTTTTTCTCAATAATCCGCAGATATACCTCATTGAAAATATTTGTGTAAAATCGCACGAGGTCATGACGCGCGAAACATTTGCTCTGCGTCTTGCGCCCGTGGTTAGTGAACAATTTAGAAGTGATTTGAAGGCCCTAGGCCCTATCATCTTGGAGCTATTGATCTTGAAAGCATTTGCCAGCTGTACGTTTTTCTCAATAATCGGCAGAAATACCTCTTTGAAAATATTCGTGGAAAATCGCACGAGGTCATGACGCGCGAAACATAGGCTCTGCGTCTTGCGCCCGTGGTTTGTGAACAATTTAGAAGTGTTTTGAAGGCCCTAGGCCGTATCATCTAGGAGCTATTGATCTTGAAAGCATTTGCCAGCTGTATGTTTTTCTCAAAAATCCACGTATATACCTCATTGAAAATATTCGTGTAAAATCGCACGAGGTCATGACGCGCGAAACATAGGCTCTGCGTCTTGCGCCCCTGGTTTGTGAACAATTTAGAAGTGTTTTGAAGGCCCTAGGCCGTATCATCTAGGAGCTATTGAACTTGAAAGCATTTGGCAGCTGTACATTTTTCTCAATAATCGCCAGAAATACCTCATTGAAAATATTCGTGTAAAATCGCACGAGGTCATGACGCGCGAAACATAGGCTCTGCGTCTTGCGCCCGTGGTTTGTGAACAATTTAGAAGTGTTTTTAAGGCCCTAGGCCGTATCATCTAGGAGCTATTGAACTTGAAAGCATTTGGCAGCTGTACGTTTTTCTCAATAATCAGTAGAAATACCTCATTGAAAATATTCGTGTAAAATCGCACGAGGTCATGACGCGCGAAGCATAGGCTCTTCGTTTTGCCGCCGTGGTTTGTGAACATTTTAGAAGTGGTTTGAAGGCCCTAGGCCCTAACATCTAGGAGCAATTGAACTTGAAAGCATTTGCCAGCTGTACGTTTTTCTCAATAATCGGCAGAAATACCTCATTGAAAATATTCGTGTAAAATCGCACTAGGTCATGACGCGCGAAACATTGGCTCTGCCTCTTGTGCCCGTGGTTTGAGAACAATTTAGAAGTGATTTGAAGGCCCTAGGCCCTATCATCTAGGAGCTATTGATCTTGAAAGCATTTGCCAGCTGTATGTTTTTCTCAATAATCGGCAGAAATACCTCATTGAAAATATTCGTGTAAAATCGCACGAGGTCATGACGCGCGAAACATTGGCTCTGCCTCTTGTGCCCGTGGTTTGTGAACAATTTAGAAGTGATTTGAAGGCCCTACGCCCTATCTTCTAGGAGCTATTGATCTTGAATGCATTTGCCAGCTGTATGTTTTTCTCAATAATCGGCAGAAATACCTCATTGAAAATATTCGTGTAAAATCGCACGAGGTCATGACGCGCGAAACATTGGCTCTGCCTCTTGTGCCCGTGGTTTGAGAACAATTTAGAAGTGATTTGAAGGCCCTAGGCCCTATCATCTAGGAGCTATTGATCTTGAAAGCATTTGCCAGCTGTATGTTTTTCTCAATAATCGGCAGAAATACCTCTTTGAAAATATTCGTGTAAAATCGCACGAGGTCATGACGCGCGAAACATAGGCTCTGCGTCTTGCGCCCGTGGTTTGTGAACAATTTAGAAGTGTTTTGAAGGCCCTAGGCCGTATCATCTAGGAGCTATTGATCTTGAAAGCATTTGCCAGCTGTATGTTTTTCTCAATAATCGGCAGAAATACCTCATTGAAAATATTCGTGTAAAATCGCACGAGGTCATGACGCGCGAAACATTGGCTCTGCCTCTTGTGCCCGTGGTTTGAGAACAATTTAGAAGTGATTTGAAGGCCCTAGGCCCTATCATCTAGGAGCTATTGATCTTGAAAGCATTTGCCAGCTGTATGTTTTTCTCAATAATCGGCAGAAATTCCTCATTGAAAATATTCGTGTAAAATCGCACGAGGTCATGACGCGCGAAACATAGGCTCTGCCTCTTGTGCCCGTGGTTTGTGAACAATTTAGAAGTGATTTGAAGGCCCTAGGCCCTATCATCTAGGAGCTATTGAACTTGAAAGCATTTGGCAGCTGTACGTTTTTCTCAATAATCGGCAGAAATACCTCATTGAAAATATTTGTGTAAAATCGCACGAGGTCATGACGCGCGAAACATTGGCTCTGCCTCTTGTGCCCGTGGTTTGTGAACAATTTAGAAGTGATTTGAAGGCCCTACGCCCTATCATCTAGGAGCTATTGATCTTGAAAACATTTGCCAGCTGTATGTTTTTCTCAATAATCGGCAGAAATACCTCATTGAAAATATTCGTGTAAAATCGCACGAAGTCATGACGCGCGAAACATTGGCTCTGCCTCTTGTGCCCGTGGTTTGAGAACAATTTAGAAGTGATTTGAAGGCCCTAGGCCCTATCATCTAGGAGCTATTGATCTTGAAAGCATTTGCCAGCTGTATGTTTTTCTCAATAATCCGCAGATATACCTCATTGAAAATATTTGTGTAAAATCGCACGAGGTCATGACGCGCGAAACATTTGCTCTGCGTCTTGCGCCCGTGGTTAGTGAACAATTTAGAAGTGATTTGAAGGCCCTAGGCCCTATCATCTTGGAGCTATTGATTTTGAAAGCATTTGCCAGCTGTACGTTTTTCTCAATAATCGGCAGAAATACCTCTTTGAAAATATTCGTGTAAAATCGCACGAGGTCATGACGCGCGAAACATTGGCTCTGCCTCTTGTGCCCGTGGTTTGTGAACAATTTAGAAGTGATTTGAAGGCCCTAGGCCCTATCATCTAGGAGCTATTGAACTTGAAAGCATTTGGCAGCTGTACGTTTTTCTCAATAATCGGCAGAAATACCTCATTGAAAATATTTGTGTAAAATCGCACGAGGTCATGACGCGCGAAACATTGGCTCTGCCTCTTGTGCCCGTGGTTTGTGAACAATTTAGAAGTGATTTGAAGGCCCTACGCCCTATCATCTAGGAGCTATTGATCTTGAAAGCATTTGCCAGCTGTATGTTTTTCTCAATAATCGGCAGAAATACCTCATTGAAAATATTCGTGTAAAATCGCACGAGGTCATGACGCGCGAAACATTGGCTCTGCCTCTTGTGCCCGTGGTTTGAGAACAATTTAGAAGTGATTTGAAGGCCCTAGGCCCTATCATCTAGGAGCTATTGATCTTGAAAGCATTTGCCAGCTGTATGTTTTTCTCAATAATCCGCAGATATACCTCATTGAAAATATTCGTGTAAAATCGCACGAGGTCATGACGCGCGAAACATAGGCTCTGCGTCTTGCGCCCCTGGTTTGTGAACAATTTAGAAGTGTTTTGAAGGCCCTAGGCCGTATCATCTAGGAGCTATTGAACTTGAAAGCATTTGCCAGCTGTATGTTTTTCTCAAAAATCCACGTATATACCTCATTGAAAATATTCGTGTAAAATCGCACGAGGTCATGACGCGCGAAACATAGGCTCTGCGTCTTGCGCCCCTGGTTTGTGAACAATTTAGAAGTGTTTTGAAGGCCCTAGGCCGTATCATCTAGGAGCTATTGAACTTGAAAGCATTTGGCAGCTGTACGTTTTTCTCAATAATCAGCAGAATTACCTCATTGAAAATATTCGTGTAAAATCGCACGAGGTCATGACGCGCGAAGCATAGGCTCTTCGTTTTGCGGCCGTGGTTTGTGAACATTTTAGAAGTGGTTTGAAGGCCCTAGGCCCTAACATCTAGGAGCAATTGAACTTGAAAGCATTTGCCAGCTGTACGTTTTTCTCAATAATCGGCAGAAATACCTCATTGAAAATATTCGTGTAAAATCGCACTAGGTCATGACGCGCGAAACATTGGCTCTGCCTCTTGTGCCCGTGGTTTGAGAACAATTTAGAAGTGATTTGAAGGCCCTAGGCCCTATCATCTAGGAGCTATTGATCTTGAAAGCATTTGCCAGCTGTATGTTTTTCTCAATAATCGGCAGAAATACCTCATTGAAAATATTCGTGTAAAATCGCACGAGGTCATGACGCGCGAAACATTGGCTCTGCCTCTTGTGCCCGTGGTTTGTGAACAATTTAGAAGTGATTTGAAGGCCCTACGCCCTATCATCTAGGAGCTATTGATCTTGAAAGCATTTGCCAGCTGTATGTTTTTCTCAATAATCGGCAGAAATACCTCATTGAAAATATTCGTGTAAAATCGCACGAGGTCATGACGCGCGAAACATTGGCTCTGCCTCTTGTGCCCGTGGTTTGAGAACAATTTAGAAGTGTTTTGAAGGCCCTAGGCCGTATCATCTAGGAGCTATTGATCTTGAAAGCATTTGCCAGCTGTATGTTTTTCTCAATAATCGGCAGAAATACCTCATTGAAAATATTTGTGTAAAATCGCACGAGGTCATGACGCGCGAAGCATAGGCTCTGCGTCTTGCACCGGTGGTTTGTGAACAATTTAGAAGTGTTTTGAAGGCCCTAGGCCGTATCATCTAGGAGCTATTGAACTTGAAACCATTTGTCAGCTGTACGTTTTTTTCAATAATCGGCAGAAATACCTCATTGAATATATTCGTGTAAAATCGCACGAGGTCATGACCTGCGAAGCATAGGCTCTTCGTCTTGCCGCCGTGGTTTGTGAACATTTTAGAAGTGGTTTGAAGGCCCTAGGCCCTATCATCTAAGAGCTATTGATCTTGAAAGCATTTGCCAGCTGTATGTTTTTCTCAAAAATCTGCGGACATACCTCATTGAAAATTTTCGTGTAAAATCGCACGAGGTCATGACGCGCGAAACATTGGCTCTGCGTCTTGTGCCCGTGGTTTGAGAACAATTTAGAAGAGATTTGAAGGCCCTAGGCCCTATCATCTAGGAGCTATTGATCTTGAAAGCATTTGCCAGCTGTATGTTTTTCTCAATAATCGGCAGAATTACCTCATTGAATATATTCGTGTAAAATCGCACGAGGTCATGACGCCCGAAACATAGGCTCTGCGTTTTGCGCCCGTGGTTTGTGAACGATTTAGAAGTGTTTTGAAGGCCCTAGGCTGTATCATCTAGGAGCTATTGAACTTGAAAGCATTTGGCAGCTGTATGTTTTTCTCAATAATCGGCAGAAATACCTCATTGATTATATTCGTGTAAAATCGCACGAGGTCATGACGCGCGAAGCATAGGCTCTTCGTCTTGCCGCCGTGGTTTGTGAACATTTTAGAAGTGGTTTGAAGGCCCTAGGTCCTATCATCTATGAGCTATTGATCTTGAAAGCATTTGCCAGCTGTACGTTTTTCTCAATAATCGGCAGAAATACCTCTTTGAAAATATTCGTGTAAAATCGCACAAGGTCATGACGCGTGAATCATAGGCTCTTCGTCTTGCGGCCGTGGTTTATGAACATTTTAGAAGTGGTTTGAAGGCCCTAGGCCCTATCATCTAGGAGCTATTGATCTTGAAAGCATTTGCCAGCTGTATGTTTTTCTCAATAATCGGCAGAATTACCTCATTGAAAATATTTGTGTAAAATCGCACGAGGTCATGACGCGCGAAACATAGGCTCTGCGTCTTGCTCCCGTGGTTTGTGAACAATTTAGAAGTGATTTGAAGGCCCTAGGCCGTATCATCTAGGAGCTATTGATCTTGAAAGCATTTGCCAGCTGTATGTTTTTCTCAAAAATCCACGTATATACCTCATTGAAAATATTAGTGTAAAATCGCACGAGGTCATGACGCGCGAAACATAGGCTCTGCGTCTTGTGCCCGTGGTTTGTGAAATATTTAGAAGTGGTTTGAAGGCCCTAGGCCCTAACATCTAGGAGCTATTGATCTTGAAAGCATTTGCCAGCTGTATGTTTTTCTCAATAATCCGCAGAATTACCTCATTGAAAATATTCGTGTAAAATCGCACGAGGTCATGACGCGTGAAACATAGGCTCTGCGTCTTGCGCCCGTGGTTTGTGAACAATTTAGAAGTGTTTTGAAGGCCCTAGGCCGTATCATCTAGGAGCTGTTGATCTTGAAAGCATTTGCCAGCTGTATGTTTTTCTCAATAATCGGCAGAAATACCTCATTGAAAATATTCGTGTAAAATCGCACGAGGTCATGACGCGCGAAGCATAGGCTCTGCGTCTTGCGCCCGTGGTTTGTGAACGATTTAGAAGTGTTTTGAAGGCCCTAGGCCGTATCATCTAGGAGCTATTGAACTTGAAAGCATTTGGCAGCTGTACGTGTTTCTCAATAATCGGCAGAAATACCTCATTGAAAATATTCGTGTAAAATCGCACGAGGTCATGACGCGCGACTCATTGGCTCTGCGTCTTGTGCCCGTGGTTTGAGAACAATTTAGAAGGGATTTGAAGGCCCTAGGCCCTATCATCTAGGAGCTATTGATCTTGAAAGCATTTGCCAGCTGTATGTTTTTCTCAATAATCGGCAGAAATACCTCATTGAATATATTTGTGTAATATCGCACGAGGTCATGACGCGCGAAACATAGGCTCTGCGTCTTGCGCCCGTGGATTGCGAAATATTTAGAAGTGGTTTGAAGGCCCTAGGCCCTAACATCTAGGAGCTATTGATCTTGAAAGCATTTGCCAGCTGTACGTTTTTCTCAATAATCGGCAGAAATACCTCATTGATAATATTCGTGTAAAATCGTACGAGGTCATGACGCGCGAACCATTGGCTCTGCGTCTTGTGCCCGTGGTTTGTGAACAATTTAGAAGTGATTTGAAGGCCCTAGGCCCTTTTATCTAGGAGTTATTGATCTTGAAAGCATTTGCCAGCTGTATGTTTTTCTCAATAATCGGCAGAAATACCTCATTGAAAATATTTGTGTAAAATCGCACGAGGTCATGACGCGCGAACCATAGGCTCTGCGTCTTGTGCCCGTGGTTTGTGAACAATTTAGAAGTGATTTGAAGGCCCTACGCCCTATCATCTAGGAGCTATTGATCTTGAAAGCATTTGCCAGCTGTATGTTTTTCTCAAAAATCCACGTATATACCTCATTGAAAATATTCGTGTAAAATCGCACGAGGTCATGACGCGCGAAACATAGGCTCTGCGTCTTGCGCCCGTGGTTTGTGAAATATTTAGAAGTGGTTTGAAGGCCCTAGGCCCTAACATCTAGGAGCTATTGATCTTGGAAGCCATTGCCAGCTGTACGTTTTTCTCAATAATCGGCAGAAATACCTCATTGATAATATTCGTGTAAAATCGCACGAGGTCGTGACGCGCGACTCATTGGCTCTGCGTCTTGTGCTTGTGGTTTGAGAACAATTTAGAAGGGATTTGAAGGCCCTAGGCCCTATCATCTTGGAGCTATTGATCTTGAAAGCATTTGCCAGCTGTATGTTTTTCTCAATAATCGGCAGATATACCCCATTGATAATATTCGTGTAAAATCGCACGAGGTCATGAGGTGCGAATCATAAGATCTGCGTCTTGCGCCCGTGGTTTGTGAACGATTTTGAAGTGTTTTGAAGGCCCTAGGCCGTATCATCTAGGAGCTATTGAACTTGACAGCATTTGGCAGCTGTACGTTTTTCTCAATAATCGGCAGAAATACCTCATTAAAAATATTCGTGTAAAATCGCACGAGTTCATGACGCGCAAAGCATAGGCTCTTTCTCTTGCGGCCGTGGTTTGTGAACATTTTAGAAGTGGTTTGAAGGCCCTAGGCCCTATCATCTAGGAGCTATTGATCTTGAAAGCATTTGCCAGCTGTACGTTTTTCACAATAATCGGCAGAAATACCTCTTTGAAAATATTCGTGTAAAATCGCATGAGGTCATGACGCGCGAAACATAGGCTCTGCGTCTTGCGCCCGTGGTTTCTGAACATTTTAGAAGTGGTTTGAAGGCCCTAGGCCCTATCATCTAGGAGCTATTGAACTTGAAAGCATTTGCCAGCTGTACGTTTTTCTCAATAATCGGCAGAAATACCTCTTTGAAAATATTCGTGTAAAATCGCACGAGGTCATGACGCGCGAAACATAGGCTCTGCGTCTTGCGCCCGTGGATTGTGAATGATTTAGATGTGTTTTGAAGGCCCTAGGCCGTATCATCTAGGAGCTATTGAACTTGAAAGCATTTGGCAGCTGTACGTTTTTCTCAATAATCGGCAGAAATACCTCATTGATAATATTAGTGTAAAATCGCACGAGGTCATGACGCGCGACTCATTGGCTCTGCGTCTTGTGCCCGTGGTTTGAGAACAATTTAGAAGTGGTTTTAAGGCCCTAGGCCCTATCATCTAGGAGCAATTGATTTTGAAAGCATTTGCCAGCTGTATGATTTTCTCAGAAATCCGCGGATATACCTCATTGAAAATATTCGTGTAAAATCGCACGAGGTCATGACGCGCGAAACATTGGCTCTGCTTCTTGTGCCCGTGGATTGTGAACAATTTAGAAGTGATTTGAAGGCCCTAGGCCGTATCATCTAGGAGCTATTGATCTTGAAAGCATTTGCCAGCTGTATGTTTTTCTCAATAATCGGCAGAAATACCTCTTTGAAAATATTCGTGTAAAATCTCACGAGGTCATGACGCGCGAAGCATAGGCTCTTCGTCTTGCGGTCGTGGTTTGTGAACATTTTAGAAGTGGTTTGAAGGCCCTAGGCCCTATCATCTAGGAGCAATTGATCTTGAAAGCATTTGCCAGCTGTATTTTTTTTTCTTAAATCTGCGGACATACCTCAATAAAAATATTCGTGTAAAATCGCACGAGGTCATGACGCGCGAAGCATAGGCTCTTCCTCTTGCGGCCGTGGTTTGTGAACATTTTAGAAGTAGTTTGATGGCCCTAGGCCCTATCATCTAGAAGCTATTGTTCTTGAAAGCATTTGCCAGCTGTACGTTTTTCTCAATAATCGGCAGAAATACCTCTTTGACAATATTCGTGTAAAATCGCACGAGGTCATGACCCGCGAAGCATAGGCTCTTCGTCTTGCGGCCGTGGTTTGTGAACATTTTAGAAGTGGTTTGAAGGCCCTAGGCCCTATCATCTAGGAGCTATTGATCTTGAAAGCATTTGCCAGCTGTATGTTTTTCTCAAAAATCTGCGGACATACCTCATTGAAAATTTTCGTGTAAAATCGCACGAGGTCATGACGCGCGAAACATTGGCTCTGCGTCTTGTGCCCGTGGTTTGAGAACAATTTAGAAGAGATTTGAAGGCCCTAGGCCCTATCATCTAGGAGCTATTGATCTTGAAAGCATTTGCCAGCTGTATGTTTTTCTCAATAATCGGCAGAATTACCTCATTGAATATATTCGTGTAAAATCGCACGAGGTCATGACGCCCGAAACATAGGCTCTGCGTTTTGCGCCCGTGGTTTGTGAACGATTTAGAAGTGTTTTGAAGGCCCTAGGCTGTATCATCTAGGAGCTATTGAACTTGAAAGCATTTGGCAGCTGTATGTTTTTCTCAATAATCGGCAGAAATACCTCATTGATTATATTCGTGTAAAATCGCACGAGGTCATGACGCGCGAAGCATAGGCTCTTCGTCTTGCCGCCGTGGTTTGTGAACATTTTAGAAGTGGTTTGAAGGCCCTAGGTCCTATCATCTATGAGCTATTGATCTTGAAAGCATTTGCCAGCTGTACGTTTTTCTCAATAATCGGCAGAAATACCTCTTTGAAAATATTCGTGTAAAATCGCACAAGGTCATGACGCGTGAATCATAGGCTCTTCGTCTTGCGGCCGTGGTTTATGAACATTTTAGAAGTGGTTTGAAGGCCCTAGGCCCTATCATCTAGGAGCTATTGATCTTGAAAGCATTTGCCAGCTGTATGTTTTTCTCAATAATCGGCAGAATTACCTCATTGAAAATATTTGTGTAAAATCGCACGAGGTCATGACGCGCGAAACATAGGCTCTGCGTCTTGCTCCCGTGGTTTGTGAACAATTTAGAAGTGATTTGAAGGCCCTAGGCCGTATCATCTAGGAGCTATTGATCTTGAAAGCATTTGCCAGCTGTATGTTTTTCTCAATAATCGGCAGAAATACCCCATTTATAATATTCGTGTAAAATCGCACGAGGTCATGAGGCGCGAAACATAGGATCTGCGTCTTGCGCCCGTGGTTTGTGAACGATTTAGAAGTGTTTTGAAGGCCCTAGGCCGTATCATCTAGGAGCTATTGAACTTGACAGCATTTGGCAGCTGTACGTTTTTCTCAATAATCGGCAGAAATACCTCATTGAAAATATTCGTGTAAAATCGCACGAGGTCATGACGCGCGAAGCATAGGCTCATCCTCTTGCGGCCGTGGTTTGTGAACATTTTAGAAGTGGTTTGAAGGCCCTAGGCCCTATCATCTAGGAGCTATTGTTCTTGATAGCATTTGCCAGCTGTACGTTTTTCTCAATAATCGGCAGAAATACCTCTTTGAAAATATTCGTGTAAAATCGCACGAGGTCATGACGCGTGAATCATAGGCTCCTCGTCTTGCGGCCCTGATTTATGAACATTTTAGAAGTGGTTTGAAGGCCCTAGGCCGTATCATCTAGGAGCTATTGATCTTGAAAGCATTTGCCAGCTGTATGTTTTTCTCAATAATCGGCAGAAATACCTCATTGAAAATATTCGTGTAAAATCGCACGAGGTCATGACGCGTGAAACATAGGCTCTGCGTCTTGCGCCCGTGGTTTGTGAACGATTCAGAAGTGATTTGAAGGCCCTACGCCCTATCATCTAGGAGCTATTGATCTTGAAAGCATTTGCCAGCTGTATGTTTTTCTCAAAAATCCACGTGTATACCTCATTGAAAATATTCGTGTAAAATCGCACGAGGTCATGACGCGCGAAACATAGGATCTGCGTCTTGCGCCCGTGGTTTGTGAACGATTTAGAAGTGTTTTGAAGGCCCTAGGCCGTATCATCTAGGACCTATTGATCTTGAAAGCATTTGGCAGCTGTACGTTTTTCTCAATAATCGGCAGAAATACCTCATTGAAAATATTCGTGTAAAATAGCACGAGGTCATGACGCGCGACTCATTGGCTCTGCGTCTTGTGCCCGTGGTTTGAGAACAATTTAGAAGGGATTTGAAGGCCCTAGGCCCTATCATCTAGGAGCTATTGATCTTGAAAGCATTTGCCAGCTGTATGTTTTTCTCAATAATCGGCAGAAATACCTCATTGAAAATATTCGTGTAAAATCGCACGAGGTCATGACGCGCGAAACATAGGCTCTGCGTCTTGCGCCCGTGGTTTGTGAACGATTTAGAAGTGTTTTAAAGGCCCTAGGCCGTATCATCTAGGAGCTATTGAACTTGACAGCATTTGGCAGCTGTACGTTTTTCTCAATAATCGGCAGAAATACCTCATTGAAAATATTCGTGTAAAATCGCACGAGGTCATGACGCGCGAAGCATAGGCTCTTCCTCTTGCGGCCGTGGTTTGTGAACATTTTAGAAGTGGTTTGAAGGCCCTTGGCCCTATCATCTAGGAGCTATTGATCTTGAAAGCATTTGCCAGCTGTACGTTTTTTCAATAATCAGCAGAAATACCTCATTGATAATATTCGTGTAAAATCGCACGAGGTCATGACGCGCGAAGCATAGGCTCTTCGTCTTGCGGCCGTGGTTTGTGAACATTTTAGAAGTGGTTTGAGGGCCCTAGGCCGTATCATCTAGGAGCTATTGATCTTGAAAGCATTTGCCAGCTGTATGTTTTTCTCAATTATCGGCAGAAATACCTCATTGATAATATTCGTGTAAAATCGCACAAGGTCATGACGCGCGAACCATTGGCTCTGCATCTTGTGCCCGTGGTATGTGAACAATTTAGAAGTGATTTGAAGGCCCTAGGTCCTATCATCGAGGAGCTATTGATCTTGAAAGCATTTGCCAGCTGTATGTTTTTCTCAATAATCGGCAGAAATACCTCATTGAAAATATTCGTGTAAAATCGCACGAGGTCATGACGCGCGAAACATTGGCTCTGCGTCTTGTGCCCGTGGTTTGTAAACAATTTAGAAGTGATTTGAAGGCCCTAGGCCCTATCATCTAGGAGCTATTGATCTTGAAAGCATTTGCCAGCTGTATGTTTTTCTGAATAATCGGCAGAAATACCTCATTGAAAATATTCGTGTAAAATCGCACGAGATCATGACGCGCGAAACATAGGCTCTGCGTCTTGCGCCCGTGGTTTGTGAACGATTTAGAAGTGTTTTGAAGGCCCTAGGCTGTATCATCTAGGAGCTATTGAACTTGAAAGCATTTGGCAGCTGTACGTTTTTCTCAATAATCGGCAGGAATACCTCATTGAAAATATTCCTGTAAAATCGCACGAGGTCATGACGCGCGAAGCATAGGCTCTTACTCTTGCGGCCGTGGTTTGTGAACATTTTAGAAGTGGTTTGAATGCCCTAGGCCCTATCATCTAGGAGCTATTGTTCTTGATAGCATTTGCCAGCTGTACGTTTTTCTCAATAATCGGCAGAAATACCTCTTTGAAAATATTTGTGTAAAATCGCACGAGGTCATGACGCGTGAATCATAGGCTCCTCGTCTTGCGGCCCTGGTTTATGAACATTTTAGAAGTGGTTTGAAGGCCCTAGGCCGTATCATCTAGGAGCTATTGATCTTGAAAGCATTTGCCAGCTGTATGTTTTTCTCAATAATCGGCAGAAATACCTCATTGAAAATATTCGTGTAAAATCGCACGAGGTCATGACGCGCGAAACATAGGCTCTGCGTCTTGCGCCCGTGGTTTGTGAACGATTTAGAAGTGTTTTGAAGGCCCTAGGCCGTATCATCTAGGACCTATTGATCTTGAAAGCATTTGGCAGCTGTACGTTTTTCTCAATAATCGGCAGAAATACCTCATTGAAAATATTCGTGTAAAATCGCACGAGGTCATGAAGCGCGACTCATTGGCTCTGCGTCTTGTGCCCGTGGTTTGAGAACAATTTAGAAGGGATTTGAAGGCCCTAGGCCCTATCATCTAGGAGCTATTGATCTTGAAAGCATTTGCCAGCTGTATGTTTTTCTCAATAATCGGCAGAAATACCTCATTGAAAATATTCGTGTAAAATCGCACGAGTTCATGACGCGCAAAGCATAGGCTCTTTCTCTTGCGGCCGTGGTTTGTGAACATTTTAGAAGTGGTTTGAAGGCCCTAGGCCCTATCATCTAGGAGCTATTGATCTTGAAAGCATTTGCCAGCTGTACGTTTTTCACAATAATCGGCAGAAATACCTCTTTGAAAATATTCGTGTAAAATCGCATGAGGTCATGACGCGCGAAACATAGGCTCTGCGTCTTGCGCCCGTGGTTTCTGAACATTTTAGAAGTGGTTTGAAGGCCCTAGGCCCTATCATCTAGGAGCTATTGAACTTGAAAGCATTTGCCAGCTGTATGTTTTTCTCAATAATCGGCAGAAATACCTCTTTGAAAATATTCGTGTAAAATCGCACGAGGTCATGACGCGCGAAACATAGGCTCTGCGTCTTGCGCCCGTGGATTGTGAATGATTTAGATGTGTTTTGAAGGCCCTAGGCCGTATCATCTAGGAGCTATTGAACTTGAAAGCATTTGGCAGCTGTACGTTTTTCTCAATAATCGGCAGAAATACCTCATTGATAATATTAGTGTAAAATCGCACGAGGTCATGACGCGCGACTCATTGGCTCTGCGTCTTGTGCCCGTGGTTTGAGAACAATTTAGAAGTGGTTTGAAGGCCCTAGGCCCTATCATCTAGGAGCAATTGATTTTGAAAGCATTTGCCAGCTGTATGATTTTCTCAGAAATCCGCGGATATACCTCATTGAAAATATTCGTGTAAAATCGCACGAGGTCATGACGCGCGAAACATTGGCTCTGCTTCTTGTGCCCGTGGATTGTGAACAATTTAGAAGTGATTTGAAGGCCCTAGGCCGTATCATCTAGGAGCTATTGATCTTGAAAGCATTTGCCAGCTGTATGTTTTTCTCAATAATCGGCAGAAATACCTCTTTGAAAATATTCGTGTAAAATCTCACGAGGTCATGACGCGCGAAGCATAGGCTCTTCGTCTTGCGGTCGTGGTTTGTGAACATTTTAGAAGTGGTTTGAAGGCCCTAGGCCCTATCATCTAGGAGCAATTGATCTTGAAAGCATTTGCCAGCTGTATTTTTTTTTCTTAAATCTGCGGACATACCTCAATAAAAATATTCGTGTAAAATCGCACGAGGTCATGACGCGCGAAGCATAGGCTCTTCCTCTTGCGGCCGTGGTTTGTGAACATTTTAGAAGTAGTTTGATGGCCCTAGGCCCTATCATCTAGAAGCTATTGTTCTTGAAAGCATTTGCCAGCTGTACGTTTTTCTCAATAATCGGCAGAAATACCTCTTTGACAATATTCGTGTAAAATCGCACGAGGTCATGACCCGCGAAGCATAGGCTCTTCGTCTTGCGGCCGTGGTTTGTGAACATTTTAGAAGTGGTTTGAAGGCCCTAGGCCCTATCATCTAGGAGCTATTGATCTTGAAAGCATTTGCCAGCTGTATGTTTTTCTCAAAAATCTGCGGACATACCTCATTGAAAATTTTCGTGTAAAATCGCACGAGGTCATGACGCGCGAAACATTGGCTCTGCGTCTTGTGCCCGTGGTTTGAGAACAATTTAGAAGAGATTTGAAGGCCCTAGGCCCTATCATCTAGGAGCTATTGATCTTGAAAGCATTTGCCAGCTGTATGTTTTTCTCAATAATCGGCAGAATTACCTCATTGAATATATTCGTGTAAAATCGCACGAGGTCATGACGCCCGAAACATAGGCTCTGCGTTTTGCGCCCGTGGTTTGTGAACGATTTAGAAGTGTTTTGAAGGCCCTAGGCTGTATCATCTAGGAGCTATTGAACTTGAAAGCATTTGGCAGCTGTATGTTTTTCTCAATAATCGGCAGAAATACCTCATTGATTATATTCGTGTAAAATCGCACGAGGTCATGACGCGCGAAGCATAGGCTCTTCGTCTTGCCGCCGTGGTTTGTGAACATTTTAGAAGTGGTTTGAAGGCCCTAGGTCCTATCATCTATGAGCTATTGATCTTGAAAGCATTTGCCAGCTGTACGTTTTTCTCAATAATCGGCAGAAATACCTCTTTGAAAATATTCGTGTAAAATCGCACAAGGTCATGACGCGTGAATCATAGGCTCTTCGTCTTGCGGCCGTGGTTTATGAACATTTTAGAAGTGGTTTGAAGGCCCTAGGCCCTATCATCTAGGAGCTATTGATCTTGAAAGCATTTGCCAGCTGTATGTTTTTCTCAATAATCGGCAGAATTACCTCATTGAAAATATTTGTGTAAAATCGCACGAGGTCATGACGCGCGAAACATAGGCTCTGCGTCTTGCTCCCGTGGTTTGTGAACAATTTAGAAGTGATTTGAAGGCCCTAGGCCGTATCATCTAGGAGCTATTGATCTTGAAAGCATTTGCCAGCTGTATGTTTTTCTCAATAATCGGCAGAAATACCCCATTTATAATATTCGTGTAAAATCGCACGAGGTCATGAGGCGCGAAACATAGGATCTGCGTCTTGCGCCCGTGGTTTGTGAACGATTTAGAAGTGTTTTGAAGGCCCTAGGCCGTATCATCTAGGAGCTATTGAACTTGACAGCATTTGGCAGCTGTACGTTTTTCTCAATAATCGGCAGAAATACCTCATTGAAAATATTCGTGTAAAATCGCACGAGGTCATGACGCGCGAAGCATAGGCTCATCCTCTTGCGGCCGTGGTTTGTGAACATTTTAGAAGTGGTTTGAAGGCCCTAGGCCCTATCATCTAGGAGCTATTTTTCTTGATAGCATTTGCCAGCTGTACGTTTTTCTCAATAATCGGCAGAAATACCTCTTTGAAAATATTCGTGTAAAATCGCACGAGGTCATGACGCGTGAATCATAGGCTCCTCGTCTTGCGGCCCTGATTTATGAACATTTTAGAAGTGGTTTGAAGGCCCTAGGCCGTATCATCTAGGAGCTATTGATCTTGAAAGCATTTGCCAGCTGTATGTTTTTCTCAATAATCGGCAGAAATACCTCATTGAAAATATTCGTGTAAAATCGCACGAGGTCATGACGCGTGAAACATAGGCTCTGCGTCTTGCGCCCGTGGTTTGTGAACGATTCAGAAGTGATTTGAAGGCCCTACGCCCTATCATCTAGGAGCTATTGATCTTGAAAGCATTTGCCAGCTGTATGTTTTTCTCAAAAATCCACGTGTATACCTCATTGAAAATATTCGTGTAAAATCGCACGAGGTCATGACGCGCGAAACATAGGATCTGCGTCTTGCGCCCGTGGTTTGTGAACGATTTAGAAGTGTTTTGAAGGCCCTAGGCCGTATCATCTAGGACCTATTGATCTTGAAAGCATTTGGCAGCTGTACGTTTTTCTCAATAATCGGCAGAAATACCTCATTGAAAATATTCGTGTAAAATAGCACGAGGTCATGACGCGCGACTCATTGGCTCTGCGTCTTGTGCCCGTGGTTTGAGAACAATTTAGAAGGGATTTGAAGGCCCTAGGCCCTATCATCTAGGAGCTATTGATCTTGAAAGCATTTGCCAGCTGTATGTTTTTCTCAATAATCGGCAGAAATACCTCATTGAAAATATTCGTGTAAAATCGCACGAGGTCATGACGCGCGAAACATAGGCTCTGCGTCTTGCGCCCGTGGTTTGTGAACGATTTAGAAGTGTTTTAAAGGCCCTAGGCCGTATCATCTAGGAGCTATTGAACTTGACAGCATTTGGCAGCTGTACGTTTTTCTCAATAATCGGCAGAAATTCCTCATTGAAAATATTCGTGTAAAATCGCACGAGGTCATGACGCGCGAAGCATAGGCTCTTCCTCTTGCGGCCGTGGTTTGTGAACATTTTAGAAGTGGTTTGAAGGCCCTTGGCCCTATCATCTAGGAGCTATTGATCTTGAAAGCATTTGCCAGCTGTACGTTTTTTCAATAATCAGCAGAAATACCTCATTGATAATATTCGTGTAAAATCGCACGAGGTCATGACGCGCGAAGCATAGGCTCTTCGTCTTGCGGCCGTGGTTTGTGAACATTTTAGAAGTGGTTTGAGGGCCCTAGGCCGTATCATCTAGGAGCTATTGATCTTGAAAGCATTTGCCAGCTGTATGTTTTTCTCAATTATCGGCAGAAATACCTCATTGATAATATTCGTGTAAAATCGCACAAGGTCATGACGCGCGAACCATTGGCTCTGCATCTTGTGCCCGTGGTATGTGAACAATTTAGAAGTGATTTGAAGGCCCTAGGTCCTATCATCGAGGAGCTATTGATCTTGAAAGCATTTGCCAGCTGTATGTTTTTCTCAATAATCGGCAGAAATACCTCATTGAAAATATTCGTGTAAAATCGCACGAGGTCATGACGCGCGAAACATTGGCTCTGCGTCTTGTGCCCGTGGTTTGTAAACAATTTAGAAGTGATTTGAAGGCCCTAGGCCCTATCATCTAGGAGCTATTGATCTTGAAAGCATTTGCCAGCTGTATGTTTTTCTGAATAATCGGCAGAAATACCTCATTGAAAATATTCGTGTAAAATCGCACGAGATCATGACGCGCGAAACATAGGCTCTGCGTCTTGCGCCCGTGGTTTGTGAACGATTTAGAAGTGTTTTGAAGGCCCTAGGCTGTATCATCTAGGAGCTATTGAACTTGAAAGCATTTGGCAGCTGTACGTTTTTCTCAATAATCGGCAGGAATACCTCATTGAAAATATTCCTGTAAAATCGCACGAGGTCATGACGCGCGAAGCATAGGCTCTTACTCTTGCGGCCGTGGTTTGTGAACATTTTAGAAGTGGTTTGAATGCCCTAGGCCCTATCATCTAGGAGCTATTGTTCTTGATAGCATTTGCCAGCTGTACGTTTTTCTCAATAATCGGCAGAAATACCTCTTTGAAAATATTTGTGTAAAATCGCACGAGGTCATGACGCGTGAATCATAGGCTCCTCGTCTTGCGGCCCTGGTTTATGAACATTTTAGAAGTGGTTTGAAGGCCCTAGGCCGTATCATCTAGGAGCTATTGATCTTGAAAGCATTTGCCAGCTGTATGTTTTTCTCAATAATCGGCAGAAATACCTCATTGAAAATATTCGTGTAAAATCGCACGAGGTCATGACGCGCGAAACATAGGCTCTGCGTCTTGCGCCCGTGGTTTGTGAACGATTTAGAAGTGTTTTGAAGGCCCTAGGCCGTATCATCTAGGACCTATTGATCTTGAAAGCATTTGGCAGCTGTACGTTTTTCTCAATAATCGGCAGAAATACCTCATTGAAAATATTCGTGTAAAATCGCACGAGGTCATGAAGCGCGACTCATTGGCTCTGCGTCTTGTGCCCGTGGTTTGAGAACAATTTAGAAGGGATTTGAAGGCCCTAGGCCCTATCATCTAGGAGCTATTGATCTTGAAAGCATTTGCCAGCTGTATGTTTTTCTCAATAATCGGCAGAAATACCTCATTGAAAATATTCGTGTAAAATCGCACGAGGTCATGACGCGCGAAACATAGGCTCTGCGTCTTGCGCCCGTGGTTTGTGAACGATTTAGAAGTGTTTTGAAGGCCCTAGGCCGTATCATCTAGGAGCTATTGAACTTGACAGCATTTGGCAGCTGTACGTTTTTCTCAATAATCGGCAGAAATACCTCATTGAAAATATTCGTGTAAAATCGCACGAGGTCATGACGCGCGAAACATAGGCTCTGCGTTTTGCGCCCGTGGTTTGTGAACGATTTAGAAGTGTTTTGAAGGCCCTAGGCTGTATCATCTAGGAGCTATTGAACTTGAATGCATTTGGCAGCTGTACGTTTTTCTCAATAATCGGCAGAAATACCTCATTGATTATATTCGTGTAAAATCGCACGAGGTCATGATGCGCGAAGCATAGGCTCTTCGTCTTGCGGCCGTGGTTTATGAACATTTTAGAAGTGGTTTGAAGGCCCTAGGCCCTATCATCTAGGATCTATTGATCTTGAAAGCATTTGGCAGCTGTATGTTTTTCTCAATAATCGGCAGAATTGCCTCATTGAAAATATTTGTGTAAAATCGCACGAGGTCATGACGCGCGAAACATAGGCTCTGCGTCTTGCGCCCGTGGTTTGTGAACAATTTAGATGTGTTTTGAAGGCCCTAGGCCGTATCATCTAGGAGCTATTGAACTTGAAAGCATTTGGCAGCTGTACGTTTTTCTCAATAATCGGCAGAAATACCTCATTGATAATATTAGTGTAAAATCGCACGAGGTCATGACGCGCGACTCATTGGCTCTGCGTCTTGTGCCCGTGGTTTGAGAACAATTTAGAAGTGGTTTGAAGGCCCTAGGCCCTATCATCTAGGAGCAATTGATTTTGAAAGCATTTGCCAGCTGTATGATTTTCTCAGAAATCCGCGGATATACCTCATTGAAAATATTAGTGTAAAATCGCACGAGGTCATGACGCGCGAAACATTGGCTCTGCTTCTTGTGCCCGTGGATTGTGAACAATTTAGAAGTGATTTGAAGGCCCTAGGCCGTATCATCTAGGAGCTATTGATCTTGAAAGCATTTGCCAGCTGTATGTTTTTCTCAATAATCGGCAGAAATACCTCTTTGAAAATATTCGTGTAAAATCTCACGAGGTCATGACGCGCGAAGCATAGGCTCTTCGTCTTGCGGTCGTGGTTTGTGAACATTTTAGAAGTGGTTTGAAGGCCCTAGGCCCTATCATCTAGGAGCAATTGATCTTGAAAGCATTTGCCAGCTGTATTTTTTTTTCTTAAATCTGCGGACATACCTCAATAAAAATATTCGTGTAAAATCGCACGAGGTCATGACGCGCGAAGCATAGGCTCTTCCTCTTGCGGCCGTGGTTTGTGAACATTTTAGAAGTAGTTTGATGGCCCTAGGCCCTATCATCTAGAAGCTATTGTTCTTGAAAGCATTTGCCAGCTGTACGTTTTTCTCAATAATCGGCAGAAATACCTCTTTGACAATATTCGTGTAAAATCGCACGAGGTCATGACCCGCGAAGCATAGGCTCTTCGTCTTGCGGCCGTGGTTTGTGAACATTTTAGAAGTGGTTTGAAGGCCCTAGGCCCTATCATCTAGGAGCTATTGATCTTGAAAGCATTTTCCAGCTGTATGTTTTTCTAAATAATCGGCAGAAATACCTCATTGAAAATATTCGTGTAAAATCGCACGAGGTCATGACGCGCGAAACATAGGCTCTGCGTCTTGCGCCCCTGGTTTGTGAACAATTTAGAAGTGTTTTGAAGGCCCTAGGCCGTATCATCTAGGAGCTATTGAACTTGAAAGCATTTGCCAGCTGTACGTTTTTCTCAATAATCGGCAGAAATACCTCATTGAAAATATTCGTGTAAAATCGCACGAGGTCATGACGCGCGAATCATAGGCTCTGCGTCTTGCCCCCGTGGTTTGTGAACAATTTAGAAGTGTTTTGAAGGCCCTAGGCCGTATCATCTAGGAGCTATTGAACTTGAAAGCATTTGTCAGCTGTACGTTTTTTTCAATAATCGGCAGAAATGCCTCATTGAAAATATTCGTGTAAAATCGCACGAGGTCATGACGCGCAAATCATAGGCTCTGCATCTTGCGCCCGTGGTTTGTGAACAATTTAGAATTGTTTTGAAGGCCCTAGGCCGTATCATCTAGGAGCTATTGAACTTGAAAGCATTTGTCAGCTGTACGTTTTTTTCAATAATCGGCAGAAATACCTCATTGAAAATATTAGTGTAAAATCGCACGAGGTCATGACGCGCGAAGCATAGGCTCTTCGTCTTGCCGCCGTGGTTTGTGAACATTTTAGAAGTGGTTTGAAGGCCCTCGGCCCTATCATCTAGGAGCAATTGATCTTGAAAGCATTTGCCAGCTGTATGTTTTTCTCAAAAATCTGCGGACATACCTCATTGAAAATATTCGTGTAAAATCGCACAAGGTCATGACGCACGAAACATTGGCTCTGCGTCTTGTGCCCGTGGTTTGAGAACAATTTAGAAGAGATTTGAAGGCCCTAGGCCCTATCATCTAGGAGCTATTGATCTTGAAAGCATTTGCCAGCTGTATGTTTTTCTGAATAATCGGCAGAAATAACTCATTGAAAATATTCGTGTAAAATCGCACGAGGTCATGACGCGCGAAACATAGGCTCTGCGTCTTGCGCCCGTGGTTTGTGAACAATTTAGAAGTGTTTTGAAGGCCCTAGCCCGTATCATCTAGGAGCTATTGATCTTGAAAGCATTTGCCAGCTGTATGTTTTTCTCAATAATCGCCAGAAATACCTCATTGAAAATATTCGTGTAAAATCGCACGAGGTCATGACGCGCGAAACATAGGCTCTGCGTCTTGCGCCCGTGGTTTGTGAAAGATTTAGAAGTGTTTTGAAGGCCCTAGGCCGTATCATCTAGGAGCTATTGAACTTGAAAGCATTTGGCAGCTGTACGTTTTTCTCAATAATCGGCTGAAATACCTCATTGAAAATACTCATGTAAAATCGCACGAGGTCATGACGCGCGAAGCATAGGCTCTTCCTCTTGCGGCCGTGGTTTGTGAACATTTTTGAAGTGGTTTGAAGGCCCTAGGCCCTATCATCTAGGAGCAATTGATCTTGAAAGCATTTGCCAGCTGTATGTTTTTCTCAAAAATCCGCGGATATACCTCATTGAAAATATTCGTGTAAAATCGCACGAGGTCATGAGGCGCGAAACATTGGCTCTGCGTCTTGTGCCCGTGGATTGAGAACAATTTAGAAGTGATTTGAAGGCCCTAGGCCCTATCATCTAGGAGCTATTGATCTTGAAAGGATTTGCCAGCTGTATGTTTTTCTCAATAATCGGCAGAAATACCTCATTGAAAATATTTGTGTAAAATCGCACGAGGTCATGACGCGCGAAACATAGGCTCTGCGTCTTGCACCCGTGGTTTGTGAAGATTTTAGAAGTGTTTTGAAGGCCCTAGGCCGTATGATCTAGGAGCTATTGATCTTGAAAGCATTTGCCAGCTGTATGTTTTTCTCAATAATCGGCAGAAATACCTCATTGAATATATTCGTGTAAAATCGCACGAGGTCATGACGCGCGAAACATAGGCTCTGTGTCTTGCGCCCGTGGTTTGTGAACGATTTAGAAGTGTTTTGAAGGCCCTAGGATGTATCATCTAGGAGCTATTGAACTTGAAAGCATTTGGCAGCTGTACGTTTTTCTCAATGATCGGCAGAAATACCTCTTTGAATATATTCGTGTAAAATCGCATGAGGTCATGACGCGCGAAGCATAGGCTCTTCGTCTTGCCGCCGTGGTTTGTGAACATTTTAGAAGTGGTTTGAAGGCCCTAGGCCCTATCATCTAGGAGCAATTGATCTTGAAAGCATTTGCCAGCTGTATGATTTTCTCAGAAATCCGCGGATATACCTCATTGAAAATATTCGTGTAAAATCGCACGAGGTCATGACGCGCAAAACATTGGCTCTGCTTCTTGTGCTCGTGGATTGTGAACAATTTAGAAGTGATTTGAAGGCCCTAGGCCGTATCATCTAGGAGCTATTGATCTTGAAAGCATTTGCCAGCTGTACGTTTTTCTCAATAATCGGCAGAAATACCTCATTGAAAATATTCGTGTAAAATCGCATGAGGTCATGACGCGCGAAGCATAGGCTCTTCGTCTTGCCGCCGTGGTTTGTGAACATTTTAGAAGTGGTTTGAAGGCCCTAGGCCCTATCATCTAAGAGCTAATAATCTTGAAAGCATTTGCCAGCTGTACGTTTTTCTCAATAATCGGCAGAAATACCTCTTTGAAAATATTTGTGTTAAATCTCACGAGGTCATGACGCGCGAAGCATAGGCTCTTCGTCTTGCCGCCGTGGTTTGTGAACATTTTAGAAGTGGTTTGAAGGCCCTAGGCCCTATCATCTAAGAGCTATTGATCTTGAAAGCATTTGCCAGTTGTACGTTTTTCTCAATAATCGGCAGAAATACCTCTTTGAAAATATTCGTGTAAAATCGCACGAGGTCATGACGCGCGAAACATTGGCTCTGCGTCTTGTGCCCCTGGTTTGTGAACAATTTAGAAGTGATTTGAAGGCCCTAGGCCCTATCATCTAGGAGCTATTGATCTTGAAAGCATTTGCCAGCTGTATGTTTTTCTCAATAATCGGCAGAAATACCTCATTGAAAATATTCGTGTAAAATCGCACGAGGTCATGACGCGCGAAACATTGGCTCTGCGTCTTGTGCCCGTGGTTTGTGAACAATTTAGAAGTGATTTGAAGGCCCTAGGCCGTATCATCTAGGAGCTATTGATCTTGAAAGCATTTGCCAGCTGTATGTTTTTCTCAAAAATCCACGGATATACCTCATTGAAAATATTCGCGTAAAATCGCACGAGGTCATGACGCCCGAAACATAGGCTCTGCGTCTTGGCCCCTGGTTTGTGAACAATTTAGAAGTGTTTTGAAGGCCCTAGGCCGTATCATCTTGGAGCTATTTAACTTGAAAGCATTTGGCATCTGTACGTTTTTCTCAATAATCTGCAGAAATACCTCATTGAAAATATTCGTGTAAAATCGCACGAGGTCATGACCCGCGAAGCATAGGCTCTTCCTCTTGCGGCCGTGGTTTTTGAACATTTTAGAAGTGGTTTGAAGGCCCTAGGCCCTATCATCTAGGAGCTATTGATCTTGAAAGCATTTGCCAGCTGTATGTTTTTCTCAATAATCGGCAGAATTTCTTCATTGAAAATATTTGTGTAAAATCGCACGAGGTCATGACGCGCGAAACATAGGCTCTGCGTCTTGCGCCCGTGGTTTGTGAACAATTTAGAAGTGTTTTGAAGGCCCTAGGCCCTATCATCTAGGAGCTATTGATCTTGAAAGCATTTGCCAGCTGTATGTTTTTCTCAATAATCGGCAGATATACCTCATTGAAAATATTCGTGTAAAATCGCACGAGGTCATGACGCGCGAAGCATAGGCTCTGCGTCTTGCGCCCGTGGTTTGTGAACGATTTAGAAGTGTTTTGAAGGCCCTAGGCCGTTTCATCTAGGAGCTATTGAACTTGAAAGCATTTGGCATCTGTACGTTTTTCTCAATAATCTGCAGAAATACCTCATTGAAAATATTCGTGTAAAATCGCACGAGGTCATGACCCGCGAAGCATAGCCTCTTCCTCTTGCGGCCGTGGTTTTTGAACATTTTAGAAGTGGTTTGAAGGCCCTAGGCCCTATCATCTAGGAGCTATTGATCTTGAAAGCATTTGCCAGCTGTATGTTTTTCTCAATAATCGGCAGAAATACCTCATTGAAAATATTCGTGTAAAATCGCACGAGGTCATGACGCGCGAAACATTGGCTCTGCATCTTGTGCCCGTGGTTTGTGAACAATTTAGAAGTGATTTGAAGGCCCTAGGCCGTATCATCTAGGAGCTATTGATCTTGAAAGCATTTGCCAGCTGTATGTTTTTCTCAAAAATCCACGGATATACCTCATTGAAAATATTCGTGTAAAATCGCACAAGGTCATGACGCCCGAAACATAGGCTCTGCGTCTTGGCCCCTGGTTTGTGAACAATTTAGAAGTGTTTTGAAAGCCCTAGGCCGTATCATCTTGGAGCTATTTAACTTGAAAGCATTTGGCATCTGTACGTTTTTCTCAATAATCTGCAGAAATACCTCATTGAAAATATTCGTGTAAAATCGCACGAGGTCATGACCCGCGAAGCATAGGCTCTTCCTCTTGCGGCCGTGGTTTTTGAACATTTTAGAAGTGGTTTGAAGGCCCTAGGCCCTATCATCTAGGAGCTATTGATCTTGAAAGCATTTGCCAGCTGTATGTTTTTCTCAATAATCGGCAGAATTTCTTCATTGAAAATATTTGTGTAAAATCGCACAAGGTCATGACGCGCGAAACATAGGCTCTGCGTCTTGCGCCCGTGGTTTGTGAACAATTTAGAAGTGTTTTGAAGGCCCTAGGCCCTATCATCTAGGAGCTATTGATCTTGAAAGCATTTGCCAGCTGTATGTTTTTCTCAATAATCGGCAGAAATACCTCATTGAAAATATTCGTGTAAAATCGCACGAGGTCATGACGCGCGAAGCATAGGCTCTGCGTCTTGCGCCCGTGGTTTGTGAACGATTTAGAAGTGTTTTGAAGGCCCTAGGCCGTTTCATCTAGGAGCTATTGAACTTGAAAGCATTTGGCATCTGTACGTTTTTCTCAATAATCTGCAGAAATACCTCATTGAAAATATTCGTGTAAAATCGCACGAGGTCATGACCCGTGAAGCATAGCCTCTTCCTCTTGCGGCCGTGGTTTTTGAACATTTTAGAAGTGGTTTGATGGCCCTAGGCCCTATCATCTAGGAGCTATTGATCTTGAAAGCATTTGCCAGCTGTATGTTTTTCTCAATAATCGGCAGAATTTCCTCATTGAAAATATTTGTGTATAATCGCACGAGGTCATGACGCGCGAAACATAGGCTCTGCGTCTTGCGCCCGTGGTTTGTGAACAATTTAGAAGTGTTTTGAAGGCCCTAGGCCCTATCATCTAGGAGCTATTGATCTTGAAAGCATTTGCCAGCTGTATGTTTTTCTCAATAATCGGCAGAAATACCTCATTGAAAATATTCGTGTAAAATCGCACGAGGTCATGACGCGCGAAGCATAGGCTCTGCGTCTTGCGCCCGTGGTTTGTGAACGATTTAGAAGTGTTTTGAAGGCCCTAGGCCGTTTCATCTAGGAGCTATTGAACTTGAAAGCATTTGCCAGCTGTATGTTTTTCTCAAAATTCGACGGATATACCTCATTGAAAATATTCGTGCCGCGCAAATCATAGGCTCTGCGTCTTGCGCCCCTGGTTTGTGAACAATTTAGAAGTGTTTTGAAGGCCATAGGCCGTATCATCTAGGAGCGATTGAACTTGAAAGCATTTGCCAGCTGTATGTTTTTCTCAAAATTCGACGGATATACCTCATTGAAAATATTAGTGTAAAATTGCACGAGGTCATGACGTGCGAAGCATAGGCTCTTCGTCTTGCCGCCGTGGTTTGTGAACATTTTAGAAGTGGTTTGAAGGCCCTAGGCCCTATCATCTAGGAGCTATTGATCTTGAAAGCATTTGCCAGCTGTACGTTTTTCTCAATAATCGGCAGAAATACCTCTTTGAAAATATTTGTGTAAAATCGCACGAGGTCATGACGCGTGAATCATAGGCTCTTCGTCTTGCGACCGTGGTATATGAACATTTTAGAAGTGGTTTGAAGGCCCTAGGCCCTATCATCTAGGAGCTATTGATCTTGAAAGCATTTGCCAGCTGTATGTTTTTCTCAATAATCGGCAGAAATACCTCATTGAAAATATTCGTGTAAAATCGCACAAGGCCATGACGCGCGAAACATAGGCTCTGCGTCTTGCGCCCGTGGTTTGTGAACGATTTAGAAGTGTTTTGAAGGCCCTAGGCCGTATCATCTAGGAGCTATTGAACTTGAAAGCATTTGCCAGCTGTATGTTTTTCTCAAAAATCGACGGATATACCTCATTGAAAATATTCGTGTAAAATCGCACGAGGTCATGCCGCGCAAAACATAGGCTCTGCGTCTTGCGCCCCTGGTTTGTGAACAATTTAGAAGTGTTTTGAAGGCCCTAGCCCGTATCATCTAGGAGCTATTGATCTTGAAAGCATTTGCCAGCTGTATGTTTTTCTCAATAATCGGCAGAAATACCTCATTGAAAATATTCGTGTAAAATCGCACGAGGTCATGATGCGCGAAGCATAGGCTCTTCGTCTTGCCGCCGTGGTTTGTGAACATTTTAGAAGTGGTTTGAAGGCCCTAGGCCCTATCATCTAAGAGCTATTGATCTTGAAAGCATTTGCCAGCTGTATGTTTTTCTCAATAATCGGCAGAAATACCTCATTGAAAATATTCGTGTAAAATCGCACGAGGTCATGACGCGCGAAGCATAGGCTCTGCGTCTTGCGCCCGTGGTTTGTGAAATATTTAAAAGTGGTTTAAAGGCCCTAGGCCCTAACATCTAGGAGCAATTGAACTTGAAAGCATATGCCAGCTGTACGTTTTTCTCAATAATCGGCAGAAATACCTCGTTGATAATATTCGTGTAAAATCGCACGAGGTCATGACACGCGAAACATTGGCTCTGCGTCTTGTGCCCCTGGTTTGTGAACAATTTAGAAGTGATTTGAAGGCCCTAGGCCCTATCATCTAGGAGCTATTGATCTTGAAAGCATTTGCCAGCTGTATGTTTTTCTCAATAATCGGCAGAAATACCTCATTGAAAATATTCGTGTAAAATCGCACGAGGTCATGACGCCCGAAACATAGGCTCTGCGTCTTGGCCCCTGGTTTGTGAACAATTTATAAGTGTTTTGAAGGCCCAAGGCCGTATCATCTAGGAGCTATTTAACTTGAAAGCATTTGGCATCTGTACGTTTTTCTCAATAATCTGCAGAAATACCTCATTGAAAATATTCGTGTAAAATCGCACGAGGTCATGACGCGCAAAGCATAGGCTCTTTGTCTTGCGGCCGTGGTTTGTGAACATTTTAGAAGTGGTTTGAAGGCCCTAGGCCCTATCATCTAGGAGCTATTGAACTTGAAAGCATTTGGCAGCTGTACGTTTTTTTCAATAATCGGCAGAAATACCTCATTGAAAATATTCGTGTAAAATCGCACGAGGTCATGACGCGCGAAGCATAGGCTCTTCGTCTTGCGGCCGTGGTTTGTGAACATTTTAGAAGTGGTTTGAAGGCCCTAGGCCCTATCATCTAGGAGCTATTGATCGTGAAAGCATTTGCCAGCTGTATGTTTTTCTCAATAATCTGCGGACATACCTCATTGAAAATATTAGTGTAAAATCGCACGAGGTCATGAGGCGCGAAACATAGGCTCTGCGTCTTGCGCCCGTGGTTTGTGAATGATTTAGAAGTGTTTTGAAGGCCCTAGGCTGTATCATCTAGGAGCTATTGAACTTGAAAGCATTTGGCAGCTGTACGTTTTTCTCAATAATCGGCAGAAATACCTCATTGAATATATTCGTGTAATATCGCACGAGGTCATGACGCGCGAAGCATAGGCTCTTCGTCTTGCCGCCGTGGTTTGTGAACATTTTAGAAGTGGTTTGAAGGCCCTAGGCCCTATCATCTAGGAGCAATTGATCTTGAAAGCATTTGCCAGCTGTATGTTTTTCTCAGAAATCTGCGGATATACCTCATTGAAAATATTCGTGTAAAATCGCACGAGGTCATGACGCGCGAAGCATAGGCTCTTCGTCTTGCGGCCGTGGTTTGTGAACATTTTAGAAGTGGTTTGAAGGCCCTCGGCCCTATCATCTAGGAGCTATTGATCTTGAAAGCATTTGCCAGCTGTATGTTTTTCTCAATAATCCGCAGAAATACCTCATTGAAAATATTCGTGTAAAATCGCACGAGGTCATGACGCGCGAAGCATAGGCTCTGCGTCTTGCGCGCGTGGTTTGTGAAATATTTAGAAGTGGTTTGAAGGCCCTAGGCCCTAACATCTAGGAGCAATTGAACTTGAAAGCATATGCCAGCTGTACGTTTTTCTCAATAATCGGCAGAAATACCTCGTTGATAATATTCGTGTAAAATCGCACGAGGTCATGACGCGCGAAACATTGGCTCTGCGTCTTGTGCCCCTGGTTTGTGAACAATTTAGAAGTGATTTGAAGGCCCTAGGCCCTATCATCTAGGAGCTATTGATCTTGAAAGCATTTGCCAGCTGTATGTTTTTCTCAAAAATCCACGGATATACCTCATTGAAAATATTCGCGTAAAATCGCACGAGGTCATGACGCCCGAAACATAGGCTCTGCGTCTTGGCCCCTGGTTTGTGAACAATTTAGAAGTGTTTTGAAGGCCCTAGGCCGTATCATCTTGGAGCTATTTAACTTGAAAGCATTTGGCATCTGTACGTTTTTCTCAATAATCTGCAGAAATACCTCATTGAAAATATTCGTGTAAAATCGCACGAGGTCATGACCCGCGAAGCATAGGCTCTTCCTCTTGCGGCCGTGGTTTTTGAACATTTTAGAAGTGGTTTGAAGGCCCTAGGCCCTATCATCTAGGAGCTATTGATCTTGAAAGCATTTGCCAGCTGTATGTTTTTCTCAATAATCGGCAGAATTTCTTCATTGAAAATATTTGTGTAAAATCGCACGAGGTCATGACGCGCGAAACATAGGCTCTGCGTCTTGCGCCCGTGGTTTGTGAACAATTTAGAAGTGTTTTGAAGGCCCTAGGCCCTATCATCTAGGAGCTATTGATCTTGAAAGCATTTGCCAGCTGTATGTTTTTCTCAATAATCGGCAGATATACCTCATTGATAATATTCGTGTAAAATCGCACGAGGTCATGACGCGCGAAGCATAGGCTCTGCGTCTTGCGCCCGTGGTTTGTGAACGATTTAGAAGTGTTTTGAAGGCCCTAGGCCGTTTCATCTAGGAGCTATTGAACTTGAAAGCATTTGGCATCTGTACGTTTTTCTCAATAATCTGCAGAAATACCTCATTGAAAATATTCGTGTAAAATCGCACGAGGTCATGACCCGCGAAGCATAGCCTCTTCCTCTTGCGGCCGTGGTTTTTGAACATTTTAGAAGTGGTTTGAAGGCCCTAGGCCCTATCATCTAGGAGCTATTGATCTTGAAAGCATTTGCCAGCTGTATGTTTTTCTCAATAATCGGCAGAAATACCTCATTGAAAATATTCGTGTAAAATCGCACGAGGTCATGACGCGCGAAACATTGGCTCTGCGTCTTGTGCCCGTGGTTTGTGAACAATTTAGAAGTGATTTGAAGGCCCTAGGCCGTATCATCTAGGAGCTATTGATCTTGAAAGCATTTGCCAGCTGTATGTTTTTCTCAAAAATCCACGGATATACCTCATTGAAAATATTCATGTAAAATCGCACAAGGTCATGACGCCTGAAACATAGGCTCTGCGTCTTGGCCCCTGGTTTGTGAACAATTTAGAAGTGTTTTGAAAGCCCTAGGCCGTATCATCTTGGAGCTATTTAACTTGAAAGCATTTGGCATCTGTACGTTTTTCTCAATAATCTGCAGAAATACCTCATTGAAAATATTCGTGTAAAATCGCACGAGGTCATGACCCGCGAAGCATAGGCTCTTCCTCTTGCGGCCGTGGTTTTTGAACATTTTAGAAGTGGTTTGAAGGCCCTAGGCCCTATCATCTAGGAGCTATTGATCTTGAAAGCATTTGCCAGCTGTATGTTTTTCTCAATAATCGGCAGAATTTCTTCATTGAAAATATTTGTGTAAAATCGCACAAGGTCATGACGCGCGAAACATAGGCTCTGCGTCTTGCGCCCGTGGTTTGTGAACAATTTAGAAGTGTTTTGAAGGCCCTAGGCCCTATCATCTAGGAGCTATTGATCTTGAAAGCATTTGCCAGCTGTATGTTTTTCTCAATAATCGGCAGAAATACCTCATTGAAAATATTCGTGTAAAATCGCACGAGGTCATGACGCGCGAAGCATAGGCTCTGCGTCTTGCGCCCGTGGTTTGTGAACGATTTAGAAGTGTTTTGAAGGCCCTAGGCCGTTTCATCTAGGAGCTATTGAACTTGAAAGCATTTGGCATCTGTACGTTTTTCTCAATAATCTGCAGAAATACCTCATTGAAAATATTCGTGTAAAATCGCACGAGGTCATGACCCGTGAAGCATAGCCTCTTCCTCTTGCGGCCGTGGTTTTTGAACATTTTAGAAGTGGTTTGATGGCCCTAGGCCCTATCATCTAGGAGCTATTGATCTTGAAAGCATTTGCCAGCTGTATGTTTTTCTCAATAATCGGCAGAATTTCCTCATTGAAAATATTTGTGTATAATCGCACGAGGTCATGACGCGCGAAACATAGGCTCTGCGTCTTGCGCCCGTGGTTTGTGAACAATTTAGAAGTGTTTTGAAGGCCCTAGGCCCTATCATCTAGGAGCTATTGATCTTGAAAGCATTTGCCAGCTGTATGTTTTTCTCAATAATCGGCAGAAATACCTCATTGAAAATATTCGTGTAAAATCGCACGAGGTCATGACGCGCGAAGCATAGGCTCTGCGTCTTGCGCCCGTGGTTTGTGAACGATTTAGAAGTGTTTTGAAGGCCCTAGGCCGTTTCATCTAGGAGCTATTGAACTTGAAAGCATTTGCCAGCTGTATGTTTTTCTCAAAATTCGACGGATATACCTCATTGAAAATATTCGTGCCGCGCAAATCATAGGCTCTGCGTCTTGCGCCCCTGGTTTGTGAACAATTTAGAAGTGTTTTGAAGGCCATAGGCCGTATCATCTAGGAGCGATTGAACTTGAAAGCATTTGCCAGCTGTATGTTTTTCTCAAAATTCGACGGATATACCTCATTGAAAATATTAGTGTAAAATTGCACGAGGTCATGACGTGCGAAGCATAGGCTCTTCGTCTTGCCGCCGTGGTTTGTGAACATTTTAGAAGTGGTTTGAAGGCCCTAGGCCCTATCATCTAGGAGCTATTGATCTTGAAAGCATTTGCCAGCTGTACGTTTTTCTCAATAATCGGCAGAAATACCTCTTTGAAAATATTTGTGTAAAATCGCACGAGGTCATGACGCGTGAATCATAGGCTCTTCGTCTTGCGACCGTGGTATATGAACATTTTAGAAGTGGTTTGAAGGCCCTAGGCCCTATCATCTAGGAGCTATTGATCTTGAAAGCATTTGCCAGCTGTATGTTTTTCTCAATAATCGGCAGAAATACCTCATTGAAAATATTCGTGTAAAATCGCACAAGGTCATGACGCGCGAAACATAGGCTCTGCGTCTTGCGCCCGTGGTTTGTGAACGATTTAGAAGTGTTTTGAAGGCCCTAGGCCGTATCATCTAGGAGCTATTGAACTTGAAAGCATTTGCCAGCTGTATGTTTTTCTCAATAATCGGCAGAAATACCTCATTGAAAATATTCGTGTAAAATCGCACGAGGTCATGACGCCCGAAACATAGGCTCTGCGTCTTGGCCCCTGGTTTGTGAACAATTTATAAGTGTTTTGAAGGCCCAAGGCCGTATCATCTAGGAGCTATTTAACTTGAAAGCATTTGGCATCTGTACGTTTTTCTCAATAATCTGCAGAAATACCTCATTGAAAATATTCGTGTAAAATCGCACGAGGTCATGACGCGCAAAGCATAGGCTCTTTGTCTTGCGGCCGTGGTTTGTGAACATTTTAGAAGTGGTTTGAAGGCCCTAGGCCCTATCATCTAGGAGCTATTGAACTTGAAAGCATTTGGCAGCTGTACGTTTTTTTCAATAATCGGCAGAAATACCTCATTGAAAATATTCGTGTAAAATCGCACGAGGTCATGACGCGCGAAGCATAGGCTCTTCGTCTTGCGGCCGTGGTTTGTGAACATTTTAGAAGTGGTTTGAAGGCCCTAGGCCCTATCATCTAGGAGCTATTGATCGTGAAAGCATTTGCCAGCTGTATGTTTTTCTCAATAATCTGCGGACATACCTCATTGAAAATATTAGTGTAAAATCGCACGAGGTCATGAGGCGCGAAACATAGGCTCTGCGTCTTGCGCCCGTGGTTTGTGAATGATTTAGAAGTGTTTTGAAGGCCCTAGGCTGTATCATCTAGGAGCTATTGAACTTGAAAGCATTTGGCAGCTGTACGTTTTTCTCAATAATCGGCAGAAATACCTCATTGAATATATTCGTGTAATATCGCACGAGGTCATGACGCGCGAAGCATAGGCTCTTCGTCTTGCCGCCGTGGTTTGTGAACATTTTAGAAGTGGTTTGAAGGCCCTAGGCCCTATCATCTAGGAGCAATTGATCTTGAAAGCATTTGCCAGCTGTATGTTTTTCTCAGAAATCTGCGGATATACCTCATTGAAAATATTCGTGTAAAATCGCACGAGGTCATGACGCGCGAAGCATAGGCTCTTCGTCTTGCGGCCGTGGTTTGTGAACATTTTAGAAGTGGTTTGAAGGCCCTCGGCCCTATCATCTAGGAGCTATTGATCTTGAAAGCATTTGCCAGCTGTATGTTTTTCTCAATAATCCGCAGAAATACCTCATTGAAAATATTCGTGTAAAATCGCACGAGGTCATGACGCGCGAAGCATAGGCTCTGCGTCTTGCGCGCGTGGTTTGTGAAATATTTAGAAGTGGTTTGAAGGCCCTAGGCCCTAACATCTAGGAGCAATTGAACTTGAAAGCATATGCCAGCTGTACGTTTTTCTCAATAATCGGCAGAAATACCTCGTTGATAATATTCGTGTAAAATCGCACGAGGTCATGACGCGCGAAACATTGGCTCTGCGTCTTGTGCCCCTGGTTTGTGAACAATTTAGAAGTGATTTGAAGGCCCTAGGCCCTATCATCTAGGAGCTATTGATCTTGAAAGCATTTGCCAGCTGTATGTATTTCTCAATAATCGGCAGAAATACCTCATTGAAAATATTTGTGTAAAATCGCACGAGGTCATGACGCCCGAAACATAGGCTCTGCGTCTTGGCCCCTGGTTTGTGAACAATTTATAAGTGTTTTGAAGGCCCTAGGCCGTATCATCTATGAGCTATTTAACTTGAAAGCATTTGGCATCTGTACGTTTTTCTCAATAATCTGCAGAAATACCTCATTGAAAATATTCGTGTAAAATCGCACGAGGTCATGACGCGCAAAGCATAGGCTCTTATTCTTGCGGCCGTGGTTTGTGAACATTTTAGAAGTGGTTTGAAGGCCCTAGGCCCTATCATCTAGGAGCTATTGAACTTGAAAGCATTTGGCAGCTGTACGTTTTTCTCAATAATTGGCAGAAATACCTCATTGAAAATATTCGTGTAAAATCGCACAAGGTCATGACGCGCGAAGCATAGGCTCTTCGTCTTGCGGCCGTGGTTTGTGAACATTTTAGAAGTGGTTTGAAGGCCCTAGGCCCTATCATCTAGGAGCTATTGATCTTGAAAGCATTTGCCACCTGTATGTTTTTCTCAATAATCGGCAGAAATACCTCATTGAAAATATTCGAGTAAAATCGCACAAGGTCATGACGCGCGAAACATTTGCTCTGCGTCTTGCGCCCGTGGTTTGTGAACAATTTAGAAGTGTTTTGAAGGCCCTAGCCCGTATCATCTAGGAGCTATTGATCTTGAAAGCATTTGCCAGCTGTATGTTTTTCTCAGAAATCCGCGGATATACCTCATTGAAAATATTCGTGTAAAATCGCACGAGGTCATGACCCGCGAAGCATAGGCTCTTCGTCTTGCGGCCGTGGTTTGTGAACATTTTAGAAGTGGTTTGAAGGCCCTCGGCCCTATCATCTAGGAGCTATTGATCTTGAAAGCATTTGCCAGCTGTATGTTTTTCTCAATAATCGGCAGAAATACCTCATTTAAAATATTCGTGTAAAATCGCAGAAGGTCATGACGCGCGAATCATTTGCTCTGCGTCTTGCGCCCGTGGTTTGTGAACAATTTAGAAGTGATTTGAAGGCCCTAGGCCCTATCATCTTGGAGCTATTGATCTTGAAAGTATTTGCTAGCTGTATGTTTTTCTCAATTATCGGCAGAAATACCTCATTGAAAATATTCGTGTAAAATCGCACGAGGTCATGACGCGCGAAGCATAGGCTCTGCGTCTTGCGCCCGTGGTTTGTGAACAATTTAGAAGTGTTTTGAAGGCCCTAGGCCGTATCATCTAGGAGCTATTGATCTTGAAAGCATTTGCCAGCTGAATGTTTTTCTCTATAATCGGCAGAAATACCCCATTGAAAATATTTGTATAAAATCGCACGAGGTCATGAGGCGCGAAACATAGGATCTGCGTCTTGCGCCCGTGGTTTGTGAACGATTTAGAAGTGTTTTGAAGGCCCTAGGCCGTATCATCTAGGAGCTATTGAACTTGAATGCATTTGGCAGCTGTACGTTTTTCTCAATAATCGGCGGAAATACCTCATTGAAAATATTCGTGTAAAATCGCACGAGGTCATGACGCGCGAAACATTTGCTCTGCGTCTTGCGCCCGTGGTTTGTGAACGATTTAGAAGTGTTTTGAAGGCCCTAGGCCGTATCATCTAGGAGCAATTGAACTTGAAAGCATATGCCAGCTGTACGTTTTTCTCAATATTCGGCAGAAATACCTCATTGAAAATATTCGTGTAAAATCGCACGAGGTCATGACGCGCGAAACATTGGCTCTGCATCTTGTGCCCGTGGTTTGAGAACAATTTAGAAGTGATTTGAAGGCCCTAGGCCCTATCATCTAGGAGCTATTGATCTTGAAAGCATTTGCCAGCTGTATGTTTTTCTCAATAATCGGCAGAAATACCTCATTGATAATATTCGTGTAAAATCGCACAAGGTCATGACGCGCGAAACATAGGCTCTGCGTCTTGCGCCCGTGGTTTGTGAACAATTTAGAAGTGTTTTGAAGGCCCTAGCCCGTATCATCTAGGAGCTATTGATCTTGAATGCATTTGCCAGCTGTATGTTTTTCTCAATAATTCGCAGAAATACCTCATTGAATATATTCGTGTAAAATCGCACGAGGTCATGACGCGCGAAACATAGGCTCTGCGTCTTGCGCCCGTGGTTTCTGAACGATTTAGAAGTGTTTTGAAGCCCCTAGGCCGTATCATCTAGGAGCAATTGATCTTGAAAGCATTTGCCAGCTGTATGTTTTTCTCAATAATCGGCAGAATTACCTCATTGAATATATTCGTGTAAAATCGCACGAGGTCATGACACGCGAAACATAGGCTCTGCGCCTTGCGCCCGTGGTTTGTGAACAATTTAGAAGTGTTTTGAAGGCCCTAGGCCGTATCATCTAGGAGTAATTGAACTTGAAAGCATTTGCCAGCTGTATGTTTTTCTCAATAATCCGCAGAATTACCTCATTGAAAATATTCGTGTAAAATCGCACGAGGTCATGACGCGCGAATCATAGGCTCTGCGTCTTGCGCCCGTGGTTTGTGAACAATTTAGAAGTGTTTTGAAGGCCCTAGCCCGTACCATCTAGGAGCTATTGATCTTGAAAGCATTTGCCAGCTGTATGTTTTTCTCAATAATCGGCAGAAATACCTCATTGAAAATATTCGTGTAAAATCGCACGAGGTCATGACGCGCGAAGCATATGCTCTTCGTCTTGCCGCCGTCGTTTGTGAACATTTTAGAAGTGGTTTGAAGGCCCTAGGCCCTATCATCTAAGAGCTATTGATCTTGAAAGCATTTGCCAGCTGTACGTTTTTCTCAATAATCGGCAGAAATCCCTCATTGAAAATATTCGTGTAAAATTGCACGAGGTCATGACGCGCGAAGCATAGGCTCTGCGTCTTGCGCCCGTGGTTTCTGAACGATTTAGAAGTGTTTTGAAGGCCCTAGGCCGTATCATCTAGGAGCTATTGAACTTGAAAGCATTTGGCAGCTGTACGTTTTTCTCAATAATCGGCAGAAATACCTCATTGAAAATATTCGTGTAAAATCGCATGAGGTCATGACGCGCGACTCATTGGCTCTGCCTCTTGTGCCCGTGGTTTGAGAACAATTTAGAAGGGATTTGAATGCCCTAGGCCCTATCATCTAGGAGCAATTGAACTTGAAAGCATTTGGCAGCTGTACGTTTTTCTCAATAATCGGCAGAAATACCTCATTGAAAATATTCGTGTAAAATCGCACGAGGTCATGACGCGCGAAACGTAGGCTCTGCGTCTTGCGTCCGTGGTTTGTGAACAATTTAGAAGTGTTTTGAAGGCCCTAGGCCGTATCATCTAGGAGCTATTTCACTTGAAAGCATTTGGCATCTGTACGTTTTTCTCAATAATCGGCAGAAATACCTCATTGAAAATATTAGTGTAAAATCGCACGAGGTCATGACGCGCGAAGCATAGGCTCTTCGTCTTGCGGCCGTGGTTTGTGAACATTTTAGAAGTGGTTTGAAGGCCCTAGGCCCTATCATCTATGAGCTATTGATCTTGAAAGCATTTGCCAGCTGTATGTTTTTCTCAATAATCGCCAGAAATACCTCTTTGATAATATTCGTGTAAAATCGCACGAGGTCATGACGCGTGAAGCATAGGCTCTGCGTCTTGCCGCCGTGGTTTGTGAACATTTTAGAAGTGGTTTGAAGGCCCTAGGCCCTATGATCTAGGAGCAATTGATCTTGAATGCATTTGCCAGCTGTATGTTTTTCTCAAAACTCCGCGGATATACCTCATTGAAAATATTCGTGTAAAATCGCACGAGGACATGACGCGCGAAGCATAGGCTCTTTGTCTTGCCGCCGTGGTTTGTGAACATTTTAGAAGTGGTTTGAAGGCCCTAGGCCCTATCATCTAAGAGCTATTGATCTTGAAAGCATTTGCCAGCTGTACGTTTTTCTCAATAATCGGCAGAAATACCTCATTGAAAATATTCGTGTAAAATCGCAGGAGGTCATGACGCGCGAAGCATAGGCTCTTCGTCTTGCCGCCGTGGTTTGTGAACACTTTAGAAGTGGTTTGAAGGCCCTAGGCCCTATCATCTAGGAGGAATTGATCTTGAAAGCATTTGCCAGCTGTATGTTTTTCTCAAAAATCCGCGGACATACCTCATTAAAAATATTTGTGTAAAATTGCACGAGGTCATGACGCGCGAAGCATAGGCTCTTCGTCTTGCCGCCGTGGTTTGTGAACATTTTAGAAGTGGTTTGAAGGCCCTAGGCCCTATCATCTAGGAGCTATTGATCTTGAAAGCATTTGCCAGCTGTACATTTTTCTCAATAATCAGCAGAAATACCTCTTTGAAAATATTCGTGTAAAATCGCACGAGGTCATGACGCACGAAGCATAGGCTCTTCATCTTGCAGCCGTGGTTTGTGAACATTTTAGAAGTGGTTTGAAGGCCCTAGGCCCTATCATCTAGGAGCAATTGATCTTGAAAGCATTTGCCAGCTGTATGTTTTTCTCAATAATCCGCGGATATACCTCATTGAAAATATTTGTGTAAAATCGCACGAGGTCATGACGCGCGAAACATTGGCTCTGCGTCTTGTGCCCGTGGTTTGAGAACAATTTAGTAGGGATTTGAAGGCCCTTGGCCCTATCATCTAGGAGCTATTGATCTTGAAAGCATTTGCCAGCTGTATGTTTTTTTCAAAAATCGGCAGAAATACCTCATTGATAATATTCGTGTAAAATTGCACGAGGTCATGACGCGCGAAACATAGGCTCTGCGTCTTGCGCCCGTGGTTTGTGAACGATTTAGAAGTGTTTTGAAGGCCCTAGGCCGTATCATCTAGGAGCTATTGAACTTGAAAGCATTTGGCAGCTGTACGTTTTTCTCAATAATCGGTAGAAATACCTCATTGAAAATATTCGTGTAAAATCGCACGAGGTCATGACGCGCGAATCATAGGCTCTGCCTCTTGTGCCCGTGGTTTGTGAACAATTTAGAAGTGTTTTGATGGCCCTAGGCCCTATCATCTAGGAGCTATTGATCTTGAAAGCATTTGCCAGCTGTATGTTTTTCTCAACAATCCGCGGATATACCTCATTGAAAATATTCGTGTAAAATCGCACGAGGTCATGACGCGCGAATCATTGGCTCTGCGTCTTGTGCCCGTGGTTTGAGAACTATTTAGAATGGATTTGAAGGCCCTAGGCCCTATCATCTAGGAGCAATTGATCTTGAAAGCATTTGCCAGCTGTATGTTTTTCTCAAAATTCCGCGGATATACCTCATTGAAAATATTCGTGTAAAATTGCACGAGGTCATGACGCGCGAAACATTGGCTCTGCGTCATGCGCCCGTGGTTTGTGAACAATTTAAAAGTGATTTGATGGCCCTAGGCCCTATCATCTAGGAGCTATTGAACTTGAAAGCATTTGTCAGCTGTACGTTTTTTTCAATAATCGGCAGAAATGCCTCATTGAAAATATTCGTGTAAAATCGCACGAGGTCATGACGCGCGAAACATAGGCTCTGCGTCTTGCGCCCGTGGTTTGTGAACAATTTAGAAGTGTTTTGAAAGCCCTAGGCCGTATCATCTAGGAGCTATTGAACTTGAAAGCATTTGTCAGCTGTACGTTTTTTTCAATAATCGGCAGAAATACCTCATTGAAAATATTTGTGTAAAATCGCACGAGGTCATGACGCGCGAAACATAGGCTCTGCGTCTTGCGCCCGTGGTTTGTGAACAATTTAGAAGTGTTTTGAAAGCCCTAGGCCGTATCATCTAGGAGCTATTGAACTTGAAAGCATTTGTCAGCTGTATGTTTTTCTCAATAATCGGTAGAAATACCTCATTGAAAATATTCGTGTAAAATCGCACGAGGTCATGACGCGCGAATCATAGGCTCTGCGTCTTGCGCCCGTGGTTTGTGAACAATTTAGAAGTGTTTTGAAGGCCCTAGCCCGTACCATCTAGGAGCTATTGATCTTGAAAGCATTTGCCAGCTGTATGTTTTTCTCAATAATCGGCAGAAATACCTCATTGAAAATATTCGTGTAAAATCGCACGAGGTCATGACGCGCGAAGCATATGCTCTTCGTCTTGCCGCCGTCGTTTGTGAACATTTTAGAAGTGGTTTGAAGGCCCTAGGCCCTATCATCTAAGAGCTATTGATCTTGAAAGCATTTGCCAGCTGTACGTTTTTCTCAATAATCGGCAGAAATCCCTCATTGAAAATATTCGTGTAAAATTGCACGAGGTCATGACGCGCGAAGCATAGGCTCTGCGTCTTGCGCCCGTGGTTTCTGAACGATTTAGAAGTGTTTTGAAGGCCCTAGGCCGTATCATCTAGGAGCTATTGAACTTGAAAGCATTTGGCAGCTGTACGTTTTTCTCAATAATCGGCAGAAATACCTCATTGAAAATATTCGTGTAAAATCGCATGAGGTCATGACGCGCGACTCATTGGCTCTGCCTCTTGTGCCCGTGGTTTGAGAACAATTTAGAAGGGATTTGAATGCCCTAGGCCCTATCATCTAGGAGCAATTGAACTTGAAAGCATTTGGCAGCTGTACGTTTTTCTCAATAATCGGCAGAAATACCTCATTGAAAATATTCGTGTAAAATCGCACGAGGTCATGACGCGCGAAACGTAGGCTCTGCGTCTTGCGTCCGTGGTTTGTGAACAATTTAGAAGTGTTTTGAAGGCCCTAGGCCGTATCATCTAGGAGCTATTTCACTTGAAAGCATTTGGCATCTGTACGTTTTTCTCAATAATCGGCAGAAATACCTCATTGAAAATATTAGTGTAAAATCGCACGAGGTCATGACGCGCGAAGCATAGGCTCTTCGTCTTGCGGCCGTGGTTTGTGAACATTTTAGAAGTGGTTTGAAGGCCCTAGGCCCTATCATCTATGAGCTATTGATCTTGAAAGCATTTGCCAGCTGTATGTTTTTCTCAATAATCGCCAGAAATACCTCTTTGATAATATTCGTGTAAAATCGCACGAGGTCATGACGCGTGAAGCATAGGCTCTGCGTCTTGCCGCCGTGGTTTGTGAACATTTTAGAAGTGGTTTGAAGGCCCTAGGCCCTATGATCTAGGAGCAATTGATCTTGAATGCATTTGCCAGCTGTATGTTTTTCTCAAAACTCCGCGGATATACCTCATTGAAAATATTCGTGTAAAATCGCACGAGGACATGACGCGCGAAGCATAGGCTCTTTGTCTTGCCGCCGTGGTTTGTGAACATTTTAGAAGTGGTTTGAAGGCCCTAGGCCCTATCATCTAAGAGCTATTGATCTTGAAAGCATTTGCCAGCTGTACGTTTTTCTCAATAATCGGCAGAAATACCTCATTGAAAATATTCGTGTAAAATCGCAGGAGGTCATGACGCGCGAAGCATAGGCTCTTCGTCTTGCCGCCGTGGTTTGTGAACACTTTAGAAGTGGTTTGAAGGCCCTAGGCCCTATCATCTAGGAGGAATTGATCTTGAAAGCATTTGCCAGCTGTATGTTTTTCTCAAAAATCCGCGGACATACCTCATTAAAAATATTTGTGTAAAATTGCACGAGGTCATGACGCGCGAAGCATAGGCTCTTCGTCTTGCCGCCGTGGTTTGTGAACATTTTAGAAGTGGTTTGAAGGCCCTAGGCCCTATCATCTAGGAGCTATTGATCTTGAAAGCATTTGCCAGCTGTACATTTTTCTCAATAATCAGCAGAAATACCTCTTTGAAAATATTCGTGTAAAATCGCACGAGGTCATGACGCACGAAGCATAGGCTCTTCATCTTGCAGCCGTGGTTTGTGAACATTTTAGAAGTGGTTTGAAGGCCCTAGGCCCTATCATCTAGGAGCAATTGATCTTGAAAGCATTTGCCAGCTGTATGTTTTTCTCAATAATCCGCGGATATACCTCATTGAAAATATTTGTGTAAAATCGCACGAGGTCATGACGCGCGAAACATTGGCTCTGCGTCTTGTGCCCGTGGTTTGAGAACAATTTAGTAGGGATTTGAAGGCCCTTGGCCCTATCATCTAGGAGCTATTGATCTTGAAAGCATTTGCCAGCTGTATGTTTTTTTCAAAAATCGGCAGAAATACCTCATTGATAATATTCGTGTAAAATTGCACGAGGTCATGACGCGCGAAACATAGGCTCTGCGTCTTGCGCCCGTGGTTTGTGAACGATTTAGAAGTGTTTTGAAGGCCCTAGGCCGTATCATCTAGGAGCTATTGAACTTGAAAGCATTTGGCAGCTGTACGTTTTTCTCAATAATCGGTAGAAATACCTCATTGAAAATATTCGTGTAAAATCGCACGAGGTCATGACGCGCGAATCATAGGCTCTGCCTCTTGTGCCCGTGGTTTGTGAACAATTTAGAAGTGTTTTGATGGCCCTAGGCCCTATCATCTAGGAGCTATTGATCTTGAAAGCATTTGCCAGCTGTATGTTTTTCTCAACAATCCGCGGATATACCTCATTGAAAATATTCGTGTAAAATCGCACGAGGTCATGACGCGCGAATCATTGGCTCTGCGTCTTGTGCCCGTGGTTTGAGAACTATTTAGAATGGATTTGAAGGCCCTAGGCCCTATCATCTAGGAGCTATTGATCTTGAAAGCATTTGCCAGCTGTACGTTTTTCTCAATAATCGGCAGAATTACCTCATTGAAAATATTCGTGTAAAATCGCACAAGGTCATGAGGCGCGAAGCATAGGCTCTTCACCTTGCGGCCGTGGTTTGTGAACATTTTAGAAGTGATTTGAAGGCTCTAGGCCCTATCATCTAGGAGCAATTGATCTTGAAAGCATTTGCCAGCTGTATGTTTTTCTCAAAATTCCGCGGATATACCTCATTGAAAATATTCGTGTAAAATCGCACGAGGTCATGACGCGCGAAACATTGGCTCTGCGTCATGCGCCCGTGGTTTGTGAACAATTTAAAAGTGATTTGATGGCCCTAGGCCCTATCATCTAGGAGCTATTGAACTTGAAAGCATTTGTCAGCTGTACGTTTTTTTCAATAATCGGCAGAAATGCCTCATTGAAAATATTCGTGTAAAATCGCACGAGGTCATGACGCGCGAAACATAGGCTCTGCGTCTTGCGCCCGTGGTTTGTGAACAATTTAGAAGTGTTTTGAAAGCCCTAGGCCGTATCATCTAGGAGCTATTGAACTTGAAAGCATTTGTCAGCTGTACGTTTTTTTCAATAATCGGCAGAAATACCTCATTGAAAATATTTGTGTAAAATCGCACGAGGTCATGACGCGCGAAACATAGGCTCTGCGTCTTGCGCCCGTGGTTTGTGAACAATTTAGAAGTGTTTTGAAAGCCCTAGGCCGTATCATCTAGGAGCTATTGAACTTGAAAGCATTTGTCAGCTGTATGTTTTTCTCAATAATCGGTAGAAATACCTCATTGAAAATATTCGTGTAAAATCGCACGAGGTCATGACGCGCGAATCATAGGCTCTGCCTCTTGTGCCCGTGGTTTGTGAACAATTTAGAAGTGTTTTGATGGCCCTAGGCCCTATCATCTAGGAGCTATTGATCTTGAAAGCATTTGCCAGCTGTATGTTTTTCTCAACAATCCGCGGATATACCTCATTGAAAATATTCGTGTAAAATCGCACGAGGTCATGACGCGCGAATCATTGGCTCTGCGTCTTGTGCCCGTGGTTTGAGAACTATTTAGAATGGATTTGAAGGCCCTAGGCCCTATCATCTAGGAGCTATTGATCTTGAAAGCATTTGCCAGCTGTATGTTTTTCTCAATAATCGGCAGAATTACCTCATTGAAAATGTTCGTGTAAAATCGCACGAGGTCATGACGCGCGAAGCATAGGCTCTTCGTCTTGCAGCCGTGGTTTGTGAACATTTTAGAAGTGGTTTGAAGGCCCTAGGCCCTATCATCTAGGAGCAATTGATCTTGAAAGCATTTGCCAGCTGTAGGTTTTTCTAAAAAATCTGCGGACATACCTCATTGAAAATATTCGTGTAAAATCGCACAAGGTCATGACGCGCGAAACATTGGCTCTTCGTCTTGTGCCCGTGGTTTGAGAACAATTTAGAATAGATTTGAAGGCCCTAGGCCCTATCATCTAGGAGCAATTGATCTTGAAAGCATTTGCCAGCTGTATGTTTTTCTCAAAAATCTGCGGACATACCTCATTGAAAATATTCGTGTAAAATCGCACGAGGGCATGACGCGCGAAGCATAGGCTCTTCGTCTTGCCGCCGTGGTTTGTGAACATTTTAGAAGTGGTTTGAAGGCCCTAGGCCCTATCATCTAGGAGCTATTGATCTTGAAAGCATTTGCCAGCTGTACGTTTTTCTCAATATTCGGCAGAAATACCTCTTTGAAAATATTTGTGTAAAATCGCACGAGGTCATGACGCGCGAAGCATAGGCTCTTCGTCTTGCAGCCGTGGTTTGTGAACATTTTAAAAGTGGTTTGAAGGCCCTAGGCCCTATCATCTAGGAGCATTTGATCTTGAAAGCATTTGCCAGCTGTATGTTTTTCTCAAAAATCCGCGGATATACCTCATTGAAAATATTCGTGTAAAATCGCACGAGGTCATGACGCGCGAAGCATTGGCTCTTCGTCTTGTGCCCGTGGTTTGAGAACAATTTAGAAGAGATTTGAAGGCCCTAGGCCCTATCATCTAGGAGCTATTGATCTTGAAAGCATTTGCCAGCTGTATGTTTTTCTCAATAATCGGCAGAAATACCTCATTGAAAATATTCGTGTAAAATCGCACGAGGTCATGACGCGCGAAACATAGGGTCTGCGTCTTGCGCCCGTGGTTTGTGAACGATTTAGAAGTGTTTTGAAGGCCCTAGGCCGTATCATCTAGGAGCTATTGAACTTGAAAGCATTTGGCAGCTGTACGTTTTTCTCAATAATCTGCAGAAACACCTCATTGAAAATATTCGTGTAAAATCGCACGAGGTCATGACGCACGACTCATTGGCTCTGCGTGTTGTTCCCGTGGTTTGAGAACAATTTAGAAGGGATTTGAAGGCCCTAGGCCCTATCATCTAGGAGCTATTGATCTTGAAAGCATTTGCCAGCTGTATGTTTTTCTCAATAATCGGCAGAAATACCTCATTGATAATATTCGTGTAAAATCGCACGAGGTGACGACGCGCGAAACATAGGCTCTGAGTCTTGCGCCCGTGGTTTGTGAACAATTTAGAAGTGTTTTGAAGGACCTAGGCCGTATCATCTATGAGCTATTGAACTTGAAAGCATTTGGCAGCTGTACGTTTTTCTTCAATAATCGGCAGAAATACCTCATTGAAAATATTCGTGTAAAATCCCACGAGGTCATGACGCGCGAAGCATAGGTTCTTCGTCTTGCGGTCGTGGTTTGTGAACATTTTAGAAGTGGTTTGAAGGCCCTAGGCCCTATCATCTAGGAGCTATTGATCTTGAAAGCATTTGCCAGCTGTACGTTTTTCTCAATAATCGGCAGAAATACCTCTTTGAAAATATTCGTGTAAAATCGCACAAGGTCATGAGGCGCGAAGCATAGGCTCTTCATCTTGCGGCCGTGGTTTGTGAACATTTTAGAAGTGATTTGAAGGCCCTAGGCCCTATCATCTAGGAGCAATTGATCTTGAAAGCATTTGCCAGCTGTATGTTTTTCTCAAAATTCCGCGGATATACCTCATTGAAAATATTTGTGTAAAATCGCACGAGGTCATGACGCGCGAAACATTGGCTCTGCGTCATGCGCCCGTGGTTTGTGAACAATTTAAAAGTGATTTGATGGCCCTAGGCCCTATCATCTAGGAGCTATTGAACTTGAAAGCATTTGTCAGCTGTACGTTTTTTTCAATAATCGGCAGAAATGCCTCATTGAAAATATTCGTGTAAAATCGCACGAGGTCATGACGCGCGAAACATAGGCTCTGCGTCTTGCGCCCGTGGTTTGTGAACAATTTAGAAGTGTTTTGAAAGCCCTAGGCCGTATCATCTAGGTGCTATTGAACTTGAAAGCATTTGTCAGCTGTACGTTTTTTTCAATAATCGGCAGAAATACCTCATTGAAAATATTTGTGTAAAATCGCACGAGGTCATGACGCGCGAAACATAGGCTCTGCGTCTTGCGCCCGTGGTTTGTGAACAATTTAGAAGTGTTTTGAAAGCCCTAGGCCGTATCATCTAGGAGCTATTGAACTTGAAAGCATTTGTCAGCTGTATGTTTTTCTCAATAATCGGTAGAAATACCTCATTGAAAATATTCGTGTAAAATCGCACGAGGTCATGACGCGCGAATCATAGGCTCTGCCTCTTGTGCCCGTGGTTTGTGAACAATTTAGAAGTGTTTTGATGGCCCTAGGCCCTATCATCTAGGAGCTATTGATCTTGAAAGCATTTGCCAGCTGTATGTTTTTCTCAACAATCCGCGGATATACCTCATTGAAAATATTCGTGTAAAATCGCACGAGGTCATGACGCGCGAATCATTGGCTCTGCGTCTTGTGCCTGTGGTTTGAGAACTATTTAGAATGGATTTGAAGGCCCTAGGCCCTATCATCTAGGAGCTATTGATCTTGAAAGCATTTGCCAGCTGTATGTTTTTCTCAATAATCGGCAGAATTACCTCATTGAAAATGTTCGTGTAAAATCGCACGAGGTCATGACGCGCGAAACATAGGCTCTGCGTCTTGCGCCCGTGGTTTGTGAACAATTTAGAAGTGTTTTGAAGGACCTAGGCCGTATCATCTAGGAGCTATTGATCTTGAAAGCATTTGCTAGCTGTATGTTTTTCTCAATAATCGGCAGTAATTCCTCATTGAAAATATTAGTGTAAAATCGCACGAGGTCATGACGCGCGAAACATAGGCTCTGCGTCTTGCGCCCGTGGTTTGTGAACAATTTAGAAGTGTTTTGAAGGCCCTAGGCCGTATCATCTAGGAGCTATTGAACTTGAAAGCATTTGGCAGCTGTACGTTTTTCTCAATAATCGGCAGAAACACCTCATTGAAAATATTCGTGTAAAATCGCACGAGGTCATGACGCACGACTCATTGGCTCTGCGTGTTGTTCCCCTGGTTTGAGAACAATTTAGAAGAGATTTGAAGGCCCTAGGCCCTATCATCTAGGAGCTATTGATCTTGAAAGCATTTGCCAGCTGTATGTTTTTCTCAGTAATCGGCAGAATTACCTCATTGAAAATATTCGTGTAAAATCGCACGAGGTCATGACGCGCGAAACATAGGCTGTGCGTTTTGCGCCCGTGGTTTGTGAACGATTTAGAAGTGTTTTGAAGGCCCTAGGCTGTATCATCTAGGAGCTATTGAACTTGAAAGCATTTGGCAGCTGTACGTTTTTCTCAATAATCGGCAGAAATACCTCATTGAATATATTCGTGTAAAATCGCACGAGGTCATGACGCGCGAAGCATAGGCTCTTCGTCTTGCCGCCGTGGTTTGTGAACATTTTAGAAGTGGTTTGAAGGCCCTAGGTCCTATCATCTAGGAGCTATTGATCTTGAATGCATTTGCCAGCTGTACGTTTTTCTCAATAATCGGCAGAAATGCCTCTTTGAAAATATTTGTGTAAAATCGCACGAGGTCATGACGCGTGAATCATAGGCTCTTCGTCTTGCGGCCGTGGTTTATGAACATTTTAGAAGTGGTTTCAAGGCCCTAGGCCGTATCATCTAGGAGCTATTGATCTTGAAAGCATTTGCCAGTTGTATGTTTTTCTCAAAAATCTGCGGACATACCTCATTGAAAATATTAGTGTAAAATCGCACGAGGTCATGACGCGCGAAACATAGGCTCTGCGTCTTGCGCCCGTGGTTTGTGAACAATTTAGAAGTGTTTTGATGGCCCTAGGCTGTATCATCTAGGAGCTATTGAACTTGAAAGCATTTGGCAGCTGTACGTTTTTCTCAATAATCGGCAGAAATACCTCATTGAATATATTCGTGTAAAATCGCACGAGGTCATGACGCGCGAAGCATAGGCTCTTCGTCTTGCCGCCGTGGTTTGTGAACATTTTAGAAGTGGTTTGAAGGCCCTAGGCCCTATCATCTAGGAGCTATTGATCTTGAAAGCATTTGCCAGCTGTATGTTTTTCTCAATAATCGGCAGAATTACCTCATTGAAAATATTCGTGTAAAATCGCACGAGGTCATGACGCGCGAAACATAGGCTCTGCGTCTTGCGCCCGTGGTTTGTGAACAATTTAGAAGTGATTTGAAGGCCCTATGCCGTATCATCTAGGAGCTATTGATCTTGAAAGCATTTGCCAGCTGTATGTTTTTCTCAAAAATCTGCGGACATACCTCATTGAAAATATTCGTGTAAAATCGCACGAGGTCATGACGCGCGAAACATAGGCTCTGCGTCTTGCGCCCGTGGTTTGTGAACGATTTAGAAGTGATTTGAAGGCCCTAGGCCCTATCATCTAGGAGCTATTGATCTTGAAAGCATTTGCCAGCTGTATGTTTTTCTCAAAAATCCACGTATATACCTCATTGAAAATATTCGTGTAAAATCGCACGAGGTCATGACGCGCGAAACATAGGCTCTGCGTCTTGCGCCCCTGGTTTGTGAACAATTTAGAAGTGTTTTGAAGGCCCTAGGCCGTATCATCTAGGAGCTATTGATCTTGAAAGCATTTGCCAGCTGTACGTTTTTCTCAATAATCGCCAGAAATACCTCTTTGAAAATATTCGTGTAAAATCGCACAAGGTCATGACGCGCGAAGCATAGGCTCTTCGTCTTGGTGCCGTGGTTTGTGAACATTTTAGAAGTGGTTTTTAGGCCCTAGGCCCTATCATATAGGAGCAATTGATCTTGAAAGCATTTGCCAGCTGTATGTTTTTCTAAAAAATCTGCGGACATACCTCATTGAAAATATTCGTGTAAAATCGCACGAGGTCATGACGCGCGAAACATTGGCTCTTCGTCTTGTGCCGGTGGTTTGAGAACAATTTAGAAGAGATTTGAAGGCCCTAGGCCCTATCATCTAGGAGAAATTGATCTTGAAAGCATTTGCCAGCTGTATGTTTTTCTCAAAAATCTGCGGACATACCTCATTGAAAATATTCGTGTAAAATCGCACGAGGGCATGACGCGCGAAGCATAGGCTCTTCGTCTTGCCGCCGTGGTTTGTGAACATTTTAGAAGTGGTTTGAAGGCCCTAGGCCCTATCATCTAGGAGCTATTGATCTTGAAAGCATTTGCCAGCTGTACGTTTTTCTCAATATTCGGCAGAAATACCTCTTTGAAAATATTTGTGTAAAATCGCACGAGGTCATGACGCGCGAAGCATAGGCTCTTTGTCTTGCAGCCGTGGTTTGTGAACATTTTAAAAGTGGTTTGAAGGCCCTAGGCCCTATCATCTAGGTGCATTTGATCTTGAAAGCATTTGCCAGCTGTATGTTTTTCTCAAAAATCCGCGGATATACCTCATTGAAAATATTCGTGTAAAATCGCACGAGGTCATGACGCGCGAAACATTGGCTCTGCGTCTTGTGCCCGTGGTTTGAGAACAATTTAGAAGGGATTTGAAGGCCCTTGGCCCTATCATCTAGGAGCTATTGATCTTGAAAGCATTTGCCAGCTTTATGTTTTTCTCAATAATCCGCAGAAATACCTCATTGAAAATATTCGTGTAAAATCGCACGAGGTCATGACGCGCGAAACATAGCCTCTGCGTCTTGCGCCCGTGGTTTGTGAACGATTTAGAAGTGATTTGAAGGCCCTAGGCCCTATCATCTAGGAGCTATTGATCTTGAAAGCATTTGCCAGCTGTATGTTTTTCTCAAAAATCCACGTATATACCTCATTGAAAATATTCGTGTAAAATCGCACGAGGTCATGACGCGCGAAACATAGGCTCTGCGTCTTGCGCCCCTGGTTTGTGAACAATTTAGAAGTGTTTTGAAGGCCCTAGGCCGTATCATCTAGGAGCTATTGATCTTGAAAGCATTTGCCAGCTGTACGTTTTTCTGAATAATCGCCAGAAATACCTCTTTGAAAATATTCGTGTAAAATCGCACGAGGTCATGACGCGCGAAGCATAGGCTCTTCGTCTTGCGGCCGTGGTTTGTGAACATTTTAGAAGTGGTTTTAAGGCCCTAGGCCCTATCATCTAGGAGCAATTGATCTTGAAAGCATTTGCCAGCTGTATGTTTTTCTAAAAAATCTGCGGACATACCTCATTGAAAATATTCGTGTAAAATCGCACGAGGTCATGACGCGCGAAACATTGGCTCTTCGTCTTGTGCCGGTGGATTGAGAACAATTTAGAAGAGATTTGAAGGCCCTAGGCCCTATCATCTAGGAGCAATTGATCTTGAAAGCATTTGCCAGCTGTATGTTTTTCTCAAAAATCTGCGGACATACCTCATTGAAAATATTCGTGTAAAATCGCACGAGGGCATGACGCGCGAAGCATAGGCTCTTCGTCTTGCCGCCGTGGTTTGTGAACATTTTAGAAGTGGTTTGAAGGCCCTAGGCCCTATCATCTAGGAGCTATTGATCTTGAAAGCATTTGCCAGCTGTACGTTTTTCTCAATATTCGGCAGAAATACCTCTTTGAAAATATTTGTGTAAAATCGCACGAGGTCATGACGCGCGAAGCATAGGCTCTTCGTCTTGCAGCCGTGGTTTGTGAACATTTTAAAAGTGGTTTGAAGGCCCTAGGCCCTATCATCTAGGTGCATTTGATCTTGAAAGCATTTGCCAGCTGTATGTTTTTCTCAATAATCGGCAGAAATACCTCATTGAAAATATTCGTGTAAAATCGCACGAGGTCATGACGCGCGAAACATAGGCTCTGCGTCTTGCGCCCGTGGTTTGTGAACGATTTAGAAGTGTTTTGAAGGCCCTAGGCCGTATCATCTAGGAGCTATTGAACTTGAAAGCATTTGGCAGCTGTATGTTTTTCTCAATCGGCAGAATTACCTCATTGAAAATATTCGTGTAAAATCGCACGAAATCATGACGCGCGAAACATAGGCTCTGCGTTTTGCGCCCGTGGTTTGTGAACGATTTAGAAGTGTTTTGAAGGCCCTAGGCCGTATCATCTAGGAGCTATTGAACTTGAAAGCATTTGGCAGCTGTACGTTTTTCTCAATAATCGGCAGAAATACCTCATTGAATATATTCGTGTAAAATCGCACGAGGTCATGACGCCCGAAGCATAGGCTCTTCGTCTTGCCGCCGTGGTTTGTGAACATTTTAGAAGTGGTTTGAAGGCCCTAGGCCCTATCATCTAGGAGGAATTGATCTTGAAAGCATTTGCCAGCTGTATGTTTTTCTCAAAAATCCGCGGACATACCTCATTAAAAATATTCGTGTAAAATTGCACGAGGTCATGACGCGCGAAGCATAGGCTCTTCGTCTTGCCGCCGTGGTTTGTGAACATTTTAGAAGTGGTTTGAAGGCCCTAGGCCCTATCATCTAGGAGCTATTGATCTTGAAAGCATTTGCCAGCTGTACATTTTTCTCAATAATCAGCAGAAATACCTCTTTGAAAATATTCGTGTAAAATCGCACGAGGTCATGACGCACGAAGCATAGGCTCTTCATCTTGCAGCCGTGGTTTGTGAACATTTTAGAAGTGGTTTGAAGGCCCTAGGCCCTATCATCTAGGATCAATTGATTTTGAAAGCATTTGCCAGCTGTATGTTTTTCTCAATATTCCGCGGATATACCTCATTGAAAATATTTGTGCAAAATCGCACGAGGTCATGACGCGCGAAACATTGGCTCTGCGTCTTGTGCCCGTGGTTTGAGAACAATTTAGTAGGGATTTGAAGGCCCTTGGCCCTATCATCTAGGAGCTATTGATCTTGAAAGCATTTGCCAGCTGTATGTTTTTTTCAAAAATCGGCAGAAATACCTCATTGAAAATATTCGTGTAAAATTGCACGAGGTCATGACGCGCGAAACATAGGCTCTGCGTCTTGCGCCCGTGGTTTGTGAACGATTTAGAAGTGTTTTGAAGGCCCTAGGCCGTATCATCTAGGAGCTATTGAACTTGAAAGCATTTGGCAGCTGTACGTTTTTCTCAATAATCGGTAGAAATACCTCATTGAAAATATTCGTGTAAAATCGCACGAGGTCATGACGCGCGAATCATAGGCTCTGCCTCTTGTGCCCGTGGTTTGTGAACAATTTAGAAGTGTTTTGATGGCCCTAGGCCCTATCATCTAGGAGCTATTGATCTTGAAAGCATTTGCCAGCTGTATGTTTTTCTCAATAATCGGCAGAATTACCTCATTGAAAATATTCGTGTAAAATCGCACGAGGTCATGACGCGCGAAACATAGGCTCTGCGTCTTGCGCCCGTGGTTTGTGAACAATTTAGAAGTGTTTTGAAGGACCTAGGCCGTATCATCTAGGAGCTATTGATCTTGAAAGCATTTGCTAGCTGTATGTTTTTCTCAATAATCGGCAGAAATTCCTCATTGAAAATATTAGTGTAAAATCGCACGAGGTCATGACGCGCGAAACATAGGCTCTGCGTCTTGCGCCCGTGGTTTGTGAACAATTTAGAAGTGTTTTGATGGCCTAGGCCGTATCATCTAGGAGCTATTGATCTTGAAAGCATTTGCCAGCTGTATGTTTTTCTCAATAATCGGCAGAAATACCTCATTGAAAATATTCGTGTAAAATCGCACGAGGTCATGACGCGCGAAACATAGGCTCTGCGTCTTGCGCCCGTGGTTTGTGAACATTTTAGAAGTGCTTTGAAGGCCCTAGGCCCTATCATCTAAGAGCTATTGATCTTGAAAGCATTTGCCAGCTGTACGTTTTTCTCAATAATCGGCAGAAATACCTCTTTGAAAATATTTGTGTAAAATCGCACGAGGTCATGACGCGCGAAGCATAGGCTCTTCGTCTTGCAGCCGTGGTTTGTGAACATTTTAGAAGTGGTTTGAAGGCCCTAGGCCCTATCATCTAGGAGCAATTGATCTTGAAAGCATTTGCCAACTGTATGTTTTTCTAAAAAATCTGCGGACATACCTCATTGAAAATATTCGTGTAAAATCGCACGAGGTCATGACGCGCGAAACATTGGCTCTTCGTCTTGTGCCCGTGGTTTGAGAACAATTTAGAAGAGATTTGAAGGCCCTAGGCCCTATCATCTAGGAGCTATTGATCTTGAAAGCATTTGCCAGCTGTATGTTTTTCTCAATAATCGGCAGAAATACCTCATTGAAAATATTCGTGTAAAATCGCACGAGGTCATGACGCGCGAAACATTGGCTCTGCGTCTTGCGCCCGTGGTTTGTGAACAATTTAGAAGTGTTTTGAAGGACCTAGGCCGTATCATCTAGGAGCTATTGATCTTGAAAGCATTTGCTAGCTGTATGTTTTTCTCAATAATCGGCAGAAATTCCTCATTGAAAATATTAGTGTAAAATCGCACGAGGTCATGACGCGCGAAACATAGGCTCTGCGTCTTGCGCCCGTGGTTTGTGAACAATTTAGAAGTGTTTTGATGGCCTAGGCCGTATCATCTAGGAGCTATTGATCTTGAAAGCATTTGCCAGCTGTATGTTTTTCTCAATAATCGGCAGAAATACCTCATTGAAAATATTCGTGTAAAATCGCACGAGGTCATGACGCGCGAAACATAGGCTCTGCGTCTTGCGCCCGTGGTTTGTGAACATTTTAGAAGTGCTTTGAAGGCCCTAGGCCCTATCATCTAAGAGCTATTGATCTTGAAAGCATTTGCCAGCTGTACGTTTTTCTCAATAATCGGCAGAAATACCTCTTTGAAAATATTTGTGTAAAATCGCACGAGGTCATGACGCGCGAAGCATAGGCTCTTCGTCTTGCAGCCGTGGTTTGTGAACATTTTAGAAGTGGTTTGAAGGCCCTAGGCCCTATCATCTAGGAGCAATTGATCTTGAAAGCATTTGCCAACTGTATGTTTTTCTAAAAAATCTGCGGACATACCTCATTGAAAATATTCGTGTAAAATCGCACGAGGTCATGACGCGCGAAACATTGGCTCTTCGTCTTGTGCCCGTGGTTTGAGAACAATTTAGAAGAGATTTGAAGGCCCTAGGCCCTATCATCTAGGAGCTATTGATCTTGAAAGCATTTGCCAGCTGTATGTTTTTCTCAATAATCGGCAGAAATACCTCATTGAAAATATTTGTGTAAAATCGCACGAGGTCATGACGCGCGAAACATAGGCTCTGCGTCTTGCGCCCGTGGTTTGTGAACGATTTAGAAGTGTTTTGAAGGCCCTAGGCCGTATCATCTATGAGCTATTGAACTTGAAAGCATTTGGCAGCTGTACGTTTTTCTCAATAATCGGCAGAAATACCTCATTGAAAATATTCGTGTAAAATCGCACGAGGTCATGACGCACGACTCATTGGCTCTGCGTGTTGTTCCCGTGGTTTGAGAACAATTTAGAAGGGATTTGAAGGCCCTAGGCCCTATCATCTTGGAGCTATTGATCTTGAAAGCATTTGCCAGCTGTATGTTTTTCTCAATAATCGGCAGAAATACCTCATTGAAAATATTCGTGTAAAATCGCACGAGGTCATGACGCGCGAAGCATAGGTTCTTCGTCTTGCGGTCGTGGTTTGTGAACATTTTAGAAGTGGTTTGAAGGCCCTAGGCCCTATCATCTAGGAGCTATTGATCTTGAAAGCATTGGCCAGCTGTACGTTATTCTCAATAATCGGCAGAAATACCTCATTGAAAATATTCGTGTAAAATCGCACGAGGTCATGAGGCGCGAAGCATAGACTCTTTGTCTTGCGGCCGTGGTTTGTGAACATTTAAGAAGTGATTTGAAGGCCCTAGGCCCTATCATCTAGGAGCAATTGATCTTGAAAGCATTTGCCAGCTGTATGTTTTTCTCAAAATTCCGCGGATATACCTCATTGAAATTTTTCGTGTAAAATCGCACGAGGTCATGACGCGCGAAACATTGGCTCTGCGTCATGCGCCCGTTGTTTGTGAACAATTTAAAAGTGATTTGATGGCCCTAGGCCCTATCATCTAGGAGCTATTGAACTTGAAAGCATTTGTCAGCTGTACGTTTTTTTCAATAATCGGCAGAAATGCCTCATTGATAATATTCGTGTAAAATCGCACGAGGTCATGACGCGCGAAACATTGGCTCTTCGTCTTGTGCCGGTGGTTTGAGAACAATTTAGAAGAGATTTGAAGGCCCTAGGCCCTATCATCTAGGAGCAATTGATCTTGAAAGCATTTGCCAGCTGTATGTTTTTCTCAAAAATCTGCGGACATACCTCATTGAAAATATTCGTGTAAAATCGCACGAGGGCATGACGCGCGAAGCATAGGCTCTTCGTCTTGCCGCCGTGGTTTGTGAACATTTTAGAAGTGGTTTGAAGGCCCTAGGCCCTATCATCTAGGAGCTATTGATCTTGAAAGCATTTGCCAGCTGTACGTTTTTCTCAATATTCGGCAGAAATACCTCTTTGAAAATATTTGTGTAAAATCGCACGAGGTCATGACGCGCGAAGCATAGGCTCTTTGTCTTGCAGCCGTGGTTTGTGAACATTTTAAAAGTGGTTTGAAGGCCCTAGGCCCTATCATCTAGGTGCATTTGATCTTGAAAGCATTTGCCAGCTGTATGTTTTTCTCAAAAATCCGCGGATATACCTCATTGAAAATATTCGTGTAAAATCGCACGAGGTCATGACGCGCGAAACATTGGCTCTGCGTCTTGTGCCCGTGGTTTGAGAACAATTTAGAAGGGATTTGAAGGCCCTTGGCCCTATCATCTAGGAGCTATTGATCTTGAAAGCATTTGCCAGCTTTATGTTTTTCTCAATAATCCGCAGAAATACCTCATTGAAAATATTCGTGTAAAATCGCACGAGGTCATGACGCGCGAAACATAGCCTCTGCGTCTTGCGCCCGTGGTTTGTGAACGATTTAGAAGTGATTTGAAGGCCCTAGGCCCTATCATCTAGGAGCTATTGATCTTGAAAGCATTTGCCAGCTGTATGTTTTTCTCAAAAATCCACGTATATACCTCATTGAAAATATTCGTGTAAAATCGCACGAGGTCATGACGCGCGAAACATAGGCTCTGCGTCTTGCGCCCCTGGTTTGTGAACAATTTAGAAGTGTTTTGAAGGCCCTAGGCCGTATCATCTAGGAGCTATTGATCTTGAAAGCATTTGCCAGCTGTACGTTTTTCTGAATAATCGCCAGAAATACCTCTTTGAAAATATTCGTGTAAAATCGCACGAGGTCATGACGCGCGAAGCATAGGCTCTTCGTCTTGCGGCCGTGGTTTGTGAACATTTTAGAAGTGGTTTTAAGGCCCTAGGCCCTATCATCTAGGAGCAATTGATCTTGAAAGCATTTGCCAGCTGTATGTTTTTCTAAAAAATCTGCGGACATACCTCATTGAAAATATTCGTGTAAAATCGCACGAGGTCATGACGCGCGAAACATTGGCTCTTCGTCTTGTGCCGGTGGATTGAGAACAATTTAGAAGAGATTTGAAGGCCCTAGGCCCTATCATCTAGGAGCAATTGATCTTGAAAGCATTTGCCAGCTGTATGTTTTTCTCAAAAATCTGCGGACATACCTCATTGAAAATATTCGTGTAAAATCGCACGAGGGCATGACGCGCGAAGCATAGGCTCTTCGTCTTGCCGCCGTGGTTTGTGAACATGTTAGAAGTGGTTTGAAGGCCCTAGGCCCTATCATCTAGGAGCTATTGATCTTGAAAGCATTTGCCAGCTGTACGTTTTTCTCAATATTCGGCAGAAATACCTCTTTGAAAATATTTGTGTAAAATCGCACGAGGTCATGACGCGCGAAGCATAGGCTCTTCGTCTTGCAGCCGTGGTTTGTGAACATTTTAAAAGTGGTTTGAAGGCCCTAGGCCCTATCATCTAGGTGCATTTGATCTTGAAAGCATTTGCCAGCTGTATGTTTTTCTCAATAATCGGCAGAAATACCTCATTGAAAATATTCGTGTAAAATCGCACGAGGTCATGACGCGCGAAACATAGGCTCTGCGTCTTGCGCCCGTGGTTTGTGAACGATTTAGAAGTGTTTTGAAGGCCCTAGGCCGTATCATCTAGGAGCTATTGAACTTGAAAGCATTTGGCAGCTGTATGTTTTTCTCAATAATCGGCAGAATTACCTCATTGAAAATATTCGTGTAAAATCGCACGAGGTCATGACGCGCGAAACATAGGCTCTGCGTTTTGCGCCCGTGGTTTGTGAACGATTTAGAAGTGTTTTGAAGGCCCTAGGCCGTATCATCTAGGAGCTATTGAACTTGAAAGCATTTGGCAGCTGTACGTTTTTCTCAATAATCGGCAGAAATACCTCATTGAATATATTCGTGTAAAATCGCACGAGGTCATGACGCCCGAAGCATAGGCTCTTCGTCTTGCCGCCGTGGTTTGTGAACATTTTAGAAGTGGTTTGAAGGCCCTAGGCCCTATCATCTAGGAGGAATTGATCTTGAAAGCATTTGCCAGCTGTATGTTTTTCTCAAAAATCCGCGGACATACCTCATTAAAAATATTCGTGTAAAATTGCACGAGGTCATGACGCGCGAAGCATAGGCTCTTCGTCTTGCCGCCGTGGTTTGTGAACATTTTAGAAGTGGTTTGAAGGCCCTAGGCCCTATCATCTAGGAGCTATTGATCTTGAAAGCATTTGCCAGCTGTACATTTTTCTCAATAATCAGCAGAAATACCTCTTTGAAAATATTCGTGTAAAATCGCACGAGGTCATGACGCACGAAGCATAGGCTCTTCATCTTGCAGCCGTGGTTTGTGAACATTTTAGAAGTGGTTTGAAGGCCCTAGGCCCTATCATCTAGGATCAATTGATTTTGAAAGCATTTGCCAGCTGTATGTTTTTCTCAATAATCCGCGGATATACCTCATTGAAAATATTTGTGCAAAATCGCACGAGGTCATGACGCGCGAAACATTGGCTCTGCGTCTTGTGCCCGTGGTTTGAGAACAATTTAGTAGGGATTTGAAGGCCCTTGGCCCTATCATCTAGGAGCTATTGATCTTGAAAGCATTTGCCAGCTGTATGTTTTTTTCAAAAATCGGCAGAAATACCTCATTGAAAATATTCGTGTAAAATTGCACGAGGTCATGACGCGCGAAACATAGGCTCTGCGTCTTGCGCCCGTGGTTTGTGAACGATTTAGAAGTGTTTTGAAGGCCCTAGGCCGTATCATCTAGGAGCTATTGAACTTGAAAGCATTTGGCAGCTGTACGTTTTTCTCAATAATCGGTAGAAATACCTCATTGAAAATATTCGTGTAAAATCGCACGAGGTCATGACGCGCGAATCATAGGCTCTGCCTCTTGTGCCCGTGGTTTGTGAACAATTTAGAAGTGTTTTGATGGCCCTAGGCCCTATCATCTAGGAGCTATTGATCTTGAAAGCATTTGCCAGCTGTATGTTTTTCTCAATAATCGGCAGAATTACCTCATTGAATATATTCGTGTAAAATCGCACGAGGTCATGACGCGCGAAACATAGGCTCTGCGTCTTGCGCCCGTGGTTTGTGAACAATTTAGAAGTGTTTTGAAGGACCTAGGCCGTATCATCTAGGAGCTATTGATCTTGAAAGCATTTGCTAGCTGTATGTTTTTCTCAATAATCGGCAGAAATTCCTCATTGAAAATATTAGTGTAAAATCGCACGAGGTCATGACGCGCGAAACATAGGCTCTGCGTCTTGCGCCCGTGGTTTGTGAACAATTTAGAAGTGTTTTGATGGCCTAGGCCGTATCATCTAGGAGCTATTGATCTTGAAAGCATTTGCCAGCTGTATGTTTTTCTCAATAATCGGCAGAAATACCTCATTGAAAATATTCGTGTAAAATCGCACGAGGTCATGACGCGCGAAACATAGGCTCTGCGTCTTGCGCCTGTGGTTTGTGAACATTTTAGAAGTGCTTTGAAGGCCCTAGGCCCTATCATCTAAGAGCTATTGATCTTGAAAGCATTTGCCAGCTGTACGTTTTTCTCAATAATCGGCAGAAATACCTCTTTGAAAATATTTGTGTAAAATCGCACGAGGTCATGACGCGCGAAGCATAGGCTCTTCGTCTTGCAGCCGTGGTTTGTGAACATTTTAGAAGTGGTTTGAAGGCCCTAGGCCCTATCATCTAGGAGCAATTGATCTTGAAAGCATTTGCCAACTGTATGTTTTTCTAAAAAATCTGCGGACATACCTCATTGAAAATATTCGTGTAAAATCGCACGAGGTCATGACGCGCGAAACATTGGCTCTTCGTCTTGTGCCCGTGGTTTGAGAACAATTTAGAAGAGATTTGAAGGCCCTAGGCCCTATCATCTAGGAGCTATTGATCTTGAAAGCATTTGCCAGCTGTATGTTTTTCTCAATAATCGGCAGAAATACCTCATTGAAAATATTTGTGTAAAATCGCACGAGGTCATGACGCGCGAAACATAGGCTCTGCGTCTTGCGCCCGTGGTTTGTGAACGATTTAGAAGTGTTTTGAAGGCCCTAGGCCGTATCATCTATGAGCTATTGAACTTGAAAGCATTTGGCAGCTGTACGTTTTTCTCAATAATCGGCAGAAATACCTCATTGAAAATATTCGTGTAAAATCGCACGAGGTCATGACGCACGACTCATTGGCTCTGCGTGTTGTTCCCGTGGTTTGAGAACAATTTAGAAGGGATTTGAAGGCCCTAGGCCCTATCATCTTGGAGCTATTGATCTTGAAAGCATTTGCCAGCTGTATGTTTTTCTCAATAATCGGCAGAAATACCTCATTGAAAATATTCGTGTAAAATCGCACGAGGTCATGACGCGCGAAGCATAGGTTCTTCGTCTTGCGGTCGTGGTTTGTGAACATTTTAGAAGTGGTTTGAAGGCCCTAGGCCCTATCATCTAGGAGCTATTGATCTTGAAAGCATTGGCCAGCTGTACGTTATTCTCAATAATCGGCAGAAATACCTCATTGAAAATATTCGTGTAAAATCGCACGAGGTCATGAGGCGCGAAGCATAGACTCTTTGTCTTGCGGCCGTGGTTTGTGAACATTTAAGAAGTGATTTGAAGGCCCTAGGCCCTATCATCTAGGAGCAATTGATCTTGAAAGCATTTGCCAGCTGTATGTTTTTCTCAAAATTCCGCGGATATACCTCATTGAAATTTTTCGTGTAAAATCGCACGAGGTCATGACGCGCGAAACATTGGCTCTGCGTCATGCGCCCGTTGTTTGTGAACAATTTAAAAGTGATTTGATGGCCCTAGGCCCTATCATCTAGGAGCTATTGAACTTGAAAGCATTTGTCAGCTGTACGTTTTTTTCAATAATCGGCAGAAATGCCTCATTGATAATATTCGTGTAAAATCGCACGAGGTCATGACGCGCGAAACATAGGCTCTGCGTCTTGCGCCCGTGGTTTGTGAACAATTTAGAAGTGTTTTGAAAGCCCTAGGCCGTATCATCTAGGAGCTATTGAACTTGAAAGCATTTGTCAGCTGTACGTTTTTTTCAATAATCGGCAGAAATACCTCTTTCATAATATTCGTTTAAAATCGCACGAGGTCATGACGCGCGAAGCATAGGCGCTTCGTCTTGCAGCCGTGGTTTGTGAACATTTTAGAAGTGGTTTGAAGGCCCTAGGCCGTATCATCTAGGAGCTATTGATCTTGAAAGCATTTGCCAGCTGTATGTTTTTCTCAATAATCGGCAGAAATACCCCATTTATAATATTCGTGTAAAATCGCACAAGGTCATGATGCGCGAATCATAGGATCTGCGTCTTGCGCCCGTGGTTTGTGAACGATTTAGAAGTGTTTTGAAGGCCCTAGGCCGTATCATCTAGGAGCTATTGAACTTGACAGCATTTGGCAGCTGTACGTTTTTCTCAATAATCGGCAGAAATACCTCATTGAAAATATTCGTGTAAAATCGCACGAGGTCATGACGCGCGAAGCATAGACTCTTCCTCTTGCGGCCGTGGTTTGTGAACATTTTAGAAGTGGTTTGAAGGCCCTAGGCCCTATCATCTAGGAGCTATTGATCTTGAAAGCATTTGCCAGCTGTACGTTTTTCTCAATAATCAGCAGAAATACTTCATTGAAAATATTCGTGTAAAATCGCACGAGGTCATGACGCGCGAAGCATAGGCTCTTCGTCTTGCGGCCGTGGTTTGTGAACATTTTAGAAGTGGTTTGAGGGCCCTAGGCCATATCATCCAGGAGCTATTGATCTTGAAAGCATTTGCCAGCTGTATGTTTTTCTCAATTATCGGCAGAAATACCTCATTGAAAATATTCGTGTAAAATCGCACGAGGTCATGACGCGCGAAACATTGGCTCTGCGTCTTGTGCCCGTGGTTTGTGAACAATTTAGAAGTGATTTGAAGGCCCTAGGCCCTATCATCTAGGAGCTATTGATCTTGAAAGCATTTGCCAGCTGTATGTTTTTCTGAATAATCGGCAGAAATACCTCATTGAAAATATTCGTGTAAAATCGCACGAGGTCATGACGCGCGAAACATAGGCTCTGCGTCTTGCGCCCGTGGTTTGTGAACGATTTAGAAGTGTTTTGAAGGCCCTAGGCTGTATCATCTAGGAGCTATTGAACTTGAAAGCATTTGGCAGCTGTACGTTTTTCTCAATAATCGGCAGAAATACCTCATTGAAAATATTCCTGTAAAATCGCAAGAGGGCATGACGCGCGAAGCATAGGCTCTTCCTCTTGCGGCCGTGGTTTGTGAACATTTTAGAAGTGGTTTGAAGGCCCTAGGCCCTATCATCTAGGAGCTATTGATCTTGAAAGCATTTGCCAGCTGTACGTTTTTCTCAATAATCGGGAGAAATACCTCTTTGAAAATATTCGTGTAAAATCGCACGAGGTCATGACACGCGAAACATAGGCTCTGCGTCTTGCGCCCGTGGTTTGTGAACAATTTAGAAGTGTTTTGAAGGCCCTAGGCCGTATCATCTAGGAGCTATTGATCTTGAAAGCATTTTCCAGCTGTATGTTTTTCTCAATAATCGGCAGAAATACCCCATTGAAAATATTCGTGTAAAATCGCACGAGGTCATGAGGTGCGAATCATAGGATCTGCGTCTTGCGCCCGTGGTTTGTGAACGATTTAGAAGTGTTTTGAAGGCCCTAGGCCGTATCATCTAGGAGCTATTGAACTTGACAGTATTTGCCAGCTGTATGTTTTTCTCAATAATCGGCAGAAATACCTCATTGAAAATATTCGTGTAAAATCGCACAAGGTCATGAGGCGCGAATCATAGGATCTGCGTCTTGCGCCCGTGGTTTGTGAACGATTTAGAAGTGTTTTGAAGGCCCTAGGCCGTATCATCTAGGAGCTATTGAACTTGACAGCATTTGGCAGCTGTACGTTTTTCTCAATAATCGGCAGAAATACCTCATTGAAAATATTCGTGTAAAATCGCACGAGGTCATGACGCGCGAAGCATAGGCTCTTCCTCTTGCGGCCATGGTTTGTGAACATTTTAGAAGTGGTTTGAAGGCCCTAGGCCCTATCATCTAGGAGCTATTGATCTTGAAAGCATTTGCCAGCTGTACGTTTTTCTCAATAATCAGCAGAAATACCTCATTGAAAATATTCGTGTAAAATCGCACGAGGTCATGACGCGCGAAGCATAGGCTCTTCGTCTTGCGGCCGTGGTTTGTGAACATTTTAGAAGTGGTTTGAGGGCCTTAGGCCATATCATCTAGGAGCTATTGATCTTGAAAGCATTTGCCAGCTGTATGTTTTTCTCAATAATCGGCAGAAATACCTCATTGATAATATTCGTGTAAAATCGCACAAGGTCATGACGCGCGAAGCATAGGCTCTTCGTCTTGCGGCCGTGGTTTGTGAACATTTTAGAAGAGGTTTGAGGGCCCTAGGCCATATCATCTAGGAGCTATTGATCTTGAAAGCATTTGCCAGCTGTATGTTTTTCTCAATAATCGGCAGAAATACCTCATTGATAATATTCGTGTAAAATCGCACAAGGTCATGACGCGCGAACCATTGGCTCTGCATCTTGTGCCCGTGGTTTGTGAACAATTTAGAAGTGATTTGAAGGCCCTAGGCCCTATCATCGAGGAGCTATTGATCTTGAAAGCATTTGCCAGCTGTATGTTTTTCTCAATAATCGGCAGAAATACCTCATTGAAAATATTCGTGTAAAATCGCACGAGGTCATGACGCGCGAAACATTGGCTCTGCGTTTTGTGCCCGTGGTTTGTGAACAATTTAGAAGTGATTTGAAGGCCCTAGGCCCTATCATCTAGGAGCTATTGATCTTGAAAGCATTTGCCAGCTGTATGTTTTTCTGAATAATCGGCAGAAATACCTCATTGAAAATATTCGTGTAAAATCGCACGAGGTCATGACGTGCGAAACATAGGCTCTGCGTCTTGCGCCCGTGGTTTGTGAACGATTTAGAAGTGTTTTGAAGGCCCTAGGCTGTATCATCTAGGAGCTATTGAACTTGAAAGCATTTGGCAGCTGTACGTTTTTCTCAATAATCGGCAGAAATACCTCATTGAAAATATTCCTGTAAAATCGCACGAGGTCATGACGCGCGAAGCATAGGCTCTTCCTCTTGCGGCCGTGGTTTGTGAACATTTTAGAAGTGGTTTGAAGGCCCTAGGCCCTATCATCTAGGAGCTATTGATCTTGAAAGCATTTGCCAGCTGTACGTTTTTCTCAATAATCGGGAGAAATACCTCTTGGAAAATATTCGTGTAAAATCGCACGAGGTCATGACGCGCGAAACATAGGCTCTGCGTCTTGCGCCCGTGGTTTGTGAACAATTTAGAAGTGTTTTGAAGGCCCTAGGCCGTATCATCTAGGAGCTATTGATCTTGAAAGCATTTTCCAGCTGTATGTTTTTCTCAATGATGGGCAGAAATACCCCATTGAAAATATTCGTGTAAAATCGCACGAGGTCATGAGGTGCGAAACATAGGATCTGCGTCTTGCGCCCGTGGTTTGTGAACGATTTAGAAGTGTTTTGAAGGCCCTAGGCCGTATCATCTAGGAGCTATTGAACTTGACAGCATTTGGCAGCTGTACGTTTTTCTCAATAATCGGCAGAAATACCTCATTGAATATATTCGTGTAAAATCGCACAAGTTCATGACACGCGAAGCATAGGCTCTTCCTCTTGCGGCCGTGGTTTGTGAACATTTTAGAAGTGGTTTGAAGGCCCTAGGCCCTATCATCTAGGAGCTATTGATCTTGGAAGCATTTGCCAGCTGTACGTTTTTCTCAATAATCGGCAGAAATTCCTCATTGAAAATATTCGTGTAAAATCGCACGAGGTCAAGACGCGTGAATCATAGGCTCTTTGTCTTGCGGCCGTGGTTTATGAACATTTTAGAAGTGGTTTGAAGGCCCTAGGCCCTATCATCTAGGAGCTATTGATCTTGAAAGCATTTGCCAGCTGTATGTTTTTCTCAATAATCGGCAGAATTACCTCATTGAAAATATTAGTGTAAAATCGCACGAGGTCATGACGCGCGAAACATTGGCTCTGCGTCTTGCGCCCGTGGTTTGTGAACAATTTAGATGTGTTTTGAAGGCCCTATGCTGTATCATCTAGGAGCTATTGATCTTGAAAGCATTTGCCAGCTGTATGTTTTTCTCAATAATCAGCAGAAATACCTCATTGAAAATATTCGTGTAAAATCGCACGAGGTCATGACGCGCGAAGCATAGGCTCTGCGTCTTGCGCCCGTGGTTTGTGAACGATTTAGAAGTGTTTTGAAGGCCCTAGGCCGTATCATCTAGGAGCTATTGAACTTTCTCAATAATCGGCAGAAATACCTCATTGAAAATATTCGTGTAAAATCGCACGAGGTCATGACGCGCAAAACATTGGCTCTGCCTCTTGTGCCCGTGGTTTGTGAACAATTTAGAAGTGATTTGAAGGCCCTATGCCCTATCATCTAGGAGCTATTGATCTTGAAAGCATTTGCCAGCTGTATGTTTTTCTCAAAAATCCACGTATATACCTCATTGAAAATATTCGTGTAAAATCGCACGAGGTCATGACACGCGAAACATAGGCTCTGCGTCTTGCGCCCGTGGTTTGTGAACAATTTAGAAGTGTTTTGAAGGCCCTAGGCCGTATCATCTAGGAGCTATTGAACTTGAAAGCATTTGGAAGCTGTACGTTTTTCTCAATAATCAGCAGAAATACCTCATTGAAAATATTCGTGTAAAATCGCACAAGGTCATGACGCGCGAAGCATAGGCTCTTCGTCTTGCGGCCGTGGTTTGTGAACATTTTAGAAGTGGTTTGAAGGCCCTACGCCCTAACATCTAGGAGCAATTGAACTTGAAAGCATTTGCCAGCTGTACGTTTTTCTCAATAATCGGCAGAAATACCTCATTGATAATATTCGTGTAAAATCGCACAAGGTCATGACGCGCGAAACATTGGGTCTGCATCTTGTGCCCGTGGTTTGTGAACAATTTAGAAGTGATTTGAAGGCCCTAGGCCCTATCATCGAGGAGCTATTGATCTTGAAAGCATTTGCCAGCTGTATGTTTGTCTCAATAATCGGCAGTAATACCTCATTGAAAATATTCGTGTAAAATCGCACGAGGTCATGACGCGCGAAACATTGGCTCTGCGTCTTGTGCCCGTGGTTTGTGAACAATTTAGAAGTGATTTTAAGGCCCTAGGCCCTATCATCTAGGAGCTATTGATCTTGAAAGCATTTGCCTGCTGTATGTTTTTCTCAAAAATCCACGTATATACCTCATTGATAATATTCGTGTAAAATCGCACGAGGTCATGACGCACGAAACATAAGCTCTGCGTCTTGCGCCCCTGGTTTGTGAACAATTTAGAAGTGTTTTGAAGGCCCTAGGCCGTATCATCTAGGAGCTATTGATCTTGAAAGCATTTGCCAGCTGTACGTTTTTCTCAATATTCGGCAGAAATACCTCATTGAAAATATTCGTGTAAAATCGCACGAAGTCATGACGCGCGAAGCATAGGCTCTTCGTATTGCGGCCTTGGTTTGTAAACATTTTAGAAGTGGTTTTTAGGCCCTAGGCCCTATCATCTAGGAGCTATTGATCTTGAAAGCATTTGGATGCTGTACGTTTTTCTCAATAATCAGCAGAAATACCTCATTGAAAATATTCGTGTAAAATCGCACAAGGTCATGACGCGCGAAGCATAGCCTCTTCGTCTTGCGGCCGTGGTTTGTGAACATTTTAGAAGTGGTTTGAAGGCCCTACGCCCTAACATCTAGGAGCAATTGAACTTGAAAGCATTTGCCAGCTGTACGTTTTTCTCAATAATCGGCAGAAATACCTCATTGATAATATTCGTGTAAAATCGCACAAGGTCATGACGCGCGAACCATTGGCTCTGCATCTTGTGCCCGTGGTTTGTGAACAATTTAGAAGTGATTTGAAGGCCCTAGGCCCTATCATCGAGGAGCTATTGATCTTGAAAGCATTTGCCAGCTGTATGTTTTTCTCAATAATCGGCAGTAATACCTCATTGAAAATATTCGTGTAAAATCGCACGAGGTCATGACGCGCGAAACATTGGCTCTGCGTCTTGTGCCCGTGGTTTGTGAACAATTTAGAAGTGATTTTAAGGCCCTAGGCCCTATCATCTAGGAGCTATTGATCTTGAAAGCATTTGCCTGCTGTATGTTTTTCTCAAAAATCCACGTATATACCTCATTGAAAATATTAGTGTAAAATCGCACGAGGTCATGACGCGCGAAACATAGGCTCTGCATCTTGCGCCCGTGGTTTGTGAACAATTTAGAATTGTTTTGAAAGCCCTAGGCCGTATCATCTAGGAGCTATTGAACTTGAAAGCATTTGTCAGCTGTACGTTTTTTTCAATAATCGGCAGAAATACCTCATTGAAAATATTAGTGTAAAATCGCACGAGGTCATGACGCGCGAAGCATAGGCTCTTCGTCTTGCCGCCGTGGTTTGTGAACATTTTAGAAGTGGTTTGAAGGCCTTCGGCCCTATCATCTAGGAGCAATTGATCTTGAAAGCATTTGCCAGCTGTATGTTTTTCTGAATAATCGGCAGAAATACCTCTTTGAAAATATTCGTGTAAAATCGCACGAGGTCATGACGCGCGAAACCTAGGCTCTGCGTCTTGCGCCCGTGGTTTGTGAACAATTTAGAAGTGTTTTGAAGGCCCTAGGCCGTATCATCTAGGAGCCATTGATCTTGAAAGCATTTGCCAGCTGTATGTTTTTCTCAATAATCGGCAGAAATACCCCATTGAAAATATTCGTGTAAAATGGCACGAGGTCATGACGCGCGATGCATAGGCTCTTCCTCTTGCGGCCCTGGTTTGTGAACATTTTAGAAGTGGGTTGAAGGCCCTAGGCCCTATCATCTAGGAGCTATTGATCTTGAAAGCATTTGCCATCTGTATGTTTTTCTCAATAATCGGCAGAAATACCTCATTGAAAATATTCGTGTAAAATCGCACGAGGTCATGACGCACGAAACATATTACATAGGCTCTGCGTCTTGCGCCCGTGGTTTGTGAATGATTTAGAAGTGTTTTGAAGGCCCTAGTCTGTATCATCTAGGAGCTATTGAACTTGAGAGCATTTGGCAGCTGTACGTTTTTCTCAATAATCGGCAGAAATACCTCATTGAATATATTCGTGTAAAATCGCACGAGGTCATGACGCGCGAAGCATATGCTCTTCGTCTTGCCGCCGTGGTTTGTGAACATTTTAGAAGTGGTTTGAAGGCCCTAGGCCCTATCATCTAGGAGCAATTGATCTTGAAAGCATTTGCCAGCTATATGTTTTTCTCAGAAATCCGCGGATATACCTCATTGACAATATTCGTGTAAAATCGCACGAGGTCATGACGCGCGAAGCATAGGCTCTTCGTCTTGCGGCCGTGGTTTGTGAACATTTTAGAAGTGGTTTGAAGGCCCTCGGCCCTATCATCTAGGAGCTATTGATCTTGAAAGCATTTGCCAGCTGTATGTTTTTCTCAATAATCCGCAGAAATACCTCATTGAAAATATTTATGTAAAATCGCACGAGGTCATGACGCGCGAAGCATAGGCTCTGCGTCTTGCGCCCGTGGTTTGTGAAATATTTAGAAGTGGTTTGAAGGCCCTAGGCCCTAACATCTAGGAGCAATTGAACTTGAAAGCATTTGCTAGCTGTACGTTTTTCTCAATAATCGGCAGAAATACCTCGTTGATAATATTCATGTAAAATCGCACGAGGTCATGACGCGCGAAACATTGGCTCTGCGTCTTGTGCCCCTGGTTTGTGAACAATTTAGAAGTGATTTGAAGGCCCTAGGCCCTATCATCTAGGAGCTATTGATCTTGAAAGCATTTGCCAGCTGTATGTTTTTCTCAATAATCGGCAGAAATACCTCATTGAAAATATTCGTGTAAAATCGCACGAGGTCATGACGCGCGAAACATTGGCTCTGCGTCTTGTGCCCGTGGTTTGTGAACAATTTATAAGTGATTTGAAGGCCCTAGGCCCTATCATCTAGGAGCTATTGATCTTGAAAGCATATGCCAGCTGTATGTTTTTCTCAAAAATCCACGGATATACCTCATTGAAAATATTCGTGTAAAATCGCACGAGGTCATGACGCCCGAAACATAGGCTCTGCGTCTTGGCCCCTGGTTTGTGAACATTTTAGAAGTGGTTTGAAGGCCCTAGGCCCTATCATCTAGGAGCTATTGATCTTGAAAGCATTTGCCAGCTGTACGTTTTTCTCAATAATCGGCAGAAATACCTCATTGAAAATATTCGTGTAAAATCGCACGAGGTCATGACGCGCGAAGCATAGGCTCTTCGTCTTGCCGCCGTGATTTGTGAACATTTTAGAAGTGGTTTGAAGGCCCTAGGCCCTATCATCTAGGAGCTATTGATCTTGAAAGCATTTGCCAGCTGTATGTTTTTCTCAAAAATCTGCGGACATACCTCATTGAAAATATTCGTGTAAAATCACACGAGGTCATGACGCGCGAAGCATAGGCTCTTCGTCTTGCCGCCGTGGTTTGTGAACATTTTAGAATTGGTTTGAAGGCCCTAGGCCCTATCATCTAGGAGCAATTGATCTTGAAAGCATTTGCCAGCTGTATGTTTTTCTCATGAATCTGCGATCATACCTCATTGAAAATATTCGTGTAAAATCGCACGAGGTCATGACGCGCGAAACATTGGCTCTGCGTCTTGTGCCCGTGGTTTGAGAACAATTTAGAAGAGATTTGAAGGCCCTAGGCCCTATCATCTAGGAGCTATTGATCTTGAAAGCATTTGCCAGCTGTATGTTTTTCTCAATAATCCGCAGATATACCTCATTGAAAATATTTGTGTAAAATCGCACGAGGTCATGACGCGTGAAACATTTGCTCTGCGTCTTGCGCCCGTGGTTTGTGAACAATTTAGAAGTGATTTGAAGGCCCTAGGCCCTATCATCTTGGAGCTATTGATCTTGAAAGCATTTGCTAGCTGTATGGTTTTCTCAATAATCGGCAGAAATACCTCATTGAAAATATTCGTGTAAAATCGCACGAGGTCATGACGCGCGAAACATAGGCTCTGCGTCTTGCGCCCGTGGTTTGTGAACAATTTAGAAGTGTTTTGAAGGCCCTAGGCCGTATCATCTAGGAGCTATTGAACTTGAAAGCATTTGGCAGCTGTACGTTTTTCTCAATAATCAGCAGAAATACCTCATTGAAAATATTCGTGTAAAATCGCACGAGGTCATGACGCGCGAAGCATAGGCTCTGCGTCTTGCGCCCGTGGTTTGTGAACAATTTAGAAGTGTTTTGAAGGCCCTAGGCCGTATCATCTAGGAGCTATTGATCTTGAAAGCATTTGCCAGCTGTATGTTTTTCTCAATAATCGGCAGAAATACCCCATTTATAATATTCGTGTAAAATCGCACCAGGTCATGAGGCGCGAAACATAGGATCTGCGTCTTGCGCCCGGGGTTTGTGAACGATTTAGAAGTGTTTTGAAGGCCCTAGGCCGTATCATCTAGGAGCTATTGAACTTGACAGCATTTGGCAGCTGTACGTTTTTCTCAATAATCGGCAGAAATACCTCATTGAAAATATTCGTGTAAAATCGCACGAGGTCATGACGCGCGAAGCATAGGCTCTTCCTCTTGCGGCCGTGGTTTGTGAACATTTTAGAAGTAGTTTGATGGCCCTAGGCCCTATCATCTAGAAGCTATTGATCTTGAAAGCATTTGCCAGCTGTACGTTTTTCTCAATAATCGGCAGAAATACCTCTTTGACAATATTCGTGTAAAATCGCACGAGGTCATGACGCGTGAATCATAGGCTCTTCGTCTTGCGGCCGTGGTTTATGAACATTTTAGATGTGGTTTGAAGGCCCTAGGCCCTATCATCTAGGAGCTATTGATCTTGATAGCATTTGCCAGCTGTATGTTTTTCTCAATAATCGGCAGAATTACCTCATTGAAAATATTTGTGTAAAATCGCACGAGGTTATGACGCGCGAAACATAGGCTCTGCGTCTTGCGCCCGTGGTTTGTGAACGATTTAGAAGTGTTTTGAAGCCCCTCGGCCGTATCATCTAGGAGCTATTGAACTTGAAAGCATTTGGCAGCTGTATGTTTTTCTCAATAATCGGCAGAAATACCTCATTGAAAATATTAGTGTAAAATCGCATGAGGTCATGACGCGCGAAACATAGGCTCTGTGTCTTGCGCCCGTGGTTTGTGAACAATTTAGAAGTGTTTTGAAGGCCTTAGGCCGTATTGTCTAGGAGCTATTGAACTTGAAAGCATTTGTCAGCTGTACGTTTTTTTCAATAATCGGCAGAAATACCTCATTGAATATATTCGTGGAAAATCGCACGAGGTCATGACGCGCGAAGCATAGGCTCTTCGTCTTGCCGCCGTGGTTTGTGAACATTTTAGAAGTGGTTTGAAGGCCCTAGGCCCTATCATCTAGGAGCAATTGATCTTGAAAGCATTTGCCAGCTGTATGTTTTTCTCAAAAATCTGCCGATATACCTCATTGAAAATTTTCGTGTAAAATCGCACGAGGTCATGACGCGCGATACATTGGCTCTGCGTCTTGTGCCCGTGGTTTGAGAACAATTTAGAAGAGATTTGAAGGCCTTAGGCCCTATCATCTAGGAGCTATTGATCTTGAATGCATTTGCCAGCTGTATGTTTTTCTCAATAATCGGCAGAATTACCTCATTGAAAATATTCGTGTAAAATCGCACGAGGTCATGACGCGCGAAACATAGGCTCTCCCTTTTGCGCCCGTGGTTTGTGAATGATTTAGAAGTGTTTTGAAGGCCCTAGGCTGTATCATCTAGGAGCTATTGAACTTGAAAGCATTTGGCAGCTGTACGTTTTTCTCAATAATCGGCAGAAATACCTCATTGATTATATTCGTGTAAAATCGCACGAGGTCATGACGCGCGAAGCATAGGCTCTTCGTCTTGCCGCCGTGGTTTGTGAACATTTTAGAAGTGGTTTGAAGGCCCTAGGTCCTATCATCTAGGAGCTATTGATCTTGAAAGCATTTGCCAGCTGTACGTTTTTCTCATTAATCGGCAGAAATACCTCATTGAAAATATTCGTGTAAAATCGTACGAGGTCATGACGCGCGAAACATAGGCTCTTCGTCTTGCGCCCGTGGTTTGTGAACAATATAGAAGTGTTTTGAAGGCCCTAGGTCGTATCATCTAGGACCTATTGAACTTGAATGCATTTGGCAGCTGTACGTTTTTCTCAATAATCAGCAGAATTACCTCATTGAAAATATTCGTGTAAAATCGCACGAGGTCATGACGCGCGAAACATTGGCTCTGCGTCTTGTGCCCGTGGTTTGAGAACAATTTAGAAGGGATTTGAAGGCCCTAGGCCCTATCATCTAGGAGCTATTGATCTTGAAAGCATTTGCCAGCTGTATGTTTTTCTGAATAATCGGCAGAAATTCCTCATTGAAAATATTCGTGTAAAATCGCATGAGGTCATGACGCGCAAAACATAGGCTCTGCGTCTTGCGCCCGTGGTTTGTGAACATTTTAGAAGTGGTTTGAAGGCCCTAGGCCGTATCATCTAGGAGCTATTGATCTTGAAAGCATTTGCCAGCTGTACGTTTTTCTCAATAATCGGCAGAAATACCTCTTTGAAAATATTCGTGTAAAATCGCACGAGGTCATGACGCGCGAAACATAGGCCCTGCGTCTTGCGCCCGTGGTTTGTGAACAATTTAGAAGTGTTTTGAAGGCCCTAGGTCGTATCATCTAGGAGCTATTGATCTTGAAAGCATTTGCCAGCTGTATGTTTTTCTCAAAAATCCACGTATATACCTCATTGAAAATATTCGTGTAAAATCGCACGAGGTCATGACCCGCGAAACATAGGCTCTGCGTCTTGCGCCCCTGGTTTGTGAACAATTTAGAAGTGTTTTGAAGGCCCTAGGCCGTATCATCTAGGAGCTATTGAACTTGAAAGCATTTGGCAGCTGTACGTTTTTCTCAATAATCGGCAGAAATACCTCATTGATAATATTCGTGTAAAATCGCACGAGGTCATGACGCGCGAAGCATAGGCTCTTCGTATTGCGGCCGTGGTTTGTAAACATTTTAGAAGTGGTTTTTAGGCCCTAGGCCCTATCATCTAGGAGCTATTGATATTGAAAGCATTTGCCAGCTGTATGTTTTTCTCAATAATCGGCAGAAATACCTCATTGAAAATATTCGTGTAAAATCGCACGAGGTCATGACGCGCGAAACATAGGCTCTGCGTCTTGCGCCCGTGGTTTGTGAACAATTTAGAAGTGTTTTGAAGGCCCTAGGCCGTATCATCTAGGAGCTATTGAACTTGAAAGCATTTGTCAGCTGTACGTTTTTTTCAAAAATCGGCAGAAATACCTCATTGAAAATATTCGTGTAAAATCGCACGAGGTCATGACGCGCGAAGCATAGGCTCTTCGTCTGGCCGCCGTGGTTTGTGAACATTTTAGAAGTGGTTTGAAGGCCCTCGGCCCTATCATCTAGGAGCAATTGATCTTGAAAGCATTTGCCAGCTGTATGTTTTTCTCAAAAATCTGCGGACATACCTCATTGAAAATATTCGTGTAAAATCGCACGAGGTCATGACGCGCGAAACATTGGCTCTGCGTCTTCTGCTCGTGGTTTGAGAACAATTTAGAAGGGATTTGAAGGCCCTAGGCCCTATCATCTAGGAGCTATTGATCTTGAAAGCATTTGCCAGCTGTATGTTTTTCTGAATAATCGGCAGAAATACCTCATTGAAAATATTCGTGTAAAATCGCACGAGGTCATGACGCGCAAAACATAGGCTCTGCGTCTTGCGCCCGTGGTTTGTGAACGATTTAGAAGTGTTTTGAAGGCCCTAGGCCGTATCATCTAGGAGCTATTGAACTTGAAAGCATTTGGCAGCTGTACGTTTTTCTCAATAATCGGCAGAAATACCTCATTGAAAATATTCGTGTAAAATCGCACGAGGTCATGACGCGCGAAACATAGGCTCTGCGTCTTGCGCCCGTGGTTTGTGAACAATTTAGAATTGTTTTGAAGGCCCTAGGCCGTATCATCTAGGAGCTATTGATCTTGAAAGCATTTGCCAGCTGTATGTTTTTCTCAATAATCGGCAGAAATACCCCATTGAAAATATTCGTGTAAAATCGCACGAGGTCATGAGGTGCGAAACATAGGATCTGCGTCTTGCGCCTGTGGTTTGTGAACGATTTAGAAGTGTTTTGAAGGCCCTAGGCCGTATCATCTAGGAGCTATTGAACTTGACAGCATTTGGCAGCTGTACGTTTTTCTCAATAATCGGCAGAAATACCTCATTGAAAATATTCGTGTAAAATCGCACGAGTTCATGACGCGCGAAGCATAGGCTCTTCCTCTTGCGGCCGTGGTTTGTGAACATTTTAGAAGTGGTTTGAAGGCCCTAGGCCCTATCATCTAGGAGCTATTGATCTGGAAAGCATTTGCCAGCTGTACGTTTTTCTCAATAATCGGCAGAAATACCTCATTGAAAATATTCGTGTAAAATCGCACGAGGTCATGACGCGTGAATCATAGGCTCTTCGTCTTGCGGCCGTGGTTTATGAACATTTTAGAAGTGGTTTGAAGGCCCTAGGCCCTATCATCTAGGAGCTATTGATCTTGAAAGCATTTGCCAGCTGTATGTTTTTCTCAATAATCGGCAGAATTACCTCATTGAAAATATTCGTGTAAAATCGCACGAGGTCATGACGCGCGAAACATAGGCTCTGCGTCTTGCGCCCGTGGTTTGTGAACAATTTAGAAGTGTTTTGAAGGCCCTAGGCCGTATCATCTTGGAGCTATTGATCTTGAAAGCATTTGCCAGCTGTATGTTTTTCTCAATAATCGGCAGAAATACCTCATTGAAAATATTCGTGTAAAATCGCACGAGGTCATGACGCGCGAAGCATAGGCTCTGCGTCTTGCGCCCGTGGTTTGTGAACGATTTAGAAGTGTTTTGAAGGCCCTAGGCCGTATCATCTAGGAGCTATTGAACTTGAAAGGATTTGGCAGCTGTACGTTTTTCTCAATAATCGGCAGAAATACCTCATTGAAAATATTCGTGTAAAATCGCACAAGGTCATGACGCGCGACTCATTGGCTCTGCGTCTTGTGCCCGTGGTTTGAGAACAATTTAGAAGGGATTTGAAGGCCCTAGGCCCTATCATCTAGGAGCTATTGATCTTGAAAGCATTTGCCAGCTGTATGTTTTTCTCAATAATCGGCAGAAATACCTCATTGAAAATATTCGTGTAAAATCGCACGAGGTCATGACGCGCGAAACATAGGCTCTGCGTCTTGCGCCCGTGGTTTGTGAAATATTTAGAAGTGGTTTGAAGGCCCTAGGCCCTAACATCTAGGAGCTATTGATCTTGAAAGCATTTGCCAGCTGTACGTTTTTCTCAATAATCGGCAGAAATACCTCATTGATAATATTCGTGTAAAATCGCACGAGGTCATGACGCGCAAAACATAGGCTCTGCGTCTTGCGCCCGTGGTTTGTGAACGATTTAGAAGTGTTTTGAAGGCCGTAGGCTGTGTCATCTAGGAGCTATTGAACTTGAAAGCATTTGGCAGCTGTACGTTTTTCTCAATAATCGGCAGAAATTCCTCATTGAAAATATTCATGTAAAATCGCACGAGGTCATGACGCGCGAAGCATAGGCTCTTCCTCTTGCGGCCGTGGTTTGTTAACATTTTAGAAGTGGTTTGAAGGCCCTAGGCCGTATCATCTAGGAGCTATTGATCTTGAAAGCATTTGCCAGCTGTACGTTTTTCTCAATAATCGGCAGAAATACCTCTTTGAAAATATTCGTGTAAAATCGCACGAGGTCATGACGCGCGAAACATAGGCCCTGCGTCTTGCGCCCGTGGTTTGTGAACAATTTAGAAGTGTTTTGAAGGCCCTAGGCCATATCATCTAGGAGCTATTGATCTTGAAAGCATTTGCCAGCTGTATGTTTTTCTCAAAAATCCACGTATATACCTCATTGAAAATATTCGTGTAAAATCGCACGAGGTCATGACCCGCGAAACATAGGCTCTGCGTCTTGCGCCCCTGGTTTGTGAACAATTTAGAAGTGTTTTGAAGGCCCTAGGCCGTATCATCTAGGAGCTATTGAACTTGAAAGCATTTGGCAGCTGTACGTTTTTCTCAATAATCGGCAGAAATACCTCATTGATAATATTCGTGTAAAATCGCACGAGGTCATGACGCGCGAAGCATAGGCTCTTCGTATTGCGGCCGTGGTTTGTAAACATTTTAGAAGTGGTTTTTAGGCCCTAGGCCCTATCATCTAGGAGCTATTGATCTTGAAAGCATTTGCCAGCTGTATGTTTTTCTCAATAATCGGCAGAAATACCTCATTGAAAATATTCGTGTAAAATCGCACGAGGTCATGACGCGCGAAACATTGGCTCTGAGTCTTGTGCCCGTGGTTTGTGAACAATTTAGAAGTGATTTGAAGGCCCTAGGCCATATCATCTAGGAGCTATTGATCTTGAAAGCATTTGCCAGCTGTATGTTTTTCTCAAAAATCCACGGATATACCTCATTGAAAATATTCGTGTAAAATCGCACGAGGTCATGACGCCCGAAACATAGGCTCCGCGTCTTGGCCCCTGGTTTGTGAACAATTTAGAAGTGTTTTGAAGGACCTAGGCCGTATCATCTTGGAGCTATTTAACTTGAAAGCATTTGGCATCTGTACGTTTTTCTCAATAATCTGCAGAAATACCTCATTGAAAATATTCGTGTAAAATCGCACGAGGTCATGACCCGCGAAGCATAGGCTCTTCCTCTTGCGGCCGTGGTTTTTGAACATTTTAGAAGTGGTTTGAAGGCCCTAGGCCCTATCATCTAGGAGCTATTGATCTTGAAAGCATTTGCCAGCTGTATGTTTTTCTCAATAATCGGCAGAATTTCCTCATTGAAAATATTTGTGTAAAATCGCACGAGGTCATGACGCGCGAAACATAGGCTCTGCGTCTTGCGCCCGTGGTTTGTGAACAATTTAGAAGTGTTTTGAAGGCCCTAGGCCGTATCATCTAGGAGCTATTGATCTTGAAAGCATTTGCCAACTGTATGTTTTTCTCAATAATCGGCAGAAATACCTCATTGAAATATTCGTGTAAAATCGCACGAGGTCATGACGCGCGAAGCATAGGCTCTGCGTCTTGCGCCCGTGGTTTGTGAACGATTTAGAAGTGTTTTGAAGGCCCTAGGCCGTTTCATCTAGGAGCTATTGAACTTGAAAGCATTTGCCAGCTGTATGTTTTTCTCAAAATTCGACGGATATACCTCATTGAAAATATTCGTGTAAAATCGCACGAGGTCATGCCGCGCAAAACATAGGCTCTGCGTCTTGCGCCCGTGGTTTGTGAACAATTTAGAAGTGTTTTGAAGGCCCTAGGCCGTATCATCTAGGAGCTATTGATCTTGAAAGCATTTGCCAGCTGTATGTTTTTCTCAATAATCGGCAGAAATACCTCATTGAAAATATTCGTGTAAAATCGCACGAGGTCATGACGCGCGAAACATAGGCTCTGCGTCTTGCGCCCGTGGTTTGTGAACGATTTAGAAGTGTTTTGAAGGCCCTAGGCCGTATCATCTAGGAGCTATTGAACTTGAAAGCATTTGCCAGCTGTATGTTTTTCTCAATAATCGGCAGAAATACCTCATTGAAAATATTCGTGTAAAATCGCACGAGGTCATGATGCGCGAAGCATAGGCTCTTCGTCTTGCCGCCGTGGTTTGTGAACATTTTAGAAGTGGTTTGAAGGCCCTAGGCCCTATCATCTAAGAGCTTTTGATCTTGAAAGCATTTGCCAGCTGTACGTTTTTCTCAATAATCGGCAGAAATTCCTCTTTGAAAATATTCGTGTAAAATCGCACAAGGTCATGACGCGCGAAGCATAGGCTGTTCGTCTTGCAGCCATGGTTTGTGAACATTTTACAAGTGGTTTGAAGGCCCTAGGCCCTATCATCTAGGAGCAATTGATCTTGATAGCATTTGCCAGCTGTATGTTTTTCTCAAAAATCTGCGGACATACCTCATTGAAAATTTTCGTGTAAAATCGCACGAGGTCATGACGCGCGAAACATTGGCTCTGCGTCTTGTGCCCGTGGTTTGAGAACAATTTAGAAGAGATTTGAAGGCCCTAGGCCCTATCATCTAGGAGCTATTGATCTTGAAAGCATTTGCCAGCTGTATGTTTTTCTCAATAATCGGCAGACATACCTCATTGAAAATATTCGTGTAAAATCGCACGAGGTCATGACGCGCGAAACATAAGCTCTGCGTCTTGCGCCCGTGGTTTGTGAGCGATTTAGAAATGTTTTGAAGGCCCTAGGCCGTATCATCTAGGAGCTATTGTACTTGAAAGCATTTGGCAGCTGTACGTTTTTCTCAATAATCGGCAGAAATACCTCATTGAAAATATTCGTGTAAAATCGCACGAGGTCATGACGCGCGACTCATTGGCTCTGCCCCTTGTGCCCGTGGTTTGTGAACATTTTAGAAGTGGTTTGAAGGCCCTAGGCCCTATCATCTAAGAGCTTTTGATCTTGAAAGCATTTGCCAGCTGTACGTTTTTCTCAATAATCGGCAGAAATTCCTCTTTGAAAATATTCGTGTAAAATCGCACAAGGTCATGACGCGCGAAGCATAGGCTGTTCGTCTTGCAGCCATGGTTTGTGAACATTTTACAAGTGGTTTGAAGGCCCTAGGCCCTATCATCTAGGAGCAATTGATCTTGATAGCATTTGCCAGCTGTATGTTTTTCTCAAAAATCTGCGGACATACCTCATTGAAAATTTTCGTGTAAAATCGCACGAGGTCATGACGCGCGAAACATTGGCTCTGCGTCTTGTGCCCGTGGTTTGAGAACAATTTAGAAGAGATTTGAAGGCCCTAGGCCCTATCATCTAGGAGCTATTGATCTTGAAAGCATTTGCCAGCTGTATGTTTTTCTCAATAATCGGCAGACATACCTCATTGAAAATATTCGTGTAAAATCGCACGAGGTCATGACGCGCGAAACATAAGCTCTGCGTCTTGCGCCCGTGGTTTGTGAACGATTTAGAAGTGTTTTGAAGGCCCTAGGCCGTATCATCTAGGAGCTATTGAACTTGAAAGCATTTGCCAGCTGTATGTTTTTCTCAATAATCGGCAGAAATACCTCATTGAAAATATTCGTGTAAAATCGCACGAGGTCATGATGCGCGAAGCATAGGCTCTTCGTCTTGCCGCCGTGGTTTGTGAACATTTTAGAAGTGGTTTGAAGGCCCTAGGCCCTATCATCTAAGAGCTTTTGATCTTGAAAGCATTTGCCAGCTGTACGTTTTTCTCAATAATCGGCAGAAATTCCTCTTTGAAAATATTCGTGTAAAATCGCACAAGGTCATGACGCGCGAAGCATAGGCTGTTCGTCTTGCAGCCATGGTTTGTGAACATTTTACAAGTGGTTTGAAGGCCCTAGGCCCTATCATCTAGGAGCAATTGATCTTGATAGCATTTGCCAGCTGTATGTTTTTCTCAAAAATCTGCGGACATACCTCATTGAAAATTTTTGTGTAAAATCGCACGAGGTCATGACGCGCGAAACATTGGCTCTGCGTCTTGTGCCCGTGGTTTGAGAACAATTTAGAAGAGATTTGAAGGCCCTAGGCCCTATCATCTAGGAGCTATTGATCTTGAAAGCATTTGCCAGCTGTATGTTTTTCTCAATAATCGGCAGACATACCTCATTGAAAATATTCGTGTAAAATCGCACGAGGTCATGACGCGCGAAACATAAGCTCTGCGTCTTGCGCCCGTGGTTTGTGAGCGATTTAGAAATGTTTTGAAGGCCCTAGGCCGTATCATCTAGGAGCTATTGTACTTGAAAGCATTTGGCAGCTGTACGTTTTTCTCAATAATCGGCAGAAATACCTCAATGAAAATATTCGTGTAAAATCGCACGAGGTCATGACGCGCGACTCATTGGGTCTGCCCCTTGTGCTCGTGGTTTGAGAACAATTTAGAAGGGATTTGAAGGCCCTAGGCCCTATCATCTAGGAGCTATTGATCTTGAAAACATTTACCAGCTGTACGTTTTTCTCAATAATCGGCAGAAATACCTCATTGAAAATATTCGTGAAAAATTGCACGAGGTCATGACGCGCGAGACATAGGCTCTGCGTCTTGCGCCCGTGGTTTGTGAACGATTTAGAAGTGTTTTGAAGGCCCTAGGCCGTATCATCTAGGAGCTATTGAACTTGAAAGCATTTGGCTGCTGTACGTTTTTCTCAATAATCGGCAGAAATACCTCATTGAAAATATTCGTGTAAAATCGCACGAGGTCATGACGCGCGACTCATTGGCTCTGCCTCTTGTGCCCGTGGTTTGAGAACAAATTAGAAGGGATTTGAAGGCCCTAGGCCCTATCATCTAGGAGCTATTGATCTTGAAAGCATTTGCCAGCTGTATGTTTTTCTCAATAATCGGCAGAAATACCTCATTGAAAATATTCGTGTAAAATCGCACGAGGTCATGACGCGCGAAACATAGGCTCTGTGTCTTGCGCCCGTGGTTTGTGAACAATTTAGAAGTGTTTTGAAGGCCCTAGGCCGTATCATCTAGGAGCTATTGATCTTGAAAGCATTTGCCAGCTGTATGTTTTTCTCAAAAATCCGCGGATATACCTCATTGAAAATATTTCTGTAAAATCGCACGAGGTCATGACGCGCGAAACATTGGCTCTGCGTCTTGTGCCCGTGGTTTGAGAACAATTTAGAAGGGATTTGAAGGCCCTAGGCCCTATCATCTAGGAGCTATTGATCTTGAAAGCATTTGCCAGCTGTATGTTTTTCTCAATAATCGGCAGAAATACCTCATTGAAAATATTCGTGTAAAATCGCACAAGGTCATGACGCGCGAAACATAGGCTCTGCGTCTTGCGCCCGTGGTTTGTGAACAATTTAGAAGTGTTTTGAAGGCCCTAGCCCGTATCATCTAGGAGCTATTGATCTTGAAAGCATTTGCCAGCTGTATGTTTTTCTCAATAATCGGCAGAAATTCCTCATTGAAAATATTCGTGTAAAATCGCACGAGGTCATGACGCGCGAAACATAGGCTCTGCGTCTTGCGCCCGTGGTTTGTGAACGATTTAGAAGTGTTTTGAAGGCCCTGGGCCGTATCATCTAGGAGCTATTGAACTTGAAAGCATTTGGCAGCTGTACGTTTTTTTCAATAATCGGCAGAAATACCTCATTGAATATATTCGTGTTAAATCGCACGAGGTCATGACGCGCGACACATTGGCTCTGCGTCTTGTGCCCGTGGTTTGTGAACAATTTAGAAGAGATTTGAAGGCCCTAGGCCCTATCATCTAGGAGCTATTGATCTTGAAAGCATTTGCCAGCTGTATGTTTTTCTCAATAATCGGCAGAAATTCCTCATTGAAAATATTCGTGTAAAATCGCACAAGGTCATGACGCGCGAAACATAGGCTCTGCGTCTTGCGCCCGTGGTTTGTGAACGATTTAGAAGTGTTTTGAAGGCCCTAGGCCGTATCATCTAGGAGCTATTGAACTTGAAAGCATTTGGCACCTGTACGTTTTTCTCAATAATCGGCAGAAATACCTCATTGAAAATATTCGTGTAAAATCGCACGAGGTCATGACGCGCGACTCATTGGTTCTGCGTCTTGTGCCCGTGGTTTGAGACCAATTTAGAAGGGATTTGAAGACCCTAGGCCCTATCATCTAGGAGCTATTGATCTTGAAAGCATTTGCCAGCTGTATGTTTTTCTCAATAATCGGCAGAAATACCTCATTGAAAATATTCGTGTAAAATCGCACGAGGTCATGACGCGCGAAACATAGGCTCTGTGTCTTGCGCCCGTGGTTTGTGAACAATTTAGAAGTGTTTTGAAGGCCCTAGGCCGTATCATCTAGGAGCTATTGATCTTGAAAGCATTTGCCAGCTGTATGTTTTTCTCAAAAATCCGCGGATATACCTCATTGAAAATATTTCTGTAAAATCGCACGAGGTCATGACGCGCGAAACATTGGCTCTGCGTCTTGTGCCCGTGGTTTGAGAACAATTTAGAAGGGATTTGAAGGCCCTAGGCCCTATCATCTAGGAGCTATTGATCTTGAAAGCATTTGCCAGCTGTATGTTTTTCTCAATAATCGGCAGAAATACCTCATTGAAAATATTCGTGTAAAATCGCACGAGGTCATGACGCGTGAATCATAGGCTCTTCGTCTTGCGGCCGTGGTTTATGAACATTTTAGAAGTGGTTTGAAGGCCCTAGGCCCTATCATCTAGGAGCTATTGATCTTGAAAGCATTTGCCAGCTGTATGTTTTTCTCAATAATCGGCAGAATTACCTCATTGAAAATATTCGTGTAAAATCGCACAAGGTCATGACGCGCGAAACATAGGCTCTGCGTCTTGCGCCCGTGGTTTGTGAACGATTTAGAAGTGTTTTGAAGGCCCTAGGCCGTATCATCTAGGAGCTATTGATCTTGAAAGCATTTGCCAGCTGTATGTTTTTCTCAATAATCGGCAGAAATACCTCATTGAAAATATTCGTGTAAAATCGCACGAGGTCATGACGCGCGAAACATAGGCTCTGCGTCTTGCGCCCGTGGTTTGTGAACAATTTAGAAGTGTTTTGAAGGCCCTAGGCCGTATCATCTAGGAGCTATTGAACTTGAAAGCATTTGGCAGCTGTACGTTTTTCTCAATAATCGGCAGAAATACCTCATTGAAAATATTCGTGTAAAATCGCACAAGGTCATGACGCGCGACTCATTGGCTCTGCGTCTTGTGCCCGTGGTTTGAGAACAATTTAGAAGGGATTTGAAGGCCCTGGGCCCTATCATCTAGGAGCTATTGATCTTGAAAGCATTTGCCAGCTGTATGTTTTTCTCAATAATCGGCAGAAATACCTCATTGAAAATATTCGTGTAAAATCGCACGAGGTCATGACGCGCGAAACATAGGCTCTGCGTCTTGCGCCCGTTGTTTGTGAAATATTTAGAAGTGGTTTGAAGGCCCTAGGCCCTAACATCTAGGAGCGATTGATCTTGAAAGCATTTGCCAGCTGTACGTTTTTCTCAATAATCGGCAGAAATACCTCATTGATAATATTCGTGTAAAATCGCACGAGGTTATGACGCGCGGACCATTGGCTCTGCATCTTGTGCCCGTGGTTTGTGAACAATTTAGAAGTGATTTGTAGGCCCTAGGCCCTATCATCTAGGAGCTATTGATCTTGAAAGCATTTGCCAGCTGTATGTTTTTCTCAATAATCGGCAGAAATACCTCATTGACAATATTCGTGTAAAATCGCACGAGGTCATGACGCGCGAAACATTGGCTCTGCGTCTTGTGCCCGTGGTTTGTGAACAATTTAGAAGTGTTTTGAAGGCCCTAGGCCGTATCATCTAGGAGCTATTGAACTTGAAAGCATTTGCCAGCTGTACGTTTTTCTCAATAATCGGCAGAAATACCTCATTGAAAATATTCGTGTAAAATCGCACGAGGTCATGACGCGCGAAACATAGGCTCTGCGTCTTGCGCCCCTTGTTTGTGAACAATTTAGAAGTGTTTTGAAGGCCCTTGGCCGTATCATCTAGGAGCTATTTAACTTGAAAGCATTTGGCATTTGTACGTTTTTCTCAATAATCGGCAGAAATACCTCATTGAAAATATTCGTGTTAAATCGCACGAGGTCATGACGCGCGAAGCATAGGCTCTTCGTCTTGCGGCCGTGGTTTGTGAACATTTTAGAAGTGGTTTTAAGGCCCTAGGCCCTATCATCTAGGAGCTATTGATCTTGAAAGCATTTGCCAGCTGTATGTTTTTCTCAATAATCGGCAGAAATACCTCATTGAAAATATTAGTGTAAAATCGCACAAGGTCATGACGCGCGAAACATTGGCTCTGCGTCTTGCGCCCGTGGTTTGTGAACAATTTAGAAGTGTTTTGAAGGCCCTAGGCCGTATCATCTAGGAGCTATTGAACTTGAAAGCATTTGTCAGCTGTACGTTTTTTTCAATAATCGGCAGAAATGCCTCATTGAAAATATTCGTGTAAAATCGCACGAGGTCATGACGCGCTAAACATAGGCTCTGCATCTTGCGCCCGTGGTTTGTGAACAATTTAGAATTGTTTTGAAGGCCCTAGGCCGTATCATCTAGGAGCGATTGAACTTGAAAGCTTTTGTCAGCTGTACGTTTTTTTCAATAATCGGCAGAAATACCTCATTGAAAATATTAGTGTAAAATCGCACGAGGTCATGACGCGCGAAGCATAGGCTCTTCGTCTTGCCGCCGTGGTTTGTGAACATTTTAGAAGTGGTTTGAAGGCCCTCGGCCCTATCATCTAGGAGCAATTGATCTTGAAAGCATTTGCCAGCTGTATGTTTTTCTCAAAAATCTGCGGACATACCTCATTGAAAATATTCGTGTAAAATCGCACGAGGTCATGACGCGCGAAACATTGGCTCTGCGTCTTGTGCCCGTGGTTTGAGAACAATTTAGAAGGGATTTGAAGGCCCTAGGCCCTATCATCTAGGAGCTATTGATCTTGAAAGCATTTGCCAGCTGTATGTTTTTCTGAATAATCGGCAGAAATACCTCATTGAAAATATTCGTGTAAAATCGCACGAGGTCATGGCGCGCGAAACATAGGCTCTGCGTCTTGCGCCCGTGGTTTGTGAACAATTTAGAAGTGTTTTGAAGGCCTTAGCCCGTATCATCTAGGAGCTATTGATCTTGAAAGCATTTGCCAGCTGTATGTTTTTCACAATAATCGCCAGAAATTCCTCATTGAAAATATTCGTGTAAAATCGCACGAGGTCATGACGCGCGAAACATAGGCTCTGCGTCTTGCGCCCGTGGTTTGTGAAAGATTTAGAAGTGTTTTGAAGGCCCTAGGCCGTATCATCTCGGAGCTATTGAACTTGAAAGCATTTGGCAGCTGTACGTTTTTCTCAATAATCGGCTGAAATACCTCATTGAAAATATTCATGTAAAATCGCACGAGGTCATGATGCGCAACTCATTGGCTCTGCGTCTTGTGCCCGTGGTTTGAGAACAATTTAGAAGGGATTTGAATGCCCTAGGCCCTATTATCTAGGAGCCATTGATCTTGAAAGGATTTGCCAGCTGTATGTTTTTCTCAATAATCGGCAGAAATACCTCATTGATAATATTCGTGTAAAATCGCACGAGGTCATGACGCGCGAAACATAGGCTCTCCGTCTTGCGCCCGTGGTTTGTGAACGATTTAGAAGTGTTTTGAAGGCCCTAGGCTGTATGATCTAGGAGCTATTGAACTTGAAAGCATTTGGCAGCTGTACGTTTTTCTCAATAATCGGCAGAAATACCTCATTGAATATATTTGTGTAAAATCGCACGAGGTCATGACGCGCGAAACATAGGCTCTGTGTCTTGCGCCCGTGGTTTGTGAACGATTTAGAAGTGTTTTGAAGGCCCTAGGATGTATCATCTAGGAGCTATTGAACTTGAAAGCATTTGGCAGCTGTACGTTTTTCTCAATGATCGGCAGAAATACCTCTTTGAATATATTAGTGTAAAATCGCACGAGGTCATGACGCGCGAAGCATAGGCTCTTCGTCTTGCCGCCGTGGTTTGTGAACATTTTAGAAGTGGTTTGAAGGCCCTAGGCCCTATCATCTAGGAGCAATTGATCTTGAAAGCATTTGCCAGCTGTATGATTTTTTCAGACATCCGCGGATATACCTCATTGAAAATATTCGTGTAAAATCGCACGAGGTCATGACGCGCAAAACATTGGCTCTGCTTCTTGTGCCCGTGGATTGTGAACAATTTAGAAGTGATTTGAAGGCCCTAGGCTGTATCATCTAGGAACTATTGATCATGAAAGCATTTGCCAGCTGTACGTTTTTCTCAATAATCGGCAGAAATACCTCATTGAAAATATTCGTGTAAAATCGCATGAGGTCATGACGCGCGAAGCATAGGCTCTTCGTCTTGCCGCCGTGGTTTGTGAACATTTTAGAAGTGGTTTGAAGGCCCTAGGCCCTATCATCTAAGAGCTATTCATCTTGAAAGCATTTGCCAGCTGTACGTTTTTCTCAATCATCGGCAGAAATACCTCTTTGAAAATATTTGTGTAAAATCGCACGAGGTCATGACGCGCGAAGCATAGGCTCTTCGTCTTGCCGCCGTGGTTTGTGAACATTTTAGAAGTGATTTGAAGGCCCTAGGCCCTATCATCTAGGAGCTATTGATCTTGAAAGCATTTGCCAGCTGTATGTTTTTCTCAATAATCGGCAGAAATACCTCATTGAAAATATTCGTGTAAAATCGCACGAGGTCATGATGCGCAAAACATTGGCTCTGCGTCTTGTGCCCGTGGTTTGTGAACAATTTAGAAGTGATTTGAAGGCCCTAGGCCATATCATCTAGGAGCTATTGATCTTGAAAGCATTTGCCAGCTGTATGTTTTTCTCAAAAATCCACGGATATACCTCATTGAAAATTTTCGTGTAAAATCGCACGAGGTCATGACGCCCGAAACATAGGCTCTTCCTCTTGCGCCCGTGGTTTGTGAACAATTTAGAAGTGTTTTGAAGGCCCTAGGCCGTATCATCTAGGAGCTATTGAACTTGAAAGCATTTGTCAGCTGTACGTTTTTTTCAATAATCGGCAGAAATACCTCATTGAAAATATTCGTGTAAAATCGCACGAGGTCATGACGCGCGAAGCATAGGCTCTTCGTCTTGCCGCCGTGGTTTGTGAACATTTTAGAAGTGGTTTGAAGGCCCTAGGCCCTATCATCTAAGAGCTATTGATCTTGAAAGCATTTGCCAGCTGTATGTTTTTCTCAAAAATCTGCGATCATACCTCATTGAAAATATTCGTGTAAAATCGCACGAGGTCATGACGCGCGAAACATTGGCTCTGCGTCTTGTGCCCGTGGTTTGAGAACAATTTAGAAGAGATTTGAAGGCCCTAGGCCCTATCATCTAGGAGCTATTGATCTTGAAAGCATTTGCCAGCTGTATGTTTTTCTCAATAATCGGCAGAATTACCTCATTGAAAATATTCGTGTAAAATCGCACGAGGTCATGACGCGCGAAGCATAGGCTCTTCGTATTGCGCCCGTGGTTTGTGAACAATTTAGAAGTGGTCTCAAGGCCCTACGCCCTATCATCTAGGAGCTATTGAACTTGAAAGCATTTGCCAGCTGTACGATTTTCTCAATAATCGGCAGAAATTCTGCATTGAAAACATTCGTGTAAATTCGTACGAGGTCATGACGCGCGAAGCATAGGCTCTGTGTCTTGCGGCCGTGGTTTGTGAACATTTTAGAAGTGGTTTGAAGGCCCTAGGCCCTATCATCTAGGAGTTATTGAACTTGAAACCATTTGCCAGCAGTACGTTTTTCTCAATAATCGGCAGAAATACCTCATTGAAAATATTCGTGTAAAATCGCACGAGGTCATGACGCGCGAAACATTGGCTCTGCGTCTTGTGCCCGTGGTTTGTGAACAATTTAGAAGTGATTTGAAGGCCCTAGGCCCTATCATCTAGGAGCTATTGATCTTGAAAGCATTTCCCAGCTGTATGTTTTTCTCAATAATCGGCAGAAATACCTCATTGAAAATATTTGTGTTAAATCGCACGAGGTCATGACGCGCGAAATATAGCCTCTGCGTCTTGCGCCCGTGGTTTGTGAACAATTTAGAAGTGTTTTGAAGGCCCTAGGCCGTATCATCTAGGAGCTATTGATCTTGATAGCATTTGCCAGCTCTACGTTTTTCTCAATAATCGGCAGAAATACCTCATTGAAAATATTCGTGTAAAATCGCACGAGGTCATGACGCGCGACTCATTGGCTCTGCCTCTTGTGCCCGTGGTTTGAGAACAATTTAGAAGGGATTTGAAGGCCCTAGGCCCTATCATCTAGGAGCTATTGATCTTGAAAGCATTTGCCAGCTGTATGTTTTTCTCAATAATCGGCAGAAATACCTCATTGAAAATATTCGTGTAAAATCGCACGAGGTCATGACGCGCGAAACGTAGGCTCTGCGTCTTGCGCCCGTGGTTTGTGAACAATTTAGAAGTGTTTTGAAGGCCCTAGGCCGTATCATCTAGGAGCTATTTCACTTGAAAGCATTTGGCATCTGTACGTTTTTCTCAATAATCGGCAGAAATACCTCATTGAAAATATTAGTGTAAAATCGCACGAGGTCATGACGCGCGAAGCATAGGCTCTTCGTCTTGCCGCCGTGGTTTGTGAACATTTTAGAAGTGGTTTGAAGGCCCTAGGCCCTATCATCTAGGAGCAATTGATCTTGAAAGCATTTGCCAGCTGTATGTTTTTCTCAAAAATCTGCGGACATACCTCATTGAAAATATTCGTGTAAAATCACACGAGGTCATGACGCGCGAAGCATAGGCTCTTCGTCTTGCCGCCGTGGTTTGTGAACATTTTAGAAGTGGTTTGAAGGCCCTAGGCCCTATCATCTAGGAGCAATTGATCTTGAAAGCATTTGCCAGCTGTACGTTTTTCTCAAAAATCCGCGGATATACCTCATTGCAAATATTCGTGTAAAATTGCATAAGGTCATGACGCGCGAAACATTGGCTCTGCGTCTTGTGCTCGTGGTTTGTGAACAATTTAGAAGTGATTTGAAGGCCCTAGGCCCTATCATCTAGGAGCTATTGATCTTGAAAGCATTTGCCAGCTGTAAGTTTTTTCTCAATAATCCACGGATATACCTCATTGATAATATTCGTGTAAAATCACACGAGGTCACAACGCGCGAAACATAGGCTCTGAGTCTTGCGCCCGTGGTTTGTGAACAATTTAGAAGTGTTTTGAAGGCCCTAGGCCGTATCATCTATGAGCTATTGAACTTGAAAGCATTTGGCAGCTGTACGTTTTTCCTCAATAATCGGCTGAAATACCTCATTGAAAATATTCGTGTAAAATCGCACGAGGTCATGACGCGCGAAGCATAGGCTCTTCGTCTTGCGGTCGTGTTTTGTGAACATTTTAGAAGTGGTTTGAAGGCCCTAGGCCCTATCATCTAGGAGCTATTGATCTTGAAAGCATTTGCCAGCTGTACGTTTTTCTCAATCATCGGCAGAAATACCTCTTTGAAAATATTAGTGTAAAATCGCACGAGGTCATGAGGCGCGAAGCATAGGCTCTTCCTCTTGCGCCCGTGGTTTGTGAACAATTTAGAAGTGTTTTGAAGGCCCTAGGCCGTATCATCTAGGAGCTATTGAACTTGAAAGCATTTGTCAGCTGTACGTTTTTTTCAATAATCGGCAGAAATGCCTCATTGAAAATATTCGTGTAAAATCGCACGAGGTCATGACGCGCGAAACATAGGCTCTGCGTCTTGCGCCCGTGGTTTGTGAAAGATTTAGAAGTGTTTTGAAGGCCCTAGGCCGTATCATCTCGGAGCTATTGAACTTGAAAGCATTTGGCAGCTGTACGTTTTTCTCAATAATCGGCTGAAATACCTCATTGAAAATATTCATGTAAAATCGCACGAGGTCATGATGCGCGACTCATTGGCTCTGCGTCTTGTGCCCGTGGTTTGAGAACAATTTAGAAGGGATTTGAATGCCCTAGGCCCTATTATCTAGGAGCCATTGATCTTGAAAGGATTTGCCAGCTGTATGTTTTTCTCAATAATCGGCAGAAATACCTCATTGATAATATTCGTGTAAAATCGCACGAGGTCATGACGCGCGAAACATAGGCTCTCCGTCTTGCGCCCGTGGTTTGTGAACGATTTAGAAGTGTTTTGAAGGCCCTAGGCTGTATGATCTAGGAGCTATTGAACTTGAAAGCATTTGGCAGCTGTACGTTTTTCTCAATAATCGGCAGAAATACCTCATTGAATATATTTGTGTAAAATCGCACGAGGTCATGACGCGCGAAACATAGGCTCTGTGTCTTGCGCCCGTGGTTTGTGAACGATTTAGAAGTGTTTTGAAGGCCCTAGGATGTATCATCTAGGAGCTATTGAACTTGAAAGCATTTGGCAGCTGTACGTTTTTCTCAATGATCGGCAGAAATACCTCTTTGAATATATTAGTGTAAAATCGCACGAGGTCATGACGCGCGAAGCATAGGCTCTTCGTCTTGCCGCCGTGGTTTGTGAACATTTTAGAAGTGGTTTGAAGGCCCTAGGCCCTATCATCTAGGAGCAATTGATCTTGAAAGCATTTGCCAGCTGTATGATTTTTTCAGACATCCGCGGATATACCTCATTGAAAATATTCGTGTAAAATCGCACGAGGTCATGACGCACAAAACATTGGCTCTGCTTCTTGTGCCCGTGGATTGTGAACAATTTAGAAGTGATTTGAAGGCCCTAGGCTGTATCATCTAGGAACTATTGATCTTGAAAGCATTTGCCAGCTGTACGTTTTTCTCAATAATCGGCAGAAATACCTCATTGAAAATATTCGTGTAAAATCGCATGAGGTCATGACGCGCGAAGCATAGGCTCTTCGTCTTGCCGCCGTGGTTTGTGAACATTTTAGAAGTGGTTTGAAGGCCCTAGGCCCTATCATCTAAGAGCTATTCATCTTGAAAGCATTTGCCAGCTGTACGTTTTTCTCAATAATCGGCAGAAATACCTCTTTGAAAATATTTGTGTAAAATCGCACGAGGTCATGACGCGCGAAGCATAGGCTCTTCGTCTTGCCGCCGTGGTTTGTGAACATTTTAGAAGTGATTTGAAGGCCCTAGGCCCTATCATCTAGGAGCTATTGATCTTGAAAGCATTTGCCAGCTGTATGTTTTTCTCAATAATCGGCAGAAATACCTCATTGAAAATATTCGTGTAAAATCGCACGAGGTCATGATGCGCAAAACATTGGCTCTGCGTCTTGTGCCCGTGGTTTGTGAACAATTTAGAAGTGATTTGAAGGCCCTAGGCCATATCATCTAGGAGCTATTGATCTTGAAAGCATTTGCCAGCTGTATGTTTTTCTCAAAAATCCACGGATATACCTCATTGAAAATTTTCGTGTAAAATCGCACGAGGTCATGACGCCCGAAACATAGGCTCTGCGTCTTGGCCCCTGGTTTGTGAACAATTTAGAAGTGTTTTGAAGGCCCTTGGCCGTATCGTCTTGGAGCTATTTAACTTGAAAGCATTTGGCATCTGTACGTTTTTCTCAATAATCTGCAGAAATACCTCATTGAAAATATTCGTGTAAAATCGCACGAGGTCATGACCCGCGAAGCATAGGCTCTTCCTCTTGCGGCCGTGGTTTTTGAACATTTTAGAAGTGGTTTGAAGGCCCTAGGCCGTTTCATCTATGAGCTATTGAACTTGAAAGCATTTGCCAGCTGTATGTTTTTCTCAAAATTCGACGGATATAACTCATTGAAAATATTCGTGTAAAATCGCACGAGGTCATGCCGCGCAAAACATAGGCTCTGCGTCTTGCGCCCCTGGTTTGTGAACAATTTAGAAGTGTTTTGAAGGCCATAGGCCGTATCATCTAGGAGCTATTGATCTTGAAAGCATTTGCCAGCTGTACGTTTTTCTCAATAATCGGCAGAAATACCTCTTTGAAAATATTAGTGTAAAATCGCACGAGGTCATGAGGCGCGAAGCATAGGCTCTTCCTCTTGCGCCCGTGGTTTGTGAACAATTTAGAAGTGTTTTGAAGGCCCTAGGCCGTATCATCTAGGAGCTATTGAACTTGAAAGCATTTGTCAGCTGTACGTTTTTTTCAATAATCGGCAGAAATACCTCTTTGAATATATTAGTGTAAAATCGCACGAGGTCATGACGCGCGAAGCATAGGCTCTTCGTCTTGCCGCCGTGGTTTGTGAACATTTTAGAAGTGGTTTGAAGGCCCTAGGCCCTATCATCTAGGAGCAATTGATCTTGAAAGCATTTGCCAGCTGTATGATTTTTTCAGACATCCGCGGATATACCTCATTGAAAATATTTGTGTAAAATCGCACGAGGTCATGACGCACAAAACATTGGCTCTGCTTCTTGTGCCCGTGGATTGTGAACAATTTAGAAGTGATTTGAAGGCCCTAGGCTGTATCATCTAGGAACTATTGATCTTGAAAGCATTTGCCAGCTGTACGTTTTTCTCAATAATCGGCAGAAATACCTCATTGAAAATATTCGTGTAAAATCGCATGAGGTCATGACGCGCGAAGCATAGGCTCTTCGTCTTGCCGCCGTGGTTTGTGAACATTTTAGAAGTGGTTTGAAGGCCCTAGGCCCTATCATCTAAGAGCTATTCATCTTGAAAGCATTTGCCAGCTGTACGTTTTTCTCAATAATCTGCAGAAATACCTCATTGAAAATATTTGTGTAAAATCGCACGAGGTCATGACCCGCGAAGCATAGGCTCTTCCTCTTGCGGCCGTGGTTTTTGAACATTTTAGAAGTGGTTTGAAGGCCCTAGGCCGTTTCATCTATGAGCTATTGAACTTGAAAGCATTTGCCAGCTGTATGTTTTTCTCAAAATTCGACGGATATAACTCATTGAAAATATTCGTGTAAAATCGCACGAGGTCATGCCGCGCAAAACATAGGCTCTGCGTCTTGCGCCCCTGGTTTGTGAACAATTTAGAAGTGTTTTGAAGGCCATAGGCCGTATCATCTAGGAGCTATTGATCTTGAAAGCATTTGCCAGCTGTACGTTTTTCTCAATAATCGGCAGAAATACCTCTTTGAAAATATTAGTGTAAAATCGCACGAGGTCATGAGGCGCGAAGCATAGGCTCTTCCTCTTGCGCCCGTGGTTTGTGAACAATTTAGAAGTGTTTTGAAGGCCCTAGGCCGTATCATCTAGGAGCTATTGAACTTGAAAGCATTTGTCAGCTGTACGTTTTTTTCAATAATCGGCAGAAATACCTCATTGAAAATATTCGTGTAAAATCGCACGAGGTCATGACGCGCGAAGCATAGGCTCTTCGTCTTGCCGCCGTGGTTTGTGAACATTTTAGAAGTGGTTTGAAGGCCCTAGGCCCTATCATCTAAGAGCTATTGATCTTGAAAGCATTTGCCAGCTGTATGTTTTTCTCAAAAATCTGCGATCATACCTCATTGAAAATATTCGTGTAAAATCGCACGAGGTCATGACGCGCGAAACATTGGCTCTGCGTCTTGTGCCCGTGGTTTGAGAACAATTTAGAAGAGATTTGAAGGCCCTAGGCCCTATCATCTAGGAGCTATTGATCTTGAAAGCATTTGCCAGCTGTATGTTTTTCTCAATAATCGGCAGAATTACCTCATTGAAAATATTCGTGTAAAATCGCACGAGGTCATGACGCGCGAAGCATAGGCTCTTCGTATTGCGCCCGTGGTTTGTGAACAATTTAGAAGTGGTCTCAAGGCCCTACGCCCTATCATCTAGGAGCTATTGAACTTGAAAGCATTTGCCAGCTGTACGATTTTCTCAATAATCAGCAGAAATTCCGAATTGAAAATATTCGTGTAAAATCGTACGAGGTCATGACGCGCGAAGCATAGGCTCTGTGTCTTGCGGCCGTGGTTTGTGAACATTTTAGAAGTGGTTTGAAGGCCCTAGGCCCTATCATCTAGGAGTTATTGAACTTGAAACCATTTGCCAGCGGTACGTTTTTCTCAATAATCGGCAGAAATACCTCATTGAAAATATTCGTGTAAAATCGCACGAGGTCATGACGCGCGAAACATTGGCTCTGCGTCTTGTGCCCGTGGTTTGTGAACAATTTAGAAGTGATTTGAAGGCCCTAGGCCCTATCATCTAGGAGCTATTGATCTTGAAAGCATTTCCCAGCTGTATGTTTTTCTCAATAATCGGCAGAAATACCTCATTGAAAATATTTGTGTTAAATCGCACGAGGTCATGACGCGCGAAATATAGCCTCTGCGTCTTGCGCCCGTGGTTTGTGAACAATTTAGAAGTGTTTTGAAGGCCCTAGGCCGTATCATCTAGGAGCTATTGATCTTGATAGCATTTGCCAGCTCTACGTTTTTCTCAATAATCGGCAGAAATACCTCATTGAAAATATTTGTGTAAAATCGCACGAGGTCATGACGCGCGACTCATTGGCTCTGCCTCTTGTGCCCGTGGTTTGAGAACAATTTAGAAGGGATTTGAAGGCCCTAGGCCCTATCATCTAGGAGCTATTGATCTTGAAAGCATTTGCCAGCTGTATGTTTTTCTCAATAATCGGCAGAAATACCTCATTGAAAATATTCGTGTAAAATCGCACGAGGTCATGACGCGCGAAACGTAGGCTCTGCGTCTTGCGCCCGTGGTTTGTGAACAATTTAGAAGTGTTTTGAAGGCCCTAGGCCGTATCATCTAGGAGCTATTTCACTTGAAAGCATTTGGCATCTGTACGTTTTTCTCAATAATCGGCAGAAATACCTCATTGAAAATATTAGTGTAAAATCGCACGAGGTCATGACGCGCGAAGCATAGGCTCTTCGTCTTGCCGCCGTGGTTTGTGAACATTTTAGAAGTGGTTTGAAGGCCCTAGGCCCTATCATCTAGGAGCAATTGATCTTGAAAGCATTTGCCAGCTGTATGTTTTTCTCAAAAATCTGCGGACATACCTCATTGAAAATATTTGTGTAAAATCACACGAGGTCATGACGCGCGAAGCATAGGCTCTTCGTCTTGCCGCCGTGGTTTGTGAACATTTTAGAAGTGGTTTGAAGGCCCTAGGCCCTATCATCTAGGAGCAATTGATCTTGAAAGCATTTGCCAGCTGTACGTTTTTCTCAAAAATCCGCGGATATACCTCATTGCAAATATTCGTGTAAAATTGCATAAGGTCATGACGCGCGAAACATTGGCTCTGCGTCTTGTGCTCGTGGTTTGTGAACAATTTAGAAGTGATTTGAAGGCCCTAGGCCCTATCATCTAGGAGCTATTGATCTTGAAAGCATTTGCCAGCTGTAAGTTTTTTCTCAATAATCCACGGATATACCTCATTGATAATATTCGTGTAAAATCACACGAGGTCACAACGCGCGAAACATAGGCTCTGAGTCTTGCGCCCGTGGTTTGTGAACAATTTAGAAGTGTTTTGAAGGCCCTAGGCCGTATCATCTATGAGCTATTGAACTTGAAAGCATTTGGCAGCTGTACGTTTTTCCTCAATAATCGGCTGAAATACCTCATTGAAAATATTCGTGTAAAATCGCACGAGGTCATGACGCGCGAAGCATAGGCTCTTCGTCTTGCGGTCGTGTTTTGTGAACATTTTAAAAGTGGTTTGAAGGCCCTAGGCCCTATCATCTAGGAGCTATTGATCTTGAAAGCATTTGCCAGCTGTACGTTTTTCTCAATCATCGGCAGAAATACCTCTTTGAAAATATTAGTGTAAAATCGCACGAGGTCATGAGGCGCGAAGCATAGGCTCTTCCTCTTGCGCCCGTGGTTTGTGAACAATTTAGAAGTGTTTTGATGGCCCTAGGCCGTATCATCTAGGAGCTATTGAACTTGAAAGCATTTGTCAGCTGTACGTTTTTTTCAATAATCGGCAGAAATGCCTCATTGAAAATATTCGTGTAAAATCGCACGAGGTCATGACGCGCGAAACATAGGCTCTGCGTCTTGCGCCCGTGGTTTGTGAACAATTTAGAAGTGTTTTGAAGGCCCTAGGCCGTATCATCTAGGAGCTATTGAACTTGAAAGCATTTGTCAGCTGTACGTTTTTTTCAATAATCGGCAGAAATACCTCATTGAAAATATTCGTGTAAAATCGCACGAGGTCATGACGCGCGAAGCATAGGCTCTTCGTCTTGCCGCCGTGGTTTGTGAACATTTTAGAAGTGGTTTGAAGGCCCTCGGCCCTATCATCTAAGAGCTATTGATCTTGAAAGCATTTGCCAGCTGTATGTTTTTCTCAAAAATCTGCGATCATACCTCATTGAAAATATTCGTGTAAAATCGCCCGAGGTCATGACGCGCAAAACATTGGCTCTGCGTCTTGTGCCCGTGGTTTGAGAACAATTTAGAAGAGATTTGAAGGCCCTAGGCCCTATCATCTAGGAGCTATTGACCTTGAAAGCATTTGTCAGCTGTACGTTTTTTTCAATAATCGGCAGAAATTCCTCTTTGAAAATATTCGTTTAAAATCGCGCGAGGTCATGACGCGCGAAGCATAGGCCCTTCGTCTTGCAGCCGTGGTTTGTGAACATTTTAGGAGTGGTTTGAAGGCCCTAGGCTCTATCATCTAGGAGCTATTGAACTTGAAAGCATTTGGCAGCTGTACGTTTTTCTCAATAATCGGCAGAAATACCTCATTGAAAATATTCGTGAAAAATCGCACGAGGTCATGACGCGCGAAACATTGGCTCTGCGTCTTGTGCCCGTGGTTTGAGAACAATTTAGAAGAGATTTGAAGGCCCTAGGCCCTATCATCTAGGAGCTATTGATCTTGAAAGCATTTGCCAGCTGTACGTTTTTCTCAATAATCGGCAGAAATGCCTCTTTGAATATATTCGTGTAAAATCGCACGAGGTCATGACCCGCGAAGCATAGGCTCTTCGTATTGCGGCCATGGTTTGTAAACATTTTAGAAGTGGTTTTTAGGCCCTAGGCCCTATCATCTAGGAGCTATTGATCTTGAAAGCATTTGCCAGCTGTATGTTTTTCTCAATAATCTGCAGAAATACCTCATTGAAAATATTAGTGTAAAATCGCACGAGGTCATGACGCGCGAAGCATAGGCTCTTCGTCTTGCCGCCGTTGTTTGTGAACATTTTAGAAGTGGTTTGAAGGCCCTCGGCCCTATCATCTAGGAGCAATTGATCTTGAAAGCATTTGCCAGCTGTATGTTTTTCTCAAAAATCTGCGGACATACCTCATTGAAAATATTAGTGTAAAATCGCACGAGGTCATGACGCGCGAAACATTGGCTCTGCGTCTTGTGCCCGTGGTTTGAGAACAATTTAGAAGAGATTTGAAGGCCCTAGGCCCTATCATCTAGGAGCTATTGATCTTGAAAGCATTTGCCAGCTGTATGTTTTTCTGAATAATCGGCAGAAATACCTCATTGAAAATATTCGTGTAAAATCGCACGAGGTCATGACGCGCGAAACATAGGCTCTGCGTCTTGCGCCCGTGGTTTGTGAAGATTTTAGAAGTGTTTTGAAGGCCCTAGGCCGTATGATCTAGGAGCTATTGATCTTGAAAGCATTTGCCAGCTGTATGTTTTTCTCAATAATCGGCAGAAATACCTCATTGAAAATATTCGTGTAAAATCGCACGAGGTCATGACGCGCGAAACATAGGCTCTGCGTCTTGCGCCCGTGGATTGTGAATGATTTAGATGTGTTTTGAAGGCCCTAGGCCGTATCATCTACGAGCTATTGAACTTGAAAGCATTTGGCAGCTGTACGTTTTTCTCAATAATCGGCAGAAATACCTCATTGATAATATTAGTGTAAAATCGCACGAGGTCATGATGCGCGACTCATTGGCTCTGCGTCTTGTGCCCGTGGTTTGAGAACAATTTAGAAGGGATTTGAAGGCCCTAAGCCCTATCATCTAGGAGCCATTGATCTTGAAAGGATTTGCCAGCTGTATGTTTTTCTCAATAATCGGCAGAAATACCTCATTGATAATATTCGTGTAAAATCGCACGAGGTCATGACGCGCGAAACATAGGCTCTCCGTCTTGCGCCCGTGGTTTGTGAACGATTTCGAAGTGTTTTGAAGGCCCTAGGCTGTATGATCTAGGAGCTATTGAACTTGAAAGCATTTGGCAGCTGTACGTTTTTCTCAATAATCGGCAGATATACCTCATTGAATATATTCGTGTAAAATCGCACGAAGTCATGACGCGCGAAACATAGGCTCTGCGTCTTGCGCCCTTGGTTTGTGAACAATTTAGAAGTGTTTTGAAGGCCCTAGGCCGTATCATCTAGGAGCTATTGATCTTGAAAGCATTTGCCAGCTGTATGTTTTTATCAAAAATCCGCGGATATACCTCAATGAAAATATTTGTGTAAAATCGCACGAGGTCATGACGCGCGAAACATTGGCTCTGCGTCTTGTGCCCGTGGTTTGAGAACAATTTAGAAGGGATTTGAAGGCCCTAGGCCGTATCATCTAGGAGCTATTGAACTTGAAAGCATTTGCCAGCTGTATGTTTTTTTCAATAATCGGCAGAAATACCTCATTGAATATATTCGTGTAAAATCGCACGAGGTCATGACGCGTGAAGCATAGGCTCTTCGTCTTGCCGCCGTGGTTTGTGAACATTTTAGAAGTGGTTTGAAGGCCCTAGGCCCTATCATCTAAGAGCTATTGATCTTGAAAGCATTTGCCAGCTGTACGTTTTTCTCAATAATCGGCAGATATACCTCTTTGAAAATATTCGTTTAAAATCGCACGTGGTCATGACGCGCGAAGCATAGGCTCTTCGTCTTGCAGCCGTGGTTTGTGAACATTCTAGAAGTGGTTTGAAGGCCCTAGGCCCTATCATCTAGGAGCAATTGATCTTGAAAGCATTTGCCAGCTGTATGTTTTTCTCAAAAATCTGCGGACATACCTCATTGAAAATATTCGTGTAATATCGCACGAGGTCATGACGCGCGAAACATTGGCTCTGCGTCTTGTGCCCGTGGTTTGAGAACAATTTAGAAGGGATTTGAAGGCCCTAGGCCCTATCATCTAGGAGCTATTGATCTTGAAAGCATTTGCCAGCTGTATGTTTTTCTCAATAATCGGCAGAAATACCTCATTGAAAATATTCGTGTAAAATCGCACGCGGTCATGACGCGCGAAACATAGGCTCTGCGTCTTGCGCCCGTGGTATGTGAACAATTTAGAAATGTTTTGAATGCCCTAGGCTGTATCATCTAGGAGCTATTGAACTTGAAAGCATTTGGCAGCTGTACGTTTTTCTCAATAATCGGCAGTAATACCTCATTGAATATATTCGTGTTAAATCGCACGAGGTCATGACGCGCGAAGCATAGGCTCTTCGTCTTGCCGCCGTGGTTTGTGAACATTTTAGAAGTGATTTTAAGGCCCTAGGCCCTATCATCTAGGAGCAATTGAACTTGAAAGCATTTGCCAGCTGTATGTTTTTCTCAGAAATCCGCGGATATACCTCATTGAAAATATTCGTGTAAAATCGCACGAGGTCATGACGTGCGAAGCATAGGCTCTTCGTCTTGCGGCCGTGGTTTGTGAACATTATAGAAGTGGTTTGAAGGCCCTAGGCCCTATCATCTAGGAGCTATTGATCTTAAAAGCATTTGCCATCTGTATGTTTTTCTCAATAATCCACAGAAATACCTCATTGAAAATATTCGTGTAAAATCGCACGAGGTCATGACGCGCGAAGCATAGGCTCTGCGTCTTGCGCCCGTGGTTTGTGAAATATTTAGAAGTGGTTTGAAGGCCCTAGCCCCTAACATCCTGGAGCAATTGAACTTGAAAGCATTTGCCAGCTGTACGTTTTTCTCAATAATCGGCAGAAATACCTCATTGAAAATATTTGTGTAAAATCGCACAAGGTCATGACGCGCGAAACATTGGCTCTGCGTCTTGCGCCCGTGGTTTGTGAAATATTTAGAAGTGATTTGAAGGCCCTAGGCCCTATCATCTAGGAGCTATTGATCTTGAAAGCATTTGCCAGCTGTATGTTTTTCTCAAAAATCCACGGATATACCTCTTTGAAAATATTTGTGTAAAATCGCACGAGGTTATGACGCGCGAAACATTGGCTCTGCGTCTTGTGCCCGTGGTTTGAGAACAATTTAGAAGGGATTTGAAGGCCCTAGGCCCTATCATCTAGGAGCTATTGATCTTGAAAGCATTTGCCAGCTGTATGTTTTTCTCAATAATCGGCAGACATCCCTCATTGAAAATATTCGTGTAAAATCGCACGAGGTCATGACGCGCGAACCATAGGCTCTGCGTCTTGCGCCCGTGGTTTGTGAACAATTTAGAAGTGTTTTGAAGGCCCTAGGCCCTATCATCTAGGATGCGATTGATCTTGAAAGCATTTGCCAGCTGTATGATTTTCTCAATAATCCGCAGATATACCTCATTGAAAATATTTGTGTAAAATCGCACGAGGTCATGACGCGCAAAGCATAGGCTCTTCGTCTTGCGGCCATGGTTTGTGAACATTATAGAAGTGGTTTGAAGGCCCTAGGCCCTATCATCTAGGATCTATTGTTCTTGAAAGCATTTGCCAGCTGTATGTTTTTCTCAATAATCGGCAGAAATACCTCATTGAAAATATTCGTGTAAAATCGCACGAGGTCATGACGCGCGAAACATAGGCTCTGCGTCTTGCGCCCGTGGTTTGTGAACAATTTAGAAGTGTTTTGAAGGCCCTAGGCCGTATCATCTAGGAGCTATTGAACTTGAAAGCATTTGGCAGCTGTACGTTTTTCTCAATAATCGGCAGAAATACCTCGTTGAAAATATCCGTGTAAAATCGCACGAGGTCATGACGCACGACTCATTGGCTCTACCTCTTGTGCCCGTGGATTGAGAACAATTTAGAAGGGATTTGAAGGCCCTAGGCCGTATCATCTAGGAGCTATTGAACTTGAAAGCATTTGTCAGCTGTACGTTTTTTTCAATAATCGGCAGAAATACCTCATTGAATATATTCGTGTAAAATCGCACAAGGTCATGACGCGCGAAGCATAGGCTCTGTGTCTTGCGCCCGTGGTTTGTGAACATTTTAGAAGTGTTTTGAAGGCCCTAGGCTGTATCATCTAGGAGCTATTGAACTTGAAAGCATTTGGCAGCTGTACGTATTTCTCAATAATCGGCAGAAATACCTCATTGAATATATTCGTGTAACATCGCACGAGGTCATGACGCGCGAAGCATAGGCTCTTCGTCTTGCCGCCGTGGTTTGTGAACATTTTAGAAGTGGTTTGAAGGCCCTAGGCCCTATCATCTAGGAGCAATTGATCTTGAAAGCATTTGCCAGCTGTATGTTTTTCTCAAAAATCTGCGGACATACCTTAATGAAAATATTCTTGTAAAATCGCACGAGGTCATGACGCGCGAAACATTGGCTCTGCGTCTTGTGCCCGTGGTTTGAGAACAATTTAGAAGAGATTTGAAGTCCCCAGGCCCTATCATCTAGGAGCTATTGATCTTGAAAGCATTTGCCAGCTGTATGTTTTTCTCAATAATCGGCAGAAATTCCTCATTGAAAATATTCGTGTAAAATCGCACGAGGTCATGACGCGCGAAGCATAGGCTCTTCGTCTTGCGGCCGTGGTTTGTGAACATTTTAGAAGTGGTTTGAAGGCCCTAGGCCCTATCATCTAGGAGCTATTGAACTTGAAAGCATTTGCCAGCTGTACGTTTTTCTCAATAATCTGCAGAAATACCTCTTTGAAAATATTTGTGTAAAATCGCACGAGGCCATGAGGCACAAAGCATAGGCTCTTCGTCTTGTGGCCGTGGTTTGTGAACATTTTAGAAGTGGTTTGAAGGCCCTTGGCCCTATCATCTAGGAGCAATTGATCTTGAAAGCATTTGCCAGCTGTATGTTTTTCTCAATAATCGGCAGAAATACCTCTTTGAAAATATTCGTGTAAAATTGCACAAGGTCATGAAGCGCGAAACATTGGCTCTGCGTCTTGTGCTCGTGGTGTGTGAACAATTTAGAAGTCATTTGATGGCCCTAGGCCCTATCATCTAGGAGCTATTGATCTTGAAAGCATTTGCCAGCTGTACGTTTTTCTCAATAATCGGCAGAAATACCTCTTTGAAAATATTCGTGTATAATCGCACGAGGTCATGACGCGCGAAGCATAGGCTCTTCGTCTTGCGTCCGTGGTTTGTGAACATTTTAGAAGTGGTTTGAAGGCCCTAGGCCCTATCATCTAGGAGCAATTGATCTTGAAAGCATTTGCCAGCTGTACATTTTTCTCAAAAATCCGCGGATATACCTCATTGAAAATATTTGTGTAAAATCGCACGAGGTCATGACGCGCGAAACATTTGCTCTGCGTCATGTGCCCCTGGTTTGTGCACAATTTAGAAGTGATTTGATGGCACTAGGCCCTATCATCTAGGAGCTATTGATCTTGAAAGCATTTGCCAGCTGTATGTTTTTCTCAATAATCGGCAGAAATACCTCATTGAAAATATTCGTGTAAAATCGCACGAGGTCATGACGCGCGAAGCATAGGCTCTGCGTCTTGCGCCCGTGGTTTGTGAAATATTTAGAAGTGGTTTGAAGGCCCTAGCCCCTAACATCCTGGAGCAATTGAACTTGAAAGCATTTGCCAGCTGTACGTTTTTCTCAATAATCGGCAGAAATACCTCATTGAAAATATTTGTGTAAAATCGCACAAGGTCATGACGCGCGAAACATTGGCTCTGCGTCTTGCGCCCGTGGTTTGTGAAATATTTAGAAGTGATTTGAAGGCCCTAGGCCCTATCATCTAGGAGCTATTGATCTTGAAAGCATTTGCCAGCTGTATGTTTTTCTCAAAAATCCACGGATATACCTCTTTGAAAATATTTGTGTAAAATCGCACGAGGTCATGACGCGCGAAACATTGGCTCTGCGTCTTGTGCCCGTGGTTTGAGAACAATTTAGAAGGGATTTGAAGGCCCTAGGCCCTATCATCTAGGAGCTATTGATCTTGAAAGCATTTGCCAGCTGTATGTTTTTCTCAATAATCGGCAGACATCCCTCATTGAAAATATTCGTGTAAAATCGCACGAGGTCATGACGCGCGAACCATAGGCTCTGCGTCTTGCGCCCGTGGTTTGTGAACAATTTAGAAGTGTTTTGAAGGCCCTAGGCCCTATCATCTAGGATGCGATTGATCTTGAAAGCATTTGCCAGCTGTATGATTTTCTCAATAATCCGCAGATATACCTCATTGAAAATATTTGTGTAAAATCGCACGAGGTCATGACGCGCAAAGCATAGGCTCTTCGTCTTGCGGCCATGGTTTGTGAACATTATAGAAGTGGTTTGAAGGCCCTAGGCCCTATCATCTAGGATCTATTGTTCTTGAAAGCATTTGCCAGCTGTATGTTTTTCTCAATAATCGGCAGAAATACCTCATTGAAAATATTCGTGTAAAATCGCACGAGGTCATGACGCGCGAAACATAGGCTCTGCGTCTTGCGCCCGTGGTTTGTGAACAATTTAGAAGTGTTTTGAAGGCCCTAGGCCGTATCATCTAGGAGCTATTGAACTTGAAAGCATTTGGCAGCTGTACGTTTTTCTCAATAATCGGCAGAAATACCTCGTTGAAAATATCCGTGTAAAATCGCACGAGGTCATGACGCACGACTCATTGGCTCTACCTCTTGTGCCCGTGGATTGAGAACAATTTAGAAGGGATTTGAAGGCCCTAGGCCGTATCATCTAGGAGCTATTGAACTTGAAAGCATTTATCAGCTGTACGTTTTTTTCAATAATCGGCAGAAATACCTCATTGAATATATTCGTGTAAAATCGCACAAGGTCATGACGCGCGAAGCATAGGCTCTGTGTCTTGCGCCCGTGGTTTGTGAACATTTTAGAAGTGTTTTGAAGGCCCTAGGCTGTATCATCTAGGAGCTATTGAACTTGAAAGCATTTGGCAGCTGTACGTATTTCTCAATAATCGGCAGAAATACCTCATTGAATATATTTGTGTAACATCGCACGAGGTCATGACGCGCGAAGCATAGGCTCTTCGTCTTGCCGCCGTGGTTTGTGAACATTTTAGAAGTGGTTTGAAGGCCCTAGGCCCTATCATCTAGGAGCAATTGATCTTGAAAGCATTTGCCAGCTGTATGTTTTTCTCAAAAATCTGCGGACATACCTTAATGAAAATATTCTTGTAAAATCGCACGAGGTCATGACGCGCGAAACATTGGCTCTGCGTCTTGTGCCCGTGGTTTGAGAACAATTTAGAAGAGATTTGAAGTCCCCAGGCCCTATCATCTAGGAGCTATTGATCTTGAAAGCATTTGCCAGCTGTATGTTTTTCTCAATAATCGGCAGAAATTCCTCATTGAAAATATTCGTGTAAAATCGCACGAGGTCATGACGCGCGAAGCATAGGCTCTTCGTCTTGCGGCCGTGGTTTGTGAACATTTTAGAAGTGGTTTGAAGGCCCTAGGCCCTATCATCTAGGAGCTATTGAACTTGAAAGCATTTGCCAGCTGTACGTTTTTCTCAATAATCTGCAGAAATACCTCTTTGAAAATATTTGTGTAAAATCGCACGAGGCCATGAGGCACAAAGCATAGGCTCTTCGTCTTGTGGCCGTGGTTTGTGAACATTTTAGAAGTGGTTTGAAGGCCCTTGGCCCTATCATCTAGGAGCAATTGATCTTGAAAGCATTTGCCAGCTGTATGTTTTTCTCAATAATCGGCAGAAATACCTCTTTGAAAATATTCGTGTAAAATTGCACAAGGTCATGAAGCGCGAAACATTGGCTCTGCGTCTTGTGCTCGTGGTGTGTGAACAATTTAGAAGTCATTTGATGGCCCTAGGCCCTATCATCTAGGAGCTATTGATCTTGAAAGCATTTGCCAGCTGTACGTTTTTCTCAATAATCGGCAGAAATACCTCTTTGAAAATATTCGTGTATAATCGCACGAGGTCATGACGCGCGAAGCATAGGCTCTTCGTCTTGCGTCCGTGGTTTGTGAACATTTTAGAAGTGGTTTGAAGGCCCTAGGCCCTATCATCTAGGAGCAATTGATCTTGAAAGCATTTGCCAGCTGTACATTTTTCTCAAAAATCCGCGGATATACCTCATTGAAAATATTTGTGTAAAATCGCACGAGGTCATGACGCGCGAAACATTTGCTCTGCGTCATGTGCCCCTGGTTTGTGCACAATTTAGAAGTGATTTGATGGCACTAGGCCCTATCATCTAGGAGCTATTGATCTTGAAAGCATTTGCCAGCTGTATGTTTTTCTCAATAATCGGCAGAAATACCTCATTGAAAATATTCGTGTAAAATCACACGAGGTCATGACGCGCGAAACATAGGCTCTGCGTCTTGCGCCCGTGGTTTGTGAACAATTTAGAAGTGTTTTGAAGGCCCTAGGCCGTATCATCTAGGAGCTATTGAACTTGAAAGCATTTGTCAGCTGTACGTTTTTTTCAATAATCGGCAGAAATGCCTCATTGAAAATATTCGTGTAAAATCGCACAAGGTCATGACGCGCGAAACATAGGCTCTGCGTCTTGCGCCCGTGGTTTGTGAACAATTTAGAAGTGTTTTGAAGGCCCTAGGCCGTATCATCTAGGAGCTATTGAACTTGAAAGCATTTGTCAGCTGTACGTTTTTCTCAATAATCGGCAGAAATACCTCATTGAAAATATTCGTGTAAAATCGCACGAGGTCATGACGCGCGAAGCACAGGCTCTTCGTCTTGCCGCCGTGGTTTGTGAACATTTTAGAAGTGGTTTGATGGCCCTAGGCCCTATCATCTAAGAGCTATTGATCTTGAAAGCATTTGCCAGCTGTATGTTTTTCTCAAAAATCTGCGATCATACCTCATTGAAAATATTCGTGTAAAATCGCACGAGGTCATGACGCGCGAAACATTGGCTCTGCGTCTTGTGCCCGTGGTTTCAGAACAATTTAGAAGAGATTTGAAGGCCCTAGGCCCTATCATCTAGGAGCTATTGATCTTGAAAGCATTTGCCAGCTGTATGTTTTTCTCAATAATCGGCAGAATTACTTCATTGAAAATATTCGTGTAAAATCGCACGAGGTCATGACGCGCGAAACATAGGCTCTGCGTCTTGCGCCCGTGGTTTGTGAACGATTTAGAAGTGTTTTGAAGCCCCTAGGCCGTATCATCTAGGATCTATTGAACTTGAAAGCATTTGGCAGCTGTACGTTTTTCTCAATAATCGGCAGAAATAACTCATTGATAATATTCGTGTAAAATTGCACGAGGTCAAGACGCGCGAAGCATAGGCTCTTCGTATTGCGCCCGTGGTTTGTGAACAATTTAGAAGTGGTCTCAAGGCCCTACGCCCTATCCTCTAGGAGCTATTGAACTTGAAAGCATTTGCCAGCTGTACATTTTTCTCAATAATCGGCAAAAATTCCTCATTGAAAATATTCGTGTAAAATCGCACGAGCTCATGACGCGCGAATCATAGGCTCTGCGTCTTGCGCCCGTGGTTTGTGAACGATTTAGAAGTGTTTTGAAGGCCCTAGGCCGTATCATCTAGGAGCTATTGAACTTTAAAGCATTTGGCAGCTGTACGTTTTTCTCAATAATCGGCAGAAATACCTCATTGAAAATATTCGTGTAAAATCGCACGAGGTCATGACGCGCGAAACATAGGCTCTGCGTCTTGCGCCCGTGGTTTGTGAACAATTTAGAAGTGTTTTGAAGGCCCTAGGCCGTATCATCTAGGAGCTATTGAACTTGAAAGCATTTGTCAGCTGTACGTTTTTTTCAATAATCGGCAGAAATACCTCTTTCAAAATATTCGTTTAAAATCGCACGAGGTCATGACGCGCGAAGCATAGGCGCTTCGTCTTGCAGCCGTGGTTTGTGAACATTTTAGAAGTGTTTTGAAGGCCCTAGGCCCTATCATCTAGGAGCAATTGATCTTGAAAGCATTTGCCAGCTGTATTTTTTTCTCAAAAATCTGCGGACATACCTCATTGAAAATATTCGTGAAAAATCGCACGAGGTCATGACGCGCGAAACATTGGCTCTGCGTCTTGTGCCCGTGGTTTGAGAACAATTTAGAAGAGATTTGAAGGCCCTAGGCCCTATCATCTAGGAGCTATTGATCTTGAAAGCATTTGCCAGCTGTATGTTTTTCTCAAAAATCGGCAGAATTACCTCATTGAAAATATTCGTGTAAAATCGCACAAGGTCATGACGCGCGAAACATAGGCTCTGCGTTTTGCGCCCGTGGTTTGTGAACGATTTAGAAGTGTTTTGAAGGCCCTAGGCTGTATCATCTTGGAGCTATTGAACTTGAAAGCATTTGGCAGCTGTACGTTTTTCTCAATAATCGGCAGAAATACCTCATTGAATATATTCGTGTAAAATCACACGAGGTCATGACGCGCGAAGCATAGGCTCTTCCTCTTGCCGCCGTGGTTTGTGAACATTTTAGAAGTGGTTTGAAGGCCCTAGGTCCTATCATCTAGGAGCTATTGATCTTGAAAGCATTTGCCAGCTGTATGTTTTTCTCAATAATCGGCAGAATTACCTCATTGAAAATATTCGTGTAAAATCGCACGAGGTCATGACGCGCGAAACATAGGCTCTGCGTCTTGCGCCCGTGGTTTGTGAACGATTTAGAAGTGTTTTGAAGGCCCTAGGCTGTATCATCTAGGAGCTATTGAACTTGAAAGCATTTGGCAGCTGTACGTTTTTCTCAATAATCGGCAGAAATACCTCTTTGATAATATTCGTGTAAAATCACACGAGGTCATGACGCGCGAAGCATAGGCTCTTCCTCTTGCCGCTGTGGTTTGTGAACATTTTAGAAGTGGTTTGAAGGCCCTAGGTCCTATCATCTAGGAGCTATTGATCTTGAAAGCATTTGCCAGCTGTATGTTTTTCTCAATAATCGGCAGAATTACCTCATTGAAAATATTCATGTAAAATCGCACGAGGTCATGACGCGCGAAACATAGGCTCTGCGTCTTGCGCCCGTGGTTTGTGAACGATTTAGAAGTGTTTTGAAGGCCCTAGGCTGTATCATCTAGGAGCTATTGAACTTGAAAGCATTTGGCAGCTGTACGTTTTTCTCAATAATCGGCAGAAATACCTCTTTGATAATATTCGTGTATAATCGCACGAGGTCATGACGCGCGAATCATAGGCTCTTCGTCTTGCGGCCGTGGTTTATGAACATTTTAGAAGTGGTTTGAAGGCCCTAGGTCCAATCATCTAGGAATTATTGATCTTGAAAGCATTTGCCAGCTGTATGTTTTTCTCAAAAATCTGCGGACATACCTCATTGAAAATATTCGTGAAAAATCGCACGAGGTCATGACGCGCGAAACATTGGCTGGGCGTCTTGTGCCCGTGGTTTGAGAACAATTTAGAAGAGATTTGAAGGCCCTAGGCCCTATCATCTAGGAGCTATTGATCTTGAAAGCATTTGCCAGCTGTGTTTTTCTCAAAAATCGGCAGAATTACCTCATTGAAAATATTCGTGTAAAATCGCACGAGGTCATGACGCGCGAAACATAGGCTCTGCGTTTTGCGCCCGTGGTTTGTGAACGATTTAGAAGTGTTTTGAAGGCCTTAGGCTGTATCATCTTGGAGCTATTGAACTTGAAAGCATTTGGCAGCTGTACGTTTTTCTCAATAATCGGCAGAAATACCTCATTGAATATATTCGTGTAAAATCACACGAGGTCATGACGCGCGAAGCATAGGCTCTTCCTCTTGCCGCCGTGGTTTGTGAACATTTTAGAAGTGGTTTGAAGGCCCTAGGTCCTATCATCTAGGAGCTATTGTTCTTGAAAGCATTTGCCAGCTGTATGTTTTTCTCAATAATCGGCAGAATTACCTCATTGAAAATATTCGTGTAAAATCGCACAAGGTCATGACGCGCGAAACATAGGCTCTGCGTCTTGCGCCCGTGGTTTGTGAACGATTTAGAAGTGTTTTGAAGGCCCTAGGCTGTATCATCTAGGAGCTATTGAACTTGAAAGCATTTGGCAGCTGTACGTTTTTCTCAATAATCGGCAGAAATACCTCTTTGATAATATTCGTGTAAAATCGCACGAGGTCATGACGCGCGAAACATTGGCTCTGCGTCTTGTGCCCGTGGTTTCAGAACAATTTAGAAGAGATTTGAAGGCCCTAGGCCCTATGATCTAGGAGCAATTGATCTTGAATGCATTTGCCAGCTGTATGTTTTTCTCAAAACTCCGCGGATATACCTCATTGAAAATATTTGTGTAAAATCGCACAAGGTCATGACGCGCGAAGCATAGGCTCTTCGTCTTGCCGCCGTGGTTTGTGAACATTTTAGAAGTGGTTTGAAGGCCCTAGGCCCTATCATCTAAGAGCTATTGATCTTGAAAGCATTTGCCAGCTGTACGTTTTTCTCAATAATCGGCAGAAATACCTCATTGAAAATATTTGTGTAAAATCGCACGAGGTCATGACGCGCGAAGCATAGGCTCTTCGTCTTGCCGCCGTGGTTTGTGAACATTTTAGAAGTGGTTTGAAGGCCCTAGGCCCTATCATCTAAGAGCTATTGATCTTGAAAGCATTTGCCAGCTGTACGTTTTTCTCAATAATCGGCAGAAATACCTCATTGAAAATATTCGTGTAAAATCGCACGAGGTCATGACGCGCGAAGCATAGGCTCTTCGTCTTGCCGCCGTGGTTTGTGAACATTTTAGAAGTGGTTTGAAGGCCCTAGGCCCTATCATCTAGGAGCAATTGATCTTGAAAGCATTTGCCAGCTGTACGTTTTTCTCAAAAATCCGCGGATATACCTCATTGCAAATATTCGTGTAAAATTGCATAAGGTCATGACGCGCGAAACATTGGCTCTGCGTCTTGTGCTCGTGGTTTGTGAACAATTTAGAAGTGATTTGAAGGCCCTAGGCCCTATCATCTAGGAGCTATTGATCTTGAAAGCATTTGCCAGCTGTACGTTTTTCTCAAAAATCCGCGGATATACCTCATTGCAAATATTCGTGTAAAATTGCATAAGGTCATGACGCGCGAAACATTGGCTCTGCGTCTTGTGCTCGTGGTTTGTGAACATTTTAGAAGTGATTTGAAGGCCCTAGGCCCTATCATCTAGGAGCTATTGATCTTGAAAGCATTTGCCAGCTGTACGTTTTTCTCAAAAATCCACGGATATACCTCATTGATAATATTCGTGTAAAATCGCATGAGGTCATGATGCGCGAGACATTGGCTCTGCGTCTTGCGCCCGTGGTTTGTGAACAATTTAGAAGTGTTTTGAAGGCCCTAGGCCGTATCATCTAGGTGCTATTGAACTTGACAGCATTTGCCAGCTGTACGTTTTTCTCAATAATCGGCAGAAATCCCTCATTGAAAATATTCGTGTAAAATCGCACGAGGTCATGACGCGCGAAGCATAGGCTCTTCCTCTTGCGGCTGTGGTTTGTGAACATTTTAGAAGTGGTTTGAAGGCCCTAGGCCGTATCATCTAGGAGCTATTGATCTTGAAAGCATTTGCCAGCTGTATGTTTTTCTCAAAAATCGGCAGAATTACCTCATTGAAAATATTCGTGTAAAATCGCACGAGGTCATGACGCGCGAAACATAGGCTCTGCGTTTTGCGCCCGTGGTTTGTGAACGATTTAGAAGTGTTTTGAAGGCCCTAGGCTGTATCATCTTGGAGCTATTGAACTTGAAAGCATTTGGCAGCTGTACGTTTTTCTCAATAATCGGCAGAAATACCTCATTGAATATATTCGTGTAAAATCACACGAGGTCATGACGCGCGAAGCATAGGCTCTTCCTCTTGCCGCCGTGGTTTGTGAACATTTTAGAAGTGGTTTGAAGGCCCTAGGTCCTATCATCTAGGAGCTATTGATCTTGAAAGCATTTGCCAGCTGTATGTTTTTCTCAATAATCGGCAGAATTACCTCATTGAAAATATTCGTGTAAAATCGCACAAGGTGATGACGCGCGAAACATAGGCTCTGCGTCTTGCGCCCGTGGTTTGTGAACGATTTAGAAGTGTTTTGAAGGCCCTAGGCTGTATCATCTAGGAGCTATTGAACTTGAAAGCATTTGGCAGCTGTACGTTTTTCTCAATAATCGGCAGAAATACCTCTTTGATAATATTCGTGTAAAATCACACGAGGTCATGACGCGCGAAGCATAGGCTCTTCCTCTTGCCGCCGTGGTTTGTGAACATTTTAGAAGTGGTTTGAAGGCCCTAGGTCCTATCATCTAGGAGCTATTGATCTTGAAAGCATTTGCCAGCTGTATGTTTTTCTCAATAATCGGCAGAATTACCTCATTGAAAATATTCGTGTAAAATCGCACGAGGTCATGACGCGCGAAACATAGGCTCTGCGTCTTGCGCCCGTGGTTTGTGAACGATTTAGAACTGTTTTGAAGGCCCTAGGCTGTATCATCTAGGAGCTATTGAACTTGAAAGCATTTGGCAGTTGTACGTTTTTCTCAATAATCGGCAGAAATACCTCTTTGATAATATTCGTGTATAATCGCACGAGGTCATGACGCGCGAATCATAGGCTCTTCGTCTTGCGGCCGTGGTTTATGAACATTTTAGAAGTGGTTTGAAGGCCCTAGGTCCAATCATCTAGGAATTATTGATCTTGAAAGCATTTGCCAGCTGTACGTTTTTCTCAATAATCGGCAGAAATACCTCTTTGAAAATATTCGTGTAAAATCGCACAAGGTCATGACGCGTGAATCATAGGCTCTTCGTCTTGCGGCCGTGGTTTGTGAACAATTTAGAAGTGGTTTGAAGGCCCTAGGCCCTATCATCTAGGAGCTATTGATCTTGAAAGCATTTGCCAGCTGTATGTTTTTCTCAATAATCGGCAGAATTACCTCTTTGAAAATATTCGTGTAAAATCGCACGAGGTCATGACGCGTGAAACATAGGCTCTGCGTCTTGCGCCCGTGGTTTGTGAACAATTTAGAAGTGATTTGAAGGCCCTAGGCCGTATCATCTAGGAGCTATTGATCTTGAAAGCATTTGCCAGCTGTATGTTTTTCTCAAAAATCTGCGGACATACCTCATTGAATATATTCGTGTAAAATCGCACGATGTCATGACGCGTGAAACATAGGCTCTGCGTCTTGCGCCCGTGGTTTGTGAACAATTTAGATGTGATTTGAAGGCCCTAGGCCCTATCATCTTGGAGCTATTGATCTTGAAAGCATTTGCTAGCTGTATGGTTTTCTCAATAATCGGCAGAAATACCTCATTGAAAATATTCGTGTAAAATCGCACGAGGTCATGACGCGCGAAACATAGGCTCTGCGTCTTGCGCCCGTGGTTTGTGAACAATTTAGACGTGTTTTGAAGGCCCTAGGCCGTATCATCTAGGAGCTATTGAACTTGAAAGCTTTTGGCAGCTGTACGTTTTTCTCAATAATCAGCAGAAATACCTCATTGAAAATATTCGTGTAAAATCGCACGAGGTCATGACGCGCGAAGCATAGGCTCTGCGTCTTGCGCCCGTGGTTTGTGAACAATTTAGAAGTGTTTTGAAGGCCCTAGGCCATATCATCTAGGAGCTATTGATCTTGAAAGCATTTGCCAGCTGTATGTTTTTCTCAATAATCCGCAGAAATACCCCATTTATAATATTCGTGTAAAATCGCACGAGGTCATGAGGCACGAAACATAGGATCTGCGTCTTGCGCCCGTGGTTTGTGAACGATTTAGAATGGTTTTGAAGGCCCTAGGCCGTATCATCTAGGAGCTATTGAACTTGACAGCATTTGGCAGCTGTACGTTTTTCTCAATAATCGGCAAAAATACCTCATTGAAAATATTCGTGTAAAATCGCACGAGGTCATGACGCGCGAAGCATAGGCTCTTCCTCTTGCGGCCGTGGTTTGTGAACATTTTAGAAGTGGTTTGAAGGCCCTAGGCCCTATCATCTAGGAGCTATTGATCTTGAAAGCATTTGCCTGCTGTACGTTTTTCTCAATAATCGGCAGAAATACCTCTTTGAAAATATTCGTGTAAAATCGCACAAGGTCATGACGCGTGAATCATAGGCTCTTCGTCTTGCGGCCCTGGTTTATGAACATTTTAGAAGTGGTTTGAAGGCCCTAGGCCGTATCATCTAGGAGCTATTGATCTTGAAAGCATTTGCCAGCTGTATGTTTTTCTCAATAATCGGCAGAAATACCTCATTGAAAATATTCGTGTAAAATCGCACAAGGTCATGACGCGCGAAACATAGGCTCTGCGTCTTGCGCCCGTGGTTTGTGAACGATTTAGAAATGTTTTGAAGGCCCTAGGCCGTATCATCTAGGACCTATTGATCTTGAAAGCATTTGGCAGCTGTACGTTTTTCTCAATAATCGGCAGAAATACCTCATTGAAAATATTCGTGTAAAATCGCACGAGGTCATGACGCGCGACTCATTGGCTCTGCGTCTTGTGCCCGTGGTTTGAGAACAATTTAGAAGGGATTTGAAGGCCCTAGGCCCTATCATCTAGGAGCTATTGATCTTGAAAGCATTTGCCAGCTGTATGTTTTTCTCAATAATCTGCAGAAATACCTCATTGAAAATATTCGTGTAAAATCGCACGAGGTCATGACGCGCGAAACATAGGCTCTCCGTCTTGCGCCCGTGGATTGTGAACAATTTAGAAGTATTTTGAAGCCCCTAGGCCGTATCATCTAGGACCTTTTGAACTTGAAAGCATTTGGCAGCTGTACGTTTTTCTCAATAATCAGCAGAAATACCTCTTTGAAAATATTCGTGTAAAATCGCACGAGGCCATGACGCGCGAAGCATAGGCTCTTCGTCTTGCGGCCGTGGTTTCTGAACATTTTAGAAGTGTTTTGAAGGCCCTAGGCCGTATCATCTAGGAGCTATTGAACTTGAAAGCATTTGGCAGCTGTACGTTTTTCTCAATAATCAGCAGAAATACCTCATTGAAAATATTCGTGTAAAATCGCACGAGGTCATGACGCGCGAATCATAGGCTCTGCATCTTGCGCCCATGGTTTGTGAACAATTTAGAAGTATTTTGAAGGCCCTAGGCCGTATCATCTAGGAGCTATTGATCTTGAAAGCATTTGCCAGCTGTATGTTTTTCTCTATAATCGGCAGAAATACCCCATTGAAAATATTCGTGTAAAATCGCACGAGGTCATGAGGCGCGAAACATAGGATCTGCGTCTTGCGCCCGTGGTTTGTGAACGATTTAGAAATGTTTTGAAGGCCCTAGGCCGTATCATCTAGGAGCTATTGATATTGAAAGCATTTGCCAGCTGTATGTTTTTCTCAATAATCGGCAGAAATACCTCTTTGATAATATTCGTGTAAAATCACACGAGGTCATGACGCGCGAAGCATAGGCTCTTCCTCTTGCCGCCGTGGTTTGTGAACATTTTAGAAGTGGTTTGAAGGCCCTAGGTCCTATCATCTAGGAGCTATTGATCTTGAAAGCATTTGCCAGCTGTATGTTTTTCTCAATAATCGGCAGAATTACCTCATTGAAAATATTCGTGTAAAATCGCACGAGGTCATGACGCGCGAAACATAGGCTCTGCGTCTTGCGCCCGTGGTTTGTCAACGATTTAGAAGTGTTTTGAAGGCCCTAGGCTGTATCATCTAGGAGCTATTGAACTTGAAAGCATTTGGCAGTTGTACGTTTTTCTCAATAATCGGCAGAAATACCTCTTTGATAATATTCGTGTATAATCGCACGAGGTCAAGACGCGCAAATCATAGGCTCTTCGTCTTGCGGCCGTGGTTTATGAACATTTTAGAAGTGGTTTGAAGGCCCTAGGTCCAATCATCTAGGAATTATTGATCTTGAAAGCATTTGCCAGCTGTACGTTTTTCTCAATAATCGGCAGAAATACCTCTTTGAAAATATTCGTGTAAAATCGCACAAGGTCATGACGCGTGAATCATAGGCTCTTCGTCTTGCGGCCGTGGTTTGTGAACATTTTAGAAGTGGTTTGAAGGCCCGAGGCCCTATCATCTAGGAGCTATTGATCTTGAAAGCATTTGCCAGCTGTATGTTTTTCTCAATAATCGGCAGAATTACCTCATTGAAAATATTCGTGTAAAATCGCACGAGGTCATGACGCGCGAAACATAGGCTCTGCGTCTTGCGCCCGTGGTTTGTAAACAATTTAGAAGTGATTTGAAGGCCCTAGGCCGTATCATCTAGGAGCTATTGATCTTGAAAGCATTTGCCAGCTGTATGTTTTTCTCAAAAATCTGCGGACATACCTCATTGAATATATTCGTGTAAAATCGCACGAGGTCATGACGCGCGAAACATAGGCTCTGCGTTTTGCGCCCGTGGTTTGTGAACAATTTAGAAGTGATTTGAAGGCCCTAGGCCCTATCATCTTGGAGCTATTGATCTTGAAAGCATTTGCTAGCTGTATGGTTTTCTCAATAATCGGCAGAAATACCTCATTGAAAATATTCGTGTAAAATCGCACGAGGTCATGACGCGCGAAACATAGGCTCTGCGTCTTGCGCCCGTGGTTTGTGAACAATTTAGAGGTGTTTTGAAGGCCCTAGGCCGTATCATCTAGGAGCTATTGAACTTGAAAGCTTTTGGCAGCTGTACGTTTTTCTCAATAATCAGCAGAAATACCTCATTGAAAATATTCGTGTAAAATCGCACGAGGTCATGACGCGCGAAGCATAGGCTCTGCGTCTTGCGCCCGTGGTTTGTGAACAATTTAGAAGTGTTTTGAAGGCCCTAGGCCATATCATCTAGGAGCTATTGATCTTGAAAGCATTTGCCAGCTGTATGTTTTTCTCAATTATCCGCAGAAATACCCCATTTATAATATTCGTGTAAAATCGCACGAGGTCATGAGGCACGAAACATAGGATCTGCGTCTTGCGCCCGTGGTTTGTGAACGATTTAGAATGGTTTTGAAGGCCCTAGGCCGTATCATCTAGGAGCTATTGAACTTGACAGCATTTGGCAGCTGTACGTTTTTCTCAATAATCGGCAGAAATACCTCATTGAAAATATTCGTGTAAAATCGCACGAGGTCATGACGCGTGAATCATAGGCTCTTCGTCTTGCGGCCCTGGTTTATGAACATTTTAGAAGTGGTTTGAAGGCCCTAGGCCGTATCATCTAGGAGCTATTGATCTTGAAAGCATTTGCCAGTTGTACGTTTTTCTCAATAATCGGCAGAAATACCTCATTGAAAATATTCGTGTAAAAACGCACGAGGTCATGACGCGCGAAACATAGGCTCTGCGTCTTGCGCCCGTGGTTTGTGAACGATTTAGAAGTGTTTTGAAGGCCCTAGGCCGTATCATCTAGGACCTATTGATCTTGAAAGCATTTGGCAGCTGTACGTTTTTCTCAATAATCGGCAGAAATACCTCATTGAAAATATTCGTGTAAAATCGCACGAGGTCATGACGCGCGACTCATTGGCTCTGCGTCTTGTGCCCGTGGTTTGAGAACAATTTAGAAGGGATTTGAAGGCCCTAGGCCCTATCATCTAGGAGCTATTGATCTTGAAAGAATTTGCCAGCTGTATGTTTTTCTCAATAATCTGCAGAAATACCTCATTGAAAATATTCGTGTAAAATCGCACGAGGTCATGACGCGCGAAACATAGGCTCTCCGTCTTGCGCCCGTGGTTTGTGAACAATTTAGAAGTGTTTTGAAGCCCCTAGGCCGTATCATCTAGGAGCTATTGAACTTGAAAGCATTTGGCAGCTGTACGTTTTTCTCAATAATCAGCAGAAATACCTCATTGAAAATATTTGTGTAAAATCGCACGAGGTCATGACGCGCGAAGCATAGGCTCTTCGTCTTGCGGCCGTGGTTTCTGAACATTTTAGAAGTGGTTTGAAGGCCCTAGGCCCTAACATCTAGGAGCAATTGAACTTGAAAGCATTTGCCAGCTGTACGTTTTTCTCAATAATCGGCAGAAATACCTCATTGATAATATTCGTGTAAAATCGCACAAGGTCATGATGCGCGAATCATAGGCTCTTCGTCTTGCGGCCGTGGTTTATGAACATTTTTGAAGTGGTTTGAAGGCCCTAGGCCCTATCATCTAGGAGCGATTGATCTTGAAAGCATTTGCCAGCTGTATGTTTTTCTCATTAATCCGCAGATATACCTCATTGAAAATATTTGTGTAAAATCGCACGAGGTCATGACGCGCGAAACATAGGCTCTGCGTCTTGCGCCCGTGGTTTGTGAACAATTTAGAAGTGTTTTGAAGGCCCTAGGCCGTATCATCTAGGAGCTATTGAACTTGAAAGCATTTGGCAGCTGTACGTTTTTCTCAATAATCAGCAGAAATACCTCATTGAAAATATTCGTGTAAAATCGCACGAGGTCATGACGCGCGAATCATAGGCTCTGCATCTTGCGCCCGTGGTTTGTGAACAATTTAGAAGTATTTTGAAGGCCCTAGGCCGTATCATCTAGGAGCTATTGATCTTGAAAGCATTTGCCAGCTGTATGTTTTTCTCTATAATCGGCAGAAATACCCCATTGAAAATATTCGTGTAAAATCGCACGAGGTCATGAGGCGCGAAACATAGGATCTGCGTCTTGCGCCCGTGGTTTGTGAACGATTTAGAAGTGTTTTGAAGGCCCTAGGCCGTATCATCTAGGAGCTATTGAACTTGACAGCATTTGGCAGCTGTACGTTTTTCTCAATAATCGGCATAAATACCTCATTGAAAATATTCGTGTAAAATCGCACGAGGTCATGACGCGCGAAGCATAGTCTCTTCCTCTTGCGGCTGTGGTTTGTGAACATTTCAGAAGTGGTTTGAAGGCCCTAGGCCCTATCATCTAGAAGCAATTGATCTTGAAAGCATTTGCCAGCTGTATGTTTTTCTCAAAAATCTGCGGACATACCTCATTGAAAATATTCGTGAAAAATCGCACGAGGTCATGACGCGCGAAACATTGGCTCTGCGTCTTGTGCCCGTGGTTTGAGAACAATTTAGAAGAGATTTGAAGGCCCTAGGCCCTATCATCTAGAAGCTATTGATCTTGAAAGCATTTGCCAGCTGTATGTTTTTCTCAAAAATCGGCAGAATTACCTCATTGAAAATATTCGTGTAAAATCACACGAGGTCATGACGCGCGAAACATAGGCTCTGCGTTTTGCGCCCGTGGTTTGTGAACGATTTAGAAGTGTTTTGAAGGCCCTAGGCTGTATCATCTAGGAGCTATTGAACTTGAAAGCATTTGGCAGCTGTATGTTTTTCTCAATAATCGGCAGAAATACCTCATTGAATATATTCGTGTAAAATCACACGAGGTCATGACGTGCGAAGCATAGGCTCTTCCTCTTGCCGCCGTGGTTTGTGAACATTTTAGAAGTGGTTTGAAGGCCCTAGGTCCTATCATTTAGGAGCTATTGATCTTGAAAGCATTTGCCAGCTGTATGTTTTTCTCAATAATCGGCAGAATTACCTCATTGAAAATATTCGTGTAAAATCGCACGAGGTCATGACGCGCGAAACATAGGCTCTGCGTCTTGCGCCCGTGGTTTGTGAACGATTTAGAAGTGTTTTGAAGGCCCTAGGCTGTATCATCTAGGAGCTATTGAACTTGAAAGCATTTGGCAGCTGTACGTTTTTCTCAAGAATCGGCAGAAATACCTCTTTGATAATATTCGTGTAAAATCGCACGAGGTCATGATGCGCGAATCATAGGCTGTTCGTCTTGCGGCCGTGGTTTATGAACATTTTAGAATTGGTTTGAAGGCCCTAGGTCCAATCATCTAGGAATTATTGATCTTGAAAGCATTTGCCAGCTGTACGTTTTTCTCAATAATCGGCAGAAATACCTCTTTGAAAATATTCGTGTAAAATCGCACAAGGTCATGACGCGTGAATCATAGGCTCTTCGTCTTGCGGCCGTGGTTTGTGAACATTTTAGAAGTGGTTTGAAGGCCCTAGGCCCTATCATCTAGGAGCTATTGATCTTGAAAGCATTTGCCAGCTGTATGTTTTTCTCAATAATCGGCAGAATTACCTCATTGACAATATTAGTGTAAAATCGCACGAGGTCATGACGCGCGAAACATAGGCTCTGCGTCTTGCGCCCATGGTTTGTGAACAATTTAGAAGTGTTTTGAAGGCCCTAGGCCGTATCATCTAGGAGCTATTGATCTTGAAAGCATTTTCCAGCTGTATGTTTTTCTCAATAATCGGCAGAAATACCTCATTGAAAATATTCGTGTAAAATCGCACGAGGTCATGACGCTCGAAACATAGGCTCTGCGTCTTGCGCCCGTGGTTTGTGAACGATTTAGAAGTGTTTTGATGCCCCTAGGCCATATCATCTAGGAGCTATTGAACTTGAAAGCATTTGGCAGCTGTACGTTTTTCTCAATAATCGGCAGAAATACCTCATTGAAAATATTCGTGTAAAATTGCATGAGGTCAAGACGCGCAAAGCATAGGCTCTTCGTATTGCGCCCGTGGTTTGTGAACAATTTAGAAGTGGTCTGAAGGGCCTAGGCCCTATCATCTAGGAGCTATTGAACTTGAAAGCATTTGCCAGCTGTACGTTTTTCTCAATAATCGGCAGAAATTCCGCATTGAAAATATTCGTGTAAAATCGCACGAGGTCATGACGCGCGATGCATAGGCTCTGTGTCTTGCGGCCGTGGTTTGTGAACAATTTAGAAGTGTTTTGAAGGCCCTAGGCCGTATCATCTAGGAGCTATTGAACTTGAAAACATTTGGCAGCTGTATGTTATTCTCAATAATCGGCAGAAATACCTCATTGAAAATATTCGTGTAAAATCGCACGAGGTCATGACGCGCGAAACATAGGCTCTGCGTCTTGCGCCCGTGGTTTGTGAACAATTTAGAAGTGTTTTGAAGGCCCTAGGCCGTATCATCTAGGAGCTATTGAACTTGAAAGCATTTGTCAGCTGTACGTTTTTCTCAAGAATCGGCAGAAATACCTCTTTGATAATATTCGTGTAAAATCGCACGAGGTCATGACGCGCGAATCATAGGCTGTTCGTCTTGCGGCCGTGGTTTATGAACATTTTAGAATTGGTTTGAAGACCCTAGGTCCAATCATCTAGGAATTATTGATCTTGAAAGCATTTGCCAGCTGTACGTTTTTCTCAATAATCGGCAGAAATACCTCATTGAAAATATTCGTGTAAAATCGCACAAGGTCATGACGCGCGAAGCATAGGCTCTTCGTCTTGCGGCCGTGGTTTCTGAACATTTTAGAAGTGGTTTGAAGGCCCTAGGCCCTAACAACTAGGAGCAATTGAACTTGAAAGCATTTGCCAGCTGTACGTTTTTCTCAATAATCGGCAGAAATACCTCATTGATAATATTCGTGTAAAATCGCACAAGGTCATGACGCGCGAATCATAGGCTCTTCGTCTTGCGGCCGTGGTTTATGAACATTTTTGAAGTGGTTTGAAGGCCCTAGGCCCTATCATCTAGGAGCTATTGATCTTGAAAGCATTTGCCAGCTGTATGTTTTTTCTCAATAATCCGCAGATATACCTCATTGAAAATATTTGTGTAAAATCGCACGAGGTCATGACGCGCGAAACATAGGCTCTGCGTCTTGCGCCCGTGGTTTGTGAACAATTTAGAAGTGTTTTGAAGGCCCTAGGCCGTATCATCTAGGAGCTATTGAACTTGAAAGCATTTGGCAGCTGTACGTTTTTCTCAATAATCAGCAGAAATACCTCATTGAAAATATTCGTGTAAAATCGCACGAGGTCATGACGCGCGAATCATGGGCTCTGCATCTTGCGCCCGTGGTTTGTGAACAATTTAGAAGTATTTTGAAGGCCCTAGGCCGTATCATCTAGGAGCTATTGATCTTGAAAGCATTTGCCAGCTGTATGTTTTTCTCTATAATCGGCAGAAATACCCCATTGAAAATATTCGTGTAAAATCGCACGAGGTGATGAGGCGCGAAACGTAGGATCTGCGTCTTGCGCCCGTGGTTTGTGAACGATTTAGAAGTGTTTTGAAGGCCCTAGGCTGTATCATCTAGGAGCTATTGAACTTGAAAGCATTTGGCAGCTGTACGTTTTTCTCAAGAATCGGCAGAAATACCTCTTTGATAATATTCGTGTAAAATCGCACGAGGTCATGACGCGCGAATCATAGGCTGTTCGTCTTGCGGCCGTGGTTTATGAACATTTTAGAATTGGTTTGAAGGCCCTAGGTCCAATCATCTAGGAATTATTGATCTTGAAAGCATTTGCCAGCTGTACGTTTTTCTCAATAATCGGCAGAAATACCTCATTGAAAATATTCGTGTAAAATCGCACAAGGTCATGACGCGCGAAACATAGGCTCTGCGTCTTGCGCCCGTGGTTTGTGAACGGTTTAGAAGTGGTTTGAAGCCCCTAGGCCATATCATCTAGGAGCTATTGAACTTGAAAGCATTTGGCAGATGTACGTTTTTCTCAATAATCAGCAGGAATACCTCATTGAAAATATTCGTGTAAAATCGCACGAGGTCATGACGCGCGAATCATAGGCTGTTCGTCTTGCGGCCGTGGTTTATGAACATTTTTGAAGTGGTTTGAAGGCCCTAGGCCGTATCATCTAGGAGCTATTGATCTTGAAAGCATTTGCCAGCTGTATGTTTTTCTCAATAATCCGCAGATATACCTCATTGAAAATATTTGTGTAAAATCGCACGAGGTCATGACGCGCGAAACATAGGCTCTGCGTCTTGCGCCCGTGGTTTGTGAACAATTTAGAAGTGTTTTGAAGGCCCTAGGCCGTATCATCTAGGAGCTATTGAACTTGAAAGCATTTGGCAGCTGTACGTTTTTCTCAATAATCAGCAGAAATACCTCATTGAAAATATTCGTGTAAAATCGCACGAGGTCATGACGCGCGAATCATAGGCTCTGCATCTTGCGCCCGTGGTTTGTGAACAATTTAGAAGTATTTTGAAGGCCCTAGGCCGTATCATCTAGGAGCTATTGATCTTGAAAGCATTTGCCAGCTGTATGTTTTTCTCTATAATCGGCAGAAATACCCCATTGAAAATATTCGTGTAAAATCGCACGAGGTCATGAGGCGCGAAACATAGGATCTGCGTCTTGCGCCCGTGGTTTGTGAACGATTTAGAAGTGTTTTGAAGGCCCTAGGTCGTATCATCTAGGAGCTATTGAACTTGACAGCATTTGGCAGCTGTACGTTTTTCTCAATAATCGGCAGAAATACCTCATTGAAAATATTCGTGTAAAATCGCACGAGGTCATGACGCGCGAAGCATAGGCTCTTCCTCTTGCGGCCGTGGTTTGTGAACATTTTAGAAGTGGTTTGAAGGCCCTAGGCCCTATCATCTAGGATCTATTGATCTTGAAAGCATTTGCCAGCTGTACGTTTTTCTCAATAATCGGCAGAAATACCTCTTTGAAAATATTTGTGTAAAATCGCACGAGGTCATGACGCGTGAATCATAGGCTCTTCCTCTTGCGGCCGTGGTTTGTGAACATTTTAGAAGTGGTTTGAAGGCCCTAGGCCCTATCATCTAGGAGCTATTGATCTTGAAAGCATTTGCCAGCTGTACGTTTTTCTCAATAATCGGCAGAAATACCTCTTTGAAAATATTCGTGTAAAATCGCACGAGGTCATGACGCGTGAATCATAGGCTCTTCGTCTTGCGGCCCTGGTTTATGAACATTTTAGAAGTGGTTTGAAGGCCCTAGGCCGTATCATCTAGGAGCTATTGATCTTGAAAGCATTTGCCAATTGTATGTTTTTCTCAATAATCGGCAGAAATACCTCATTGAAAATATTCGTGTAAAATCGCACGAGGTCATGACGCGCGAAACATAGGCTCTGCGTCTTGCGCCCGTGGTTTGTGAACGATTTAGAAGTGTTTTGAAGGCCCTAGGCCGTATCATCTAGGACCTATTGATCTTGAAAGCATTTGGCAGCTGTACGTTTTTCTCAATAATCGGCATAAATACCTCATTGAAAATATTCGTGTAAAATCGCACGAGGTCATGACGCGCGACTCATTGGCTCTGCGTCTTGTGCCCGTGGTTTGAGAACAATTTAGAAGGGATTTGAAGGCCCTAGGCCCTATCATCTAGGAGCTATTGAACTTGAAAGCATTTGGCAGCTGTACGTTTTTCTCAATAATCAGCAGGAATACCTCATTGAAAATATTCGTGTAAAATCGCACGAGGTCATGAGGCGCGAAACATAGGATCTGCGTCTTGCGCCCGTGGTTTATGAACATTTTTGAAGTGGTTTGAAGGCCCTAGGCCGTATCATCTAGGAGCTATTGATCTTGAAAGCATTTGCCAGCTGTATGTTTTTCTCAATAATCCGCAGATATACCTCATTGAAAATATTTGTGTAAAATCGCACGAGGTCATGACGCGCGAAACATAGGCTCTGCGTCTTGCGCCCGTGGTTTGTGAACAATTTAGAAGTGTTTTGAAGGCCCTAGGCCGTATCATCTAGGAGCTATTGAACTTGAAAGCATTTGGCAGCTGTACGTTTTTCTCAATAATCAGCAGAAATACCTCATTGAAAATATTCGTGTAAAATCGCACGAGGTCATGACGCGCGAATCATAGGCTCTGCATCTTGCGCCCGTGGTTTGTGAACAATTTAGAAGTATTTTGAAGGCCCTAGGCCGTATCATCTAGGAGCTATTGATCTTGAAAGCATTTGCCAGCTGTATGTTTTTCTCTATAATCGGCAGAAATACCCCATTGAAAATATTCGTGTAAAATCGCACGAGGTCATGAGGCGCGAAACATAGGATCTGCGTCTTGCGCCCGTGGTTTGTGAACGATTTAGAAGTGTTTTGAAGGCCCTAGGCCGTATCATCTAGGAGCTATTGAACTTGACAGCATTTGGCAGCTGTACGTTTTTCTCAATAATCGGCAGAAATACCTCATTGAAAATATTCGTGTAAAATCGCACGAGGTCATGACGCGCGAAGCATAGGCTTTTCCTCTTGCGGCCGTGGTTTGTGAACATTTTAGAAGTGGTTTGAAGGCCCTAGGCCGTATCATCTAGGAGCTATTGATCTTGAAAGCATTTGGCAGCTGTATGTTTTTCTCAAAAATCTGCAGACATACCTCATTGAAAATATTCGTGAAAAATCGCACGAGGTCATGACGTGCGAAACATTGGCTCTGCGTCTTGTGCCCGTGGTTTGAGAACAATTTAGAAGAGATTTGAAGGCCCTAGGCCCTATCATCTAGGAGCTATTGATCTTGAAAGCATTTCCCAGCTGTATGTTTTTCTCAAAAATCGGCAGAATTACCTCATTGAAAATATTCGTGTAAAATCGCACGAGGTCATGACGCGCGAAACATAGGCTCTGCGTTTTGCGCCCGTGGTTTGTGAACGATTTAGAAGTGTTTTGAAGGCCCTAGGCTGTATCATCTAGGAGCTATTGAACTTGAAAGCATTTGGCAGCTGTACGTTTTTCTCAATAATCGGCAGAAATACCTCATTGAATATATTCGTGTAAAATCACACGAGGTCATGACGCGCGAAGCATAGGCTCTTCCTCTTGCCGCCGTGGTTTGTGAACATTTTAGAAGTGGTTTGAAGGCCCTAGGTCCTATCATCTAGGAGCTATTGATCTTGAAAGCATTTGCCAGCTGTATGTTTTTCTCAATAATCAGCAGAATTACCTCAATGAAAATATTCGTGTAAAATCGCACGAGGTCATGACGCGCGAAACATAGGCTCTGCGTCTTGCGCCCGTGGTTTGTGAACGATTTAGAAGTGTTTTGAAGGCCCTAGGCTGTATCATCTAGGAGCTATTGAACTTGAAAGCATTTGGCAGCTGTACGTTTTTCTCAAGAATCGGCAGAAATACCTCTTTGATAATATTCGTGTAAAATCGCACGAGGTCATGACGCGCGAATCATAGGCTCTTCGTCTTGCGGCCGTGGTTTATGAACATTTTAGAATTGGTTTGAAGGCCCTAGGTCCAATCATCTAGGAATTATTGATCTTGAAAGCATTTGCCAGCTGTACGTTTTCCTCAATAATCGACAGAAATACCTCTTTGAAAATATTCGTGTAAAATCGCACAAGGTCATGACGCGTGAATCATAGGCTCTTCGTCTTTCGGCCGTGGTTTGTGAACATTTTAGAAGTGGTTTGAAGGCCCTAGGCCCTATCATCTAGGAGCTATTGATCTTGAAAGCATTTGCCAGCTGTATGTTTTTCTCAATAATCGGCAGAATTACCTCATTGAAAATATTCGTGTAAAATCGCACGAGGTCATGATGCGCGAAACATAGGCTCTGCGTCTTGCGCCCGTGGTTTGTGAACAATTTAGAAGTGATTTGAAGGCCCTAGGCCTTATCATCTAGGAGCTATTGATCTTGAAAGCATTTGCCAGCTGTATGTTTTTCTCAAAAATCTGCGGACATACCTCATTGAATATATTTGTGTAAAATCGCACGAGGTCATGACGCGCGAAACATAGGCTCTGCGTCTTGCGCCCGTGGTTTGTGAACGATTTAGAAGTGTTTTGAAGGCCCTAGGCCCTATCATCTAGGAGCTATTGATCTTGAAAGCATTTGCCAGCTGTACGTTTTTCTCAATAATCGGCAGAAATACCTCTTTGAATATATTTGTGTAAAATCGCACAAGGTCATGACCCGCGAAGCATAGGCTCTTCGTCTTGCGGCCGTGGTTTGTGAACATTTTAGAAGTGGTTTGAAGGCCCTAGGCCCTATCATCTAGGAGCTATTGATCTTGAAAGCATTTGGCAGCTGTATGTTTTTCTCAATAATCGGCAGAATTTCCTCATTGAAAATATTTGTGTAAAATCGCACGAGGTCATGACGCGCGAAACATAGGCTCTGCGTCTTGCGCCCGTGGTTTGTGAACGATTTAGAAGTGGTTTGAAGCCCCTAGGCCGTATCATCTAGGAGCTATTGAACTTGAAAGCATTTGGCAGCTGTACGTTTTTCTCAATAATCGGCAGAAATACCTCATTGAAAATATTCGTGTAAAATTGCACGAGGTCATGACGCGCGAAGCATAGGCTCTTCGTATTGCGCCCGTGGTTTGTGAACAATTTAGAAGTGGTCTGAAGGCCCTAGGCCCTATCATCTAGCAGCTATTGAACTTGAATGCATTTGCCAGCTGTACGTTTTTCTCAATAATCGGCAGAAATACCTCATTGAAAATATTCGTGTAAAATCGCACGAGGTCATGACGCGCGAAACATAGGCTCTGCGTCTTGCGCCCGTGGTTTGTGAACAATTTAGAAGTGATTTGAAGGCCCTAGGCCCTATCATCTTGGAGCTATTGATCTTGAAAGCATTTGCTAGCTGTATGGTTTTCTTAATAATCGGCAGCAATACCTCATTGAAAATATTCGTGTAAAATCGCACGAGGTCATGACGCGCGAAACATAGGCTCTGCGTCTTGCGCCCGTGGTTTGTGAACAATTTAGAAGTGTTTTGAAGGCCCTAGGCCGTATCATCTAGGAGCTATTGAACTTGAAAGCATTTGGCAGCTGTACGTTTTTCTCAATAATCAGCAGAAATACCTCATTGAAAATATTCGTGTAAAATCGCACGAGGTCATGACGCGCGAAGCATAGGCTCTGCGTCTTGCGCCCGTGGTTTGTGAACAATTTAGAAGTGTTTTGAAGTCCCTAGGCCGTATCATCTAGGAGCTATTGAACTTGACAGCATTTGGCAGCTGTACGTTTTTCTCAATAATCGGCAGAAATACCTCATTGAAAATATTCGTGTAAAATCGCACGAGGTCATGACGCGCGAAGCATAGGCTCTTCCTCTTGCGGCCGTGGTTTGTGAACATTTTAGAAGTGGTTTGAAGGCCCTAGGCCCTATCATCTAGGAGCTATTGTTCTTGATAGCATTTGCCAGCTGTACGTTTTTCTCAATAATCGGCAGAAATACCTCTTTGAAAATATTCGTGTAAAATCGCACGAGGTCATGACGCGTGAATCATAGGCTCCTCGTCTTGCGGCCCTGGTTTATGAACATTTTAGAAGTGGTTTGAAGGCCCTAGGCCGTATCATCTAGGAGCTATTGATCTTGAAAGCATTTGCCAGCTGTATGTTTTTCTCAATAATCGGCAGAAATACCTCATTGAAAATATTCGTGTAAAATCGCACGAGGTCATGACGCGCGAAACATAGGCTCTGCGTCTTGCGCCCGTGGTTTGTGAACGATTTAGAAGTGTTTTGAAGGCCCTAGGCCGTATCATCTAGGACCTATTGATCTTGAAAGCATTTGGCAGCTGTACGTTTTTCTCAATAATCGGCAGAAATACCTCATTGAAAATATTCGTGTAAAATCGCACGAGGTCATGACGCGCGACTCATTGGCTCTGCGTCTTGTGCCCGTGGTTTGAGAACAATTTAGAAGGAATTTGAAGGCCCTAGGCCGTATCATCTAGGAGCTATTGAACTTGACAGCATTTGGCAGCTGTACGTTTTTCTCAATAATCGGCAGAAATACCTCATTGAAAATATTCGTGTAAAATCGCACGAGGTCATGACGCGCGAAGCATAGGCTCTTCCTCTTGCGGCCGTGGTTTGTGAACATTTTAGAAGTGGTTTGAAGGCCCTAGGCCCTATCATCTAGGAGCTATTGATCTTGAAAGCATTTGCCAGCTGTACGTTTTTCTCAATAATCAGCAGAAATACCTCATTGATAATATTCGTGTAAAATCGCACGAGGTCATGACGCGCGAAGCATAGGCTCTTCGTCTTGCGGCCGTGGTTTGTGAACATTTTAGAAGTGGTTTGAAGGCCCTAGGCCCTATCATCTAGGAGCTATTGATCTTGAAAGCATTTGCCAGCTGTATGTTTTTCTCAATTATCGGCAGAAATACCTCATTGATAATATTCGTGTAAAATCGCACAAGGTCATGACGCGCGAATCATTGGCTCTGCATCTTGTGCCCGTGGTTTGTGAACAATTTAGAAGTGATTTGAAGGCCCTAGGCCCTATCATCGAGGAGCTATTGATCTTGAAAGCATTTGCCAGCTGTATGTTTTTCTCAATAATCGGCAGAAATACCTCATTGAAAATATTCGTGTAAAATCGCACGAGGTCATGACGCGCGAAACATTGGCTCTGCGTCTTGTGCCCGTGGTTTGTAAACAATTTAGAAGTGATTTGAAGGCCCTAGGCCCTGTCATCTAGGAGCTATTGATCTTGAAAGCATTTGCCAGCTGTATGTTTTTCTGAATAATCGGCAGAAATACCTCATTGAAAATATTCGTGTAAAATCGCACGAGATCATGATGCGCGAAACATAGGCTCTGCGTCTTGCGCCCGTGGTTTGTGAACGATTTAGAATTGTTTTGAAGGCCCTAGGCTGTATCATCTAGGAGCTATTGAACTTGAAAGCATTTGGCAGCTGTACGTTTTTCTCAATAATCGGCAGGAATACCTCATTGAAAATATTCCTGTAAAATCGCACGAGGTCATGACGCGCGAAGCATAGGCTCTTCCTCTTGCGGCCGTGGTTTGTGAACATTTTAGAAGTGGTTTGAAGGCCCTAGGCCCTATCATCTAGGAGCTATTGTTCTTGATAGCATTTGCCAGCTGTACGTTTTTCTCAATAATCGGCAGAAATACCTCTTTGAAAATATTCGTGTAAAATCGCACGAGGTCATGAGGCGTGAATCATAGGCTCCTCGTCTTGCGGCCCTGGTTTATGAACATTTTAGAAGTGGTTTGAAGGCCCTAGGCCGTATCATCTAGGAGCTATTGATCTTGAAAGCATTTGCCAGCTGTATGTTTTTCTCAATAATCGGCAGAAATACCTCTTTGAAAATATTAGTGTAAAATCGCACGATGTCATGACGCGCGAAACATAGGCTCTGCGTCTTGCGCCCGTGGTTTGTGAACGATTTAGAAGTGTTTTGAAGGCCCTAGGCCATATCATCTAGGACCTATTGATCTTGAAAGCATTTGGCAGCTGTACGTTTTTCTCAATAATCGGCAGAAATACCTCATTGAAAATATTCGTGTAAAATCGCACGAGGTCATGACGCGCGACTCATTGGCTCTGCGTCTTGTGCCCGTGGTTTGAGAACAATTTAGAAGGGATTTGAAGGCCCTAGGCCCTATCATCTAGGAGCTATTGATCTTGAAAGCATTTGCCAGCTGTATGTTTTTCTCAATAATCGGCAGAAATACCTCATTGAAAATATTCGTGTAAAATCGCACGAGTTCATGACGCGCGAAACATAGGCTCTGCGTCTTGCGCCCGTGGTTTGTGAACGATTTAGAAGTGTTTTGAAGGCCCTAGGCCGTATCATCTAGGAGCTATTGAACTTGACAGCATTTGGCAGCTGTACGTTTTTCTCAATAATCGGCAGAAATACCTCATTGAAAATATTCGTGTAAAATCGCACGAGGTCATGACGCGCGAAACATAGGCTCTGCGTCTTGCGCCCGTGGTTTGTGAACATTTTAGAAGTGGTTTGAAGGCCCTAGGCCCTATCATCTTGGAGCTATTGATCTTGAAAGCATTTGCTAGCTGTATGGTTTTCTCAATAATCGGCAGTAATACCTCATTGAAAATATTCGTGTAAAATCGCACGAGGTCATGACGCGCGAAACATAGGCTCTGCGTCTTGCGCCCGTGGTTTGTGAACAATTTAGAAGTGTTTTGAAGGCCCTAGGCCGTATCATCTAGGAGCTATTGAACTTGAAAGCATTTGGCAGCTGTACGTTTTTCTCAATAATCAGCAGAAATACCTCATTGAAAATATTCGTGTAAAATCGCACGAGGTCATGACGCGCGAAGCATAGGCTCTGCGTCTTGCGCCCGTGGTTTGTGAACAATTTAGAAGTGTTTTGAAGGCCCTAGGCCGTATCATCTAGGAGCTATTGATCTTGAAAGCATATGCCAGATGTATGTTTTTCTCAATAATCGGCAGAAATACCCCATTTATAATATTCGTGTAAAATCGCACGAGGTCATGAGGCGCGAAACATAGGATCTGCGTCTTGCGCCCGTGGTTTGTGAACGATTTAGAAGTGTTTTGAAGGCCCTAGGCCGTATCATCTAGGAGCTATTGAACTTGACAGCATTTGGCAGCTGTACGTTTTTCTCAATAATCGGCAGAAATACCTCATTGAAAATATTCGTGTAAAATCGCACGAGGTCATGATGCGTGATTCATAGGCTCTTCGTCTTGCGGCCGTGGTTTATGAACATTTTAGAAGTGGTTTGAAGGCCCTAGGCCCTATCATCTAGGAGCTATTGATCTTGAAAGCATTTGCCAGCTGTATGTTTTTCTCAATAATCGGCAGAATTACCTCATTGAAAATATTAGTGTAAAATCGCACGAGGTCATGACGCGCGAAACATAGGCTCTGCGTCTTGCGCCCGTGGTTTGTGAACAATTTAGATGTGTTTTGAAGGCCCTAGGCCGTATCATCTAGGAGCTATTGATCTTGAAAGCATTTGCCAGCTGTATGTTTTTCTCAATAATCAGCAGAAATACCTCATTGAAAATATTTGTGTAAAATCGCACGAGGTCATGACGCGCGAAACATAGGCTCTGCGTCTTGCGCCCGTGGTTTGTGAACGATTTAGAAGTGTTTTGAAGGCCCTAGGCCGTATCATCTAGGACCTATTGATCTTGAAAGCATTTGGCAGCTGTACGTTTTTCTCAATAATCGGCAGAAATACCTCATTGAAAATATTTGTGTAAAATCGCAAGAGGTCATGACGCGCGACTCATTGGCTCTGCGTCTTGTGCCCGTGGTTTGAGAACAATTTAGAAGGGATTTGAAGGCCCTAGGCCCTATCATCTAGGAGCTATTGATCTTGAAAGCATTTGCCAGCTGTATGTTTTTCTCAATAATCGGCAGAAATACCTCATTGAAAATATTCGTGTAAAATCGCACGAGGTCATGACGCGCGAAACATAGGCTCTGCGTCTTGCGCCCGTGGTTTGTGAACGATTTAGAAGTGTTTTGAAGGCCCTAGGCCGTATCATCTAGGATCTATTGAACTTGACAGCATTTGGCAGCTGTACGTTTTTCTCAATAATCAGCAGAAATACCTCATTGAAAATTATCGTGTAAAATCGCACGAGGTCATGACGCGCGAAACATAGGCTCTGCGTCTTGCGCCCGTGGTTTGTGAACAATTTAGAAGTGATTTGAAGGCCCTAGGCCCTATCATCTTGGAGCTATTGATCTTGAAAGCATTTGCTAGCTGTATGGTTTTCTCAATAATCGGCAGTAATACCTCATTGAAAATATTCGTGTAAAATCGCACGAGGTCATGACGCGCGAAACATAGGCTCTGCGTCTTGCGCCCGTGGTTTGTGAACAATTTAGAAGTGTTTTGAAGGCCCTAGGCCGTATCATCTAGGAGCTATTGAACTTGAAAGCATTTGGCAGCTGTACGTTTTTCTCAATAATCAGCAGAAATACCTCATTGAAAATATTCGTGTAAAATCGCACGAGGTCATGACGCGCGAAGCATAGGCTCTGCGTCTTGCGCCCCTGGTTTGTGAACAATTTAGAAGTGTTTTGACGGCCCTAGGCCGTATCATCTAGGAGCTATTGATCTTGAAAGCATATGCCAGATGTATGTTTTTCTCAATAATCGGCAGAAATACCCCATTTATAATATTCGTGTAAAATCGCACGAGGTCATGAGGCGCGAAACATAGGATCTGCGTCTTGCGCCCGTGGTTTGTGAACGATTTAGAAGTGTTTTGAAGGCCCTAGGCCGTATCATCTAGGAGCTATTGAACTTGACAGCATTTGGCAGCTGTACGTTTTTCTCAATAATCGGCAGAAATACCTCATTGAAAATATTCGTGTAAAATCGCACGAGGTCATGATGCGTGATTCATAGGCTCTTCGTCTTGCGGCCGTGGTTTATGAACATTTTAGAAGTGGTTTGAAGGCCCTAGGCCCTATCATCTAGGAGCTATTGATCTTGAAAGCATTTGCCAGCTGTATGTTTTTCTCAATAATCGGCAGAATTACCTCATTGAAAATATTAGTGTAAAATCGCACGAGGTCATGACGCGCGAAACATAGGCTCTGCGTCTTGCGCCCGTGGTTTGTGAACAATTTAGATGTGTTTTGAAGGCCCTAGGCCGTATCATCTAGGAGCTATTGATCTTGAAAGCATTTGCCAGCTGTATGTTTTTCTCAATAATCAGCAGAAATACCTCATTGAAAATATTTGTGTAAAATCGCACGAGGTCATGACGCGCGAAACATAGGCTCTGCGTCTTGCGCCCGTGGTTTGTGAACGATTTAGAAGTGTTTTGAAGGCCCTAGGCCGTATCATCTAGGACCTATTGATCTTGAAAGCATTTGGCAGCTGTACGTTTTTCTCAATAATCGGCAGAAATACCTCATTGAAAATATTTGTGTAAAATCGCACGAGGTCATGACGCGCGACTCATTGGCTCTGCGTCTTGTGCCCGTGGTTTGAGAACAATTTAGAAGGGATTTGAAGGCCCTAGGCCCTATCATCTAGGAGCTATTGATCTTGAAAGCATTTGCCAGCTGTATGTTTTTCTCAATAATCGGCAGAAATACCTCATTGAAAATATTCGTGTAAAATCGCACGAGGTCATGACGCGCGAAACATAGGCTCTGCGTCTTGCGCCCGTGGTTTGTGAACGATTTAGAAGTGTTTTGAAGGCCCTAGGCCGTATCATCTAGGATCTATTGAACTTGACAGCATTTGGCAGCTGTACGTTTTTCTCAATAATCAGCAGAAATACCTCATTGAAAATTATCGTGTAAAATCGCACGAGGTCATGACGCGCGAAACATAGGCTCTGCGTCTTGCGCCCGTGGTTTGTGAACAATTTAGAAGTGATTTGAAGGCCCTAGGCCCTATCATCTTGGAGCTATTGATCTTGAAAGCATTTGCTAGCTGTATGGTTTTCTCAATAATCGGCAGTAATACCTCATTGAAAATATTCGTGTAAAATCGCACGAGGTCATGACGCGCGAAACATAGGCTCTGCGTCTTGCGCCCGTGGTTTGTGAACAATTTAGAAGTGTTTTGAAGGCCCTAGGCCGTATCATCTAGGAGCTATTGAACTTGAAAGCATTTGGCAGCTGTACGTTTTTCTCAATAATCAGCAGAAATACCTCATTGAAAATATTCGTGTAAAATCGCACGAGGTCATGACGCGCGAAGCATAGGCTCTGCGTCTTGCGCCCTTGGTTTGTGAACAATTTAGAAGTGTTTTGAAGGCCCTAGGCCGTATCATCTAGGAGCTATTGATCTTGAAAGCATTTGGCAGCTGTACGTTTTTCTCAATAATCGGCAGAAATACCTCATTGAAAATATTCGTGTAAAATCGCACGAGGTCATGACGCGCGAAACATAGGCTCTGCGTCTTGCGCCCGTGGTTTGTGAACAATTTAGAAGTGTTTTGAAGGCCCTAGGCCGTATCATCTAGGAGCTATTGAACTTGAAAGCATTTGTCAGCTGTACGTTTTTTTCAATAATCGGCAGAAATACCTCTTTCAAAATATTCGTTTAAAATCGCACGAGGTCATGACGCGCGAAGCATAAGCGCTTCGTCTTGCAGCCGTGGTTTGTGAACATTTTAGAAGTGGATTGAAGGCCCTAGGCCCTATCATCTAGGAGCATTTGATCTTGAAAGCATTTGCCAGCTGTATGTTTTTCTCAAAAATCTGCGGACATACCTCATTGAAAATATTTGTGAAATATCGCACGAGGTCATGACGTGCGAAACATTGGCTCTGCGTCTTGTGCCCGTGGTTTGAGAACAATTTAGAAGAGATTTGAAGGCCCTAGGCCCTATCATCTAGGAGCTATTGATCTTGAAAGCATTTGCCAGCTGTATGTTTTTCTCAAAAATCGGCAGAATTACCTCATTGAAAATATTCGTGTAAAATCGCACGAGGTCATGACGCGCGAAATATAGGCTCTGCGTTTTGCGCCCGTGGTTTGTGAACGATTTAGAAGTGTTTTGAAGGCCCTAGGCTGTATCATCTAGGAGCTATTGAACTTGAAAGCATTTGGCAGCTGTACGTTTTTCTCAATAATCGGCAGAAATACCTCATTGAATATATTCGTGTAAAATCACACGAGGTCATGACGCGCGAAGCATAGGCTCTTCCTCTTGCCGCCGTGGTTTGTGAACATTTTAGAAGTGGTTTGAAGGCCCTAGGTCCTATCATCTAGGAGCTATTGATCTTGAAAGCATTTGCCAGCTGTATGTTTTTCTCAATAATCAGCAGAATTACCTCAATGAAAATATTCGTGTAAAATCGCACGAGGTCATGACGCGCGAAACATAGGCTCTGCGTCCTGCGCCCGTGGTTTGTGAACGATTTAGAAGTGTTTTGAAGGCCCTAGGCTGTATCATCTAGGAGCTATTGAACTTGAAAGCATTTGGCAGCTGTACGTTTTTCTCAAGAATCGGCAGAAATACCTCTTTGATAATATTCGTGTAAAATCGCACGAGGTCATGACGCGCGAATCATAGGCTCTTCGTCTTGCGGCCGTGGTTTATGAACATTTTAGAATTGGTTTGAAGGCCCTAGGTCCAATCATCTAGGAATTATTGATCTTGAAAGCATTTGCCAGCTGTACGTTTTCCTCAATAATCGACAGAAATACCTCTTTGAAAATATTCGTGTAAAATCGCACAAGGTCATGACGCGTGAATCATAGGCTCTTCGTCTTGCGGCCGTGGTTTGTGAACATTTTAGAAGTGGTTTGAAGGCCCTAGGCCCTATCATCTAGGAACTATTGATCTTGAAAGCATATGCCAGATGTATGTTTTTCTCAATAATCGGCAGAAATACCCCATTTATAATATTCGTGTAAAATCGCACGAGGTCATGAGGCGCGAATCATAGGATCTGCGTCTTGCGCCCGTGGTTTGTGAACGATTTAGAAGTGTTTTGAAGGCCCTAGGCCGTATCATCTAGGAGCTATTGAACTTGACAGCATTTGGCAGCTGTACGTTTTTCTCAATAATCGGCAGAAATACCTCATTGAAAATATTCGTGTAAAATCGCACGAGGTCATGACGCGCGAAGCATAGGCTCTTCCTCTTGCGGCCGTGGTTTGTGAACATTTTAGAAGTGGTTTGAAGGCCCTAGGCCCTATCATCTAGGAGCTATTGTTCTTGATAGCATTTGCCAGCTGTACGTTTTTCTCAATAATCGGCAGAAATCCCTCTTTGAAAATATTCGTGTAAAATCGCACGAGGTCATGACGCGTGAATCATAGGCTCCTCGTCTTGCGGCCCTGGTTTATGAACATTTTAGAAGTGGTTTGAAGGCCCTAGGCCGTATCATCTAGGAGCTATTGATCTTGAAAGCATTTGCCATCTGTATGTTTTTCTCAATAATCGGAAGAAATACCTCATTGAAAATATTCGTGTAAAATCGCACGAGGTCATGACGCGCGAAACATAGGCTCTGCGTCTTGCGCCCGTGGTTTGTGAACGATTTAGAAGTGTTTTGAAGGCCCTAGGCTGTATCATCTAGGACCTATTGATCTTGAAAGCATTTGGCAGCTGTACGTTTTTCTCAATAATCGGCAGAAATACCTCATTGAAAATATTCGTGTAAAATCGCACGAGGTCATGACGCGCGACTCATTGGCTCTGCGTCTTGTGCCCGTGGTTTGAGAACAATTTAGAAGGGATTTGAAGGCCCTAGGCCCTATCATCTAGGGGCTATTGATCTTGAAAGCATTTGCCAGCTGTATGTTTTTCTCAATAATCGGCAGAAATACCTCATTGAAAATATTCGTGTAAAATTGCACGAGGTCATGACGCGCGAAACATAGGCTCTGCGTCTTGCGCCCGTGGTTTGTGAACAATTTAGAAGTGTTTTGAAGGCCCTAGGCCGTATCATCTAGGAGCTATTGAACTTGACAGCATTTGGCAGCTGTACATTTTTCTCAATAATCGGCAGAAATACCTCATTGAAAATATTCGTGTAAAATCGCACGAGGTCATGACGCGCGAAGCATAGGCTCTTCCTCTTGCGGCCGTGGTTTGTGAACATTTTAGAAGTGGTTTGAAGGCCCTAGGCCCTATCATCTAGGAGCTATTGATCTTGAAAGCATTTGCCAGCTGTACGTTTTTCTCAATAATCAGCAGAAATACCTCATTGATAATATTCGTGTAAAATCGCACGAGGTCATGACGCGCGAAGCATAGGCTCTTCGTCTTGCGGCCGTGGTTTGTGAACATTTTAGAAGTGGTTTGAAGGCCCTAGGCCCTATCATCTAGGAGCTATTGATCTTGAAAGCATTTGCCAGCTGTATGTTTTTCTCAATTATCGGCAGAAATACCTCATTGATAATATTCGTGTAAAATCGCACAAGGTCATGACGCGCGAATCATTGGCTCTGCATCGTGTGCTCGTGGTTTGTGAACAATTTAGAAGTGATTTGAAGGCACTAGGCCCTATCATCGAGGAGCTATTGATCTTGAAAGCATTTGCCAGCTGTATGTTTTTCTCAATAATCGGCAGAAATACCTCATTGAAAATATTCGTGTAAAATCGCACGAGGTCATGACGCGCGAAACATTGGCTCTGCGTCTTGTGCCCGTGGTTTGTAAACAATTTAGAAGTGATTTGAAGGCCCTAGGCCCTGTCATCTAGGAGCTATTTATCTTGAAAGCATTTGCCAGCTGTATGTTTTTCTGAATAATCGGCAGAAATACCTCATTGAAAATATTCGTGTAAAATCGCACGAGATCATGATGCGCGAAACATAGGCTCTGCGTCTTGCGCCCGTGGTTTGTGAACGATTTAGAAGTGTTTTGAAGGCCCTAGGCTGTATCATCTAGGAGCTATTGAACTTGAAAGCATTTGGCAGCTGTACGTTTTTCTCAATAATCGGCAGGAATACCTCATTGAAAATATTCCTGTAAAATCGCACGAGGTCATGACGCGCGAAGCATAGGCTCTTCCTCTTGCGGCCGTGGTTTGTGAACATTTTAGAAGTGGTTTGAAGGCCCTAGGCCCTATCATCTAGGAGCTATTGTTCTTGATAGCATTTGCCAGCTGTACGTTTTTCTCAATAATCGGCAGAAATACCTCTTTGAAAATATTCGTGTAAAATCGCACGAGGTCATGAGGCGTGAATCATAGGCTCCTCGTCTTGCGGCCCTGGTTTATGAACATTTTAGAAGTGGTTTGAAGGCCCTAGGCCGTATCATCTAGGAGCTATTGATCTTGAAAGCATTTGCCAGCTGTATGTTTTTCTCAATAATCGGCAGAAATACCTCATTGAAAATATTCGTGTAAAATCACACGATGTCATGACGCGCGAAACATAGGCTCTGCGTCTTGCGCCCGTGGTTTGTGAACGATTTAGAAGTGTTTTGAAGGCCCTAGGCCATATCATCTAGGACCTATTGATCTTGAAAGCATTTGGCAGCTGTACGTTTTTCTCAATAATCGGCAGAAATACCTCATTGAAAATATTCGTGTAAAATCGCACGAGGTCATGACGCGCGACTCATTGGCTCTGCGTCTTGTGCCCGTGGTTTGAGAACAATTTAGAAGGGATTTGAAGGCCCTAGGCCCTATCATCTAGGAGCTATTGATCTTGAAAGCATTTGCCAGCTGTATGTTTTTCTCAATAATCGGCAGAAATACCTCATTGAAAATATTCGTGTAAAATCGCACGAGTTCATGACGCGCGAAACATAGGCTCTGCGTCTTGCGCCCGTGGTTTGTGAACGATTTAGAAGTGTTTTGAAGGCCCTAGGCCGTATCATCTAGGAGCTATTGAACTTGACAGCATTTGGCAGCTGTACGTTTTTCTCAATAATCAGCAGAAATACCTCATTGAAAATATTCGTGTAAAATCGCACGAGGTCATGACGCGCGAAACATAGGCTCTGCGTCTTGCGCCCGTGGTTTGTGAACAATTTAGAAGTGATTTGAAGGCCCTAGGCCCTATCATCTTGGAGCTATTGATCTTGAAAGCATTTGCTAGCTGTATGGTTTTCTCAATAATCGGCAGTAATACCTCATTGAAAATATTCGTGTAAAATCGCACGAGGTCATGACGCGCGAAACATAGGCTCTGCGTCTTGCGCCCGTGGTTTGTGAACAATTTAGAAGTGTTTTGAAGGCCCTAGGCCGTATCATCTAGGAGCTATTGAACTTGAAAGCATTTGGCAGCTGTACGTTTTTCTCAATAATCACCAGAAATACCTCATTGAAAATATTCGTGTAAAATCGCACGAGGTCATGACGCGCGAAGCATAGGCTCTGCGTCTTGCGCCCGTGGTTTGTGAACAATTTAGAAGTGTTTTGAAGGCCCTAGGCCGTATCATCTAGGAGCTATTGATCTTGAAAGCATATGCCAGATGTATGTTTTTCTCAATAATCGGCAGAAATACCCCATTTATAATATTCGTGTAAAATCGCACGAGGTCATGAGGCGCGAAACATAGGATCTGCGTCTTGCGCCCGTGGTTTGTGAACGATTTAGAAGTGTTTTGAAGGCCCTAGGCCGTATCATCTAGGAGCTATTGAACTTGACAGCATTTGCCAGCTGTATGTTTTTCTCAAAAATCTGCGGACATACCTCATTGAAAATATTCGTGTAAAATCGCACGAGGTCATGATGCGTGATTCATAGGCTCTTCGTCTTGCGGCCGTGGTTTATGAACATTTTAGAAGTGGTTTGAAGGCCCTAGGCCCTATCATCTAGGAGCTATTGATCTTGAAAGCATTTGCCAGCTGTATGTTTTTCTCAATAATCGGCAGAAATACTTCTTTGAATATATTCGTGTAAAATCGCACGAGGTCATGACCCGCGAAGCATAGGCTCTTCGTCTTGCGGCCGTGGTTTGTGAACATTTTAGAAGTGGTTTGAAGGCCCTAGGCACTATCATCTAGGAGCTATTGATCTTGAAAGCATTTGCCAGCTGTATGTTTTTCTCAATAATCCGCAGATATACCTCATTGAAAATATTTGTGTAAAATCGCACGAGGTCATGACGCGTGAAACATTTGCTCTGCGTCTTGCGCCCGTGGTTTGTGAACAATTTAGAAGTGATTTGAAGGCCCTAGGCCCTATCATCTTGGAGCTATTGATCTTGAAAGCATTTGCTAGCTGTATGGTTTTCTCAATAATCGGCAGAAATACCTCATTGAAAATATTCGTGTAAAATCGCACGAGGTCATGACGCGCGAAACATAGGCTCTGCGTCTTGCGCCCGTGGTTTGTGAACAATTTAGAAGTGTTTTGAAGGCCCTAGGCCCTATCATCTAGGAGCTATTGATCTTGAAAGCATTTGCCAGCTGTATGTTTTTCTCAATAATCGGCAGAAATACCTCATTGAAAATATTCGTGTAAAATCGCACGAGGTCATGACGCGCGAAACATAGGCTCTGCGTCTTGCGCCCGTGGTTTGTGAACGATTTAGAAGTGTTTTGAAGGCCCTAGGCCGTATCATCTAGGAGCTATTGAACTTGACAGCATTTGGCAGCTGTACGTTTTTCTCAATAATCAGCAGAAATACCTCATTGAAAATATTCGTGTAAAATCGCAAGAGGTCATGACGCGCGAAACATAGGCTCTGCGTCTTGCGCCCGTGGTTTGTGAACAATTTAGAAGTGATTTGAAGGCCCTAGGCCCTATCATCTTGGAGCTATTGCTCTTGAAAGCATTTGCTAGCTGTATGGTTTTCTCAATAATCGGCAGTAATACCTCATTGAAAATATTCGTGTAAAATCGCACGAGGTCATGACGCGCGAAACATAGGCTCTGCGTCTTGCGCCCGTGGTTTGTGAACAATTTAGAAGTGTTTTGAAGGCCCTAGGCCGTATCATCTAGGAGCTATTGAACTTGAAAGCATTTGGCAGCTGTACGTTTTTCTCAATAATCAGCAGAAATACCTCATTGAAAATATTCGTGTAAAATCGCACGAGGTCATGACGCGCGAAGCATAGGCTCTGCGTCTTGCGCCAGTGGTTTGTGAACAATTTAGAAGTGTTTTGAAGGCCCTAGGCCGTATCATCTAGGAGCTATTGATCTTGAAAGCATGTGCCAGATGTATGTTTTTCTCAATAATCGGCAGAAATACCCCATTTATAATATTCGTGTAAAATCGCACGAGGTCATGAGGCGCGGAACATAGGATCTGCGTCTTGCGCCCGTGGTTTGTGAACGATTTAGAAGTGTTTTGAAGGCCCTAGGCCGTATCATCTAGGAGCTATTGAACTTGACAGCATTTGGCAGCTGTACGTTTTTCTCAATAATCGGCAGAAATACCTCATTGAATATATTTGTGTAAAATCGCACGAGGTCATGATGCGTGATTCATAGGCTCTTCGTCTTGCGGCCGTGGTTTATGAACATTTTAGAAGTGGTTTGAAGGCCCTAGGCCCTATCATCTAGGAGCTATTGATCTTGAAAGCATTTGCCAGCTGTATGTTTTTCTCAATAATCGGCAGAAATTCTTCATTGAAAATATTCGTGTAAAATCGCACGAGGTCATGACGCGCGAAGCATAGGCTCTGCGTCTTGCGCCCGTGGTTTGTGAACATTTTAGAAGTGGTTTGAAGGCCCTAGGCCCTATCATCTAGGAGCTCTTGATCTTGAAAGCATTTGCCAGCTGTACGTTTTTCTCAATAATCGGCAGAAATACCTCATTGAAAATATTCGTGTAAAATCGCACAAGGTCATGACGCGTGAATCCTAGGCTCTTCGTCTTGCGGCCGTGGTATATGAACATTTTAGAAGTGGTTTGAAGGCCCTAGGCCCTATCATCTAGGAGCTATTGATCTTGAAAGCATTTGCCAGCTGTATGTTTTTCTCAATAATCGGCAGAATTACCTCATTGAAAATATTCGTGTATAATCGCACGAGGTCATGACGCGCGAGACATAGGCTCTGCGTCTTGCGCCCGTGGTTTGTGAACAATTTAGAAGTGATTTGAAGGCCCTAGGCCGTATCATCTAGGAGCTATTGATCTTGAAAGCATTTGCCAGCTGTATGTTTTTCTCAAAAATCTGCGGACATACCTCATTGAAAATATTCGTGTAAAATCGCACGAGGTCATGACACGCGAAACATAGGCTCTGCCTCTTGCGCCCGTGGTTTGTGAACGATTTAGAAGTGTTTTGAAGGCCCTAGGCCCTATCATCTAGGAGCTATTGATCTTGAAAGCATTTGCCAGCTGTACGTTTTTCTCAATAATCGGCAGAAATACTTCTTTGAATATATTCGTGTAAAATCGCACGAGGTCATGACCCGCGAAGCATAGGCTCTTCGTCTTGCGGCCGTGGTTTGTGAACATTTTAGAAGTGGTTTGAAGGCCCTAGGCACTATCATCTAGGAGCTATTGATCTTGAAAGCATTTGCCAGCTGTATGTTTTTCTCAATAATCCGCAGATATACCTCATTGAAAATATTTGTGTAAAATCGCACGAGGTCATGACGCGTGAAACATTTGCTCTGCGTCTTGCGCCCGTGGTTTGTGAACAATTTAGAAGTGATTTGAAGGCCCTAGGCCCTATCATCTTGGAGCTATTGATCTTGAAAGCATTTGCTAGCTGTATGGTTTTCTCAATAATCGGCAGAAATACCTCATTGAAAATATTCGTGTAAAATCGCACGAGGTCATGACGCGCGAAACATAGGCTCTGCGTCTTGCGCCCGTGGTTTGTGAACAATTTAGAAGTGTTTTGAAGGCCCTAGGCCGTATCATCTAGGAGCTATTGATCTTGAAAGCATTTGCCTGCTGTATGTTTTTCTCAATAATCGGCAGAAATACCTCATTGAAAATATTCGTGTAAAATCGCACGAGGTCATGACGCGCGAAGCATAGGCTCTTCCTCTTGCGGCCGTGGTTTGTGAACATTTTAGAAGTAGTTTGATGGCCCTAGGCCCTATCATCTAGAAGCTTTTGTTCTTGAAAGCATTTGCCAGCTGTACGTTTTTCTCAATAATCGGCAGAAATACCCCATTCATAATATTCGTGTAAAATCGCACGAGGTCATGAGGCGCGAAACATAGGATCTGCGTCTTGCGCCCGTGGTTTGTGAACGATTTAGAAGTGTTTTGAAGGCCCTAGGCCGTATCATCTAGGAGCTATTGAACCTGACAGCATTTGGCAGCTGTACGTTTTTCTCAATAATCGGCAGAATTACCTCATTGAAAATATTTGTGTAAAATCGCACGAGGTCATGACGCGCGAAGCATAGGCTCTTCCTCTTGCGGCCGTGGTTTGTGAACATTTTAGAAGTAGTTTGATGTCCCTAGGCCCTATCATCTAGAAGCTATTGATCTTGAAAGCATTTGCCAGCTGTACGTTTTTCTCAATAATCGGCAGAAATACCTCTTTGACAATATTCGTGTAAAATCGCACGAGGTCATGACGCGTGAATCATAGGCTCTTCGTCTTGCGGCCGTGGTTTATGAACATTTTAGAAGTGGTTTGAAGGCCCTAGGCCCTATCATCTAGGAGCTATTGATCTTGAAAGCATTTGCCAGCTGTATGTTTTTCTCAATAATCGGCAGAATTACCTCATTGAAAATATTTGTGTAAAATCGCACGAGGTCATGACAAGCGAAACATAGGCTCTGCGTCTTGCGCCCGTGGTTTGTGAACGATTTAGAAGTGTTTTGAAGCCCCTAGGCCGTATCATCTAGGAGCTATTGAACTTGAAAGCATTTGGCAGCTGTACGTTTCTCTCAATAATCGGCAGAAATACCTCATTGAAAATATTCGTGTAAAATTGCACGAGGTCAAGACGCGCGAAGCATAGGCTCTTCGTATTGCGCCCGTGGTTTGTGAACAATTTAGAAGTTGTCTGAAGTCCCTAGGCCCTATCATCTAGGAGCTGTTGAACTTGAATGCATTTGCCAGCTGTACGTTTTTCTCAATAATCGGCAGAAATACCTCATTGAAAATATTAGTGTAAAATCGCACGAGGTCATGACGCGCGAAACATAGGCTCTGTGTCTTGCGCCCGTGGTTTGTGAACAATTTAGAAGTGTTTTGAAGGCCCTAGGCCGTATCGTCTAGGAGCTATTGAACTTGACAGCATTTGTCAGCTGTACGTTTTTTTCAATAATCGGCAGAAATACCTCATTGAATATATTCGTGTAAAATCGCACGAGGTCATGACGCGCGAAGCATAGGCTCTTCGTCTTGCCGCCGTGGTTTGTGAACATTTTAGAAGTGGTTTGAAGGCCCTAGGCCCTATCATCTAGGAGCAATTGATCTTGAAAGCATTTGCCAGCTGTATGTTTTTCTCAAAAATCTGCCGATATACCTCATTGAAAATTTTCGTGTAAAATCGCACGAGGTCATGACGCGCGAAACATTGGCTCTGCGTCTTGTGCCCGTGGTTTGAGAACAATTTAGAAGAGATTTGAAGGCCCTAGGCCCTATCATCTAGGAGCTATTGATCTTGAAAGCATTTGCCAGCTGTATGTTTTTCTCAGTAATCGGCAGAATTACCTCATTGAAAATATTCGTGTAAAATCGCACAAGGTCATGACGCGCGAAACATAGGCTCTCCGTTTTGCGCCCGTGGTTTGTGAACGATTTAGAAGTGTTTTGAAGGCCCTAGGCTGTATCATCTAGGAGCTATTGAACTTGAAATCATTTGGCAGCTGTACGTTTTTCTCAATAATCGGCAGAAATACCTCTTTGACAATATTCGTGTAAAATCGCACGAGGTCATGACGCGCGAAGCATAGGCTCTTCGTCTTGCCGCCGTGGTTTGTGAATATTTTAGAAGTGGTTTGAAGGCCCTAGGTCCTATCATCTAGGAGCTATTGATCTTGAAAGCATTTGCCAGCTGTACGTTTTTCTCAATAATCGGCAGAAATACCTCATTGAAAATATTTGTGTAAAATTGCACGAGGTCATGACGCGCGAAACATAGGCTCTTCGTCTTGCGCCCGTGGTTTGTGAACAATTTAGAAGTGTTTTGAAGGCCCTAGGCCGTATCATCTAGGAGCTATTGAACTTGAAAGCATTTGCCAGCTGTATTTTTTTCTCAAAAATCCACGTATATACCTAATTGAAAATATTCGTGTAAAATCGTACGAGGTCATGACCCGCGAAACATAGGCTCTGCGTCTTGTGCCCGTGGTTTGAGAACAATTTAGCAGGGATTTGAAGGCCCTAGGCCGTATCATCTAGGAGCTATTGAACTTGAAAGCATTTGGCAGCTGTACGTTTTTCTCAATAATCGGCAGAAATACCTCATTGATAATATTCGTGTAAAATCGCACGAGGTCATGACGCGCGAAGCATAGGCTCTTCGTATTGCGGCCGTGGTTTCTAAACATTTTAGAAGTGGTTTTTAGGCCCTAGGCCCTATCATCTAGGAGCTATTGATCTTGAAAGCATTTGCCAGCTGTATGTTTTTCTCAATAATCGGCAGAAATACCTCATTGAAAATATTCGTGTAAAATCGCACGAGGTCATGTCGCGCGAAACATAGGCTCTGCGTCTTGCGCCCGTGGTTTGTGAACAATTTAGAAGTGTTTTGAAGGCCCTAGGCCGTATCATCTAGGAGCTATTGAACTTGAAAGCATTTGTCAGCTGTACGTTTTTTTCAATAATCGGCAGAAATGCCTCATTGAAAATATTCGTGTAAAATCGCACGAGGTCATTACGCGCGAAACATAGGCTCTGCATCTTGCGCCCGTGGTTTGTGAACAATTTAGAATTGTTTTGAAGGCCCTAGGCCGTATCATCTAGGAGCTATTGAACTTGAAAGCATTTGTCAGCTGTACATTTTTTTCAAAAATCGGCAGAAATACCTCATTGAAAATATTTGTGTAAAATCGCACGAGGTCATGACGCGCGAAGCATAGGCTCTTCGTCTTGCCGCCGTGGTTTGTGAACATTTTAGAAGTGGTTTGAAGGCCCTCGGCCCTATCATCTAGGAGCAATTGATCTTGAAAGCATTTGCCAGCTGTACGTTTTTCTCAATAATCGGCAGAAATACCTCATTGAATATATTCGTGTAAAATCGCACGAGGTCATGACGCGCGAAGCATAGGCTCTTCGTCTTGCCGCCGTGGTTTGTGAACATTTTAGAAGTGGTTTGAAGGCCCTAGGCCCTATCATCTAGGAGCAATTGATCTTGAAAGCATTTGCCAGCTGTATGTTTTTCTCAAAAATCTGCCGATATACCTCATTGAAAATTTTCGTGTAAAATCGCACGAGGTCATGACGCGCGAAACATTGGCTCTGCGTCTTGTGCCCGTGGTTTGAGAACAATTTAGAAGAGATTTGAAGGCCCTAGGCCCTATCATCTAGGAGCTATTGATCTTGAAAGCATTTGCCAGCTGTATGTTTTTCTCAATAATCGGCAGAATGACCTCATTGAAAATATTCGTGTAAAATCGCACGAGGTCATGACGCGCGAAACATAGGCTCTCCGTTTTGCGCCCATGGTTTGTGAACGATTTAGAAGTGTTTTGAAGGCCCTAGGCTGTATCATCTAGGAGCTATTGAACTTGAAAGCATTTGGCAGCTGTACGTTTTTCTCAATAATCGGCAGAAATACCTCATTGATTATATTCGTGTAAAATCGCACGAGGTCATGACGCGCGAAGCATAGGCTCTTCGTCTTGCCGCCGTGGTTTGTGAACATTTTAGAAGTGGTTTGAAGGCCCTAGGTCCTATCATCTAGGAGCTATTGATCTTGAAAGCATTTGCCAGCTGTACGTTTTTCTCAATAATCGGCAGAAATACCTCATTGAAAATATTCGTGTATAATCGCACGAGGTCATGACGCGCGAAACATAGGCTCTTCGTCTTGCGCCCGTGGTTTGTGAACAATTTAGAAGTGTTTTGAAGGCCCTAGGCCGTATCATCTAGGAGCTATTGAACTTGAAAGCATTTGGCAGCTGTACGTTTTTCTCAATAATCAGCAGAAATACCTCATTGAAAATATTCGTGTAAAATCGCACGAGGTCATGACGCGCGAAACATTGGCTCTGCGTCTTGTGCCCGTGGTTTGAGAACAATTTAGCAGGGATTTGAAGGCCCTAGGCCCTATCATCTAGGAGCTATTGATCTTGAAAGCATTTGCCAGCTGTATGTTTTTCTGAATAATCGGCAGAAATTCCTCATTGAAAATATTCGTGTAAAATCGCACGAGGTCATGACGTGCAAAACATAGGCTCTGCGTCTTGCGCCCTTGGTTTCTGAACGATTTAGAAGTGTTTTGAAGGCCCTAGGCCGTATCATCTAGGAGCTATTGAACTTGAAAGCATTTGGCAGCTGTACGTTTTTCTCAATAATCGGCAGAAATACCTCATTGAAAATATTCATGTAAAATCGCACGAGGTCATGACGCGCGAAGCATAGGCTCTTCCTCTTGCGGCCGTGGTTTGTGAACATTTTAGAAGTGGTTTGAAGGCCCTAGGCCGTATCATCTAGGAGCTATTGATCTTGAAAGCATTTGCCAGCTGTACGTTTTTCTCAATAATCGGCAGAAATACCTCTTTGAAAATATTTGTGTAAAATCGCACGAGGTCAAGACGCGCGAAACATAGGCCCTGCGTCTTGCGCCCGTGGTTTGTGAACAATTTAGAAGTGTTTTGAAGGCCCTAGGCCGTATCATCTAGGAGCTATTTATCTTGAAAGCATTTGCCAGCTGTATGTTTTTCTCAAAAATCCACGTATATACCTCATTGAAAATATTCGTGTAAAATCGCACGAGGTCATGACCCGCGAAACATAGGCTCTGCATCTTGCGCCCGTGGTTTGTGAACAATTTAGAATTGTTTTGAAGGCCCTAGGCCGTATCATCTAGGAGCTATTGAACTTGAAAGCATTTGTCAGCTGTACGTTTTTTTCAAAAATCGGCAGAAATACCTCATTGAAAATATTTGTGTAAAATCGCACGAGGTCATGACGCGCGAAGCATAGGCTCTTCGTCTTGCCGCCGTGGTTTGTGAACATTTTAGAAGTGGTTTGAAGGCCCTCGGCCCTATCATCTAGGAGCAATTGATCTTGAAAGCATTTGCCAGCTGTACGTTTTTCTCAATAATCGGCAGAAATACCTCATTGAATATATTCGTGTAAAATCGCACGAGGTCATGACGCGCGAAGCATAGGCTCTTCGTCTTGCCGCCGTGGTTTGTGAACATTTTAGAAGTGGTTTGAAGGCCCTAGGCCCTATCATCTAGGAGCAATTGATCTTGAAAGCATTTGCCAGCTGTATGTTTTTCTCAAAAATCTGCCGATATACCTCATTGAAAATTTTCGTGTAAAATCGCACGAGGTCATGACGCGCGAAACATTGGCTCTGCGTCTTGTGCCCGTGGTTTGAGAACAATTTAGAAGAGATTTGAAGGCCCTAGGCCCTGTCATCTAGGAGCTATTGATCTTGAAAGCATTTGCCAGCTGTATGTTTTTCTCAATAATCGGCAGAATTACCTCATTGAAAATATTCGTGTAAAATCGCACGAGGTCATGACGCGCGAAACATAGGCTCTCCGTTTTGCGCCCGTGGTTTGTGAACGATTTAGAAGTGTTTTGAAGGCCCTAGGCTGTATCATCTAGGAGCTATTGAACTTGAAAGCATTTGGCAGCTGTACGTTTTTCTCAATAATCGGCAGAAATACCTCATTGATTATATTCGTGTAAAATCGCACGAGGTCATGACGCGCGAAGCATAGGCTCTTCGTCTTGCCGCCGTGGTTTGTGAACATTTTAGAAGTGGTTTGAAGGCCCTAGGTCCTATCATCTAGGAGCTATTGATCTTGAAAGCATTTGCCAGCTGTACGTTTTTCTCAATAATCGGCAGAAATACCTCATTGAAAATATTCGTGTATAATCGCACGAGGTCATGACGCGCGAAACATAGGCTCTTCGTCTTGCGCCCGTGGTTTGTGAACAATTTAGAAGTGTTTTGAAGGCCCTAGGCCGTATCATCTAGGAGCTATTGAACTTGAAAGCATTTGGCAGCTGTACGTTTTTCTCAATAATCAGCAGAAATACCTCATTGAAAATATTCGTGTATAATCGCACGAGGTCATGACGCGCGAAACATTGGCTCTGCGTCTTGTGCCCGTGGTTTGAGAACAATTTAGCAGGGATTTGAAGGCCCTAGGCCCTATCATCTAGGAGCTATTGATCTTGAAAGCATTTGCCAGCTGTATGTTTTTCTGAATAATCGGCAGAAATTCCTCATTGAAAATATTCGTGTAAAATCGCACAAGGTCATGACGTGCAAAACATAGGCTCTGCGTCTTGCGCCCTTGGTTTCTGAACGATTTAGAAGTGTTTTGAAGGCCCTAGGCCGTATCATCTAGGAGCTATTGAACTTGAAAGCATTTGGCAGCTGTACGTTTTTCTCAATAATCGGCAGAAATACCTCATTGAAAATATTCATGTAAAATCGCACGAGGTCATGACGCGCGAAGCATAGGCTCTTCCTCTTGCGGCCGTGGTTTGTGAACATTTTAGAAGTGGTTTGAAGGCCCTAGGCCGTATCATCTAGGAGCTATTGATCTTGAAAGCATTTGCCAGCTGTACGTTTTTCTCAATAATCGGCAGAAATACCTCTTTGAAAATATTTGTGTAAAATCGCACGAGGTCAAGACGCGCGAAACATAGGCCCTGCGTCTTGCGCCCGTGGTTTGTGAACAATTTAGAAGTGTTTTGAAGGCCCTAGGCCGTATCATCTAGGAGCTATTTATCTTGAAAGCATTTGCCAGCTGTATGTTTTTCTCAAAAATCCACGTATATACCTCATTGAAAATATTCGTGTAAAATCGCACGAGGTCATGACCCGCGAAACATAGGCTCTGCGTCTTGCGCCCCTGGTTTGTGAACAATTTAGAAGTGTTTTGAAGGCCCTAGGCCGTATCATCTAGGAGCTATTGAACTTGAAAGCATTTGGCAGCTGTACGTTTTTCTCAATAATCGGCAGAAATACCTCATTGATAATATTCGTGTAAAATCGCACGAGGTCATGACGCGCGAAGCATAGGCTCTTCGTATTGCGGCCGTGGTTTGTAAATATTTTAGAAGTGGTTTTTAGGCCCTAGGCCCTATCATCTAGGAGCTATTGATCTTGAAAGCATTTGCCAGCTGTATGTTTTTCTCAATAATCGGCAGAAATACCTCATTGAAAATATTCGTGTAAAATCGCACGAGGTCATGACGCGCGTTACATAGGCTCTGCGTCTTGCGCCCGTGGTTTGTGAACAATTTAGAAGTGTTTTGAAGGCCCTAGGCCGTATCATCTAGGAGCTATTGAACTTGAAAGCATTTGTCAGCTGTACGTTTTTTTCAAAAATCGGCAGAAATACCTCATTGAAAATATTCGTGTAAAATCGCACGAGGTCATGACGCGCGAAGCATAGGCTCTTCGTCTTGCCGCCGTGGTTTGTGAACATTTTAGAAGTGGTTTGAAGGCCCTCGGCCCTATCATCTAGGAGCTATTGATCTTGAAAGCATTTGCCAGCTGTATGTTTTTCTCAACAATCTGCGGACATACCTCATTGAAAATATTCGTGTATAATCGCACGAGGTCATGACGCCCGAAACATTGGCTCTGCGTCTTGTGCCCGTGGTTTGAGAACAATTTAGAAGGGATTTGAAGGCCCTAGGCCCTATCATCTAGGAGCTATTGATCTTGAAAGCATTTGCCAGCTGTATGTTTTTCTGAATAATCGGCAGAAATACCTCATTGAAAATATTCGTGTAAAATCGCACGAGGTCATGACGCGCAAAACATAGGCTCTGCGTCTTGCGCCCGTGGTTTGTGAACGATTTAGAAGTGTTTTGAAGGCCCTAGGCTGTATCATCTAGGATCTATTGAACTTGAAAGCATTTGGCAGCTGTACGTTTTTCTCAATAATCGGCAGAAATACCTCATTGATTATATTCGTGTAATATCGCACGAGGTCATGACGCGCGAAGCATAGGCTCTTCGTCTTGCCGCCCGTGGTTTGTGAACATTTTAGAAGTGTTTTGAAGGCCCTAGGCCGTATCATCTAGGAGCTATTGATCTTGAAAGCATTTGCCAGCTGTATGTTTTTCTCAATAATCGGCAGAAATACCCCATTGAAAATATTCGTGTAAAATCGCACGAGGTCATGAGGTGCGAAACATAGGATCTGCGTCTTGCGCCTGTGGTTTGTGAACGATTTAGAAGTGTTTTGAAGGCCCTAGGCCATATCATCTAGGAGCTATTGAACTTGACAGCATTTGGCAGCTGTACGTTTTTCTCAATAATCGGCAGAAATACCTCATTGAAAATATTCGTGTAAAATCGCACGAGTTCATGACGCGCGAAGCATAGGCTCTTCCTCTTGCGGCCGTGGTTTGTGAACATTTTAGAAGTGGTTTGAAGGCCCTAGGCCCTATCATCTAGGAGCTATTGATCTTGAAAGCATTTGCCAGCTGTACGTTTTTCTCAATAATCGGCAGAAATACCTCATTGAAAATATTCGTGTAAAATCGCACGAGGTCATGACGCGTGAATCATAGGCTCTTCGTCTTGCGGCCGTGGTTTATGAACATTTTAGAAGTGGTTTGAAGGCCCTAGGCCCTATCATCTAGGAGCTATTGATCTTGAAAGCATTTGCCAGCTGTATGTTTTTCTCAATAATCGGCAGAATTACCTCATTGAAAATATTCGTGTAAAATCGCACGAGGTCATGACGCGCGAAACATAGGCTCTGCGTCTTGCGCCCGTGGTTTGTGAACAATTTAGAAGTGTTTTGAAGGCCCTAGGCCGTATCATCTAGGAGCTATTGATCTTTAAAGCATTTGCCAGCTGTATGTTTTTCTCAATAATCGGCAGAAATACCTCATTGATAATATTCGTGTAAAATCGCACGAGGTCATGACCCGCGAAACATAGGCTCTGCGTCTTGCGCCCCTGGTTTGTGAACAATTTAGAAGTGTTTTGAAGGCCCTAGGCCCTATCATCTAGGAGCTATTGAACTTGAAAGCATTTGGCAGCTGTACGTTTTAATCAATAATCGGCAGAAATACCTCATTGATAATATTCGTGTAAAATCGCACGAGGTCATGACGCGCGAAGCATAGGCTCTTCGTATTGCGGCCGTGGTTTGTAAATATTTTAGAATTGGTTTTTAGGCCCTAGGCCCTATCATCTAGGAGCAATTGATCTTGAAAGCATTTGCCAGCTGTATGTTTTTCTCAATAATCGGCAGAAATACCTCATTGAAAATATTCGTGTAAAATCGCACGAGGTCATGACGCGCGAAACATAGGCTCTGCGTCTTGCGCCCGTGGTTTGTGAACAATTTAGAAGTGTTTTGAAGGCCCTAGGCCGTATCATCTAGGAGCTATTGAACTTGAAAGCATTTGTCAGCTGTACGTTTTTTTCAATAATCGGCAGATATGCCTCATTGAAAATATTCGTGTAAAATCGCACGAGGTCATGACGCGCGAAACATAGGCTCTGCATCTTGCGCCCGTGGTTTGTGAACAATTTAGAATTGTTTTGAAGGCCCTAGGCCGTATCATCTAGGAGCTATTGAACTTGAAAGCATTTGTCAGCTGTACGTTTTTTTCAATAATCAGCAGAAATACCTCATTGAAAATATTCGTGTAAAATCGCACGAGGTCATGACGCGCGAAGCATAGGCTCTTCGTCTTGCCGCCGTGGTTTGTGAACATTTTAGAAGTGGTTTGAAGGCCCTCGGCCCTATCATCTAGGAGCAATTGATCTTGAAAGCATTTGCCAGCTGTATGTTTTTCTCAACAATCTGCGGACATACCTCATTGAAAATATTTGTGTATAATCGCACGAGGTCATGACGCCCGAAACATTGGCTCTGCGTCTTGTGCCCGTGGTTTGAGAACAATTTAGAAGGGATTTGAAGGCCCTAGGCCCTATCATCTAGGAGCTATTGATCTTGAAAGCATTTGCCAGCTGTATGTTTTTCTGAATAATCGGCAGAAATACCTCATTGAAAATATTCGTGTAAAATCGCACGAGGTCATGACGCGCAAAACATAGGCTCTGCGTCTTGCGCCCGTGGTTTGTGAACGATTTAGAAGTGTTTTCAAGGCCCTAGGCTGTATCATCTAGGAGCTATTGAACTTGAAAGCATTTGGCAGCTGTACGTTTTTCTCAATAATCGGCAGAAATACCTCATTGATTATATTCGTGTAAAATTGCACGAGGTCATGACGCGCGAAGCATAGGCTCTTCGTCTTGCCGCCGTGGTTTGTGAACATTTTAGAAGTGGTTTGAAGGCCCTAGGCCCTATCATCTAGGAGCTATTGATCTTGAAAGCATTTGCCAGCTGTACATTTTTCTCAATAATCAGCAGAAATACCTCTTTGAAAATATTCGTGTAAAATCGCACGAGGTCATGACGCACGAAGCATAGGCTCTTCATCTTGCAGCCGTGGTTTGTGAACATTTTAGAAGTGGTTTGAAGGCCCTAGGCCCTATCATCTAGGAGGAATTGATCTTGAAAGCATTTGCCAGCTGTATGTTTTTCTCAAAAATCCGCGGACATACCTCATTAAAAATATTCGTGTAAAATTGCACGAGGTCATGACGCGCGAAGCATAGGCTCTTCGTCTTGCCGCCGTGGTTTGTGAACATTTTAGAAGTGGTTTGAAGGCCCTAGGCCCTATCATCTAGGAGCTATTGATCTTGAAAGCATTTGCCAGCTGTACATTTTTCTCAATAATCAGCAGAAATACCTCTTTGAAAATATTCGTGTAAAATCGCACGAGGTCATGACGCACGAAGCATAGGCTCTTCATCTTGCAGCCGTGGTTTGTGAACATTTTAGAAGTGGTTTGAAGGCCCTAGGCCCTATCATCTAGGAGCAATTGATCTTGAAAGCATTTGCCAGCTGTATGTTTTTCTCAATAATCCGCGGATATACCTCATTGAAAATATTTGTGTAAAATCGCACGAGGTCATGACGCGCGAAACATTGGCTCTGCGTCTTGTGCCCGTGGTTTGAGAACAATTTAGTAGGGATTTGAAGGCCCTTGGCCCTATCATCTAGGAGCTATTGATCTTGAAAGCATTTGCCAGCTGTATGTTTTTTTCAAAAATCGGCAGAAATACCTCATTGAAAATATTCGTGTAAAATTGCACGAGGTCATGACGCGCGAAACATAGGCTCTGCGTCTTGCGCCCGTGGTTTGTGAACGATTTAGAAGTGTTTTGAAGGCCCTAGGCCGTATCATCTAGGAGCTATTGAACTTGAAAGCATTTGGCAGCTGTACGTTTTTCTCAATAATCGGTAGAAATACCTCATTGAAAATATTCGTGTAAAATCGCATGAGGTCATGACGCGCGAATCATAGGCTCTGCCTCTTGTGCCCGTGGTTTGTGAACAATTTAGAAGTGTTTTGATGGCCCTAGGCCCTATCATCTAGGAGCTATTGATCTTGAAAGCATTTGCCAGCTGTATGTTTTTCTCAACAATCCGCGGATATACCTCATTGAAAATATTCGTGTAAAATCGCACGAGGTCATGACGCGCGAATCATTGGCTCTGCGTCTTGTGCCCGTGGTTTGAGAACTATTTAGAATGGATTTGAAGGCCCTAGGCCCTATCATCTAGGAGCTATTGATCTTGAAAGCATTTGCCAGCTGTATGTTTTTCTCAATAATCGGCAGAATTACCTCATTGAAAATATTCGTGTAAAATCGCACGAGGTCATGACGCGCGAAACATAGGCTCTGCGTCTTGCGCCCGTGGTTTGTGAACAATTTAGAAGTGTTTTGAAGGACCTAGGCCGTATCATCTAGGAGCTATTGATCTTGAAAGCATTTGCTAGCTGTATGTTTTTCTCAATAATTGGCAGAAATTCCTCATTGAAAATATTAGTGTACAATCGCACGAGGTCATGACGCGCGAAACATAGGCTCTGCGTCTTGCGCCCGTGGTTTGTGAACAATTTAGAAGTGTTTTGAAGGCCTAGGCCGTATCATCTAGGAGCTATTGATCTTGAAAGCATTTGCCAGCTGTATGTTTTTCTCAATAATCGGCAGAAATACCTCATTGAAAATATTCGTGTAAAATCGCACGAGGTCATGACGCGCGAAACATAGGCTCTGCGTCTTGCGCCCGTGGTTTGTGAACATTTTAGAAGTGCTTTGAAGGCCCTAGGCCCTATCATCTAAGAGCTATTGATCTTGAAAGCATTTGCCAGTTGTACGTTTTTCTCAATAATCGGCAGAAATACCTCTTTGAAAATATTCGTGTTAAATCGCACGAGGTCATGACGCGCGAAGCATAGGCTCTTCGTCTTGCAGCCGTGGTTTGTGAACATTTTAGAAGTGGTTTGATGGCCCTAGGCCCTATCATCTAGGAGCAATTGATCTTGAAAGCATTTGCCAGCTGTAGGTTTTTCTAAAAAATCTGCGGACGTACCTCATTGAAAATATTCGTGTAAAATCGCACGAGGTCATGACGCGCTAAACATTGGCTCTTCGTCTTGTGCCCGTGGTTTGAGAACAATTTAGAATAGATTTGAAGGCCCTAGGCCCTATCATCTAGGAGCAATTGATCTTGAAAGCATTTGCCAGCTGTATGTTTTTCTCAAAAATCTGCGGACATACCTCATTGAAAATATTCGTGTAAAATCGCACGAGGTCATGACGCGCTAAACATAGGCTCTGCGTCTTGCGCCCCTGGTTTGTGAACAATTTAGAAGTGTTTTGAAGGCCCTAGGCCGTATCATCTAGGAGCTATTGATCTTGAAAGCATTTGCCAGCTGTACGTTTTTCTCAATAATCGCCAGAAATACCTCTTTGAAAATATTCGTGTAAAATCGCACGAGGTCATGACGCGCGAAGCATAGGCTCTTCGTCTTGCGGCCGTGGTTTGTGAACATTTTAGAAGTGGTTTTAAGGCCCTAGGCCCTATCATCTAGGAGCAATTGATCTTGAAAGCATTTGCCAGCTGTATGTTTTTCTAAAAAATCTGCGGACATACCTCATTGAAAATATTCGTGTAAAATCGCACGAGGTCATGACGCGCGAAACATTGGCTCTTCGTCTTGTGCCGGTGGTTTGAGAACAATTTAGAAGAGATTTGAAGGCCCTAGGCCCTATCATCTAGGAGCAATTGATCTTGAAAGCATTTGCCAGCTGTATGTTTTACTCAAAAATCTGCGGACATACCTCATTGAAAATATTCGTGTAAAATCGCACGAGGGCATGACGCGCGAAGCATAGGCTCTTCGTCTTGCCGCCGTGGTTTGTGAACATTTTAGAAGTGGTTTGAAGGCCCTAGGCCCTATCATCTAGGAGCTATTGATCTTGAAAGCATTTGCCAGCTGTACGTTTTTCTCAATATTCGGCAGAAATACCTCTTTGAAAATATTTGTGTAAAATCGCACGAGGTCATGACGCGCGAAGCATAGGCTCTTCGTCTTGCAGCCGTGGTTTGTGAACAATTTAGAAGTGGTTTGAAGGCCCTAGGCCCTATCATCTAGGTGCATTTGATCTTGAAAGCATTTGCCAGCTGTATGTTTTTCTCAAAAATCCGCGGATATACCTCATTGAAAATATTCGTGTAAAATCGCACGAGGTCATGACGCGCGAAACATTGGCTCTGCATCTTGTGCCCGTGGTTTGAGAACAATTTAGTAGGGATTTGAAGGCCCTTGGCCCTATCATCTAGGAGCTATTGATCTTTAAAGCATTTGCCAGCTGTATGTTTTTTTCAAAAATCGGCAGAAATACCTCATTGAAAATATTCGTGTAAAATTGCACGAGGTCATGACGCGCGAAACATAGGCTCTGCGTCTTGCGCCCGTGGTTTGTGAACGATTTAGAAGTGTTTTGAAGGCCCTAGGCCGTATCATCTAGGAGCTATTGAACTTGAAAGCATTTGGCAGCTGTACGTTTTTCTCAATAATCGGTAGAAATACCTCATTGAAAATATTCGTGTAAAATCGCACGAGGTCATGACGCGCGAATCATAGGCTCTGCCTCTTGTGCCCGTGGTTTGTGAACAATTTAGAAGTGTTTTGATGGCCCTAGGCCCTATCATCTAGGAGCTATTGATCTTGAAAGCATTTGCCAGCTGTATGTTTTTCTCAAAAATCCGCGGATATACCTCATTGAAAATATTCGTGTAAAATCGCACGAGGTCATGACGCGCGAATCATTGGCTCTGCGTCTTGTGCCCGTGGTTTGAGAACAATTTAGAAGTGATTTGAAGGCCCTAGGCCCAATCATCTAGGAGCTATTGATCTTGAAAGCATTTGCCAGCTGTATGTTTTTCTCAATAATCGGCAGAATTACCTCATTGAAAATATTCGTGTAAAATCGCACGAGGTCATGACGCGCGAAACATAGGCTCTGCGTCTTGCGCCCATGGTTTGTGAACAATTTAGAAGTGTTTTGAAGGCCTTAGGCTGTATCATCTAGGAGCTATTGAACTTGAAAGCATTTGGCAGCTGTACGTTTTTCTCAATAATCGGCAGAAATACCTCATTGAATATATTCGTGTAAAATCGCACGAGGTCATGACGCACGAAGCATAGGCTCTTCGTCTTGCCGCCGTGGTTTGTGAACATTTTAGAAGTGGTTTGAAGGCCCTAGGTCCTATCATCTAGGAGCTATTGATCTTGAATGCATTTGCCAGCTGTACGTTTTTCTCAATAATCGGCAGACATACCTCTTTGATAATATTCGTGTAAAATCGCACGAGGTCATGACGCGTGAAGCATAGGCTCTGCGTCTTGCCGCCGTGGTTTGTGAACATTTTAGAAGTGGTTTGAAGGCCCTAGGCCCTATGATCTAGGAGCAATTGATCTTGAATGCATTTGCCAGCTGTATGTTTTTCTCAATAATCGGCAGAAATACCTCATTGAAAATATTCGTGTAAAATCGCACGAGGTCATGACGCGCAAAGCATTGGCTCTGCGTCTTGTGCCCGTGGTTTGTGAACAATTTAGAAGTGATTTGAAGGCCCTAGGCCATATCATCTAGGAGCTATTGATCTTGAAAGCATTTGCCAGCTGTATGTTTTTCTGAAAAATACACTGATATACCTCATTGAAAATATTCGTGTAAAATCGCACGAGGTCATGACGCCCGAAACATAGGCTCTGCGTCTTGGGCCCTGGTTTGTGAACAATTTAGAAGTGTTTTGATGGCCCTTGGCCGTATATTCTTGGAGCTATTTAACTTGAAAGCATTTGGCATCTGTACGTTTTTCTCAATAATCTGCAGAAATACCTCATTGAAAATATTCGTGTAAAATCGCACGGGGTCATGACCCGCGAAGCATAGGCTCATCCTCTTGCGGCCGTGGTTTTTGAACATTTTAGAAGTGGTTTGAAGGCCCTAGGCCGTTTCATCTAGGAGCTATTGAACTTGAAAGCATTTGCCAGCTGTATGTTTTTCTCAAAATTCGACGGATATACCTCATTGAAAATATTCGTGTAAAATCGCACGAGGTCATGCCGCGCAAAACATAGGCTCTGCGTCTTGCGCCCCTGGTTTGTGAACAATTTAGAAGTGTTTTGAAGGCCATAGGCCGTATCATCTAGGAGTGATTGAACTTGAAAGCATTTGTCAGCTGTACGTTTTTTTCAATAATCGGCAGAAATACCTCATTGAAAATATTAGTGTAAAATCGCACGAGGTCATGATGTGCGAAGCATAGGCTCTTCGTCTTGCCGCCGTGGTTTGTGAACATTTTAGAAGTGGTTTGAAGGCCCTCGGCCCTATCATCTAGGAGCTATTGATCTTGAAGGCATTTGCCAGCTGTACGTTTTTCTCAATAATCGGCAGAAATACCTCTTTGAAAATATTCGTGTAAAATCGCACGAGGTCATGACGCGTGAATCATAGGCTCTTCGTCTTGCGACCGTGGTTTATGAACATTTTAGAAGTGGTTTGAAGGCCCTAGGCCCTATCATCTAGGAGCTATTGATCTTGAAAGCATTTGCCAGCTGTATGTTTTTCTCAATAATCGGCAGAATTACCTCAATGAAAATATTTTTGTAAAATCGCACGAGGTCATGACGCGCGAAACATAGGCTCTGCGTCTTGCGCCCGTGGTTTGTGAACAATTTAGAAGTGTTTTGAAGGCCCTAGGCCGTATCATCTAGGAGCTATTGATCTTGAAAGCATTTGCCAGCTGTATGTTTTTCTCAATAATCGGCAGAAATACCTCATTGAAAATATTCGTGTAAAATCGCACGAGGTCATGACGCGCGAAACATAGGCTCTGCGTCTTGCGCCCGTGGTTTGTGAACGATTTAGAAGTGTTTTGAAGGCCCTAGGCCGTATCATCTAGGAGCTATTGAACTTGAAAGCATTTGCCAGCTGTATGTTTTTCTCAAAAATCGACGGATATACCTCATTGAAAATATTCGTGTAAAATCGCACGAGGTCATGCCGCGCAAAACATAGGCTCTGCGTCTTGCGCACGTGGTTTGTGAACAATTTAGAAGTGTTTTGAAGGCCCTAGCCCGTATCATCTAGGAGCTATTGATCTTGAAAGCATTTGCCAGCTGTATGTTTTTCTCAATAATCGGCAGAAATACCTCATTGAAAATATTCGTGTAAAATCGCACGAGGTCATGATGCGCGAAGCATAGGCTCTTCGTCTTGCCGCCGTGGTTTGTGAACATTTTAGAAGTGGTTTGAAGGCCCTAGGCCCTATCATCTAAGAGCTTTTGATCTTGAAAGCATTTGCCAGCTGTACGTTTTTCTCAATAATCGGCAGAAATACCTCTTTGAAAATATTCGTGTAAAATCGCACAAGGTCATGACGCGCGAAACATAGGCTGTTCGTCTTGCAGCCATGGTTTGTGAACATTTTACAAGTGGTTTGAAGGCCCTAGGCCCTATCATCTAGGAGCTATTGTACTTGAAAGCATTTGGCAGCTGTACGTTTATCTCAATAATCGGCAGAAATACCTCATTGAAAATATTCGTGTAAAATCGCACGAGGTCATGACGCGCGACTCATTGGCTCTGCCCCTTGTGCCCGTGGTTTGAGAACAATTTAGAAGGGTTTTGAAGGCCCTAGGCCCTATCATCTAGGAGCTATTGATCTTGAAAGCATTTGCCAGCTGTACGTTTTTCTCAATAATCGGCAGAAATACCTCATTGAAAATATTCGTGAAAAATTGCACGAGGTCATGACGCGCGAGCCATAGGCTCTGCGTCTTGCGCCCGTGGTTTGTGAACATTTTACAAGTGGTTTGAAGGCCCTAGGCCCTATCATCTAGGAGCTATTGAACTTGAAAGCATTCGCCAGCTCTATGTTTTTCTCTATAATCGGCAGAAATACCTCATTGAAAATATTCGTGTAAAATCGCACGAAGTCATGACGCGCGAAACATAGGCTCTGCGTCTTGCGCCTGTGGTTTGTGAACATTTTAGAAGTGGTTTGAAGGCCCTAGGCCCTATCATCTAAGAGCTATTGATCTTGAAAGCATTTGCCAGCTGTACGTTTTTCTCAATAATCGGCAGAAATACCTCTTTGAAAATATTTGTGTAAAATCGCACAAGGTCATGACGCGCGAAGCATAGGCTCTTCGTCTTGCAGCCGTGGTTTGTGAACATTTTACAAGTGGTTTGAAGGCCCTAGGCCCTATCATCTAGGAGCAATTGATCTTGATAGCCTTTGCCAGCTGTATGTTTTTCTCAACAATCTGCGGACATACCTCATTGAAAATATTCATGTAAAATCGCACGAGGTCATGACGCGCGAAACATTGGCTCTGCGTCTTGTGCCCGTGGTTTGAGAACAATTTAGAAGAGATTTGAAGGCCCTAGGCCGTATCATCTAGGAGCTATTGATCTTGAAAGCATTTGCCAGCTGTATGTTTTTCTCAATAATCGGCAGAAATACCTCATTGAAAATATTTGTGTAAAATTGCACGAGGTCATGACGCGCGAAACATAGGCTCTGCATCTTGCCCCCGTGGTTTGTGAACGATTTAGAAATGTTTTGAAGGCCCTAGGCCGTATCATCTAGGAGCTATTGAACTTGAAAGCATTTGGCAGCTCTACGTTTTCCTCAATAATCGGCAGATATACCTCATTGAAAATATTCGTGTTAAATCGCACGAGGTCATGACGCGCGACTCATTGGCTCTGCCTCTTGTGCCCTTGGTTTGAGAACAATTTAGAAGGGATTTGAAGGCCCTAGGCCCTATCATCTAGGAGCAATTGATCTTGAACGCATTTGCCAGCTGTATGTTTTTCTCAATAATCCACAGAAATACCTCATTGAAAATATTCGTGTAAAATCGCACAAGGTCATGACGCGCGAAACATAGGCTCTGCGTCTTGCGCACGTGGTTTGTGATCAATTTAGAAGTGTTTTGAAGGCCCTAGGCCGTATCATCTAGGAGCTACTGATCTTGAAAGCATTTGCCATCTGTTTGTTTTTCTCAAAAATCCGCGGATATACCTCATTGAAAATATTTGTGTAAAATCGCACGAGGTCATGACGCGCGAATCATTGGCTCTGCGTCTTGTGCCCGTGGTTTGAGAACAATTTAGAAGGGATTTGAAGGCCCTAGGCCCTATCATCTAGGAGCTATTGATCTTGAAAGCATTTGCCAGCTGTATGTTTTTCTCAATAATCGGCAGAAATACCTCATTGAAAATATTCGTGTAAAATCGCACGAGGTCATGACGCGCGAAACATTGGCTCTGCGTCTTGTGGCCGTGGTTTGAGAACAATTTAGAAGAGATTTGAAGGCCCTAGGCCCTATCATCTAGGAGCTATTGATCTTGAAAGCATTTGCCAGCTGTATGTTTTTCTCAATAATCGGCAGAAATACCTCATTGAAAATATTCGTGTAAAATCGCACGAGGTCATGACGCGCGAAACATAGGCTCTGCATCTTGCGCCCGTGGTTTGTGAACAATTTAGAAGTGGTTTGAAGGCCCTAGGCCCTATCATCTAAGAGCTATTGATCTTGAAAGCATTTGCCAGCTGTACGTTTTTCTCAATAATCGGCAGACATACCTCTTTGAAAATATTTGTGTATAATCGCACAAGGTCATGACGCGCGAAGCATAGGCTCTTCGTCTTGCAGCCGTGGTTTGTGAACATTTTACAAGTGGTTTGAAGGCCCTAGGCCCTATCATCTAGGAGCAATTGATCTTGATAGCCTTTGCCAGCTGTATGTTTTTCTCAACAATCTGCGGACATACCTCATTGAAAATATTCATGTAAAATCGCACGAGGTCATGACGCGCGAAACATTGGCTCTGCGTCTTGTGCCCGTGGTTTGAGAACAATTTAGAAGAGATTTGAAGGCCCTAGGCCGTATCATCTAGGAGCTATTGATCTTGAAAGCATTTGCCAGCTGTATTTTTTTCTCAATAATCGGCAGAATTACCTCATTGAAAATATTTGTGTAAAATTGCACGAGGTCATGACGCGCGAAACATAGGCTCTGCATCTTGCCCCCGTGGTTTGTGAACGATTTAGAAATGTTTTGAAGGCCCTAGGCCGTATCATCTAGGAGCTATTGAACTTGAAAGCATTTGGCAGCTGTGCGTTTTCCTCAATAATCGGCAGATATACCTCATTGAAAATATTCGTGTTAAATCGCACGAGGTCATGACGCGCGACTCATTGGCTCTGCCTCTTGTGCCCTTGGTTTGAGAACAATTTAGAAGGGATTTGAAGGCCCTAGGCCCTATCATCTAGGAGCAATTGATCTTGAACGCATTTGCCAGCTGTATGTTTTTCTCAATAATCCACAGAAATACCTCATTGAAAATATTCGTGTAAAATCGCACAAGGTCATGACGCGCGAAACATAGGCTCTGCGTCTTGCGCACGTGGTTTGTGATCAATTTAGAAGTGTTTTGAAGGCCCTAGGCCGTATCATCTAGGAGCTATTGATCTTGAAAGCATTTGCCATCTGTATGTTTTTCTCAAAAATCCGCGGATATACCTCATTGACAATATTTGTGTAAAATCGCACGAGGTCATGACGCGCGAATCATTGGCTCTGCGTCTTGTGCCCGTGGTTTGAGAACAATTTAGAAGGGATTTGAAGGCCCTAGGCCCTATCATCTAGGAGCTATTGATCTTGAATGCATTTGCCAGCTGTATGTTTTTCTCAATAATCGGCAGAAATACCTCATTGAAAATATTCGTGTAAAATCGCACGAGGTCATGACGCGCGAAACATTGGCTCTGCGTCTTGTGCCCGTGGTTTGAGAACAATTTAGAAGAGATTTGAAGGCCCTAGGCCCTATCATCTAGGAGCTATTGATCTTGAAAGCATTTGCCAGCTGTATGTTTTTCTCAATAATCGGCAGAAATACCTCATTGAAAATATTCGTGTAAAATCGCACGAGGTCATGACGCGCGAAACATAGGCTCTGCATCTTGCGCCCGTGGTTTGTGAACAATTTAGAAGTGTTTTGAAGGCCCTAGGCCGTATCATCTAGGAGCTATTGAACTTGAAAGCATTTGGCAGCTGTACGTTTTTCTCAATAATCGGCAGAAATACCTCATTGAAAATATTCGTGTAAAATCGCACGAGGTCATGACGCGCGACTCATTGGCTCTGCCTCTTGTGCCCTTGGTTTGAGAACAATTTAGAAGGGATTTCAAGGCCCTAGGCCCTATCATCTAGGAGCAATTGATCTTGAAAGCATTTGCCAGCTGTATGTTTTTCTCAATAATCGGCAGAAATACCTCATTGAAAATATTCGTGTAAAATCGCTCGAGGTCATGACGCGCGAAACATAGGCTCTGCGTCTTGCGCCCGTGGTTTGAGAACAATTTAGAAGGGATTTGAAGGCCCTAGGCCCTATCATCTAGGAGCTATTGATCTTGAAAGCATTTGCCAGCTGTATGTTTTTCTCAATAATCGGCAGAAATACCTCATTGAAAATATTCGTGTAAAATCGCACGAGGTCATGACGCGCGAAACATTGGCTCTGCGTCTTGTGCCCGTGGTTTGTGAACAATTTAGAAGTGATTTGAAGGCCCTAGGCCCTATCATCTAGGAGCTATTGATCTTGAAAGCATTTGCCAGCTGTATGTTTTTCTCAAAAATCCACGGATATACCTCATTGAAAATATTCGTGTAAAATCGCACGAGGTCATGCCGCGCAAAACATAGGCTCTGCGTCTTGCGCCCCTGGTTTGTGAACAATTTAGAAGTGTTTTGAACGCCCTAGGCCGTATCATCTAGGAGCTATTGAACTTGACAGCATTTGGCAGCTGTACGTTTTTCTCAATAATCGGCAGAAATACCTCATTGAAAATATTCGTGTAAAATCGCACGAGTTCATGACGCGCAAAGCATAGGCTCTTCCTCTTGCGGCCGTGGTTTGTGAACATTTTAGAAGTGGTTTGAAGGCCCTAGGCCCTATCATCTAGGAGCTATTGATCTTGAAAGCATTTGGCAGCTGTACGTTTTTCTCAATAATCGGGAGAAATACCTCTTTGAATATATTCGTGTAAAATTGCACGAGGTCATGACGCGTGAATCATAGGCTCTTCGTCTTGCGGCCGTGGTTTATGAACATTTTAGAAGTGGTTTGAAGGCCCTAGGCCCTATCATCTAGGAGCAATTGATCTTGAAAGCATTTGCCAGCTGTATTTTTTTCTCAATAATCGGCAGAATTACCTCATTGAAAATATTCGTGTAAAATCGCACAAGGTCATGACGCGCGAAACATAGGCTCTGCGTCTTGCGCCCGTGGTTTGTGAACGATTTAGAAGTGTTTTGAAGGCCCTAGGCCGTATCATCTAGGAGCTATTGATCTTGAAAGCATTTGCCAGCTGTATGTTTTTCTCAATAATCGGCAGAAATACCTCATTGAAAATATTCGTGTAAAATCGCACGAGGTCATGACGCGCGAAACATAGGCTCTGCGTCTTGCTCCCGTGGTTTGTGAACAATTTAGAAGTGTTTTGAAGGCCCTAGGCCGTATCATCTAGGAGCTATTGAACTTGAAAGCATTTGGCAGCTGTACGTTTTTCTCAATAATCGGCAGAAATACCTCATTGAAAATATTCGTGTAAAATCGCACAAGGTCATGACGCGCGACTCATTGGCTCTGCGTCTTGTGCCCGTGGTTTGAGAACAATTTAGAAGTGTTTTGAAGGCCTTAGGCCGTATCATCTAGGAGCTATTGAACTTGAAAGCATTTGGCAGCTGTACGTTTTTCTCAATAATCACAGAAATACCTCATTGAAAATATTCATGTAAAATCGCACGAGGTCATGACGCGCGAAGCATAGGCTCTTCCTCTTGCGGCCGTGGTTTGTGAACATTTTAGAAGTGGTTTGAAGGCCCTAGGCCCTATCATCTAGGAGCTATTGAACTTGAAAGCATTTGGCAGCTGTACGTTTTTCTCAATAATCGGGAGAAATACCTCTTTGAATATATTCGTGTAAAATTGCACGAGGTCATGACGCGCGAATCATAGGCTCTGCGTCTTGCGCCCGTGGTTTGTGAACAATTTAGAAGTGTTTTGAAGGCCCTAGGCCGTATCATCTAGGAGCTATTGATCTTGAAAGCATTTGCCAGCTGTACGTTTTTCTCAATAATCGGCAGAAATACCCCATTGAAATTATTCGTGTAAAATCGCACGAGGTCATGAGGTGCGAAACATAGGATCTGCGTCTTGCGCCTGTGGTTTGTGAACGATTTAGAAGTGTTTTGAAGGCCCTAGGCCGTATCATCTAGGAGCTATTGAACTTGACAGCATTTGGCAGCTGTACGTTTTTCTCAATAATCGGCAGAAATACCTCATTGAAAATATTCGTGTAAAATCGCACGAGTTCATGACGCGCAAAGCATAGGCTCTTCCTCTTGCGGCCGTGGTTTGTGAACATTTTAGAAGTGGTTTGAAGGCCCTAGGCCCTATCATCTAGGAGCTATTGATCTTGAAAGCATTTGCCAGCTGTACGTTTTTCTCAATAATCGGCAGAAATACCTCATTGAAAATATTCGTGTAAAATCGCACGAGGTCATGACGCGTAAATCATAGGCTCTTCGTCTTGCGGCCGTGGTTTATGAACATTTTAGAAGTGGTTTGAAGGCCCTAGGCCCTATCATCTAGGAGCAATTGATCTTGAAAGCATTTGCCAGCTGTATGTTTTTCTCAATAATCGGCAGAATTACCTCATTGAAAATATTCGTGTAAAATCGCACAAGGTCATGACGCGCGAAAAATAGGCTCTGCGTCTTGCGCCCGTGGTTTGTGAACGATTTAGAAGTGTTTTGAAGGCCCTAGGCCGTATCATCTAGGAGCTATTGATCTTGAAAGCATTTGCCAGCTGTATGTTTTTCTCAATAATCGGCAGAAATACCTCATTGAAAATATTCGTGTAAAATCGCACGAGGTCATGACGCGCGAAACATAGGCTCTGCGTCTTGCGCCCGTGGTTTGTGAACAATTTAGAAGTGTTTTGAAGGCCCTAGGCCGTATCATCTAGGAGCTATTGATCTTGAAAGCATTTGCCAGCTGTACGTTTTTCTCAATAATCGGCAGAAATACCCCATTGAAATTATTCGTGTAAAATCGCACGAGGTCATGAGGTGCGAAACATAGGATCTGCGTCTTGCGCCTGTGGTTTGTGAACGATTTAGAAGTGTTTTGAAGGCCCTAGGCCGTATCATCTAGGAGCTATTGAACTTGACAGCATTTGGCAGCTGTACGTTTTTCTCAATAATCGGCAGAAATACCTCATTGAAAATATTCGTGTAAAATCGCACGAGTTCATGACGCGCAAAGCATAGGCTCTTCCTCTTGCGGCCGTGGTTTGTGAACATTTTAGAAGTGGTTTGAAGGCCCTAGGCCCTATCATCTAGGAGCTATTGATCTTGAAAGCATTTGCCAGCTGTATGTTTTTCTCAATAATCGGCAGAAATACCTCATTGAAAATATTCGTGTAAAATCGCACGAGGTCATGACGCGCGAAACATAGGCTCTGCGTCTTGCGCCCGTGGTTTGTGAAATATTTAGAAGTGGTTTGAAGGCCCTAGGCCCTAACATCTAGGAGCTATTGATCTTGAAAGCATTTGCCAGCTGTACGTTTTTCTCAATAATCGGCAGAAATACCTCATTGATAATATTCGTGTAAAATCGCACGAGGTCATGACGCGCGGACCACTGGCTCTGCATCTTGTGCCCGTGGTTTGTGAACAATTTAGAAGTGATTTGTAGGCCCTAGGCCCTATCATCTAGGAGCTATTGATCTTGAAAGCATTTGCCAGCTGTATGTTTTTCTCAATAATCGGCAGAAATACCTCATTGACAATATTCGTGTAAAATCGCACGAGGTCATGACGCGCGAAACATTGGCTCTGCGTCTTGTGCCCGTGGTTTGTGAACAATTTAGAAGTGATTTGAAGGCCCTACGCCCTATCATCTAGGAGCTATTGATCTTGAAAGCATTTTCCAGCTGTATGTTTTTCTCAAAAATCCACGTATATACCTCATTGAAAATATTCGTGTAAAATCGCACGAGGTCATGACGCGCGAAACATAGGCTCTGCGTCTTGCGCCCCTGGTTTGTGAACAATTTAGAAGTGTTTTGAAGGCCCTAGGCCATATCATCTAGGAGCTATTGAACTTGAAAGCATTTGCCAGCTGTACGTTTTTCTCAATAATCGGCAGTAATACCTCATTGAAAATATTCGTGTAAAATCGCACGAGGTCATGACGCGCGAACCATAGGCTCTGCGTCTTGCGACGGTGGTTTGTGAACAATTTAGAAGTGTTTTGAAGGCCCTTGGCCGTATCATCTAGGAGCTATTTAACTTGAAAGCATTTGGCATTTGTACGTTTTTCTCAATAATCGGCAGAAATACCTCATTGAAAATATTCGTGTAAAATCGCACGAGGTCATGACGCGCGAAGCATAGGCTCTTCGTCTTGCGGCCGTGGTTTGTGAACATTTTAAAAGTGGTTTTAAGGCCCTAGGCCCTATCATCTAGGAGCTATTGATCTTTAAAGCATTTGCCAGCTGTATGTTTTTCTCAATAATCGGCAGAAATACCTCATTGAAAATATTCGTGTAAAATCGCACGAGGTCATGACGCGCGAAACATTGGCTCTGCGTCTTGCGCCCGTGGTTTGTGAACAATTTAGAAGTGTTTTGAAGGCCCTAGGCCGTATCATCTAGGAGCTATTGAACTTGAAAGCATTTGTCAGCTGTACGTTTTTTTCAATAATCGGCAGAAATGCCTCATTGAAAATATTCGTGTATAATCGCACGAGGTCATGACGCGCGAAACATAGGCTCTGCATCTTGCGCCCGTGGTTTGTGAACAATTTAGAATTGTTTTGAAGGCCCTAGGCCGTATCATCTAGGAGCTATTGAACTTGAAAGCATTTGTCAGCTGTACGTTTTTTTCAATAATCGGCAGAAATACCTCATTGAAAATATTAGTGTAAAATCGCACGAGGTCATGACGCGCGAAGCATAGGCTCTTCGTCTTGCCGCCGTGGTTTGTGAACATTTTAGAAGTGGTTTGAAGGCCCTCGGCCCTATCATCTAGGAGCAATTCATCTTGAAAGCATTTGCCAGCTGTATGTTTTTCTCAAAAATCTGCGGACATACCTCATTGAAAATATTCGTGTAAAATCGCACGAGGTCATGACGCGCGAAACATTGGCTCTGCGTCTTGTGCCCGTGGTTTGAGAACATTTTAGAAGGGATTTGAAGGCCCTAGGCCCTATCATCTAGGAGCTATTGATCTTGAAAGCATTTGCCAGCTGTATGTTTTTCTGAATAATCGGCAGAAATACCTCATTGAAAATATTCGTGTAATATCGCACGAGGTCATGACGCGCGAAACATAGGCTCTGCGTCTTGCGCCCGTGGTTTGTGAACAATTTTGAAGTGTTTTGAAGGCCCTAGCCCGTATCATCTAGGAGCTATTGATCTTGAAAGCATTTGCCAGCTGTATGTTTTTCTCAATAATCGGCAGAAATTCCTCATTGAAAATATTCGTGTAAAATCGCACGAGGTCATGACGCGCGAAACATAGGCTCTGCGTCTTGCGCCCGTGGTTTGTGAAAGATTTAGAAGTGTTTTGAAGGCCCTAGGCCGTATCATCTAGGAGCTATTGAACTTGAAAGCATTTGGCAGCTGTACGTTTTTCTCAATAATCGGCTGAAATACCTCATTGAAAATATTCATGTAAAATCGCACGAGGTCATGACGCGCGAAGCATAGGCTCTTCCTCTTGCGGCCGTGGTTTGTGAACATTTTAGAAGTGGTTTGAAGGCCCTAGGCCCTATCATCTAGGAGCAATTGATCTTGAAAGCATTTGCCACCTGTATGTTTTTCTCAAAAATCCGCGGATATACCTCATTGAAAATATTCGTGTAAAATCGCACGAGGTCATGAGGCGCGAAACATTGGCTCTGCGTCTTGTGCCCGTGGATTGAGAACAATTTAGAAGTGATTTGAAGGCCCTAGGCCCTATCATCTAGGAGCTATTGATCTTGAAAGGATTTGCCAGCTGTATGTTTTTCTCAATAATCGGCAGAAATACCTCATTGAAAATATTCGTGTAAAATCGCACGAGGTCATGACGCGCGAAACATAGGCTCTGCGTCTTGCGCCCGTGGATTGTGAATGATTTAGATGTGTTTTGAAGGCCCTAGGCCGTATCATCTACGAGCTATTGAACTTGAAAGCATTTGGCAGCTGTACGTTTTTCTCAATAATCGGCAGAAATACCTCATTGATAATATTAGTGTAAAATCGCACGAGGTCATGATGCGCGACTCATTGGCTCTGCGTCTTGTGCCCGTGGTTTGAGAACAATTTAGAAGGGATTTGAAGGCCCTAAGCCCTATCATCTAGGAGCCATTGATCTTGAAAGCATTTGCCAGCTGTATGTTTTTCTCAATAATCGGCGGAAATACCTCATTGAAAATATTCGTGTAAAATCACACGAGGTCATGACGCGCGAAACATAGGCTCTGCGTCTTACGCCCGTGGTTTGTCAACAATTTAGAAGTGTTTTGAAGGCCCTAGGCCGTATCATCTAGGAGCTATTGAACTTGAAAGCATTTGTCAGCTGTACGTTTTTTTCAATAATCGGCAGAAATGCCTCATTGAAAATATTCGTGTAAAATCGCACGAGGTCATGACGCGCGAAACATAGGCTCTGCGTCTTGCGCCCGTGGTTTGTGAAAGATTTAGAAGTGTTTTGAAGGCCCTAGGCCGTATCATCTAGGAGCTATTGAACTTGAAAGCATTTGGCAGCTGTACGTTTTTCTCAATAATCGGCTGAAATACCTCATTGAAAATATTCATGTAAAATCGCACGAGGTCATGACGCGCGAAGCATAGGCTCTTCCTCTTGCGGCCGTGGTTTGTGAACATTTTAGAAGTGGTTTGAAGGCCCTAGGCCCTATCATCTAGGAGCAATTGATCTTGAAAGCATTTGCCACCTGTATGTTTTTCTCAAAAATCCGCGGATATACCTCATTGAAAATATTCGTGTAAAATCGCACGAGGTCATGAGGCGCGAAACATTGGCTCTGCGTCTTGTGCCCGTGGATTGAGAACAATTTAGAAGTGATTTGAAGGCCCTAGGCCCTATCATCTAGGAGCTATTGATCTTGAAAGGATTTGCCAGCTGTATGTTTTTCTCAATAATCGGCAGAAATACCTCATTGAAAATATTCGTGTAAAATCGCACGAGGTCATGACGCGCGAAACATAGGCTCTGCGTCTTGCGCCCGTGGATTGTGAATGATTTAGATGTGTTTTGAAGGCCCTAGGCCGTATCATCTACGAGCTATTGAACTTGAAAGCATTTGGCAGCTGTACGTTTTTCTCAATAATCGGCAGAAATACCTCATTGATAATATTAGTGTAAAATCGCACGAGGTCATGATGCGCGACTCATTGGCTCTGCGTCTTGTGCCCGTGGTTTGAGAACAATTTAGAAGGGATTTGAAGGCCCTAAGCCCTATCATCTAGGAGCCATTGATCTTGAAAGCATTTGCCAGCTGTATGTTTTTCTCAATAATCGGCGGAAATACCTCATTGAAAATATTCGTGTAAAATCACACGAGGTCATGACGCGCGAAACATAGGCTCTGCGTCTTGCGCCCGTGGTTTGTCAACAATTTAGAAGTGTTTTGAAGGCCCTAGGCCGTATCATCTAGGAGCTATTGAACTTGAAAGCATTTGTCAGCTGTACGTTTTTTTCAATAATCGGCAGAAATGCCTCATTGAAAATATTCGTGTAAAATCGCACGAGGTCATGACGCGCGAAACATAGGCTCTGCGTCTTGCGCCCGTGGTTTGTGAACAATTTAGAAGTGTTTTGAAGGCCCTAGGCCGTATCATCTAGGAGCTATTGAACTTGAAAGCATTTGTCAGCTGTACGTTTTTTTCAATAATCGGCAGAAATACCTCATTGAAAATATTCGTGTAAAATCGCACGAGGTCATGACGCGCGAAGCATAGGCTCTTCGTCTTGCCGCCGTGGTTTGTGAACATTTTAGAAGTGGTTTGAAGGCCCTAAGCCCGTATCATCTAGGAGCTATTGATCTTGAAAGCATTTGCCAGCTGTATGTTTTTCTCAATAATCGGCAGAAATTCCTCATTGAAAATATTCGTGTAAAATCGCACGAGGTCATGACGCGCGAAACATAGGCTCTGCGTCTTGCGCCCGTGGTTTGTGAAAGATTTAGAAGTGTTTTGAAGGCCCTAGGCCGTATCATCTAGGAGCTATTGAACTTGAAAGCATTTGGCAGCTGTACGTTTTTCTCAATAATCGGCTGAAATACCTCATTGAAAATATTCATGTAAAATCGCACGAGGTCATGACGCGCGAAGCATAGGCTCTTCCTCTTGCGGCCGTGGTTTGTGAACATTTTAGAAGTGGTTTGAAGGCCCTAGGCCCTATCATCTAGGAGCAATTGATCTTGAAAGCATTTGCCACCTGTATGTTTTTCTCAAAAATCCGCGGATATACCTCATTGAAAATATTCGTGTAAAATCGCACGAGGTCATGAGGCGCGAAACATTGGCTCTGCGTCTTGTGCCCGTGGATTGAGAACAATTTAGAAGTGATTTGAAGGCCCTAGGCCCTATCATCTAGGAGCTATTGATCTTGAAAGGATTTGCCAGCTGTATGTTTTTCTCAATAATCGGCAGAAATACCTCATTGAAAATATTCGTGTAAAATCGCACGAGGTCATGACGCGCGAAACATAGGCTCTGCGTCTTGCGCCCGTGGATTGTGAATGATTTAGATGTGTTTTGAAGGCCCTAGGCCGTATCATCTACGAGCTATTGAACTTGAAAGCATTTGGCAGCTGTACGTTTTTCTCAATAATCGGCAGAAATACCTCATTGATAATATTAGTGTAAAATCGCACGAGGTCATGATGCGCGACTCATTGGCTCTGCGTCTTGTGCCCGTGGTTTGAGAACAATTTAGAAGTGATTTGAAGGCCCTAAGCCCTATCATCTAGGAGCCATTGATCTTGAAAGTATTTGCCAGCTGTATGTTTTTCTCAATAATCGGCGGAAATACCTCATTGAAAATATTCGTGTAAAATCACACGAGGTCATGACGCGCGAAACATAGGCTCTGCGTCTTGCGCCCGTGGTTTGTCAACAATTTAGAAGTGTTTTGAAGGCCCTAGGCCGTATCATCTAGGAGCTATTGAACTTGAAAGCATTTGTCAGCTGTACGTTTTTTTCAATAATCGGCAGAAATGCCTCATTGAAAATATTCGTGTAAAATCGCACGAGGTCATGACGCGCGAAACATAGGCTCTGCGTCTTGCGCCCGTGGTTTGTGAACAATTTAGAAGTGTTTTGAAGGCCCTAGGCCGTATCATCTAGGAGCTATTGAACTTGAAAGCATTTGTCAGCTGTACGTTTTTTTCAATAATCGGCAGAAATACCTCATTGAAAATATTCGTGTAAAATCGCACGAGGTCATGACGCGCGAAGCATAGGCTCTTCGTCTTGCCGCCGTGGTTTGTGAACATTTTAGAAGTGGTTTGAAGGCCCTAGGCCCTATCATCTAAGAGCTATTGATCTTGAAAGCATTTGCCAGCTGTATGTTTTTCTCAAAAATCTGCGATCATACCTCATTGAAAATATTCGTGTAAAATCGCACGAGGTCATGACGCGCGAAACATTGGCTCTGCGTCTTGTGCCCGTGGTTTCAGAACAATTTAGAAGAGATTTGAAGGCCCTAGGCCCTATCATCTAGGAGCTATTGATCTTGAAAGCATTTGCCAGCTGTATGTTTTTCTCAATAATCGGCAGAATTACCTCATTGAAAATATTCGTGTAAAATCGCACGAGGTCATGACGCGCGAAACATAGGCTCTGCGTCTTGCGCCCGTGGTTTGTGAACGATTTAGAAGTGTTTTGAAGCACCTAGGCCGTATCATCTAGGATCTATTGAACTTGAAAGCATTTGGCAGCTGTACGTTTTTCTCAATAATCGGCAGAAATACCTCATTGATAATATTCGTGTAAAATTGCATGAGGTCAAGACGCGCGAAGCATAGGCTCTTCGTATTGCGCCCGTGGTTTGTGAACAATTTAGAAGTGGTCTCAAGGCCCTACGCCCTATCCACTAGGAGCTATTGAACTTGAAAGCATTTGCCAGCTGTACGTTTTTCTCAATAATCGGCAGAAATTCCGCATTGAAAATATTCGTGTATAATCGTACGAGGTCATGACGCGCGAAGCATAGGCTCTGTGTCTTGCGGCCGTGGTTTGTGAACATTTTAGAAGTGGTTTGAAGGCCCTAGGCCCTATGATCTAGGAGCAATTGATCTTGAATGCATTTGCCAGCTGTATGTTTTTCTCAAAACTCCGCGGATATACCTCATTGAATATATTTGTGTAAAATCGCACGAGGTCATGACGCGCGAAGCATAGGCTCTTCGTCTTGCCGCCGTGGTTTGTGAACATTTTAGAAGTGGTTTGAAGGCCCTAGGCCCTATCATCTAGGAGCAAATGATCTTGAAAGCATTTGCCAGCTGTACGTTTTTCTCAAAAATCCGCGGATATACCTCATTGCAAATATTCGTGTAAAATTGCATAAGGTCATGACGCGCGAACCATTGGCTCTGCGTCTTGTGCTCGTGGTTTGTGAACAATTTAGAAGTGATTTGAAGGCCCTAGGCCCTTTCATCTAGGAGCTATTGATCTTGAAAGCATTTGCCAGCTGTACGTTTTTCTCAAAAATCCGCGGATATACCTCATTGCAAATATTCGTGTAAAATTGCATAAGGTCATGACTTGCGAAACATTGGCTCTGCGTCTTGTGCTCGTGGTTTGTGAACAATTTAGAAGTGATTTGAAGGCCCTAGGCCCTATCATCTAGGAGCTTTTGATCTTGAATGCATTTGCCAGCTGTATGTTTTTCTCAAAAATCCACGGATATACCTCATTGATAATATTCGTGTAAAATCGCATGAGGTCATGACGCGCGAGACATTGGCTCTGCGTCTTGTGCCCGTGGTTTGTGAACGATTTAGAAGTGTTTTGAAGGCCCTAGGCCGTATCATCTAGGAGCTATTGAACTTGAAAGCATTTGTCAGCTGTACGTTTTTTTCAATAATCGGCAGAAATGCCTCATTGAAAATATTCGTGTAAAATCGCACGAGGTCATGACGCGCGAAACATAGGCTCTGCGTCTTGCGCCCGTGGTTTGTGAACAATTTAGAAGTGTTTTGAAGGACCTAGGTTGTATCATCTAGGAGCTATTGAACTTGAAAGCATTTGTCAGCTGTACGTTTTTTTCAGTAATCGGCAGAAATACCTCATTGAAAATATTCGTGTAAAATCGCACGAGGTCATGACGCGCGAAGCATAGGCTCTTCGTCTTCCCGCCGTGGTTTGTGAACATTTTAGAAGTGGTTTGAAGGCCCTAGGCCCTATCATCTAAGAGCTATTGATCTTGAAAGCATTTGCCAGCTGTATGTTTTTCTCAAAAATCTGCGATCATACCTCATTGAAAATATTCGTGTAAAATCGCACGAGGTCATGACGCGCGAAACATTGGCTCTGCATCTTGTGCCCGTGGTTTCAGAACAATTTAGAAGAGATTTGAAGGCCCTAGGCCCTGTCATCTAGGAGCTATTGATCTTGAAAGCATTTGCCAGCTGTATGTTTTTCTCAATAATCGGCAGAATTACCTCATTGAAAATATTCGTGTAAAATCGCACGAGGTCATGACGCGCGAAACATAGGCTCTGCGTCTTGCGCCCGTGGTTTGTGAACGATTTAGAAGTGTTTTGAAGGCCCTAGGCCGTATCATCTAGGATCTATTGAACTTGAAAGCATTTGGCAGCTGTACGTTTTTCTCAATAATCGGCAGAAATACCTCATTGATAATATTCGTGTAACATTGCACGAGGTCAAGACGCGCGAAGCATAGGCTCTTTGTATTGCGCCCGTGGTTTGTGAACAATTTAGAAGTGGTCTCAAGGCCCTACGCCCTATCCTCTAGGAGCTATTGAACTTGAAAGCATTTGCCAGCTGTACGTTTTTCTCAATAATCGGCAGAAATTCCGCATTGAAAATATTCGTGTAAAATCGTACGAGGTCATGACGCGCGAAGCATAGGCTCTGTGTCTTGCGGCCGTGGTTTGTGAACATTTTAGAAGTGGTTTGAAGGCCCTAGGCCCTATGATCTAGGAGCAATTGATCTTGAATGCATTTGCCAGCTGTATGTTTTTCTCAAAACTCCGCGGATATACCTCATTGAAAATATTTGTGTAAAATCGCACGAGGTCATGACGCGCGAAGCATAGGCTCTTCGTCTTGCCGCCGTGGTTTGTGAACATTTTAGAAGTGGTTTGAAGGCCCTAGGCCCTATCATCTAAGAGCTATTGATCTTGAAAGCATTTGCCAGCTGTACGTTTTTCTCAATAATCGGCAGAAATACCTCATTGAATATATTCGTGTAAAATCGCACGAGGTCATGACGCGCGAAGCATAGGCTCTTCGTCTTGCCGCCGTGGTTTGTGAACATTTTAGAAGTGGTTTGAAGGCCCTAGGTCCTATCATCTAGGAGCTATTGATCTTGAATGCATTTGCCAGCTGTACGTTTTTCTCAATAATCGGCAGAAATACCTCTTTGAAAATATTCGTGTAAAATCGTACGAGGTCATGACGCGTGAATCATAGGCTCTTCGTCTTGTGGCCGTGGTTTATGAACATTTTAGAAGTGATTTGAAGGCCCTAGGCCGTATCATCTAGTAGCTATTAATCTTGAAAGCATTTGCCAGCTGTATGTTTGTCTCAAAAATCTGCGGACATACCTCATTGAAAATATTCGTGTAAAATCGCACGAGGTCATGACGCGCGAAACATTTGCTCTGCGTCTTGCGCCCGTGGTTTGTGAACAATTTAGAAGTGATTTGAAGGCCCTAGGCCCTATCATCTTGGAGCTATTGATCTTGAAAGCATTTGCTAGCTGTATGTTTTTCTCAATAATCGGCAGAAATACCTCATTGAAAATATTCGTGTAAAATCGCACGAGGTCATGACGCGCGAACCATAGGCTCTGCATCTTGCGCCCGTGGTTTGTGAACAATTTAGAAGTATTTTGAAGGCCCTAGGCCGTATCATCTAGGAGCTATTGATCTTGAAAGCATTTGCCAGCTGTATGTTTTTCTCTATAATCGGCAGAAATACCCCATTGAAAATATTCGTGTAAAATCGCACGAGGTCATGAGGCGCGAAACATAGGATCTGCGTCTTGCGCCCGTGGTTTGTGAACAATTTAGAAGTGTTTTGAAGGCCCTAGGCCGTATCATCTAGGAGCTATTGAACTTGACAGCATTTGGCAGCTGTACGTTTTTCTCAATAATCGGCAGAAATACCTCATTGAAAATATTCGTGTAAAATCGCACGAGGTCATGACGCGCGAAGCATAGGCTCTTCCTCTTGCGGCCGTGGTTTGTGAACATTTTAGAAGTGGTTTGAAGGCCCTAGGCCCTATCATCTAGGATCTATTGATCTTGAAAGCATTTGCCAGCTGTACGTTTTTCTCAATAATCGGCAGAAATACCTCTTTGAAAATATTCGTGTAAAATCGCACGAGGTCATGACGCGTGAATCATAGGCTCTTCGTCTTGCGGCCGTGGTTTATGAACATTTTAGAAGTGTTTTGAAGGCCCTAGGCCGTATCATCTAGGAGCTATTGAACTTGAAAGCATTTGGCAGCTGTATGTTTTTCTCAATAATCGGCAGAAATACCTCATTGAAAATATTCGTGTAAAATCGCACGAGGTCATGACGCGCGAAACATAGGCTCTGCGTCTTGCGCCCGTGGTTTGTGAACAATTTAGAAGTGTTTTGAAGGCCCTAGGCCGTATCATCTAGGAGCTATTGAACTTGAAAGCATTTGTCAGCTGTACGTTTTTTTCAATAATCGGCAGAAATACCTCTTTCAAAATATTTGTTTAAAATCGCACGAGGTCATGACGCGCGAAGCATAGGCGCTTCGTCTTGCAGCCGTGGTTTGTGAACATTTTAGAAGTGGTTTAAAGGCCCTAGGCCCTATCATCTAGGAGCAATTGATCTTGGAAGCATTTGCCAGCTGTATGTTTTTCTCAAAAATCTGCGGACATACCTCATTGAAAATATTCGTGAAAAATCGCACGAGGTCATGACGCGCGAAACATTGGCTCGGCGTCTTGTGCCCCGTGGTTTGAGAACAATTTAAAAGAGATTTGAAGGCCCTAGGCCCTATCATCTAGGAGCTATTGATCTTGAAAGCATTTGCCAGCTGTATGTTTTTCTCAAAAATCGGCAGAATTACCTCATTGAAAATATTCGTGTAAAATCGCACGAGGTCATGACGCGCGAAACATAGGCTCTGCGTTTTGCGCCCGTGGTTTGTGAATGATTTAGAAGTGATTTGAAGGCCCTAGGCTGTATCATCTTGGAGCTATTGAACTTGAAAGCATTTGGCAGCTGTACGTTTTTCTCAATAATCGGCAGACATACCTCATTGAATATATTCGTGTAAAATCACACGAGGTCATGACGCACGAAGCATAGGCTCTTCCTCTTGCCGCCGTGGTTTGTGAACATTTTAGAAGTGGTTTGAAGGCCCTAGGTCCTATCATCTAGGAGCTATTGATCTTGAAAGCATTTGCCAGCTGTATGTTTTTCTCAATAATCGGCAGAATTACCTCATTGAAAATATTCGTGTAAAATCGCACAAGGTCATGACGCGCGAAACATAGGCTCTGCGTCTTGCGCCCGTGGTTTGTGAACGATTTAGCAGTGTTTTGAAGGCCCTAGGCTGTATCATCTAGGAGCTATTGAACTTGAAAGCATTTGGCAGCTGTACGTTTTTCTCAATAATCGGCAGAAATACCTCTTTGATAATATTCGTGTATAATCGCACGAGGTCATGACGCGCGAATCATAGGCTCTTCGTCTTGCGGCCGTGGTTTATGAACATTTTAGAAGTGGTTTGAAGGCCCTAGGTCCAATCATCTAGGAATTATTGATCTTGAAAGCATTTGCCAGCTGTACGTTTTTCTCAATAATCGGCAGAAATACCTCTTTGAAAATATTCGTGTAAAATCGCACAAGGTCATGACGCGTGAATCATAGGCTCTTCGTCTTGCGGCCGTGGTTTGTGAACATTTTAGAAGTGGTTTGAAGGCCCTAGGCCCTATCATCTAGGAGCTATTGATCTTGAAAGCATTTGCCAGCTGTATGTTTTTCTCAATAATCGGCAGAATTACCTCATTGAAAATATTCGTGTAAAATCGCACGAGGTCATGACGCGCGAAACATAGGCTCTGCGTCTTCCGCCCGTGGTTTGTGAACAATTTAGAAGTGATTTGAAGGCCCTAGGCCGTATCATCTAGGAGCTATTGATTTTGAAAGCATTTGCCAGCTGTATGTTTTTCTCAAAAATCTGCGGACATACCTCATTGAAAATATTCGTGTAAAATCGCACGAGGTCATGACGCGCGAAACATAGGCTCTGCGTCTTGCGCCCGTGGTTTGTGAACGATTTAGAAGTGTTTTGAAGGCCCTAGGCCCTATCATCTAGAAGCTATTGATCTTGAAAGCATTTGCCAGCTGTACGTTTTTCTCAATAATCGGCTGAAATACCTCTTTGAATATATTCGTGTAAAATCGCACGAGGTCATGACCCGCGAAGCATAGGCTCTTCGTCTTGCGGCCGTGGTTTGTGAACATTTTAGAAGTGGTTTGAAGGCCCTAGGCCCTATCATCTAGGAGCTATTGATCTTGAAAGCATTTGCCAGCTGTATGTTTTTCTCAATAATCGGCAGAATTACCTCATTGAAAATATTTGTGTAAAATCGCACAAGGTCATGACGCGCGAAACATAGGCTCTGCGTCTTGCGCCCGTGGTTTGTGAACGATTTAGAAGTGTTTTGAAGGCCCTAGGCTGTATCATCTAGGAGCTATTGAACTTGAAAGCATTTGGCAGCTGTACGTTTTTCTCAATAATCGGCAGAAATACCTCTTTGATAATATTCGTGTAAAATCACACGAGGTCATGACGCGCGAAGCATAGGCTCTTCCTCTTGCCGCCGTGGTTTGTGAACATTTTAGAAGTGGTTTGAAGGCCCTAGGTCCTATCATCTAGGAGCTATTGATCTTGAAAGCATTTGCCAGCTGTATGTTTTTCTCAATAATCGGCAGAATTACCTCATTGAAAATATTCGTGTAAAATCGCACGAGGTCATGACGCGCGAAACATAGGCTCTGCGTCTTGCGCCCGTGGTTTGTGAACGATTTAGAAGTGTTTTGAAGGCCCTAGGCTGTATCATCTAGGAGCTATTGAACTTGAAAGCATTTGGCAGCTGTACGTTTTTCTCAATAATCGGCAGAAATACCTCTTTGATAATATTCGTGTATAATCGCACGAGGTCATGACGCGCGAATCATAGGCTCTTCGTCTTGCGGCCGTGGTTTATGAACATTTTAGAAGTGGTTTGAAGGCCCTAGGTCCAATCATCTAGGAATTATTGATCTTGAAAGCATTTGCCAGCTGTACGTTTTTCTCAATAATCGGCAGAAATACCTCTTTGAAAATATTCGTGTAAAATCGCACAAGGTCATGACGCGCGAAGCATAGGCTCTTCGTTCTGCCGCCGTGGTTTGTGAACATTTTAGAAGTGGTTTGAAGGCCCTAGGTCCTATCATCTAGGAGCTATTGATCTTGAAAGCATTTGCCAGCTGTACGTTTTTCTCAATAATCGGCAGAAATACCTCTTTGAAAATATTCGTGTAAAATCGCACAAGGTCATGACGCGTGAATCGTAGGCTCTTCGTCTTGCGGCCGTGGTTTATGAACATTTTAGAAGTGGTTTGATGGCCCTAGGCCCTATCATCTAGGAGCTATTGATCTTGAAAGCATTTGCCAGCTGTATGTTTTTCTCAATAATCGGCAGAATTACCTCATTGAAAATATTCGTGTAAAATCGCACGAGGTCATGACGCGCGAAGCATAGGCTCTGCGTCTTGCGCCCGTGGTTTGTGAACAATTTAGAAGTGATTTGAAGGCCCTAGGCCCTATCATCTAGGAGCTATTGATCTTGAAAGCATTTGCTAGCTGTATGGTTTTCTCAATAATCGGCAGAAATACCTCATTGAAAATATTCGTGTAAAATCGCACGAGGTCATGACGCGCGAAACATAGGCTCTGCGTCTTGCGCCCGTGGTTTGTGAACAATTTAGAAGTGTTTTGAAGGCCCTAGGCCATATCATCTAGGAGCTATTGATCTTGAAAGCATTTGCCAGCTGTATGTTTTTCTCAATAATCCGCAGAAATACCCCATTTATAATATTCGTGTAAAATCGCACGAGGTCATGACGCGCGAAACATAGGCTCTGCGTCTTGCGCCCGTGGTTTGTGAACGATTTAGAAGTGTTTTGAAGGCCCTAGGCCCTATCATCTAGGAGCTATTGATCTTGAAAGCATTTGCCAGCTGTACGTTTTTCTCAATAATCGGCAGAAATACCTCTTTGAATATATTTGTGTAAAATCGCACGAGGTCATGACCTGCGAAGCATAGGCTCTTCGTCTTGCGGCCGTGGTTTGTGAACATTTTAGAAGTGGTTTGAAGGCCCTAGGCCCTATCATCTAGGAGCTATTGATCTTGAAAGCATTTGCTAGCTGTATGGTTTTCTCAATAATCGGCAGAAATACCTCATTGAAAATATTCGTGTAAAATCGCACGAGGTCATAACGCGCGAAACATAGGCTCTGCGTCTTGCGCCCGTGGTTTGTGAACAATTTAGATGTGTTTTGAAGGCCCTAGGCCGTATCATCTAGGAGCTATTGAACTTGAAAGCATTTGGCAGCTGTATGTTTTTCTCAAAAATCAGCAGGAATACCTCATTGAAAATATTCGTGTAAAATCGCACGAGGTCATGACGCGCGAAGCATAGGCTTTGCGTCTTGCGCCCGTGGTTTGTGAACAATTTAGAAGTGTTTTGAAGGCCCTAGGCCGTATCATCTAGGAGCTATTGATCTTGAAAGCATTTGCCAGCTGTATGTTTTTCTCAATAATCAGCAGAAATACACCATTTATAATATTCGTGTAAAATCGCACGAGGTCATGAGGCGCGAAACATAGGATCTGTGTCTTGCGCCCGTGGTTTGTGAACGATTTAGAAGTGTTTTGAAGGCCCTAGGCCGTATCATCTAGGAGCTATTGAACTTGACAGCATTTGGCAGCTGTACGTTTTTCTCAATAATCGGCAGAAATACCTCATTGAAAATATTAGTGTAATATCGCACAAGGTCATGACGCGCGAAGCATAGGCTCTTCCTCTTGCGGCCGTGGTTTGTGAACATTTTAGAAGTGGTTTGAAGGCCCTAGGCCCTATCATCTAGGAGCTATTGATCTTGAAAGCATTTGCCAGCTGTATGATTTTCTCAATAATCGGCAGTAATACCTCATTGATAATATTCGTGTAAAATCGCACGAGGTCATGACGCGCGAAACATAGGCTCTGCGTCTTGCGCCCGTGGTTTGGGAACATTTTAGAAGTGGTTTGAGGGCCCTAGGCCGTATCATCTAGGAGCTATTGATCTTGAAAGCATTTGCCAGCTGTATGTTTTTCTCAATTATCGGCAGAAATACCTCATTGATAATATTCGTGTAAAATCGCACAAGGTCATGACGCGCGAACCATTGGCTCTGCATCTTGTGCCCGTGGTATGTGAACAATTTAGAAGTGATTTGAAGGCCCTAGGTCCTATCATCGAGGAGCTATTGATCTTGAAAGCATTTGCCAGCTGTATGTTTTTCTCAATAATCGGCAGAAATACCTCATTGAAAATATTCGTGTAAAATCGCACGAGGTCATGACGCGCGAAACATTGGCTCTGCGTCTTGTGCCCGTGGTTTGTAAACAATTTAGAAGTGATTTGAAGGCCCTAGGCCCTATCATCTAGGAGCTATTGATCTTGAAAGCATTTGCCAGCTGTATGTTTTTCTGAATAATCGGCAGAAATACCTCATTGAAAATATTCGTGTAAAATCGCACGAGATCATGACGCGCGAAACATAGGCTCTGCGTCTTGCGCCCGTGGTTTGTGAACGATTTAGAAGTGTTTTGAAGGCCCTAGGCTGTATCATCTAGGAGCTATTGAACTTGAAAGCATTTGGCAGCTGTACGTTTTTCTCAATAATCGGCAGGAATACCTCATTGAAAATATTCCTGTAAAATCGCACGAGGTCATGACGCGCGAAGCATAGGCTCTTACTCTTGCGGCCGTGGTTTGTGAACATTTTAGAAGTGGTTTGAATGCCCTAGGCCCTATCATCTAGGAGCTATTGTTCTTGATAGCATTTGCCAGCTGTACGTTTTTCTCAATAATCGGCAGAAATACCTCTTTGAAAATATTCGTGTAAAATCGCACGAGGTCATGACGCGTGAATCATAGGCTCCTCGTCTTGCGGCCCTGGTTTATGAACATTTTAGAAGTGGTTTGAAGGCCCTAGGCCGTATCATCTAGGAGCTATTGATCTTGAAAGCATTTGCCAGCTGTATGTTTTTCTCAATAATCGGCAGAAATACCTCATTGAAAATATTCGTGTAAAATCGCACGAGGTCATGACGCGCGAAACATAGGCTCTGCGTCTTGCGCCCGTGGTTTGTGAACGATTTAGAAGTGTTTTGAAGGCCCTAGGCCGTATCATCTAGGACCTATTGATCTTGAAAGCATTTGGCAGCTGTACGTTTTTCTCAATAATCGGCAGAAATACCTCATTGAAAATATTCGTGTAAAATCGCACGAGGTCATGAAGCGCGACTCATTGGCTCTGCGTCTTGTGCCCGTGGTTTGAGAACAATTTAGAAGGGATTTGAAGGCCCTAGGCCCTATCATCTAGGAGCTATTGATCTTGAAAGCATTTGCCAGCTGTATGTTTTTCTCAATAATCGGCAGAAATACCTCATTGAAAATATTCGTGTAAAATCGCACGAGGTCATGACGCGCGAAACATAGGCTCTGCGTCTTGCGCCCGTGGTTTGTGAACGATTTAGAAGTGTTTTGAAGGCCCTAGGCCGTATCATCTAGGAGCTATTGAACTTGAATGCATTTGGCAGCTGTACGTTTTTCTCAATAATCGGCAGAAATACCTCATTGATTATATTCGTGTAAAATCGCACGAGGTCATGACGCGCGAAGCATAGGCTCTTCGTCTTGCGGCCGTGGTTTATGAACATTTTAGAAGTGGTTTGAAGGCCCTAGGCCCTATCATCTAGGAGCTATTGATCTTGAAAGCATTTGGCAGCTGTATGTTTTTCTCAATAATCGGCAGAATTACCTCATTGAAAATATTTGTGTAAAATCGCACGAGGTCATGACGCGCGAAACATAGGCTCTGCGTCTTGCGCCCGTGGTTTGTGAACGATTTAGAAGTGGTTTGAAGCCCCTAGGCCGTATCATCTAGGAGCTATTGAACTTGAAAGCATTTGGCAGCTGTACGTTTTTCTCAATAATCGGCAGAAATACCTCATTGAAAATATTCGTGTAAAATCGCACGAGGTCATGACGCGCGAAACATAGGCTCTGCGTCTTGCGCCCGTGGTTTGTGAACAATTTAGAAGTGATTTGAAGGCCCTAGGCCCTATCATCTTGGAGCTATTGATCTTGAAAGCATTTGCTAGCTGTATGATTTTCTCAATAATCGGCAGTAATACCTCATTGATAATATTCGTGTAAAATCGCACGAGGTCATGACGCGCGAAACATAGGCTCTGCGTCTTGCGCCCGTGGTTTGGGAACAATTTAGAAGTGTTTTGAAGGCCCTAGGCCGTATCATCTAGGAGCTATTGAACTTGAAAGCATTTGGCAGCTGTACGTTTTTCTCAATAATCAGCAGAAATACCTCATTGAAAATATTCGTGTAAAATCGCACGAGGTCATGACGCGCGAAGCATAGGCTCTGCGTCTTGCGCCCGTGGTTTGTGAACAATTTAGAAGTGTTTTGAAGGCCCTAGGCCGTATCATCTAGGAGCTATTGATCTTGAAAGCATATGCCAGATGTATGTTTTTCTCAATAATCGGCAGAAATACCCCATTTATAATATTCGTGTAAAATCGCACGAGGTCATGAGGCGCGAAACATAGGATCTGCGTCTTGCGCCCGTGGTTTGTGAACGATTTAGAAGTGTTTTGAAGGCCCTAGGCCGTATCATCTAGGAGCTATTGAACTTGACAGCATTTGGCAGCTGTACGTTTTTCTCAATAATCGGCAGAAATACCTCATTGAAAATATTCGTGTAAAATCGCACGAGGTCATGACGCGCGAAGCATAGGCTCATCCTCTTGCGGCCGTGGTTTGTGAACATTTTAGAAGTGGTTTGAAGGCCCTAGGCCCTATCATCTAGGAGCTATTGTTCTTGATAGCATTTGCCAGCTGTACGTTTTTCTCAATAATCGGCAGAAATACCTCTTTGAAAATATTCGTGTAAAATCGCACGAGGTCATGACGCGTGAATCATAGGCTCCTCGTCTTGCGGCCCTGATTTATGAACATTTTAGAAGTGGTTTGAAGGCCCTAGGCCGTATCATCTAGGAGCTATTGATCTTGAAAGCATTTGCCAGCTGTATGTTTTTCTCAATAATCGGCAGAAATACCTCATTGAAAATATTCGTGTAAAATCGCACGAGGTCATGACGCGTGAAACATAGGCTCTGCGTCTTGCGCCCGTGGTTTGTGAACGATTCAGAAGTGATTTGAAGGCCCTACGCCCTATCATCTAGGAGCTATTGATCTTGAAAGCATTTGCCAGCTGTATGTTTTTCTCAAAAATCCACGTATATACCTCATTGAAAATATTCGTGTAAAATCGCACGAGGTCATGACGCGCGAAACATAGGATCTGCGTCTTGCGCCCGTGGTTTGTGAACGATTTAGAAGTGTTTTGAAGGCCCTATGCCGTATCATCTAGGACCTATTGATCTTGAAAGCATTTGGCAGCTGTACGTTTTTCTCAATAATCGGCAGAAATACCTCATTGAAAATATTCGTGTAAAATAGCACGAGGTCATGACGCGCGACTCATTGGCTCTGCGTCTTGTGCCCGTGGTTTGAGAACAATTTAGAAGGGATTTGAAGGCCCTAGGCCCTATCATCTAGGAGCTATTGATCTTGAAAGCATTTGCCAGCTGTATGTTTTTCTCAATAATCGGCAGAAATACCTCATTGAAAATATTCGTGTAAAATCGCACGAGGTCATGACGCGCGAAACATAGGCTCTGCGTCTTGCGCCCGTGGTTTGTGAACGATTTAGAAGTGTTTTAAAGGCCCTAGGCCGTATCATCTAGGAGCTATTGAACTTGACAGCATTTGGCAGCTGTACGTTTTTCTCAATAATCGGCAGAAATACCTCATTGAAAATATTCGTGTAAAATCGCACGAGGTCATGACGCGCGAAGCATAGGCTCTTCCTCTTGCGGCCGTGGTTTGTGAACATTTTAGAAGTGGTTTGAAGGCCCTTGGCCCTATCATCTAGGAGCTATTGATCTTGAAAGCATTTGCCAGCTGTACGTTTTTTCAATAATCAGCAGAAATACCTCATTGATAATATTCGTGTAAAATCGCACGAGGTCATGACGCGCGAAGCATAGGCTCTTCGTCTTGCGGCCGTGGTTTGTGAACATTTTAGAAGTGGTTTGAGGGCCCTAGGCCGTATCATCTAGGAGCTATTGATCTTGAAAGCATTTGCCAGCTGTATGTTTTTCTCAATTATCGGCAGAAATACCTCATTGATAATATTCGTGTAAAATCGCACAAGGTCATGACGCGCGAACCATTGGCTCTGCATCTTGTGCCCGTGGTATGTGAACAATTTAGAAGTGATCTGAAGGCCCTAGGTCCTATCATCGAGGAGCTATTGATCTTGAAAGCATTTGCCAGCTGTATGTTTTTCTCAATAATCGGCAGAAATACCTCATTGAAAATATTCGTGTAAAATCGCACGAGGTCATGACGCGCGAAACATTGGCTCTGCGTCTTGTGCCCGTGGTTTGTAAACAATTTAGAAGTGATTTGAAGGCCCTAGGCCCTATCATCTAGGAGCTATTGATCTTGAAAGCATTTGCCAGCTGTATGTTTTTCTGAATAATCGGCAGAAATACCTCATTGAAAATATTCGTGTAAAATCGCACGAGATCATGACGCGCGAAACATAGGCTCTGCGTCTTGCGCCCGTGGTTTGTGAACGATTTAGAAGTGTTTTGAAGGCCCTAGGCTGTATCATCTAGGAGCTATTGAACTTGAAAGCATTTGGCAGCTGTACGTTTTTCTCAATAATCGGCAGGAATACCTCATTGAAAATATTCCTGTAAAATCGCACGAGGTCATGACGCGCGAAGCATAGGCTCTTACTCTTGCGGCCGTGGTTTGTGAACATTTTAGAAGTGGTTTGAATGCCCTAGGCCCTATCATCTAGGAGCTATTGTTCTTGATAGCATTTGCCAGCTGTACGTTTTTCTCAATAATCGGCAGAAATACCTCTTTGAAAATATTCGTGTAAAATCGCACGAGGTCATGACGCGTGAATCATAGGCTCCTCGTCTTGCGGCCCTGGTTTATGAACATTTTAGAAGTGGTTTGAAGGCCCTAGGCCGTATCATCTAGGAGCTATTGATCTTGAAAGCATTTGCCAGCTGTATGTTTTTCTCAATAATCGGCAGAAATACCTCATTGAAAATATTCGTGTAAAATCGCACGAGGTCATGACGCGCGAAACATAGGCTCTGCGTCTTGCGCCCGTGGTTTGTGAACGATTTAGAAGTGTTTTGAAGGCCCTAGGCCGTATCATCTAGGACCTATTGATCTTGAAAGCATTTGGCAGCTGTACGTTTTTCTCAATAATCGGCAGAAATACCTCATTGAAAATATTCGTGTAAAATCGCACGAGGTCATGAAGCGCGACTCATTGGCTCTGCGTCTTGTGCCCGTGGTTTGAGAACAATTTAGAAGGGATTTGAAGGCCCTAGGCCCTATCATCTAGGAGCTATTGATCTTGAAAGCATTTGCCAGCTGTATGTTTTTCTGAATAATCGGCAGAAATACCTCATTGAAAATATTCGTGTAAAATCGCACGAGGTCATGACGCGCGAAACATAGGCTCTGCGTCTTGCGCCCGTGGTTTGTGAACGATTTAGAAGTGTTTTGAAGGCCCTAGGCCGTATCATCTAGGAGCTATTGAACTTGACAGCATTTGGCAGCTGTACGTTTTTCTCAATAATCGGCAGAAATACCTCATTGAAAATATTCGTGTAAAATCGCACGAGGTCATGACGCGCGAAACATAGGCTCTGCGTTTTGCGCCCGTGGTTTGTGAACGATTTAGAAGTGTTTTGAAGGCCCTAGGCTGTATCATCTAGGAGCTATTGAACTTGAATGCATTTGGCAGCTGTACGTTTTTCTCAATAATCGGCAGAAATACCTCATTGATTATATTCGTGTAAAATCGCACGAGGTCATGACGCGCGAAGCATAGGCTCTTCGTCTTGCGGCCGTGGTTTGTGAACATTTTAGAAGTGGTTTGAGGGCCCTAGGCCGTATCATCTAGGAGCTATTGATCTTGAAAGCATTTGCCAGCTGTATGTTTTTCTCAATTATCGGCAGAAATACCTCATTGATAATATTCGTGTAAAATCGCACAAGGTCATGACGCGCGAACCATTGGCTCTGCATCTTGTGCCCGTGGTATGTGAACAATTTAGAAGTGATTTGAAGGCCCTAGGTCCTATCATCGAGGAGCTATTGATCTTGAAAGCATTTGCCAGCTGTATGTTTTTCTCAATAATCGGCAGAAATACCTCATTGAAAATATTCGTGTAAAATCGCACGAGGTCATGACGCGCGAAACATTGGCTCTGCGTCTTGTGCCCGTGGTTTGTAAACAATTTAGAAGTGATTTGAAGGCCCTAGGCCCTATCATCTAGGAGCTATTGATCTTGAAAGCATTTGCCAGCTGTATGTTTTTCTGAATAATCGGCAGAAATACCTCATTGAAAATATTCGTGTAAAATCGCACGAGATCATGACGCGCGAAACATAGGCTCTGCGTCTTGCGCCCGTGGTTTGTGAACGATTTAGAAGTGTTTTGAAGGCCCTAGGCTGTATCATCTAGGAGCTATTGAACTTGAAAGCATTTGGCAGCTGTACGTTTTTCTCAATAATCGGCAGGAATACCTCATTGAAAATATTCCTGTAAAATCGCACGAGGTCATGACGCGCGAAGCATAGGCTCTTACTCTTGCGGCCGTGGTTTGTGAACATTTTAGAAGTGGTTTGAATGCCCTAGGCCCTATCATCTAGGAGCTATTGTTCTTGATAGCATTTGCCAGCTGTACGTTTTTCTCAATAATCGGCAGAAATACCTCTTTGAAAATATTCGTGTAAAATCGCACGAGGTCATGACGCGTGAATCATAGGCTCCTCGTCTTGCGGCCCTGGTTTATGAACATTTTAGAAGTGGTTTGAAGGCCCTAGGCCGTATCATCTAGGAGCTATTGATCTTGAAAGCATTTGCCAGCTGTATGTTTTTCTCAATAATCGGCAGAAATACCTCATTGAAAATATTCGTGTAAAATCGCACGAGGTCATGACGCGCGAAACATAGGCTCTGCGTCTTGCGCCCGTGGTTTGTGAACGATTTAGAAGTGTTTTGAAGGCCCTAGGCCGTATCATCTAGGACCTATTGATCTTGAAAGCATTTGGCAGCTGTACGTTTTTCTCAATAATCGGCAGAAATACCTCATTGAAAATATTCGTGTAAAATCGCACGAGGTCATGAAGCGCGACTCATTGGCTCTGCGTCTTGTGCCCGTGGTTTGAGAACAATTTAGAAGGGATTTGAAGGCCCTAGGCCCTATCATCTAGGAGCTATTGATCTTGAAAGCATTTGCCAGCTGTATGTTTTTCTCAATAATCGGCAGAAATACCTCATTGAAAATATTCGTGTAAAATCGCACGAGGTCATGACGCGCGAAACATAGGCTCTGCGTCTTGCGCCCGTGGTTTGTGAACGATTTAGAAGTGTTTTGAAGGCCCTAGGCCGTATCATCTAGGAGCTATTGAACTTGACAGCATTTGGCAGCTGTACGTTTTTCTCAATAATCGGCAGAAATACCTCATTGAAAATATTCGTGTAAAATCGCACGAGGTCATGACGCGCGAAACATAGGCTCTGCGTTTTGCGCCCGTGGTTTGTGAACGATTTAGAAGTGTTTTGAAGGCCCTAGGCTGTATCATCTAGGAGCTATTGAACTTGAATGCATTTGGCAGCTGTACGTTTTTCTCAATAATCGGCAGAAATACCTCATTGATTATATTCGTGTAAAATCGCACGAGGTCATGATGCGCGAAGCATAGGCTCTTCGTCTTGCGGCCGTGGTTTATGAACATTTTAGAAGTGGTTTGAAGGCCCTAGGCCCTATCATCTAGGATCTATTGATCTTGAAAGCATTTGGCAGCTGTATGTTTTTCTCAATAATCGGCAGAATTGCCTCATTGAAAATATTTGTGTAAAATCGCACGAGGTCATGACGCGCGAAACATAGGCTCTGCGTCTTGCGCCCGTGGTTTGTGAACAATTTAGAAGTGATTTGAAGGCCCTAGGCCCTATCATCTTGGAGCTATTGATCTTGAAAGCATTTGCTAGCTGTATGGTTTTCTCAATAATCGGCAGTAATACCTCATTGAAAATATTCGTGTAAAATCGCACAAGGTCATGACGCGCGAAACATAGGCTCTGCGTCTTGCGCCCGTGGTTTGTGAACAATTTAGAAGTGTTTTGAAGGCCCTAGGCCGTATCATCTAGGAGCTATTGAACTTGAAAGCATTTGGCAGCTGTACGTTTTTCTCAATAATCAGCAGAAATACCTCATTGAAAATATTCGTGTAAAATCGCACGAGGTCATGACGCGCGAAGTATAGGCTCTGCGTCTTGCGCCCGTGGTTTGTGAACAATTTAGAAGTGTTTTGAAGGCCCTAGGCCGTATCATCTAGGAGCTATTGATCTTGAAAGCATATGCCAGATGTATGTTTTTCTCAATAATCGGCAGAAATACCCCATTTATAATATTCGTGCAAAATCGCACGAGGTCATGAGGCGCGAAACATAGGATCTGCGTCTTGCGCCCCTGGTTTGTGAACGATTTAGAAGTGTTTTGAAGGCCCTAGGCCGTATCATCTAGGAGCTATTGAACTTGACAGCATTTGGCAGCTGTACGTTTTTCTCAATAATCGGCAGAAATACCTCATTGAAAATATTCGTGTAAAATCGCACGAGGTCATGATGCGTGATTCATAGGCTCTTCGTCTTGCGGCCGTGGTTTATGAACATTTTAGAAGTGGTTTGAAGGCCCTAGGCCCTATCATCTAGGAGCTATTGATCTTGAAAGCATTTGCCAGCTGTATGTTTTTCTCAATAATCGGCAGAATTACCTCATTGAAAATATTAGTGTAAAATCGCACGAGGTCATGACGCGCGAAACATAGGCTCTGCGTCTTGCGCCCGTGGTTTGTGAACAATTTAGATGTGTTTTGAAGGCCCTAGGCTGTATCATCTAGGAGCTATTGATCTTGAAAGCATTTGCCAGCTGTATGTTTTTCTCAATAATCAGCAGAAATACCTCATTGAAAATATTTGTGTAAAATCGCACGAGGTCATGACGCGCGAACCATTGGCTCTACGTCTTGTGCCCGTGGTTTGTGAACAATTTAGAAGTGATTTGAAGGCCCTAGGCCCTATCATCTAGGAGCTATTGATCTTGAAAGCATTTGCCAGCTGTATGTTTTTCTCAATAATCGGCAGAAATACCTCATTGAAAATATTCGTGTAAAATCGCACAAGGTCATGACGTGCGAAACATTGGCTCTGCCTCTTGTGCCCGTGGTTTGTGAACAATTCAGAAGTGATTTGAAGGCCCTACGCCCTATCATCTAGGAGCTATTGATCTTGAAAGCATTTGCCAGCTGTATGTTTTTCTCAAAAATCCACGTATATACCTCATTGAAAATATTCGTGTAAAATCGCACGAGGTCATGACGCGCTAAACATAGGCTCTGCGTCTTGCGCCCCTGGTTTGTGAACAATTTAGAAGTGTTTTGAAGGCCCTAGGCCGTATCATCTAGGAGCTATTGAACTTGAAAGCATTTGGCAGCTGTACGTTTTTCTCAATAATCGGCAGAAATACCTCATTGAAAATATTTGTGTAAAATCGCACGAGGTCATGACGCGCGAAGCATAGGCTCTGCGTCTTGCGCCGGTGGTTTGTGAACAATTTAGAAGTGTTTTGAAGGCCCTAGGCCGTATCATCTAGGAGCTATTGAACTTGAAAGCATTTGTCAGCTGTACATTTTTTTCAATAATCGGCAGAAATACCTCATTGAATATATTCGTGTAAAATCGCACGAGGTCATGACCTGCGACGCATAGGCTCTTCGTCTTGCCTCCGTGGTTTGTGAACATTTTAGAAGTGGTTTGAAGGCCCTAGGCCCTATCATCTAGGAGCAATTGATCTTGAAAGCATTTGCCAGCTGTATGTTTTTCTCAAAAATCTGCGGACATACCTCATTGAATATTTTCGTGTAAAATCGCACGAGGTCATGACGCGCGAAGCATTGGCTCTGCGTCTTGTGCCCGTGGTTTGAGAACAATTTAGAAGAGATTTGAAGGCCCTAGGCCCTATCATCTAGGAGCTATTGATCTTGAATGCATTTGCCAGCTGTATGTTTTTCTCAATAATCGGCAGAATTACCTCATTGAATATATTCGTGTAAAATCGCACGAGGTCATGACGCGCGAAACATAGGCTCTGCGTTTTGCGCCCGTTGTTTGTGAACGATTTAGAAGTGTTTTGAAGGCCCTAGGCTGTATCATCTAGGAGCTATTGAACTTGAAAGCATTTGGCAGCTGTACGTTTTTCTCAATAATCGGCAGAAATACCTCATTGATTATATTCGTGTAAAATCGCACGAGGTCATGACGCGCGAAGCATAGGCTCTTCGTCTTGCCGCCGTGGTTTGTGAACATTTTAGAAGTGGTTTGAAGGCCCTAGGTCCTATCATCTAGGAGCTATTGATCTTGAAAGCATTTGCCAGCTGTACGTTTTTCTCAATAATCGGCAGAAATACCTCTTTGAAAATATTCGTGTAAAATCGCACAAGGTCATGACGCGTGAATCATAGGCTCTTCGTCTTGCGGCCGTGGTTTATGAACATTTTAGAAGTGGTTTGAAGGCCCTAGGCCCTATCATCTAGGAGCTATTGATCTTGAAAGCATTTGCCAGCTGTATGTTTTTCTCAATAATCGGCAGAATTACCTCATTGAAAATATTTGTGTAAAATCGCACGAGGTCATGACGCGCGAAACATAGGCTCTGCGTCTTGCTCCCGTGGTTTGTGAACAATTTAGAAGTGATTTGAAGGCCCTAGGCCGTATCATCTAGGAGCTATTGATCTTGAAAGCATTTGCCAGCTGTATGTTTTTCTCAAATATCTGCGGACATACCTCATTGAAAATATTCGTGTAAAATCGCACGAGGTCATGACGCGCGAAACATAGGCTCTGCGTCTTGCGCCCGTGGTTTGTGAACGATTTAGAAGTGTTTTGAAGGCCCTAGGCCCTATCATCTAGGAGCTATTGATCTTGAAAGCATTTGCCAGCTGTACGTTTTTCTCAATAATCGGCAGAAATACCTCTTTGAATATATTCGTGTAAAATCGCACGAGGTCATGACCCGCGAAGCATAGGCTCTTCGTCTTGCGGCCGTGGTTTGTGAACATTTTAGAAGTGGTTTGAAGGCCCTAGGCCCTATCATCTAGGAGCTATTGATCTTGAATGCATTTGCCAGCTGTATGTTTTTCTCAATAATCCGCAGATATACCTCATTGAAAATATTTGTGTAAAATCGCACGAGGTCATGACGCGCGAAACATTTGCTCTGCGTCTTGCGCCCGTGGTTTGTGAACAATTTAGAAGTGATTTGAAGGCCCTAGGCCCTATCATCTTGGAGCTATTGATCTTGAAAGCATTTGCTAGCTGTATGGTTTTCTCAATAATCGGCAGAAATACCTCATTGAAAATATTCGTGTAAAATCGCACGAGGTCATGACACGCGAAACATAGGCTCTGCGTCTTGCGCCCGTGGTTTGTGAACAATTTAGAAGTGTTTTGAAGGCCCTAGGCCGTATCATCTAGGAGCTATTGAACTTGAAAGCATTTGGCAGCTGTACGTTTTTCTCAATAATCAGCAGAAATACCTCATTGAAAATATTCGTGTAAAATCGCACGAGGTCATGACGCGCAAAGCATAGGCTCTGCGTCTTGCGCCCGTGGTTTGTGAACAATTTAGAAGTGTTTTGAAGGCCCTAGGCCGTATCATCTAGGAGCTATTGATCTTGAAAGCATTTGCCAGCTGTGTTTTTCTCAATAATCGGCAGAAATACCCCATTTTTAATATTCGTGTAAAATCGCACGAGGTCATGAGGCGCGAAACATAGGATCTGCGTCTTGCGCCCGTGGTTTGTGAACGATTTAGAAGTGTTTTGAAGGCCCTAGGCCGTATCATCTAGGAGCTATTGAACTTGACAGCATTTGTCAGCTGTACGTTTTTCTCAATAATCGGCAGAAATACCTCATTGAAAATATTCGTGTAAAATCGCACGAGGTCATGACGCGCGAAACATAGGCTCTGCGTCTTGCGCCCATGGTTTGTGAACGATTTAGAAGTGTTTTGAAGGCCCTAGGCCGTATCATCTAGGAGCTATTGATCTTGAAAGCATTTGCCAGCTGTATGTTTTTCTCAATAATCAGCAGAAATACCTCATTGAAAATATACGTGTAAAATCGCACGAGGTCATGACGCGCGAAGCATAGGCTCTTCGTCTTGCGGCCGTGGTTTGTGAACATTTTAGAAGTGGTTTGAAGGCCCTAGGCCCTTACATCTAGAAGCAATTGAACTTGAAAGCATTTGCCAGCTGTACGTTTTTCTCAATAATCGGCAGAAATACCTCATTGATAATATTCGTGTAAAATCGCACATGGTCATGACGCGCGAACCATTGGCTCTGCATCTTGTGCCCGTGGTTTGTGAACAATTTAGAAGTGATTTGAAGGCCCTAGGCCCTATCATCGAGGAGCTATTGATCTTGAAAGCATTTGCCAGCTGTATGTTTTTCTCAATAATCGGCAGAAATACCTCATTGAAAATATTCGTGTAAAATCGCACAAGGTCATGACGCGCGAAACATTGGCTCTGCGTCTTGTGCCCGTGGTTTGTGAACAATTTAGAAGTGATTTGAAGGGCCTAGGCCCTATCATCTAGGAGCTATTGATCTTGAAAGCATTTGCCTGCTGTATGTTTTTCTCAAAAATCCACGTATATACCTCATTGATAATATTTGTGTAAAATCGCACGAGGTCATGACGCGCGAAACATAAGCTCTGCGTCTTGCGCCCCTGGTTTGTGAACAATTTAGAAGTGTTTTGAAGGCCCTAGGCCGTATCATCTAGGAGCTATTGATCTTGAAAGCATTTGCCAGCTGTACGTTTTTCTCAATATTTGGCAGAAATACCTCATTGAAAATATTCGTGTAAAATCGCACGAGGTCATGACGCGCGAAGCATAGGCTCTTCGTATTGCGGCCGTGGTTTGTAAACATTTTAGAAGTGGTTTGAAGGCCCTAGGCCCTATCATCTAGGAGCAATTGATCTTGAAAGCATTTGCCAGCTGTATGTTTTTCTCAAAAATCTGCGGACATACCTCATTGAAAATTTTCGTGTAAAATCGCACGAGGTCATGACGCGCGAAACATTGGCTCTGCGTCTTGTGCCCGTGGTTTGAGAACAATTTAGAAGAGATTTGAAGGCCCTAGGCCCTATCATCTAGGAGCTATTGATCTTGAATGCATTTGCCAGCTGTATGTTTTTCTCAATAATCGGCAGAATTACCTCATTGAATATATTCGTGTAAAATCGCACGAGGTCATGACGCGCGAAACATAGGCTCTGCGTTTTGCGCCCGTTGTTTGTGAACGATTTAGAAGTGTTTTGAAGGCCCTAGGCTGTATCATCTAGGAGCTATTGAACTTGAAAGCATTTGGCAGCTGTACGTTTTTCTCAATAATCGGCAGAAATACCTCATTGAAAATATACGTGTAAAATCGCACGAGGTCATGACGCGCGAAACATTGGCTCTGCCTCTTGTGCCCGTGGTTTGTGAACAATTTAGAAGTGATTTGAAGGCCCTACGCCCTATCATCTAGGAGCTATTGATCTTGAAAGCATTTGCCAGCTGTATGTTTTTCTCAAAAATCCACGTATATACCTCACTGAAAATATTCGTGTAAAATCGCACGAGGTCATGACGCGCGAAACATAGGCTCTGCGTCTTGCGCCCGTGGTTTGTGAATTATTTAGAAGTGGTTTGAAGGCCCTAGGCCCTAACATCTAGGAGCTATTGATCTTGGAAGCATTTGCCAGCTGTACGTTTTTCTCAATAATCGGCAGAAATACCTCATTGATAATATTCGTGTAAAATCGCACGAGGTCATGACGCGCGAACCATTGGCTCTGCGTCTTGTTCCCGTGGTTTGTGAACAATTTAGAAGTGATTTGAAGGCCCTACGCCCTATCATCTAGGAGCTATTGATCTTGAAAGCATTTGCCAGCTGTATGTTTTTCTCAAAAATCCACGTATATACCTCATTGAAAATATTTGTGTAAAATCGCACAAGGTCATGACGCGCGAAACATAGGCTCTTCGTCTTGCGGCCGTGGTTTGTGAACATTTTAGAAGTGGTTTGAAGGCCCTAGGCCCTAACATCTAGGAGCTATTGATCTTGGAAGCATTTGCCAGCTGTATGTTTTTCTCAATAATCGGCAGAAATACCTCATTGATAATATTCGTGTAAAATCGCACGAGGTCATGACGCGCGAACCATTGGCTCTGCGTCTTGTGCCCGTGGTTTGTGAACAATTTAGAAGTGATTTGAAGGCCCTAGGCCCTATCATCTAGGAGCTATTGATCTTGAAAGCATTTGCCAGCTGTATGTTTTTCTCAATAATCGGCAGAAATACCTCATTGAAAATATTCGTGTAAAATCGCACGAGGTCATGACGCGCGAAACTTTGGCTCTGCCTCTTGTGCCCGTGGTTTGTGAACAATTTAGAAGTGATTTGAAGGCCCTACGCCCTATCATCTAGGAGCTATTGATCTTGAAAGCATTTGCCAGCTGTATGTTTTTCTCAATAATCGGCAGAAATACCTCATTGAAAATATTCGTGTAAAATCGCACGAGGTCATGACGCGCGAAACATTGGCTCTGCCTCTTGTGCCCGTGGTTTGAGAACAATTTAGAAGTGATTTGAAGGCCCTAGGCCCTATCATCTAGGAGCTATTGATCTTGAAAACATTTGCCAGCTGTATGTTTTTCTCAATAATCGGCAGAAATACCTCATTGAAAATATTCGTGTAAAATCGCACGAGGTCATGACGCGCGAAACATTGGCTCTGCCTCTTGTGCCCGTGGTTTGTGAACAATTTAGAAGTGATTTGAAGGCCCTAGGCCCTATCATCTAGGAGCTATTGATCTTGAAAGCATTTGCCAGCTGTATGTTTTTCTTAATAATCGGCAGAAATACCTCATTGAAAATATTCGTGTAAAATCGCACGAGGTCATGACGCGCGAAACATTGGCTCTGCGTCTTGTGCCCGTGGTTTGAGAACAATTTAGAAGTGATTTGAAGGCCCTACGCCCTATCATCTAGGAGCTATTGATCTTGAAAGCATTTGCCAGCTGTATGTTTTTCTCAAAAATCCACGTATATACCTCATTGAAAATATTCGTGTAAAATCGCACGAGGTCATGACGCGCGAAACATAGGCTCTGCGTCTTGCGCCCCTGGTTTGTGAACAATTTAGAAGTGTTTTGAAGGCCCTAGGCCGTATCATCTAGGAGCTATTGAACTTGAAAGCATTTGGCAGCTGTACGTTTTTCTCAATAATCGGCAGAAATACCTCATTGAAAATATTTGTGTAAAATCGCACGAGGTCATGACGCGCGAAGCATAGGCTCTGCGTCTTGCACCGGTGGTTTGTGAACAATTTAGAAGTGTTTTGAAGGCCCTAGGCCGTATCATCTAGGAGCTATTGAACTTGAAAGCATTTGTCAGCTGTACGTTTTTTTCAATAATCGGCAGAAATACCTCATTGAATATATTCGTGTAAAATCGCACGAGGTCATGACCTGCGAAGCATAGGCTCTTCGTCTTGCCGCCGTGGTTTGTGAACATTTTAGAAGTGGTTTGAAGGCCCTAGGCCCTATCATCTAGGAGCTATTGATCTTGAAAGCATTTGCCAGCTGTATGTTTTTCTCAATAATCGGCAGAATTACCTCATTGAATATATTCGTGTAAAATCGCACGAGGTCATGACGCCCGAAACATAGGCTCTGCGTTTTGCGCCCGTGGTTTGTGAACGATTTAGAAGTGTTTTGAAGGCCCTAGGCTGTATCATCTAGGAGCTATTGAACTTGAAATCATTTGGCAGCTGTACGTTTTTCTCAATATTCGGCAGAAATACCTCATTGAAAATATTCGTGTAAAATCGCACGAGGTCATGACGCGCGAAGCATAGGCTCTTCGTATTGCGGCCGTGGTTTGTAAACATTTTAGAAGTGGTTTGAAGGCCCTAGGCCCTATCATCTAGGAGCAATTGATCTTGAAAGCATTTGCCAGCTGTATGTTTTTCTCAAAAATCTGCGGACATACCTCATTGAAAATTTTCGTGTAAAATCGCACGAGGTCATGACGCGCGAAACATTGGCTCTGCGTCTTGTGCCCGTGGTTTGAGAACAATTTAGAAGTGTTTTGAAGGCCCTAGGCCCTATCATCTAGGAGCTATTGATCTTGAAAGCATTTGGCAGCTGTACGTTTTTCTCAATAATCGGCAGAAATACCTCTTTGAATATATTCGTGTAAAATCGCACGAGGTCATGACCCGCGAAGCATAGGCTCTTCGTCTTGCGGCCGTGGTTTGTGAACATTTTAGAAGTGGTTTGAAGGCCCTAGGCCCTATCATCTAGGAGCTATTGATCTTGAAAGCATTTGCCAGCTGTATGTTTTTCTCAATAATCCGCAGATATACCCAATTGAAAATATTTGTGTAAAATCGCACGAGGTCATGACGCGCGAAACATTTGCTCTGCGTCTTGCGCCCGTGGTTAGTGAACAATTTAGAAGTGATTTGAAGGCCCTAGGCCCTATCATCTTGGAGCTATTGATCTTGAAAGCATTTGCCAGCTGTACGTTTTTCTCAATAATCGGCAGAAATACCTCTTTGAAAATATTCGTGGAAAATCGCACGAGGTCATGACGCGCGAAACATAGGCTCTGCGTCTTGCGCCCGTGGTTTGTGAACAATTTAGAAGTGTTTTGAAGGCCCTAGGCCGTATCATCTAGGAGCTATTGATCTTGAAAGCATTTGCCAGCTGTATGTTTTTCTCAAAAATCCACGTATATACCTCATTGAAAATATTCGTGTAAAATCGCACGAGGTCATGACGCGCGAAACATAGGCTCTGCGTCTTGCGCCCCTGGTTTGTGAACAATTTAGAAGTGTTTTGAAGGCCCTAGGCCGTATCATCTAGGAGCTATTGAACTTGAAAGCATTTGGCAGCTGTACATTTTTCTCAATAATCGCCAGAAATACCTCATTGAAAATATTCGTGTAAAATCGCACGAGGTCATGACGCGCGAAACATAGGCTCTGCGTCTTGCGCCCGTGGTTTGTGAACAATTTAGAAGTGTTTTTAAGGCCCTAGGCCGTATCATCTAGGAGCTATTGAACTTGAAAGCATTTGGCAGCTGTACGTTTTTCTCAATAATCAGCCGAAATACCTCATTGAAAACATTCGTGTAAAATCGCACGAGGTCATGACGCGCGAAGCATAGGCTCTTCGTTTTGCGGCCGTGGTTTGTGAACATTTTAGAAGTGGTTTGAAGGCCCTAGGCCCTAACATCTAGGAGCAATTGAACTTGAAAGCATTTGCCAGCTGTACGTTTTTCTCAATAATCGGCAGAAATACCTCATTGAAAATATTCGTGTAAAATCGCACTAGGTCATGACGCGCGAAACATTGGCTCTGCCTCTTGTGCCCGTGGTTTGAGAACAATTTAGAAGTGATTTGAAGGCCCTAGGCCCTATCATCTAGGAGCTATTGATCTTGAAAGCATTTGCCAGCTGTATGTTTTTCTCAATAATCGGCAGAAATACCTCATTGAAAATATTCGTGTAAAATCGCACGAGGTCATGACGCGCGAAACATTGGCTCTGCCTCTTGTGCCCGTGGTTTGAGAACAATTTAGAAGTGATTTGAAGGCCCTACGCCCTATCATCTAGGAGCTATTGATCTTGAAAGCATTTGCCAGCTGTATGTTTTTCTCAATAATCGGCAGAAATACCTCTTTGAAAATATTCGTGTAAAATCGCACGAGGTCATGACGCGCGAAACATTGGCTCTGCCTCTTGTGCCCGTGGTTTGAGAACAATTTAGAAGTGATTTGAAGGCCCTAGGCCCTATCATCTAGGAGCTATTGATCTTGAAAGCATTTGCCAGCTGTATGTTTTTCTCAATAATCGGCAGAAATACCTCTTTGAAAATATTCGTGTAAAATCGCACGAGGTCATGACGCGCGAAACATAGGCTCTGCGTCTTGCGCCCGTGGTTTGTGAACAATTTAGAAGTGTTTTGAAGGCCCTAGGCCGTATCATCTAGGAGCTATTGATCTTGAAAGCATTTGCCAGCTGTATGTTTTTCTCAATAATCGGCAGAAATACCTCATTGAAAATATTCGTGTAAAATCGCACGAGGTCATGACGCGCGAAACATTGGCTCTGCCTCTTGTGCCCGTGGTTTGAGAACAATTTAGAAGTGATTTGAAGGCCCTAGGCCCTATCATCTAGGAGCTATTGATCTTGAAAGCATTTGCCAGCTGTATGTTTTTCTCAATAATCGGCAGAAATTCCTCATTGAAAATATTCGTGTAAAATCGCACGAGGTCATGACGCGCGAAACATAGGCTCTGCCTCTTGTGCCCGTGGTTTGTGAACAATTTAGAAGTGATTTGAAGGCCCTAGGCCCTATCATCTAGGAGCTATTGAACTTGAAAGCATTTGGCAGCTGTACGTTTTTCTCAATAATCGGCAGAAATACCTCATTGAAAATATTTGTGTAAAATCGCACGAGGTCATGACGCGCGAAACATTGGCTCTGCCTCTTGTGCCCGTGGTTTGTGAACAATTTAGAAGTGATTTGAAGGCCCTACGCCCTATCATCTAGGAGCTATTGATCTTGAAAGCATTTGCCAGCTGTATGTTTTTCTCAATAATCGGCAGAAATACCTCATTGAAAATATTCGTGTAAAATCGCACGAGGTCATGACGCGCGAAACATTGGCTCTGCCTCTTGTGCCCGTGGTTTGAGAACAATTTAGAAGTGATTTGAAGGCCCTAGGCCCTATCATCTAGGAGCTATTGATCTTGAAAGCATTTGCCAGCTGTATGTTTTTCTCAATAATCCGCAGATATACCTCATTGAAAATATTTGTGTAAAATCGCACGAGGTCATGACGCGCGAAACATTTGCTCTGCGTCTTGCGCCCGTGGTTAGTGAACAATTTAGAAGTGATTTGAAGGCCCTAGGCCCTATCATCTTGGAGCTATTGATCTTGAAAGCATTTGCCAGCTGTACGTTTTTCTCAATAATCGGCAGAAATACCTCTTTGAAAATATTCGTGTAAAATCGCACGAGGTCATGACGCGCGAAACATAGGCTCTGCGTCTTGCGCCCGTGGTTTGTGAACAATTTAGAAGTGTTTTGAAGGCCCTAGGCCGTATCATCTAGGAGCTATTGATCTTGAAAGCATTTGCCAGCTGTATGTTTTTCTCAATAATCGGCAGAAATACCTCTTTGAAAATATTCGTGTAAAATCGCACGAGGTCATGACGCGCGAAACATAGGCTCTGCGTCTTGCGCCCGTGGTTTGTGAACAATTTAGAAGTGTTTTGAAGGCCCTAGGCCGTATCATCTAGGAGCTATTGATCTTGAAAGCATTTGCCAGCTGTATGTTTTTCTCAATAATCGGCAGAAATACCTCATTGAAAATATTCGTGTAAAATCGCACGAGGTCATGACGCGCGAAACATTGGCTCTGCCTCTTGTGCCCGTGGTTTGTGAACAATTTAGAAGTGTTTTTAAGGCCCTAGGCCGTATCATCTAGGAGCTATTGAACTTGAAAGCATTTGGCAGCTGTACGTTTTTCTCAATAATCAGCCGAAATACCTCATTGAAAACATTCGTGTAAAATCGCACGAGGTCATGACGCGCGAAGCATAGGCTCTTCGTTTTGCGGCCGTGGTTTGTGAACATTTTAGAAGTGGTTTGAAGGCCCTAGGCCCTAACATCTAGGAGCAATTGAACTTGAAAGCATTTGCCAGCTGTACGTTTTTCTCAATAATCGGCAGAAATACCTCATTGAAAATATTCGTGTAAAATCGCACTAGGTCATGACGCGCGAAACATTGGCTCTGCCTCTTGTGCCCGTGGTTTGAGAACAATTTAGAAGTGATTTGAAGGCCCTAGGCCCTATCATCTAGGAGCTATTGATCTTGAAAGCATTTGCCAGCTGTATGTTTTTCTCAATAATCGGCAGAAATACCTCATTGAAAATATTCGTGTAAAATCGCACGAGGTCATGACGCGCGAAACATTGGCTCTGCCTCTTGTGCCCGTGGTTTGAGAACAATTTAGAAGTGATTTGAAGGCCCTACGCCCTATCATCTAGGAGCTATTGATCTTGAAAGCATTTGCCAGCTGTATGTTTTTCTCAATAATCGGCAGAAATACCTCTTTGAAAATATTCGTGTAAAATCGCACGAGGTCATGACGCGCGAAACATTGGCTCTGCCTCTTGTGCCCGTGGTTTGAGAACAATTTAGAAGTGATTTGAAGGCCCTAGGCCCTATCATCTAGGAGCTATTGATCTTGAAAGCATTTGCCAGCTGTATGTTTTTCTCAATAATCGGCAGAAATACCTCTTTGAAAATATTCGTGTAAAATCGCACGAGGTCATGACGCGCGAAACATAGGCTCTGCGTCTTGCGCCCGTGGTTTGTGAACAATTTAGAAGTGTTTTGAAGGCCCTAGGCCGTATCATCTAGGAGCTATTGATCTTGAAAGCATTTGCCAGCTGTATGTTTTTCTCAATAATCGGCAGAAATACCTCATTGAAAATATTCGTGTAAAATCGCACGAGGTCATGACGCGCGAAACATTGGCTCTGCCTCTTGTGCCCGTGGTTTGAGAACAATTTAGAAGTGATTTGAAGGCCCTAGGCCCTATCATCTAGGAGCTATTGATCTTGAAAGCATTTGCCAGCTGTATGTTTTTCTCAATAATCGGCAGAAATTCCTCATTGAAAATATTCGTGTAAAATCGCACGAGGTCATGACGCGCGAAACATAGGCTCTGCCTCTTGTGCCCGTGGTTTGTGAACAATTTAGAAGTGATTTGAAGGCCCTAGGCCCTATCATCTAGGAGCTATTGAACTTGAAAGCATTTGGCAGCTGTACGTTTTTCTCAATAATCGGCAGAAATACCTCATTGAAAATATTTGTGTAAAATCGCACGAGGTCATGACGCGCGAAACATTGGCTCTGCCTCTTGTGCCCGTGGTTTGTGAACAATTTAGAAGTGATTTGAAGGCCCTACGCCCTATCATCTAGGAGCTATTGATCTTGAAAGCATTTGCCAGCTGTATGTTTTTCTCAATAATCGGCAGAAATACCTCATTGAAAATATTCGTGTAAAATCGCACGAGGTCATGACGCGCGAAACATTGGCTCTGCCTCTTGTGCCCGTGGTTTGAGAACAATTTAGAAGTGATTTGAAGGCCCTAGGCCCTATCATCTAGGAGCTATTGATCTTGAAAGCATTTGCCAGCTGTATGTTTTTCTCAATAATCCGCAGATATACCTCATTGAAAATATTTGTGTAAAATCGCACGAGGTCATGACGCGCGAAACATTTGCTCTGCGTCTTGCGCCCGTGGTTAGTGAACAATTTAGAAGTGATTTGAAGGCCCTAGGCCCTATCATCTTGGAGCTATTGATCTTGAAAGCATTTGCCAGCTGTACGTTTTTCTCAATAATCGGCAGAAATACCTCTTTGAAAATATTCGTGTAAAATCGCACGAGGTCATGACGCGCGAAACATAGGCTCTGCGTCTTGCGCCCGTGGTTTGTGAACAATTTAGAAGTGTTTTGAAGGCCCTAGGCCGTATCATCTAGGAGCTATTGATCTTGAAAGCATTTGCCAGCTGTATGTTTTTCTCAATAATCGGCAGAAATACCTCTTTGAAAATATTCGTGTAAAATCGCACGAGGTCATGACGCGCGAAACATAGGCTCTGCGTCTTGCGCCCGTGGTTTGTGAACAATTTAGAAGTGTTTTGAAGGCCCTAGGCCGTATCATCTAGGAGCTATTGATCTTGAAAGCATTTGCCAGCTGTATGTTTTTCTCAATAATCGGCAGAAATACCTCATTGAAAATATTCGTGTAAAATCGCACGAGGTCATGACGCGCGAAACATTGGCTCTGCCTCTTGTGCCCGTGGTTTGAGAACAATTTAGAAGTGATTTGAAGGCCCTAGGCCCTATCATCTAGGAGCTATTGATCTTGAAAGCATTTGCCAGCTGTATGTTTTTCTCAATAATCGGCAGAAATACCTCATTGAAAATATTCGTGTAAAATCGCACGAGGTCATGACGCGCGAAACATTGGCTCTGCCTCTTGTGCCCGTGGTTTGTGAACAATTTAGAAGTGATTTGAAGGCCCTGGGCCCTATCATCTAGGAGCTATTGAACTTGAAAGCATTTGGCAGCTGTACGTTTTTCTCAATAATCGGCAGAAATACCTCATTGAAAATATTTGTGTAAAATCGCACGAGGTCATGACGCGCGAAACATTGGCTCTGCCTCTTGTGCCCGTGGTTTGTGAACAATTTAGAAGTGATTTGAAGGCCCTACGCCCTATCATCTAGGAGCTATTGATCTTGAAAGCATTTGCCAGCTGTATGTTTTTCTCAATAATCGGCAGAAATACCTCATTGAAAATATTCGTGTAAAATCGCACGAGGTCATGACGCGCGAAACATTGGCTCTGCCTCTTGTGCCCGTGGTTTGAGAACAATTTAGAAGTGATTTGAAGGCCCTAGGCCCTATCATCTAGGAGCTATTGATCTTGAAAGCATTTGCCAGCTGTATGTTTTTCTCAATAATCCGCAGATATACCTCATTGAAAATATTTGTGTAAAATCGCACGAGGTCATGACGCGCGAAACATTTGCTCTGCGTCTTGCGCCCGTGGTTAGTGAACAATTTAGAAGTGATTTGAAGGCCCTAGGCCCTATCATCTTGGAGCTATTGATCTTGAAAGAATTTGCCAGCTGTACGTTTTTCTCAATAATCGGCAGAAATACCTCTTTGAAAATATTCGTGTAAAATCGCACGAGGTCATGACGCGCGAAGCATAGGCTCTGCGTCTTGCGCCCGTGGTTTGTGAACAATTTAGAAGTGTTTTGAAGGCCCTAGGTCGTATCATCTAGGAGCTATTGATCTTGAAAGCATTTGCCAGCTGTATGTTTTTCTCAATAATCGGCAGAAATACCTCATTGAAAATATTCGTGTAAAATCGCACGAGGTCATGACGCGCGAAACATTGGCTCTGCCTCTTGTGCCCGTGGTTTGAGAACAATTTAGAAGTGATTTGAAGGCCCTAGGCCCTATCATCTAGGAGCTATTGATCTTGAAAGCATTTGCCAGCTGTATGTTTTTCTCAATAATCGGCAGAAATACCTCATTGAAAATATTCGTGTAAAATCGCACGAGGTCATGACGCGCGAAACATTGGCTCTGCCTCTTGTGCCCGTGGTTTGTGAACAATTTAGAAGTGATTTGAAGGCCCTAGGCCCTATCATCTAGGAGCTATTGATCTTGAAAGCATTTGCCAGCTGTATGTTTTTCTTAATAATCGGCAGAAATACCTCATTGAAAATATTCGTGTAAAATCGCACGAGGTCATGACGCGCGAAACATTGGCTCTGCGTCTTGTGCCCGTGGTTTGAGAACAATTTAGAAGTGATTTGAAGGCCCTACGCCCTAACATCTAGGAGCAATTGAACTTGAAAGCATTTGCCAGCTGTACGTTTTTCTCAATAATCGGCAGAAATACCTCATTGAAAATATTCGTGTAAAATCGCACTAGGTCATGACGCGCGAAACATTGGCTCTGCCTCTTGTGCCCGTGGTTTGAGAACAATTTAGAAGTGATTTGAAGGCCCTAGGCCCTATCATCTAGGAGCTATTGATCTTGAAAGCATTTGCCAGCTGTATGTTTTTCTCAATAATCGGCAGAAATACCTCATTGAAAATATTCGTGTAAAATCGCACGAGGTCATGACGCGCGAAACATTGGCTCTGCCTCTTGTGCCCGTGGTTTGTGAACAATTTAGAAGTGATTTGAAGGCCCTACGCCCTATCATCTAGGAGCTATTGATCTTGAAAGCATTTGCCAGCTGTATGTTTTTCTCAATAATCGGCAGAAATACCTCATTGAAAATATTTGTGTAAAATCGCACGAGGTCATGACGCGTGAAGCATAGGCTCTGCGTCTTGCACCGGTGGTTTGTGAACAATTTAGAAGTGTTTTGAAGGCCCTAGGCCGTATCATCTAGGAGCTATTGAACTTGAAAGCATTTGTCAGCTGTACGTTTTTTTCAATAATCGGCAGAAATACCTCATTGAATATATTCGTGTAAAATCGCACGAGGTCATGACCTGCGAAGCATAGGCTCTTCGTCTTGCCGCCGTGGTTTGTGAACATTTTAGAAGTGGTTTGAAGGCCCTAGGCCCTATCATCTAGGAGCTATTGATCTTGAAAGCATTTGCCAGCTGTATGTTTTTCTCAAAAATCTGCGGACATACCTCATTGAAAATTTTCGTGTAAAATCGCACGAGGTCATGACGCGCGAAACATTGGCTCTGCGTCTTGTGCCCGTGGTTTGAGAACAATTTAGAAGAGATTTGAAGGCCCTAGGCCCTATCATCTAGGAGCTATTGATCTTGAAAGCATTTGCCAGCTGTATGTTTTTCTCAATAATCGGCAGAATTACCTCATTGAATATATTCGTGTAAAATCGCACGAGGTCATGACGCCCGAAACATAGGCTCTGCGTTTTGCGCCCGTGGTTTGTGAACGATTTAGAAGTGTTTTGAAGGCCCTAGGCTGTATCATCTAGGAGCTATTGAACTTGAAAGCATTTGGCAGCTGTATGTTTTTCTCAATAATCGGCAGAAATACCTCATTGATTATATTCGTGTAAAATCGCACGAGGTCATGACGCGCGAAGCATAGGCTCTTCGTCTTGCCGCCGTGGTTTGTGAACATTTTAGAAGTGGTTTGAAGGCCCTAGGTCCTATCATCTATGAGCTATTGATCTTGAAAGCATTTGCCAGCTGTACGTTTTTCTCAATAATCGGCAGAAATACCTCTTTGAAAATATTCGTGTAAAATCGCACAAGGTCATGACGCGTGAATCATAGGCTCTTCGTCTTGCGGCCGTGGTTTATGAACATTTTAGAAGTGGTTTGAAGGCCCTAGGCCCTATCATCTAGGAGCTATTGATCTTGAAAGCATTTGCCAGCTGTATGTTTTTCTCAATAATCGGCAGAATTACCTCATTGAAAATATTTGTGTAAAATCGCACGAGGTCATGACGCGCGAAACATAGGCTCTGCGTCTTGCTCCCGTGGTTTGTGAACAATTTAGAAGTGATTTGAAGGCCCTAGGCCGTATCATCTAGGAGCTATTGATCTTGAAAGCATTTGCCAGCTGTATGTTTTTCTCAATAATCCACGTATATACCTCATTGAAAATATTAGTGTAAAATCGCACGAGGTCATGACGCGCGAAACATAGGCTCTGCGTCTTGTGCCCGTGGTTTGTGAAATATTTAGAAGTGGTTTGAAGGCCCTAGGCCCTAACATCTAGGAGCTATTGATCTTGAAAGCATTTGCCAGCTGTATGTTTTTCTCAATAATCCGCAGAATTACCTCATTGAAAATATTCGTGTAAAATCGCACGAGGTCATGACGCGTGAAACATAGGCTCTGCGTCTTGCGCCCGTGGTTTGTGAACAATTTAGAAGTGTTTTGAAGGCCCTAGGCCGTATCATCTAGGAGCTGTTGATCTTGAAAGCATTTGCCAGCTGTATGTTTTTCTCAATAATCGGCAGAAATACCTCATTGAAAATATTCGTGTAAAATCGCACGAGGTCATGACGCGCGAAGCATAGGCTCTGCGTCTTGCGCCCGTGGTTTGTGAACGATTTAGAAGTGTTTTGAAGGCCCTAGGCCGTATCATCTAGGAGCTATTGAACTTGAAAGCATTTGGCAGCTGTACGTGTTTCTCAATAATCGGCAGAAATACCTCATTGAAAATATTCGTGTAAAATCGCACGAGGTCATGACGCGCGACTCATTGGCTCTGCGTCTTGTGCCCGTGGTTTGAGAACAATTTAGAAGGGATTTGAAGGCCCTAGGCCCTATCATCTAGGAGCTATTGATCTTGAAAGCATTTGCCAGCTGTATGTTTTTCTCAATAATCGGCAGAAATACCTCATTGAATATATTTGTGTAATATCGCACGAGGTCATGACGCGCGAAACATAGGCTCTGCGTCTTGCGCCCGTGGATTGCGAAATATTTAGAAGTGGTTTGAAGGCCCTAGGCCCTAACATCTAGGAGCTATTGATCTTGAAAGCATTTGCCAGCTGTACGTTTTTCTCAATAATCGGCAGAAATACCTCATTGATAATATTCGTGTAAAATCGTACGAGGTCATGACGCGCGAACCATTGGCTCTGCGTCTTGTGCCCGTGGTTTGTGAACAATTTAGAAGTGATTTGAAGGCCCTAGGCCCTTTTATCTAGGAGTTATTGATCTTGAAAGCATTTGCCAGCTGTATGTTTTTCTCAATAATCGGCAGAAATACCTCATTGAAAATATTTGTGTAAAATCGCACGAGGTCATGACGCGCGAACCATAGGCTCTGCGTCTTGTGCCCGTGGTTTGTGAACAATTTAGAAGTGATTTGAAGGCCCTACGCCCTATCATCTAGGAGCTATTGATCTTGAAAGCATTTGCCAGCTGTATGTTTTTCTCAAAAATCCACGTATATACCTCATTGAAAATATTCGTGTAAAATCGCACGAGGTCATGACGCGCGAAACATAGGCTCTGCGTCTTGCGCCCGTGGTTTGTGAAATATTTAGAAGTGGTTTGAAGGCCCTAGGCCCTAACATCTAGGAGCTATTGATCTTGGAAGCCATTGCCAGCTGTACGTTTTTCTCAATAATCGGCAGAAATACCTCATTGATAATATTCGTGTAAAATCGCACGAGGTCGTGACGCGCGACTCATTGGCTCTGCGTCTTGTGCTTGTGGTTTGAGAACAATTTAGAAGGGATTTGAAGGCCCTAGGCCCTATCATCTTGGAGCTATTGATCTTGAAAGCATTTGCCAGCTGTATGTTTTTCTCAATAATCGGCAGATATACCCCATTGATAATATTCGTGTAAAATCGCACGAGGTCATGAGGTGCGAATCATAAGATCTGCGTCTTGCGCCCGTGGTTTGTGAACGATTTTGAAGTGTTTTGAAGGCCCTAGGCCGTATCATCTAGGAGCTATTGAACTTGACAGCATTTGGCAGCTGTACGTTTTTCTCAATAATCGGCAGAAATACCTCATTGAAAATATTCGTGTAAAATCGCACGAGTTCATGACGCGCAAAGCATAGGCTCTTTCTCTTGCGGCCGTGGTTTGTGAACATTTTAGAAGTGGTTTGAACGCCCTAGGCCCTATCATCTAGGAGCTATTGATCTTGTAAGCATTTGCCAGCTGTACGTTTTTCACAATAATCGGCAGAAATACCTCTTTGAAAATATTCGTGTAAAATCGCATGAGGTCATGACGCGCGAAACATAGGCTCTGCGTCTTGCGCCCGTGGTTTCTGAACATTTTAGAAGTGGTTTGAAGGCCCTAGGCCCTATCATCTAGGAGCTATTGAACTTGAAAGCATTTGCCAGCTGTACGTTTTTCTCAATAATCGGCAGAAATACCTCTTTGAAAATATTCGTGTAAAATCGCACGAGGTCATGACGCGCGAAACATAGGCTCTGCGTCTTGCGCCCGTGGATTGTGAATGATTTAGATGTGTTTTGAAGGCCCTAGGCCGTATCATCTAGGAGCTATTGAACTTGAAAGCATTTGGCAGCTGTACGTTTTTCTCAATAATCGGCAGAAATACCTCATTGATAATATTAGTGTAAAATCGCACGAGGTCATGACGCGCGACTCATTGGCTCTGCGTCTTGTGCCCGTGGTTTGAGAACAATTTAGAAGTGGTTTGAAGGCCCTAGGCCCTATCATCTAGGAGCAATTGATTTTGAAAGCATTTGCCAGCTGTATGATTTTCTCAGAAATCCGCGGATATACCTCATTGAAAATATTCGTGTAAAATCGCACGAGGTCATGACGCGCGAAACATTGGCTCTGCTTCTTGTGCCCGTGGATTGTGAACAATTTAGAAGTGATTTGAAGGCCCTAGGCCGTATCATCTAGGAGCTATTGATCTTGAAAGCATTTGCCAGCTGTATGTTTTTCTCAATAATCGGCAGAAATACCTCTTTGAAAATATTCGTGTAAAATCTCACGAGGTCATGACGCGCGAAGCATAGGCTCTTCGTCTTGCGGTCGTGGTTTGTGAACATTTTAGAAGTGGTTTGAAGGCCCTAGGCCCTATCATCTAGGAGCAATTGATCTTGAAAGCATTTGCCAGCTGTATTTTTTTTTCTTAAATCTGCGGACATACCTCAATAAAAATATTCGTGTAAAATCGCACGAGGTCATGACGCGCGAAGCATAGGCTCTTCCTCTTGCGGCCGTGGTTTGTGAACATTTTAGAAGTAGTTTGATGGCCCTAGGCCCTATCATCTAGAAGCTATTGTTCTTGAAAGCATTTGCCAGCTGTACGTTTTTCTCAATAATCGGCAGAAATACCTCTTTGACAATATTCGTGTAAAATCGCACGAGGTCATGACCCGCGAAGCATAGGCTCTTCGTCTTGCGGCCGTGGTTTGTGAACATTTTAGAAGTGGTTTGAAGGCCCTAGGCCCTATCATCTAGGAGCTATTGATCTTGAAAGCATTTTCCAGCTGTATGTTTTTCTAAATAATCGGCAGAAATACCTCATTGAAAATATTCGTGTAAAATCGCACGAGGTCATGACGCGCGAAACATAGGCTCTGCGTCTTGCGCCCCTGGTTTGTGAACAATTTAGAAGTGTTTTGAAGGCCCTAGGCCGTATCATCTAGGAGCTATTGAACTTGAAAGCATTTGCCAGCTGTACGTTTTTCTCAATAATCGGCAGAAAAACCTCATTGAAAATATTCGTGTAAAATCGCACGAGGTCATGACGCGCGAAGCATAGGCTTTGCGTCTTGCGCCGGTGGTTTGTGAACAATTTAGAAGTGTTTTGAAGGCCCTTGGCCGTATCATCTAGGAGCTATTTAACTTGAAAGCATTTGGCATTTGTACGTTTTTCTCAATAATCGGCAGAAATACCTCATTGAAAATATTCGTGTAAAATCGCACGAGGTCATGACGCGCGAAGCATAGGCTCTTCGTCTTGCGGCCATGGTTTGTGAACATTTTAGAAGTGGTTTTAAGGCCCTAGGCCCTATCATCTAGGAGCTATTGATCTTGAAAGCATTTGCCAGCTGTATGTTTTTCTAAATAATCGGCAGAAATACCTCATTGAAAATATTCGTGTAAAATCGCACGAGGTCATGACGCGCGAATCATAGGCTCTGCGTCTTGCCCCCGTGGTTTGTGAACAATTTAGAAGTGTTTTGAAGGCCCTAGGCCGTATCATCTAGGAGCTATTGAACTTGAAAGCATTTGTCAGCTGTACGTTTTTTTCAATAATCGGCAGAAATGCCTCATTGAAAATATTCGTGTAAAATCGCACGAGGTCATGACGCGCAAATCATAGGCTCTGCATCTTGCGCCCGTGGTTTGTGAACAATTTAGAATTGTTTTGAAGGCCCTAGGCCGTATCATCTAGGAGCTATTGAACTTGAAAGCATTTGTCAGCTGTACGTTTTTTTCAATAATCGGCAGAAATACCTCATTGAAAATATTAGTGTAAAATCGCACGAGGTCATGACGCGCGAAGCATAGGCTCTTCGTCTTGCCGCCGTGGTTTGTGAACATTTTAGAAGTGGTTTGAAGGCCCTCGGCCCTATCATCTAGGAGCAATTGATCTTGAAAGCATTTGCCAGCTGTATGTTTTTCTCAAAAATCTGCGGACATACCTCATTGAAAATATTCGTGTAAAATCGCACAAGGTCATGACGCACGAAACATTGGCTCTGCGTCTTGTGCCCGTGGTTTGAGAACAATTTAGAAGAGATTTGAAGGCCCTAGGCCCTATCATCTAGGAGCTATTGATCTTGAAAGCATTTGCCAGCTGTATGTTTTTCTGAATAATCGGCAGAAATAACTCATTGAAAATATTCGTGTAAAATCGCACGAGGTCATGACGCGCGAAACATAGGCTCTGCGTCTTGCGCCCGTGGTTTGTGAACAATTTAGAAGTGTTTTGAAGGCCCTAGCCCGTATCATCTAGGAGCTATTGATCTTGAAAGCATTTGCCAGCTGTATGTTTTTCTCAATAATCGCCAGAAATACCTCATTGAAAATATTCGTGTAAAATCGCACGAGGTCATGACGCGCGAAACATAGGCTCTGCGTCTTGCGCCCGTGGTTTGTGAAAGATTTAGAAGTGTTTTGAAGGCCCTAGGCCGTATCATCTAGGAGCTATTGAACTTGAAAGCATTTGGCAGCTGTACGTTTTTCTCAATAATCGGCTGAAATACCTCATTGAAAATACTCATGTAAAATCACACGAGGTCATGACGCGCGAAGCATAGGCTCTTCCTCTTGCGGCCGTGGTTTGTGAACATTTTAGAAGTGGTTTGAAGGCCCTAGACCCTATCATCTAGGAGCAATTGATCTTGAAAGCATTTGCCAGCTGTATGTTTTTCTCAAAAATCCGCGGATATACCTCATTGAAAATATTCGTGTAAAATCGCACGAGGTCATGAGGCGCGAAACATTGGCTCTGCGTCTTGTGCCCGTGGATTGAGAACAATTTAGAAGTGATTTGAAGGCCCTAGGCCCTATCATCTAGGAGCTATTGATCTTGAAAGGATTTGCCAGCTGTATGTTTTTCTCAATAATCGGCAGAAATACCTCATTGAAAATATTTGTGTAAAATCGCACGAGGTCATGACGCGCGAAACATATGCTCTGCGTCTTGCACCCGTGGTTTGTGAAGATTTTAGAAGTGTTTTGAAGGCCCTAGGTCGTATGATCTAGGAGCTATTGATCTTGAAAGCATTTGCCAGCTGTATGTTTTTCTCAATAATCGGCAGAAATACCTCATTGAATATATTCGTGTAAAATCGCACGAGGTCATGACGCGCGAAACATAGGCTCTGTGTCTTGCGCCCGTGGTTTGTGAACGATTTAGAAGTGTTTTGAAGGCCCTAGGATGTATCATCTAGGAGCTATTGAACTTGAAAGCATTTGGCAGCTGTACGTTTTTCTCAATGATCGGCAGAAATACCTCTTTGAATATATTCGTGTAAAATCGCATGAGGTCATGACGCACGAAGCATAGGCTCTTCGTCTTGCCGCCGTGGTTTGTGAACATTTTAGAAGTGGTTTGAAGGCCCTAGGCCCTATCATCTAGGAGCAATTGATCTTGAAAGCATTTGCCAGCTGTATGATTTTCTCAGAAATCCGCGGATATACCTCATTGAAAATATTCGTGTAAAATCGCACGAGGTCATGACGCGCAAAACATTGGCTCTGCTTCTTGTGCTCGTGGATTGTGAACAATTTAGAAGTGATTTGAAGGCCCTAGGCCGTATCATCTAGGAGCTATTGATCTTGAAAGCATTTGCCAGCTGTACGTTTTTCTCAATAATCGGCAGAAATACCTCATTGAAAATATTCGTGTAAAATCGCATGAGGTCATGACGCGCGAAGCATAGGCTCTTCGTCTTGCCGCCGTGGTTTGTGAACATTTTAGAAGTGGTTTGAAGGCCCTAGGCCCTATCATCTAAGAGCTAATAATCTTGAAAGCATTTGCCAGCTGTACGTTTTTCTCAATAATCGGCAGAAATACCTCTTTGAAAATATTTGTGTTAAATCTCACGAGGTCATGACGCGCGAAGTATAGGCTCTTCGTCTTGCCGCCGTGGTTTGTGAACATTTTAGAAGTGGTTTGAAGGCCCTAGGCCCTATCATCTAAGAGCTATTGATCTTGAAAGCATTTGCCAGTTGTACGTTTTTCTCAATAATCGGCAGAAATACCTCTTTGAAAATATTCGTGTAAAATCGCACGAGGTCATGACGCGCGAAACATTGGCTCTGCGTCTTGTGCCCCTGGTTTGTGAACAATTTAGAAGTGATTTGAAGGCCCTAGGCCCTATCATCTAGGAGCTATTGATCTTGAAAGCATTTGCCAGCTGTATGTTTTTCTCAATAATCGGCAGAAATACCTCATTGAAAATATTCGTGTAAAATCGCACGAGGTCATGACGCGCGAAACATTGGCTCTGCGTTTTGTGCCCGTGGTTTGTGAACAATTTAGAAGTGTTTTGAAGGCCCTAGGCCGTATCATCTTGGAGCTATTTAAGTTGAAAGCATTTGGCATCTGTACGTTTTTCTCAATAATCTGCAGAAATACCTCATTGAAAATATTCGTGTAAAATCGCACGAGGTCATGACCCGCGAAGCATAGGCTCTTCCTCTTGCGGCCGTGGTTTTTGAACATTTTAGAAGTGGTTTGAAGGCCCTAGGCCCTATCATCTAGGAGCTATTGATCTTGAAAGCATTTGCCAGCTGTATGTTTTTCTCAATAATCGGCAGAATTTCTTCATTGAAAATATTTGTGTAAAATCGCACGAGGTCATGACGCGCGAAACATAGGCTCTGCGTCTTGCGCCCGTGGTTTGTGAACAATTTAGAAGTGTTTTGAAGGCCCTAGGCCCTATCATCTAGGAGCTATTGATCTTGAAAGCATTTGCCAGCTGTATGTTTTTCTCAATAATCGGCAGATATACCTCATTGAAAATATTCGTGTAAAATCGCACGAGGTCATGACGCGCGAAGCATAGGCTCTGCGTCTTGCGCCTGTGGTTTGTGAACGATTTAGAAGTGTTTTGAAGGCCCTAGGCCGTTTCATCTAGGAGCTATTGAACTTGAAAGCATTTGGCATCTGTACGTTTTTCTCAATAATCTGCAGAAATACCTCATTGAAAATATTCGTGTAAAATCGCACGAGGTCATGACCCGCGAAGCATAGCCTCTTCCTCTTGCGGCCGTGGTTTTTGAACATTTTAGAAGTGGTTTGAAGGCCCTAGGCCCTATCATCTAGGAGCTATTGATCTTGAAAGCATTTGCCAGCTGTATGTTTTTCTCAATAATCGGCAGAAATACCTCATTGAAAATATTCGTGTAAAATCGCACGAGGTCATGACGCGCGAAACATTGGCTCTGCGTCTTGTGCCCGTGGTTTGTGAACAATTTAGAAGTGATTTGAAGGCCCTAGGCCGTATCATCTAGGAGCTATTGATCTTGAAAGCATTTGCCAGCTGTATGTTTTTCTCAAAAATCCACGGATATACCTCATTGAAAATATTCGTGTAAAATCGCACAAGGTCATGACGCCCGAAACATAGGCTCTGCGTCTTGGCCCCTGGTTTGTGAACAATTTAGAAGTGTTTTGAAGGCCCTAGGCCGTATCATCTTGGAGCTATTTAACTTGAAAGCATTTGGCATCTGTACGTTTTTCTCAATAATCTGCAGAAATACCTCATTGAAAATATTCGTGTAAAATCGCACGAGGTCATGACCCGCGAAGCATAGGCTCTTCCTCTTGCGGCCGTGGTTTTTGAACATTTTAGAAGTGGTTTGAAGGCCCTAGGCCCTATCATCTAGGAGCTATTGATCTTGAAAGCATTTGCCAGCTGTATGTTTTTCTCAATAATCGGCAGTATTTCTTCATTGAAAATATTTGTGTAAAATCGCACAAGGTCATGACGCGCGAAACATAGGCTCTGCGTCTTGCGCCCGTGGTTTGTGAACAATTTAGAAGTGTTTTGAAGGCCCTAGGCCCTATCATCTAGGAGCTATTGATCTTGAAAGCATTTGCCAGCTGTATGTTTTTCTCAATAATCGGCAGAAATACCTCATTGAAAATATTTGTGTAAAATCGCACGAGGTCATGACGCGCGAAGCATAGGCTCTGCGTCTTGCGCCCGTGGTTTGTGAACGATTTAGAAGTGTTTTGAAGGCCCTAGGCCGTTTCATCTAGGAGCTATTGAACTTGAAAGCATTTGGCATCTGTACGTTTTTCTCAATAATCTGCAGAAATACCTCCTTGAAAATATTCGTGTAAAATCGCACGAGGTCATGACCCGCGAAGCATAGCCTCTTCCTCTTGCGGCCGTGGTTTTTGAACATTTTAGAAGTGGTTTGAAGGCCCTAGGCCCTATCATCTAGGAGCTATTGATCTTGAAAGCATTTGCCAGCTGTATGTTTTTCTCAATAATCGGCAGAATTTCCTCATTGAAAATATTTGTGTATAATCGCACGAGGTCATGACGCGCGAAACATAGGCTCTGCGTCTTGCGCCCGTGGTTTGTGAACAATTTAGAAGTGTTTTGAAGGCCCTAGGCCCTATCATCTAGGAGCTATTGATCTTGAAAGCATTTGCCAGCTGTATGTTTTTCTCAATAATCGGCAGAAATACCTCATTGAAAATATTAGTGTAAAATCGCACGAGGTCATGACGCGCGAAGCATAGGCTCTGCGTCTTGCGCCCGTGGTTTGTGAACGATTTAGAAGTGTTTTGAAGGCCCTAGGCCGTTTCATCTAGGAGCTATTGAACTTGAAAGCATTTGCCAGCTGTATGTTTTTCTCAAAATTCGACGGATATACCTCATTGAAAATATTCGTGCCGCGCAAATCATAGGCTCTGCGTCTTGCGCCCCTGGTTTGTGAACAATTTAGAAGTGTTTTGAAGGCCATAGGCCGTATCATCTAGGAGCGACTGAACTTGAAAGCATTTGCCAGCTGTATGTTTTTCTCAAAATTCGACGGATATACCTCATTGAAAATATTAGTGTAAAATTGCACGAGGTCATGACGTGCGAAGCATAGGCTCTTCGTCTTGCCGCCGTGGTTTGTGAACATTTTAGAAGTGGTTTGAAGGCCCTAGGCCCTATCATCTAGGAGCTATTGATCTTGAAAGCATTTGCCAGCTGTACGTTTTTCTCAATAATCGGCAGAAATACCTCTTTGAAAATATTTGTGTAAAATCGCACGAGGTCATGACGCGTGAATCATAGGCTCTTCGTCTTGCGACCGTGGTATATGAACATTTTAGAAGTGGTTTGAAGGCCCTAGGCCCTATCATCTAGGAGCTATTGATCTTGAAAGCATTTGCCAGCTGTACGTTTTTCTCAATAATCGGCAGAAATACCTCGTTGATAATATTCGTGTAAAATCGCACGAGGTCATGACACGCGAAACATTGGCTCTGCGTCTTGTGCCCCTGGTTTGTGAACAATTTAGAAGTGATTTGAAGGCCCTAGGCCCTATCATTTAGGAGCTATTGATCTTGAAAGCATTTGCCAGCTGTATGTTTTTCTCAATAATCGGCAGAAATACCTCATTGAAAATATTCGTGTAAAATCGCACGAGGTCATGACGCCCGAAACATAGGCTCTGCGTCTTGGCCCCTGGTTTGTGAACAATTTATAAGTGTTTTGAAGGCCCAAGGCCGTATCATCTAGGAGCTATTTAACTTGAAAGCATTTGGCATCTGTACGTTTTTCTCAATAATCTGCAGAAATACCTCATTGAAAATATTCGTGTAAAATCGCACGAGGTCATGACGCGCAAAGCATAGGCTCTTTGTCTTGCGGCCGTGGTTTGTGAACATTTTAGAAGTGGTTTGAAGGCCCTAGGCCCTATCATCTAGGAGCTATTGAACTTGAAAGCATTTGGCAGCTGTACGTTTTTTTCAATAATCGGCAGAAATACCTCATTGAAAATATTCGTGTAAAATCGCACGAGGTCATGACGCGCGAAGCATAGGCTCTTCGTCTTGCGGCCGTGGTTTGTGAACATTTTAGAAGTGGTTTGAAGGCCCTAGGCCCTATCATCTAGGAGCTATTGATCGTTAAAGCATTTGCCAGCTGTATGTTTTTCTCAATAATCTGCGGACATACCTCATTGAAAATATTAGTGTAAAATCGCACGAGGTCATGAGGCGCGAAACATAGGCTCTGCGTCTTGCGCCCGTGGTTTGTGAATGATTTAGAAGTGTTTTGAAGGCCCTAGGCTGTATCATCTAGGAGCTATTGAACTTGAAAGCATTTGGCAGCTGTACGTTTTTCTCAATAATCGGCAGAAATACCTCATTGAATATATTCGTGTAATATCGCACGAGGTCATGACGCGCGAAGCATAGGCTCTTCGTCTTGCCGCCGTGGTTTGTGAACATTTTAGAAGTGGTTTGAAGGCCCTAGGCCCTATCATCTAGGAGCAATTGATCTTGAAAGCATTTGCCAGCTGTATGTTTTTCTCAGAAATCTGCGGATATACCTCATTGAAAATATTCGTGTAAAATCGCACGAGGTCATGACGCGCGAAGCATAGGCTCTTCGTCTTGCGGCCGTGGTTTGTGAACATTTTAGAAGTGGTTTGAAGGCCCTCGGCCCTATCATCTAGGAGCTATTGATCTTGAAAGCATTTGCCAGCTGTATGTTTTTCTCAATAATCCGCAGAAATACCTCATTGAAAATATTCGTGTAAAATCGCACGAGGTCATGACGCGCGAAGCATAGGCTCTGCGTCTTGCGCGCGTGGTTTGTGAAATATTTAGAAGTGGTTTGAAGGCCCTAGGCCCTAACATCTAGGAGCAATTGAACTTGAAAGCATATGCCAGCTGTACGTTTTTCTCAATAATCGGCAGAAATACCTCGTTGATAATATTCGTGTAAAATCGCACGAGGTCATGACGCGCGAAACATTGGCTCTGCGTCTTGTGCCCCTGGTTTGTGAACAATTTAGAAGTGATTTGAAGGCCCTAGGCCCTATCATCTAGGAGCTATTGATCTTGAAAGCATTTGCCAGCTGTATGTATTTCTCAATAATCGGCAGAAATACCTCATTGAAAATATTTGTGTAAAATCGCACGAGGTCATGACGCCCGAAACATAGGCTCTGCGTCTTGGCCCCTGGTTTGTGAACAATTTATAAGTGTTTTGAAGGCCCTAGGCCGTATCATCTATGAGCTATTTAACTTGAAAGCATTTGGCATCTGTACGTTTTTCTCAATAATCTGCAGAAATACCTCATTGAAAATATTCGTGTAAAATCGCACGAGGTCATGACGCGCAAAGCATAGGCTCTTATTCTTGCGGCCGTGGTTTGTGAACATTTTAGAAGTGGTTTGAAGGCCCTAGGCCCTATCATCTAGGAGCTATTGAACTTGAAAGCATTTGGCAGCTGTACGTTTTTCTCAATAATTGGCAGAAATACCTCATTGAAAATATTCGTGTAAAATCGCACAAGGTCATGACGCGCGAAGCATAGGCTCTTCGTCTTGCGGCCGTGGTTTGTGAACATTTTAGAAGTGGTTTGAAGGCCCTAGGCCCTATCATCTAGGAGCTATTGATCTTGAAAGCATTTGCCACCTGTATGTTTTTCTCAATAATCGGCAGAAATACCTCATTGAAAATATTCGAGTAAAATCGCACAAGGTCATGACGCGCGAAACATTTGCTCTGCGTCTTGCGCCCGTGGTTTGTGAACAATTTAGAAGTGTTTTGAAGGCCCTAGCCCGTATCATCTAGGAGCTATTGATCTTGAAAGCATTTGCCAGCTGTATGTTTTTCTCAGAAATCCGCGGATATACCTCATTGAAAATATTCGTGTAAAATCGCACGAGGTCATGACCCGCGAAGCATAGGCTCTTCGTCTTGCGGCCGTGGTTTGTGAACATTTTAGAAGTGGTTTGAAGGCCCTCGGCCCTATCATCTAGGAGCTATTGATCTTGAAAGCATTTGCCAGCTGTATGTTTTTCTCAATAATCGGCAGAAATACCTCATTTAAAATATTCGTGTAAAATCGCAGAAGGTCATGACGCGCGAATCATTTGCTCTGCGTCTTGCGCCCGTGGTTTGTGAACAATTTAGAAGTGATTTGAAGGCCCTAGGCCCTATCATCTTGGAGCTATTGATCTTGAAAGTATTTGCTAGCTGTATGTTTTTCTCAATTATCGGCAGAAATACCTCATTGAAAATATTCGTGTAAAATCGCACGAGGTCATGACGCGCGAAACATAGGCTCTGCGTCTTGCGCCCGTGGTTTGTGAACAATTTAGAAGTGTTTTGAAGGCCCTAGGCCGTATCATCTAGGAGCTATTGATCTTGAAAGCATTTGCCAGCTGTATGTTTTTCTCTATAATCGGCAGAAATACCCCATTGAAAATATTTGTATAAAATCGCACGAGGTCATGAGGCGCGAAACATAGGATCTGCGTCTTGCGCCCGTGGTTTGTGAACGATTTAGAAGTGTTTTGAAGGCCCTAGGCCGTATCATCTAGGAGCTATTGAACTTGAATGCATTTGGCAGCTGTACGTTTTTCTCAATAATCGGCGGAAATACCTCATTGAAAATATTCGTGTAAAATCGCACGAGGTCATGACGCGCGAAACATTTGCTCTGCGTCTTGCGCCCGTGGTTTGTGAACGATTTAGAAGTGTTTTGAAGGCCCTAGGCCGTATCATCTAGGAGCAATTGAACTTGAAAGCATATGCCAGCTGTACGTTTTTCTCAATATTCGGCAGAAATACCTCATTGAAAATATTCGTGTAAAATCGCACGAGGTCATGACGCGCGAAACATTGGCTCTGCATCTTGTGCCCGTGGTTTGAGAACAATTTAGAAGTGATTTGAAGGCCCTAGGCCCTATCATCTAGGAGCTATTGATCTTGAAAGCATTTGCCAGCTGTATGTTTTTCTCAATAATCGGCAGAAATACCTCATTGATAATATTCGTGTAAAATCGCACAAGGTCATGACGCGCGAAACATAGGCTCTGCGTCTTGCGCCCGTGGTTTGTGAACAATTTAGAAGTGTTTTGAAGGCCCTAGCCCGTATCATCTAGGAGCTATTGATCTTGAATGCATTTGCCAGCTGTATGTTTTTCTCAATAATTCGCAGAAATACCTCATTGAATATATTCGTGTAAAATCGCACGAGGTCATGACGCGCGAAACATAGGCTCTGCGTCTTGCGCCCGTGGTTTCTGAACGATTTAGAAGTGTTTTGAAGCCCCTAGGCCGTATCATCTAGGAGCAATTGATCTTGAAAGCATTTGCCAGCTGTATGTTTTTCTCAATAATCGGCAGAATTACCTCATTGAATATATTCGTGTAAAATCGCACGAGGTCATGACACGCGAAACATAGGCTCTGCGCCTTGCGCCCGTGGTTTGTGAACAATTTAGAAGTGTTTTTAAGGCCCTAGGCCGTATCATCTAGGAGTAATTGAACTTGAAAGCATTTGCCAGCTGTATGTTTTTCTCAATAATCCGCAGAATTACCTCATTGAAAATATTCGTGTAAAATCGCACGAGGTCATGACGCGCGAATCATAGGCTCTGCGTCTTGCGCCCGTGGTTTGTGAACAATTTAGAAGTGTTTTGAAGGCCCTAGCCCGTACCATCTAGGAGCTATTGATCTTGAAAGCATTTGCCAGCTGTATGTTTTTCTCAATAATCGGCAGAAATACCTCATTGAAAATATTCGTGTAAAATCGCACGAGGTCATGACGCGCGAAGCATATGCTCTTCGTCTTGCCGCCGTGGTTTGTGAACATTTTAGAAGTGGTTTGAAGGCCCTAGGCCCTATCATCTAAGAGCTATTGATCTTGAAAGCATTTGCCAGCTGTACGTTTTTCTCAATAATCGGCAGAAATACCTCATTGAAAATATTCGTGTAAAATTGCACGAGGTCATGACGCGCGAAGCATAGGCTCTGCGTCTTGCGCCCGTGGTTTCTGAACGATTTAGAAGTGTTTTGAAGGCCCTAGGCCGTATCATCTAGGAGCTATTGAACTTGAAAGCATTTGGCAGCTGTACGTTTTTCTCAATAATCGGCAGAAATACCTCATTGAAAATATTCGTGTAAAATCGCATGAGGTCATGACGCGCGACTCATTGGCTCTGCCTCTTGTGCCCGTGGTTTGAGAACAATTTAGAAGGGATTTGAATGCCCTAGGCCCTATCATCTAGGAGCAATTGAACTTGAAAGCATTTGGCAGCTGTACGTTTTTCTCAATAATCGGCAGAAATACCTCATTGAAAATATTCGTGTAAAATCGCACGAGGTCATGACGCGCGAAACGTAGGCTCTGCGTCTTGCGTCCGTGGTTTGTGAACAATTTAGAAGTGTTTTGAAGGCCCTAGGCCGTATCATCTAGGAGCTATTTCACTTGAAAGCATTTGGCATCTGTACGTTTTTCTCAATAATCGGCAGAAATACCTCATTGAAAATATTAGTGTAAAATCGCACGAGGTCATGACGCGCGAAGCATAGGCTCTTCGTCTTGCGGCCGTGGTTTGTGAACATTTTAGAAGTGGTTTGAAGGCCCTAGGCCCTATCATCTATGAGCTATTGATCTTGAAAGCATTTGCCAGCTGTATGTTTTTCTCAATAATCGCCAGAAATACCTCTTTGATAATATTCGTGTAAAATCGCACGAGGTCATGACGCGTGAAGCATAGGCTCTGCGTCTTGCCGCCGTGGTTTGTGAACATTTTAGAAGTGGTTTGAAGGCCCTAGGCCCTATGATCTAGGAGCAATTGATCTTGAATGCATTTGCCAGCTGTATGTTTTTCTCAAAACTCCGCGGATATACCTCATTGAAAATATTCGTGTAAAATCGCACGAGGACATGACGCGCGAAGCATAGGCTCTTTGTCTTGCCGCCGTGGTTTGTGAACATTTTAGAAGTGGTTTGAAGGCCCTAGGCCCTATCATCTAAGAGCTATTGATCTTGAAAGCATTTGCCAGCTGTACGTTTTTCTCAATAATCGGCAGAAATACCTCATTGAAAATATTCGTGTAAAATCGCAGGAGGTCATGACGCGCGAAGCATAGGCTCTTCGTCTTGCCGCCGTGGTTTGTGAACACTTTAGAAGTGGTTTGAAGGCCCTAGGCCCTATCATCTAGGAGGAATTGATCTTGAAAGCATTTGCCAGCTGTATGTTTTTCTCAAAAATCCGCGGACATACCTCATTAAAAATATTTGTGTAAAATTGCACGAGGTCATGACGCGCGAAGCATAGGCTCTTCGTCTTGCCGCCGTGGTTTGTGAACATTTTAGAAGTGGTTTGAAGGCCCTAGGCCCTATCATCTAGGAGCTATTGATCTTGAAAGCATTTGCCAGCTGTACATTTTTCTCAATAATCAGCAGAAATACCTCTTTGAAAATATTCGTGTAAAATCGCACGAGGTCATGACGCACGAAGCATAGGCTCTTCATCTTGCAGCCGTGGTTTGTGAACATTTTAGAAGTGGTTTGAAGGCCCTAGGCCCTATCATCTAGGAGCAATTGATCTTGAAAGCATTTGCCAGCTGTATGTTTTTCTCAATAATCCGCGGATATACCTCATTGAAAATATTTGTGTAAAATCGCACGAGGTCATGACGCGCGAAACATTGGCTCTGCGTCTTGTGCCCGTGGTTTGAGAACAATTTAGTAGGGATTTGAAGGCCCTTGGCCCTATCATCTAGGAGCTATTGATCTTGAAAGCATTTGCCAGCTGTATGTTTTTTTCAAAAATCGGCAGAAATACCTCATTGAAAATATTCGTGTAAAATTGCACGAGGTCATGACGCGCGAAACATAGGCTCTGCGTCTTGCGCCCGTGGTTTGTGAACGATTTAGAAGTGTTTTGAAGGCCCTAGGCCGTATCATCTAGGAGCTATTGAACTTGAAAGCATTTGGCAGCTGTACGTTTTTCTCAATAATCGGTAGAAATACCTCATTGAAAATATTCGTGTAAAATCGCACGAGGTCATGACGCGCGAATCATAGGCTCTGCCTCTTGTGCCCGTGGTTTGTGAACAATTTAGAAGTGTTTTGATGGCCCTAGGCCCTATCATCTAGGAGCTATTGATCTTGAAAGCATTTGCCAGCTGTATGTTTTTCTCAACAATCCGCGGATATACCTCATTGAAAATATTCGTGTAAAATCGCACGAGGTCATGACGCGCGAATCATTGGCTCTGCGTCTTGTGCCCGTGGTTTGAGAACTATTTAGAATGGATTTGAAGGCCCTAGGCCCTATCATCTAGGAGCTATTGATCTTGAAAGCATTTGCCAGCTGTATGTTTTTCTCAATAATCGGCAGAATTACCTCATTGAAAATATTCGTGTAAAATCGCACGAGGTCATGACGCGCGAAACATAGGCTCTGCGTCTTGCGCCCGTGGTTTGTGAACAATTTAGAAGTGTTTTGAAGGACCTAGGCCGTATCATCTAGGAGCTATTGATCTTGAAAGCATTTGCTAGCTGTATGTTTTTCTCAATAATCGGCAGAAATTCCTCATTGAAAATATTAGTGTAAAATCGCACGAGGTCATGACGCGCGAAACATAGGCTCTGCGTCTTGCGCCCGTGGTTTGTGAACAATTTAGAAGTGTTTTGAAGGCCTAGGCCGTATCATCTAGGAGCTATTGATCTTGAAAGCATTTGCCAGCTGTATGTTTTTCTCAATAATCGGCAGAAATACCTCATTGAAAATATTCGTGTAAAATCGCACGAGGTCATGACGCGCGAAACATAGGCTCTGCGTCTTGCGCCCGTGGTTTGTGAACATTTTAGAAGTGCTTTGAAGGCCCTAGGCCCTATCATCTAAGAGCTATTGATCTTGAAAGCATTTGCCAGCTGTACGTTTTTCTCAATAATCGGCAGAAATACCTCTTTGACAATATTCGTGTAAAATCGCACGAGGTCATGACGCGCGAAGCATAGGCTCTTCGTCTTGCAGCCGTGGTTTGTGAACATTTTAGAAGTGGTTTGAAGGCCCTAGGCCCTATCATCTAGGAGCAATTGATCTTGAAAGCATTTGCCAGCTGTAGGTTTTTCTAAAAAATCTGCGGACATACCTCATTGAAAATATTCGTGTAAAATCGCACAAGGTCATGACGCGCGAAACATTGGCTCTTCGTCTTGCCACCGTGGTTTGAGAACAATTTAGAATAGATTTGAAGGCCCTATGCCCTATCATCTAGGAGCAATTGATCTTGAAAGCATTTGCCAGCTGTATGTTTTTCTCAAAAATCTGCGGACATACCTCATTGAAAATATTCGTGTAAAATCGCACGAGGGCATGACGCGCGAAGCATAGGCTCTTCGTCTTGCCGCCGTGGTTTGTGAACATTTTAGAAGTGGTTTGAAGGCCCTAGGCCCTATCATCTAGGAGCTATTGATCTTGAAAGCATTTGCCAGCTGTACGTTTTTCTCAATATTCGGCAGAAATACCTCTTTGAAAATATTTGTGTAAAATCGCACGAGGTCATGACGCGCGAAGCATAGGCTCTTCGTCTTGCAGCCGTGGTTTGTGAACATTTTAAAAGTGGTTTGAAGGCCCTAGGCCCTATCATCTAGGAGCATTTGATCTTGAAAGCATTTGCCAGCTGTATGTTTTTCTCAAAAATCCGCGGATATACCTCATTGAAAATATTCGTGTAAAATCGCACGAGGTCATGACGCGCGAAGCATTGGCTCTTCGTCTTGTGCCCGTGGTTTGAGAACAATTTAGAAGAGATTTGAAGGCCTTAGGCCCTATCATCTAGGAGCTATTGATCTTGAAAGCATTTGCCAGCTGTATGTTTTTCTCAATAATCGGCAGAAATACCTCATTGAAAATATTCGTGTAAAATCGCACGAGGTCATGACACGCGAAACATAGGGTCTGCGTCTTGCGCCCGTGGTTTGTGAACGATTTAGAAGTGTTTTGAAGGCCCTAGGCCGTATCATCTAGGAGCTATTGAACTTGAAAGCATTTGGCAGCTGTACGTTTTTCTCAATAATCTGCAGAAACACCTCATTGAAAATATTCGTGTAAAATCGCACGAGGTCATGACGCACGACTCATTGGCTCTGCGTGTTGTTCCCGTGGTTTGAGAACAATTTAGAAGGGATTTGAAGGCCCTAGGCCCTATCATCTAGGAGCTATTGATCTTGAAAGCATTTGCCAGCTGTATGTTTTTCTCAATAATCGGCAGAAATACCTCATTGATAATATTCGTGTAAAATCGCACGAGGTGACGACGCGCGAAACATAGGCTCTGAGTCTTGCGCCCGTGGTTTGTGAACAATTTAGAAGTGTTTTGAAGGACCTAGGCCGTATCATCTATGAGCTATTGAACTTGAAAGCATTTGGCAGCTGTACGTTTTTCCTCAATAATCGGCAGAAATACCTCATTGAAAATATTCGTGTAAAATCCCACGAGGTCATGACGCGCGAAGCATAGGTTCTTCGTCTTGCGGTCGTGGTTTGTGAACATTTTAGAAGTGGTTTGAAGGCCCTAGGCCCTATCATCTAGGAGCTATTGATCTTGAAAGCATTTGCCAGCTGTACGTTTTTCTCAATAATCGGCAGAAATACCTCTTTGAAAATATTCGTGTAAAATCGCACAAGGTCATGAGGCGCGAAGCATAGGCTCTTCACCTTGCGGCCGTGGTTTGTGAACATTTTAGAAGTGATTTGAAGGCCCTAGGCCCTATCATCTAGGAGCAATTGATCTTGAAAGCATTTGCCAGCTGTATGTTTTTCTCAAAATTCCGCGGATATACCTCATTGAAAATATTCGTGTAAAATCGCACGAGGTCATGACGCGCGAAACATTGGCTCTGCGTCATGCGCCCGTGGTTTGTGAACAATTTAAAAGTGATTTGATGGCCCTAGGCCCTATCATCTAGGAGCTATTGAACTTGAAAGCATTTGTCAGCTGTACGTTTTTTTCAATAATCGGCAGAAATGCCTCATTGAAAATATTCGTGTAAAATCGCACGAGGTCATGACGCGCGAAACATAGGCTCTGCGTCTTGCGCCCGTGGTTTGTGAACAATTTAGAAGTGTTTTGAAAGCCCTAGGCCGTGTCATCTAGGAGCTATTGAACTTGAAAGCATTTGTCAGCTGTACGTTTTTTTCAATAATCGGCAGAAATACCTCATTGAAAATATTTGTGTAAAATCGCACGAGGTCATGACGCGCGAAACATAGGCTCTGCGTCTTGCGCCCGTGGTTTGTGAACAATTTAGAAGTGTTTTGAAAGACCTAGGCCGTATCATCTAGGAGCTATTGAACTTTAAAGCATTTGTCAGCTGTATGTTTTTCTCAATAATCGGTAGAAATACCTCATTGAAAATATTCGTGTAAAATCGCACGAGGTCATGACGCGCGAATCATAGGCTCTGCCTCTTGTGCCCGTGGTTTGTGAACAATTTAGAAGTGTTTTGATGGCCCTAGGCCCTATCATCTAGGAGCTATTGATCTTGAAAGCATTTGCCAGCTGTATGTTTTTCTCAACAATCCGCGGATATACCTCATTGAAAATATTCGTGTAAAATCGCAAGAGGTCATGACGCGCGAATCATTGGCTCTGCGTCTTGTGCCCGTGGTTTGAGAACTATTTAGAATGGATTTGAAGGCCCTAGGCCCTATCATCTAGGAGCTATTGATCTTGAAAGCATTTGCCAGCTGTATGTTTTTCTCAATAATCGGCAGAATTACCTCATTGAAAATGTTCGTGTAAAATCGCACGAGGTCATGACGCGCGAAACATAGGCTCTGCGTCTTGCGCCCGTGGTTTGTGAACAACTTAGAAGTGTTTTGAAGGACCTAGGCCGTATCATCTAGGAGCTATTGATCTTGAAAGCATTTGCTAGCTGTATGTTTTTCTCAATAATCGGCAGTAATTCCTCATTGAAAATATTAGTGTAAAATCGCACGAGGTCATGACGCGCGAAACATAGGCTCTGCGTCTTGCGCCCGTGGTTTGTGAACAATTTAGAAGTGTTTTGAAGGCCTAGGCCGTATCATCTAGGAGCTATTGATCTTGAAAGCATTTGCCAGCTGTATGTTTTTTTCAATAATCGGCAGAAATACCTCATTGAAAATATTCGTGTAAAATCGCACGAGGTCATGACGCGCGAAACATAGGCTCTGCGTCTTGCGCCCGTGGTTTGTGAACATTTTAGAAGTGCTTTGAAGGCCCTAGGCCCTATCATCTAAGAGCTATTGATCTTGAAAGCATTTGCCAGCTGTACGTTTTTCTCAATAATCGGCAGAAATACCTCTTTGAAAATATTCGTGTAAAATCGCACGAGGTCATGACGCGCGAAGCATAGGCTCTTCGTCTTGCAGCCGTGGTTTGTGAACATTTTAGAAGTGGTTTGAAGGCCCTAGGCCCTATCATCTAGGAGCAATTGATCTTGAAAGCATTTGCCAGCTGTAGGTTTTTCTAAAAAATCTGCGGACATACCTCATTGAAAATATTCGTGTAAAATCGCACAAGGTCATGACGCGCGAACCATTGGCTCTTCGTCTTGTGCCCGTGGTTTGAGAACAATTTAGAATAGATTTGAAGGCCCTAGGCCCTATCATCTAGGAGCAATTGATCTTGAAAGCATTTGCCAGCTGTATGTTTTTCTCAAAAATCTGCGGACATACCTCATTGAAAATATTCGTGTAAAATCGCACGAGGGCATGACGCGCGAAGCATAGGCTCTTCGTCTTGCCGCCGTGGTTTGTGAACATTTTAGAAGTGGTTTGAAGGCCCTAGGCCCTATCATCTAGGAGCTATTGATCTTGAAAGCATTTGCCAGCTGTACGTTTTTCTCAATATTCGGCAGAAATACCTCTTTGAAAATATTTGTGTAAAATCGCACGAGGTCATGACGCGCGAAGCATAGGCTCTTCGTCTTGCAGCCGTGGTTTGTGAACATTTTAAAAGTGGTTTGAAGGCCCTAGGCCCTATCATCTAGGAGCATTTGATCTTGAAAGCATTTGCCAGCTGTATGTTTTTCTCAAAAATCCGCGGATATACCTCATTGAAAATATTCGTGTAAAATCGCACGAGGTCATGACGCGCGAAGCATTGGCTCTTCGTCTTGTGCCCGTGGTTTGAGAACAATTTAGAAGAGATTTGAAGGCCCTAGGCCCTATCATCTAGGAGCTATTGATCTTGAAAGCATTTGCCAGCTGTATGTTTTTCTCAATAATCGGCAGAAATACCTCATTGAAAATATTCGTGTAAAATCGCACGAGGTCATGACGCGCGAAACATAGGGTCTGCGTCTTGCGCCCGTGGTTTGTGAACGATTTAGAAGTGTTTTGAAGGCCCTAGGCCGTATCATCTAGGAGCTATTGAACTTGAAAGCATTTGGCAGCTGTACGTTTTTCTCAATAATCTGCAGAAACACCTCATTGAAAATATTCGTGTAAAATCGCACGAGGTCATGACGCACGACTCATTGGCTCTGCGTGTTGTTCCCGTGGTTTGAGAACAATTTAGAAGGGATTTGAAGGCCCTAGGCCCTATCATCTAGGAGCTATTGATCTTGAAAGCATTTGCCAGCTGTATGATTTTCTCAATAATCGGCAGAAATACCTCATTGATAATATTCGTGTAAAATCGCACGAGGTGACGACGCGCGAAACATAGGCTCTGAGTCTTGCGCCCGTGGTTTGTGAACAATTTAGAAGTGTTTTGAAGGACCTAGGCCGTATCATCTATGAGCTATTGAACTTGAAAGCATTTGGCAGCTGTACGTTTTTCTTCAATAATCGGCAGAAATACCTCATTGAAAATATTCGTGTAAAATCCCACGAGGTCATGACGCGCGAAGCATAGGTTCTTCGTCTTGCGGTCGTGGTTTGTGAACATTTTAGAAGTGGTTTGAAGGCCCTAGGCCCTATCATCTAGGAGCTATTGATCTTGAAAGCATTTGGCAGCTGTACGTTTTTCTCAATAATCGGCAGAAATACCTCTTTGAAAATATTCGTGTAAAATCGCACAAGGTCATGAGGCGCGAAGCATAGGCTCTTCATCTTGCGGCCGTGGTTTGTGAACATTTTAGAAGTGATTTGAAGGCCCTAGGCCCTATCATCTAGGAGCAATTGATCTTGAAAGCATTTGCCAGCTGTATGTTTTTCTCAAAATTCCGCGGATATACCTCATTGAAAATATTCGTGTAAAATCGCACGAGGTCATGACGCGCGAAACATTGGCTCTGCGTCATGCGCCCGTGGTTTGTGAACAATTTAAAAGTGATTTGATGGCCCTAGGCCCTATCATCTAGGAGCTATTGAACTTGAAAGCATTTGTCAGCTGTACGTTTTTTTCAATAATCGGCAGAAATGCCTCATTGAAAATATTCGTGTAAAATCGCACGAGGTCATGACGCGCGAAACATAGGCTCTGCGTCTTGCGCCCATGGTTTGTGAACAATTTAGAAGTGTTTTGAAAGCCCTAGGCCGTATCATCTAGGAGCTATTGAACTTGAAAGCATTTGTCAGCTGTACGTTTTTTTCAATAATCGGCAGAAATACCTCATTGAAAATATTTGTGTAAAATCGCACGAGGTCATGACGCGCGAAACATAGGCTCTGCGTCTTGCGCCCGTGGTTTGTGAACAATTTAGAAGTGTTTTGAAAGCCCTAGGCCGTATCATCTAGGAGCTATTGAACTTGAAAGCATTTGTCAGCTGTATGTTTTTCTCAATAATCGGTAGAAATACCTCATTGAAAATATTCGTGTAAAATCGCACGAGGTCATGACGCGCGAATCATAGGCTCTGCCTCTTGTGCCCGTGGTTTGTGAACAATTTAGAAGTGTTTTGATGGCCCTAGGCCCTATCATCTAGGAGCTATTGATCTTGAAAGCATTTGCCAGCTGTATGTTTTTCTCAACAATCCGCGGATATACCTCATTGAAAATATTCGTGTAAAATCGCACGAGGTCATGACGCGCGAATCATTGGCTCTGCGTCTTGTGCCTGTGGTTTGAGAACTATTTAGAATGGATTTGAAGGCCCTAGGCCCTATCATCTAGGAGCTATTGATCTTGAAAGCATTTGCCAGCTGTATGTTTTTCTCAATAATCGGCAGAATTACCTCATTGAAAATGTTCGTGTAAAATCGCACGAGGTCATGACGCGCGAAACATAGGCTCTGCGTCTTGCGCCCGTGGTTTGTGAACAATTTAGAAGTGTTTTGAAGGACCTAGGCCGTATCATCTAGGAGCTATTGATCTTGAAAGCATTTGCTAGCTGTATGTTTTTCTCAATAATCGGCAGTAATTCCTCATTGAAAATATTAGTGTAAAATCGCACGAGGTCATGACGCGCGAAACATAGGCTCTGCGTCTTGCGCCCGTGGTTTGTGAACAATTTAGAAGTGTTTTGAAGGCCCTAGGCCGTATCATCTAGGAGCTATTGAACTTGAAAGCATTTGGCAGCTGTACGTTTTTCTCAATAATCGGCAGAAACACCTCATTGAAAATATTCGTGTAAAATCGCACGAGGTCATGACGCACGACTCATTGGCTCTGCGTGTTGTTCCCCTGGTTTGAGAACAATTTAGAAGAGATTTGAAGGCCCTAGGCCCTATCATCTAGGAGCTATTGATCTTGAAAGCATTTGCCAGCTGTATGTTTTTCTCAGTAATCGGCAGAATTACCTCATTGAAAATATTCGTGTAAAATCGCACGAGGTCATGACGCGCGAAACATAGGCTGTGCGTTTTGCGCCCGTGGTTTGTGAACGATTTAGAAGTGTTTTGAAGGCCCTAGGCTGTATCATCTAGGAGCTATTGAACTTGAAAGCATTTGGCAGCTGTACGTTTTTCTCAATAATCGGCAGAAATACCTCATTGAATATATTCGTGTAAAATCGCACGAGGTCATGACGCGCGAAGCATAGGCTCTTCGTCTTGCCGCCGTGGTTTGTGAACATTTTAGAAGTGGTTTGAAGGCCCTAGGTCCTATCATCTAGGAGCTATTGATCTTGAATGCATTTGCCAGCTGTACGTTTTTCTCAATAATCGGCAGAAATGCCTCTTTGAAAATATTTGTGTAAAATCGCACGAGGTCATGACGCGTGAATCATAGGCTCTTCGTCTTGCGGCCGTGGTTTATGAACATTTTAGAAGTGGTTTCAAGGCCCTAGGCCGTATCATCTAGGAGCTATTGATCTTGAAAGCATTTGCCAGTTGTATGTTTTTCTCAAAAATCTGCGGACATACCTCATTGAAAATATTAGTGTAAAATCGCACGAGGTCATGACGCGCGAAACATAGGCTCTGCGTCTTGCGCCCGTGGTTTGTGAACAATTTAGAAGTGTTTTGATGGCCCTAGGCTGTATCATCTAGGAGCTATTGAACTTGAAAGCATTTGGCAGCTGTACGTTTTTCTCAATAATCGGCAGAAATACCTCATTGAATATATTCGTGTAAAATCGCACGAGGTCATGACGCGCGAAGCATAGGCTCTTCGTCTTGCCGCCGTGGTTTGTGAACATTTTAGAAGTGGTTTGAAGGCCCTAGGCCCTATCATCTAGGAGCTATTGATCTTGAAAGCATTTGCCAGCTGTATGTTTTTCTCAATAATCGGCAGAATTACCTCATTGAAAATATTCGTGTAAAATCGCACGAGGTCATGACGCGCGAAACATAGGCTCTGCGTCTTGCGCCCGTGGTTTGTGAACAATTTAGAAGTGATTTGAAGGCCCTATGCCGTATCATCTAGGAGCTATTGATCTTGAAAGCATTTGCCAGCTGTATGTTTTTCTCAAAAATCTGCGGACATACCTCATTGAAAATATTCGTGTAAAATCGCACGAGGTCATGACGCGCGAAACATAGGCTCTGCGTCTTGCGCCCGTGGTTTGTGAACGATTTAGAAGTGATTTGAAGGCCCTAGGCCCTATCATCTAGGAGCTATTGATCTTGAAAGCATTTGCCAGCTGTATGTTTTTCTCAAAAATCCACGTATATACCTCATTGAAAATATTCGTGTAAAATCGCACGAGGTCATGACGCGCGAAACATAGGCTCTGCGTCTTGCGCCCCTGGTTTGTGAACAATTTAGAAGTGTTTTGAAGGCCCTAGGCCGTATCATCTAGGAGCTATTGATCTTGAAAGCATTTGCCAGCTGTACGTTTTTCTCAATAATCGCCAGAAATACCTCTTTGAAAATATTCGTGTAAAATCGCACAAGGTCATGACGCGCGAAGCATAGGCTCTTCGTCTTGCGGCCGTGGTTTGTGAACATTTTAGAAGTGGTTTTTAGGCCCTAGGCACTATCATCTAGGAGCAATTGATCTTGAAAGCATTTGCCAGCTGTATGTTTTTCTAAAAAATCTGCGGACATACCTCATTGAAAATATTCGTGTAAAATCGCACGAGGTCATGACGCGCGAAACATTGGCTCTTCGTCTTGTGCCGGTGGTTTGAGAACAATTTAGAAGAGATTTGAAGGCCCTAGGCCCTATCATCTAGGAGCAATTGATCTTGAAAGCATTTGCCAGCTGTATGTTTTTCTCAAAAATCTGCGGACATACCTCATTGAAAATATTCGTGTAAAATCGCACGAGGGCATGACGCGCGAAGCATAGGCTCTTCGTCTTGCCGCCGTGGTTTGTGAACATTTTAGAAGTGGTTTGAAGGCCCTAGGCCCTATCATCTAGGAGCTATTGATCTTGAAAGCATTTGCCAGCTGTACGTTTTTCTCAATATTCGGCAGAAATACCTCTTTGAAAATATTTGTGTAAAATCGCACAAGGTCATGACGCGCGAAGCATAGGCTCTTTGTCTTGCAGCCGTGGTTTGTGAACATTTTAAAAGTGGTTTGAAGGCCCTAGGCCCTATCATCTAGGTGCATTTGATCTTGAAAGCATTTGCCAGCTGTATGTTTTTCTCAAAAATCCGCGGATATACCTCATTGAAAATATTCGTGTAAAATCGCACGAGGTCATGACGCGCGAAACATTGGCTCTGCGTCTTGTGCCCGTGGTTTGAGAACAATTTAGAAGGGATTTGAAGGCCCTTGGCCCTATCATCTAGGAGCTATTGATCTTGAAAGCATTTGCCAGCTTTATGTTTTTCTCAATAATCCGCAGAAATACCTCATTGAAAATATTCGTGTAAAATCGCACGAGGTCATGACGCGCGAAACATAGGCTCTGCGTCTTGCGCCCGTGGTTTGTGAACGATTTAGAAGTGATTTGAAGACCCTAGGCCCTATCATCTAGGAGCTATTGATCTTGAAAGCATTTGCCAGCTGTATGTTTTTCTCAAAAATCCATGTATATACCTCATTGAAAATATTCGTGTAAAATCGCACGAGGTCATGACGCGCGAAACATAGGCTCTGCGTCTTGCGCCCCTGGTTTGTGAACAATTTAGAAGTGTTTTGAAGGCCCTAGGCCATATCATCTAGGAGCTATTGAACTTGAAAGCATTTGCCAGCTGTACGTTTTTCTGAATAATCGCCAGAAATACCTCTTTGAAAATATTCGTGTAAAATCGCACGAGGTCATGACGCGCGAAGCATAGGCTCTTCGTCTTGCGGCCGTGGTTTGTGAACATTTTAGAAGTGGTTTTAAGGCCCTAGGCCCTATCATCTAGGAGCAATTGATCTTGAAAGCATTTGCCAGCTGTATGTTTTTCTAAAAAATCTGCGGACATACCTCATTGAAAATATTCGTGTAAAATCGCACGAGGTCATGACGCGCGAAACATTGGCTCTTCGTCTTGTGCCGGTGGATTGAGAACAATTTAGAAGAGATTTGAAGGCCCTAGGCCCTATCATCTAGGAGCAATTGATCTTGAAAGCATTTGCCAGCTGTATGTTTTTCTCAATAATCGGCAGAATTACCTCATTGAAAATATTCGTGTAAAATCGCACGAGGTCATGACGCGCGAAACATAGGCTCTGCGTCTTGCGCCCGTGGTTTGTGAACAATTTAGAAGTGTTTTGAAGGACCTAGGCCGTATCATCTAGGAGCTATTGATCTTGAAAGCATTTGCTAGCTGTATGTTTTTCTCAATAATCGGCAGAAATACCTCATTGAAAATATTCGTGTAAAATCGCACGAGGTGACGACGCGCGAAACATAGGCTCTGAGTCTTGCGCCCGTGGTTTGTGAACAATTTAGAAGTGTTTTGAAGGCCCTAGGCCGTATCATCTATGAGCTATTGAACTTGAAAGCATTTGGCAGCTGTACGTTTTTCCTCAATAATCGACAGAAATACCTCATTGAAAATATTCGTGTAAAATCGCACGAGGTCATGACGCGCGAAGCATAGGTTCTTCGTCTTGCGGTCGTGGTTTGTGAACATTTTAGAAGTGGTTTGAAGGCCCTAGGCCCTATCATCTAGGAGCTATTGATCTTGAAAGCATTGGCCAGCTGTACGTTATTCTCAATAATCGGCAGAAATACCTCTTTGAAAATATTCGTGTAAAATCGCACGAGGTCATGAGGCGCGAAGCATAGACTCTTTGTCTTGCGGCCGTGGTTTGTGAACATTTAAGAATTGATTTGAAGGCCCTAGGCCCTATCATCTAGGAGCAATTGATCTTGAAAGCATTTGCCAGCTGTATGTTTTTCTCAAAATTCCGCGGATATACCTCATTGAAATTTTTCGTGTAAAATCGCACGAGGTCATGACGCGCGAAACATTGGCTCTGCGTCATGCGCCCGTTGTTTGTGAACAATTTAAAAGTGATTTGATGGCCCTAGGCCCTATCATCTAGGAGCTATTGAACTTGAAAGCATTTGTCAGCTGTACGTTTTTTTCAATAATCGGCAGAAATGCCTCATTGATAATATTCGTGTAAAATCGCACGAGGTCATGACGCGCGAAACATAGGCTCTGCGTCTTGCGCCCGTGGTTTGTGAACAATTTAGAAGTGTTTTGAAAGCCCTAGGCCGTATCATCTAGGAGCTATTGAACTTGAAAGCATTTGGCAGCTGTACGTTTTTCTCAATAATCGGCAGAAATACCTCATTGAAAATATTCCTGTAAAATCGCACGAGGTCATGACGCGCGAAGCATAGGCTCTTCCTCTTGCGGCCGTGGTTTGTGAACATTTTAGAAGTGGTTTGAAGGCCCTAGGCCCTATCATCTAGGAGCTATTGATCTTGAAAGCATTTGCCAGCTGTACGTTTTTCTCAATAATCGGGAGAAATACCTCTTGGAAAATATTCGTGTAAAATCGCACGAGGTCATGACGCGCGAAACATAGGCTCTGCGTCTTGCGCCCGTGGTTTGTGAACAATTTAGAAGTGTTTTGAAGGCCCTAGGCCGTATCATCTAGGAGCTATTGATCTTGAAAGCATTTTCCAGCTGTATGTTTTTCTCAATGATGGGCAGAAATACCCCATTGAAAATATTCGTGTAAAATCGCACGAGGTCATGAGGTGCGAAACATAGGATCTGCGTCTTGCGCCCGTGGTTTGTGAACGATTTAGAAGTGTTTTGAAGGCCCTAGGCCGTATCATCTAGGAGCTATTGAACTTGACAGCATTTGGCAGCTGTACGTTTTTCTCAATAATCGGCAGAAATACCTCATTGAATATATTCGTGTAAAATCGCACAAGTTCATGACACGCGAAGCATAGGCTCTTCCTCTTGCGGCCGTGGTTTGTGAACATTTTAGAAGTGGTTTGAAGGCCCTAGGCCCTATCATCTAGGAGCTATTGATCTTGAAAGCATTTGCCAGCTGTACGTTTTTCTCAATAATCGGCAGAAATTCCTCATTGAAAATATTCGTGTAAAATCGCACGAGGTCAAGACGCGTGAATCATAGGCTCTTTGTCTTGCGGCCGTGGTTTATGAACATTTTAGAAGTGGTTTGAAGGCCCTAGGCCCTATCATCTAGGAGCTATTGATCTTGAAAGCATTTGCCAGCTGTATGTTTTTCTCAATAATCGGCAGAATTACCTCTTGGAAAATATTAGTGTAAAATCGCACGAGGTCATGACGCGCGAAACATTGGCTCTGCGTCTTGCGCCCGTGGTTTGTGAACAATTTAGATGTGTTTTGAAGGCCCTATGCTGTATCATCTAGGAGCTATTGATCTTGAAAGCATTTGCCAGCTGTATGTTTTTCTCAATAATCAGCAGAAATACCTCATTGAAAATATTCGTGTAAAATCGCACGAGGTCATGACGCGCGAAGCATAGGCTCTGCGTCTTGCGCCCGTGGTTTGTGAACGATTTAGAAGTGTTTTGAAGGCCCTAGGCCGTATCATCTAGGAGCTATTGAACTTTCTCAATAATCGGCAGAAATACCTCATTGAAAATATTCGTGTAAAATCGCACGAGGTCATGACGCGCGAAACATAGGCTCTGCGTCTTGCGCCCCTGGTTTGTGAACAATTTAGAAGTGTTTTGAAGGCCCTAGGCCATATCATCTAGGAGCTATTGAACTTGAAAGCATTTGCCAGCTGTACGTTTTTCTGAATAATCGCCAGAAATACCTCTTTGAAAATATTCGTGTAAAATCGCACGAGGTCATGACGCGCGAAGCATAGGCTCTTCGTCTTGCGGCCGTGGTTTGTGAACATTTTAGAAGTGGTTTTAAGGCCCTAGGCCCTATCATCTAGGAGCAATTGATCTTGAAAGCATTTGCCAGCTGTATGTTTTTCTAAAAAATCTGCGGACATACCTCATTGAAAATATTCGTGTAAAATCGCACGAGGTCATGACGCGCGAAACATTGGCTCTTCGTCTTGTGCCGGTGGATTGAGAACAATTTAGAAGAGATTTGAAGGCCCTAGGCCCTATCATCTAGGAGCAATTGATCTTGAAAGCATTTGCCAGCTGTATGTTTTTCTCAAAAATCTGCGGACATACCTCATTGAAAATATTCGTGTAAAATCGCACGAGGGCATGACGCGCGAAGCATAGGCTCTGCGTCTTGCCGCCGTGGTTTGTGAACATTTTAGAAGTGGTTTGAAGGCCCTAGGCCCTATCATCTAGGAGCTATTGATCTTGAAAGCATTTGCCAGCTGTACGTTTTTCTCAATATTCGGCAGAAATACCTCTTTGAAAATATTTGTGTAAAATCGCACGAGGTCATGACGCGCGAAGCATAGGCTCTTCGTCTTGCAGCCGTGGTTTGTGAACATTTTAAAAGTGGTTTGAAGGCCCTAGGCCCTATCATCTAGGTGCATTTGATCTTGAAAGCATTTGCCAGCTGTATGTTTTTCTCAATAATCGGCAGAAATACCTCATTGAAAATATTCGTGTAAAATCGCACGAGGTCATGACGCGCGAAACATAGGCTCTGCGTCTTGCGCTCGTGGTTTGTGAACGATTTAGAAGTGTTTTGAAGGCCCTAGGCCGTATCATCTAGGAGCTATTGAACTTGAAAGCATTTGGCAGCTGTATGTTTTTCTCAATAATCGGCAGAATTACCTCATTGAAAATATTCGTGTAAAATCGCACGAGGTCATGACGCGCGAAACATAGGCTCTGCGTTTTGCGCCCGTGGTTTGTGAACGATTTAGAAGTGTTTTGAAGGCCCTAGGCCGTATCATCTAGGAGCTATTGAACTTGAAAGCATTTGGCAGCTGTACGTTTTTCTCAATAATCGGCAGAAATACCTCATTGAATATATTCGTGTAAAATCGCACGAGGTCATGACGCCCGAAGCATAGGCTCTTCGTCTTGCCGCCGTGGTTTGTGAACATTTTAGAAGTGGTTTGAAGGCCCTAGGCCCTATCATCTAGGAGGAATTGATCTTGAAAGCATTTGCCAGCTGTATGTTTTTCTCAAAAATCCGCGGACATACCTCATTAAAAATATTCGTGTAAAATTGCACGAGGTCATGACGCGCGAAGCATAGGCTCTTCGTCTTGCCGCCGTGGTTTGTGAACATTTTAGAAGTGGTTTGAAGGCCCTAGGCCCTATCATCTAGGAGCTATTGATCTTGAAAGCATTTGCCAGCTGTACATTTTTCTCAATAATCAGCAGAAATACCTCTTTGAAAATATTCGTGTAAAATCGCACAAGGTCATGACGCACGAAGCATAGGCTCTTCATCTTGCAGCCGTGGTTTGTGAACATTTTAGAAGTGGTTTGAAGGCCCTAGGCCCTATCATCTAGGAGCAATTGATTTTGAAAGCATTTGCCAGCTGTATGTTTTTCTCAATAATCCGCGGATATACCTCATTGAAAATATTTGTGCAAAATCGCACGAGGTCATGACGCGCGAAACATTGGCTCTGCGTCTTGTGCCCGTGGTTTGAGAACAATTTAGTAGGGATTTGAAGGCCCTTGGCCCTATCATCTAGGAGCTATTGATCTTGAAAGCATTTGCCAGCTGTATGTTTTTTTCAAAAATCGGCAGAAATACCTCATTGAAAATATTCGTGTAAAATTGCACGAGGTCATGACGCGCGAAACATAGGCTCTGCGTCTTGCGCCCGTGGTTTGTGAACGATTTAGAAGTGTTTTGAAGGCCCTAGGCCGTATCATCTAGGAGCTATTGAACTTGAAAGCATTTGGCAGCTGTACGTTTTTCTCAATAATCGGTAGAAATACCTCATTGAAAATATTCGTGTAAAATCGCACGAGGTCATGACGCGCGAATCATAGGCGCTGCCTCTTGTGCCCGTGGTTTGTGAACAATTTAGAAGTGTTTTGATGGCCCTAGGCCCTATCATCTAGGAGCTATTGATCTTGAAAGCATTTGCCAGCTGTATGTTTTTCTCAATAATCGGCAGAATTACCTCATTGAAAATATTCGTGTAAAATCGCACGAGGTCATGACGCGCGAAACATAGGCTCTGCGTCTTGCGCCCGTGGTTTGTGAACAATTTAGAAGTGTTTTGAAGGACCTAGGCCGTATCATCTAGGAGCTATTGATCTTGAAAGCATTTGCTAGCTGTATGTTTTTCTCAATAATCGGCAGAAATTCCTCATTGAAAATATTAGTGTAAAATCGCACGAGGTCATGACGCGCGAAACATAGGCTCTGCGTCTTGCGCCCGTGGTTTGTGAACAATTTAGAAGTGTTTTGATGGCCTAGGCCGTATCATCTAGGAGCTATTGATCTTGAAAGCATTTGCCAGCTGTATGTTTTTCTCAGTAATCGGCAGAAATACCTCATTGAAAATATTCGTGTAAAATCGCACGAGGTCATGACGCGCGAAACATAGGCTCTGCGTCTTGCGCCCGTGGTTTGTGAACATTTTAGAAGTGCTTTGAAGGCCCTAGGCCCTATCATCTAAGAGCTATTGATCTTGAAAGCATTTGCCAGCTGTACGTTTTTCTCAATAATCGGCAGAAATACCTCTTTGAAAATATTTGTGTAAAATAGCACGAGGTCATGACGCGCGAAGCATAGGCTCTTCGTCTTGCAGCCGTGGTTTGTGAACATTTTAGAAGTGGTTTGAAGGCCCTAGGCCCTATCATCTAGGAGCAATTGATCTTGAAAGCATTTGCCAACTGTATGTTTTTCTAAAAAATCTGCGGACATACCTCATTGAAAATATTCGTGTAAAATCGCACGAGGTCATGACGCGCGAAACATTGGCTCTTCGTCTTGTGCCCGTGGTTTGAGAACAATTTAGAAGAGATTTGAAGGCCCTAGGCCCTATCATCTAGGAGCTATTGATCTTGAAAGCATTTGCCAGCTGTATGTTTTTCTCAATAATCGGCAGAAATACCTCATTGATAATATTTGTGTAAAATCGCACGAGGTCATGACGCGCGAAACATAGGCTCTGCGTCTTGCGCCCGTGGTTTGTGAACGATTTAGAAGTGTTTTGAAGGCCCTAGGCCGTATCATCTAGGAGCTATTGAACTTGAAAGCATTTGGCAGCTGTACGTTTTTCTCAATAATCGGCAGAAATACCTCATTGAAAATATTCGTGTAAAATCGCACGAGGTCATGACGCACGACTCATTGGCTCTGCGTGTTGTTCCCGTGGTTTGAGAACAATTTAGAAGGGATTTGAAGGCCCTAGGCCCTATCATCTTGGAGCTATTGATCTTGAAAGCATTTGCCAGCTGTATGTTTTTCTCAATAATCGGCAGAAATACCTCATTGAAAATATTCGTGTAAAATCGCACGAGGTGACGACGCGCGAAACATAGGCTCTGAGTCTTGCGCCCGTGGTTTGTGAACAATTTAGAAGTGTTTTGAAGGCCCTAGGCCGTATCATCTATGAGCTATTGAACTTGAAAGCATTTGGCAGCTGTACGTTTTTCCTCAATAATCGACAGAAATACCTCATTGAAAATATTCGTGTAAAATCGCACGAGGTCATGACGCGCGAAGCATAGGTTCTTCGTCTTGCGGTCGTGGTTTGTGAACATTTTAGAAGTGGTTTGAAGGCCCTAGGCCCTATCATCTAGGAGCTATTGATCTTGAAAGCATTGGCCAGCTGTACGTTATTCTCAATAATCGGCAGAAATACCTCTTTGAAAATATTCGTGTAAAATCGCACGAGGTCATGAGGCGCGAAGCATAGACTCTTTGTCTTGCGGCCGTGGTTTGTGAACATTTAAGAATTGATTTGAAGGCCCTAGGCCCTATCATCTAGGAGCAATTGATCTTGAAAGCATTTGCCAGCTGTATGTTTTTCTCAAAATTCCGCGGATATACCTCATTGAAATTTTTCGTGTAAAATCGCACGAGGTCATGACGCGCGAAACATTGGCTCTGCGTCATGCGCCCGTTGTTTGTGAACAATTTAAAAGTGATTTGATGGCCCTAGGCCCTATCATCTAGGAGCTATTGAACTTGAAAGCATTTGTCAGCTGTACGTTTTTTTCAATAATCGGCAGAAATGCCTCATTGATAATATTCGTGTAAAATCGCACGAGGTCATGACGCGCGAAACATAGGCTCTGCGTCTTGCGCCCGTGGTTTGTGAACAATTTAGAAGTGTTTTGAAAGCCCTAGGCCGTATCATCTAGGAGCTATTGAACTTGAAAGCATTTGGCAGCTGTACGTTTTTCTCAATAATCGGCAGAAATACCTCATTGAAAATATTCCTGTAAAATCGCACGAGGTCATGACGCGCGAAGCATAGGCTCTTCCTCTTGCGGCCGTGGTTTGTGAACATTTTAGAAGTGGTTTGAAGGCCCTAGGCCCTATCATCTAGGAGCTATTGATCTTGAAAGCATTTGCCAGCTGTACGTTTTTCTCAATAATCGGGAGAAATACCTCTTGGAAAATATTCGTGTAAAATCGCACGAGGTCATGACGCGCGAAACATAGGCTCTGCGTCTTGCGCCCGTGGTTTGTGAACAATTTAGAAGTGTTTTGAAGGCCCTAGGCCGTATCATCTAGGAGCTATTGATCTTGAAAGCATTTGCCAGCTGTACGTTTTTCTCAATAATCGGCAGAAATACCTCTTTGAAAATATTTGTGTAAAATAGCACGAGGTCATGACGCGCGAAGCATAGGCTCTTCGTCTTGCAGCCGTGGTTTGTGAACATTTTAGAAGTGGTTTGAAGGCCCTAGGCCCTATCATCTAGGAGCAATTGATCTTGAAAGCATTTGCCAACTGTATGTTTTTCTAAAAAATCTGCGGACATACCTCATTGAAAATATTCGTGTAAAATCGCACGAGGTCATGACGCGCGAAACATTGGCTCTTCGTCTTGTGCCCGTGGTTTGAGAACAATTTAGAAGAGATTTGAAGGCCCTAGGCCCTATCATCTAGGAGCTATTGATCTTGAAAGCATTTGCCAGCTGTATGTTTTTCTCAATAATCGGCAGAAATACCTCATTGATAATATTTGTGTAAAATCGCACGAGGTCATGACGCGCGAAACATAGGCTCTGCGTCTTGCGCCCGTGGTTTGTGAACGATTTAGAAGTGTTTTGAAGGCCCTAGGCCGTATCATCTAGGAGCTATTGAACTTGAAAGCATTTGGCAGCTGTACGTTTTTCTCAATAATCGGCAGAAATACCTCATTGAAAATATTCGTGTAAAATCGCACGAGGTCATGACGCACGACTCATTGGCTCTGCGTGTTGTTCCCGTGGTTTGAGAACAATTTAGAAGGGATTTGAAGGCCCTAGGCCCTATCATCTTGGAGCTATTGATCTTGAAAGCATTTGCCAGCTGTATGTTTTTCTCAATAATCGGCAGAAATACCTCATTGAAAATATTCGTGTAAAATCGCACGAGGTGACGACGCGCGAAACATAGGCTCTGAGTCTTGCGCCCGTGGTTTGTGAACAATTTAGAAGTGTTTTGAAGGCCCTAGGCCGTATCATCTATGAGCTATTGAACTTGAAAGCATTTGGCAGCTGTACGTTTTTCCTCAATAATCGACAGAAATACCTCATTGAAAATATTCGTGTAAAATCGCACGAGGTCATGACGCGCGAAGCATAGGTTCTTCGTCTTGCGGTCGTGGTTTGTGAACATTTTAGAAGTGGTTTGAAGGCCCTAGGCCCTATCATCTAGGAGCTATTGATCTTGAAAGCATTGGCCAGCTGTACGTTATTCTCAATAATCGGCAGAAATACCTCTTTGAAAATATTCGTGTAAAATCGCACGAGGTCATGAGGCGCGAAGCATAGACTCTTTGTCTTGCGGCCGTGGTTTGTGAACATTTAAGAATTGATTTGAAGGCCCTAGGCCCTATCATCTAGGAGCAATTGATCTTGAAAGCATTTGCCAGCTGTATGTTTTTCTCAAAATTCCGCGGATATACCTCATTGAAATTTTTCGTGTAAAATCGCACGAGGTCATGACGCGCGAAACATTGGCTCTGCGTCATGCGCCCGTTGTTTGTGAACAATTTAAAAGTGATTTGATGGCCCTAGGCCCTATCATCTAGGAGCTATTGAACTTGAAAGCATTTGTCAGCTGTACGTTTTTTTCAATAATCGGCAGAAATGCCTCATTGATAATATTCGTGTAAAATCGCACGAGGTCATGACGCGCGAAACATAGGCTCTGCGTCTTGCGCCCGTGGTTTGTGAACAATTTAGAAGTGTTTTGAAAGCCCTAGGCCGTATCATCTAGGAGCTATTGAACTTGAAAGCATTTGGCAGCTGTACGTTTTTCTCAATAATCGGCAGAAATACCTCATTGAAAATATTCCTGTAAAATCGCACGAGGTCATGACGCGCGAAGCATAGGCTCTTCCTCTTGCGGCCGTGGTTTGTGAACATTTTAGAAGTGGTTTGAAGGCCCTAGGCCCTATCATCTAGGAGCTATTGATCTTGAAAGCATTTGCCAGCTGTACGTTTTTCTCAATAATCGGGAGAAATACCTCTTGGAAAATATTCGTGTAAAATCGCACGAGGTCATGACGCGCGAAACATAGGCTCTGCGTCTTGCGCCCGTGGTTTGTGAACAATTTAGAAGTGTTTTGAAGGCCCTAGGCCGTATCATCTAGGAGCTATTGATCTTGAAAGCATTTTCCAGCTGTATGTTTTTCTCAATGATGGGCAGAAATACCCCATTGAAAATATTCGTGTAAAATCGCACGAGGTCATGAGGTGCGAAACATAGGATCTGCGTCTTGCGCCCGTGGTTTGTGAACGATTTAGAAGTGTTTTGAAGGCCCTAGGCCGTATCATCTAGGAGCTATTGAACTTGACAGCATTTGGCAGCTGTACGTTTTTCTCAATAATCGGCAGAAATACCTCATTGAATATATTCGTGTAAAATCGCACAAGTTCATGACACGCGAAGCATAGGCTCTTCCTCTTGCGGCCGTGGTTTGTGAACATTTTAGAAGTGGTTTGAAGGCCCTAGGCCCTATCATCTAGGAGCTATTGATCTTGAAAGCATTTGCCAGCTGTACGTTTTTCTCAATAATCGGCAGAAATTCCTCATTGAAAATATTCGTGTAAAATCGCACGAGGTCAAGACGCGTGAATCATAGGCTCTTTGTCTTGCGGCCGTGGTTTATGAACATTTTAGAAGTGGTTTGAAGGCCCTAGGCCCTATCATCTAGGAGCTATTGATCTTGAAAGCATTTGCCAGCTGTATGTTTTTCTCAATAATCGGCAGAATTACCTCTTGGAAAATATTAGTGTAAAATCGCACGAGGTCATGACGCGCGAAACATTGGCTCTGCGTCTTGCGCCCGTGGTTTGTGAACAATTTAGATGTGTTTTGAAGGCCCTATGCTGTATCATCTAGGAGCTATTGATCTTGAAAGCATTTGCCAGCTGTATGTTTTTCTCAATAATCAGCAGAAATACCTCATTGAAAATATTCGTGTAAAATCGCACGAGGTCATGACGCGCGAAGCATAGGCTCTGCGTCTTGCGCCCGTGGTTTGTGAACGATTTAGAAGTGTTTTGAAGGCCCTAGGCCGTATCATCTAGGAGCTATTGAACTTTCTCAATAATCGGCAGAAATACCTCATTGAAAATATTCGTGTAAAATCGCACGAGGTCATGACGCGCAAAACATTGGCTCTGCCTCTTGTGCCCGTGGTTTGTGAACAATTTAGAAGTGATTTGAAGGCCCTATGCCCTATCATCTAGGAGCTATTGATCTTGAAAGCATTTGCCAGCTGTATGTTTTTCTCAAAAATCCACGTATATACCTCATTGAAAATATTCGTGTAAAATCGCACGAGGTCATGACACGCGAAACATAGGCTCTGCGTCTTGCGCCCGTGGTTTGTGAACAATTTAGAAGTGTTTTGAAGGCCCTAGGCCGTATCATCTAGGAGCTATTGAACTTGAAAGCATTTGGAAGCTGTACGTTTTTCTCAATAATCAGCAGAAATACCTCATTTAAAATATTCGTGTAAAATCGCACAAGGTCATGACGCGCGAAGCATAGGCTCTTCGTCTTGCGGCCGTGGTTTGTGAACATTTTAGAAGTGGTTTGAAGGCCCTACGCCCTAACATCTAGGAGCAATTGAACTTGAAAGCATTTGCCAGCTGTACGTTTTTCTCAATAATCGGCAGAAATACCTCATTGATAATATTCGTGTAAAATCGCACAAGGTCATGACGCGCGAACCATTGGCTCTGCATCTTGTGCCCGTGGTTTGTGAACAATTTAGAAGTGATTTGAAGGCCCTAGGCCCTATCATCGAGGAGCTATTGATCTTGAAAGCATTTGCCAGCTGTATGTTTGTCTCAATAATCGGCAGTAATACCTCATTGAAAATATTCGTGTAAAATCGCACGAGGTCATGACGCGCGAAACATTGGCTCTGCGTCTTGTGCCCGTGGTTTGTGAACAATTTAGAAGTGATTTTAAGGCCCTAGGCCCTATCATCTAGGAGCTATTGATCTTGAAAGCATTTGCCTGCTGTATGTTTTTCTCAAAAATCCACGTATATACCTCATTGATAATATTCGTGTAAAATCGCACGAGGTCATGACGCACGAAACATGAGCTCTGCGTCTTGCGCCCCTGGTTTGTGAACAATTTAGAAGTGTTTTGAAGGCCCTAGGCCGTATCATCTAGGAGCTATTGATCTTGAAAGCATTTGCCAGCTGTACGTTTTTCTCAATAATCGGCAGAAATACCTCTTTGAAAATATTTGTGTAAAATCGCACGAGGTCATGACGCGCGAAGCATAGGCTCTTCGTCTTGCAGCCGTGGTTTGTGAACATTTTAGAAGTGGTTTGAAGGCCCTAGGCCCTATCATCTAGGAGCAATTGATCTTGAAAGCATTTGCCAACTGTATGTTTTTCTAAAAAATCTGCGGACATACCTCATTGAAAATATTCGTGTAAAATCGCACGAGGTCATGACGCGCGAAACATTGGCTCTTCGTCTTGTGCCCGTGGTTTGAGAACAATTTAGAAGAGATTTGAAGGCCCTAGGCCCTATCATCTAGGAGCTATTGATCTTGAAAGCATTTGCCAGCTGTATGTTTTTCTCAATAATCGGCAGAAATACCTCATTGATAATATTTGTGTAAAATCGCACGAGGTCATGACGCGCGAAACATAGGCTCTGCGTCTTGCGCCCGTGGTTTGTGAACGATTTAGAAGTGTTTTGAAGGCCCTAGGCCGTATCATCTAGGAGCTATTGAACTTGAAAGCATTTGGCAGCTGTGCGTTTTTCTCAATAATCGGCAGAAATACCTCATTGAAAATATTCGTGTAAAATCGCACGAGGTCATGACGCACGACTCATTGGCTCTGCGTGTTGTTCCCGTGGTTTGAGAACAATTTAGAAGGGATTTGAAGGCCCTAGGCCCTATCATCTTGGAGCTATTGATCTTGAAAGCATTTGCCAGCTGTATGTTTTTCTCAATAATCGGCAGAAATACCTCATTGAAAATATTCGTGTAAAATCGCACGAGGTGACGACGCGCGAAACATAGGCTCTGAGTCTTGCGCCCGTGGTTTGTGAACAATTTAGAAGTGTTTTGAAGGCCCTAGGCCGTATCATCTATGAGCTATTGAACTTGAAAGCATTTGGCAGCTGTACGTTTTTCCTCAATAATCGACAGAAATACCTCATTGAAAATATTCGTGTAAAATCGCACGAGGTCATGACGCGCGAAGCATAGGTTCTTCGTCTTGCGGTCGTGGTTTGTGAACATTTTAGAAGTGGTTTGAAGGCCCTAGGCCCTATCATCTAGGAGCTATTGATCTTGAAAGCATTGGCCAGCTGTACGTTATTCTCAATAATCGGCAGAAATACCTCTTTGAAAATATTCGTGTAAAATCGCACGAGGTCATGAGGCGCGAAGCATAGACTCTTTGTCTTGCGGCCGTGGTTTGTGAACATTTAAGAAGTGATTTGAAGGCCCTAGGCCCTATCATCTAGGAGCAATTGATCTTGAAAGCATTTGCCAGCTGTATGTTTTTCTCAAAATTCCGCGGATATACCTCATTGAAATTTTTCGTGTAAAATCGCACGAGGTCATGACGCGCGAAACATTGGCTCTGCGTCATGCGCCCGTTGTTTGTGAACAATTTAAAAGTGATTTGATGGCCCTAGGCCCTATCATCTAGGAGCTATTGAACTTGAAAGCATTTGTCAGCTGTACGTTTTTTTCAATAATCGGCAGAAATGCCTCATTGATAATATTCGTGTAAAATCGCACGAGGTCATGACGCGCGAAACATAGGCTCTGCGTCTTGCGCCCGTGGTTTGTGAACAATTTAGAAGTGTTTTGAAAGCCCTAGGCCGTATCATCTAGGAGCTATTGAACTTGAAAGCATTTGGCAGCTGTACGTTTTTCTCAATAATCGGCAGAAATACCTCATTGAAAATATTCCTGTAAAATCGCACGAGGTCATGACGCGCGAAGCATAGGCTCTTCCTCTTGCGGCCGTGGTTTGTGAACATTTTAGAAGTGGTTTGAAGGCCCTAGGCCCTATCATCTAGGAGCTATTGATCTTGAAAGCATTTGCCAGCTGTACGTTTTTCTCAATAATCGGGAGAAATACCTCTTGGAAAATATTCGTGTAAAATCGCACGAGGTCATGACGCGCGAAACATAGGCTCTGCGTCTTGCGCCCGTGGTTTGTGAACAATTTAGAAGTGTTTTGAAGGCCCTAGGCCGTATCATCTAGGAGCTATTGATCTTGAAAGCATTTTCCAGCTGTATGTTTTTCTCAATGATGGGCAGAAATACCCCATTGAAAATATTCGTGTAAAATCGCACGAGGTCATGAGGTGCGAAACATAGGATCTGCGTCTTGCGCCCGTGGTTTGTGAACGATTTAGAAGTGTTTTGAAGGCCCTAGGCCGTATCATCTAGGAGCTATTGAACTTGACAGCATTTGGCAGCTGTACGTTTTTCTCAATAATCGGCAGAAATACCTCATTGAATATATTCGTGTAAAATCGCACAAGTTCATGACACGCGAAGCATAGGCTCTTCCTCTTGCGGCCGTGGTTTGTGAACATTTTAGAAGTGGTTTGAAGGCCCTAGGCCCTATCATCTAGGAGCTATTGATCTTGAAAGCATTTGCCAGCTGTACGTTTTTCTCAATAATCGGCAGAAATTCCTCATTGAAAATATTCGTGTAAAATCGCACGAGGTCAAGACGCGTGAATCATAGGCTCTTTGTCTTGCGGCCGTGGTTTATGAACATTTTAGAAGTGGTTTGAAGGCCCTAGGCCCTATCATCTAGGAGCTATTGATCTTGAAAGCATTTGCCAGCTGTATGTTTTTCTCAATAATCGGCAGAATTACCTCTTGGAAAATATTAGTGTAAAATCGCACGAGGTCATGACGCGCGAAACATTGGCTCTGCGTCTTGCGCCCGTGGTTTGTGAACAATTTAGATGTGTTTTGAAGGCCCTATGCTGTATCATCTAGGAGCTATTGATCTTGAAAGCATTTGCCAGCTGTATGTTTTTCTCAATAATCAGCAGAAATACCTCATTGAAAATATTCGTGTAAAATCGCACGAGGTCATGACGCGCGAAGCATAGGCTCTGCGTCTTGCGCCCGTGGTTTGTGAACGATTTAGAAGTGTTTTGAAGGCCCTAGGCCGTATCATCTAGGAGCTATTGAACTTTCTCAATAATCGGCAGAAATACCTCATTGAAAATATTCGTGTAAAATCGCACGAGGTCATGACGCGCAAAACATTGGCTCTGCCTCTTGTGCCCGTGGTTTGTGAACAATTTAGAAGTGATTTGAAGGCCCTATGCCCTATCATCTAGGAGCTATTGATCTTGAAAGCATTTGCCAGCTGTATGTTTTTCTCAAAAATCCACGTATATACCTCATTGAAAATATTCGTGTAAAATCGCACGAGGTCATGACACGCGAAACATAGGCTCTGCGTCTTGCGCCCGTGGTTAGTGAACAATTTAGAAGTGTTTTGAAGGCCCTAGGCCGTATCATCTAGGAGCTATTGAACTTGAAAGCATTTGGAAGCTGTACGTTTTTCTCAATAATCAGCAGAAATACCTCATTTAAAATATTCGTGTAAAATCGCACAAGGTCATGACGCGCGAAGCATAGGCTCTTCGTCTTGCGGCCGTGGTTTGTGAACATTTTAGAAGTGGTTTGAAGGCCCTACGCCCTAACATCTAGGAGCAATTGAACTTGAAAGCATTTGCCAGCTGTACGTTTTTCTCAATAATCGGCAGAAATACCTCATTGATAATATTCGTGTAAAATCGCACAAGGTCATGACGCGCGAACCATTGGCTCTGCATCTTGTGCCCGTGGTTTGTGAACAATTTAGAAGTGATTTGAAGGCCCTAGGCCCTATCATCGAGGAGCTATTGATCTTGAAAGCATTTGCCAGCTGTATGTTTGTCTCAATAATCGGCAGTAATACCTCATTGAAAATATTCGTGTAAAATCGCACGAGGTCATGACGCGCGAAACATTGGCTCTGCGTCTTGTGCCCGTGGTTTGTGAACAATTTAGAAGTGATTTTAAGGCCCTAGGCCCTATCATCTAGGAGCTATTGATCTTGAAAGCATTTGCCTGCTGTATGTTTTTCTCAAAAATCCACGTATATACCTCATTGATAATATTCGTGTAAAATCGCACGAGGTCATGACGCACGAAACATGAGCTCTGCGTCTTGCGCCCCTGGTTTGTGAACAATTTAGAAGTGTTTTGAAGGCCCTAGGCCGTATCATCTAGGAGCTATTGATCTTGAAAGCATTTGCCAGCTGTACGTTTTTCTCAATATTCGGCAGAAATACCTCATTGAAAATATTCGTGTAAAATCGCACGAAGTCATGACGCGCGAAGCATAGGCTCTTCCTATTGCGGCCTTGGTTTGTAAACATTTTAGAAGTGGTTTTTAGGCCCTAGGCCCTATCATCTAGGAGCTATTGATCTTGAAAGCATTTGGAAGCTGTACGTTTTTCTCAATAATCAGCAGAAATACCTCATTGAAAATATTCGTGTAAAATCGCACAAGGTCATGACGCGCGAAGCATAGGCTCTTCGTCTTGCGGCCGTGGTTTGTGAACATTTTAGAAGTGGTTTGAAGGCCCTACGCCCTAACATCTAGGAGCAATTGAACTTGAAAGCATTTGCCAGCTGTACGTTTTTCTCAATAATCGGCAGAAATACCTCATTGATAATATTCGTGTAAAATCGCACAAGGTCATGACGCGCGAACCATTGGCTCTGCATCTTGTGCCCGTGGTTTGTGAACAATTTAGAAGTGATTTGAAGGCCCTAGGCCCTATCATCGAGGAGCTATTGATCTTGAAAGCATTTGCCAGCTGTATGTTTTTCTCAATAATCGGCAGTAATACCTCATTGAAAATATTCGTGTAAAATCGCACGAGGTCATGACGCGCGAAACATTGGCTCTGCGTCTTGTGCCCGTGGTTTGTGAACAATTTAGAAGTGATTTTAAGGCCCTAGGCCCTATCATCTAGGAGCTATTGATCTTGAAAGCATTTGCCTGCTGTATGTTTTTCTCAAAAATCCACGTATATACCTCATTGAAAATATTAGTGTAAAATCGCACGAGGTCATGACGCGCGAAACATAGGCTCTGCATCTTGCGCCCGTGGTTTGTGAACAATTTAGAATTGTTTTGAAAGCCCTAGGCCGTATCATCTAGGAGCTATTGAACTTGAAAGCATTTGTCAGCTGTACGTTTTTTTCAATAATCGGCAGAAATACCTCATTGAAAATATTAGTGTAAAATCGCACGAGGTCATGACGCGCGAAGCATAGGCTCTTCGTCTTGCCGCCGTGGTTTGTGAACATTTTAGAAGTGGTTTGAAGGCCTTCGGCCCTATCATCTAGGAGCAATTGATCTTGAAAGCATTTGCCAGCTGTATGTTTTTATGAATAATCGGCAGAAATACCTCTTTGAAAATATTCGTGTAAAATCGCACGAGGTCATGACGCGCGAAACCTAGGCTCTGCGTCTTGCGCCCGTGGTTTGTGAACAATTTAGAAGTGTTTTGAAGGCCCTAGGCCGTATCATCTAGGAGCCATTGATCTTGAAAGCATTTGCCAGCTGTATGTTTTTCTCAATAATCGGCAGAAATACCCCATTGAAAATATTCGTGTAAAATCGCACGAGGTCATGAGGTGCGAAACATAGGATCTGCGTCTTGCGCCCGTGGTTTGTGAACGATTTAGAAGTGTTTTGAAGGCCCTAGGCCGTATCATCTAGGAGCTATTGAACATGACAGCATTTGGCAGCTGTACGTTTTTCTCAATAATCGGCAGAAATACCTCATTGAAAATATTTGTGTAAAATCGCACGAGGTCATGACGCGCGAAACATTGGCTCTGCCTCTTGTGCCCGTGGTTTGTGAACAATTTAGAAGTGATTTGAAGGCCCTACGCCCTATCATCTAGGAGCTATTGATCTTGAAAGCATTTGCCAGCTGTATGTTTTTCTCAAAAATCCACGTATATACCTCATTGAAAATATTCGTGTAATATCGCACGAGGTCATGACGCGCGAAACATAGGCTCTGCGTCTTGCGCCCGTGGTTTGTGAAATATTTAGAAGTGGTTTGAAGGCCCTAGGCCCTAACATCTAGGAGCTATTGATCTTGGAAGCATTTCCCAGCTGTACGTTTTTCTCAATAATCGGCAGAAATACCTCATTGATAATATTCGTGTAAAATCGCACGAGGTCATGACGCGCGAACCATTGGCTCTGCGTCTTGTGCCCGTGGTTTGTGAACAATTTAGAAGTGATTTGAAGGCCCTAGGCCCTATCATCTAGAAGCTATTGATCTTGAAAGCATTTGCCAGCTGTATGTTTTTCTCAATAATCGGCAGAAATACCTCATTGAAAATATTCGTGTAAAATCACACGAGGTCATGACGCGCGAAACATTGGCTCTGCCTCTTGTGCCCGTGGTTTGTGAACAATTTAGAAGTGATTTGAAGGCCCTACGCCCTATCATCTAGGAGCTATTGATCTTGAAAGCATTTGCCAGCTGTATGTTTTTCTCAAAAATCCACGTATATACCTCATTGAAAATATTTGTGTAAAATCGCACAAGGTCATGACGCGCGAAACATAGGCTCTGCGTCTTGCGCCCCTGGTTTGTGAACAATTTAGAAGTGTTTTGAAGGCCCTAGGCCGTATCATCTAGGAGCTATTTAACTTGAAAGCATTTGACATTTGTACGTTTTTCTCAATAATCGGCAGAAATACCTCATTGAAAATATTCGTGTAAAATCGCACGAGGTCATGACGCGCGAAGCATAGGCTCTTCGTCTTGCGGCCGTGGTTTGTGAACATTTTAGAAGTGGTTTTAAGGCCCTAGGCCCTATCATCTAGGAGCTATTGATCTTGAAAGCATTTGCCAGCTGTATGTTTTTCTCAATAATCGGCAGAAATACCTCATTGAAAATATTCGTGTAAAATCGCACGAGGTCATGACGCGCGAAACATAGGCTCTGCGTCTTGCGCCCGTGGTTTGTGAACAATTTAGAAGTGTTTTGAAGGCCCTAGGCCGTATCATCTAGGAGCTATTGAACTTGAAAGCATTTGTCAGCTGTACGTTTTTTTCAATAATTGGCAGAAATACCTCTTTGAAAATATTCGTGTAAAATCGCACGGGGTCATGACGCGCGAAACATAGGCTCTGCGTCTTGCGCCCGTGGTTTGTGAACAATTTAGAAGTGATTTGAAGGCCCTAGGCCGTATCATCTTGGAGCTATTGATCTTGAAAGCATTTGCTAGCTGTATGTTTTTCTCAATAATCGGCAGAAATACCTCATTGAAAATATTCGTGTAAAATCGCACGAGGTCATGAGGCGCGAAACATAGGCTCTGCGTCTTGCACCCGTGGTTTGTGAACGATTTAGAAGTGTTTTGAAGGCCCTAGGCCGTATCATCTAGGAGCTATTGAACTTGACAGCATTTGGCAGCTGTACATTTTTCTCAATAATCGGCAGAAATACCTAATTGAAAATATTTGTGTAAAATCGCACGAGGTCATGACGCGCGATGCATAGGCTCTTCCTCTTGCGGCCCTGGTTTGTGAACATTTTAGAAGTGGGTTGAAGGCCCTAGGCCCTATCATCTAGGAGCTATTGATCTTGAAAGCATTTGCCATCTGTATGTTTTTCTCAATAATCGGCAGAAATACCTCATTGAAAATATTCGTGTAAAATCGCACGAGGTCATGACGCACGAAACATATTACATAGGCTCTGCGTCTTGCGCCCGTGGTTTGTGAATGATTTAGAAGTGTTTTGAAGGCCCTAGTCTGTATCATCTAGGAGCTATTGAACTTGAGAGCATTTGGCAGCTGTACGTTTTTCTCAATAATCGGCAGAAATACCTCATTGAATATATTCGTGTAAAATCGCACGAGGTCATGACGCGCGAAGCATATGCTCTTCGTCTTGCCGCCGTGGTTTGTGAACATTTTAGAAGTGGTTTGAAGGCCCTAGGCCCTATCATCTAGGAGCAATTGATCTTGAAAGCATTTGCCAGCTATATGTTTTTCTCAGAAATCCGCGGATATACCTCATTGACAATATTCGTGTAAAATCGCACGAGGTCATGACGCGCGAAGCATAGGCTCTTCGTCTTGCGGCCGTGGTTTGTGAACATTTTAGAAGTGGTTTGAAGGCCCTCGGCCCTATCATCTAGGAGCTATTGATCTTGAAAGCATTTGCCAGCTGTATGTTTTTCTCAATAATCCGCAGAAATACCTCATTGAAAATATTTATGTAAAATCGCACGAGGTCATGACGCGCGAAGCATAGGCTCTGCGTCTTGCGCCCGTGGTTTGTGAAATATTTAGAAGTGGTTTGAAGGCCCTAGGCCCTAACATCTAGGAGCAATTGAACTTGAAAGCATTTGCTAGCTGTACGTTTTTCTCAATAATCGGCAGAAATACCTCGTTGATAATATTCATGTAAAATCGCACGAGGTCATGACGCGCGAAACATTGGCTCTGCGTCTTGTGCCCCTGGTTTGTGAACAATTTAGAAGTGATTTGAAGGCCCTAGGCCCTATCATCTAGGAGCTATTGATCTTGAAAGCATTTGCCAGCTGTATGTTTTTCTCAATAATCGGCAGAAATACCTCATTGAAAATATTCGTGTAAAATCGCACGAGGTCATGACGCGCGAAACATTGGCTCTGCGTCTTGTGCCCGTGGTTTGTGAACAATTTATAAGTGATTTGAAGGCCCTAGGCCCTATCATCTAGGAGCTATTGATCTTGAAAGCATATGCCAGCTGTATGTTTTTCTCAAAAATCCACGGATATACCTCATTGAAAATATTCGTGTAAAATCGCACGAGGTCATGACGCCCGAAACATAGGCTCTGCGTCTTGGCCCCTGGTTTGTGAACATTTTAGAAGTGGTTTGAAGGCCCTAGGCCCTATCATCTAGGAGCTATTGATCTTGAAAGCATTTGCCAGCTGTACGTTTTTCTCAATGATCGGCAGAAATACCTCATTGAAAATATTCGTGTAAAATCGCACGAGGTCATGACGCGCGAAGCATAGGCTCTTCGTCTTGCCGCCGTGATTTGTGAACATTTTAGAAGTGGTTTGAAGGCCCTAGGCCCTATCATCTAGGAGCTATTGATCTTGAAAGCATTTGCCAGCTGTATGTTTTTCTCAAAAATCTGCGGACATACCTCATTGAAAATATTCGTGTAAAATCACACGAGGTCATGACGCGCGAAGCATAGGCTCTTCGTCTTGCCGCCGTGGTTTGTGAACATTTTAGAATTGGTTTGAAGGCCCTAGGCCCTATCATCTAGGAGCAATTGATCTTGAAAGCATTTGCCAGCTGTATGTTTTTCTCAAAAATCTGCGATCATACCTCATTGAAAATATTCGTGTAAAATCGCACGAGGTCATGACGCGCGAAACATTGGCTCTGCGTCTTGTGCCCGTGGTTTGAGAACAATTTAGAAGAGATTTGAAGGCCCTAGGCCCTATCATCTAGGAGCTATTGATCTTGAAAGCATTTGCCAGCTGTATGTTTTTCTCAATAATCCGCAGATATACCTCATTGAAAATATTTGTGTAAAATCGCACGAGGTCATGACGCGTGAAACATTTGCTCTGCGTCTTGCGCCCGTGGTTTGTGAACAATTTAGAAGTGATTTGAAGGCCCTAGGCCCTATCATCTTGGAGCTATTGATCTTGAAAGCATTTGCTAGCTGTATGGTTTTCTCAATAATCGGCAGAAATACCTCATTGAAAATATTCGTGTAAAATCGCACGAGGTCATGACGCGCGAAACATAGGCTCTGCGTCTTGCGCCCGTGGTTTGTGAACAATTTAGAAGTGTTTTGAAGGCCCTAGGCCGTATCATCTAGGAGCTATTGAACTTGAAAGCATTTGGCAGCTGTACGTTTTTCTCAATAATCAGCAGAAATACCTCATTGAAAATATTCGTGTAAAATCGCACGAGGTCATGACGCGCGAAGCATAGGCTCTGCGTCTTGCGCCCGTGGTTTGTGAACAATTTAGAAGTGTTTTGAAGGCCCTAGGCCGTATCATCTAGGAGCTATTGATCTTGAAAGCATTTGCCAGCTGTATGTTTTTCTCAATAATCGGCAGAAATACCCCATTTATAATATTCGTGTAAAATCGCACCAGGTCATGAGGCGCGAAACATAGGATCTGCGTCTTGCGCCCGGGGTTTGTGAACGATTTAGAAGTGTTTTGAAGGCCCTAGGCCGTATCATCTAGGAGCTATTGAACTTGACAGCATTTGGCAGCTGTACGTTTTTCTCAATAATCGGCAGAAATACCTCATTGAAAATATTCGTGTAAAATCGCACGAGGTCATGACGCGCGAAGCATAGGCTCTTCCTCTTGCGGCCGTGGTTTGTGAACATTTTAGAAGTAGTTTGATGGCCCTAGGCCCTATCATCTAGAAGCTATTGATCTTGAAAGCATTTGCCAGCTGTACGTTTTTCTCAATAATCGGCAGAAATACCTCTTTGACAATATTCGTGTAAAATCGCACGAGGTCATGACGCGTGAATCATAGGCTCTTCGTCTTGGGGCCGTGGTTTATGAACATTTTAGATGTGGTTTGAAGGCCCTAGGCCCTATCATCTAGGAGCTATTGAACTTGACAGCATTTGCCAGCTGTATGTTTTTCTCAATAATCGGCAGAATTACCTCATTGAAAATATTTGTGTAAAATCGCACGAGGTTATGACGCGCGAAACATAGGCTCTGCGTCTTGCGCCCGTGGTTTGTGAACGATTTAGAAGTGTTTTGAAGCCCCTCGGCCGTATCATCTAGGAGCTATTGAACTTGAAAGCATTTGGCAGCTGTATGTTTTTCTCAATAATCGGCAGAAATACCTCATTGAAAATATTAGTGTAAAATCGCATGAGGTCATGACGCGCGAAACATAGGCTCTGTGTCTTGCGCCCGTGGTTTGTGAACAATTTAGAAGTGTTTTGAAGGCCTTAGGCCGTATTGTCTAGGAGCTATTGAACTTGAAAGCATTTGTCAGCTGTACGTTTTTTTCAATAATCGGCAGAAATACCTCATTGAATATATTCGTGGAAAATCGCACGAGGTCATGACGCGCGAAGCATAGGCTCTTCGTCTTGCCGCCGTGGTTTGTGAACATTTTAGAAGTGGTTTGAAGGCCCTAGGCCCTATCATCTAGGAGCAATTGATCTTGAAAGCATTTGCCAGCTGTATGTTTTTCTCAAAAATCTGCCGATATACCTCATTGAAAATTTTCGTGTAAAATCGCACGAGGTCATGACGCGCGATACATTGGCTCTGCGTCTTGTGCCCGTGGTTTGAGAACAATTTAGAAGAGATTTGAAGGCCTTAGGCCCTATCATCTAGGAGCTATTGATCTTGAATGCATTTGCCAGCTGTATGTTTTTCTCAATAATCGGCAGAATTACCTCATTGAAAATATTCGTGTAAAATCGCACGAGGTCATGACGCGCGAAACATAGGCTCTCCCTTTTGCGCCCGTGGTTTGTGAATGATTTAGAAGTGTTTTGAAGGCCCTAGGCTGTATCATCTAGGAGCTATTGAACTTGAAAGCATTTGGCAGCTGTACGTTTTTCTCAATAATCGGCAGAAATACCTCATTGATTATATTCGTGTAAAATCGCACGAGGTCATGACGCGCGAAGCATAGGCTCTTCGTCTTGCCGCCGTGGTTTGTGAACATTTTAGAAGTGGTTTGAAGGCCCTAGGTCCTATCATCTAGGAGCTATTGATCTTGAAGGCATTTGCCAGCTGTACGTTTTTCTCATTAATCGGCAGAAATACCTCATTGAAAATATTCGTGTAAAATCGTACGAGGTCATGACGCGCGAAACATAGGCTCTTCGTCTTGCGCCCGTGGTTTGTGAACAATATAGAAGTGTTTTGAAGGCCCTAGGTCGTATCATCTAGGACCTATTGAACTTGAAAGCATTTGGCAGCTGTACGTTTTTCTCAATAATCAGCAGAATTACCTCATTGAAAATATTCGTGTAAAATCGCACGAGGTCATGACGCGCGAAACATTGGCTCTGCGTCTTGTGCCCGTGGTTTGAGAACAATTTAGAAGGGATTTGAAGGCCCTAGGCCGTATCATCTAGGATCTATTGATCTTGAAAGCATTTGCCAGCTGTACGTTTTTCTCAATAATCGGCAGAAATACCTCTTTGAAAATATTCGTGTAAAATCGCACGAGGTCATGACGCGCAAAACATAGGCCCTGCGTCTTGCGCCCGTGGTTTGTGAACAATTTAGAAGTGTTTTGAAGGCCCTAGGTCGTATCATCTAGGAGCTATTGATCTTGAAAGCATTTGCCAGCTGTATGTTTTTCTCAAAAATCCACGTATATACCTCATTGAAAATATTCGTGTAAAATCGCACGAGGTCATGACCCGCGAAACATAGGCTCTGCGTCTTGCGCCCCTGGTTTGTGAACAATTTAGAAGTGTTTTGAAGGCCCTAGGCCGTATCATCTAGGAGCTATTGAACTTGAAAGCATTTGGCAGCTGTACGTTTTTCTCAATAATCGGCAGAAATACCTCATTGATAATATTCGTGTAAAATCGCACGAGGTCATGACGCGCGAAGCATAGGCTCTTCGTATTGCGGCCGTGGTTTGTAAACATTTTAGAAGTGGTTTTTAGGCCCTAGGCCCTATCATCTAGGAGCTATTGATCTTGAAAGCATTTGCCAGCTGTATGTTTTTCTCAATAATCGGCAGAAATACCTCATTGAAAATATTCGTGTAAAATCGCACGAGGTCATGACGCGCGAAACATAGGCTCTGCGTCTTGCGCCCGTGGTTTGTGAACAATTTAGAAGTGTTTTGAAGGCCCTAGGCCGTATCATCTAGGAGCTATTGAACTTGAAAGCATTTGTCAGCTGTACGTTTTTTTCAAAAATCGGCAGAAATACCTCATTGAAAATATTCGTGTAAAATCGCACGAGGTCATGACGCGCGAAGCATAGGCTCTTCGTCTGGCCGCCGTGGTTTGTGAACATTTTAGAAGTGGTTTGAAGGCCCTCGGCCCTATCATCTAGGAGCAATTGATCTTGAAAGCATTTGCCAGCTGTATGTTTTTCTCAAAAATCTGCGGACATACCTCATTGAAAATATTCGTGTAAAATCGCACGAGGTCATGACGCGCGAAACATTGGCTCTGCGTCTTGTGCTCGTGGTTTGAGAACAATTTAGAAGGGATTTGAAGGCCCTAGGCCCTATCATCTAGGAGCTATTGATCTTGAAAGCATTTGCCAGCTGTATGTTTTTCTGAATAATCGGCAGAAATACCTCATTGAAAATATTCGTGTAAAATCGCACGAGGTCATGACGCGCAAAACATAGGCTCTGCGTCTTGCGCCCGTGGTTTGTGAACGATTTAGAAGTGTTTTGAAGGCCCTAGGCCGTATCATCTAGGAGCTATTGAACTTGAAAGCATTTGGCAGCTGTACGTTTTTCTCAATAATCGGCAGAAATACCTCATTGAAAATATTCGTGTAAAATCGCACGAGGTCATGACGCGCGAAACATAGGCTCTGCGTCTTGCGCCCGTGGTTTGTGAACAATTTAGAAGTGTTTTGAAGGCCCTAGGCCGTATCATCTAGGAGCTATTGAACTTGAAAGCATTTGTCAGCTGTACGTTTTTTTCAATAATTGGCAGAAATACCTCTTTGAAAATATTCGTGTAAAATCGCACGGGGTCATGACGCGCGAAACATAGGCTCTGCGTCTTGCGCCCGTGGTTTGTGAACAATTTAGAAGTGATTTGAAGGCCCTAGGCCGTATCATCTTGGAGCTATTGATCTTGAAAGCATTTGCCAGCTGTATGTTTTTCTCAAAAATCTGCTGACATACCTCATTGATAATATTCGTGTAAAATCTCACGAGGTCATGACACGCGAAACATAGGCTCTGCGTCTTGCGCCCGTGGTTTGTGAACGATTTAGAAGTGTTTTGAAGGCCCTAGGCCCTATCATCTAGGAGCTATTGAACTTGAAAGCATTTGCCAGCTGTATGTTTTTCTCAATAATCGGCAGAAATACCTCTTTGATAATATTCGTGTAAAATCGCACGAGGTCATGACGCGCGAATCATAGGCTCTTCGTCTTGCGGCCGTGGTTTATGAACATTTTAGAAGTGGTTTGAAGGCCCTAGGTCCAATCATCTAGGAGCTATTGATCTTGAAAGCATTTGCCAGCTGTACGTTTTTCTCAATAATCGGCAGAAATACCTCTTTGAATATATTCGTGTAAAATCGCACGAGGTCATGACCCGCGAATCATAGGCTCTTCGTCTTGCGGCCGTGGTTTATGAACATTTTAGAAGTGGTTTGAAGGCCCTAGGTCCAATCATCTAGGAGCTATTGATCTTGAAAGCATTTGCCAGCTGTATGTTTTTCTCAATAATCCGCAGATATACCTCATTGAAAATATTTGTGTAAAATCGCACGAGGTCATGACGCGCGAAACATTTGCTCTGCGTCTTGCGCCCGTGGTTTGTGAAAAATTTAGAAGTGATTTGAAGGCCCTAGGCCCTATCATCTTGGAGCTATTGATCTTGAAAGCATTTGCTAGCTGTATGTTTTTCTCAATAATCGGCAGAAATACCTCATTGAAAATATTCGTGTAAAATCGCACGAGGTCATGAGGCGCGAAACATAGGCTCTGCGTCTTGCACCCGTGGTTTGTGAACGATTTAGAAGTGTTTTGAAGGCCCTAGGCCGTATCATCTAGGAGCTATTGAACTTGACAGCATTTGGCAGCTGTACATTTTTCTCAATAATCGGCAGAAATACCTAATTGAAAATATTTGTGTAAAATCGCACGAGGTCATGACGCGCGATGCATAGGCTCTTCCTCTTGCGGCCCTGGTTTGTGAACATTTTAGAAGTGGGTTGAAGGCCCTAGGCCCTATCATCTAGGAGCTATTGATCTTGAAAGCATTTGCCATCTGTATGTTTTTCTCAATAATCGGCAGAAATACCTCATTGAAAATATTCGTGTAAAATCGCACGAGGTCATGACGCACGAAACATATTACATAGGCTCTGCGTCTTGCGCCCGTGGTTTGTGAATGATTTAGAAGTGTTTTGAAGGCCCTAGTCTGTATCATCTAGGAGCTATTGAACTTGAGAGCATTTGGCAGCTGTACGTTTTTCTCAATAATCGGCAGAAATACCTCATTGAATATATTCGTGTAAAATCGCACGAGGTCATGACGCGCGAAGCATATGCTCTTCGTCTTGCCGCCGTGGTTTGTGAACATTTTAGAAGTGGTTTGAAGGCCCTAGGCCCTATCATCTAGGAGCAATTGATCTTGAAAGCATTTGCCAGCTATATGTTTTTCTCAGAAATCCGCGGATATACCTCATTGACAATATTCGTGTAAAATCGCACGAGGTCATGACGCGCGAAGCATAGGCTCTTCGTCTTGCGGCCGTGGTTTGTGAACATTTTAGAAGTGGTTTGAAGGCCCTCGGCCCTATCATCTAGGAGCTATTGATCTTGAAAGCATTTGCCAGCTGTATGTTTTTCTCAATAATCCGCAGAAATACCTCATTGAAAATATTTATGTAAAATCGCACGAGGTCATGACGCGCGAAGCATAGGCTCTGCGTCTTGCGCCCGTGGTTTGTGAAATATTTAGAAGTGGTTTGAAGGCCCTAGGCCCTAACATCTAGGAGCAATTGAACTTGAAAGCATTTGCTAGCTGTACGTTTTTCTCAATAATCGGCAGAAATACCTCGTTGATAATATTCATGTAAAATCGCACGAGGTCATGACGCGCGAAACATTGGCTCTGCGTCTTGTGCCCCTGGTTTGTGAACAATTTAGAAGTGATTTGAAGGCCCTAGGCCCTATCATCTAGGAGCTATTGATCTTGAAAGCATTTGCCAGCTGTATGTTTTTCTCAATAATCGGCAGAAATACCTCATTGAAAATATTCGTGTAAAATCGCACGAGGTCATGACGCGCGAAACATTGGCTCTGCGTCTTGTGCCCGTGGTTTGTGAACAATTTATAAGTGATTTGAAGGCCCTAGGCCCTATCATCTAGGAGCTATTGATCTTGAAAGCATATGCCAGCTGTATGTTTTTCTCAAAAATCCACGGATATACCTCATTGAAAATATTCGTGTAAAATCGCACGAGGTCATGACGCCCGAAACATAGGCTCTGCGTCTTGGCCCCTGGTTTGTGAACATTTTAGAAGTGGTTTGAAGGCCCTAGGCCCTATCATCTAGGAGCTATTGATCTTGAAAGCATTTGCCAGCTGTACGTTTTTCTCAATGATCGGCAGAAATACCTCATTGAAAATATTCGTGTAAAATCGCACGAGGTCATGACGCGCGAAGCATAGGCTCTTCGTCTTGCCGCCGTGATTTGTGAACATTTTAGAAGTGGTTTGAAGGCCCTAGGCCCTATCATCTAGGAGCTATTGATCTTGAAAGCATTTGCCAGCTGTATGTTTTTCTCAAAAATCTGCGGACATACCTCATTGAAAATATTCGTGTAAAATCACACGAGGTCATGACGCGCGAAGCATAGGCTCTTCGTCTTGCCGCCGTGGTTTGTGAACATTTTAGAATTGGTTTGAAGGCCCTAGGCCCTATCATCTAGGAGCAATTGATCTTGAAAGCATTTGCCAGCTGTATGTTTTTCTCAAAAATCTGCGATCATACCTCATTGAAAATATTCGTGTAAAATCGCACGAGGTCATGACGCGCGAAACATTGGCTCTGCGTCTTGTGCCCGTGGTTTGAGAACAATTTAGAAGAGATTTGAAGGCCCTAGGCCCTATCATCTAGGAGCTATTGATCTTGAAAGCATTTGCCAGCTGTATGTTTTTCTCAATAATCCGCAGATATACCTCATTGAAAATATTTGTGTAAAATCGCACGAGGTCATGACGCGTGAAACATTTGCTCTGCGTCTTGCGCCCGTGGTTTGTGAACAATTTAGAAGTGATTTGAAGGCCCTAGGCCCTATCATCTTGGAGCTATTGATCTTGAAAGCATTTGCTAGCTGTATGGTTTTCTCAATAATCGGCAGAACTACCTCATTGAAAATATTCGTGTAAAATCGCACGAGGTCATGACGCGCGAAACATAGGCTCTGCGTCTTGCGCCCGTGGTTTGTGAACAATTTAGAAGTGTTTTGAAGGCCCTAGGCCGTATCATCTAGGAGCTATTGAACTTGAAAGCATTTGGCAGCTGTACGTTTTTCTCAATAATCAGCAGAAATACCTCATTGAAAATATTCGTGTAAAATCGCACGAGGTCATGACGCGCGAAGCATAGGCTCTGCGTCTTGCGCCCGTGGTTTGTGAACAATTTAGAAGTGTTTTGAAGGCCCTAGGCCGTATCATCTAGGAGCTATTGATCTTGAAAGCATTTGCCAGCTGTATGTTTTTCTCAATAATCGGCAGAAATACCCCATTTATAATATTCGTGTAAAATCGCACCAGGTCATGAGGCGCGAAACATAGGATCTGCGTCTTGCGCCCGGGGTTTGTGAACGATTTAGAAGTGTTTTGAAGGCCCTAGGCCGTATCATCTAGGAGCTATTGAACTTGACAGCATTTGGCAGCTGTACGTTTTTCTCAATAATCGGCAGAAATACCTCATTGAAAATATTCGTGTAAAATCGCACGAGGTCATGACGCGCGAAGCATAGGCTCTTCCTCTTGCGGCCGTGGTTTGTGAACATTTTAGAAGTAGTTTGATGGCCCTAAACCCTATCATCTAGAAGCTATTGATCTTGAAAGCATTTGCCAGCTGTACGTTTTTCTCAATAATCGGCAGAAATACCTCTTTGACAATATTCGTGTAAAATCGCACGAGGTCATGACGCGTGAATCATAGGCTCTTCGTCTTGGGGCCGTGGTTTATGAACATTTTAGATGTGGTTTGAAGGCCCTAGGCCCTATCATCTAGGAGCTATTGAACTTGACAGCATTTGCCAGCTGTATGTTTTTCTCAATAATCGGCAGAATTACCTCATTGAAAATATTTGTGTAAAATCGCACGAGGTTATGACGCGCGAAACATAGGCTCTGCGTCTTGCGCCCGTGGTTTGTGAACGATTTAGAAGTGTTTTGAAGCCCCTCGGCCGTATCATCTAGGAGCTATTGAACTTGAAAGCATTTGGCAGCTGTATGTTTTTCTCAATAATCGGCAGAAATACCTCATTGAAAATATTAGTGTAAAATCGCATGAGGTCATGACGCGCGAAACATAGGCTCTGTGTCTTGCGCCCGTGGTTTGTGAACAATTTAGAAGTGTTTTGAAGGCCTTAGGCCGTATTGTCTAGGAGCTATTGAACTTGAAAGCATTTGTCAGCTGTACGTTTTTTTCAATAATCGGCAGAAATACCTCATTGAATATATTCGTGGAAAATCGCACGAGGTCATGACGCGCGAAGCATAGGCTCTTCGTCTTGCCGCCGTGGTTTGTGAACATTTTAGAAGTGGTTTGAAGGCCCTAGGCCCTATCATCTAGGAGCAATTGATCTTGAAAGCATTTGCCAGCTGTATGTTTTTCTCAAAAATCTGCCGATATACCTCATTGAAAATTTTCGTGTAAAATCGCACGAGGTCATGACGCGCGATACATTGGCTCTGCGTCTTGTGCCCGTGGTTTGAGAACAATTTAGAAGAGATTTGAAGGCCTTAGGCCCTATCATCTAGGAGCTATTGATCTTGAATGCATTTGCCAGCTGTATGTTTTTCTCAATAATCGGCAGAATTACCTCATTGAAAATATTCGTGTAAAATCGCACGAGGTCATGACGCGCGAAACATAGGCTCTCCCTTTTGCGCCCGTGGTTTGTGAATGATTTAGAAGTGTTTTGAAGGCCCTAGGCTGTATCATCTAGGAGCTATTGAACTTGAAAGCATTTGGCAGCTGTACGTTTTTCTCAATAATCGGCAGAAATACCTCATTGATTATATTCGTGTAAAATCGCACGAGGTCATGACGCGCGAAGCATAGGCTCTTCGTCTTGCCGCCGTGGTTTGTGAACATTTTAGAAGTGGTTTGAAGGCCCTAGGTCCTATCATCTAGGAGCTATTGATCTTGAAGGCATTTGCCAGCTGTACGTTTTTCTCATTAATCGGCAGAAATACCTCATTGAAAATATTCGTGTAAAATCGTACGAGGTCATGACGCGCGAAACATAGGCTCTTCGTCTTGCGCCCGTGGTTTGTGAACAATATAGAAGTGTTTTGAAGGCCCTAGGTCGTATCATCTAGGACCTATTGAACTTGAAAGCATTTGGCAGCTGTACGTTTTTCTCAATAATCAGCAGAATTACCTCATTGAAAATATTCGTGTAAAATCGCACGAGGTCATGACGCGCGAAACATTGGCTCTGCGTCTTGTGCCCGTGGTTTGAGAACAATTTAGAAGGGATTTGAAGGCCCTAGGCCGTATCATCTAGGATCTATTGATCTTGAAAGCATTTGCCAGCTGTACGTTTTTCTCAATAATCGGCAGAAATACCTCTTTGAAAATATTCGTGTAAAATCGCACGAGGTCATGACGCGCAAAACATAGGCCCTGCGTCTTGCGCCCGTGGTTTGTGAACAATTTAGAAGTGTTTTGAAGGCCCTAGGTCGTATCATCTAGGAGCTATTGATCTTGAAAGCATTTGCCAGCTGTATGTTTTTCTCAAAAATCCACGTATATACCTCATTGAAAATATTCGTGTAAAATCGCACGAGGTCATGACCCGCGAAACATAGGCTCTGCGTCTTGCGCCCCTGGTTTGTGAACAATTTAGAAGTGTTTTGAAGGCCCTAGGCCGTATCATCTAGGAGCTATTGAACTTGAAAGCATTTGGCAGCTGTACGTTTTTCTCAATAATCGGCAGAAATACCTCATTGATAATATTCGTGTAAAATCGCACGAGGTCATGACGCGCGAAGCATAGGCTCTTCGTATTGCGGCCGTGGTTTGTAAACATTTTAGAAGTGGTTTTTAGGCCCTAGGCCCTATCATCTAGGAGCTATTGATCTTGAAAGCATTTGCCAGCTGTATGTTTTTCTCAATAATCGGCAGAAATACCTCATTGAAAATATTCGTGTAAAATCGCACGAGGTCATGACGCGCGAAACATAGGCTCTGCGTCTTGCGCCCGTGGTTTGTGAACAATTTAGAAGTGTTTTGAAGGCCCTAGGCCGTATCATCTAGGAGCTATTGAACTTGAAAGCATTTGTCAGCTGTACGTTTTTTTCAAAAATCGGCAGAAATACCTCATTGAAAATATTCGTGTAAAATCGCACGAGGTCATGACGCGCGAAGCATAGGCTCTTCGTCTGGCCGCCGTGGTTTGTGAACATTTTAGAAGTGGTTTGAAGGCCCTCGGCCCTATCATCTAGGAGCAATTGATCTTGAAAGCATTTGCCAGCTGTATGTTTTTCTCAAAAATCTGCGGACATACCTCATTGAAAATATTCGTGTAAAATCGCACGAGGTCATGACGCGCGAAACATTGGCTCTGCGTCTTGTGCTCGTGGTTTGAGAACAATTTAGAAGGGATTTGAAGGCCCTAGGCCCTATCATCTAGGAGCTATTGATCTTGAAAGCATTTGCCAGCTGTATGTTTTTCTGAATAATCGGCAGAAATACCTCATTGAAAATATTCGTGTAAAATCGCACGAGGTCATGACGCGCAAAACATAGGCTCTGCGTCTTGCGCCCGTGGTTTGTGAACGATTTAGAAGTGTTTTGAAGGCCCTAGGCCGTATCATCTAGGAGCTATTGAACTTGAAAGCATTTGGCAGCTGTACGTTTTTCTCAATAATCGGCAGAAATACCTCATTGAAAATATTCGTGTAAAATCGCACGAGGTCATGACGCGCGAAACATAGGCTCTGCGTCTTGCGCCCGTGGTTTGTGAACAATTTAGAATTGTTTTGAAGGCCCTAGGCCGTATCATCTAGGAGCTATTGATCTTGAAAGCATTTGCCAGCTGTATGTTTTTCTCAATAATCGGCAGAAATACCCCATTGAAAATATTCGTGTAAAATCGCACGAGGTCATGAGGTGCGAAACATAGGATCTGCGTCTTGCGCCTGTGGTTTGTGAACGATTTAGAAGTGTTTTGAAGGCCCTAGGCCGTATCATCTAGGAGCTATTGAACTTGACAGCATTTGGCAGCTGTACGTTTTTCTCAATAATCGGCTGAAATACCTCATTGAAAATATTCGTGTAAAATCGCACGAGTTCATGACGCGCGAAGCATAGGCTCTTCCTCTTGCGGCCGTGGTTTGTGAACATTTTAGAAGTGGTTTGAAGGCCCTAGGCCCTATCATCTAGGAGCTATTGATCTGGAAAGCATTTGCCAGCTGTACGTTTTTCTCAATAATCGGCAGAAATACCTCATTGAAAATATTCGTGTAAAATCGCACGAGGTCATGACGCGTGAATCATAGGCTCTTCGTCTTGCGGCCGTGGTTTATGAACATTTTAGAAGTGGTTTGAAGGCCCTAGGCCCTATCATCTAGGAGCTATTGATCTTGAAAGCATTTGCCAGCTGTATGTTTTTCTCAATAATCGGCAGAATTACCTCATTGAAAATATTCGTGTAAAATCGCACGAGGTCATGACGCGCGAAACATAGGCTCTGCGTCTTGCGCCCGTGGTTTGTGAACAATTTAGAAGTGTTTTGAAGGCCCTAGGCCGTATCATCTTGGAGCTATTGATCTTGAAAGCATTTGCCAGCTGTATGTTTTTCTCAATAATCGGCAGAAATACCTCATTGAAAATATTCGTGTAAAATCGCACGAGGTCATGACGCGCGAAGCATAGGCTCTGCGTCTTGCGCCCGTGGTTTGTGAACGATTTAGAAGTGTTTTGAAGGCCCTAGGCCGTATCATCTAGGAGCTATTGAACTTGAAAGGATTTGGCAGCTGTACGTTTTTCTCAATAATCGGCAGAAATACCTCATTGAAAATATTCGTGTAAAATCGCACAAGGTCATGACGCGCGACTCATTGGCTCTGCGTCTTGTGCCCGTGGTTTGAGAACAATTTAGAAGGGATTTGAAGGCCCTAGGCCCTATCATCTAGGAGCTATTGATCTTGAAAGCATTTGCCAGCTGTATGTTTTTCTCAATAATCGGCAGAAATACCTCATTGAAAATATTCGTGTAAAATCGCACGAGGTCATGACGCGCGAAACATAGGCTCTGCGTCTTGCGCCCGTGGTTTGTGAAATATTTAGAAGTGGTTTGAAGGCCCTAGGCCCTAACATCTAGGAGCTATTGATCTTGAAAGCATTTGCCAGCTGTACGTTTTTCTCAATAATCGGCAGAAATACCTCATTGATAATATTCGTGTAAAATCGCACGAGGTCATGACGCGCAAAACATAGGCTCTGCGTCTTGCGCCCGTGGTTTGTGAACGATTTAGAAGTGTTTTGAAGGCCGTAGGCTGTGTCATCTAGGAGCTATTGAACTTGAAAGCATTTGGCAGCTGTACGTTTTTCTCAATAATCGGCAGAAATTCCTCATTGAAAATATTCATGTAAAATCGCACGAGGTCATGACGCGCGAAGCATAGGCTCTTCCTCTTGCGGCCGTGGTTTGTTAACATTTTAGAAGTGGTTTGAAGGCCCTAGGCCGTATCATCTAGGAGCTATTGATCTTGAAAGCATTTGCCAGCTGTACGTTTTTCTCAATAATCGGCAGAAATACCTCTTTGAAAATATTCGTGTAAAATCGCACGAGGTCATGACGCGCGAAACATAGGCCCTGCGTCTTGCGCCCGTGGTTTGTGAACAATTTAGAAGTGTTTTGAAGGCCCTAGGCCATATCATCTAGGAGCTATTGATCTTGAAAGCATTTGCCAGCTGTATGTTTTTCTCAAAAATCCACGTATATACCTCATTGAAAATATTCGTGTAAAATCGCACGAGGTCATGACCCGCGAAACATAGGCTCTGCGTCTTGCGCCCCTGGTTTGTGAACAATTTAGAAGTGTTTTGAAGGCCCTAGGCCGTATCATCTAGGAGCTATTGAACTTGAAAGCATTTGGCAGCTGTACGTTTTTCTCAATAATCGGCAGAAATACCTCATTGATAATATTCGTGTAAAATCGCACGAGGTCATGACGCGCGAAGCATAGGCTCTTCGTATTGCGGCCGTGGTTTGTAAACATTTTAGAAGTGGTTTTTAGGCCCTAGGCCCTATCATCTAGGAGCTATTGATCTTGAAAGCATTTGCCAGCTGTATGTTTTTCTCAATAATCGGCAGAAATACCTCATTGAAAATATTCGTGTAAAATCGCACGAGGTCATGACGCGCGAAACATTGGCTCTGAGTCTTGTGCCCGTGGTTTGTGAACAATTTAGAAGTGATTTGAAGGCCCTAGGCCATATCATCTAGGAGCTATTGATCTTGAAAGCATTTGCCAGCTCTATGTTTTTCTCAAAAATCCACGGATATACCTCATTGAAAATATTCGTGTAAAATCGCACGAGGTCATGACGCCCGAAACATAGGCTCCGCGTCTTGGCCCCTGGTTTGTGAACAATTTAGAAGTGTTTTGAAGGACCTAGGCCGTATCATCTTGGAGCTATTTAACTTGAAAGCATTTGGCATCTGTACGTTTTTCTCAATAATCTGCAGAAATACCTCATTGAAAATATTCGTGTAAAATCGCACGAGGTCATGACCCGCGAAGCATAGGCTCTTCCTCTTGCGGCCGTGGTTTTTGAACATTTTAGAAGTGGTTTGAAGGCCCTAGGCCCTATCATCTAGGAGCTATTGATCTTGAAAGCATTTGCCAGCTGTATGTTTTTCTCAATAATCGGCAGAATTTCCTCATTGAAAATATTTGTGTAAAATCGCACGAGGTCATGACGCGCGAAACATAGGCTCTGCGTCTTGCGCCCGTGGTTTGTGAACAATTTAGAAGTGTTTTGAAGGCCCTAGGCCGTATCATCTAGGAGCTATTGATCTTGAAAGCATTTGCCAACTGTATGTTTTTCTCAATAATCGGCAGAAATACCTCATTGAAATATTCGTGTAAAATCGCACGAGGTCATGACGCGCAAAGCATAGGCTCTGCGTCTTGCGCCCGTGGTTTGTGAACGATTTAGAAGTGTTTTGAAGGCCCTAGGCCGTTTCATCTAGGAGCTATTGAACTTGAAAGCATTTGCCAGCTGTATGTTTTTCTCAAAATTCGACGGATATACCTCATTGAAAATATTCGTGTAAAATCGCACGAGGTCATGCCGCGCAAAACATAGGCTCTGCGTCTTGCGCCCGTGGTTTGTGAACAATTTAGAAGTGTTTTGAAGGCCCTAGGCCGTATCATCTAGGAGCTATTGATCTTGAAAGCATTTGCCAGCTGTATGTTTTTCTCAATAATCGGCAGAAATACCTCATTGAAAATATTCGTGTAAAATCGCACGAGGTCATGACGCGCGAAACATAGGCTCTGCGTCTTGCGCCCGTGGTTTGTGAACGATTTAGAAGTGTTTTGAAGGCCCTAGGCCGTATCATCTAGGAGCTATTGAACTTGAAAGCATTTGCCAGCTGTATGTTTTTCTCAATAATCGGCAGAAATACCTCATTGAAAATATTCGTGTAAAATCGCACGAGGTCATGATGCGCGAAGCATAGGCTCTTCGTCTTGCCGCCGTGGTTTGTGAACATTTTAGAAGTGGTTTGAAGGCCCTAGGCCCTATCATCTAAGAGCTTTTGATCTTGAAAGCATTTGCCAGCTGTACGTTTTTCTCAATAATCGGCAGAAATTCCTCTTTGAAAATATTCGTGTAAAATCGCACAAGGTCATGACGCGCGAAGCATAGGCTGTTCGTCTTGCAGCCATGGTTTGTGAACATTTTACAAGTGGTTTGAAGGCCCTAGGCCCTATCATCTAGGAGCAATTGATCTTGATAGCATTTGCCAGCTGTATGTTTTTCTCAAAAATCTGCGGACATACCTCATTGAAAATTTTCGTGTAAAATCGCACGAGGTCATGACGCGCGAAACATTGGCTCTGCGTCTTGTGCCCGTGGTTTGAGAACAATTTAGAAGAGATTTGAAGGCCCTAGGCCCTATCATCTAGGAGCTATTGATCTTGAAAGCATTTGCCAGCTGTATGTTTTTCTCAATAATCGGCAGACATACCTCATTGAAAATATTCGTGTAAAATCGCACGAGGTCATGACGCGCGAAACATAAGCTCTGCGTCTTGCGCCCGTGGTTTGTGAGCGATTTAGAAATGTTTTGAAGGCCCTAGGCCGTATCATCTAGGAGCTATTGTACTTGAAAGCATTTGGCAGCTGTACGTTTTTCTCAATAATCGGCAGAAATACCTCATTGAAAATATTCGTGTAAAATCGCACGAGGTCATGACGCGCGACTCATTGGCTCTGCCCCTTGTGCCCGTGGTTTGTGAACATTTTAGAAGTGGTTTGAAGGCCCTAGGCCCTATCATCTAAGAGCTTTTGATCTTGAAAGCATTTGCCAGCTGTACGTTTTTCTCAATAATCGGCAGAAATTCCTCTTTGAAAATATTCGTGTAAAATCGCACAAGGTCATGACGCGCGAAGCATAGGCTGTTCGTCTTGCAGCCATGGTTTGTGAACATTTTACAAGTGGTTTGAAGGCCCTAGGCCCTATCATCTAGGAGCAATTGATCTTGATAGCATTTGCCAGCTGTATGTTTTTCTCAAAAATCTGCGGACATACCTCATTGAAAATTTTCGTGTAAAATCGCACGAGGTCATGACGCGCGAAACATTGGCTCTGCGTCTTGTGCCCGTGGTTTGAGAACAATTTAGAAGAGATTTGAAGGCCCTAGGCCCTATCATCTAGGAGCTATTGATCTTGAAAGCATTTGCCAGCTGTATGTTTTTCTCAATAATCGGCAGACATACCTCATTGAAAATATTCGTGTAAAATCGCACGAGGTCATGACGCGCGAAACATAAGCTCTGCGTCTTGCGCCCGTGGTTTGTGAACGATTTAGAAGTGTTTTGAAGGCCCTAGGCCGTATCATCTAGGAGCTATTGAACTTGAAAGCATTTGCCAGCTGTATGTTTTTCTCAATAATCGGCAGAAATTCCTCATTGAAAATATTCGTGTAAAATCGCACGAGGTCATGATGCGCGAAGCATAGGCTCTTCGTCTTGCCGCCGTGGTTTGTGAACATTTTAGAAGTGGTTTGAAGGCCCTAGGCCCTATCATCTAAGAGCTTTTGATCTTGAAAGCATTTGCCAGCTGTACGTTTTTCTCAATAATCGGCAGAAATTCCTCTTTGAAAATATTCGTGTAAAATCGCACAAGGTCATGACGCGCGAAGCATAGGCTGTTCGTCTTGCAGCCATGGTTTGTGAACATTTTACAAGTGGTTTGAAGGCCCTAGGCCCTATCATCTAGGAGCAATTGATCTTGATAGCATTTGCCAGCTGTATGTTTTTCTCAAAAATCTGCGGACATACCTCATTGAAAATTTTCGTGTAAAATCGCACGAGGTCATGACGCGCGAAACATTGGCTCTGCGTCTTGTGCCCGTGGTTTGAGAACAATTTAGAAGAGATTTGAAGGCCCTAGGCCCTATCATCTAGGAGCTATTGATCTTGAAAGCATTTGCCAGCTGTATGTTTTTCTCAATAATCGGCAGACATACCTCATTGAAAATATTCGTGTAAAATCGCACGAGGTCATGACGCGCGAAGCATAGGCTCTGCGTCTTGCGCCCGTGGTTTGTGAACAATTTAGAAGTGTTTTGAAGGCCCTAGGCCGTATCATCTAGGAGCTATTGATCTTGAAAGCATTTGCCAGCTGTATGTTTTTCTCAATAATCGGCAGAAATACCCCATTTATAATATTCGTGTAAAATCGCACCAGGTCATGAGGCGCGAAACATAGGATCTGGGTCTTGCGCCCGGGGTTTGTGAACGATTTAGAAGTGTTTTGAAGGCCCTAGGCCGTATCATCTAGGAGCTATTGAACTTGACAGCATTTGGCAGCTGTACGTTTTTCTCAATAATCGGCAGAAATACCTCATTGAAAATATTCGTGTAAAATCGCACGAGGTCATGACGCGCGAAGCATAGGCTCTTCCTCTTGCGGCCGTGGTTTGTGAACATTTTAGAAGTAGTTTGATGGCCCTAGGCCCTATCATCTAGAAGCTATTGATCTTGAAAGCATTTGCCAGCTGTACGTTTTTCTCAATAATCGGCAGAAATACCTCTTTGACAATATTCGTGTAAAATCGCACGAGGTCATGACGCGTGAATCATAGGCTCTTCGTCTTGGGGCCGTGGTTTATGAACATTTTAGATGTGGTTTGAAGGCCCTAGGCCCTATCATCTAGGAGCTATTGAACTTGACAGCATTTGCCAGCTGTATGTTTTTCTCAATAATCGGCAGAATTACCTCATTGAAAATATTTGTGTAAAATCGCACGAGGTTATGACGCGCGAAACATAGGCTCTGCGTCTTGCGCCCGTGGTTTGTGAACGATTTAGAAGTGTTTTGAAGCCCCTCGGCCGTATCATCTAGGAGCTATTGAACTTGAAAGCATTTGGCAGCTGTATGTTTTTCTCAATAATCGGCAGAAATACCTCATTGAAAATATTAGTGTAAAATCGTATGAGGTCATGACGCGCGAAACATAGGCTCTGTGTCTTGCGCCCGTGGTTTGTGAACAATTTAGAAGTGTTTTGAAGGCCTTAGGCCGTATTGTCTAGGAGCTATTGAACTTGAAAGCATTTGTCAGCTGTACGTTTTTTTCAATAATCGGCAGAAATACCTCATTGAATATATTCGTGGAAAATCGCACGAGGTCATGACGCGCGAAGCATAGGCTCTTCGTCTTGCCGCCGTGGTTTGTGAACATTTTAGAAGTGGTTTGAAGGCCCTAGGCCCTATCATCTAGGAGCAATTGATCTTGAAAGCATTTGCCAGCTGTATGTTTTTCTCAAAAATCTGCCGATATACCTCATTGAAAATTTTCGTGTAAAATCGCACGAGGTCATGACGCGCGATACATTGGCTCTGCGTCTTGTGCCCGTGGTTTGAGAACAATTTAGAAGAGATTTGAAGGCCTTAGGCCCTATCATCTAGGAGCTATTGATCTTGAATGCATTTGCCAGCTGTATGTTTTTCTCAATAATCGGCAGAATTACCTCATTGAAAATATTCGTGTAATATCGCACGAGGTCATGACGCGCGAAACATAGGCTCTCCCTTTTGCGCCCGTGGTTTGTGAATGATTTAGAAGTGTTTTGAAGGCCCTAGGCTGTATCATCTAGGAGCTATTGAACTTGAAAGCATTTGGCAGCTGTACGTTTTTCTCAATAATCGGCAGAAATACCTCATTGATTATATTCGTGTAAAATCGCACGAGGTCATGACGCGCGAAGCATAGGCTCTTCGTCTTGCCGCCGTGGTTTGTGAACATTTTAGAAGTGGTTTGAAGGCCCTAGGTCCTATCATCTAGGAGCTATTGATCTTGAAAGCATTTGCCAGCTGTACGTTTTTCTCATTAATCGGCAGAAATACCTCATTGAAAATATTCGTGTAAAATCGTACGAGGTCATGACGCGCGAAACATAGGCTCTTCGTCTTGCGCCCGTGGTTTGTGAACAATATAGAAGTGTTTTGAAGGCCCTAGGTCGTATCATCTAGGACCTATTGAACTTGAAAGCATTTGGCAGCTGTACGTTTTTCTCAATAATCAGCAGAATTACCTCATTGAAAATATTCGTGTAAAATCGCACGAGGTCATGACGCGCGAAACATTGGCTCTGCGTCTTGTGCTCGTGGTTTGAGAACAATTTAGAAGGGATTTGAAGGCCCTAGGCCCTATCATCTAGGAGCTATTGATCTTGAAAGCATTTGCCAGCTGTATGTTTTTCTGAATAATCGGCAGAAATACCTCATTGAAAATATTCGTGTAAAATCGCACGAGGTCATGACGCGCAAAACATAGGCTCTGCGTCTTGCGCCCGTGGTTTGTGAACGATTTAGAAGTGTTTTGAAGGCCCTAGGCCGTATCATCTAGGAGCTATTGAACTTGAAAGCATTTGGCAGCTGTACGTTTTTCTCAATAATCGGCAGAAATACCTCATTGAAAATATTCGTGTAAAATCGCACGAGGTCATGACGCGCGAAACATAGGCTCTGCGTCTTGCGCCCGTGGTTTGTGAACAATTTAGAATTGTTTTGAAGGCCCTAGGCCGTATCATCTAGGAGCTATTGATCTTGAAAGCATTTGCCAGCTGTATGTTTTTCTCAATAATCGGCAGAAATACCCCATTGAAAATATTCGTGTAAAATCGCACGAGGTCATGAGGTGCGAAACATAGGATCTGCGTCTTGCGCCTGTGGTTTGTGAACGATTTAGAAGTGTTTTGAAGGCCCTAGGCCGTATCATCTAGGAGCTATTGAACTTGACAGCATTTGGCAGCTGTACGTTTTTCTCAATAATCGGCAGAAATACCTCATTGAAAATATTCGTGTAAAATCGCACGAGTTCATGACGCGCGAAGCATAGGCTCTTCCTCTTGCGGCCGTGGTTTGTGAACATTTTAGAAGTGGTTTGAAGGCCCTAGGCCCTATCATCTAGGAGCTATTGATCTGGAAAGCATTTGCCAGCTGTACGTTTTTCTCAATAATCGGCAGAAATACCTCATTGAAAATATTCGTGTAAAATCGCACGAGGTCATGACGCGTGAATCATAGGCTCTTCGTCTTGCGGCCGTGGTTTATGAACATTTTAGAAGTGGTTTGAAGGCCCTAGGCCCTATCATCTAGGAGCTATTGATCTTGAAAGCATTTGCCAGCTGTATGTTTTTCTCAATAATCGGCAGAATTACCTCATTGAAAATATTCGTGTAAAATCGCACGAGGTCATGACGCGCGAAACATAGGCTCTGCGTCTTGCGCCCGTGGTTTGTGAACAATTTAGAAGTGTTTTGAAGGCCCTAGGCCGTATCATCTTGGAGCTATTGATCTTGAAAGCATTTGCCAGCTGTATGTTTTTCTCAATAATCGGCAGAAATACCTCATTGAAAATATTCGTGTAAAATCGCACGAGGTCATGACGCGCGAAGCATAGGCTCTGCGTCTTGCGCCCGTGGTTTGTGAACGATTTAGAAGTGTTTTGAAGGCCCTAGGCCGTATCATCTAGGAGCTATTGAACTTGAAAGGATTTGGCAGCTGTACGTTTTTCTCAATAATCGGCCGAAATACCTCATTGAAAATATTCGTGTAAAATCGCACAAGGTCATGACGCGCGACTCATTGGCTCTGCGTCTTGTGCCCGTGGTTTGAGAACAATTTAGAAGGGATTTGAAGGCCCTAGGCCCTATCATCTAGGAGCTATTGATCTTGAAAGCATTTGCCAGCTGTATGTTTTTCTCAATAATCGGCAGAAATACCTCATTGAAAATATTCGTGTAAAATCGCACGAGGTCATGACGCGCGAAACATAGGCTCTGCGTCTTGCGCCCGTGGTTTGTGAAATATTTAGAAGTGGTTTGAAGGCCCTAGGCCCTAACATCTAGGAGCTATTGATCTTGAAAGCATTTGCCAGCTGTACGTTTTTCTCAATAATCGGCAGAAATACCTCATTGAAAATATTCGTGTAAAATCGCACGAGGTCATGACCCGCGAAGCATAGGCTCTTCCTCTTGCGGCCGTGGTTTTTGAACATTTTAGAAGTGGTTTGAAGGCCCTAGGCCCTATCATCTAGGAGCTATTGATCTTGAAAGCATTTGCCAGCTGTATGTTTTTCTCAATAATCGGCAGAATTTCCTCATTGAAAATATTTGTGTAAAATCGCACGAGGTCATGACGCGCGAAACATAGGCTCTGCGTCTTGCGCCCGTGGTTTGTGAACAATTTAGAAGTGTTTTGAAGGCCCTAGGCCGTATCATCTAGGAGCTATTGATCTTGAAAGCATTTGCCAACTGTATGTTTTTCTCAATAATCGGCAGAAATACCTCATTGAAATATTCGTGTAAAATCGCACGAGGTCATGACGCGCGAAGCATAGGCTCTGCGTCTTGCGCCCGTGGTTTGTGAACGATTTAGAAGTGTTTTGAAGTCCCTAGGCCGTTTCATCTAGGAGCTATTGAACTTGAAAGCATTTGCCAGCTGTATGTTTTTCTCAAAATTCGACGGATATACCTCATTGAAAATATTCGTGTAAAATCGCACGAGGTCATGCCGCGCAAAACATAGGCTCTGCGTCTTGCGCCCGTGGTTTGTGAACAATTTAGAAGTGTTTTGAAGGCCCTAGGCCGTATCATCTAGGAGCTATTGATCTTGAAAGCATTTGCCAGCTGTATGTTTTTCTCAATAATCGGCAGAAATACCTCATTGAAAATATTCGTGTAAAATCGCACGAGGTCATGACGCGCGAAACATAGGCTCTGCGTCTTGCGCCCGTGGTTTGTGAACGATTTAGAAGTGTTTTGAAGGCCCTAGGCCGTATCATCTAGGAGCTATTGAACTTGAAAGCATTTGCCAGCTGTATGTTTTTCTCAATAATCGGCAGAAATACCTCATTGAAAATATTCGTGTAAAATCGCACGAGGTCATGATGCGCGAAGCATAGGCTCTTCGTCTTGCCGCCGTGGTTTGTGAACATTTTAGAAGTGGTTTGAAGGCCCTAGGCCCTATCATCTAAGAGCTTTTGATCTTGAAAGCATTTGCCAGCTGTACGTTTTTCTCAATAATCGGCAGAAATTCCTCTTTGAAAATATTCGTGTAAAATCGCACAAGGTCATGACGCGCGAAGCATAGGCTGTTCGTCTTGCAGCCATGGTTTGTGAACATTTTACAAGTGGTTTGAAGGCCCTAGGCCCTATCATCTAGGAGCAATTGATCTTGATAGCATTTGCCAGCTGTATGTTTTTCTCAAAAATCTGCGGACATACCTCATTGAAAATTTTCGTGTAAAATCGCACGAGGTCATGACGCGCGAAACATTGGCTCTGCGTCTTGTGCCCGTGGTTTGAGAACAATTTAGAAGAGATTTGAAGGCCCTAGGCCCTATCATCTAGGAGCTATTGATCTTGAAAGCATTTGCCAGCTGTATGTTTTTCTCAATAATCGGCAGACATACCTCATTGAAAATATTCGTGTAAAATCGCACGAGGTCATGACGCGCGAAACATAAGCTCTGCGTCTTGCGCCCGTGGTTTGTGAGCGATTTAGAAATGTTTTGAAGGCCCTAGGCCGTATCATCTAGGAGCTATTGTACTTGAAAGCATTTGGCAGCTGTACGTTTTTCTCAATAATCGGCAGAAATACCTCATTGAAAATATTCGTGTAAAATCGCACGAGGTCATGACGCGCGACTCATTGGCTCTGCCCCTTGTGCCCGTGGTTTGTGAACATTTTAGAAGTGGTTTGAAGGCCCTAGGCCCTATCATCTAAGAGCTTTTGATCTTGAAAGCATTTGCCAGCTGTACGTTTTTCTCAATAATCGGCAGAAATTCCTCTTTGAAAATATTCGTGTAAAATCGCACAAGGTCATGACGCGCGAAGCATTGGCTGTTCGTCTTGCAGCCATGGTTTGTGAACATTTTACAAGTGGTTTGAAGGCCCTAGGCCCTATCATCTAGGAGCAATTGATCTTGATAGCATTTGCCAGCTGTATGTTTTTCTCAAAAATCTGCGGACATACCTCATTGAAAATTTTCGTGTAAAATCGCACGAGGTCATGACGCGCGAAACATTGGCTCTGCGTCTTGTGCCCGTGGTTTGAGAACAATTTAGAAGAGATTTGAAGGCCCTAGGCCCTATCATCTAGGAGCTATTGATCTTGAAAGCATTTGCCAGCTGTATGTTTTTCTCAATAATCGGCAGACATACCTCATTGAAAATATTCGTGTAAAATCGCACGAGGTCATGACGCGCGAAACATAAGCTCTGCGTCTTGCGCCCGTGGTTTGTGAACGATTTAGAAGTGTTTTGAAGGCCCTAGGCCGTATCATCTAGGAGCTATTGAACTTGAAAGCATTTGCCAGCTGTATGTTTTTCTCAATAATCGGCAGAAATACCTCATTGAAAATATTCGTGTAAAATCGCACGAGGTCATGATGCGCGAAGCATAGGCTCTTCGTCTTGCCGCCGTGGTTTGTGAACATTTTAGAAGTGGTTTGAAGGCCCTAGGCCCTATCATCTAAGAGCTTTTGATCTTGAAAGCATTTGCCAGCTGTACGTTTTTCTCAATAATCGGCAGAAATTCCTCTTTGAAAATATTCGTGTAAAATCGCACAAGGTCATGACGCGCGAAGCATAGGCTGTTCGTCTTGCAGCCATGGTTTGTGAACATTTTACAAGTGGTTTGAAGGCCCTAGGCCCTATCATCTAGGAGCAATTGATCTTGATAGCATTTGCCAGCTGTATGTTTTTCTCAAAAATCTGCGGACATACCTCATTGAAAATTTTCGTGTAAAATCGCACGAGGTCATGACGCGCGAAACATTGGCTCTGCGTCTTGTGCCCGTGGTTTGAGAACAATTTAGAAGAGATTTGAAGGCCCTAGGCCCTATCATCTAGGAGCTATTGATCTTGAAAGCATTTGCCAGCTGTATGTTTTTCTCAATAATCGGCAGACATACCTCATTGAAAATATTCGTGTAAAATCGCACGAGGTCATGACGCGCGAAACATAAGCTCTGCGTCTTGCGCCCGTGGTTTGTGAGCGATTTAGAAATGTTTTGAAGGCCCTAGGCCGTATCATCTAGGAGCTATTGTACTTGAAAGCATTTGGCAGCTGTATGTTTTTCTCAATAATCGGCAGAAATACCTCATTGAAAATATTCGTGTAAAATCGCACGAGGTCATGACGCGCGACTCATTGGCTCTGCCCCTTGTGCCCGTGGTTTGAGAACAATTTAGAAGGGATTTGAAGGCCCTAGGCCCTATCATCTAGGAGCTATTGATCTTGAAAACATTTGCCAGCTGTACGTTTTTCTCAATAATCGGCAGAAATACCTCATTGAAAATATTCGTGAAAAATTGCACGAGGTCATGACGCGCGAGACATAGGCTCTGCGTCTTGCGCCCGTGGTTTGTGAACGATTTAGAAGTGTTTTGAAGGCCCTAGGCCGTATCATCTAGGAGCTATTGAACTTGAAAGCATTTGGCTGCTGGACGTTTTTCTCAATAATCGGCAGAAATACCTCATTGAAAATATTCGTGTAAAATCGCACGAGGTCATGACGCGCGACTCATTGGCTCTGCCTCTTGTGCCCGTGGTTTGAGAACAAATTAGAAGGGATTTGAAGGCCCTAGGCCCTATCATCTAGGAGCTATTGATCATGAAAGCATTTGCCAGCTGTATGTTTTTCTCAATAATCGGCAGAAATACCTCATTGAAAATATTCGTGTAAAATCGCACGAGGTCATGACGCGCGAAACATAGGCTCTGTGTCTTGCGCCCGTGGTTTGTGAACAATTTAGAAGTGTTTTGAAGGCCCTAGGCCGTATCATCTAGGAGCTATTGATCTTGAAAGCATTTGCCAGCTGTATGTTTTTCTCAAAAATCCGCGGATATACCTCATTGAAAATATTTCTGTACAATCGCACGAGGTCATGACGCGCGAAACATTGGCTCTGCGTCTTGTGCCCGTGGTTTGAGAACAATTTAGAAGGGATTTGAAGGCCCTAGGCCCTATCATCTAGGAGCTATTGATCTTGAAAGCATTTGCCAGCTGTATGTTTTTCTCAATAATCGGCAGAAATACCTCATTGAAAATATTCGTGTAAAATCGCACGAGGTCATGATGCGCGAAGCATATGCTCTTCGTCTTGCCGCCGTGGTTTGTGAACATTTTAGAAGTGGTTTGAAGGCCCTAGGCCCTATCATCTAAGAGCTTTTGATCTTGAAAGCATTTGCCAGCTGTACGTTTTTCTCAATAATCGGCAGAAATTCCTCTTTGAAAATATTCGTGTAAAATCGCACAAGGTCATGACGCGCGAAGCATAGGCTGTTCGTCTTGCAGCCATGGTTTGTGAACATTTTACAAGTGGTTTGAAGGCCCTAGGCCCTATCATCTAGGAGCAATTGATCTTGAAAGCATTTGCCAGCTGTATGTTTTTCTCAAAAATCTGCGGACATACCTCATTGAAAATTTTCGTGTAAAATCGCACGAGGTCATGACGCGCGAAACATTGGCTCTGCGTCTTGTGCCCGTGGTTTGAGAACAATTTAGAAGAGATTTGAAGGCCCTAGGCCCTATCATCTAGGAGCTATTGATCTTGAAAGCATTTGCCAGCTGTATGTTTTTCTCAATAATCGGCAGACATACCTCATTGAAAATATTCGTGTAAAATCGCACGAGGTCATGACGCGCGAAACATAAGCTCTGCGTCTTGCGCCCGTGGTTTGTGAGCGATTTAGAAATGTTTTGAAGGCCCTAGGCCGTATCATCTAGGAGCTATTGTACTTGAAAGCATTTGGCAGCTGTACGTTTTTCTCAATAATCGGCAGAAATACCTCATTGAAAATATTCGTGTAAAATCGCACGAGGTCATGACGCGCAACTCATTGGCTCTGCCCCTTGTGCCCGTGGTTTGAGAACAATTTAGAAGGGATTTGAAGGCCCTAGGCCCTATCATCTTGGAGCTATTGAACTTGAAAGCATTTGGCAGCTGTATGTTTTTCTCAATAATCGGAAGAAATACCTCATTGAAAATATTCGTGTAAAATCGCACGAGGTCATGCTGCGCGAAGCATGCGCTCTTCGTCTTGCGGCCGTGGTTTGTGAACATTTTAGATGTGGTTTGAAGGCCCTAGGCCCTATCATCTAGGAGCAATTGATCTTGAAAGCATTTGCCAGCTGTATGTTTTTCTCAAAAATCCGCGGATATACCTCATTGAAAATATTCGTGTAAAATCGCACAAGCTCAAGACGCTCGAAATATTGGCTCTGCGTCTTGTGCCTGTGGTTTGTGAACAATTTAGAAGTCATTTGATGGCCCTAGGCCCTATCATCTAGGAGCTATTGTTCTTGAAAGCATTTGCTAGCTGTATGTTTTTCTCAATATTCAGCAGAAATACCTCATTGAAAATATTCGTGTAAAATCGCACGAGGTCATGACGCGCGAAACATAGGCTCTGCGTCTTGCTCCCGTGGTTTGTGAACAATTTAGAAGTGTTTTGAAGGCCCTAGGCCGTATCATCTAGAAGCTATTGAACTTGAAAGCATTTGTCAGCTGTACGTTTTTCTCAATAATCGGCAGAAATACCTCATTGAAAATATTCGTGTATAATCGAACGAGGTCATGACGCGCGAAGCATAGGCTCTTTGTCTTGCCACCGTGGTTTGTGAACATTTTAGAAGTGGTTTGAAGGCCCTAGGCCCTATCATCTAAGAGCTATTGATCTTGAAAGCATTTGCCAGCTGTATGTTTTTCTCAAAAATCTGCGGACATACCTCATTGAAAATATTCGTGTATAATCGCACGAGGTCATGACGCGCGAAACATTGGCTCTGCGTCTTGTGCCCGTGGTTTGAGAACAATTTAGAAGAGATTTGACGGCCCTAGGCCCTATCATCTAGGAGCTATTGATCTTGAAAGCATTTGCCAGCTGTATGTTTTTCTCAATAATACGCAAATATACCTCATTGAAAATATTTGTGTAAAATCGCACGAGGTCATGACGCGCGAAACATTGGCTCTGCGTCTTGCGCCCGTGGTTTGTGAACAATTTGGAAGTGATTTGAAGGCCCTAGGCCCTATCATCTTGGTGCTATTGAACTTGAAAGCATTTGGCAGCTGTATGTTTTTCTCAATAATCGGAAGAAATACCTCATTGAAAATATTCGTGTAAAATCGCACGAGGTCATGCCGCGCGAAGCATGCGCTCTTCGTCTTGCGGCCGTGGTTTGTGAACATTTTAGATGTGGTTTGAAGGCCCTAGGCCCTATCATCTAGGAGCAATTGATCTTGATAGCATTTGCCAGCTGTATGTTTTTCTCAAAAATCTGCGGACATACCTCATTGAAAATATTCATGTAAAATCGCACGAGGTCATGACGCGCGAAACATAGGCTCTGCATCTTGCGCCCGTGGTTTGTGAACGATTTAGAAATGTTTTGAAGGCCCTAGGCCGTATCATCTAGGAGCTATTGAACTTGAAAGCATTTGGCAGCTGTGCGTTTTTCTCAATAATCGGCAGATATACCTCATTGAAAATATTCGTGTTAAATCGCACGAGGTCATGACGCGCGACTCATTGGCTCCGCGTCTTGTGCCCGTGGTTTGAGAACAATTTAGAAGCGATTTGACGGCCCTAGGCCCTATCATCTAGGAGCTATTGATCTTGAAAGCATTTGCCAGCTGTATGTTTTTCTCAATAATCGGCAGATATACCTCATTGAAAACATTCGTGTTAAATCGCACGAGGTCATGACGCGCGACTCATTGGCTCTGCCTCTTGTGCCCTTGGTTTGAGAACAATTTAGAAGGGATTTGAAGGCCCTAGGCCCTATCATCTAGGAGCAATTGATCTTGAAAGCATTTGCCAGCTGTATGTTTTTCTCAATAATCCGCAGAAATACCTCATTGAAAATATTCGTGTAAAATTGCACGAGGTCATGACGCGCGAAACATAGGCTCTGCGTCTTGCGCACGTGGTTTGTGAACAATTTAGAAGTGTTTTGAAGGCCCTAGGCCGTATCATCTAGGAGCTATTGATCTTGAAAGCATTTGCCAGCTGTATGTTTTTCTCAATAATCCGCGGATATACCTCATTGAAAATATTCGTGTAAAATCGCACGAGGTCATGACGCGCGAAACATAGGCTCTGCGTCTTGCGCCCGTGGTTTGTGAACAATTTAGAAGTGTTTTGAAGGCCCTAGGCCGTATCATCTAGGAGCTATTGATCTTGAAAGCATTTGCCAGCTGTATGTTTTTCTCAATAATCGGCAGAAATACCTCATTGAAAATATTCGTGTAAAATGGCACGAGGTCATGACGCGCGAAACATCGGCTCTGCGTCTTGCGCCCGTGGTTTGTGAACGATTTAGAAGTGTTTTGAAGGCCCTAGGCCGTATCATCTAGGAGCTATTGAACTTGAAAGCATTTGGCAGCTGTACGTTTTTCTCAATAATCGGCAGAAATACCTCATTGAAAATATTCGTGTAAAATCGCACGAGGTCATGACGCGCGACTCATTGGCTCTGCCTCTTGTGCCCTTGGTTTGAGAACAATTTAGAAGGGATTTGAAGGCCCTAGGCCCTATCATCTAGGAGCAATTGATCTTGAAAGCATTTGCCAGCTGTATGTTTTTCTCAATAATCGGCAGAAATACCTCATTGAAAATATTCGTGTAAAATCGCTCGAGGTCATGACGCGCGAAACATAGGCTCTGCGTCTTGCGCCCGTGGTTTGAGAACAATTTAGAAGGGATTTGAAGTCCCTAGGCCCTATCATCTAGGAGCTATTGATCTTGAAAGCATTTGCCAGCTGTATGTTTTTCTCAAAAATCCACGGATATACCTCATTGAAAATATTCGTGTAAAATCGCACGAGGTCATGCCGCGCAAAACATAGGCTCTGCGTCTTGCGCCCCTGGTTTGTGAACAATTTAGAAGTGTTTTGAAGGCCATAGGCCGTATCATCTAGGAGCTATTTAACTTGAAAGCATTTGGCATCTGTACGTTTTTCTCAATAATCGGCAGAAATTCCTCATTGAAAATATTCGTGTAAAATCGCACGAGGTCATGACGCGCGAAGCATAGGCTCTTCGTCTTGCGGCCGTGGTTTGTGAACATTTTAGAAGTGGTTTGAAGGCCCTAGGCCCTATCATCTAGGAGCTATTGATCTTGAAAGCATTTGCCAGCTGTACGTTTTTCTCAATAATCGGCAGAAATACCTCATTGAAAATATTCGTGTAAAATCGCACGAGGTCATGACGCGCGAATCATACGCTCTTCGTCTTGCGGCCGTGGTTTGTGAACATTTTAGATGTGGTTTGAAGGCCCTAGGCCCTATCATCTAGGAGCAATTGATCTTGAAAGCATTTGCCAGCTGTATGTTTTTCTCAATAATCGGCAGAAATACCTCTTTGAAAATATTCGTGTAAAATCGCACGAGGTCATGTCGCGCGACACATAGGCTCTGCCTCTTGCGCCTGTGGTTTGTGAACAATTTAGAAGTGATTTGAAGGCCCTAGGCCGTATCATCTAGGAGCTATTGATCTTGAAAGCATTTGCCAGCTGTATGTTTTTCTCAAAAATCTGCGGAAATACCTCATTGAAAATATTAGTGTAAAATCGCACAAGGTCATGACGCGCGAAACATAGGCTCTGCGTCTTGCGCCCGTGGTTTGTGAACGATTTAGAAGTGTTTTGAAGGCCCTAGGCCCTATCATCTAGGAGCTATTGATCTTGAAAGCATTTGCCAGCTGTATGTTTTTCTCAATAACCGGCAGAAATACCTCTTTGATAATATTCGTGTAAAATCGCACGAGGTCATGACGCGCGAATCATAGGCTCTTCGTCTTGCGGCCGTGGTTTATGAACATTTTAGAAGTGGTTTGAAGGCCCTAGTTCCAATCATCTAGGAGCTATTGATCTTGAAAGCATTTTCCAGCTGTATGTTTTTCTCTATAATCGGCAGAAATACCCCATTGAAAATATTTGTGTAAAATCGCACGAGGTCATGAGGCGCGAAACATAGGATCTGCGTCTTGCGCCCGTGGTTTGTGAACGATTTAGAAGTGTTTTGAAGGCCCTAGGCCGTATCATCTAGGAGCTATTGAACTTGAATGCATTTGGCAGCTGTACGTTTTTCTCAATAATCGGCAGAAATACCTCATTGAAAATATTCGTGTAAAATCGCACGAGGTCATGACGCGCGAAACATTTGCTCTGCGTCTTGCGCCCGTGGTTTGTGAATGATTTAGAAGTGTTTTGAAGGCTCTAGGCAGTATCGTCTAGGAGCTATTGAACTTGAAAGCATTTGGCAGCTGTACGTTTTTCTCAATAATCGGCAGAAATACCTCATTGAAAATATTTGTGTAAAATCGCATGAGGTCATGACGCGCGACTCATTGGCTCTGCGTCTTGTGCCCGTGGTTTGAGAACAATTTAGAAGGGATTTGAAGGCCCTAGGCCCTATCATCTAGGAGCTATTGAACTTGAATGCATTTGGCAGCTGTACGTTTTTCTCAATAATCGGCAGAAATACCTCATTGAAAATATTTGTGTAAAATCGCACGAGGTCATGACGCGCGAAGCATAGGCTCTTCGTCTTGCGGCTGTGGTTTGTGAACATTTTAGAAGTGGTTTTAAGGCCCTAGGCCCTATCATCTAGGAGCAATTGATCTTGAAAGCATTTGCCAGCTGTATGTTTTCTTCAAAAATATCCGCGGATATACCTCATTGAAAAAATTCGTGTAAAATCGCACAAGGTCATGACGCGCGAAACATTGGATCTGCGTCTTGTGCCCGTGGTTTGTGAACAATTTAGAAGTGATTTGAAGGCCCTAGGCCCTATCATCTAGGAGCTATTGATCTTGAAAGCATTTGCCAGCTGTATGTTTTTCTCAATAATCGGCAGAAATACCTAATTGAAAATATTCGTCTAAAATCGCACGAGGTCATGACGCGCGAAGCATAGGCTCTGCGTCTTGCGCCCGTGGTTTGTGAACAATTTAGAAGTGTTTTGAAGGCCCTAGGCCGTATCATCTAGGAGCTATTGAACTTGAAAGCATTTTTCAGCTGTACGTTTTTCTCAATAATCGGCAGAAATTCCTCATTGAAAATATTCGTGTAAAATCGCACGATGTCATGACGCGCGAAGCATTGGCTCTTCGTCTTGCGGCCGTGGTTTGTGAACATTTTAGAAGTGGTTTTGAGGCCCTAGGCCCTATCATTTAAGAGCTATTGATCTTGAAAGCATTTGCCAGCTGTACGTTTTTCTCAATAATCGGCAGAAATACCTCTTTGAAAATATTCATGTAAAATCGCACGAGGTCATGACGCGCGAAGCATAGGCTCATCGTCTTGCGCCCCTGGTTTGTGAACAATTTAGAAGTGGTTTGAAGGCCCTAGGCCCTATCATCTAGGAGCTATTGATCTTGAAAGCATTTGCCAGCTGTATGTATTTCTCAATAATCGGCAGATATACCTCATTGAAAATATTCGTGTAAAATCGCACGAGGTCATGACGCGCGAGACATAGGCTCTGCATCTTGTGCCCGTGGTTTGTGAACAATTTAGAAGTGATTTGAAGGCCCTAGGCCCTATCATCCTGGAGCTATTGATCTTGAAAGCATTTGCCAGCTGTATGTTTTTCTCAATAATCGGCAGACATCCCTCATTGAAAATATTCGTGTAAAATCGCACGAGGTCATGACGCGCGAACCATAGGCTCTGCGTCTTGCGCCCGTGGTTTGTGAACAATTTAGAAGTGTTTTGAAGGCCTTAGGCCGTATCATCTAGGAGCTATTGAACTTGAAAGCATTTGCCAGCTGTACGTTTTTCTCAATAATCGGCAGAAATACCTCATTGAAAATATTCGTGTAAAATCACACGAGGTCATGACGCGCGAAGCATAGGCTCTTCGTCTTGCGCCCCTGATTTGTGAACAATTTAGAAGTGGTTTGAAGGCCCTAGGCCCTATGATCTAGGAGCTATTGATCTTGAAAGCATTTGCCAGCTGTATGTTTTTCTCAATAATCGGCAGAAATACCTCATTGAAAATATTCGTGTAAAATCGCACGAGGTCATGACGCGCGAAGCATAGGCTCTGCGTCTTGCGCAAGTGGTTTGTGAAATATTTAGAAGTGGTTTGAAGGCCCTAGGCACTAACATCTAGGAGCTATTGATCTTGAAAGCATTTGCCAGCTGTATGTTTTTCTCAATAATCCGCAGAAATACCTCATTGAAAATATTCGTGTAAAATCGCACGAGGTCATGACGCGCGAAGCATAGGCTCTGTGTCTTGCGCAAGTGGTTTGTGAAATATTTAGAAGTGGTTTGAAGGCCCTAGGCCCTATCATCTAGGAGCAATTGATCTTGAAAGCATTTGCCAGCAGTACTTTTTTTTCAATAATCGGCAGAAATACCTCTATGAATATATTCGTGTAAAATCGCACGAGGTCATGGCGCGCGAAGCATAGGCTCTTCGTCTTGGAGCCGTGGTTTGTGAACATTTTAGAAGTGGTTTGAAGGCCCTAGGCCCTATCATCTAGGAGCAATTGATCTTGAAAGCATTTGCCAGCTGTATGTTTTTCTCAATAATCCGCAGAAATACCTCATTGAAAATATTTGTGTAAAATCGCACGAGGTCATGACGCGCGAAACATTGGCTCTGCGTCTTGTGCCCGTGGTTTTAGAACAATTTAGAAGGGATTTGAAGGCCCTAGGCCCTATCATCTAGGAGCTATTGATCTTGAAAGCATTTGCCAGCTGTATGTTTTTCTCAATAATCGGCAGAAATACCTCATTGAAAATATTCGTGTAAAATCGCACGAGGTCATGACGCACGAAACATAGGCTCTGCGTCTTGCGCCCGTGGTTTGTGAACAATTTAGAAGTGTTTTGAAGGCCCTAGGCCGTATCATCTAGGAGCTATTGATCTAGAAAGCATTTGCCACTGTATGTTTTTCTCAATAATCGGCAGAAATACCTCATTGAAAATATTTGTGTAAAATTGCACGAGGTCATGACGCGCGAAACATCGGCTCTGCGTCTTGCGCCCGTGGTTTGTGTACGATTTAGAGGTGTTTTGAAGGCCCTAGGCCGTATCATCTAGGAGCTATTGAACTTGAAAGCATTTGGCAGCTGTACGTTTTTCTCAATAATCGGCAGAAATACCTCGTTGAAAATATCCGTGTATAATCGCACGAGGTCATGAGGCGCGACTCATTGGCTCTGCCTCTTGTGCCCGTGGATTGAGAACAATTTAGAAGGGATTTGAAGGCCCTAGGCCCTATCATCTAGGAGCTATTGATCTTGAAAGCATTTGCCCGCTGTATGTTTTTCTCAATAATCCGCAGAAATACCTCATTGAATATATTCGTGTAAAATCGCACAAGGTCATGACGCGCGAAGCATAGGCTCTGTGTCTTGCGCCCCTGGTTTGTGAACATTTTAGAAGTGTTTTGAAGGCCCTAGGCTGTATCATCTAGGAGATATTGAACTTGAAAGCATTTGGCAGCTGTACGTATTTCTCAATAATCGGCAGAAATTCCTCATTGAATATATTCGTGTAACATCGCACGAGGTCATGACACGCGAAGCATAGGCTCTTCGTCTTGCCGCCGTGGTTTGTGAACATTTTAGAAGTGGTTTGAAGGCCCTAGGCCCTATCATCTAGGAGCAATTGATCTTGAAAGCATTTGCCAGCTGTATGTTTTTCTCAGAAATCCGCGGATATACTTCATTGAAAATATTCGTGTAAAATCGCACGAGGTCATGACGCGCGAAGCATAGGCTCTTCGTCTTGCGGCCGTGGTTTGTGAACATTTTAGAAGTGGTTTGAAGGCCCTCGGCCCTATCATCTAGGAGCTATTGATCTTGAAAGCATTTGCCAGCTGTATGTTTTTCTCAATAATCCGCAGAAATACCTCTTTGAAAATATTCGTGTAAAATCGCACGAGGTCATGACGCACGAAACATAGGCTCTGCGTCTTGCGACCGTGGTTTGTGAAATATTTAGAAGTGGTTTGAAGGCCCTAGGCCCTAACATCTAGGAGCAATTGAACTTGAAAGCATTTGCCAGCTGTACGTTTTTCTCAATAATCGGCAGAAATACGTCTTTGAAAATATTCGTGTAAAATTGCACGAGGTCATGACGCGCGAAACATTGGCTCTGTGTCTTGTGCCCGTGGTTTGTGAAAAATTTAGAAGTGATTTGAAGGCCCTAGGCCCTATCATCTAGGAGCAATTGATCTTGAAAGCATTTGCCAGCTGTATGTTTTTCTCAATAATCTGCAGACATACCTCATTGAAAATATTCGTGTAAAATCGCACGAGGTCATGACGCGTGAAACATAGGCTCTGCGTCTTGCGCCCGTGGTTTTTGAACAATTTATAAGTGTTTTGAAGGCCCTAGGCCGTATCATCTAGGATCTATTGATCTAGAAAGCATTTGCCAGCTGTATGTTTTTCTCAATTATCGGCAGAAATACCTCATTGAAAATATTAGTGTAAAATCGCACGAGGTCATGACGCGCGAAACATCGGCTCTTCGTCTTGTGGCCGTGGTTGATGAACATTTTAGAAGTGGTTTGAAGGCCCAAGGCCCTATCATCTAGGAGCTATTGATCTTGAAAGTATTTGCCAGCTGTATGTTTTTCTCAATAATCGGCAGAATTACCTCATTGAAAATATTCGTGTAAAATCGCACGAGGTCATGACGCGCGAAACATAGGCTCTGCGTCTAGCGCCCGTGGTTTGTGAACAATTTAGAAGTGATTTGAAGGCCCTAGGCTGTATCATCTAGGAGCTATTGATCTTGAAAGCATTTGCCAGCTGTATGTTTGTCTCAAAAATCTGCGGACATACCTCATTGAAAATATTCGTGTAAAATCACACGAGGTCATGACGCGCGAAACATAGGCTCTTCGTCTTGCGGCCGTGGTTTGTGAACATTTTAGAAGTGGTTTGAAGGCCCTAGGCCCTATCATCTAGGAGCTATTGATCTTGAAAGCATTTGCCAGCTGTATGTTTTTCTCAATAATCCGCAGATATACCTCATTGAAAATATTTGTGTAAAATCGCACGAGGTCATGACGCGCGAAACATTTGCTCTGCGTCTTGCGCCCGTGGTTTGTGAACAATTTAGAAGTGATTTGAAGGCCCTAGGCCCTATCATCTAGGAGCAATTGATCTTGAATGCATTTGCCAGCTGTATGTTTTTCTCAATAATCTGCAGACATACCTCATTGAAAATATTCGTGTAAAATCGCACGAGGTCATGACGCGTGAAACATAGGCTCTGCGTCTTGCGCCCGTGGTTTTTGAACAATTTATAAGTGTTTTGAAGGCCCTAGGCCGTATCATCTAGGATCTATTGATCTAGAAAGCATTTGCCAGCTGTATGTTTTTCTCAATTATCGGCAGAAATACCTCATTGAAAATATTAGTGTAAAATCGCACGAGGTCATGACGCGCGAAACATCGGCTCTTCGTCTTGTGGCCGTGGTTGATGAACATTTTAGAAGTGGTTTGAAGGCCCAAGGCCCTATCATCTAGGAGCTATTGATCTTGAAAGTATTTGCCAGCTGTATGTTTTTCTCAATAATCGGCAGAATTACCTCATTGAAAATATTCGTGTAAAATCGCACGAGGTCATGACGCGCGAAACATAGGCTCTGCGTCTAGCGCCCGTGGTTTGTGAACAATTTAGAAGTGATTTGAAGGCCCTAGGCTGTATCATCTAGGAGCTATTGATCTTGAAAGCATTTGCCAGCTGTATGTTTGTCTCAAAAATCTGCGGACATACCTCATTGAAAATATTCGTGTAAAATCACACGAGGTCATGACGCGCGAAACATAGGCTCTTCGTCTTGCGGCCGTGGTTTGTGAACATTTTAGAAGTGGTTTGAAGGCCCTAGGCCCTATCATCTCGGAGCTATTGATCTTGAAAGCATTTGCCAGCTGTATGTTTTTCTCAATAATCCGCAGATATACCTCATTGAAAATATTTGTGTAAAATCGCACGAGGTCATGACGCGCGAAACATTTGCTCTGCGTCTTGCGCCCGTGGTTTGTGAACAATTTAGAAGTGATTTGAAGGCCCTAGGCCCTATCATCTTGGAGCTATTGATCTTGAAAACATTTGCTAGCTGTATGTTTTTCTCAATAATCGGCAGAAATACCTCATTGAAAATATTCGTGTAAAATCGCACGAGGTCATGACGCGCGAATCATAGGCTCTGCATCTTGCGCCCGTGGTTTGTGAACAATTTAGAAGTATTTTGAAGGCCCTAGGCCGTATCATCTAGGAGCTATTGATCTTGAAAGCATTTGCCAGCTGTATGTTTTTCTCTATAATCGGTAGAAATACCCCATCGAAAATATTCGTGTAAAATCGCACGAGGTCATGAGGCGCGAAACATAGGATCTGCATCTTGCGCCCGTGGTGTGTGAACGATTTAGAAGTGTTTTGAAGGCCCTAGGCCGTATCATCTAGGAGCTATTGAACTTGACAGCATTTGGCAGCTGTACGTTTTTCTCAATAATCGGCAGAAATACCTCATTGAAAATATTCGTGTAAAATTGCACGAGGTCATGACGCGCGAAGCATAGGCTCTTCCTCTTGCGGCCGTGGTTTGTGAACATTTTAGAAGTGGTTTGAAGGCCCTAGGCCCTATCATCTAGGATCTATTGATCTTGAAAGCATTTGCCAGCTGTACGTTTTTCTCAATAATCGGCAGAAATACCTCTTTGAAAATATTCGTGTAAAATCGCACGAGGTCATGACGCGTGAATCATAGGCTCTTCGTCTTGCGGCCGTGGTTTATGAACATTTTAGAAGTGGTTCGAAGGCCCTAGGCCCTATCATCTAGGAGCTATTGATCTTGAAAGCATTTGCCAGCTGTATGTTTTTCTCAATAATCGGCAGAATTACCTCATTGAAAATATTTGTGTAAAATCGCACGAGGTCATGACGCGCGAAACATAGGCTCTGCGTCTTGCGCCCGTGGTTTGTGAACAATTTAGAAGTGTTTTGAAGGCCCTAGGCCGTATCATCTAGGAGCTATTGATCTTGAAAGCATTTGCCAGCTGTATGTTTTTCTCAATAATCGGCAGAAATACCTCATTGAAAATATTCGTGTAAAATCGCACGAGGTCATGACGCGCGAAACATCGGCTCTGCTTCTTGTGCCCGTGGTTTGTGAACGATTTAGAAGTGTTTTGAAGCCCCTAGGCCGTATCATCTAGGAGCTATTGAACTTGAAAGCATTTGGCAGCTGTACGTTTTTCTCAATAATCGGCAGAAATACCTCATTGAAAATATTCGTGTAAAATTGCATGAGGTCAAGACGCGCGAAGCATAGGCTCTTCGTATTGCGCCCGTGGTTTGTGAACAATTTAGAAGTGGTCTGAAGGGCCTAGGCCCTATCATCTAGGAGCTATTGAACTTGAAAGCATTTGCCAGCTGTACGTTTTTCTCAATAATCGGCAGAAATACCTCATTGAAAATATTCGTGTAAAATCGCACGAGGTCATGACGCGCGAAACATAGGCTCTGCGTCTTGCGCCCGTGGTTTGTGAACAATTTAGAAGTGTTTTGAAGGCCCTAGGCCGTATCATCTAGGAGCCATTGAACTTGAAAGCATTTGTCAGCTGTACGTTTTTTTCAATAATCGGCAGAAATACCTCTTTCAAAATATTCGTTTAAAATCGCACGAGGTCATGACGCGCGAAGCATAGGCCCTTCGTCTTGCAGCCGTGGTTTGTGAACATTTTAGAAGTGGTTTGATGGCCCTAGGCCCTATCATCTAGGAGCAATTGATCTTGAAAGCATTTGCCAGCTGTATGTTTTTCTCAAAAATCTGCGGACATACCTCATTGAAAATATTCGTGAAAAATCGCACAAGGTCATGACGCACGAAACATTGGCTCTGCGTCTTGTGCCCGTGGTTTGAGAACAATTTAGAAGAGATTCGAAGGCCCTAGGCCCTATCATCTAGGAGCTATTGATCTTGAAAGCATTTGCCAGCTGTATGTTTTTCTCAAAAATCGGCACAATTACCTCATTGAAAATATTCGTGTAAAATTGCACGAGGTCATGACGCGCGAAACATAGGCTCTGCGTTTTGCGCCCGTGGTTTGTGAACGATTTAGAAGTGTTTTGAAGGCCCTAGGCTGTATCATCTTGGAGCTATTGAACTTGAAAGCATTTGGCAGCTGTACGTTTTTCTCAATAATCGGCAGAAATACCTCATTGAATATATTCGTGTAAAATCACACGAGGTCATGACGCGCGAAGCATAGGCTCTTCCTCTTGCGGCCGTGGTTTGTGAACATTTTAGAAGTGGTTTGAAGGCCCTAGGTCCTATCATCTAGGAGCCATTGATCTTGAAAGCATTTGCCAGCTGTATGTTTTTCTCAATAATCGGCAGAATTACCTCATTGAAAATATTCGTGTAAAATCGCACGAGGTCATGACGCGCAAAACATAGGCTCTGCGTCTTGCGTCCGTGGTTTGTGAACGATTTAGAAGTGTTTTGAAGGCCCTAGGCTGTATCATCTAGGAGCTATTGAACTTGAAAGCATTTGGCAGCTGTACGTTTTTCTCAATAATCGGCAGAAATACCTCTTTGATAATATTCGTGTAAAATCACACGAGGTCATGACGCGCGAAGCATAGGCTCTTCCTCTTGCCGCCGTGGTTTGTGAACATTTTTGAAGTGGTTTGAAGGCCCTAGGTCCTATCATCTAGGAGCTATTGATCTTGAAAGCATTTGCCAGCTGTATGTTTTTCTCAATAATCGGCAGAATTACCTCATTGAAAATATTCGTGTAAAATCGCACGAGGTCATGACGCGCGAAACATTTGCTCTGCGTCTTGCGCCCGTGGTTTGTGAACAATTTAGAAGTGATTTGAAGGCCCTAGGCCCTATCATCTTGGAGCTATTGATCTTGAAAGCATTTGCTAGCTGTATGGTTTTCTCAATAATCGGCAGAAATACCTCATTGATAATATTCGTGTAAAATCGCACGAGGTCATGACGCGCGAAACATAGGCTCTGCGTCTTGCGCCCGTGGTTTGTGAACAATTTAGAAGTGTTTTGAAGGCCCTAGGCCGTATCATCTAGGAGCTATTGAACTTGAAAGCATTTGGCAGCTGTACGTTTTTCTCAATAATCAGCAGAAATACCTCATTGAAAATATTCGTGTAAAATCGCACGAGGTCATGACGCGCGAAGCATAGGCTCTGCGTCTTGCGCCCGTGGTTTGTGAACAATTTAGAAGTGTTTTGAAGGCCCTAGGCCGTATCATCTAGGAGCTATTGATCTTGAATGCATTTGCCAGCTGTATGTTTTTCTCATTAATCAGCAGAAATACACCATTTATAATATTCGTGTAAAATCGCACGAGGTCATGAGGCGCGAAACATAGGATCTGCGTCTTGCGCCCGTGGTTTGTGAACGATTTAGAAGTGTTTTGAAGGCCCTAGGCCGTATCATCTAGGAGCTATTGAACTTGACAGCATTTGCCAGCTGTATGTTTTTCTCAATTATCCGCAGATATACCTCATTGAAAATATTCGTGTAAAATCGCACGAGGTCATGACGCGCGAAACAAAGGCTCTGCGCCTTGCGCCCGTGATTTCTGAACATTTTAGAAGTGGTTTGAAGGCCCTAGGTCCTATCACCTAGGAGCTATTGATCTTGAAAGCATTTGCCAGCTGTACGTTTTTCTCAATAATCGGCAGAAATACCTCTTTGAATATATTCGTGTAAAATCGCACGAGGTCATGACCCGCTCAACATTGGCTCTGCGTCTTGTGTCCGTGGTTTGTGAACAATTTAGAAGTGATTTGAAGACCCTAGGCCCTATCATCTAGGAGCTATTGATCTTGAAAGCATTTGCCAGCTGTACGTTTTTCTCAATAATCGGCAGAAATACCTCATTGAAAATATTCGTGTAAAATCGCACGAGGTCATGACGCGCGATGCATAGGCTCTGCGTCTTGCTCCCATGGTTTGTGAATAATTTAGAAGTGGTTTTAAGGCCCTAGGCCCTATCATCTAGGAGCTATTGGCCTTGAAAGCATTTGCCAGCTGTACGTTTTTCTCAATAATCGGCAGAAATACCTCATTGAAAATATTCGTGTAAAATCGCACGAGGTCATGACGCGCGAAACATTGGCTCTGCGTCTTGTGCCCGTGGTTTGTGAACAATTTAGAAGTGGTTTGAAGGCCCTAGGCCCTATCATCTAGGAGCTATTGATCTTGAAAGCATTTGCCAGCTGTATGTTTTTCTCAATAATCGGCAGAAATACCTCATTGAAAATATTCGTGTAAAATCGCACGAGGTCATGACGCGCGAAGCATAGGCTCTGCGTCTTGCGCCCGTGGTTTCTGAACAATTTAGAAGTGGTTTGAAGGCCCTAGGCCCTATCATCTATGAGCTATTGAACTTGAAAGCATTTGCCAGCTGAACGTTTTTCTCAATAATCAGCAGAAATACCTCATTGAAAATATTCGTGTAAAATCGCACGAGGTCATGACGCGCGAAACGTAGGCTGTGCGTCTTGTGCCCATGGTTTGTGAACAATTTTGAAGTGGTTTGAAGGCCCTAGGCCCTATCATCTAGGAGCTATTGATCTTGAAAGCATTTGCCAGCTGTATGTTTTTCTCAATAATCGGCAGAAATACCTCATTGAAAATATTCATGTAAAATCGCACGAGGTCATGACGCGCGAAACATAGGCCCTGCGTCTTGCGCCCGTGGTTTGTGAAATATTTAGAAGTCGTTTGAAGGCCCTAGGCCCTAACATCTAGGAGCAATTGAACTTGAAAGCATTTGCCAGCTGTACGTTTTTCTCAATAATCGGCAGAAATACCTCATTGAAAATATTTGTGTAAAATCGCACGAGGTCATGACGCGCGAAACATTGGCTCTGCGTCTTGTCTCCGTGGTTTGTGAACAATTTAGAAGTGATTTGAGGACCTTAGGCCCTATCATCTAGGAGCTATTGATCTTGAAAGCATTTGCCAGCTGTACGTTTTTCTCAATAATCGGCAGAAATACCTCATTGAAAATATTCGTGTAAAATCGCACGAGGTCATGACGCGCGATGCATAGGCTCTGCGTCTTGCTCCCGTGGTTTGTGAATAATTTAGAAGTGGTTTAAAGGCCCTAGGCCCTATCATCTAGGAGCTATTGGCCTTGAAAGCATTTGCCAGCTGTACGTTTTTCTCAATAATCGGCAGAAATCCCTCATTGAAAATATTTGTGTAAAATCGCACGAGGTCATGACGCGCGAAACATAGGCTCTTCGTCTTGCGGCCGTGGTTTGTGAACATTTTAGAAGTGTTTTGAAGGCCCTAGGCCGTATCATCTAGGAGCTATTGATCTTGAAAGCATTTGCCAGCTGTACGTTTTTCTCAATAATCGGCAGAAATACCTCATTGAAAATATTCGTGTAAAATCGCACGAGGTCATGACGCGCGAAACATTGGCTCTGCGTCTTGTGCCCGTGGTTTGTGAACAATTTAGAAGTGATTTGAAGGCCCTAGGCCCTATCATCTAGGAGCTATTGATCTTGAAAGCATTTGCCAGCTGTCTGTTTTTCTCAATAATCCGCAGAAATTCCTCATTGAAAATATTCGTGTAAAATCGCACGAGGTCATGACGCGCGAAGCATAGGCTCTTCGTCTTGCGGCCGTGGTTTGTGAACATTTTAGAAGTGGTTTGATGGCCCTAGGCCCTATCATTTAGGAGCTATTGATCTTGAAAGCATTTGCCAGCTGTACGTTTTTCTCAATAATCGGCAGAAATACCTCTTTGAAAATATTCGTGTAAAATCGCACAAGGTCATGACGCGCGAAACATAGGCTCTGCGTCTTGCGCCCGTGGTTTGTGAACAATTTAGAAGTGTTTTGAAGGCCCTAGGTCGTATCATCTAGGAGCTATTGAACTTGAAAGCATTTGGCAGCTGTACGTTTTTCTCAATAATCGGCAGAAATACCTCATTGAAAATATTCGTGTAAAATCGCACGAGGTCATGACGCGCAAAGCATAGGCTCTTTGTCTTGCGGCCGTGGTTTGTGAACATTTTAGAAGGGGTTTGATGGCCCTTGGCCCTATCATCTAGGAGCTATTGATCTTGAAAGCATTTGCCAGCTGTACGTTTTTCTCAATAATCGGCAGAAATACCTCTTTGAAAATATTCGTGTAAAATCGCACGAGGTCATGACGCGCGAAACATAGGCTCTGCATCTTGCGACCGTGGTTTGTGAACAATTTAGAAGTGGATTGATGGCCCTAGGCCCTAACATCTAGGAGCTATTGATCTCGAAAGCATTTGCCAGCTGTATGTTTTTCTCAATTATCCGCAGATATACCTCATTGAAAATATTCGTGTAAAATCGCACGAGGTCATGACGCGCGAAACAAAGGCTCTGCGCCTTGCGCCCGTGATTTCTGAACATTTTAGAAGTGGTTTGAAGGCCCTAGGTCCTATCACCTAGGAGCTATTGATCTTGAAAAAATTTGCCAGCTGTACGTTTTACTCAATAATCGGCAGAAATACCTCTTTGAATATATTCGTGTAAAATCGCACGAGGTCATGACCCGCTCAACATTGGCTCTGCGTCTTGTGTCTGTGGTTTGTGAACAATTTAGAAGTGATTTGAAGACCCTTGGCCCTATCATCTAGGAGCTATTGATCTTGAAAGCATTTGCCAGCTGTACGTTTTTCTCAATAATCGGCAGAAATACCTCATTGAAAATATTCGTGTAAAATCGCACGAGGTCATGACGCGCGATGCATAGGCTCTGCGTCTTGCTCCCGTGGTTTGTGAATAGTTTAGAAGTGGTTTTAAGGCCCTAGGCCCTATCATCTAGGAGCTACTGGCCTTGAAAGCATTTGCCAGCTGTACGTTTTTCTCAATAATCGGCAGAAATTCCTCATTGAAAATATTTGTGTAAAATCGCACGAGGTCATGACGCGCGAAACATAGGCTCTTCGTCTTGCGGCCGTGGTTTGTGAACATTTTAGAAGTGTTTTGAAGGCCCTAGGCCGTATCATCTAGGAGCTATTGATCTTGAAAGCATTTGCCAGCTGTATGTTTTTCTCAATAATCGGCATAAATACCTCATTGAAAATATTCATGTAAAATCGCACGAGGACATGACGCGCGAAGCATAGGCTCTTCGTCTTGCGGCCGTGGTTTGTGAACAATTTAGAAGTGATTTGAAGGCCCGAGGCCCTATCATCTAGGAGCTATTGATCTTGAAATCATTTGCCAGTTGTATGTTTTTCTCAATAATCCGCAGAAATACCTCATTGAAAATATTCGTGTAAAATCGCACGAGGTCATGAAGCGAGAAGCATAGGCTCTTCGTCTTGCGGCCGTGGTTTGTGAACATTTTAGAAGGGGTTTGATGGCCCTAGGCCCTATCATCTAGGAGCTATTGATCTTGAAAGCATTTGCCAGCTGTACGTTTTTCTCAATAATTGGCAGAAATACCTCTTTGAAAATATTCGTGTAAAATCGCACGAGGTCATGACGCGCAAAGCATAGGCTCTTCGTCTTGCGGCCGTGGTTTGTGAACATTTTAGAAGTGGTTTGAAGGCCCAATGCCCTATCATCTGGGAGCAATTGATCTTGAAAGAATTTGCCAGCTGTATGTTTTTCTCAAACATCCGCGGATATACCTCATTGAAAATATTCGTATAAAATCGCACGAGGTCATGACGCGCGAATCAATGGCTCTGCGTCTTGTGCCCGTGGTTTGTGAACAATTTAGAAGTGATTTGAAGGCCCTAGGCCCTATCATCTAGGAGCTATTGATCTTGAAAGCATTTGCCAGCAGTATGTTTTTCTCAATAATCGGCAGATATACCTCATTGAAAATATTCGTGTAAAATCGCACGAGGTCATGACGCGCGAAACATAGCCTCTGCGTCTTGCGCCCGTGGTTTGTGAACAAGTTAGAAGTGCTTTGAAGGCTCTAGGCCCTAACATCTAGGAGCTATTGAACTTGAAAGTATTTGGCAGCTGTACGTTTTTCTCAATAATCGGCAGAAATACCTCATTGAAAATATTCGTGTAAAATCGCACGAGGTCATGACGCGCGAAGCATAGGCTCTTCGTCTTGCGCCCGTGGTTTGTGAACATTTTAGAAGTGGTTTGAAGGCCCTAGGCCCTATCATCTGGGAGCAATTGATCTTGAAAGCATTTGCCAGCTGTACGTTTTTCTCAATAATCGGCAGAAATACCTCATTGAAAATATTCGTGTAAAATTGCACGAGGTCATGATGCGCGAAACATAGGCTCTTCGTCTTGGGGCCGTGGTTTGTGAACATTTTAGAAGTGGTTTGAAGGCCCTAGGCCCTATCATCTAGGAGCTATTGATCTTGAAAGCATTTGCCAGCTGTACGTTTTTCTCAATAATCGGCCGAAATACCTCTTTGAAAATATTCGTGTAAAATCGCACGAGGTCATGACGCGCGAAGCATAGGCTCTTCGTCTTGCGGCCGTGGTTTGTGAACATTTTAGAAGTGAATTGAAGGCCCTAGGCCCTATCATCTAGGAGCTATTGATCTTGAAAGCATTTGCCAGCTGTATGTTTTTCTCAATAATCGGCAGAAATACCTCATTGAAAATATTCGTGTAAAATCGCACGAGGTCATGACGCGCGAATCATTGGATCTGCGTCTTGCGCCCGTGGTTTGTGAACAATTTAGAAGTGTTTTGAAGGCCCTAGGCCGTATCATCTAGGAGCTATTGATCTTGAAAGCATTTGCCAGCTGTCCGTTTTTCTCAAAAATCCGCAGATATACATCTTTGAAAATATTCGTGTAAAATCGCACCAGGTCATGTTGCGCGAAGCATAGGCAGTTCGTCTTGCGGCCGTGGTTTGTGAACATTTTAGAAGTGGTTTGAAGGCCCTAGGTCCTATCATCTAGGAGCTATTGATCTTGAAAGCATTTGCCAGCTGTACGTTTTTCTCAATAATCGGCAGAAATACATCTTTGAAAATAATCGCACGAGGTCATGACGCGCGAAGCATAGGCTCTTCGTCTTGTGCCCGTGGTTTGTCAACAATTATAAAGTGATTTGAAGGCCCTAGGCCCTATCATCTAGGAGCTATTGATCTTGAAAGCATTTGCCAGCTGTACGTTTTTCTCAATAATAGGCAGAAATACCTCTTTGAAAATATTCATGTAAAATCGCACGAGGTCATGACGCACGAAGCATACGCTCTGCGTCTTGCGCCCGTGGTTTGTGAACAATTTAGAAGTGGTTTGAAGGCCATAGGCCCTAACATCTAGGAGCAATTGAACTTGAACACATTTGCCAGCTGTACGTTTTTCTCAATAATAGGCAGAAATACCTCATTGAAAATATTCGTGTAAAATCGCATGAGGTCATGACGCGCAAAACATTGGCTCTGCGTCTTGTGCCCGTGGTTTGTCAACAATTATGAAGTGATTTGAAGGCCCTAGGCCCTATCATCTAGGAGCTATTGATCTTGAAAGCATTTGCCAGCTGTATGTTTTTCTCAATAATCGGCAGAAATTCCTCATTGAAAATATTCGTGTAAAATCGCACGAGGTCATGACGCGCGAAGCATAGGCTCTTCGTCTTGTGGCCGTGGTTTGTGAACATTTTAGAAGTGGTTTGAAGGCCCTATGCCCTATCATCTAGGAGCTATTGATATTGAAAGCATTTGCCAGCTGTACGTTTTTCTCAATAATCCGCAGAAATACCTCTTTGAGAATATTCGTGTAAAATCGCACGAGGTCAGGACGCGCGAAACATAGGCTCTGCGTCTTGCGCCCGTGGTTTGTGAACAATTTAGAAGTGATTTGAAGGCCCTAGGCCCTCTCATCTAGAAGCTATTGAACTTGAAAGCATTTGGCAGCTGTACGTTTTTCTCAATAATCGGCAGAAATACCTCATTGAAAATATTCGTGTAAAATTGCACGAGGTCATGTTGCGCGAAGCTTAGGCTCTTCGTCTTGCGGCCGTGGTTTGTGAACATTTTAGAAGTGGTTTGAAGGCCCTAGGCCCTATCATCTAGGAGCTATTGTTCTTGAAAGCATTTGCCAGCTGTACATTTTTCTCAATAATCCGCAGAAATACCTCTTTGAAAATATTCGTGTAAAATCGCACGAGGTCATGACGCGCGATGCATAGGCTCTGCGTCTTGCGCCCGTGGTTTGTGAACAATTTAAAAGTGGTTTGATGACCCTAGGCCCTGTCATCTAGGAGCGATTCAACTTGAAAGCATTTGGCAGCTGTACGTTTTTCTCAATAATCGGCAGAAATACCTCATTGAAAATATTTGTGTAAAATCGAACAAAGTCATGAGGTGCGAAGCATAGGCTCTGCGTCTTGCGCCCCTGGTTTGTGAACAATTTAGAAGTGATTTGAAGTACCTAGGCCCTATCATTTAGGAGCTATTGAACTTGAAAGCATTTGCCGGCTGTACGTTTTTCTCAATAATCCGCAGAAATCCCTCATTGGAAATATTCGTGTAAAATCGCAAAAGGTCATGACACACGAACCAAAGGCTCTGCTTCTTGCGCCCGTGGTTTCTGAACAATTTAGAAGTGGTTTGATGACCCTAGGCCCTATCATCTAGGGTCTATTGAACTTGAAAGCATTTGCCAGCTGTACGTTTTTCTCAATAATCGGCAGAATGACCTCATTGAAAATATTCGTGTAAAATCGCACGAGGTCATGACGCGCGAAGCATAGGCTCTGTGTCTTGCGCCCGCGGTTTGTGAACATTTTAGAACTGGTTTGAAGGCCCTAGGCCCTATCATTTAGGAGCTATTGAACTTGAAAGCATTTGCCGGCTGTACGTTTTTCTCAATAATCCGCAGAAGTACCTCATTGAAAATATTCGTGTAAAATCGCACGAGGTCATGACGCGCGATGCATAGGCTCTGCGTCTTGTACCCATGGTTTGTGAATAATTTAGAAGTGTATTGAAGGCTCTAGGCCCTATCATCTAGGAGCTATTGAACTTGAAAGCATTTGCCAGCTGTACGTTTTTCTCAATAATCGGCAGAAATACCTCATTGATAATATTCGTGTAAAATCGCACAAGGTCATGATGCGCGAAGCATAGGCTCTGCGTCTTGCACCCGTCGTTTGTGAACAATTTAGAAGTGGTTTGAAGGCCCAAAGCCCTATCATCTAGGAGCTATTGAACTTGAAAGCATTTGCCAGCTGTATGTTTTTCTCAATAATCGACAGAAATACCTTATTGAAAATATTCGTGTATAATCGCACGAGGTCATGACGCGCGAAACATAGGCTCTGCTTCTTGCGCCCGTGGTTTGTGAACATTTTAGAAGTGGTTTGAAGGCCCTAGGTCCTATCATCTTGGAGCTATTGAACTTGAAAGCATTTGCCAGCTGTACGTTTTTCTCAATAATCCGCAGAAATACCTCATTGAAAATATTTGTGTAAAATCGCACGAGGTAATGACGCGCGAGGCATAGGCCCTTCGTCTTGCGGCCGTGGTTTGTGAACATTTTAGAAGTGATTTGAAGGCGCTAGGCCCTATCATCTAGGAGCTATTGAACTTGAAAGCATTTGCCACCTTGACGTTTTTCTCAATAATCGTCGGAAATCCCTCATTGAAAATATTCGTGTAAAATCGCACGAGGTCATGACGTGCGAAGCATAGGCTCTGCATCTTGCGCCCGTGGTTTGTGAATAATTTAGAAGTGGTTTGAAGGCCCTAGGCCCTATCATCTAGGAGCTATTGAACCTGAAAGCATTTGCCAGCTGTACGTTTTTCTCAATAATCGGCAGAAATACCTCATTGAAAATATTCGTGTAAAATCGAATGAGGTCATGACGCGCGAAGCATAGGCTCTGCGTCTTGCGCCCGTGATTTGTGAACATTTTAGAAGTGGTTTGAAGGCCCTTGGCCCTATCATCTAGGAGCTATTGAACTTGAAAGCATTTGCCAGCTGTACGTTTTTGTCAATAATCGGCAGATATGCCTCATTGAAAATATTCGTGTTAAATCGTCCGAGGTCATGATGCGCGAAGCATAGGGTCTGCGTCTTGTGCCCGTGGTTTGTGAACATTTTAGAAGTGGTTTGAAGGCCCTTGGCCCTATCATCTAGGAGCTATTGAACTTGATAGCATTTGCCAGCTGTACGTTTTTCTCAATGATCGGCAGAAATACCTAACTGAAAATATTCGTGTAAAATTGCACGAGATCATGACGCGCGAAGCATAGGCTCTCCGTCTTGCGCCCGTGGTTTGTCAACATTTTAGAAGTGGTTTGAAGGCCCTAGGCCCTATCATCTAGGAGCTATTGAACTTGAAAGCATTTGCCAGCTGTAAGTTTTTCTCAATAATCTGCAGAAATACCTCATTGACAATATTCGTGTAAAATTGCACGAGGGCATGACGCACGAAGCATATGCTCTGCGTCTTGCGCCCGTGGTTTGTGAACATTTTAAAAGTGGTTTGAAGGCCCTATGCCCTATCATCTAAGAGCTATTGAACTTGAAAGCATTTGCCAGCTGTACGTTTTTCTCAATATTCGGCAGAAATACCTCATTGAAAATATTCGTGTAAAATCGCACGGGGTCCTGACGCGCGAAGCATAGGGTCTGCGTCTTGCGCCCGTGGTTTGTGAACAATTTAGATGTGGTTTGATGGCCCTAGGCCCTATCATCTAGGAGCTATTGATCTTGAAAGCATTTGCCAGCTGTACGTTTTTCTCAATAATCGGCAGAAATACCTCATTGAAAATATTCGTGTAAAATCGAACGAGGTCATGACGCGCGAAGCATACGCTCTTCGTCTTGTGCCCGTGGTTTGAGAACAATTTAGAAGGGATTTGAAGGCCCTAGGCCGTATCATCTAGGGGCTATTGAACTTGAAAGCATTTTCCAGCTGTACGTTTTTCTCAATAATCGGCAGAAATACCTCATTGAAAATATTCGTGTAAAATCGCACGAGGTCATGACGCGCGAAGCATAGGCTCTTCGTCTTGCCGCCGTGGTTTGTGAACATTTTAGAAGTGGTTTGAAGGCCCTAGGCCCTGTCATCTAGGAGCAATTGATCTTGAAAGCATTTGCCAGCTGTATGTTTTTCTCAAAAATCCACGGATATACCTCATTGAAAATATTCGTATAAAATCGCATGAGGTCATGACGCGCGAAACATAGGCTCTGCGTCTTGTGCCCGTGGTTTGTGAACAATTTAGAAGTGGTTTGAAGTACCTAGGCCCTATCATCTAGGAGCTATTGATCTTGAAAGCATTTGCCAGCTATATGTTTTTCTCAATAATCGGCAGAAATACCTCATTGAAAATATTCGTGTAAAATCGCACGAGGTCATGACGCGCGAAGCATAGGCTATTCGTCTTGCGGCCGTGGTTTGTGAACATTTTAGAAGTGGTTTGAAGGCCCTAGGCCCTATCATCGAGGAGCAATTGATCTTGAAAGCATTTGCCAGCTGTATGTTTTTCTCAAAAATCCGCGGATATACCTCATTGATAATATTCGTGTAAAATCGCACGAGGTCATGACGCGCGAAACATAGGCTCTGCGTCTTGCGCCCGTGGTTTGTGAACAATTTAGAAGTGATTTGAAGGCCCTAGGCCCTATCCTCTTGGAGCTATTGATCTTGAAAGCATTTGCCAGCTGTATATTTTTCTCAATAAGCGGCAGAAATTCCTCATTGAAAATATTCGTGTAAAATCGCACGAGGTCATGACGCGCGAAACATTGGCTCTGCGTCTTGCGCCCGTGGTTTGTGAATAATTTAGAAGTGGTTTGAAGGCCCTAGGCCCTATCATCTAGGAGCTATTGAACTTGAAAGCATTTGCCAGCTGTACGTTTTTCTCAATAATCGGCAGATATTCCTCATTGAATATGTTTGTGTAAAATCGCACGACGTCATGACACGCGAAGCATAGGCTCTGTGTCTTGCGCCCGTGGTTTGTGAACATTTTAGAAGTGATTTGAAGGCCCTAGGTTCTATCATCTAGGAGCTATTGAACTTGAAAGCATTTGCCAGCTGTACGTTTTTCTCAATAATCCGCAGAAATACCTCATTGAAAATATTCGTGTAAAATCGCACGAGGTCATGACGCGCGAAACATAGGCTCTGCGTCTTGCGCCCGTGGTTTGTGTAGAATTTAGAACTGGTTTGAAGGCCCTAGGCCCTAAAATCTAGGAGCAATTGAACTTGAATGCATTTGCCAGCTGTACGTTTTTCTCAATAATCGTCAGAAATACCTCATTGAAAATATTCGTGTAAAATCGCACGAGGTCATGACGCGCGAAGCATAGGCTCTGCGTCTTGCGACCGTGGTTTGTGAAATATTTAGAAGTGGTTTGAAGGCCCTAGGCCCTAACATCTGGGAGCAATTGAACTTGAAAGCATTTGCCAGCTGTACGTTTTTCTCAATAATCGGCAGAAATACCTCATTGAAAATATTCGTGTAAAATCGCACGAGGTCATGACGCACGAAACATTGGCTCTGCGTCTTGTGCCCGTGGTTTGTCAACAATTTAGAAGTGATTTGAAGGCCCTAGGCCCTTTCATGTACGAGCTATTGATCTTGAAAGCATTTGCCAGCTGTATGTTTTTCTCAATAATCGGCAAAAATACCTCATTGAAAATATTCGTGTAAAATCGCACTAGGTCATGACGCGCGAAGCATAGGCTCTGCGTCTTGCGCCCGTGGTTTGTGAATTATTTAGAAGTGGTTTGAAGGCCCTAGGCCCTAACATCTAGGAGCAATTGATCTTGAAAGCATTTGCCAGCTGTATGTTTTTCTCAAAAATCCGCGGATATACCTCATTGAAAATATTCGTGTAAAATCGCACGAGGTCATGACGCGCGAATCATTGGCTCTGCGTCTTGTGCCCGTGGTTTGTGAACAATTTAGGAGTGATTTCAAGGCCCTAGGCCATATCATCTAGGAGCTATTGATCTTGAAAGCATTTGCCAGCTGTACGTTTTTCTCAATAATCGGCAGAAATACCTCTTTGAAAATATTCGTGTAAAATCGCACGAGGTCATGACACGCGAAGCAAAGGCTCTTCGTCTTGCGGCCGTGGTTTGTGAACATTTTAGAAGTGATTTGAAGGCCCTAGGCCCTATCATCTAGGAGCTATTGATCTTGAAAGCATTTGCCAGCTGTATGTTTTTCTCAATAATCGGCAGAAATACCTCATTGAATATATTCGTGTAAATTCGCACGAGGTCATGACGCGCGAAACATAGGCTCTGCGTCTTGCGCCCGTGGTTTGTGAACAATTTAGAAGTGTTTTGAAGGCCCTAGGCCGTATCATCTAGGAGCTATTGAACTTGAAAGCATTTGCCAGCTGTATGTTTTTCTCAATAATCCGCAGATATACCTCATTGACAATATTCGTGTAAAATCGCACGAGGTCATGACGCGCGAAACATTTGCTCTGCGTCTTGCGCCCGTGGTTTGTGAACAATTCAGAAGTTATTTGAAGGCCCTAGGCCCTTTCATCTTGGAGCTATTGATCTTGAAAGCATTTGGCAGCTGTACGTTTTTCTCAATAATCGGCAGAAATACCTCATTGAAAATATTCGTGTAAAATCGCACGAGGTCATGACGCGCGAAGCATAGGGTCTTCGTCTTGCGGCCGTGGTTTGTGAACATTTTAGAAGTGGTTTGAAGGCCCTAGGCCCTAACATCTATGAGCTATTGAACTTGAAAGCATTTGCCAGGTGTACGTTTTTCTCAATAATCGGCAGAAATACCTCATTGAAATTATTTGTGTAAAATCGCACGAGGTCATGACGCGCGAAGCATAGGCTCTGTCTCTTGCGCCCATGGTTTGTGAACAATTTAGAAGTGGTTTGTAGACCCTATGCCCTATCATCTAGGAGCTATTGAACTTGAATGCATTTGCCAGCTGTATGTTTTTCTCAATAATCGGCAGAAATACCTCATTGAAAATATTTGTGTAAAATCGCACGAGGCCATGACGCGCGAAGCAGGGGCTCTGCGTCTTGCGGCCGTGGTTTGTGAACTTTTTAGAATTGGTTTGAAGGCCCTAGGCCCTATCATCTAGGAGCTATTGATCTTGAAAGCATTTGCCGGCTGTATGAATTTCTCAGAAATCCGGGGATATACCTCATTGAAAATATTCGTGTAAAATCGCACGAGGTCATGACGCGCGAAACATTGGCTCTGCGTCTTGTGCCCGTGGTTTCTGAACAATTGAGAAGTGGTTTGAAGGCCCTAGGCCCTATCATCTAGGAGCTATTGATCTTGAAAGCATTTGCCAGCTGTATGTTTTTCTCAATTATCCGCAGATATACCTCATTGAAAATATTCGTGTAAAATCGCACGAGGTCATGACGCGCGAAACATAGGCTCTGCGTCTTGCGCCCCTGGTTTCTGAACATTATAGAAGTGTTTTGATGGGCCTAGGTCCTATCATCTAGGAGCTATTGATCTTGAAAGCATTTGCCAGCTGTATGTTTTTCTCAAAAATCCGCGGATATACCTCATTGAAAATATTCGTGTAAAATCGCACGAGGTCATGACGCGCGAACCATTGGCTCTGCGTCTTGTGCCCGTGGTTTGTGAACAATTGAGAAGTGATTTGAAGGCCCTAGGCCCTATCATCTAGGAGCTATTGATCTTGAAAGCATTTGCCAGCTGTATGTTTTTGTCAATAATCCGCCGATATACCTCATTGAAAATATTCGTGTAAAATCGCACGAGGTCATGACACGCGAAACATTGGCTCTGCGTCTTGTGCCTGTGGATTGTGAACAATTTAGAAGTGATTTGAAGGCCCTAGGCCCTATCATCTAGGAGCTATTGATCTTGAAAGCATTTGCCAGCTGTATGTTTTTCTCAATAATCGGCAGATATACCTCATTGAAAATATTTGTGTAATATCGCACGAGGTCATGACGCGCGAAACATAGGCTCTTCGTCTTGCGGCCGTGGTTTATGAACATTTTAGAAGTGGTTTGAAGGCCCTAGGCCCTATCATCTAGGAGCTATTGATCTTGAAAGCATTTGCCAGCTGTACGTTTTTCTCAATAATCGGCAGAAATACCTCTTTGAAAATATTTGTGTAAAATCGCACGAGGTCACGACGTGCGAAGCATAGGCTCTTCATCTTGCGGCCGTGGTTTGTGAACATTTTAGAAGTGGTTTGAAGGCCCTAGGCCCTATCATCTCGGAGCAATTGATCTTGAAAGCATTTGCCAGCTGTATGTTTTTCTCAAAAATCCGCGGATATACCTCATTGACAATATTCGTGTAAAATCGCACAAGGTCATGACGTGCGAAACATTGGATCTGCGTCTTGTGCTCGTGGTATGTGAACAATTTAGAAGTGATTTGAAGGCCCTAGGCCCTATCATCTAGGAGCTATTGAACTTGAAAGCATTTGCCAGCTGTATGTTTTTCTCAATAATCGGCAGAAATACCTCTTTGAAAATATTCGTGTAAAATCGCACAAGGTCATGACGCGCGAATCATAGGCTCTTCGTCTTGCGGCCGTGGTTTGTGAACATTTTAGAAGTGGTTTGAAGGCCCTAGGCCCTATCATCTAGGAGCTATTGATCTTGAAAGCATTTGCCAGCTGTATGTTTTTCTCAATTATCCGCAGATATACCTTATTGAAAATATTCGTGTAAAATCGCACGAGGTCATGACGCGCGAAACATAGGCTCTGCGTCTTGCGCCCGTGGTTTGTGAACATTTTAGAAGTGATTTGAAGGCCCTAGGTCCTTTCATCTAGGAGCTATTGATCTTGAAAGCATTTGCCAGCTGTTTCTTTTTCTCAATAATCCGCAGATATACCTCTTTGAAAATATTCGTGTAACATCGCACGAGGTCATGGTGCGCGAAGCATAGGCTCTTCGTCTTGCGGCCGTGGTTTGTGAACATTTTTGAAGTGGTTTGAAGGCCCTAGGCCCTATCATCTAGGAGCTATTGATCTTGAAAGCATTTGCCAGCTGTACGTTTTTCTCAATAATCGGCAGAAATACCTCATTGAAAATATTTGTGTAAAATCGCACGAGGTCATGACGCGCGAAGCATAGGCTCTGTGTCTTGTGCCCGTGGTTTGTGAACAATTTAGAAGTGTTTTGAAGGCCCTAGGCCGTATCATCTAGGAGCCATTGAACTTGAAAGCATTTGGCTACTGTACGTTTTTCTCAATAATCGGCAGAAATACCTCATTGAAAATATTCATGTAAAATTGCACGAGGTCATGACGCGCAAAGCATAGGCTCTTCGTCTTGCGGCCCTGGTTTGTGAACATTTTAGAAGTGATTTGAAGGCCCTAGGCCCTATCATCTAGGAGCTATTGATCTTGAAAGCATTTGCCAGCTGTATGTTTTTCTCAATAATCGGCAGAAATACCTCATATAAAATATTCATGTAAAATCGCACGAGGTCATGACGCGCGAAGCATAGGCTCTGCGTCTTGCGCCCATGGTTTCTGAACAATTTAGTAGTGTTTTGAAGGCCCTAGGCCGTATCATCTAGGAGCTATTGAACTTGAAAGCATTTGGCAGCTGTACTTTTTTCTCAATAATCGGCAGAAATGCCTTGTTACTCCCCTCCAAATTAGTTCACGAACACAAGGCGTTCTTTGGTTACAGGCATTTATTGCATATCCATGCCGTTAAACATGCCGTTAAAACATGCCGTTAAACATGCCGTGAACATGCCGTGAGAACTAGACAAAATAAAGCACAAAGCATAAAAATGAGTACAGTGCAGTAGAGCATTCTCATAGAGAATAACCATTAAACAGATATTTCACAACACATATATAGCTTCAAATATAGCTTGCATAATCCATTATCTTAGATTAAGGTCACGAAATTAGTTTGCTAAACTCCGCAAACGTAGGTGGGCTACCGCTAACTCTACCAGAATATTAGCCGTAGCTAGCCCATTAACACACATTTAATAACTATAGGCACAATATATAATAATGCACAGATAACATTACACACCTCATTGGCCGCGTAACTCGAAGGGGGGTACAAAAGAAACTTCAACCTTACAAATCCTCAGCCAATTCCAATCCTTATGAATGCAACTATAAGCAACGTAACCCAAAAAACATCATCCTCTGCAGAATCTGACATGTGCTCTGCCTCTCGTGGTAATACCAGAGCGCAACCAACAACCATGCCCCAACCCCACTGTAACACAATGACATTGGTTCCGCTATGGAAATATTACACAGGTCCTTTTAAACATATGTTCTTAATTGCATTATGTTAATTAACAAAAAATATTATTTTATTAAAACGTAAATTATTCTTATATTAACTCAAAATTATTAAATGAACTTAAACTGTACAACTGACGCTGACGGCAGCTACACTCCCACCAAATCACTGGTGATTTCTCTAATGAACTTAATAAGTGTAGGATTCAAATAGGAACAGCCTGTTTTACGAGACCTGGCGCAAGGACAGGTAGAGAGACAGCGAGGCTGTATTACTCAGCTTCAAGCAGGGTAACAGTCTTGTGGATAGGCCTCTCTAGGTAGGCTGGCTTGGTGAGTCGCTTTCCTTGGTCATCTAGTGCTGAGTCACTGATCAGTAATTGTAGCTTTCTCACACATCCATCTTCACCAGGGTACACTTTAGTGACCTTGGCCAGCTTCCATTCATTTCGTGGTGCAGTGTCGTCTTGTACAATCACTATATCGTTGATCCTTGCATTTCTGCGTGTCTTGTGCCATTTTTGTCTCTGTTGCAGGTTTAACAGGTACTCCTTCTTCCATCTAGACCAGAATTCGTTAGCTAAATATTGCACTCTACGCCATCTTTTGCGAAGATAAAGGTCTTCCTTTACAAACTCTCCAGGTGGTGGCAAGACTATTGAAGACTTCATTGTCAGGATGTGATTGGGTGTAAGAGGCTGTGGCCCAGCTGGATCATTGAGTAAGTGTGCTGTTAAGGGTCTGCTGTTTACGATTGCCATGACTTCGTAAAGGTAAGTTCGCAAAGATGAGCTATCAAGTCTTCGGGAAGACTGATCCAAAATGGATGTCAACACACTTCTTATTGTCCTGATTTGCCTTTCCCAGGCTCCACCCATATGGCTTGCGGATGGAGGGTTCATGATGAACTCACAGCCTAGTTTCTTCAGGCATTCTTGGTCCATCTCCTTTACAGCTTCCAGGAACTCACGTCTTGCACCAACAAAGTTAGTGCCCTGGTCAGATCGAAGTTGTCGAACGTTTCCACGTAGGGCAACGAAGGCACGAAGAGCATTAATAAAGGCATCAGTTGTCATGTCGTCAAGCAGTTCTATGTGCACAGCACGAGAGCATAGACAGGTAAATAGCAGGCCATAGCGCTTCAGCTCCCTTCTTCCCTCTTTGACATAGAATGGGCCAAAACAGTCCATCCCACAATAAGTAAAGGGAGGAGTTGTCTCCATGCGTTCAGGTGGTAAGTCTGCCATTCTTTGTTCTTCTGTACACCTTCTGAACTTTCTACACCTGACACACTTGTAGATGTAGGAAGACACAGCATGACTACATCCAAGTATCCAGATGCCGTTTGATCGTAGCTCATTCATTGTTATGCCACGCCCTTGGTGTTGCACTTGTTGATGATAGTGCTTGATCAGTAACTTTGATATGTGGCTAGTCTTTGGCAAGACTGCTGGATGCTTGATGTGCGGATGCAAAGCAGCATGCTCTAGTCGACCTCCCACCCTGAGGATGCCTTGCTCGTCCAAGAAAGGATTCAATCTGTGCAGCCTGCTGGCCTTATCCTTGGTTGTTATCTTCCTCTTGTATTGAAGACTTTGGATTTCCTCAGAGAAGGCTGCCCTTTGGGCAATGCCTATGATAGTAAGTTCTGCATCCTTTCTCTCGTCGAGACTTGTTGCTTCATTGGTTCTTGATGCCAAACCTTTAAGCTCCTTGACATGTCGTATGAGTCTGGCGATGGCTTTGACTAACCTCATCCAACTGGAGAACTTCAGGAAGCGATCGAGCAGTGAATCTTCTGTTGTCAAGGTCTTGTTTACGAAGACCTTACGAACTTCTGTGTCTTCAACTGCAATGTCTCCCACCTTAATATCTCCGCTGGGAAGCTCGTCATGCCAGAGAAAGTTTGGACCAGTAAACCAGTTGGAAGCAATGAGCTCTTTCGCATTGAGGCCCCTTGAAGCGTGGTCTGCGGGATTTTCTTCCGAGGTCACGTATCTCCATTGACTTGGACTGGTACTTTCCTTGATTCGCTGAATGCGGTTTGCCACGAATACATGAAATCGTCTGGCATCGTTGTTAACATAACCAAGGACGACCTTAGAGTCCGTCCAGAAGAATTCCTGGGCATCTTTTATTTCCAACTCTTTTCTGAGCAGGTCACTCGTACGGACAGCGACAACCGCTGCTGACAGCTCAAGTCTTGGTACTGTGGTGACTTTCGTGGGGGCCACTCTGGCCTTGCCCATGACTAAAGAACAGTGGATTTGTCTTGATGCACTGATTGCTCTCAGGTAAGTACATTCTCCATACCCTTTGACACTTGCGTCTGAGAAGTGATGGAGTTCGTATCTTTGGACTTCTTGGAAACCTGCTGGAAGGTAACATCGCTGAATCTTGACATCAGCTAGGTTCTGTAGGTTCAAGAGCCAGGACTCCCATTGTGGCCGAAGATCATCGGATAGTGGTTCATCCCATCCTATCTTGTCCCGGCACATTTGCTGAAGTATTTGCTTCCCGACTAGAATGAAAGGTGCTACAAAGCCTAGTGGGTCGTAGATGGAGGCTACTGTTGACAAGACTCCTCTTCTAGAAAGCGGGCGTTCATTCACAACTACTCTGAATAGGAACTGATCTGAAGTGACACACCATTTAACACCTAATGCTCTCTCTATCTGAGGCTCACCCAAGGCTAAGTCTTGATGTGTTACTGTTTCAGCACATTCTTCTTTGGGAATTGATGCAAGTACCTCCTGGCGGTTGGAAATGAACTTGTGAATTCGTAGCTTGCCAGCGCTGCAGAGCTGCCTTGCTTCGCTGACTAACTGTATCGCTTCATCTTCTGTTGACACACTTGTCAGGCCGTCATCCACGTAAAAGTTTCTTTCGATGAAGCGGATGGATGCTTCATTGAAGCGACCTTGACCTTGAGCGGCAATGTGTTTGAGGCCGTAGTTTGCACAACCAGGCGACGAGGCTGCCCCGAACAAGTGCACTCTCATTCGATAGACTGATGGTTGCGACTGACAGTCGCCATCGTCCCACCAGAGAAATCTCAAATAGTCTTGGTCTTCTGCTCTTACGTGAAATTGATGAAACATGCGTTCAATATCGCACATTATTGCTACAGGACCCTTACGAAACCGACAGAGAACACCTACCAAAGTATTCGTCAATTCTGGCCCAGTAAGCAGATGGTCATTCAATGACACGCCCTGAAACTTCGCTGAGCAATCGAACACGACCCGTATCTTTCCTGGTTTCTGTGGGTGATACACCCCGTGGTGAGGGATGTACCAGGCAGGGCTCTTGTTGATTTCTTCTTCTGGAACTTTCACAGCATCTCCGCGAGTCATCGTTGCCGCCATGAAGGCTATGTAATCCTTATGGTATTGCTTGTCCTTTTCAAATCTCTTTCTCAAACACTTGAGACGGTGATCTGCACATCTCCTATTGTCTGGAAGAATCGGCCTGTCTTCCTTAAATGGCAAGGGCATTTCGCAGTGTCCGTTTGCCTTGATTTTGATTCCTTCCTCCATTATTGATATGAAGCGCAGATCCTCTTGAGAGAAGTGCGCATCCTCTACAGTTTTTTCATTGAAGTCTGACTCAAGCACCTTTATCACATCTTGTGGAGTGACTAATTCTTTGACTTGTGTTCGGCATATGTATCGAACTTCAGTTGTTAGATTAGCAGGCAACTGGAGATAAGGTGTCACTTGTCTCACAACGATCCTGTGGCTGCTTCCAATTGCATCGCCATAGTCGACACATGGATTAGCGCAGCCGACTATACTCCAGCCAAGGTCTGTTCTTTGAGCAAAAGGCTCATTGTCTTTGCCTGACACGACTTCTCTGGGTAGCAGGGCTTGAGAACAATTGTAACCTATGAGCAAACCAATGTCACATTCGATTAAAGGAGCAATCTCTTCGGCAAGGTGCTCTAGGTGAGGCCATGCCCTTGCTGTCTTCGGTGTAGGAATATGACTTAGATTGACAGGAATAAACTCTCTTGTATAGGTTACTGGGAGAGAAATTTTCTTTGATGAATAAAAGCCTCTGACCTGCAGCCCAGTTAACTTCTGACTTGGAATGATTGTACTTCTGGATGACAACGTGGAAAGTTTTAATTGCACAGGCTCCTTCCGCGTGTGCAGAGTTTCTGCCCTTTCTTGCAGGATGAAGGTGGTGTCACTTTGGTTGTCCAGAAGTGCATATACGAGAACTTCATTCTCTGGGTTACTTATTGTGGACAACCACACTGGCATAGCTGTGGACGTGTAGGTGCTGTTCATGTCTTGCACCACTCGGTTGGATATTGCTTCATTTGACGTTTCATTAGCCTGTTTAGACTCCATCCTTTCCTTTGACCTTTCTCTCACCTTTGAGTGTTTCCCACTCTCCTTACGTTCATCATCCCTTTGTTCTTTCTTTCCATCCTCCTTGGCACGATCTTCATGTAAACACGTTGGGTGCTTCCTTTTACAAGTGCCGCAGACACTCCTCCTTTCACAGTTCTTTGAATAGTGTCCTGTTTTCAAACATCCAAAACACAATTTTTTCGTTTTCACAAACCTGACCCTTTCTGTGACCGATTTGGCCATGAACTTTCGACAAGTGTGAATGGCATGGTTTGACTTCTCACAAAAGACACATCCTTTAGCGTCTGGGTTTTCTTCCGAGCTGCTTGCCAGCACCCTTGCACCAACACTTCGAGTCTTTGGTGTCTTCACCTTTTCACCCTCACTAGACTTCAGAGCGTGAAGAGAGGTCACTGGATTACAGGCTATCTTGGCTTCCTTTGTGACAAACTCAACAAACTGGCTGAAGCTAGGGAATGCCTGGGTTGCTTCTTCAATCTCAATGACCTTTCTATTCCATCTGGCTGTTAACCAATCAGGAAGCTTGGTGAGCAATCTTTGGTTTTCGCCACAGTTGTTTAGGACTTCAAGACTCTTAATCTGAGGCATTGCTGCTTGACAGCCTCGAAGGAAGTCTGAGAACTCTCTTAGTTCAACGCTGTCCTTGGGTCCTATCTTTGGCCATGAGGTGAGCTTATCCCTGAAGGCTTTAGCAATCACAAAAGAGCTTCCATACCTTTCTTCCAGGATGTCCCATGCTGAATGGTAGGCTGCATCTGTGCCTAACAGGAAATAACTCTCAATGGCTTTCTTTACAGGTCCGCTGACATACTTGCGAAGGTAGTATACTTTCTCATTTACTGGAATATTCTTCCTGCCTATCAATGTTTGAAAGGACATTTTCCAGTCTTTGTACCTTAGTGGGTCTCCACTGAAAACAGAAGGCTCTGGTACTGGGAGACGGCTTGCATTGATGGACTCTGCTATTGCTTTGGCAAGTGCTGTAGTGCTATCCTCCTGATGAGCATCAGTAGCAGGCCCCCCCTTTGGGGCAGTTTGCGTCATCATAGCAGGTTGTACATGTGTGGCATATTGTGGTGCTGACACGTGGTACACTGGAAGACTTCTTAGGTTAGGCTTGCAGTCATGGAGAAACTCTGATATCTCTTCGTCTGAGCCTACTTCTTGTTTATAGACTTGTAGTCGTGCCTTTGCAGCATTCATCTTCTTAACTGTATCTAAGCGCTCTATCTGCCTGCGCTTCTCTTCTAATGCGTTTCTTCTTGCAGCATTTTCAGCTTCTTGTAGTGCAAGCCTCTGTCTGTTCTCAGCTTCAAGGTTTTCAAGCTCTTGATTCTCACGTTCCATTTCTTGTAAGACCTTCAAAGTGGCTTGAGTTGCGGCTAGCTCCGCTGTAGCTTCTTGTTTCTTTGCAGACGACAGGCTTGAACATCTTGATCTTATGCTTGAACTGCTTGCAGACCTTGGACTTTGAGAGCTTGAACTGGACCTATGGGATGCTGCAGATGAGAACACCAAGCCAGTCTCAATCCAGCGTGCTTGTTCTTTATGAGAATCTTGACCTTCGTCTTTCTCTTCACGATTCAATACATGTTCCAAGATCTGTCTTGAGACGACATCACAAGTGTCTACTCGGCGGCGGGTCTCTCCATCGGGGGCAATGTATTGGCGTAAGTCTTCATAAACTTGTTTTACATCTGTAGAAGCACAGCGGATCTTGGTCATGAGGTCTTGTAGGATCTCACTGGAGAAAGGTCCGTTGAGTGCTTTCTTAGCCTCCTTAGCAAGAGCTTTCCATATGTTGTAAGTAATTGTGAAGCGATGCTGAAGCCTTTTACGTTTGCCCTCTTGGAGTTCTTGACCCTTTTCAGTGAGCTTTCGGGTTCTCTGACTTCTTCGTAGTTCTTCTTCTGCAGTAGCTTGTGTCCCTACATTTACCTCAGTCTCCTTTTGTAGGTTTGTATCTAAAGGTGCATTATCATGGGTTTTAGACTGCTGCTGTAACTCTAAAACTTCACCGTTACTGTCTAAGTCCCGTTTATTAGCTTCATACTCAATCATTTTCAGTATTATTTGAATTGACCTTACAAGCTTCTTTGCTTGGTCGTTGAACTTAAGTGAACGAAATTAGTTTACTTAACTAACTTAGCTTAAATGTTACTAATTAGCCTATGGTTTAAATTGCAATAACAATACTAATTGCAATTAACTTAGCTATATCAGCTTTTAGTTTTAACCAACTATGTAAAGAATGACTTAATGTGTCATAAACACCTTTTCACAATACAAATGAACTTATTTTCACCTGCACTGAATTAGAGAACACTTCTCTTTAACACTTAGCAAATTATATCAATAGTGGTTATACTGTGTTAGTCCCTTTAAATGTCATTTACACTTCAAAATTGCTTAGTAGTAAATAACTAAGGTGGAATCAGCAATGACTTGAACTTACAAACATGTACATAACACCGGAACGCTTCACCGTTTAGCACTTATAGAGTCCCTTTAAAGCAGTTGACGAGGCTACGCCACTCTTTAACATTTAACTTGTTTTAAATGCGTTACTTCTTGTTGGCTTGACCACGCAATGCTCCCGAACTCCGCTTGCCACTTGCTTCGGTTACCGGTTTATGTACAGTCTTATCTGCTCGATGCTAGAGTGCGACGAAACTCTGAGAAACTTGCTTGCAGCTCCGTCGGTGGAAGGTGCAGATAGTCTTCTCTTCACCGTGTGTCCAGCAGGCTGAGTTCTCACTGTTACTCCCCTCCAAATTAGTTCACGAACACAAGGCGTTCTTTGGTTACAGGCATTTATTGCATATCCATGCCGTTAAACATGCCGTTAAAACATGCCGTTAAACATGCCGTGAACATGCCGTGAACATGCCGTGAGAACTAGACAAAATAAAGCACAAAGCATAAAAATGAGTACAGTGCAGTAGAGCATTCTCATAGAGAATAACCATTAAACAGATATTTCACAACACATATATAGCTTCAAATATAGCTTGCATAATCCATTATCTTAGATTAAGGTCACGAAATTAGTTTGCTAAACTCCGCAAACGTAGGTGGGCTACCGCTAACTCTACCAGAATATTAGCCGTAGCTAGCCCATTAACACACATTTAATAACTATAGGCACAATATATAATAATGCACAGATAACATTACACACCTCATTGGCCGCGTAACTCGAAGGGGGGTACAAAAGAAACTTCAACCTTACAAATCCTCAGCCAATTCCAATCCTTATGAATGCAACTATAAGCAACGTAACCCAAAAAACATCATCCTCTGCAGAATCTGACATGTGCTCTGCCTCTCGTGGTAATACCAGAGCGCAACCAACAACCATGCCCCAACCCCACTGTAACACAATGACATTGGTTCCGCTATGGAAATATTACACAGGTCCTTTTAAACATATGTTCTTAATTGCATTATGTTAATTAACAAAAAATATTATTTTATTAAAACGTAAATTATTCTTATATTAACTCAAAATTATTAAATGAACTTAAACTGTACAACTGACGCTGACGGCAGCTACATGCCTCATTGAAAATATTAGTGTAAAATCGCACGAGGTCATGACGCGCGAAGCATAGGCTCTTCGTCTTGCCGCCGTGGTTTGTGAACATTTTAGAAGTGGTTTGAAGGCCCTAGGCCCTATTATCTAGGAGCTATTGATCTTGAATGCATTTGCCAGCTGTACGTTTTTCTCAATAATCCTGAGAAATACCTCTTTGAAAATATTCGTGTAAAATCGCACGAGGTCATGATGCGCGAAACATAGGCTCTACGTCTTGCGCCCGTGGTTTGTGAACAATTTAGAAGTGTTTTGAAGGCCCTAGGCCGTATCATCTAGGAGCTATTGATCTTGAAAGCATTTGCCAGCTGTACGTTTTTCTCAATAATCGGCCGAAATACCTCTTTGAAAATATTCGTGTAAAATCTTACGAGGTCATGACGCGCGAAGCATAGGATCTGCGTCTTGCGCCCGTGGTTTGTGAACAATTTAGAAGTGTTTTGTAGGCCCTAGGCCGTATCATCTAGGAGCTATTGATCTTGAAAGCATTTGCCAGCTGTCCGATTTTCTCAAAAATCCGCAGATATACATCTTTGAAAATATTCGTGTAAAATCGCACCAGGTCATGTCGCGCGAAGCATAGGCTCTTCGTCTTGCGGCCGTGGTTTGTGAACATTTTAGAAGTGGTTTGAAGGCCCTAGGCCCTATCATCTAGGAGCTATTGATCTTGAAAGCATTTGCCAGCTGTACGTTTTTCTCAATAATCGGCAGAAATACCTCATTGAAAATATTTGTCTAAAATTGCACGAGATCATGACGCGCGAAGCATAGGCTCTGCGTCTTGCGCCCGTGGTTTGTGAACAATTTAGAAGTGGTTTGAAGGCCCTAGGCCCTAACATCTAGGAGCTATTGAACTTGAATGCATATGGCAGCTGTACGTTTTTCTCAATAATCGGCAGAAATACCTCATTGAAAATATTCGTGTAAAATCGCACGAGGTCATGACGCGCGAAGCATAGGCTCTTCGTCTTGCCGCCGTGGTTTGTGAACATTTTAGAAGTGGTTTGAAGGCCCTAGGCCCTATCATCTAGGAGCTATTGATTTTGAAAGCATTTGCCAGCTGTACGTTTTTCTCAATAATCCGCAGAAATACCACTTTGAAAATATTCGTGTAAAATCGCACGAGGTCATGACGCGCGAAACATAGGCTCTGCGTCTTGCGCCCGTGGTTTGTGAACAATTTAGAAGTGTTTTGAAGGCCCTAGGCCGTATCATCTAGGAGCTATTGAACTTGAAAGCATTTGCCAGCTGTATGTTTTTCTCAATAATCGGCAGAAATACCTCATTGACAATATTCATGTAAAATCGCACGAGGTCATGATGCACGAAACATAGGCTCTGCGTCTTGCGCCCGTGGTTTGTGAACAATTTAGAAGTGTTTTGAAGGCCCTAGGCCGTATCATCTAGGAGCTATTTAACTTGAAAGTATTTGGCAGCTGTACGTTTTTCTCAATAATCGGCAGAAATACCTCATTGAATATATTCGTGTAAAATTGCACGAACTCATGACGCGCGAAACATAGGCTCTGCGTCTTGCGCCCGTGGTTTGTGAACAATTTAGAAGTGTTTTGAAGGCCCTAGGCCGTATCATCTAGGAGCTATTGAACTTGAAAGCATTTGGCAGCTGTACGTTTTTCTCAATAATCGGTAGAAATACCTCATTGAAAATATTCGTGTAAAATCGCACGAGGTCATGATGCGCGAAGCATAGGCTCTTCGTCTTGCGGCCGTGGTTTGTGAACATTTTAGAAGTGGTTTGAAGGCCCTAGGCCCTATCATCTAGGAGCTATTGATCTTGAAAGCATTTGCCAGCTGTACGTTTTTCTCAATAATCGGCAGAAATACCTCTTTGAAAATATTTGTGTAAAATCGCACGGGGTCATGACGCGCGAAGCATAGGCTCTTCGTCTTGCGGCCGTGGTTTTTGAACATTTTAGATGTGGTTTGAAGGACCTAGGCCCTATCATCTAGGAGCAATTGATCTTGAAAGCATTTGACGGCTGTATGTTTTTCTCAAAAATCCGGGGATATACCTCATTGAAAATATTTGTGTAAAATCGCACGAGGTCATGACGCACGAAACATTCACTCTGTGTCTTGTGCCCGTGGTTTGTGAACAATTTAGAAGTGTTTTGAGGGCCCTAGGCCCTATCATCTAGGAGCTGTTGAACTTGAAAGCATTTGCCAGCTGTATGTTTTTCTCAATAATCGGCAGAAATTCCTCATTGAAAATATTCATGTAAAATCGCACGAAGTCATGACACGCGAAACATAGGCTCTTCGTCTTGCGGCCGTGGTTCATGAACATTTTCGAAGTGGTTTGAAGGCCCTAGGTCCTATCATCTAGGAGCTATTGATCTTGAAAACATTTGCCAGCAGTATGTTTTTCTCAATAATCCGCAGAAATACCTCATTGAAAATATTCGTGTAAAATCGCACGAGGTCATGTCGCGCGAAGCATAGGCTCTGCGTCTTGCCGCCGTGGTTTGTGAACATTTTAGAAGTGGTTTGAAGGCCCTAGGCCCTATCATCTAGGAGCTATTGATCTTGAAAGCATTTGCCAGCTGTACATTTTTCTCAATAATCGGCAGAAATACCTCTTTGAAAATATTAGTGTAAAATCGCACGAGGTCATGACGCGCGAAGCATAGGCTCTTCGTCTTGCGGCCGTGGTTTGTGAACATTTTAGAAGTGATTTGAAGGCCCTAGGCCCTATCATCTAGGAGCTATTGATCTTGAAAGCATTTGCCAGCTGTATGTTTTTCTCAATAATCGGCAGATATACCTCATTGAAAATATTCGTGTAAAATCGCACGAGGTCATGACACGCGAAACATAGGCTCTGCGTCTTGCGCCCGTGGTTTGTGAACATTTTAGAAGTGTTTTGAGGGCCCTAGGCCCTATCATCTAGGAGCTATTGATCTTGAAAGCATTTGCCAGCTGTACATTTTTCTCAATAATTGGCAGAAATACCTCTTTGAAAATATTCGTGTAAAATCGCACGAGGTCATGACGCGCGAAGCATAGGCTCTTCGTCTTGCGGCCGTGGTTTGTGAACATTTTAGAAGTGATTTGAAGGCCCTAGGCCCTATCATCTAGGAGCAATTGATCTTGAAAGCATTTGCCAGCTGTACGTTTTTCTCAATAATCGGCTGAAATACCTCATTGAAAATATTTGTGTAAAATCGCACGAGGTCATGACGCGCGAAGCATAGGCTATTCGTCTTGTGGCCGTGGTTTGTGAACATTTTAAAAGTGATTTGAAGATCCTAGGTCCTATCATCTAGGAGCTATTGATCTTGAAAGCATTTGCCAGCTGTATGTTTTTCTCAATAATCCGCAGAAATACCTCATTGAAAATATTCGTGTAAAATCGCACGAGGTCATGACGCGCGAAGCATAGGCTCTGCGTCTTGCGCCCGTGGTTTGTAAAATATTTAGAAGTGGTTTGAAGGCCCTAGGCCCTAACATCTAGGAGCAATTGAACTTGAAAGCATTTGCCAGCTGTACGTTTTTCTCAATAATCCGCAGAAATACCTTATTGAAAATATTCATGTAAAATCGCACGAGGTCATGACGCGCGAAGCATAGGCTCTGCGTCTTGCGCCCGTGGTTTGTGAACAATTTAGAAGTGTATTGAAGGCCCTAGGCCGTATCATCTAGGAGCTATTGAACTTGAAAGCATTTGGTAGCTGTACGTTTTTCTCAATAATCGGCAGAAATACCTCATTGAAAATATTCGTGTAAAATCGCACGAGGTCATGACGCGCGAACCATAGGCTCTGCGTCTTGCGCCAGTGGTTTGTAAAATATTTAGAAGTGTTTTGAAGGCCCTAGGCCGTATCATCTAGGAGCTATTGAACTTGAAAGCATTTGGCAGCTGCACGTTTTCCTCAATAATCGGCAGAAATACCTCATTGAAAATATTCGTGTAAAATCGCACGAGGTCATGACGCGCGAAGCATAGGCTCTTCGTCTTGCGGCCGTGGTTTGTGAACATTTTAGAAGTGGTTTGAAGGCCCTAGGCCCTATCATCTAGGAGCTATTGATCTTGAAAGCATTTGCCAGCTGTACGTTTTTCTTAATAATCGGCAGAAATACCTCTTTAAAAATATTTGTGTAAAATCGCACGAGGTCATGACGCGCGAAGCATAGGCTCTTCGTCTTGCGGCCGTGGTTTTTGAACATTTTAGAAGTGGTTTGAAGGACCTAGGCCCTATCATCTAGGAGCTATTGATCTTGAAAGCATTTGCCAGCTGTATGTTTTTCTCAAAAATCCGCGGATATACCTCATTGAAAATATTCGTGTAAAATCGCACGAGGTCATGACGCGTGAATCATAGGCTCTTCGTCTTGCGGCCGTGGTTTATGAACATTTTAGAAGTGGTTTGAAGGCCCTAGGCCCTATCATCTAGGAGCTATTGATCTTGAAAGCATTTGCTAGCTGTATGTTTTTCTCAATTATCCACAGATATACCTCATTGAAAATATTCGTGTAAAATCGCACAAGGTCATGACGCGCGAAACATAGGCTCTGCGTCATGCGCCCGTGGTTTCTGAACATTTTAGAAGTGGTTTGAAGGCCCTAGGTCCTATCATCTAGGAGCTATTGATTTTGAATGCATTTGCCAGCTGTTTGTTTTTCTCAATAATCGGCAGATATACCTCCTTGAAAATATTCGTGTAAAATCGCACAAGGTCATGACGCGCAAAACATTTGCTCTGCGTCTTGCGCCCGTGGGTTGTGAACAATTTAGAAGTGATTTGAAGGCCCTAGGCCCTATCATCTTGGAGCTATTGATCTTGAAAGCATTTGCTAGCTGTATGTTTTTCTCAAAAATCGGCAGAAATATCTCATTGAAAATATTCGTGTAAAATCGCACGAGGTCATGACGCGCGAAACATAGGCTCTGCGTCTTGCGCCCGTGGTTTGTGAACAATTTAGAAGTGTTTTGAAGGCCCTAGGCCGTATCATCTAGGAGCTATTGAACTTGAAAGCATTTGGCAGCTGTTCGTTTTTCTCAATAATCGGCAGAAATACCTCATTAAAAATATTCGTGTAAAATCGCACGAGGTCATGACGCGCGAAGCATTGGCTCTTCGTCTTGCGGCCGTGTTTTGTGAACATTTTAGAAGTGGTTTGAAGGCCCTAGGCCCTATCATCTAGGAGCTATTGATCTTGAAAGCATTTGCCAGCTGTACATTTTTCTCAATAATCCGCAGAAATACCTCATTGAAAATTTTCGTGTAAAATCGCACGAGGTCATGACGCGCGAAGCATAGGCTCTACGATTTGCGGCCGTGGTTTGTGAACATTTTAGAAGTGATTTGAAGGCCCTAGGCCCTATCATCTAGGAGCTATTGATCTCGAAAGCATTTGCCAGCTGTATGTTTTTCTCAATAATCGGCAGAAATACCTCTTTGAAAATATTCGTGTAAAATCGCCCGAGGTCATGACGCGCGAATCATAGGCTCTTCGTCTTGCGGCCGTGGTTTGTGAACATTTTAGAAGTGATTTGAAGGCCCTAGGCCCTATCATCTAGGAGGTAATGATCTTGAAAGCATTTGCCAGCTGTATGTTTTTCTCAATAATCGGCAGAAATACCTCATTGAATATATTCGTGTAAAATCGCACGAGGTCATGACGCGCGAAGCATAGGCTCTGCGTCTTGCGCCCGTGGTTTGTGAACAATTTAGAAGTGTTTTGTCTTTTCGGCACCAAGTTTCAACAAAAATCAAAATGTCATCGTTAGAAATGTTTTTGAGGAATTCTGGGCCTGTGTTTTCGGGCCAAACACAGAAGACCACAGACCCTGTATGTTCCTATGGCTAATTTGGAATGAACTGAACTTCTTTTACATAAAACATCGTTGACTATTTTCAGTGAAACAAAATGAATTGTTGATAACAAGATACTACTTTAATCATTTATGCTGATATTGTCATTTAGTATTTGTATAGTTCAATTCAAATTGGAATTGATTAAATTGATTAAAATTGATATGTATTCATAAGCTCGTATTAGTTCAGCAGCCTATCACAAAGGACGCTGAGGAGGTGTGTGATCTCACCTAGCTCAGATGGAGGGGCAGGTAGGACAGGGGCCAGGGCGAGTGGGACAGGGGCCAGGGCGAGTAGGACATGGGCCAGGGTGGGTAGGACAGGGGCCAGTGAGAGTGGGACAGGGGCCAGGGCAAGTGGGACAGGGACCAGGGGCCAGGGCCGGTAGGACAGGGGCCGGTGAGAGTGGGACAGGGGCCAGGGCTGGTAGGACAGGGGCCATTGTAAGGGCCCCGGGGCGGTGTAGCTGGACTTGTGTTGGTGGGTGTGCACTCTGGGGGGGCTGCTGGGAACTGGGGGGGGGCTGGATGGGTTGCGTCCCAGTGCCACGTCTTTTAGCGTTTAAGTGAAGACTTTTTCCACACCCTCTTTGTTTAGACGCAGCCCGTTGTAGAGGTACCAGGGGCCGATGGTGGAGCGACAAGCCAGGTGCATGCTGGGAAGCGCAGCGCAGCCTCTGGCGATCTCCGTGTTGATGTCGCAGATGACATGAAGGGGGACATCGGTCAGTGGCGGCAGTGTGGAAATGACCACGCGAGAAAGGGCAGCAGTGCAGTATAATGGGCAAGGAGCTGGTCTTGTAACCTAAAGGTCACAGGTTTGATTCCCGGGTAGGACACTGCCGTTGTACCCTTGAGCAAGGTACTTAACCTGCATTGCTCCAATATATCAGCTGTATAAATGGATGCAATGTAAATGCTATCTAAAAGTTGTGTAAATCTAGAAGTTTCTGCTAAATGCATGTGCTGTAATGTAATGCTGTTCACTGTGCTCTTGTCACTGCAGATGGAGATGTGCCTCAGAGGGAGCCTGGCCAGAGCGAGCTCTCTAAACTCTGCAAGCTCCATCTGGAGCAGGGCCAGGGTCTCCCTTCTGTGTCGGGCGTCATTTCGCGGAGAAGCGGGGGCAGTGCAGGGCATGCTGGGTACAGTGGTGGGTACAGTGCAGGGTGTGGCTTCCTCTGGGTCTGAATCCTCAGCTTGTGTGATGAGTAGACATTTACCCTTCTGTGCTTTTACATTACATTACATTACAGGCATTTAGCTTGTCCAAAGCGACGTACACAGCTTTTTTACATTGCATCCATTTATACAGCTGGATAAATACTGGAGCAATGCAGCTTTAAGTACCTTGCAAAAGGGTATAACCTGGTTCTACTTGGGAAGTTAACTTGTGACCTTCAGGTTACAAGACCAGCTCCTTACCCATTATACTGCGCTGCCACCATTATACTACATCGTTCTTTATAAAACAACCAGGCTGGCTTCACTAGCACTTTGGATGAGAGCGGACTCGTTTGTATAGATCAGTGGTCTCCAACCCTGGTCCTGGAGAGCTACAGGGTCTGCTGGTTTTTGTTTTCACCTTAAAATCAGCACCCAATTGAGACCCAAGACACCAGGCGAGTTAAGTTAACTGTAATCAACTGCTCTAATTGATTCATGAAGTGCAGAGTCACTATGAAAACCAGCAGACCCTGTAGCTCTCCAGGACCAGGGTTGGAGACCACTGGTATAAATGTTCACGTTTAGCACTACACTGTCCAAATGTTCATCTTTGTGGACTTTTGCTCCCCTTTCCAATTCCTCTCTTCTGAATGTGAGGGTAGTGCTTACATACGACACTGTGTCTGGCCTTGGTCTTATCTGTGAAAAATAATTAAATAGTTTTTAACCTTTTCATTTGCCTTTTCAGCAAAGTCCACATGTAGGGTTTCAGGGTTGTTTCTCATTACATTTAGTTGTTTCTTCTTGGCCTTTGCACTTCTCAGCTAGGGAGGGTATAGAATCTTCATAGCAGTCTGTTTGGTAGCCGTGGCAACAGCTCCAAAAATGGTTACTTTTCATCAGTTTTAACTGCCACTCTGCCTAGCCTTGGGTTAGCTTCTTAGCTACCTCTGTTAAAATATATTGAGCTATGCCAATGCTATCAGATTTATTATTGGTTTTTTTGTGTGAAATACTGTACCCAAATGTTCAAATTTATGACTAATTTATACAGTTTATACAGTTTGTTTTTCCAAAGGTTTGCCTTATTTCCTTTAAATTTGACTTATAGCTTAGTTTTGTTCCTACCTTTCTCCTAGTTTTGTGTTTTCCCTTGTTATATCCTTATTATTTCTCTGTCTTCTCTGTGTTCTATACTTCTTTTTTATTTTTAGTTTTTTTAATCAATTGTGTGTATTTTGCTTCACCTGTAAATACTACATTTGTTTGGTATTTTGAAGAGCTCATTACTTTAAGCAGGTTCTAACTCTCTTTCTCTCATACACACAGGGAGGTTTTATTCTTAAACTTAGTCTTAACTTAGGAAACCTGTATTTCCCACCGTCCAGGTATTTCAACCTGTTTATCTTTATAATTTTGCAAGGTTCTTGTTATATTACATTACATTACATTACATTACAGGCATTTAGCAGACGCTCTTATCCAGAGCGACGTACAACAAGTTATATCAGTTTAAACTGATCGATCGCATCATTTTTGATCATTTCAAACTCAAAACACAAAGCACAACAATGCTTTCATTATGAGACCTATTTATATATCCCTTTTGTTTCTGCAGAAATTGTTTGTGCGAAAAGTAGCCTACTTGGTCAAAGTGTGCCCGTGCGTGATATCCTGTTCTATCTAATGTTATTATAATACAAATATCAAGGCCGTAGCAAATGACATAGGGCCACATCCGCACCAACGCTGCTTTCATACAAAAGGGCCAATCAGATAAACAATTTTGTCGGGTTGCAAAGAAAGACAAAAGAGCTCATTAATATTCAGAAACATATTTCTTATAGCGCGTGTGCAAGTGCATGAGTATGTTTATTCAGTGACTAAAACTGTAATTTCCACTGCGCGACTTAAGGTTGCGCAATGCCCAGCTTCGTTTCCAAGTCGACGCCACCGCTGACAGCCCAGCTTCTCAGCATTTCAGTCACGCGTGATTGCGTGAGCAACGGAACAGTGCAGAAAATCAGTGCAAAACTGAAAAGAGATTGAGTCAAACAATGACTACTATTGTCTGTAAATCTTTGGTTGGGCCTGCCCTGGCTTCTTTTGCTTATCCTTGGCTAATTACCTATTATTATTATTATTATTATTATTATTATTATTATTATTATTATTATTATTATTATTATTATTATTATTATTTTATTTTTTATTTTTTTCATGGAAAATTCCTTGAATAGAATTTACAACCCAATATCCGCCCATGTGTAGTGGCTGTCTCTGCGGTCATGCAGGGCTGCAGGGCCAAGTCTGCAACCCGGCTGAAACTTACATTTCAAAAGTGACCGTTTTGTGTTAAGAGCCGACTATTGCCATACTATGGTCTTTAAAATGCCGTTAGAAATACCGGTTGTAGTAATCATTTGATAATTGGTTTTAACTGGCTTTTGATAAATATAATCCAACTTGGATTTATTCTGTGTTTCAGGCAATAGGGGGCGTACACACTGCTAGGAAGAAGGTAGGCTCGCGGATCTCAGTTGTTGATGCGGTTATTTTAAGGCAAAATATATTTTGGTTTGGTTTGTCCCTTGTACCATTTTTGTTGGAAGAGAAAGTATCTGTATTTGTCGAAATGTTGAAATGATCCCCAGCCTTGCCAAAACATTTTTTTCACATTTCACTTTAACATCAAATGTCTTTCGTGGAATATCACCAAAATGCCTCTTACCTTTCTTACCTTTGTCTTCATATACTTCATATATTATTGTAGGGCTTCGTCGCTTTGGATAAAAGCGTCTGCCAAATAAGTGTTATGTAATGGAGTATGATCGTGGCCTTCTTTCAAATGCTTTCTTATCGTTTCAGGAAAATTCGTGTCCAGTATGAAGACAAATTTTTGGAGGAAGCTGAAAATCTGCCTGCGTCCGTCGAGGAGGAATCTTTGAAGCATCACATGAACACACGCATCTTCACACAGCATCTGAAGTCTGAGTAACTCATGAATTCATTTTGAAAAAGACTTATTCCCACCCCCTAGCACACCTTAAGAACATGATTATTTGATTCATATGTCGTGTTTTATATGGGCGGTAGCTGTTTGACTATGACTCAGTTTGTGGATTATTCATATTATGTATTTGATTTATTTTGTGTTTTGTATTATTTGTATATGTACTGTGGCGTGGATCGGGGCATGCCCCCGCAGTGCCCCCCCCAACCTTACAGGCACCAGCTCAAACCTGCCACCAGGCCAGCTGTTCAGGACCCGGGACAGCGCCACGCTATGAAACCCAGCCACAGGACCCTGGAGAGCGGCAACCTGGAAATTCCCCAACTCCCTCCTGTGCACTCAACGCACCTGCAATCAATGAGGCGACACAGCTGCCGCCACTCCAGGGAAATGGGCTGGGAGCTTAAAAGGAGGCCTTTGTCTTCCTTGAGGAGAGGGTTATTGGGCTGCAGAAGGGCTGTTGATACCTGTTTGAAACTTTTTCCTTGTCTTTCAGAATCCGGTGGAGACGCAGGATCACATCCCTCCTGCTTTAAAGAGGGATCCCCTCAGCTGTCTCCTGGTCGTCGCTACCCCTAATTTCGGTTACTTTACTTTAATTTAATTCAGACAAGAGACTTTAGTTGTTGAGTTCGGTTTTGTTTGTGTATATAATTTTGGTTAAATGAAAGGCCCTGTTGGGCTATTTTTCCCCAAACCTCCGGTCTGTGTATTTCTGTTCCGCCCCGCCTGCACCGTCACGCCCAGTACGGTGCCACAGTACCTATTAAGGTTTGCATATGTGAATTTTATGTTAGTACTTTAATTATGTTGCGCACTCACACTTGCTGGTCTGTCTATTGGACTATTATCATTCATAATCCGGAAGTTAGTCTGTCAGTTAAACATCCTTTTTGGTCAGGATATGAGTTTTGTGGTATACTCTCATTTTGGAATCACGGCAGTGCTGTCCATGAGAACTACGACCACTTGTGACAATTATTAAGGCTTGCTAATACTTTGTAATATTATTTTTGAGCACAATCCTGCAGGAATTACTGTATATTGCTGCAATATACACCCCGACTTTTCTTCACATTTCTCAAAATGTATTCTATTAATTGTCCACCAGGTGTCTTCATATTTGGATGAGCAGGTACTCACTACACTACAAGGTACTAAAACATACTAGACGACATGAGTGGAATTTAAAATGCAAAGCGTTAAATACAAATGTAATTATATGTGGCAGTTTTGTAAGTGAGTAACACTGAAACGGTTTGAAATTGATTTCATGTCATTTATTTTGTTCGTATTTTTTTTAGCCCCCACGTTTCTAAAGATAATGCTCATCCTCCAGCGACTAAAACTGGACAACATATGTCTGTGGGCTTTAATACAGTAGATATGGCAGCAGGATGCATTATGTGTCCATACCGAATTGTACTCTGTACTGATTTTACTCCTTTATACATATTCTAACTTTAAAGCTATTCCTTGTCCTTGTAATGTGAATCTTTCCATGGTTGTCAAAATTATGTGGATTTTAATGCTGCACATGAATTGCCTTCTGGGGACAATAAACTTCTAATGAAAGTAGAAGTGTTCTTATTTAATGTTATTTAATTTAACAATGACAGCACAATTGTAACATTAAGAATGGGAGTGCGTCAGCGCAGATTCTTTTGTCAAAATTACCAAAATGTTGTCATTATTTTAAAGTACAGTGCTGTTGTATGACATTTCATTAATTATCTCCTTAACGACGGCTTCAACCGGGGCCGTCTGTATTAAACGAGTAGGAATGCTGGCTCCCTCTTGTGGACATAAAACGCACCTGCAACAGAGTACCCGAGTGTCCGCGCACCTGTCATCAATCACCATTAAAGCACTGGTGAAAAACAGCTCGGCTACGTTTAGGAACACGAATTCGGTTGTTGTGGAGGAAGTTGTAAGTAATCGCCCTTTTTATTATCTTAATCGGGTATGGTAAAAATCTGACAAACATTCAATTAATTCCAATTTTTTTCGCAAATTTTCGATTTATTTGCGCATGTAAACGTAGTAAAGTCGGCTTTAAATTTCGGCCTTTTAAAACTGCGCATGCGATAGGTCACCAAACGCAGTGAGCTGGGTGTTGTTTGTATATCTTTATGCGGGGGGAAAGAATCAGTACAGGTAAACCAGCAAGATTAAGTCTGAGGGACTGTGGTTTAATCGATGTTTAAAGATGTTTAGGGAAACACCCAGGTGGGTATGACGGTGTGGCATGGCTGCGACGATTGAACAAGTTATTATAATGTAAACTACAGGAAAGTAAGATGGTATTGAACGTTATTTCAGAATTAGGAGTTTATTTTTTCTTTTGTAACTTTGCTTAGTTCAGATCAGAAGAAGCAGTAACTATTTGAAAGGAAAGTTGGATTTGTTTGTATGCAACTGGACTATATTACGTGCACGCATGCATCTGAGGATCAGTTGAGGTTTTTTAACGACCAGCGGAGGGCAGTAATGAATCTGGAAGCGTTTAAAATGCCGGAATCATACAAAGAGAAGAAGAAGCTGAAGCATCACGCAAAGCGGTGTAAAGTAATTAGTACTTTTTGGACACAACTAATTGGCCTTACATGATTATTAAAAGAACCCATGTAAAACCCAGGTATTAGATAAATCGTGTTTTTTTTAACCATGCAGATGCTTAATCAGAATATTGTTTCAAACTGATTTTCGGGGTGTTTGTGTGCACGTTGCTGTAAATCACCTGCATGTTAAGGATTGAGATTAGTCTTCACTTTTCCAGGGTAGCAGACGCGCGCACACACACACATTTCACTGGTCTACCTCTGTTTAGTGTGTGACTAAAAACTAAATTACACAGCCTAATATGTAGATTGTATTGTAGATTGTAATGTAATGTAATGCATCTCACTTCACATACATTGGTTTGATTATCAATTTCTTATTTTTAAATGCTTTTAATTGGTCCCTTCTGTTTTAAAGGAGCTGAGCAGACTCGGGGAGTGCTTTGGAGGCATCGGTGCTGGGCTTCATATGTCCCCTGATTCAGAATGCTGCTCCCCGACTCGTCTTCAACCTTCCCAAGTTCTCCCAAGTCACTCCTCTGCGGAGTTCACTCCACTGGCTACCGGTCGCTGCCAGGACCAGGTTCAAAGTCCAGATCCTCGCCTACCCTGCAGCCAACAGGACGGCCCCCGGCTACTTACAGGACATGATTCAATCCTACACGCCAGCTCGACCACTCCGCTCTGTGGAAACGGGGCCACTTGCACCCCTGCCATTCGGATGAATCTGGGATAATTTTTTCACTTAAATTCCCCTCTTTTATGCTACACATGTACCTCCTGTGCCAATTTCATGTTACCTGTACCGCCATCCAGCACTTATACTGTACTTTGTATCATTATCTTGATGTTGTACCTTGTCATGCCTCCTAGTTTTACTTAGCAGAGGTTAGGTCAGAGTAATGTTTAATGTGTGAACTGGACTTAATGTGTTCATGGCTATGAATAACTGTTACAAAATGAGTATTGTGCCTTATTGGATCTGTGTTTTGTAGTTGCTCCAATGACCTTCTTTATGCACTTATTGTACGTCACTTTGGATAAAAACGTCTGCCGAATAATTCAATGTAATGTCAGGAGTTTGCCTCCCTCTGCTGGACAGAAAATGGCAGTACAGCAGAGGAAATCCGATTAAAAAAATGTTGCAATGAACAAGTCGATTTTTTGTATGGTTATCAAATGTATGTGGATTTTAATGCTGCACACAAGTTGCCCTCTGGGGATAATAAAGATCTACTGAAACCGAAACTCACTGTTCTTATTGTGCATAATTTTTATTCAGCAATGGCAGCACAACTTTCAAGACTGAAATGGAATTGCAGAATAAAATTCCAAACACACAATTTTATTTCATTATTTAAAAGAAAATAAAATGCATTTACAAGCCCTGTCCCCAATACATATCCACTGCAGTTTATAAAAACAGAATATGAGTGTTCTCCATAGTACATTACTGGTTAGATTAAATCTCATTTTTCATCCTTGTGAAAGAACATTCAAAGGCATAAAAAATGTAACCCACTAATCACTTTCAGGCACACCTATAAGATGCAACAATATTACACCTTTAATTAGGTCATCTGTTTGAATGGGACTTGTCAGTCACCTGTTGTGCTAATTATAAATCACAAAGGAATTCCTTCAATGAATCAAAAGCTTTATTTAAAGAAGCCAAAATATGTTAGGGTGTCAGTTTATATTTTGCCACAGTTTCTTAGAGTTCATTTTAGGAGAGCACCTAATTGGATCTGTGTGATTCAAAGCTGAGCTCTTCCTGTTTATTTCTGATGGGTCTGAGAATAAGTTCACTAATTTTTTTAACAGTGGCGTTTCTCATCAGCTTCCATTCACTGCATCACGCCCAGCAGATTTGAGCCAGCCACGGCCGGGGGGTTCCAGCTTTTTCTTTTTTTTTTTGTGGAAATATTTCTGTTGTGTCATCTTCTTCTACCCACAGAAGAGCCGGCCGATTCACAGACGAGAAGGTGGCGCAACGGTATTGTCTTTGCCTACGGATGCAGAGGTTGGGGGTTCGAGCCCCCCTTTGTCTTTGTTTCGCCTATCTATACTTGGGTTGTCTCATCATCAGGCCACTTCTGCAGCCGCGCAACCGCTAACACGACGGTGGCGTAAACGTATTGTCCGATGCTCGGAATGCTGAGCTTCAGGGTTCGAATCCCGGTTCGTCCCTTCAGTTTCTACTTCTGAGGTCTGACAGTCTTCATGTCACTGCAGGAAAAACAGAAAAAACGTCAAAGTTACAGTGGTGCAGAGGAATGGTTCTCGTTTTCCACTACCAAGGTCAGAGGTTCAAGCCCTGCTTTCCCCTTTTCAGTTTGCGCAGCTTTTGTCCGTTGTGCTGTGTAAGTGCACAAAAAAATGAGCGATAAATGCAAAGGATTACGTGGCGTAGGGGGCTGAACCGATCCCCAGGAGGTAGAGGTTGATGGTTCGATTCCCCGAGACCGCACCTGAGCAACGTCGGTGGTCCCCAAGGGCAGGGGAGGTGTGTGTGTGTGGAGGGGTAGGCAATCTGGCCCCCCGAAATTTCCGAGAATACAACATGGGGGTTATAATACTTTTTTGCAAATTTCAAAATTTTCTGAAGGTAAAAAAAAAAAAAAAATTTGACTGGGCCCCACTCTCCATTAGTGCATTACTACTGACAGTCCCCCATACTACTACGCAATCAAATGAACTCATTTGATTGCAGAAAGGTAGCAGTATGTAAGACTGGCAGTAGTAATACACTAATATACACCAAATTTGGTGCATAGAAACAAAAACAAACAAAACCAAACTCATGCTTACACCGTGCCTCCATCTGGGGACTTCCTGCATCTGTTAGACAGCCACAGTGCTACCCTGATCAGCTCGTTGGGCTGCAGACAAGCTGGAGAGAAAAAAGGGGGGGGGGTGCTTAAAATCACCAAAATTTGTTACATATGAACATACATTATGTAAATGCAACAGGCGCATGAACATCTTTGTTCAAAGGGAGTTGGAAGGACTGCATAGGTGGAATCAGTGTATGGTGCTACACTTTAAAAGCCTTTAAAAAATAGACTTTAATGTTATGGTGGAGTTCTGATACTTGCTCTACTGTAATGCTGTGTGTGTGAATTCTGCACCCAAAACTATGTAAACAATGAGCTTGTAACAATTATCAGACGTCATCAACCGCGCGTGCACCCGCACGCTATCACGCAAACCGAGTTTGTAATGGCGCTAATCGCATTCGTCTTGAACATTCCGATTCCGTCAACTTGTTTTTCTCCTCGGTAAGTTTCAAAAGTTCAATTCTGAGTTAGCTAACATTTTATGTGTATTTACTAAGCTGTCTGTTAAGCAGGATTAGCTGTGTGTTGCCTTGGTGGACTGAAATGGCTGTTTTTAGCTTCTCAGGCAGGCATCACATCAGAAACTGTGTAAATCAGCTGAAATGAAGCGAATATTAGCAGCCAGTAACTGTTAGCGCACATAAAGCCTAATACTACAAGCCACATTCCTCATGAGAAAAACTAACGTTGAACGGACGTTAACTTCTTGTGGAAGCGCCGCTTCCCCGTGTTTTGTTCGGAACACGATGAGTTTACGTTTGTACAATAAGTGCAAGATATCTGAGTAACTAGGATAACTGGCAGTTTTTAGTTAACTTAAGCTAATTTAGTTCATTCATTCAGAGGCTTAATGAACAGTTAGTTTTAACAATGAAGAGGAAGAGGACCCTAAAAGATTTCTTTTTTTGGTAAGCGTGGTCGTTTTGCTTAAAAAAAAAAAAAAAAAACCAGTAATGCTGAATAGGAATGAAAACAAAGACAATATTGAAGCCCAAAGTCATGTGTAGAATAAGAGACTCCCCCTCCTAAAGGGACAGGGGAGCTGCATGGCCCCCCCCCTCCTCTCCCCAGGCACAGGAGAGCTAGCAGAACTGGTGACAGTGAATCTGGGACTGTGTACAAACTACAACACCCTTATGACTGTATCTACTATCTCTGTGCATGTTCCACCATGAGTGTGTGTGAGAGAGTGAGAGAGAGAGGAGAGACTGTGTGTCTGTGTGCGTGTGTGGTGTGTGCAATGCATGTATGTGTGTGTGTGTCTGTGTGAGAGAGAGAGGAGAGACTGTGTGTCTGTGTGTGCGTGAGAGAGAAAGAGAGAGGAGAGTGATTTTGTGTGTGTGTGTGTGAGAGAGAGAGAGAGAGAGAGGAGACTGCGAGTATGTGTGTGCGCATGCGTGTGCATATATATATATGTGTGTGTGTGAGAGAGGAGAGACTGAGAATGTGTGTGAGAGAGAGAGAAGAGACTGTGTGTGTGTGAGAGAGAGTGAGAGAGAGAGCAGAAACTGTGTGTCTGAGTGCGTGTGTGCGCAATGTGCATATATATATGTGTGTGTGAGAGCGAAAGAGAGGGTAGAGACTGTGTGTGTGTGCACGTGGATATATATGTGTGTGTGTGTGTTTGTGAGAGAGCAAAGAGACTGTGTGTGTGTGCATATATATATATGTGTGTGTGAGAGAGAGAGGTAGAGGCTCTGTGTGTGTGTGTGTGTGTGTGAGAGAGAGAGGAGAGACAATCAGTTCCACTGAAATAACTAACCATTTTAACATCATTTAAACCTGACCAAAGTGGGGTAAATCTAGCAGCTAAAATGATAAATGAAATCTTCCATCAATCAGCACTTAAAGCTAACCTCAAAAAAACTAACAAGAGAATAAATCAGAAACAAAATCTTGAAGAAAAATGGTTTGATGATGAATGTAAATCTACTAGAAAAAAACTAAGAAAACTATCAAATTTGAAACATCATCAGCCACAAAACCCTGACCTGCGCCTCAAATATTGTGAAATCCTTTCATTATATAAACAAATGTTAAAGCAAAAAAAACAAAAACAAATTCATGAAACTCTAAAAGAGATGGAAGATTCCATTAACCAAAATCAGTTCTGGGAAAAATGGAATAACTTAAGTAACAAAACACCTGAAGAATTAGCCATCCAAAATTGTGAAATTTGGAAAAACCATTTTAAAAACCTATATACAGAATTCTCTCAAGATGATCTCAATTTGGAACAAAAACTACTTCAAGAAAAACTGAAGATACTTGAATCAACAATCAAGGACAACCAGAATCCCCTGGACAACCAAATTACCCTAAAAGAACTAAATGAAAAAATCCAAAAACTCAAACCTAAAAAAGCTTGTGGCCCTGACAGTATCAGAACAGAAATGCTTAAATACAGCACCCCTGAGCTGCAGAAGGCCTTACTTAAGTTATTCAACCTAATATTACAAACAGGCTGCTTCCCTGAGATCTGGAGCCAAGGGCTTATATCCCCAATCTACAAGAGTGGAGATAAATTCGACCCCAATAACTACCGAGGCATTTGTGTGAGCAGTAATCTGGGGAAGGTTTTCTGCAGTATTCTTAACGCCCGAATACAAGCCTTCCTTACCGAACACAATGTCTTGAGTAAGAGTCAGATTGGCTTTCTTCCAAAACACCGCACAACTGACCATATTTACACCCTACACACCCTAATCAACAAACATGTATACCAAAAAAATAAAGGAAAAATCTTTGCATGCTTCATTGACTTCAAAAAAGCATTCGATTCAATCTGGCACGAGGGCCTATATTATAAAATCCTACAAAGTGGTGTAGGGGGTAAAGTGTATGACATAATTAAATCAATATACGTAGAAAACAAGTGCGGAATAAAATTTGGCAAAAAAAGAACTGATTTCTTCACGCAGGGGCGTGGGGTGAGGCAGGGCTGCAGTTTGAGTCCAACATTGTTCAATATTTATATCAATGAATTAGCGGTGTTACTGGAACAATCTTCAGCTCCTGGCCTCACTCTAAACAACACAGATGTTAAATTCTTGCTCTATGCAGATGACCTGGTCCTGCTGTCACCCACTAAACAAGGACTACAGCAGAACCTGGATCTGCTAGAGCAATACTGTCAGAACTGGGCACTGACAGTAAATTTGAAAAAGACAAAGATTATGATCTTCCAAAAAAAGCCCAGATCTCAGGAAAACAGATACCTCTTTACTCTAGGAAACACCGTCCTAGAACACACACTAAGCTACGATTACCTAGGACTAAAAATCAGTGCGTCAGGGAGCTTTGGCCTAGCAGTGAATGCATTAAAAGAAAAAGCCCGCAGAGCTTTTTATGCGATTAAAATAAATATTCCCATTAGAATCTGGTTAAAAATCTTTGACTGTGTCATCCAGCCTATCATGCTGTATGGAAGCGAAATATGGGGTCCACTCAGTCAGCAAGACTACACCAAGTGGGAGAAACATCCAGCTGAAACACTGCATGCAGAATTCTGTAAAAACATACTAAAAGTACATAGAAATGCCCCTAACAATGCGTGCAGGGTTGAATTAGGCAGATTTCCGACTCTCATTCAAATCCAAAAAAGGGCATTAAATTTTATTGAACATCAACAGACTCCTTACAATTCTTGGCACTCCAAACCCAAGAGCTCAGCCCAGGAAAGTATCCCCTCAGTCAGCTGGTTCTGAACCTCTCTAGACTAACATTAACACATACTAATGCAAACCAGCTTCAGACCAGCACTGCTTCACAACAGCCCATTAGAGTCAACCAAATTATAAAACACATCAAAAGCTCCTATCTGGACCATTGGAACAAAGAAACACAATCCCAAAATAAACTGAATTGTTATCGGGCCCTAAATAGAAAATACACACAGGCAGAGTATCTCTCCTCTGTCAGAGATACAAAGCAGAGACGGATCCTGACCAAGTACAGGCTCAGTGACCACACGCTTGCAATTGAAATAGGCAGATACAAAAACTCATGGGTACCAAAAGAAGAGCGAATATGTGGTCACTGCAAGACAGGGGAGGTGGAAATAGAGATGCACTTCCTCCTTACTTGCACAAAATATTTACTAATTAGAAAAAAATATTTCCAAAAATGATCCCAAATTATAAATAATTTTAGTTACAGATCAAAAGAAGAAAAATGTGCAATTCTTTTAGGGGAAGGATCAACAGCCCCAATTGCGGCACAGTTCATTTCAGCCTGGCGTAACCTGAGGGACAGTGAGTGACCACCCACCCCATATAAACATTGTACATATTTATTGATTTACTTCTGTTGCTGTTATTGTATATGCTGTTATTTGTATATATTGTTACATTTACCATTATTATTTTAATATTATTATTATTTTACGTATTATATATGTATGCTTTGGCAATAAGTACGTTTGTATTTCATGCCAATAAAGCAACTTAAATTGAAATTGAAATTGAGAGAGGACTGCGAGTGTGTGTGTGCACATGCGTGTGCATATATATGTGTGTGTGTGTGTGTGTGAGAGAGAAGAGACAGTGTGTGTGCATATATATATATATATATATATATATGTGTGTGTGTGTGCGAGTTTGTATCCATGTGCAATGCATACATGTGTGTGAGAGAGGAGAGATTGAGTGTGTGTGTGTGTGTGTGTGTGCGCGTGCATGTGCATATAAATATGGCTGTGTGCGTGAGAGAGAGAGAGGAGAGACTGTGTGTGTGTGATCCTATATACGTGTGTGTGTATGTGTGTGAGAGAGAGAGGAGAGACAGTGTGTGTGAGAGAGAGAGAGAAGAGACTGTGTGCGTGTGTGTGTGTGTCTGTGAGTGTGTGTGCGCATAGAAATATGTGTGTTTGTGTGTGTGTGTGTGTGTGAGAGAAGAGACTGTGTGTGTGCATATATATATGTGTGTGTGCGAGTTTGTGTTCATGTGCAATGCATACATGTGTGTGTCTGTGCAAGAGAGAGGAGAGACTGTGTGTGAGAGAGGAGAGACTGAGTGTGTGTGCGTGTGTATGTGCATATATAGGTGTGTGTGTGTGTGTGTGAGACAAAGAGAGAGGAGAGTCTGATTTTGTGTGTGTGTGAGAGAGAGAGAGAGAGAGAGAGAGAAGACTGCGAGTGCGTGTGTGCGCATGCGTGTGCATATACATGTGTGTGTGTGAGAGACAGAAAAGACTGTGTGTGTGTCTGTGACAGAGAGAGAGAGACAAAGAGACTGTGTGCCTATATATATGTGTGTATATATATATATATATATATATATATGTATGTATGTGGGTGTGTGTGTGCATATAAATATGGTTGTGTGTGTGTGAGAGAGAGAGGAGAGACTGTGTGTGTGTGTATGTGTGATTCTATATATATATATATATATATATATATACATACATATATATATACATACATGTGTGTGTGTCTGTGTGTGTATGTGTGTGCATATATATGTGTGTGTGTGTGTGTGTGAGAGAGAGGAGAGACTGCGTGTCTGTGTGTGTGTGTGTGTGTGTGTGTGTGCGTGCATGTCTGTGTCACACTAAATTCATAAAATAGGAAAACATTTCATATAACAATCCACAAGTCTCAATATCTACAAACGGCAAAATTTCACATCAATTTAATCTACATCCGGGCATGAAACGGGGCTGTCTGTTGTCACCACTACTGTACGTACAACATACACTATACGTACACTACTTACTGTATACATGACCACAATAATAATAAAGTCTGGAACATTAAGATGGAATAACGCCTGACACTAAAGATATTAAATTTACCTGCCAATCTGTAAGTGTACTGTAAGCTGTAGTAACAAAAATGTCAGACCAATCAATTCAGCCAAGGCAACAAGCTAGCTATTTCTGCTAACAGAAGTGGATCACTGTACACACGACCGCTATACAATTTATATAAATTTGAGGGACAGTCAGAGAAAGCAAACATGCCGACCATCAGGTTTAGTTAGCTAAATAGATAGTGGCTTATAACGAGAGAATTATTTAAGCATCACAAATAAATAAAAATAAATAAAATCTCACTCAAAACAAAGAATCGAAATGTTTTTTTTCCCCTAATGCTAGCCAACAGATGTTGAAATAATAGAACAGGTGGCTGGAAACAAGACATTTATGATGGAGTATAACGGAACTTCGTCATAGAGACATGCAGACTTCACGACGTGAGGAGAAGCATTAAACATTATAGCCACATTAACAGGAGGGGAGTGGCATACCTGTTTACAACAAACTAGTTTGCTTACGTCAGCTAGCTTGTTTGCTATCTAGTTAATGGTATCTACAGCTCGCTAGCTTGTTCATTTATTGATGCAAACTGTTTCTCGCCAGTTGGGTTAAATGTATGGACATTATCGGACGTCAACGCGAAGTGTATTTCCAAATAAAGTTCAAGTTAGCTGGCAATCATCATACATTAACTTCGGTGCGACAAAAAATGAACCTACCTTTCGGTCGCGCAGTTGTTGTGTGGAAATATTTACAAGTTTCAGACGGTACCGCATGGCGTTTCGACAATGGCTTTTTCGGGAAATGCAGTGCAACGCCAGATCCGATTCAGCAATCACAACTACTTAATGACTACCAATCCCATAAGGGCTTTCAAAAACACAAAAATTGCGTCACGGTTTCTCAAACCGTATTTATTCGAATAAAGGGGAAACACTGTTATTTTCTTTACGTTCTCAGTGCTTTTCATGTACTGGAGCTACATTGCGGTTTCCGTATAATTTTGAACGGATGAAAAAAATGGATTAATTCGAATTTTCAGGAAGCATTCGTTATATAAATTTATATAAAAATAAAGCAAATAAAGTGGTCCATTAGTCATGGCAACAAATAATTGTGCAGAACCTTTGTGTGTACAAGTAATACATTTCCATACAAATTTTTTTTTTTTTTTTAAATTCAATTGTTCAATCAACTTTTGATTATCATCAGATGTTTTGGTGGAAAAAATGGTTAATATATGTTTTAACGTTTAATTTCATTGTTTTACTGAATGATGTGATTTTGTATACTTACTGAGTTTAAACATTTAACATCATGATAGTAACTGTTGCTTTAGTGGAATTTGTTTTATTCAAACTGTTTTTGAGAGTCGCTCCTTGCCTGCCTACCTGTACTGTAGAACGAAGGAGACGCAAATGCTGAAGTGGATCAGACGTTGGACTTCATTTCATGAAGTTAACTAGTAAGGTACAAAGGCGAAAGGATGTTTAAGCTTTCTATAGCCTCTGCATGTGGCGAATGCCAGTGAAAGTGTTTTAATGTAGGCCTACGTGTAATTCAAGATGGGGAAATGGGTTTATGTGCAGTTATGTGAAAAGTATTTACCTCCTTCCTGTTTTCCTCTGTTATTGGATGTTTGTCACACTGAATGGTTTCAGATCTTTAAACAAAATGTAATATTAGACAAAGGCAAACTGAGTAAAGACGAATCTCATTTTTAAAAAAGTATTTCATTTATTTAATGAAAAAAGTTATCAAACACTAATATCAGACATCAGTTCATTTTGGCTCAAGTTTATCTGCCATATTCTGTAGGAACTGAATTGGAATTGGAGTGAGTAGAGCTTAAAAGAGAAAGATTTTTTTAAAACAATCTACAATACAGACATTACACAAAAGAGAAAAAAGCAGGCATTAGATAAGGTAAATTTAAAAAAAAAAATGTATTGTGGAAAAATAGGAATATCATGTATCATCGCGTATCATGGAGGCAGCTATGGTAATGGGGCACGGTCTGTCAATCATAGCTAACTGACAGTTCTCATTACCACGCCCAGACAGTTCGGGTGAACTTTTGTAGTGGGGAATTTAGGCTTAGAAAAACACGTTTTAAAATACATTCAAATTACTGAATAATAAAAAAAATTATGCACATTTGTTTTGTTTTTGCCTAAAGACAACTGGCAAGTGTCACATTCAACCACCATGTTACTCCTTTAATAGACTGCTATCGTTTCCCTGTCCGCAAGGGGGCAAACAGCTCAGAGGCTGGATGGCTGGAGTCGTTCACAATCCTGAGCGCGCACGTGAGCGCCCTCTGGAGTGGTAAATGTCCTCGACGGTGGGGAGAACAGAACAGGTGTTTCATAAGAGGTAACTGGTAACAGCTCCTAAGCCTTTCCACGATCGCCTAGGGTCCTGTGCACTTAACTGGCATTCTAGTTTCTGTTAGTACTGTTGCTTAGCAGCCCTGATACTTTTCTCAAGATCAGGCTTTTTGTACAAGGAGCCGTCGGCTGGTTTGAAAGCAGTTGAACGCGCAACGAGTTTATCTTTCACGTTTCTATTGAAGGCTTTTGGTCGGGCTGTGTTCAGCTCTGTTGCTTGGCACACGTGTATCGATCCAAACGCTAATTGAGTCTATAGTGACATCACAATACTCGGCAGGGTGCGGGGTCATGTCCTCTGAGTAGCGCTGCAGAGAGCTCACTTGCTTTTGTGCTTTCTGTCTTCGGCGTGTATATTCCGCGGCAGCAGAAAGACGGAGGCATGATTAGAGTTGCCATTTTGCTATTAGGCCCGTCTGTTGCATTATCCCCATTAGGCTGATACCCCTTGCAGTTGTTATATTGTTTGTGATTCCTAAGCACATAGAGGTTTGGATTCTGAAACCTTGGATTTATACAATATTATGTCATCTGTATACATGGATAGTTTGTATTCTTGAATGCTGATTTTATAAAGCAGTGATGGAATCTGACATTATGATTTTGCAGGCTTGTGGTTCTACTGCTAGCTTAAGTAGTAGTGGTGACAATGGACAACCCTGTTTTGTGCCCAGATGTAGATTGAATGGATGTGAATTATGCCGTTTGTAGATATGGAGACATGTGGATTGTTTATTTACTCTGACTCTGTCTTTCTCTCTCTCTCACGTACACACACACACACACACACACACACACACACTCAGACACACAGTCTCTCCTCTCTCTCTCACACACACGCATACATATATTTGCACACATACACACACACAGTCTCTTCTCTCTCTCACACACACACACACACACACAGGCTCTCATCTCTCTCACACACATGCACAGACACACAGTCTCTTCTCTCTCTCACACAATCTTTCCTTTCTCTCTCTCTTCTCTCTCTCACACACACACACACACACAGTCTCTCCTCCCTCTCTCACACACACACACACACACACATTTGTACACACACACACACACACACACAGTCTCTTCTCTCACACACACACCCACACACAGTATTGTTCCAAAATAGCTACATCACTAGTGGCTAATTCTTGTTGTTTTGCTGTGCTTAAATTGTTCCACAAATCCCAGAACTGGATTCTTCAATATCGTTAAATGTTTTATGTATGTCATTTATTTTTTTTATTTTAGGGTATTTTTTATTTCTTTTAGAGCTTGATAGTACCTGTGGAGTGGATCTGAGTTGTTATGTTTATGATTTGATAATATTCTTAGGTTTCTTTGAGCATTTTCTGTTAATAATTAATTAATTCAGTTTATCTCTTTGCTTTGGTGACTTTATCTGCACTTGTTTCAGCCCATCTGTATGATTGGTTAAGATTATACAGCTTACAGGGCTGTGTGTATTAATTTCTGCAGTCTCCAGTTCTTTTCAGAAATATCCTGAATTTGTTATGGCCTGAAATGGGGGTTTGTTGCCTGACAGTGAATGCGCTGGTGGAGGAGGGGTCCATGTCAGTGACGGTGTAGTCAACAGCACTCGTCCCGAGAGCTGAGCAGTAAGTGAACCTTCCTAAAGAGTCCCCTCTGATCCTGCCATTAAGGATATACAGACCTGTGGCTTGACAGAGATGCACTAACTCTCTACCGTTCTTATTTATTATATTGTCTGGGGTTATTTCTTTTTCGTAGCGGTTGGTGTGAGGTATAGGGGGGTGTTTCCAAACACATGAATGTTTCCCTGTGTGTCGATACAGTCCGGTTCTGTCCCTGTTCTGGTGTTAAAATCCCCACACTGTCGCACATCTCCCTGGGCCTGGAAATGGCATATTTCTGTTTGCGGAGTGTTAAAAAAACTGCTCATTATAGTATGGAGATTCATGTGGGCCATCGTAAGCTTGCACACAGGTATGTATTATTTTCCCAATCCGCCATTTATTTATTCAATTATATCCATAAGTGAGATTGTTCTTTTTTAGTAACTGTCATGTGTTCTGCAAGTTCTGCTTTGTACCACGCCAGTATTCCTTCTGAGTCTCTGCCTTGTCGTACTGTTCTTAATTTTATAGAGGGCACTGTAATTTCATCATAACCTGGGGCAGTGTGGATGAGGGCATCTTTTCGGCACCAAGTTTCAACAAAAATCAAAATGTCATCGTTAGAAATGTTTTTGAGGAATTCTGGGCCTGTGTTTTCGGGCCAAACACAGAGGACCACAGACCCTCTATGTTCCTACGGCTAATTTGGAATGAACTTCTTTTACATAAAGATACTACTTTAATCATTTATGCTGATATTGTCATTTAGTATTTGTATAGTTCAATTCAAATTGGAATTGATTAAATTGATTAAAATTGATATGTATTCATAAGCTCGTATTAGTTGAGCAGCCTATCACAAAGGACGCTGAGGAGGTGTGTGATCTCACCTAGCTCAGGTGGAGGGGCAGGTAGGACAGGGGTCAGGGCGGTTGGGACAGGGGCCAGGGCGAGTGGGACAGTGGGTGGGACAGGGGCCAGGGCGGTTGGGACAGGGGCCAGGGCGAGTGGGACAGTGGGTGGGACAGGGGACAGGGGCCAGGGCTGTTAGGACAGGGGCCAGGGCGAGTGGGACAGGGGCCAGGGCCGGTAGGACAGGGGCCAGGGCAAGTGGGACAGTGGGTGGGACAGGGGCCAGGGCGGTTGGGACAGGGGCCAGGGCGAGTAGGATAGGGGCCAGGGCGAGTGGGACAGGGGCCAGGGCCGGTAGGACAGGGGCCAGGGCGAGTGGGACAGGGGCCAGGGGCCAGGGGCCAGGGGCCAGGGGCCAGGGCCGGTAGGACAGGGGCCTGGGCGAGTGGGACAGGGGCCAGGGCCGGTAGGACAGGGGCCAGGGCAAGTGGGACAGGGGCCAGGGGCCATGGGTTGCGTCCCAGTGCCACGTCTTTTAGCGTTTAAGTGAAGACTTTTTCCACACCCTCTTTGTTTAGACGCAGCCCGTTGTAGAGGTACCAGGGGCCGATGGTGGAGCGACGGGCCAGGTGCATGCTGGGAAGTGCAGCGCAGCCTCTGGCGATCTCCGCGTTGATGTCCCGGATGACATGAAGGGGGACATCGGTCAGTGGCGGCAGTGTGGAAATGACCACGCGAGAAAGGGCAGCAGTGCAGTATAATGGGCAAGGAGCTGGTCTTGTAACCTAAAGGTCACAGATTTGATTCCCAGGTAGGACACTGCCGTTGTACCCTTGAGCAAGGTACTTAACCTGCATTGCTCCAATATATCAGCTGTGTAAATGGATGCAATGTAAATGCTATCTAAAAGTTGTGTAAATCTAGAAGTTTCTGCTAAATGCATGTGCTGTAATGTAATGCTGTTCACTGTGCTCTTGTCGCTGCAGATGGAGATGTGCCTCAGAGGGAGCCTGGCCAGAGCGAGCTCTCTAAACTCTGCAAGCTCCATCTGGAGCAGGGCCAGGGTCTCCCTTCTGTGTCGGGCATCATTTCGCGGAGAAGCTGGGACAGCACAGGGCATGCTGGGTACAGTGGTGGGTACAGTGCAGGGTGTGGCTTCCTCTGGGTCTGAATCCTCAGCTTGTGTGATGAGCAGACATTTACCCTTCTGTGCTTTTACATTACATTACATTACAGGCATTTAGCAGTCTCTTATCCAAAGCGACTTACACAGCTTTTTTACATTGCATCCATTTATACAGCTGGATAAATACTGGAGCAATGCAGCTTTAAGTACCTTGCAAAAGGGTACAACCTGGTTCTACTTGGGAAGTTAACTTGTGACCTTTAGGTTACAAGACCAGCTCCTTACCCATTATACTGCGCTGCCACCATTATACTACATCGTTATTTATAAAACAACCAGGCTGGCTTCACTAGCACTTTGGGTGAGAGCGGACTCGTTTGTATAGATCAGTGGTCTCCAACCCTGGTCCTGGAGAGCTACAGGGCCTGCTGGTTTTTGTTTTCACCTTAAAATCAGCACCCAATTGAGACCCAAGACACCAGGCGAGTTGAGTTAACTGTAATCAACTGCTCTAATTGATTCATGAAGTGCAGAGTCACTATGAAAACCAGGACCAGGGTTGGAGACCACTGGTATAAATGTTCACGTTTAGCACTACACTGTCCAAATGTTCATCTTTGTGGACTTTTGCTCCCTTTTCCAATTCCTCCCTTCTGAATGTGAGGGTAGTGCTTACATACGACACCGTGACTGGCCTTGGTCTTATCTGTGAAAAATAATTAAATAGTTTTTAACCTTTTCATTTGCCTTTTCAGCAAAGTCCACATGTAGGGTTTCAGGGTTGTTTCTCATTACATGTAGTTGTTTCTTCTTGGCCTTTGCACTTCTCAGCTTGGGAGGGTATAGAATCTTCATAGCAGTCTGTTTGGTAGCCGTGGCAACAGCTCCAAAAATGGTTACTTTTCATCAGTTTTAACTGCCACTCTGCCTAGCCTTGGGTTAGCTTCTTAGCCACCTCTGTTAAAATATATTGAGCTATGCCAATGCTATCAGATTTATTATTGGTTTTTTTGTGCGAAATACTGTACCCAAATGTTCTAATTTATACAGTTTATACAGTTTGTTTTTCCAAAGGTTTGCCTTATTTCCTTTAAATTTGACTTATAGCTTAGTTTTGCTCCTACCTTTCTCCTAGTTTTGTGTTTTCCCTTGTTACATCCTTATTATTTCTGTCTTCTCTGTGTTCTATACTTCTTTTTTATTTTTATTTTTTTTAATCAATTGTGTGTATTTTGTTTCACCTGTAAATACTACATTTGTTTGGTATTTTGAAGAGCTCATTACTTTAAGCAGGTTCTAACTCTCTCTCTCATACACACAGGGAGGTTTTATTCTTAAACTTAGTCTTAACTTAGGAAACCTGTATTTCCCACCGTCCAGGTATTTCAACCTGTTTATCATTATAATTTTGCAAGGTTCTTGTTATATTACATTACATTACAGGCATTTAGCAGACACTCTTTATCCAGGGCGACGTACAACAAGTTATATCAGTTTAAACTGATCGATCGCATCATTTTTGATCATTTCAAACTCAAAACACAAAGCACAACAATGCTTTCATTATGAGACCTATTTATATATCCCTTTTGTTTCTGCAGAAATTGTTTGCGTGAAAAGTAGCCTACTTGGTCAAAGTGTGCCCGTGCGTGATATCCTGTTCTATCTAATGTTATTATAATACAAATATCAAGGCCGTAGCAAATGACATAGGGCCACATCCGCACCAACGCTGCTTTCATACAAAAGGGCCAATCAGATAAACAATTTTGTCTGATTGGGTTGCAAGGAAAGACAAAAGAGTCATTAATATTCAGAAACATATTTCTTATAGCGGGTGTGCAAGTGCATGAGTATGTTTATTCAGTGACTAAAACTGTAATTTCCACTGCGCGACTTAAGGTTGCGCAATGCCCAGCTTCGTTTCCAAGTCGACGCCACCGCTGACAGCCCAGCTTCTCAGCATTTCAGTCACGCGTGATTGCGTGAGCAACGGAACAGTGCAGAAAATCAGTGCAAAACTGAAAAGAGATTGAGTCAAACAATGGCTACTATTGTCTGTAAATCTTTGGTTGGGCCTGCCCTGGCTTCTTTTGCTTATCCTTGGCTAATTACCTATTATTATTATTATTATTATTATTATTATTATTATTATTATTATTATTTCATGGAAAATTCCTTGAATAGAATTTACAACCCAATATCCGCCCGCAGGGCCAAGTCTGCAACCTGGCTGAAACTTACATTTCAAAAGTGACCGTTTTGTGTTAAGAGCCGACTATTACCATACTATGGTCTTTAAAATGCCATTAGAAATATTGGTTGTAGTAATCATTTGATAATTGGTTTTAACTGGCTTTTGATAAATATAATCCAACTTGGATTTATTCTGTGTTTCAGGCAATAGGGGGCGTACACACTGCTAGGAAGAAGGTAGGCTCGCGGATCTCAGTTGTTGATGCGGTTATTTTAAGGCAAAATATATTTTGGTTTGGTTTGTCCCTTGTACCATTTTTGTTGGAAGAGAAAGTATCTGTATTTGTCAAAATGTTGAAATGATCCCCAGCCTTGCCAAAACATTTTTTTCACATTTCACTTTAACATCAAATGTCTTTCATGGAATATCACCAAAATTACCTTTCTTACCTCTGAAAAGTTTTTTGTCTTCATATACTTCATATATTATTGTAGGCCTTCGTCGCTTTGGATAAAAGCGTCTGCCAAATAAGTGTTATGTAATGGAGTATGATCGTGGCCTTCTTTCAAATGCTTTCTTATCGTTTCAGGAAAATTCGTGTCCAGTATGAAGACAAATTTTTGGAGGAAGCTGAAAATCTGCCTGCGTCCGTCGAGGAGGAATCTTTGAAGCATCACATGAACACACGCATCTTCACACAGCATCTGAAGTCTGAGTAACTCATGAATTCATTTTGAAAAAGACTTATTCCCACCCCCTAGCACACCTTAAGAACATGATTATTTGATTCATATGTCGTGTTTTATATGGGCGGCAGCTGTTTGACTATGACTCAGTTTGTGGATTATTAATATTATGTATTTGATTTATTTTGTATCTTGTATTATTTGTATATGTACTGTGGCGTGGATCGGGACATGCCCCCGCAGTGCCCCTCCCAGCCTTATAGGCATCGGCTCAAACCTGCCACCAGGCCAGCTGTTCAGGACCCGGGACAGCGCCACGCTATGAAGCCCAGCCACAGGACCCTGGAGAGCGGCAACCTGGAAATTCCCCAACTCCCTCCTGTGCACTCAACGCACCTGCAATCAATGAGGCGACACAGCTGCCGCCACTCCAGGGAAATGGGCTGGGAGCTTAAAAGGAAGCCTTTGTCTTCCTTGAGGAGAGGGTTTTTGGGCTGCAGAAGGGCTGTTGATACCTGTTTGAAACTTTTTCCTTGTCTTTCAGAATCCGGTGGAGACGCAGGATCACATCCCTCTTCCTGCTTTAAAGAGGGATCCCCTCAGCTGTCTCCCGGTCGTCGCTACCCCTAATTTCGGTTGCTTTACTTTAATTTAATTCAGACAAGAGACTTTAGTTGTTGAGTTTGGTTTTGTTTGTGTATATAATTTTGGTTAAATGAAAGGCCCTGTTGGGCTATTTTTCCCCAAACCTCCGGTCTGTGTATTTCTGTTCCGCCCCGCCTGCACCGTCACGCCCAGTACGGTGCCACAGTACCTATTAAGGTTTGCATATGTGAATTTTATGTTAGTACTTTAATTATGTTGCGCACTCACACTTGCTGGTCTGTCTATTGGACTATTATCATTCATAATCCGGAAGTTAGTCTGTCAGTTAAACATCCTTTTTGGTCAGGATATGAGTTTTGTGGTATACTCTCATTTTGGAATCACGGCAGTGCTGTCCATGAGAACTACGACCACTTGTGACAATTATTAAGGCTTGCTAATACTTTGTAATATTATTTTTGAGCACAATCCTGCAGGAATTACTGTATATTGTTGCAATATACACCCCTGACTTTTCACATTTCTCAAAATGTATTCTATTAATTGTCCACCAGGCGTCTTCATATTTGGATGAGCAGGTACTCACTACACTACAAGGTACTAAAACATACTAGACGACATGAGTGGAATTTAAAATGCAAAGCGTTAAATACAAATGTAATTATATGTGGTAGTTTTGTAAGTGAGAAACACTGAAACGGTTTGAAATTGATTTCATGTCATTTATTTTGTTCGTATTTTTTTAGCCCCCACGTTACTAAAGATAATGCTCATCCTCCAGCGACTAAACTGCAACTAAAACTGGACAACATATGTCTGTGGGCTTTAATACAGTAGATATGGCAGCAGCATGCATTATGTGTCCATACTGAATTGTACTCTGTACTGATTTTACTCCTTTATACATATTCTAACTTTAAAGCTATTCCTTGTCCTTGTAATGTGAATCTTTCCATGGTTGTCAAACTTATGTGGATTTTAATGCTGCACATGAATTGCCTTCTGGGGACAATAAAGATCTAATGAAAGTAAAAGTGTTCTTATTTAATGTTGTTTAATTGAACAATGACAGCACAATTGTAACATTAAGAATGGGAGTGCATCAGCGCAGATTCTTTTGTCAAAATTACCAAAATGTTGTCATTATTTTAAAGTACAGTGCTGTTGTATGACATTTCATTAATTATCTTCTTAACGACGGCTTCAACCGGGGCCGTCTGTATTAAACGAGTAGGAATGCTGGCTCCCTCTTGTGGACATAAAACGCACCTGCAACAGAGTACCCGAATGTCCGCGCACCTGTCATCAATCACCATTGAAGCACTGGTGAAAAACAGCTCGGCTACGTTTAGGAACACGAATTCGGTTGTTGTGGAGGAAGTTGTAAGTAATCGCCCTTTTTATTATCTTAATCGGGTATGGTAAAAATCTGACAAACATTCAATTAATTCCAATTTTTTTCGCAAATTTTCGATTTATTTGCGCATGTAAACGTAGTAAAGTCGGCTTTAAATTTCGGCCTTTTAAAACTGCGCATGCGATAGGTCACCAAACGCAGTGAGCTGGGTGTTGTTTGTATATCTTTATGCGGGGGGAAAGAATCAGTACAGGTAAACCAGCAAGATTAAGTCTGAGGGACTGTGGTTTAATCGATGTTTAAAGATGTTTAGGGAAACACCCAGGTGGGTATGACGGTGTGGCATGGCTGCGACGATTGAACAAGTTATTATAATGTAAACTACAGGAAAGTAAGATGGTATTGAACGTTATTTCAGAATTAGGAGTTTATTTTTTCTTTTGTAACTTTGCTTAGTTCAGATCAGAAGAAGCAGTAACTATTTGAAAGGAAAGTTGGATTTGTTTGTATGCAAGTGGACTATATTACGTGCACGCATGCATCTGAGGATCAGTTGAGGTTTTTTAACGACCAGCGGAGGGCAGTAATGAATCTGGAAGCGTTGAAAATGCCGGAATCATACAAAGAGAAGAAGAAGCTGAAGCATCACGCAAAGCGGTGTAAAGTAATTAGTACTTTTTGGACACAACTAATTGGCCTTACATGATTATTAAAAGAACCCATGTAAAACCCAGGTATTAGATAAATCGTGTTTTTTTTAACCATGCAGATGCTTAATCAGAATATTGTTTCAAACTGATTTTCGGGGTGTTTGTGTGCACGTTGCTGTAAATCACCTGCATGTTAAGGATTGAGATTAGTCTTCACTTTTCCAGGGTAGCAGACGCGCACACACACACACATTTCACTGGTCTACCTCTGTTTAGTGTGTGACTAAAAACTAAATTGCACAGCCTAATATGTAGATTGTACTGTAGGTTGTAATGTAATGTAATGCATCTCACTTCACATACATTGGTTTGATTATCAATTTCTTATTTTTAAATGCTTTTAATTGGTCCCTTCTGTTTTAAAGGAGCTGAGCAGACTCGGGGAGTGCTTCGGAGGCATCGGTGCTGGGCTTCATATGTCCCCTGATTCAGAATGCTGCTCCCCGACTCGTCTTCAACCTTCCCAAGTTCTCCCAAGTCACTCCTCTGCGGAGTTCACTCCACTGGCTACCGGTCGCTGCCAGGACCAGGTTCAAAGTCCAGATCCTCGCCTACCCTGCAGCCAACAGGACGGCCCCCGGCTACTTACAGGACATGATTCAATCCTACACGCCAGCTCGACCACTCCGCTCTGTGGAAACGGGGCCACTTGCACCCCTGCCATTCGGATGAATCTGGGATAATTTTTTCACTTAAATTCCCCTCTTTTATGCTACACATGTACCTCCTGTGCCAATTTCATGTTACCTGTACCGCCATCCAGCACTTACAACGATACAAAGTACAGTATATCTTGATGTTGTAGCTTGTCATGCCTCCTAGTTTTACTTAGCAGAGGTTAGGTCAGAGTAATGTTTAATGTGTGAACTGGACTTAATGTGTTCATGGCTATGAATAACTGTTACAAAATGAGTATTGTGTCTTATTGGATCTGTGTTTTGTAGTTGTTCCAATGACCTTCTTTATGCACTTATTGTACATCACTTTGGATAAAAACGTCTGCCGAATAATGTGATGTCAGGAGTTTGCCTCCCTCTGCTGGACAGAAAATGGCAGTACAGCAGAGGAAATCCGATTTAAAAAATGTTGCAATGTACAAGTCGATTTTTTGTATGGTTATCAAATGTATGTGGATTTTAATGCTGCACACAAGTTGCCCTCTGGGGATAATAAAGATCTACTGAAACCGAAACTCACTGTTCTTATTGTGCGTTATTTTTATTCAGCAATGGCGGCACAACTTTCAAGACTGAAATGGAATTGCAGAATAAAATTCCAAAAACACAATTAATTTTATTTCATTATTTAAAAGAAAATGAAATGCATTTACAAGCCCTGTCCCCAATACATATCCACTGCAGTTTATAAAAACAGAATGAGTGTTCTCCATAGTCCATTACTGGCTAGATTAAATCTCATTTTTCATCCTTGTGAAAGAAAACGGTCAAAGGCATAAAAAATATAACCAACTAATCACTTTCATGCACACCTATAAGATGCAACAACATTACACCTTTAATTAGGTCATCTGTTTGAACGGGACTTGTCAGTCACCTGTTGTTCTAATTATAAATCACAAATGCAAAGGAATTCCTTCAATGAATCAAAAGCTTTATTTAAAGAAGCCAAAATATGTTAGGGTGTCCGTTTATATTTTGCCACAGTTTCTTAGAGTTCGTTTTAGGAGAGCACCTAATCTGGATCTGTGTGATTCAAAGCTGAGCTCCTCCTGTTTATTTCTGATGGGTCTGAAAATAAGTTCACTAATGAGCACCCAAAAACTCTAGCTTTTTTAACAGTGGCATTTCTCATCAGCTTCTGTTCACTGCATCACGCCCAGCAGATTTGAGCCAGCCACGGCCGGGGGGTTCCAGCTTTTTTCCTTTTTTGGGAAATATTTCTGTTGTGTCATCTTCTTCTACCCATAGAAGAGCTGGCCGACTCACAGAAGAGAAGGTGGCGCGACGGTATTGTCTTTGCCTACGGACGCAGAGGTTGGGGGTTTGAGCCCCCCCTTTGCCTTTGTTTCGCTTATACGTGGGTTGTCTCATCATCAGGCCACTTCTGCAGCCGCGCAACCGCTAACACGACGGTGGCGTAAACGTATTGTCCGATGCTCGGAACGCTGAGCTTCAGGGTTCGAATCCCGGTTCGTCCCTTCAGTTTCTACTTCTGAGGTCAGACTGTCTTCATGTCACTGCAGGAAAAACAGAAAAAACGTCAAAGTTACAGTGGTGCAGAGGAATGGTTCTTGTTTTCCACTACCGAGGTCAGAGGTTCAAGCCCTGCTTTCCCCTTTTCAGTTTGCGCAGCTTTTGTCCGTTGTGCTGTGTAAGTGCACAAAAAAATGAGCGATAAATGCGAAGGATTACGTGGCGTAGGGGGCTGAACCAATCCTCAGGAGGTAGAGGTTGATGGTTCGATTCCCCGAGACCGCACCTGAGCAATGTCGGTGGTCCCCAAGGGTGGGGGAAGTGTGTGTGTGGAGTGTGTGGAGGGGTAGGCAATCTGGCCCCCCGAAATTTCCGAGAATACAACATGGGGGTTATAATACTTTTTTGCAAATTTCAAAATTTTCTGAAGGTAAAAAAAAAAAAAATTTGACTGGGCCCCACTCTCCATTAGTGCATTACTACTGACAGTCCCCCATACTACTACGCAATCAAATGAAATCATTTGATTGCAGAAAGGCAGCAGTATGTAAGACTGGCAGTAGTAATACACTAATATACACCAAATGTAGTGCATAGAAACAAAAACAAACAAAACCGAACTCATGCTTACACAGTGCCTCCATCTGGGGACTTCCTGCATGGTCAGCCCATCTGTTAGACAGCCACAGTGCTACCCTGATCAGCTCGTTGGGCTGCAGACAAGCTGGAGAGAAAAAAGGGGGGATGCTTAAAATCACCAAAATTTGCTGTGTGTGTGAATTCTATGAATTCTACACCCAAAACGATGTAAACAATGAGGTTGTAACAATTATCAGACGTCATCAAACACGGGTGCGCCCGCACGCTATCACGCAAACCGAGTTTGTAATGGGGCTAATCGCATTCGTCTTCAACATTCCGATTCCGTCAACTTGTTTTTCTCCTCGGTAAGTTTCAAAAGTTCAATTCTGAGTTAGCTAACATTTTGTGTGTATTTACTGAGCTGTCTGTTAAGCAGGATTAGCTGTGTGTTGCCTTGGTGGACTGAAATGGCTGTTTTTAGCTTCTCAGGCAGGCATCACATCAGAAACTGTGTAAATCAGCTGAAATGAAGCGAACTTTAGCAGCCAGTAACTGTTAGCGCACATAAAGCCTAATACTACAAGCCACATTCCTCATGAGAAAAACTAACGTTGAACGGACGTTAACTTCTTGTGGAAGCGGCCGCTTCCCCGTGTTTTGTTCGGAACACGATACGTTTACGTTTGTACAATAAGTGGAAGATATCTGAGTAACTTGGATAACTGGCAGTTTTTAGTTAACTTAAGGTAATTTTGTTCATTCATTCAGAGGCTTAATGAACAGTCAGTTTTAACAATGAAGAGGACCCTAAAAGATTTCTTTTTGTGGTAAGTGTGGTCGTTTTGCTTTAAAAAAAAAAAACCAGTAATGCTGAATAGGAATGAAAACAATGACAATATTAAAGCCCAAAGTCATGTGTAGAATAAGAGACTCCCCCCCTCCCCCTCCTAAAGGGACAGGGGAGCTGCATGGCCCCCCTCCTCTCCCCAGGCACAGGAGAGCTAGCAGAACTGGTGACAGTGAATCTGGGACTGTGTACAAACTACAACACCCTTATGACTGTATCTACTATCTCTGTGCATGTTCCACCATGAGTGTGTGTGAGAGAGAGAGTGAGTGAGAGAGAGAGGAGAGACTGTGTCTGTGCGTGTGTGTGCAATGCATGTATGTGTGTGTGAGAGAGAGTGAGAGTGAGAGTGAGAGAGAGAGACTGTGTCTGTGTGTGCGTGAGAGAGAAAGAGAGAGGAGAGTCTGATTTTGTGTGTGTGTGTGCGCGCATGTGCATATATAGGTGTGTGTGCGTGAGACAAAGAGAGAGAGAGAGAGAAGAGACTGTGTCTGTGTGCGTGAGAGAGAAAGAGAGAGGAGAGACTGATTTTGTGTGTGTGTGTGTGTGAGAGAGAGAGAAGACTGCGAGTGTGTGTGTGCACATGCATGTGCATATATATGTGTGTGAGACAGAAAAGACTGTGTGTGTGTGTGTGTGTGACAGAGAGACGGCATAATTTCACATCCATTTAATCTACATCCAGGCATGAAACAGGGCTGTCTGTTGTCACCACTACTGTACGTACAACATACACTATACGTACAGTACTTACTGTATACATGACCACAATAATAATAAAGTCTGGAACATTAAGATGGAATAACGCCTGGCACTAAAGATATTAAATTTACCTGCCAATCTGTAAGTGTACTGTAAGCTGTAGTAACAAAAATGTCAGACCAATCAATTCAGCCAAGGCAACAAGCTAGCTATTGCTGCTAACAGAAGTGGATCACTGTACACACGACCGCTATACAATTTATATAAATTTGAGGGACAGTCAGAGAAAGCAAACATGCCGACCATCAGGTTTAGTTAGCTAAACGGACAGTGGCTTACAACGAGAGAGTTATTTAAGTAACACAAATAAATAATAATAAATAAAATCTCGCTCAAAACAAACAATCGAAATGTTTTTTTTTTTCTAATGCTAGCCAACAGATGTTGAAATAATAGAACAGGTGGCTGGAAACAAGACACATTTATGATGGAGTATAACGGAACTTTGTCATAGAGACTTCACGACGTCAGGAGAAGCATTAAATATTAGCCACATTAACAGGAGGGGAGTGGCATACCTGCTTAAAACAAACTAGTTTGCTTACGTCAGCTAGCTTGTTTGCTATCTAGTTAATGGTATCTACAGCTCGCTAGCTTGTTCATTTATTGATGCAAACTGTTTCTCGCCAGTTGGGTTAAATGTATGGACATTAATGGACATGAACGCGAAGTGTATTTCCAGATAAAGTTCAAGTTAGCTGGCAATCATCATACATTAACTTCGGTGCGACAAAAAAAATGAACCTACCTTTCGGTCGCGCAGTTGTGTGGAAATATTTACAATTTTCAGACGACACCGCATGGTGTTTCGACATTGGATTTTTCGGGAAATGAAGTCCAACGCCAAATCCGCTTCAGCAATCACAACTACTTATTGACTACAAATCCCATAAGCGCTTTGAAAAACACAAAAATTGCGTCACGGTTTGTCAAACCGTATTTATTCGAATAAAGGGGAAACTCTGTTATTTTCTTTACGTTCTTAGTGCATTTTATGCACATTTCATGAGATATATTTCGGTTTCCGCATAATTTTGAACGGATGAAAAAAATTGATTAATTTTAATTTTCAGGAAGCATTCGTTATATAAATTTATATAAAAATAAAGCAAATAAAGTGGTCCATTAGTCATGGCAACAAATAATTGTGCAGAACCTTTGTGTGTACGAGTACACCTGTACTGTAGAACGAAGGAGGCAACACTGGATGCTCTCACTACGTTGACGTGCCAGGATGGAACGGGAACTCGGTTGTCACCGTGTCATTTCATTGACCGAATGGGTTCCTGTGCCTTCAAAACTCCAAGAGTTTACGCTTGTAGCCATGGTTTATGAACTAAAACGTTGCCAAAACCAGTGCTGCACCAATTAGACGGGAGCTCTCACTGACAGCATCTGTTAGCCTGAGAGCCCATCTTCCGCCATGGTCTGAAGACCAATCTCTTCAGACTATACCTGGGCTACCTAACTGTCACCACTCTGCAGGGCACTCCCAATTTGGGATCATTTTTATTACTTAAATACCCACTTTCATCTTACATGTACCTCCATCCAGCACCTATTGTGTTTTGTATCATTGTCTTGATGTTGTAGCTTGTCTTGCCTCCTAGTTTGAATTTGCATAGGTTAGGTCAGAGAGCAATGTTTACTGTGTGGACTGGACTTAATGTGTTCATGGCTATGAATAACTGTTATGAAAGGAATATTGTACTGACCTGCGTTTTGTAATGTGATGTAACGTGAGCTCCTTTCACATTGCTGCAGGAAGGTAATACAATGCTAACAGGTGGTGGTGCAGCGTATTGGTTAGGGAACGTTTCTCCTAATGCCAAAGCTGCTGGTTAAAATTCCCAACTGGGCCGTGCTACCTTTGAGCAAGACACTAAACCTTCAGTAAATAATCCAGCTGTATAAATGGAGTGTGTGTAAATGTGAGCTGTGTAAGTCACTCTGGTTCACTGTCTGCTATACCTAAACTCTGAAATCTAAGTAACAGGAAGAACCACCCAGATCCAGGAAGGATGAAGTTCGAGTCCTGCTGCTGTGGGCTCAGTGGTTAGCGGTGTCGGCTGTTTAACGGCATAACCAGACTAACAGTATTAGCTGGTTGACTGCATAACCAAACTAACAGTATTAGCTGGTTGACTGCATAGCCAAACTAACAGTATTAGCTGGTTAATGGCATTATCAATACTGGGGCTCAAACCTGGTCACAGTCAGCACCTTAACTGACTCAACAGCCCTCAGCAGGGATAAATGTTGTTTAATATTGCTTAGCCTGAATGATGTCATCAGAATTTTAAGGTGCACGTGGCATTGGCACTGCACCAGGCACAGACCGCAACGATCAAATGGATCACTGATCAGTCAGTAAACCGACATAGCAACCGCATAGCAACCCGGGCACCTTTCCCAGATGTGACATGCAAACAGGTTTCGGTGTTCCCGCCCTCTGCAAACACAGTGCAGCGGTGTGATGCTGTCCGATCAGGGGACCGGTCCTGATATCCTGAAAGGACTGCGGGGAGGCGGGGGCACAGCTGCTATACGCCACCCGTGGGAAAAGGCCCTCGATTGAAATGTAGAGGACAGGGGAGGAGCTATCTTATAAGGCTGGCTATCTATAACCGAGGATAAGGGTACCTGCTGAACAAATACAGAAACTATATTTACAAAAAAAGAAAGATAATAAAAGTGGTTTTATTCAGGAAAACATTTCAACAGCAGTAAAGCAAAGCTAACTCACGGCTGCTAAGAACAGCCAGACTGAGCATGTGCAGAGCAGTAGGTCTGAGGGTTTAGGAAGAAAGCACGCAGAATCAAGGCTCTACTCTTAGAGCCTGTCTTCCTGTCACAAGACCAGAGTAATAAAAACTGCAGGCTTGGAGAGACCAGCTCGGATAAACGGAGAGAAAGAGTGAGAGAGAGGGGAAGAGATTCCAAATAAAAATAATAAAATTGTGATATTTATTAGAAGGCCTGATTAGGTGTAACGGGAGGTTCACTGCATAAATGCATGGCCAAAAAATCTGCCAGAGCTGCGTGATGCTATCAAGACAGCATGGGCCGAAATGCCTAAGGAATGTTTCCGGCACCTTGCTGAATCCATACCGCAAAGAACTCGGGCTGTTCTGGAGGCAAAAACGCAGTGTAATGTACTAAAAAAAAAAAAAAAAAAACCGCTAAAAGGACAAACCCGGCGACGACTAAAAGGACAACCCCGACGACGACTAAAAGGACAACCCTGACGGCGACTGTGAACAATTTAGAAGTGGTTTGATGACCCTAGGCCCTATCATCTAGGAGCTATTGAACTTGAAAGCATTTGCTAGCTGTACGTTTTTCTCAATAATCGGCAGAAATACCTCATTGGAAATATTCGTGTAAAATCGCACGAGGTCATGACGCGCGAACCATAGGCTCTGCGTCTTGCGCCCGTGGTTTGTGAACAATTTAGAAGTGGTTTGAAGGCCCTAGGCCCTATCATCTAGGAGCTATTGAACTTGAAAGCATTTGCCAGCTGTACGTTTTTCTCAATAATCCGCAGAAATACCTCATTGAAAATATTTGTGTAAAATCGCACGAGGTCATGACGCGCGAAGCATAGGCTCTGCGTCTTGCGCCCGTGGTTTGTGAACAATTTAGAAGTGGTTTGAAGGCCCTAGGCCCTATCATCTAGGAGCTATTGAACTTGAAAGCATTTGTTATCTGTATTTTTCAAATATCAGTTTATATTCATAATTGGAAATATTTGTGTAATATTGCACGACGTAATAATGCACAAAACATAGGCTGTGCATCCTGTGGCCATTTTTTTGCAATGTTACTTTGCATTCACTCTGTTTAAGTGTTTGTAGCACCTTCTATAGGCCATTATGTGAATGTCACTTCTTCCTGTTATTTCAGATGTTTGCATTCTCATTGGTTGTTTGAAGTCACATTGATTGCTAGTCACATTATAAGAGCAGCCATTTTCCCTCTTTCCCTGTTTGATCCAGAAGGAGGCGGTAATGCAACTAAAAAGAATGCCAACTGCTGTAAAATACCAACGAAGAAGAAGAATTTTCACTGTAAAACAAGCTAAAGAACAGCATGATTCAAGACCTCCTTTAATCTTATTCCATCTGCCTGTGTGATCCTTGGAGAAGCTTTGTTTGTGAGTAGATTAATTCATCAATGTTTTCAGGAATTATTTCTGCTCATACTTCATTGTATTTCATGAAAAATGTTTACCTCATTGGAAATATTTGTGTAAAATCGCACGAGGTCATGACGCACAAATCATAGGATCTGAGCCTTGCGCCCATGGTTTGTGAACAATGTAGAAGTGGTTTGATGGCCCTAGGCCCTATCATCTAGGAGCTATTGAACTGGAAAGCATTTGTTATCTGTATTTTTCAAATATCAGTTTAAATTCATAAATGTAAATATTTGTGTAAAATCGCACGAGGTCATGACGCATGAAGCATAGGCTCTGCTTCTTGCGCCCGTGGTATGTGAACAATTTAGAAGTGGTTTGAAGGCCCTAGGCCCTATCATCTAGGAGCTATTGAACTTGAAAGCATTTGCCAGCTGTACGTTATTCTCAATCGGCAGAAATACCTCACTGGAAATATTCGTGTAAAATCGCTCGAGGTCATGACGCGCGAAGCATAGGCTCTGCGTCTTGCGCCCGTCGTTTGTGAAAAATTTCGAAGTGGTTTGAAGGCCCTAGGCCCTATCATCTAGGAGCTATTGAACTTGAAAGCATTTGTTATCTGTATTTTTCAAATATCAGTTTATATTCATAATTGGAAATATTTGTGTAATATTGCACGACGTAATAATGCACAAAACATAGGCTGTGCATCCTGTGGCCATTGTTTGTGCAATGTTACTTGCATTCACTCTGTTTAAGGGTGTGTAGCACCTTCTATTGGCCATTATGTGAATGTCACTTATTCCTGTTATTTCAGATGTTTGCATTCTCATTGGTTGTTTGAAGCAGAGACTGTAAAAAATATGGACAAAGCTACTGTGACGTCACCCATTGACTCTCCGTGGGTCTCTAAAACACGTTTTGAAGCTCAATGGCGGGCGCGGCCATTTTGTCGATTTGGAGCCAAAACCATAGAGTTAAGCGGTCTTGTGATTTTTACAATTTGATTGACAGTCCGGTGCGGAAAAGCCCATCAACCTGAACGAACGATTGCAGAACGAACTTGAGGCTAGCTGACTGTCTGCCGTTATGTTTTACAATATATTATCTGATGTTTACGGAGTTTAATTTCTATCCGTGACTGTACTGTGTCGTGTAATCACGTTATATGTATGACATTAAAAATACAATTAGGCTATGTTCAGTTATCTTCAATTTATGTTTCTCAGCAAAACGAATATGCTTAGCTAGCATATCAGTTTGCCAGTGAGCTAGGTAGGCTATCCGTGGTTAGCTCACGCATTAGCAATATGAACCACAGTGGAAGAACATCGACTACACTAATGGTCAATCAATCAGAGATGTGTAGGCTACTGGTGATTTGACTAGGCTAATTTTCGTATAACTGTCTGGTAGACCTGCTGTTAACCGAGCAAGTTATCGTCGTAGGTTTTCGCCACAGTCAGTTAATGAGCCAGTAACTGCTACTAGCTACTCCATCGCCGTTTGTGGTGTTCACTTGCTGGGTGACGCTAGCTGACCGATCGTTCGCAAATCACTTTCTACCGAATAAAAATTAACACTGTCAGCGGTGATTAACAAATCTACCAAGTATTTTAATAACTGATCTGCAGGCGTGTAAATATGACAACGCACTTTGTACGGCAAGTTTTCCACCTGGTGCATGAAGACAAAAAAATGTAGCCTACATTGAATTTCTAATTATTATTAGGCTATTATTTTTTTCTTGTAAATCATCAAAACCAATGGCGAAAAGCCAATATACGCAAGGAGCCCCCAGGACCGATTCTGAGAACCACTGTCTTAAATGCCTAGCTTGTCGGTCTGCTATATTAAATGCTAAAAACATGTTCCTTTCTAAATGCCAAGATGGTTAATTTCGTTAAATTCTGTGTGTGTGGTTTCATCGTGTGTTGTATGTTATTCAGCAAATGAACCTTGAGACTCTTAATTTGCTTCGTGAAACTGAAAAAGTGTTTATCCCAAAATCGGGATTATAGTAGCTTTGTCACATGCGTGAAGCATGGCCCAGGTAGACACTTACGGAATGTACACGACTGACAAGCCGTCAAACACGTCTGACAGATTGAATGTTTGCCGGTTAAGGTTAGCTAGCTAGTCAAATGGCTTGGTAGCCGAAGTTGCGAACTGTTTTAGCATAGGCTACTGCTGGACTACCAAATATAGCAAGCTGATTACGCTTTCTGCCAACTAATTATTTGGTTAAGTAGGCTACCGAAAAACTTAAGAGGAGGATTATTTTATGGTCGTCTAGTGCAGCTGTAAATAGCACACGCCATAATGAAATTACCACGAAATGGGATGCCTGCATTTTCAGACTTAGCACAGGCGGACCGTGGCCGGAGCCGCAATGTCAAGGCCAAGAGGCGCCACTGCCCACCCCAGTGACCATAGACTGTAGCCCCTCCTGTAGCTCAGGCCTCTGCAGTAATCCGGAAGTGACGCAAGCTGTACCTCATTGGCCCAGAACAAATATTGGCACTGTGCCCAAATGACGCAATAAATCATAAAATCGACCCATGCACAGTCATAAGACGAATAAAATACACCTATTATGACTATTTGTTCTTGTGAGAAAAAATTATTGACTTTGTATTTTGATTGCATTTGTACCGTAGACTTACATGGAAACGGATATGAAAACACCTATACTGGAGCCATCCGTAGTGGCGCTAGTGAGCAACCAGGAACTACAACACCAGGAAATGAGCTTCAAAAACTAAGTCTGGTTTTGGCCGCTTGGTTTGAAGTCACATTGATTGCTAGTCACATTATAAGAGCAGCCATTTTCCCTCTTTCCATGTTTGATCCAGAAGGAGGCGGTAATGCAACTAAAAAGAATGTCAACTGCTGTAAAACACCAACGAAGAAGAAGAATTTTCACGGTAAAACAAGCTAAAGAACAGCATGATTCAAGACCTCCTTTAATCTTATTCCATCTGCCTGTGTGATCCTTGGAGAAGCTTTGTTTGTGAGTAGATTATTTCATCAATGTTTTCAGGAATTATTTCTGCTCATACTTCATTGTATTTCATGAAAAATGTTTACCTCATTGGAAATATTTGTGTAAAATCGCACGAGGTCATGACGCACAAAGCATAGGATCTGAGCCTTGCGCCCGTGGTTTGTGAACAATGTAGAAGTGGTTTGAAGGCCCTAGGCCCTATCATCTAGGAGCAATTGATCTTGAAAGCATTTGCCAGCTGTATGTTTTTCTCAAAAATCCGCGGATATACCTCATTGAAAATATTCGTGTAAAATCGCACGAGGTCATGACGCGCGAAACATAGGCTCTGCGTCTTGCGCCCGTGGTTTGTGAACAATTTAGAAGTGTTTTGAAGGCCCTAGGCCGTATCATCTAGGAGCTATTGAACTTTAAAGCATTTGGCAGCTGTATGTTTTTCTCAATAATCGGCAGAAATACCTCATTGAAAATATTTGTGTAAAATCGTACGAGGTCATGACGCGCGAAGCATAGGGTCTGCGTCTTGCTCCCGTGGTTTGTGAATAATTTAGAAGTGGTTTAAACGCCCTAGGCCCTATCATCTAGGAGCTATTGAACTTGAAAGCATTTGCCATCTGTAAGTTTTTCTCAATAATCGGCAGAAATACTTCATTGAATATATTCGTATAAAATTGCACGAGGGCATGACGCACGAAGAATATGTTCTGCGTCTTGCCCCTGTGGTTTGTGATGATTTTAGAAGTGGTTTGAAGGCCCTAGGCCCTATCATCTAAGAGCTATTGAACTTGAAAGCATTTGCCAGCTGTACGTTTTTCTCAATAATCGGCAGAAATACCTCAGTGAAAATATTCGTGTAAAATCGCACAAGGTCATGACGCGCGAAACATAGGATCTGCGTCTTGCGCCCGTGGTTTGTGAACAATTTAGAGGTGGTTTGATGGCCCTAGGCCCTATCATCTAGGAGCTATTGATCTTGAATGCATTTGCCAGCTGTATGTTTTTCTCAATAATCGGCAGAAATACCTCATTGAATATATTCGTGTAAAATTGAACGAGGTCATGACGCGCGAAGCATAGGCTCTGCGTCTTGCGCCCGTGGTTTGTGAACATTTTAGAAGTGGTTTGAAGGCCCTAGGCCTTATCATCTAGGAGCAATTGAACTTGAAAGCATTTGCCAGCTGTACGTTTTTCTCAATAATCGGCAGAAATACTTCATTGAAAATATTAGTGTAAAATTGCACGAGGGCATGACGCACGAAGCATATGTTCTGCGTCTTGCCCCCGTGGTTTGTGATGATTTTAGAAGTGGTTTGAAAGCCCTAGGCCCTATCATCTAAGAGCTATTGAACTTGAAAGCATTTGCCAGCTGTACGTTTTTCTCAATAATCGGCAGAAATACCTCATTGAAAATATTCGTGTAAAATTGAACGAGGTCATGACGCGCGAAGCAAAGGCTCTACGTCTTGCGCCCGTGGTTTGTGAACTTTTTAGAATTGGTTTGAAGGCCCTAGGCCCTATTATCTAGGAGCTATTGATCTTGAAAGCATTTGCCAGCTGTACGTTTTTCTCAATAATCGGCAGAACTACCTCTTTGAAAATATTCGTGTAAAATCGCACGAGGTCATGACGCGCGAAGCATAGGCTCTGCGTCATGCGCCCGTGGTTTGTGAACATTTTAGAAGTGGTTTGAAGGCCCTAGGCCCTATCATCTAGGAGCTATTGATCTTGAAAGCATTTGCCAGCTGTATGTTTTTCTCAATAATCGGCAGAAATACCTCTTTGAAAATATTCGTGTAAAATCGCACGAGGTCCTGACGCGCGAATCATAGGCTCTTCGTCTTGCGGCCGTGGTTTATGAACATTTTAGAAGTGGTTTGAAGGCCCTAGGCCCTATCATCTAGGAGCTATTGATCTTGAAAGCATTTGCCAGCTGTATGTTTTTCTCAATAATCCGCAGATATACCTCATTGAAAATATTCGTGTAAAATCGCACGAGGTCATGACGCGCGAATCATTTGCTCTGCGTCTTGCGCCCGTGGTTTGTGAACAATTTAGAAGTGGTTTGAAGGCCTTAGGCCCTATCATCTAGGAGCTATTGATCTTGAAAGCATTTGCCAGCTGTACGATTTTCTCAATAATCCGCAGAAATACCTCATTGAAAATATTTGTGTAAAATCGTACGAGGTCATGACGCGCGAAGCATAGGGTCTGCGTCTTGCTCCCGTGGTTTGTGAATAATTTAGAAGTGGTTTAAATGCCCTAGGCCCTATCATCTAGGAGCTATTGAACTTGAAAGCATTTGCCATCTGTAAGTTTTTCTCAATAATCGGCAGAAATACTTCATTGAATATATTCGTATAAAATTGCACGAGGGCATGACGCACGAAGAATATGTTCTGCGTCTTGTCCCTGTGGTTTGTGATGATTTTAGAAGTGGTTTGAAGGCCCTAGGCCCTATCATCTAAGAGCTATTGAACTTGAAAGCATTTGCCAGCTGTACGTTTTTCTCAATAATCGGCAGAAATACCTCAGTGAAAATATTCGTGTAAAATCGCACAAGGTCATGACGCGCGAAACATAGGATCTGCGTCTTGCGCCCGTGGTTTGTGAACAATTTAGAGGTGGTTTGATGGCCCTAGGCCCTATCATCTAGGAGCTATTGATCTTGAATGCATTTGCCAGCTGTATGTTTTTCTCAATAATCGGCAGAAATACCTCATTGAATATATTCGTGTAAAATTGAACGAGGTCATGACGCGCGAAGCATAGGCTCTGCGTCTTGCGCCCGTGGTTTGTGATGATTTTAGAAGTGGTTTGAAAGCCCTAGGCCCTATCATCTAAGAGCTATTGAACTTGAAAGCATTTGCCAGCTGTACGTTTTTCTCAATAATCGGCAGAAATACCTCATTGAAAATATTCGTGTAAAATTGAACGAGGTCATGACGCGCGAAGCAAAGGCTCTACGTCTTGCGCCCGTGGTTTGTGAACTTTTTAGAATTGGTTTGAAGGCCCTAGGCCCTATTATCTAGGAGCTATTGATCTTGAAAGCATTTGCCAGCTGTACGTTTTTCTCAATAATCGGCAGAACTACCTCTTTGAAAATATTCGTGTAAAATCGCACGAGGTCATGACGCGCGAAGCATAGGCTCTGCGTCATGCGCCCGTGGTTTGTGAACATTTTAGAAGTGGTTTGAAGGCCCTAGGCCCTATCATCTAGGAGCTATTGATCTTGAAAGCATTTGCCAGCTGTATGTTTTTCTCAATAATCCGCAGATATACCTCATTGAAAATATTCGTGTAAAATCGCACGAGGTCATGACGCGCGAATCATTTGCTCTGCGTCTTGCGCCCGTGGTTTGTGAACAATTTAGAAGTGGTTTGAAGGCCCTAGGCCCTATCATCTAGGAGCTATTGATCTTGAAAGCATTTGCCAGCTGTACGATTTTCTCAATAATCCGCAGAAATACCTCTTTGAAAATATTCGTGTAAAATCGCACGAGGTCATGACGCGCGAAGCATAGGCTCTGCGTCTTGCGCCCGTGGTTTGTGAATAATTTAGAAGTGGTTTGAAGGCCCTAGGCCCTATCATCTCGGAGCTATTGAACTTGAAAGCATTTGCCAGCTGTACGTTTTTCTCAATAATCGGCAGAAATACCTCAATGAAAATATTCGTGTAAAATCGCACGAGGTCCTGACGCGCGAATCATAGGCTCTTCGTCTTGCGGCCGTGGTTTATGAACATTTTAGAAGTGGTTTGAAGGCCCTAGGCCCTATCATCTAGGAGCTATTGATCTTGAAAGCATTTGCCAGCTGTATGTTTTTCTCAATAATCCGCAGATATACCTCATTGAAAATATTCGTGTAAAATCGCACGAGGTCATGACGCGCGAATCATTTGCTCTGCGTCTTGCGCCCGTGGTTTGTGAACAATTTAGAAGTGGTTTGAAGGCCTTAGGCCCTATCATCTAGGAGCTATTGATCTTGAAAGCATTTGCCAGCTGTACGATTTTCTCAATAATCCGCAGAAATACCTCATTGAAAATATTTGTGTAAAATCGTACGAGGTCATGACGCGCGAAGCATAGGGTCTGCGTCTTGCTCCCGTGGTTTGTGAATAATTTAGAAGTGGTTTAAACGCCCTAGGCCCTATCATCTAGGAGCTATTGAACTTGAAAGCATTTGCCATCTGTAAGTTTTTCTCAATAATCGGCAGAAATACTTCATTGAATATATTCGTATAAAATTGCACGAGGGCATGACGCACGAAGAATATGTTCTGCGTCTTGCCCCTGTGGTTTGTGATGATTTTAGAAGTGGTTTGAAGGCCCTAGGCCCTATCATCTAAGAGCTATTGAACTTGAAAGCATTTGCCAGCTGTACGTTTTTCTCAATAATCGGCAGAAATACCTCAGTGAAAATATTCGTGTAAAATCGCACAAGGTCATGACGCGCGAAACATAGGATCTGCGTCTTGCGCCCGTGGTTTGTGAACAATTTAGAGGTGGTTTGATGGCCCTAGGCCCTATCATCTAGGAGCTATTGATCTTGAATGCATTTGCCAGCTGTATGTTTTTCTCAATAATCGGCAGAAATACCTCATTGAATATATTCGTGTAAAATTGAACGAGGTCATGACGCGCGAAGCATAGGCTCTGCGTCTTGCGCCCGTGGTTTGTGAACATTTTAGAAGTGGTTTGAAGGCCCTAGGCCTTATCATCTAGGAGCAATTGAACTTGAAAGCATTTGCCAGCTGTACGTTTTTCTCAATAATCGGCAGAAATACTTCATTGAAAATATTAGTGTAAAATTGCACGAGGGCATGACGCACGAAGCATATGTTCTGCGTCTTGCCCCCGTGGTTTGTGATGATTTTAGAAGTGGTTTGAAAGCCCTAGGCCCTATCATCTAAGAGCTATTGAACTTGAAAGCATTTGCCAGCTGTACGTTTTTCTCAATAATCGGCAGAAATACCTCATTGAAAATATTCGTGTAAAATTGAACGAGGTCATGACGCGCGAAGCAAAGGCTCTACGTCTTGCGCCCGTGGTTTGTGAACTTTTTAGAATTGGTTTGAAGGCCCTAGGCCCTATTATCTAGGAGCTATTGATCTTGAAAGCATTTGCCAGCTGTACGTTTTTCTCAATAATCGGCAGAACTACCTCTTTGAAAATATTCGTGTAAAATCGCACGAGGTCATGACGCGCGAAGCATAGGCTCTGCGTCATGCGCCCGTGGTTTGTGAACATTTTAGAAGTGGTTTGAAGGCCCTAGGCCCTATCATCTAGGAGCTATTGATCTTGAAAGCATTTGCCAGCTGTATGTTTTTCTCAATAATCGGCAGAAATACCTCTTTGAAAATATTCGTGTAAAATCGCACGAGGTCCTGACGCGCGAATCATAGGCTCTTCGCCTTGCGGCCGTGGTTTATGAACATTTTAGAAGTGGTTTGAAGGCCCTAGGCCCTATCATCTAGGAGCTATTGATCTTGAAAGCATTTGCCAGCTGTACGATTTTCTCAATAATCCGCAGAAATACCTCTTTGAAAATATTCGTGTAAAATCGCACGAGGTCATGACGCGCGAAGCATAGGCTCTGCGTCTTGCGCCCGTGGTTTGTGTAGAATTTAGAAGTGGTTTGAAGGCCCTGGGCCCTATCGTCTAGGAGCTAATGAACTTGAAAGCATTTGCCAGCTGTACGTTTTTCTCAATAATCGGCTGAAATACCTCATTGAAAATATTTGTGTAAAATCGAACGAGGTCATGACGCACGAAGAATATGTTCTGCGTCTTGCCCCTGTGGTTTGTGATGATTTTAGAAGTGGTTTGAAGGCCCTAGGCCCTATCATCTAAGAGCTATTGAACTTGAAAGCATTTGCCAGCTGTACGTTTTTCTCAATAATCGGCAGAAATACCTCAGTGAAAATATTCGTGTAAAATCGCACAAGGTCATGACGCGCGAAACATAGGATCTGCGTCTTGCGCCCGTGGTTTGTGAACAATTTAGAGGTGGTTTGATGGCCCTAGGCCCTATCATCTAGGAGCTATTGATCTTGAATGCATTTGCCAGCTGTATGTTTTTCTCAATAATCGGCAGAAATACTTCATTGAATATATTCGTGTAAAATTGAACGAGGTCATGACGCGCGAAGCATAGGCTCTGCGTCTTGCGCCCGTGGTTTGTGATGATTTTAGAAGTGGTTTGAAAGCCCTAGGCCCTATCATCTAAGAGCTATTGAACTTGAAAGCATTTGCCAGCTGTACGTTTTTCTCAATAATCGGCAGAAATACCTCATTGAAAATATTCGTGTAAAATTGAACGAGGTCATGACGCACGAAGCATATGTTCTGCGTCTTGCCCCCGTGGTTTGTGATGATTTTAGAAGTGGTTTGAAAGCCCTAGGCCCTATCATCTAAGAGCTATTGAACTTGAAAGCATTTGCCAGCTGTACGTTTTTCTCAATAATCGGCAGAAATACCTCATTGAAAATATTCGTGTAAAATTGAACGAGGTCATGACGCGCGAAGCAAAGGCTCTACGTCTTGCGCCCGTGGTTTGTGAACTTTTTAGAATTGGTTTGAAGGCCCTAGGCCCTATTATCTAGGAGCTATTGATCTTGAAAGCATTTGCCAGCTGTACGTTTTTCTCAATAATCGGCAGAACTACCTCTTTGAAAATATTCGTGTAAAATCGCACGAGGTCATGACGCGCGAAGCATAGGCTCTGCGTCATGCGCCCGTGGTTTGTGAACATTTTAGAAGTGGTTTGAAGGCCCTAGGCCCTATCATCTAGGAGCTATTGATCTTGAAAGCATTTGCCAGCTGTATGTTTTTCTCAATAATCGGCAGAAATACCTCTTTGAAAATATTCGTGTAAAATCGCACGAGGTCCTGACGCGCGAATCATAGGCTCTTCGTCTTGCGGCCGTGGTTTATGAACATTTTAGAAGTGGTTTGAAGGCCCTAGGCCCTATCATCTAGGAGCTATTGATCTTGAAAGCATTTGCCAGCTGTATGTTTTTCTCAATAATCGGCAGATATACCTCATTGAAAATATTCGTGTAAAATCGCACGAGGTCATGACGCGCGAATCATTTGCTCTGCGTCTTGCGCCCGTGGTTTGTGAACAATTTAGAAGTGGTTTGAAGGCCCTAGGCCCTATCATCTAGGAGCTATTGATCTTGAAAGCATTTGCCAGCTGTACGATTTTCTCAATAATCCGCAGAAATACCTCTTTGAAAATATTCGTGTAAAATCGCACGAGGTCATGACGCGCGAAGCATAGGCTCTGCGTCTTGCGCCCGTGGTTTGTGAATAATTTAGAAGTGGTTTGAAGGCCCTAGGCCCTATCATCTCGGAGCTATTGAACTTGAAAGCATTTGCCAGCTGTACGTTTTTCTCAATAATCGGCAGAAATACCTCAATGAAAATATTCGTGTAAAATCGCACAAGGTCATGACGCGCGAAACATAGGCTCTGCGTCTTGCGCCCGTGGTTTGTGTAGAATTTAGAAGTGGTTTGAAGGCCCTGGGCCCTATCGTCTAGGAGCTAATGAACTTGAAAGCATTTGCCAGCTGTACGTTTTTCTCAATAATCGGCTGAAATACCTCATTGAAAATATTTGTGTAAAATCGAACGAGGTCATGACGCGCGAAGCATAGGCTCTTCGTCTTGCGGCCGTGGTTTGTGAACATTTTAGAAGTGATTTGAAGGCCCTAGGCCCTATCATCTAGGAGCTATTGAACCTGAAAGCATTTGCCAGCTGTACGTTTTTCTCAATAATCCGCAGAAATACCTCATTGAAAATATTTGTGTAATATCGCACGAGGTCATGACGCGCGAAACATAGGCTCTGCGTCTTGCGCCCGTGGTTTGTGAACAATTTAGAAGTGTTTTGATGGCCCTAGGCCGTATCATCTAGGAGCTATTGATCTTGAAAGCATTTGCCAGCTGTACGTTTTTCTCAATAATCGGCAGAAATACATCTTTGAAAATATTCATGTAAAATCGCACAAGGTCATGATGCGCGAACCATAGGCTCTTCGTCTTGCGGCCGTGGTTTGTGAATATTTTAGAAGTGGTTTGAAGGCCCTAGGCCCTATCACCCTGGAGCTATTGATCTTGAAAGCATTTGCCAGCTGTACGTTTTTCTCAATAATCGGCAGAAATACATCTTTGAAAATATTCATGTAAAATCGCACAAGGTCATGATGCGCGAACCATAGGCTCTTCGTCTTGCGGCCGTGGTTTGTGAATATTTTAGAAGTGGTTTGAAGGCCCTAGGCCCTATCACCCTGGAGCTATTGATCTTGAAAGCATTTGCCAGCTGTACGTTTTTCTCAATAATCGGCAGAAATACATCTTTGAAAATATTCATTTAAAATCGCACAAGGTCATGATGCGCGAACCATAGGCTCTTCGTCTTGCGGCCGTGGTTTGTGAATATTTTATAAGTGGTTTGAAGGCCCTAGGCCCTATCATCTAGGAGCTATTGAACCTGAAAGCATTTGCCAGCTGTACGTTTTTCTCAATAATCGGCAGAAATACCTCATTGAAAATATTCGTGTAAAATCGCACGAGGTCATGACGCGCGAAACATAGGCTCTGCGTCTTGCGCCCGTGGTTTATGAACATTTTAGAATTGGTTTGAAGGCCCTAGGCCGTATCATCTAGGAGCTATTGATCTTGAAAGCATTTGCCAGCTGTATGTTTTTCTCAATAATCCGCAGAAATACCTCATTGAAAATATTCGCATAATATCGCACGAGGTCATGACGCGCGAAGCATAGGCTCTTCGTCTTGAGGCCGTGGTTTGTGAACAATTTAGAAGTGTTTTGAAGGCCCTAGGCCGTATCATCTAGGAGCTATTGAACTTGAAAGCATTTGGCAGCTGTACGTTTTTCTCAATAATCGGCAGAAATACCTTATTGAAAATATTCGTGTAAAATCGCACGAGGTCATGACGCGCGAAGCATAGGCTCTGCGTCTTGTGCCCGTGGTTTGTCAACAATTTAGAAGTGATTTGAAGGCCCTAGGCCCTATCATCTAGGAGCTATTGATCTTGAAAGCATTTGACAGCTGTATGTTTTTCTCAATAATCGGCAGAAATACCTCATTGAAAATATTAGTGTAAAATCGCACGAGGTCATGACGCGCGAAACATAGGCTCTGCGTCTTGCGCCCGTGGTTTGTGAACATTTTAGAAGTGGTTTGAAGGCCCTAGCCCCTAACATCTAGGAGCAATTGAACTTGAAAGCATTTGCCAGCTGTACGTTTTTCTCAATAATCGGCAGATATACCTCATTGAAAATATTCGTGTAAAATCGCACGAGGTCATGACGCGCGAAGCATAGGCTCTGCGTCTTGCGCCCGTGGTTTGTGAACATTTTTGAAGTGGTTTGAAGGCCCTAGGCCCTATCATCTAAGAGCTATTGATCTTGACAGCATTTGCCAGCTGTATGTTTTTCTCAATAATCGGCAGAAATACCTCTTCGACAATATTCGTGTAAAATCGCACAAGGTCATGACGCGCGAAGCATAGGCTCTGCGTCTTGTGCCCGTGGTTTGTCAACAATTTAGAAGTGTTTTGATGGCCCTAGGCCGTATCATCTAGGAGCTATTGATCTTGAAAGCATTTGCCAGCTGTACGTTTTTCTCAATAATCGGCAGAAATACCTCATTGAAAATATTCGTGTAAAATCGCACGAGGTCATGACGCGCGATGCATAGGCTCTGCGTCTTGCTCCCGTGGTTTGTGAAATATTTCGAAGCGGTTTGAAGGCCCTAGGCCCTAACATCTAGGAGCAATTGAACTTGAAAGCATTTGCCAGCTGTACGTTTTTCTCAATAATTGGCAGAAATACCTCATTGAAAATATTCATGTAAAATCGCACGAGGTCATGTCGCGCGAAGCATAGGCTCTTCGTCTTGCGGCCGTGGTTTGTGAACATTTTAGATGTGGTTTGAAGGCCCTAGGCCCTATCATCTAGGAGCTATTGATCTTGAAAGCATTTGCCAGCTGTATGTTTTTCTCAATAATCCGCAGAAATGCCTCATTGAATATATTTGTGTAAAATCGCACGAGGTCATTACGCGCGAAGCATAGGCTCTGCGTCTTGCGGCCGTGGTTTGTGAACATTTTTGAAGTGATTTGAAGGCCCTAGGCCCTATCATCTAGGAGCTATTGATCTTGAAAGCATTTGCCAGCTGTATGTTTTTCTCAATAATCGGCAGAAATACCTCATTGAAAATATTCGTGTAAAATCGCACGAGGTCATGACGCACGAAACATAGGCTCTGCGTCTTGCGCCCGTGGTTTGTGAACAATTTAGAAGTGATTTGAAGGCCCTAGGCCCTATCATCTTGGAGCAATTGATCTTGAAAGCATTTGCCAGCTGTATGTTTTTCTCAATAATCGGCAGAAATACCTCATTGAAAATATTCGTGTAAAATCGCACGAGGTCATGACGCGCGAAACATAGGCTCTGCGTCTTGCCGCCGTGGTTTGTGAACATTTTAGAAGTGGTTTGAAGACCCTAGGCCCTATCATCTAGGAGCTATTGATCTTGAAAGCATTTGCCAGCTGTATGTTTTTCTCAATAATCGGCAGAAATACCTCTTTGAAAATATTCGTGTAAAATCGCACGAGGTCATGACGCGCGAAAAATAGGCTCTGCGTCTTGCGCCCGTGGTTTGTGAACATTTTTGAAGTGATTTGAAGGCCCTAGGCCCTATCATCTAGGAGCTATTGATCTTGAAAACATTTGCCAGCTGTATGTTTTTCTCAATAATCGGCAGATATACCTCATTGAAAATATTCGTGTAAAATCGCACGAGGTCATGACGCGCGAAACATTTGCTCTTCGTCTTGCGCCCGTGGTTTGTGAACAATTTAGAAGTGATTTGAAGGCCCTAGGCCCTATCATCTTGGAGCTATTGATCTTGAAAGCATTTGCTAGCTGTATGTTTTTCCTCAATAATCGGCAGAAATACCTCATTGAAAATATTCGTGTAAAATCGCACGAGGTCATGACGCGCGATGCATAGGCTCTGCGTCTTGCTCCCGTGGTTTGTGAATAATTTAGAAGTGGTTTGAAGGCCCTAGGCCCTATCATCTAGGAGCTATTGAACTTGAAAGCATTTGCCAGCTGTACGTTTTTCTCAATAATCGGCAGAAATACCTCATTGAACATATTCATGTAAAATCGCACGAGGTCATGACGCGCGAATCATAGGCTCTGCGTCTTGCCCCCTTGGTTTGTGAACATTTTAGAAGTGGTTTGAAGGCCCTAGGCCCTATCATCTAGGAGCTATTGAACTTGAAAGCATTTGGCAGCTGTACGTTTTTCTCAATAATCGGCAGAAATACCTCATTGAAAATATTCATGTAAAATCGCACGAGGTCATGACGCGCGGAACATTGGCTCTGCGTCTTGCGGCCGTGGTTTGTGAACATTTTAGAAGTGGTTTGAAGGCCCTAGGCCCTATCATCTAGGAGCAATTGATCTTGAAAGCATTTGCCAGCTGTATGTTTTTCTCAAAAATCCGCGGATATACCTCATTGAAAATATTTGTGTAAAATCGCACGAGGTCATGACGCGCGAAGCATAGGCTCTTCGTCTTGCGGCCGTGGTTTGTCAACATTTTTGAAGTGGTTTGAAGGCCCTAGGCCCTATCATCTAAGAGCTATTGATCTTGACAGCATTTGCCAGCTGTATGTTTTTCTCAATAATCGGCAGAAATACCTCTTCGACAATATTCGTGTAAAATCGCACAAGGTCATGACGCGCGAAACATAGGCTCTGCGTCTTGTGCCCGTGGTTTGTCAACAATTTAGAAGTGTTTTGATGGCCCTAGGCCGTATCATCTAGGAGCTATTGATCTTGAAAGCATTTGCCAGCTGTACGTTTTTCTCAATAATCGGCAGAAATACCTCATTGAAAATATTCGTGTAAAATCGCACGAGGTCATGACGCGCGATGCATAGGCTCTGCGTCTTGCTCCCGTGGTTTGTGAAATATTTCGAAGTGGTTTGAAGGCCCTAGGCCCTAACATCTAGGAGCAATTGAACTTGAAAGCATTTGCCAGCTGTACGTTTTTCTCAATAATTGGCAGAAATACCTCATTGAAAATATTCGTGTAAAATCGCACGAGGTCATGTCGCGCGTAGCATAGGCTCTTCGTCTTGCGGCCGTGGTTTGTGAACATTTTAGATGTGGTTTGAAGGCCCTAGGCCCTATCATCTAGGAGCTATTGATCTTGAAAGCATTTGCCAGCTGTATGTTTTTCTCAATAATCCGCAGAAATGCCTCATTGAATATATTTGTGTAAAATCGCACGAGGTCATTACGCGCGAAGCATAGGCTCTGCGTCTTGCGGCCGTGGTTTGTGAACATTTTTGAAGTGATTTGAAGGCCCTAGGCCCTATCATCTAGGAGCTATTGATCTTGAAAGCATTTGCCAGCTGTATGTTTTTCTCAATAATCGGCAGAAATACCTCATTGAAAATATTCGTGTAAAATCGCACGAGGTCATGACGCACGAAACATAGGCTCTGCGTCTTGCGCCCGTGGTTTGTGAACAATTTAGAAGTGATTTGAAGGCCCTAGGCCCTATCATCTTGGAGCAATTGATCTTGAAAGCATTTGCCAGCTGTATGTTTTTCTCAATAATCGGCAGAAATACCTCATTGAAAATATTCGTGTAAAATCGCACGAGGTCATGACGCGCGAAACATAGGCTCTGCGTCTTGCCGCCGTGGTTTGTGAACATTTTAGAAGTGGTTTGAAGACCCTAGGCCCTATCATCTAGGAGCTATTGATCTTGAAAGCATTTGCCAGCTGTATGTTTTTCTCAATAATCGGCAGATATACCTCTTTGAAAATATTCGTGTAAAATCGCACGAGGTCATGACGCGCGAATCATTTGCTCTGCGTCTTGCCCCCTTGGTTTGTGAACATTTTAGAAGTGGTTTGAAGGCCCTAGGCCCTATCATCTAGGAGCTATTGAACTTGAAAGCATTTGGCAGCTGTACGTTTTTCTCAATAATCGGCAGAAATACCTCATTGAAAATATTCATGTAAAATCGCACGAGGTCATGACGCGCGGAACATTGGCTCTGCGTCTTGCGGCCGTGGTTTGTGAACATTTTAGAAGTGGTTTGAAGGCCCTAGGCCCTATCATCTAGGAGCAATTGATCTTGAAAGCATTTGCCAGCTGTATGTTTTTCTCAAAAATCCGCGGATATACCTCATTGAAAATATTTGTGTAAAATCGCACGAGGTCATGACGCGCGAAGCATAGGCTCTTCGTCTTGCGGCCGTGGTTTGTCAACATTTTTGAAGTGGTTTGAAGGCCCTAGGCCCTATCATCTAAGAGCTATTGATCTTGACAGCATTTGCCAGCTGTATGTTTTTCTCAATAATCGGCAGAAATACCTCTTCGACAATATTCGTGTAAAATCGCACAAGGTCATGACGCGCGAAGCATAGGCTCTGCGTCTTGTGCCCGTGGTTTGTCAACAATTTAGAAGTGTTTTGATGGCCCTAGGCCGTATCATCTAGGAGCTATTGATCTTGAAAGCATTTGCCAGCTGTACGTTTTTCTCAATAATCGGCAGAAATACCTCATTGAAAATATTCGTGTAAAATCGCACGAGGTCATGACGCGCGATGCATAGGCTCTGCGTCTTGCTCCCGTGGTTTGTGAAATATTTCGAAGTGGTTTGAAGGCCCTAGGCCCTAACATCTAGGAGCAATTGAACTTGAAAGCATTTGCCAGCTGTACGTTTTTCTCAATAATTGGCAGAAATACCTCATTGAAAATATTCGTGTAAAATCGCACGAGGTCATGTCGCGCGTAGCATAGGCTCTTCGTCTTGCGGCCGTGGTTTGTGAACATTTTAGATGTGGTTTGAAGGCCCTAGGCCCTATCATCTAGGAGCTATTGATCTTGAAAGCATTTGCCAGCTGTATGTTTTTCTCAATAATCCGCAGAAATGCCTCATTGAATATATTTGTGTAAAATCGCACGAGGTCATTACGCGCGAAGCATAGGCTCTGCGTCTTGCGGCCGTGGTTTGTGAACATTTTTGAAGTGATTTGAAGGCCCTAGGCCCTATCATCTAGGAGCTATTGATCTTGAAAGCATTTGCCAGCTGTATGTTTTTCTCAATAATCGGCAGAAATACCTCATTGAAAATATTCGTGTAAAATCGCACGAGGTCATGACGCACGAAACATAGGCTCTGCGTCTTGCGCCCGTGGTTTGTGAACAATTTAGAAGTGATTTGAAGGCCCTAGGCCCTATCATCTTGGAGCAATTGATCTTGAAAGCATTTGCCAGCTGTATGTTTTTCTCAATAATCGGCAGAAATACCTCATTGAAAATATTCGTGTAAAATCGCACGAGGTCATGACGCGCGAAACATAGGCTCTGCGTCTTGCCGCCGTGGTTTGTGAACATTTTAGAAGTGGTTTGAAGACCCTAGGCCCTATCATCTAGGAGCTATTGATCTTGAAAGCATTTGCCAGCTGTATGTTTTTCTCAATAATCGGCAGATATACCTCTTTGAAAATATTCGTGTAAAATCGCACGAGGTCATGACGCGCGAAAAATAGGCTCTGCGTCTTGCGCCCGTGGTTTCTGAACATTTTAGAAGTGGTTTGAAGGCCCTAGGTCCTATCATCTAGGAGCTATTGATCTTGAAAACATTTGCCAGCTGTATGTTTTTCTCAATAATCCGCAGATATACCTCATTGAAAATATTCGTGTAAAATCGCACGAGGTCATGACGCGCGAAACATTTGCTCTTCGTCTTGCGCCCGTGGTTTGTGAACAATTTAGAAGTGATTTGAAGGCCCTAGGCCCTATCATCTTGGAGCTATTGATCTTGAAAGCATTTGCTAGCTGTATGTTTTTCCTCAATAATCGGCAGAAATACCTCATTGAAAATATTCGTGTAAAATCGCACAAGGTCATGACGCGCGATGCATAGGCTCTGCGTCTTGCTCCCGTGGTTTGTGAATAATTTAGAAGTGGTTTGAAGGCCCTAGGCCCTATCATCTAGGAGCTCTTGAACTTGAAAGCATTTGCCTGCTGTACGTTTTTCTCAATAATCGGCAGAAATACCTCATTGAAAATATTTGTGTAAAATCGCACGAGGTCATGACGCGCGAAGCATAGGCTCTGCGTCTTGCGCCCGTGGTTTCTGAACAATTTAGAAGTGTTTGTAGACCCTAGGCCCTATCATCTAGGAGCTATTGAACTTGAATGCATTTGCCAGCTGTACGTTTTTCTCAATAATCGGCAGAAATACCTCATTGAATATATTTGTGTAAAATCGCACGAGGTCATGACGCGCGGAACATTGGCTCTGCGTCTTGCGGCCGTGGTTTGTGAACATTTTAGAAGTGGTTTGAAGGCCCTAGGCCCTATCATCTAGGAGCAATTGATCTTGAAAGCATTTGCCAGCTGTATGTTTTTCTCAAAAATCCGCGGATATACCTCATTGAAAATATTTGTGTAAAATCGCACGAGGTCATGACGCGCGAAGCATAGGCTCTTCGTCTTGCGGCCGTGGTTTGTCAACATTTTAGAAGTGGTTTGAAGGCCCTTGGCCCTATCATCTAGGAGCTATTGATCTAGAAAGCATTTGCCAGCTGTATGTTTTTCTCAGACATCCGGTGATATACCTCATTGAAAATATTCGTGTAAAATCGCACGAGGTCATGACGCGCGAAACATTGGCTCTGCGTCTTGTGCCCGTGGTTTCTGAACAATTGAGAAGTGATTTGAAGGCCCTAGGCCCTATCATCTAGGAGCTATTGATCTTGAAAGCATTTGCCAGCTGTATGTTTTTGTCAATAATCGGCAGATATACCTCATTGAAAATATTCGTGTAAAATCGCACGAGGTCATGACGCGCGAAACATAGGCTCTGCGTCTTGCGCCCGTGGTTTGTGAACATTTTAGAAGTGTTTTGAAGGCCCTAGGCCCTATCATCTAGGAGCTATTGAACTTGAAAGCATTTGCCAGCTGTATGTTTTTCTTAATAATCGGCAGAAATACCTCTTTGAAAATATTCGTGTAAAATCGCACGAGGTCATGACGCGCGAAGCATAGGCTCTTCGTCTTGCGGCCGTGGTTTGTGAACATTTTAGAAGTGGTTTGAAGGCCCTAGGCCCTATCATCTAGGAGCAATTGATCTTAAAAGCATTTGCCAGCTGTATTTTTTTCTTAAAAATCCGCGGATATACCTCATTGAAAATATTCGTGTAAAATCGCACGAGGTCATGACGCGCGAAACATTGGCTCTGCGTCTTGTGCCCGTGGTTTGTGAACAATTGAGAAGTGATTTGAAGGCCCTAGGCCCTATCATCTAGGAGCTATTGATCTTAAAAGCATTTGCCAGCTGTATGTTTTTGTCAATAATCCGCCGATATACCTCATTGAAAATATTCGTGTAAAATCGCACGAGGTCATGACACGCGAAACATTGGCTTTGCGTCTTGTGCCCGTGGTTTGTGAACAATTTAGAAGTGTTTTGAAGGCCCTAGGCCCTATCATCTAGGAGCTATTGAACTTGAAAGCATTTGCCAGCTGTATGTTTCTCTCAATAATCGGCAGAAATACCTCTTTGAAAATATTAGTGTAAAATCGCACGAGGTCACGACGCGCGAAGCATAGGCTCTTCGTCTTGCGGCCGTGGTTTGTGAACATTTTAGAAGTGGTTTGAAGGCCCGAGGCCCTATCATCTAGGAGCAATTCATCTTGAAAGCATTTGCCAGCTGTATGTTTTTCTCAAAAATCCGCGGATATACCTCATTGAAAATATTCGTGTAAAATCGCACGAGGTCATGACGCGCGAAACATTGGCTCTGCGTCTTGTGCCCGTGGTTTGTGAACAATTTAGAAATGATTTGAAGGCCCTAGGCCCTATCATCTAGGAGCTATTGATCTTGATAGCATTTGCCAGCTGTATGTTTTTCTCAATAATCGGCAGAAATACCTCATTGAAAATATTCGTGTAAAATCGCACGAGGTCATGACGCGCGAAGCATAGGCTCTTCGTCTTGCGGCCGTGGTTTGTGAACATTTTAGAAGTGGTTTGAAGGCCCTTGGCCCTATCATCTAGGAGCAATTGATCTAGAAAGCATTTGTCAGCTGTATGTTTTTCTCCGAAATCCGGGGATATACCTCATTGAAAATATTCGTGTAAAATCGCACGAGGTCATGACGCGCGAAACATTGGCTTTGCGTCTTGTGCCCGTGGTTTCTGAACAATTGAGAAGTGATTTGAATGCCCTATGCCCTATCATCTAGGAGCTATTGATCTTGAAAGCATTTGCCAGCTGTATGTTTTTCTCAAAAATCCGCGGATATACCTCATTGAAAATATTCGTGTAAAATCGCACGAGGTCATGACGTGCGAAACATTGCCTCTGTGTCTTGTCCCCGTGGTTTGTGAACAATTTAGAAGTGATTTCAAGGCCCTAGGCCCTATCATCTAGGAGCTATTGATCTTGAAAGCATTTGCCAGCTGTATGTTTTTCTCAATAATAGGGAGAAATACCTCATTGAAAATATTTGTGTAAAATCGCACGAGGTCATGACGCGCGAAACATAGGCTCTGCGTCTTGCCGCCGTGGTTTGTGAACATTTTAGAAGTGGTTTGAAGGCCCTAGGCCCTATCATCTTGGAGCTATTGATCTTGAAAGCATTTGCCAGCTGTACGTTTTTCTCAATAATCCGCAGAAATACCTCATTGAAAATATTCGTGTAAAATCGCACAAGGTCATGACGCGCGAAGCATAGGCTCTTCGTCTTGCCGCCGTGGTTTGTGAACATTTTAGAAGTGGTTTGAAGGCCCTAGGCCCTATCATCTAGGAGGTATTGATCTTGAAAGCATTTGCCAGCTGTATGTTTTTCTCAATAATCAGCAGATATACCTCATTGAAAATATTCGTGTAAAATCGCACGAGGTCATGACGCGCGAAGCATAGGCTCTTCGTCTTGCGGCCGTGGTTTGTGAACATTTTAGAAGTGGTTTGAAGGCCCTTGGCCCTATCATCTAGGAGCAATTGATCTAGAAAGCATTTGTCAGCTGTATGTTTTTCTCCGAAATCCGGGGATATACCTCATTGAAAATATTCGTGTAAAATCGCACGAGGTCATGACGCGCGAAACATTGGCTCTGCGTCTTGTGCCCGTGGTTTGTGAACAATTGAGAAGTGATTTGAATGCCCTATGCCCTATCATCTAGGAGCTATTGATCTTGAAAGCATTTGCCAGCTGTATGTTTTTCTCAAAAATCCGCGGATATCCCTCATTGAAAATATTCGTGTAAAATCGCACAAGGTCATGACGCGCGAAACATAGGCTCTGCGTCTTGCGCCCGTGTTTTGTGAACAATTTAGAAGTGTTTTGAAGGCCCTAGGCCGTATCATCTAGGAGCTATTGAACTTGAAAGCATTTGGCAGCTGTATGTTTTTCTCAATAATCGGCAGAAATACCTCATTGAAAAAATTCGTGTAAAATCGCACGAGGTCATGACGCGCGATGCATAGGCTCTGCGTCTTGCGCCCGTGGTTTGTGAACAATTTAGAAGTGATTTTAAGGCCCTAGGCCCTATCATCTAGGAGCTATTGATCTTGAAAGCATTTGCCAGCTGTATGTTTTTCTCAATAATCGGCAGAAATACCTCATTGAAAATATTCATGTAAAATCGCACAAGGTCATGACGCGCGAAACCTAGGCTCTGCGTCTTGCGCCCGTGGTTTGTGAACAATTTAGAAGTGTTTTGAAGGCCCTAGGCCGTATCATCTAGGAGCTATTGAACTTGAAAGCATTTGGCAGCTGTACGTTTTTCTCAATAATCGGCAGAAATACCTCATTGAAAATATTCGTGTAAAATCGCATGAGGTCATGACGCGCGATGCATAGGCTCTGCGTCTTGCTTCCGTGGTTTGTGAATAATTTAGAAGTGGTTTGAAGGCCCTAGGCCCTATCATCTAGGAGCTATTGATCTTGAAAGCATTTGCCAGCTGTATGTTTTTCTCAATAATCGGCAGAAATACCTCATTGAAAATATTCGTGTAAAATCGCACGAGGTCATGGCGCGCGAAACATTGGCTCCGCGTCTTGTGCCCGTGGTTTGTCAACAATTTAGAAGTGGCTTGACGGCCCTAGGCCCTATCATCTTGGAGCTATTGATCTTGAAAGCATTTGCCAGCTGTACGTTTTTCTCAATAATCGGCAGAAATCCCTCATTGAAAATATTCGTGTAAAATCGCACGAGGTCATGACGCGCAAAGCATTGGCTCTTCGTCTTGCGGCCGTGTTTTGTGAACATTTTAGAAGTGGTTTGAAGGCCCTAGGCCGTATCATCTAGGAGCTATTGAGCTTGAAAGCATTTGGCAGCTGTACGTTTTTCTCAATAATCGGCAGAAATACCTCATTGAAAATATTCGTGTAAAATCGCACGAGGTCATGACGCTCGAAACATTGGCTCTGCGTCTTGCGCCTTTGGTTTGTGAACAATTTAGAAGTGATTTGAAGGCCCTAGGCCCTATCGTCTAGGAGCTATTGATCGTGAAAGCATTTGGCAGCTGTATGTTTTTCTCAATAATCCGCAGAAATACCTCATTGAAAATATTCGTGTAAAATCGTACGAGGTCATGACGCGCGAAGCATAGGCTCTGCGTCTTGCGCCCGTGGTTTGTGAACAATTTAGAAGTGATTTGAAAGCCCTAGGCCCTATTATCTAGGAACTATTGATCTTGAAAGCATTTGCCAGCTGTATGTTTTTCTCAATAATCCGCAGAAATACCTCATTGAAAATATTCGTGTAAAATCGCACGAGGTCATGACGCGCGAAGCATAGGCTCTGCGTCTTGCGCCCGTGGTTTGTGAACAATTTATAAGTGATTTGAAGGCCCTAGGCCCTATCATCTAGGAGCTATTGATCTTGAAAGCATTTGCCAGCTGTATTTTTTTTTCAATAATCGGCAGAAATACCTCATTGAAAATATTCGTGTAAAATCGCACGAGGTCATGACACGCGAAACATTGGCTCTGCGTCTTGCAGCCGTGGTTCTTGAACATTTTAGAAGTGGTTTCAAGGCCCTAGGCCCTAACATCTAGGAGCGATTGAACTTGAAAGCATTTGGCAGCTGTACGTTTTTCTCAATAATCGGCAGAAATACCTCATTGAAAATATTCGTGTAAAATCGCACGAGGTCATGACGCGCGAAACATTGGCTCTGCGTCTTGTGCCCGTGGTTTGTGAACAATTTAGAAGTGATTTGAAGGCCCTAGGCCCTATCATCTAGGAGATATTGATCTTGAAAGCATTTGCCAGCTGTATGTTTTTCTCAATAATCGGCAGAAATACCTCAATGAAAATATTCGTGTAAAATCGCACGAGGTCATGACGCTCGAAACATAGGCTCTGCGTCTTGTGCCCGTGGTTTGTGAACAATTTAGAAGTGTTTTGAAGGCCCTAGGCCGTATCATCTAGTAGCTATTGAGCTTGAAAGCATTTGCCAGCTGTACATTTTTCTCAATAATCCGCAGAAATACCTCTTTGAAAAAATTCGTGTAAAATCGCAGAAGGTCATGACGCGCGACACATTGGCTCTGCGTCTTGTGCCCGTGGTTTGTCAACATTTTAGAAGTGGTTTGAAGGCCCTAGGCCCTATCATCTAGGAGCTATTGAACTTGAAAGCATTTGCCAGCTATACGTTTTTCTCAATAATCCGCAGAAATACCTCATTGAAAATATTTGTGTAAAATCGAACGAGGTCATGACGCGTGAAGCATAGGCTCTGCCTCTTGCGCCCGTGGTTTGTGAACATTTTAGAAGTGGTTTGAAGGCCCTAGGCCCTATCATCTAGGAGCTATTGATCTTGAAATCATTTGGCAGCTGTACGTTTTTCTCAATAATCGGCAGAAATACCTTATTGAAAATATTGATGTATAATCGCAAGAGGTCATGACGCGCGAAGCATAGGCTCTGCGTCTTGCGCCCGTGGTTTGTGTAGAATTTTGAAGTGGTTTGAAGGCCCTAGGCCCTATCATCTAGGAGCTATTGATCTTGAAAGCATTTACCAGCTGTATGTTTTTCTCAATAATCGGCAGAAATACCTCATTGAAAATATTTGTGTAAAATCTAACAAAGTCATGACGCGCGAAGCATAGGCTCTGCGTCTTGCGCCCTTGGTTTGTGAACAATTTAGAAGTGGTTTGAAGGCCCTAGGCCCTATAATCTAGGAGCTATTGATCTTGAAAGCATTTGCCAGCTGTACGTTTTTCTCAATAATCCTCAGAAATACCTCATTGAATATATTCGAATATAATCGCACGAGGTCATAACGCGCAATGCATAGGCTCTGCGTCTTGCGCCCGTGGTTTGTGAAATATTTAGAAGTGGTTTGAAGGCCCTATGCCCTAACATCTAGGAGCAATTGAACTTGAAAGCATTTGCCAGCTGTACGTTTTTCTCAATAATCGGCAGAAATACCTCATTGAAAATATTTGTGTAAAATCGCACGAGGTCATGACGCGCGAAACATTGGCTCTGCGTCTTGTGCCCGTGGTTTGTGAACAATTTAGAAGTGATTTGAAGGCCCTAGGCCCTATCATCTAGGAGCTATTGATCTTGAAAGCATTTGCCAGCTGTATGTTTTTCTCAATAATCGGCAGAAATACCTCATTGAAAATATTCGTGTAAAATCGCACAAGGTCATGACGCGCGATGCATAGGCTCTGCGTCTTGCGCCCGTGGTTTGTGAATAATTTAGAAGTGGTTTGAAGGCTCTAGGCCCTATCATCTAGGAGCTATTGAATTTGAAAGCATTTGCCAGCTGTACGTTTTTTTCAATAATCGGCAGAAATGCCTCATTGAAAATATTCGTGTAAAATCGCACGAGGTCCTGACGCGCGAAGCATAGGGTCTGCGTCTTGAGCCCGTGGTTTGTGAACATTTTAGAAGTGGTTTGAAGGCCCTAGGCCCTATCATCTAGGAGCTATTGAACTTGAAAGCATTTGCCAGCTGTACGTTTTTCTCAATAATCGGCAGAAATACCTCATTGATAATATTCGTGTAAAATCGCACGAGGTCATGACGCGCGAATCATTGGCTCTGCGTCTTGCGCCCGTGGTTTGTGAACAATTTAGAAGTGTTTTGAAGGCCCTAGGCCCTATCATCTAGGAGCTATTCATCTTGAAAGCATTTGCCAGCTGTACGTTTTTCTCAATAATCGGCAGAAATACCTCTTTGAAAAAATTAGTGTAAAATCGCACGAGGTCATGACGCGCGAAGCATAGGCTCTTCGTCTTGCGGCCGTGGTTTGTGAACATTTTAGTAGTGGTTTGAAGGCGCTAGGCCCTATCATCTAGGAGCTATTGATCTTGAAAGCATTTGCCAGCTGTCTGTTTTTCTCAATAATCCGCAGAAATTCCTCATTGAAAATATTCGTGTAAAATCGCACGAGGTCATGACGCGCGAAGCATAGGCTCTGCGTCTTGCGCCCGTGGTTGGTGAACATTTTAGAAGTGGTTTGAAGTCCCTGGGCCCTATCATCTAGGAGCTATTGATCTTGAAAGCATTTGCCAGCTGTGTGTTTTTCTCAATAATCCGCAGAAATGCCTCATTGAAAATATTTGTGTAAAATCGCACGAGGTCATGACGCGCGAAGCATAGGCTCTGCGTCTTGCGGCCGTGGTTTGTGAACATTTTAGAAGTGATTTGAAGGCCCTATCATCTAGGAGCAATTGATTTTGAAAGCATTTGCCAGCTGTATTTTTTTCTCAAATATCCGCGGATATACCTCATTGAAAATATTCGTGTAATATCGCACAAGGTCATGACGCATGAAACCTAGGCTCTGCGTCTTGCGCCCGTGGTTTGTGAACATTTTAGAAGTGGTTTGAAGGCCCTAGGCCCTATCATCTAGGAGCAATTGATCTTGAAAGCATTTGCCTGCTGTATGTTTTTCTCAAAAATCCGCGGATATACCTCATTGAAAATATTCGTGTAAAATTACACAAGGTCATGACGCGCGAAACATTGGCTCTGTGTCTTGTGCCCGTGGTTTGTGAACAATTTAGAAGTGATTTGAAGGCCCTAGGCCCTATCATCTAGGAGCTATTGATCTTGAAAGCATTTGCCAGCTGTATGTTTTTCTCAATAATCGGCAGAAATACCTCATTGAAAATATTCGTGTAAAATCACACGAGGTCATTACGCGCGAAACATAGGCTCTGCGTCTTGCCGCCGTGGTTTGTGAATAATTTAGAAGTGGTTTGAAGGCTCTAGGCCCTATCATCTAGGAGCTATTGAATTTGAAAGCATTTGCCAGCTGTACGTTTTTTTCAATAATCGGCAGAAATGCCTCATTGAAAATATTCGTGTAAAATCGCACGAGGTCCTGACGCGCGAAGCATAGGGTCTGCGTCTTGAGCCCGTGGTTTGTGAACATTTTAGAAGTGGTTTGAAGGCCCTAGGCCCTATCATCTAGGAGCTATTGAACTTGAAAGCATTTGCCAGCTGTACGTTTTTCTCAATAATCGGCAGATATACCTCATTGATAATATTCGTGTAAAATCGCACGAGGTCATGACGCGCGAATCATTGGCTCTGCGTCTTGCGCCCGTGGTTTGTGAACAATTTAGAAGTGTTTTGAAGGCCCTAGGCCCTATCATCTAGGAGCTATTCATCTTGAAAGCATTTGCCAGCTGTACGTTTTTCTCAATAATCGGCAGAAATACCTCTTTGAAAAAATTAGTGTAAAATCGCACGAGGTCATGACGCGCGAAGCATAGGCTCTTCGTCTTGCGGCCGTGGTTTGTGAACATTTTAGTAGTGGTTTGAAGTCCCTGGGCCCTATCATCTAGGAGCTATTGATCTTGAAAGCATTTGCCAGCTGTGTGTTTTTCTCAATAATCCGCAGAAATGCCTCATTGAAAATATTTGTGTAAAATCGCACGAGGTCATGACGCGCGAAGCATAGGCTCTGCGTCTTGCGGCCGTGGTTTGTGAACATTTTAGAAGTGATTTGAAGGCCCTATCATCTAGGAGCAATTGATTTTGAAAGCATTTGCCAGCTGTATGTTTTTCTCAAATATCCGCGGATATACCTCATTGAAAATATTCGTGTAATATCGCACAAGGTCATGACGCATGAAACATAGGCTCTGCGTCTTGCGCCCGTGGTTTGTGAACATTTTAGAAGTGGTTTGAAGGCCCTAGGCCCTATCATCTAGGAGCAATTGATCTTGAAAGCATTTGCCTGCTGTATGTTTTTCTCAAAAATCCGCGGATATACCTCATTGAAAATATTCGTGTAAAATTACACAAGGTCATGACGCGCGAAACATTGGCTCTGTGTCTTGTGCCCGTGGTTTGTGAACAATTTAGAAGTGATTTGAAGGCCCTAGGCCCTATCATCTAGGAGCTATTGATCTTGAAAGCATTTGCCAGCTGTATGTTTTTCTCAATAATCGGCTGAAATACCTCATTGAAAATATTCGTGTAATATCACACGAGGTCATTACGCGCGAAACATAGGCTCTGCGTCTTGCCGCCGTGGTTTGTGAACATTTTAGAAGTGGTTTGAAGGCCCTAGGCCCTATCATCTAGGAGCAATTGATCTTGAAAGCATTTGCCAGCTGTATGTTTTTCTCAAATATCCGTGGATATACCTCATTGAAAATATTCGTGTAAAATCGCACGAGGTCATGACGCGCGAAACATTGGCTCTGCGTCTTGTGCCCGTGGTTTGTGAACAATTTAGAAGTGATTTGAAGGCCCTAGGCCCTATCATCTAGGAGCTATTGATCTTGAAAGCATTTGCCAGCTGTATGTTTTTCTCAATAATCGGCAGAAATTCCTCATTGAAAATATTCGTGTAAAATCGCGCGAGGTCATGACGCGCGAAACATTGGCTCTCCGTCTTGCGCCCGTGGTTTGTGAACAATTTAGAAGTGATTTGAAGGCCCTAGGCCCTATCATCTAGGAGCTATTGATCTTGAAAGCATTTGCCAGCTGTATGTTTTTCTCAATAATCGGCAGAAATACCTCATTGAAAATATTCGTGTAAAATCGCACGAGGTCATGACGCGCGAAACATTGGCTCTGCGTCTTGCGCCCGTGGTTTGTGAACAATTTAGAAGTGTTTTGAAGGCCCTGTGCCGTATCATCTAGGAGCTATTGAGCTTGAAAGCATTTGGCAGCTGTACGTTTTTCTCAATAATCGGCAGAAATACCTCATTGAATATATTCGTGTAAAATCGCACGAGGTCATGACGCGCGAATCATAGGCTCTTCGTCTTGTGGCCGTGGTTTGTGAACATTTTAGAAGTGATTTGAAGGCCCTAGGCCCTATCATCTAGGATCTATTGATCTTGAATGCATTTGCCGGCTGTATGTTTTTCTCAAAAATCCGCAGAAATACCTCATTGAAAATATTCGTGTAAAATCGCACGAGGTCATGACGCGCCAAGCATAGGCTCTGCGTCTTGCGCCCATGGTTTGTGAAATATTTAGAAGTGGTTTGAAGGCCCTAGGCCCTAACATCTAGGAGCAATTGAACTTGAAAGCATTTGCCAGCTGTACGTTTTTCTCAATAATCGGCAGAAATACCTCATTGAAAATATTTGTGTAAAATCGCACGAGGTCATGACGCGCGAAACATTGGCTCTGCGTCTTGTGCCCGTGGTTTGTGAACAATTTAGAAGTGATTTGAAGGCCCTAGGCCCTATCATCTAGGAGCTATTGATCTTGAAAGCATTTGCCAGCTGTATGTTTTTCTCAATAATCGGCAGAAATACCTCATTGAAAAAATTTGTGTAAAATCGCACGAGGTCATGACGCGCGAAGCATAGGCTCTGTGTCTTGCGCCCGTGGTTTGTGAACAATTTAGAAGTGTTTTGAAGGCCCTAGGCCGTATCATGTAGGAGCTATTGAACTTGAAAGCATTTGGCAGCTGTACGTTTTTCTCAATAATCGGCAGAAATACCTCTTTGAAAAAATTCGTGTAAAATCGCACGAGGTCATGACGCGCGAAGCATAGGCTCTTCGTCTTGCGGCCGTGGTTTGTGAACATTTTAGAAGTGGTTTGAAGGCCCTAGGCCCTATCATCTCGGAGCTATTGATCTTGAAAGCATTTGCCAGCTGTACGTTTATCTCAATAATCGGCAGATATACCTCATTGAAAATATTCGTGTAAAATCGCACGAGGTCATGATGCTCGAAACATTGGCTCTGCGTCTTGTGCCCGTGGTTTGTGAACAATTTAGAAGTGATTTGAAGGCCCTAGGCCCTATCGTCTAGGAGCTATTGATCTTGAAAGCATTTGCCAGCTGTATGTTTTTCTCAATAATCGGCAGAAATACCTCATTGAAAATATTTGTGTAAAATCGCACGAGGTCATGACATGCGAAACATTGGCTCTGCGTCTTGTGCCCGTGGTTTGTGAACAATTTAGAAGTGATTTGACGGCCCTAGGCCCTATCATCTAGGAGCTATTGATCTTGAATGCATTTGCCGGCTGTATGTTTTTCTCAATAATCCGCAGAAATACCTCATTGACAATATTTGTGTAAAATCGCACGAGGTCATGACGCGCGAAACATAGGCTCTGCGTCTTGCGCCCGTGGTTTGTGAACAATTTAGAATTATTTTGAAGGCCCTAGGCCGTATCATCTAGGAGCTATTGAACTTGAAAGCATTTGGCAGCTGTACGTTTATCTCAATAATCGGCAGAAATACCTCTTTGAAAATATTCGTGTAAAATCGCACGAGGTCATGACGCGCGAAGCATAGGCTCTTCGTCTTGCGGCCGTGGTTTGTGAACATTTTAGAAGTGGTTTGAAGGCCCTAGGCCCTATCATCTAGGAGCAATTGATCTTGAAAGCATTTGCCAGCTGTATGTTTTTCTCAAAAATCCGCGGATATACCTCTTTGAAAATATTCGTGTAAAATCGCACGAGGTCATGACGCTCGAAACAATGGCTTTGCGTCTTGTGCCCGTGGTTTGTGAACAATTTAGAAGTGTTTTGAAGGCCCTAGGCCGTATCATCTAGGAGCTATTGAACTTGAAAGCATTTGGCAGCTGTACGTTTTTCTCAATAATCGGCAGAAATACCTCATTGAAAATATTCGTGTAAAATCGCACGAGGTCATGACGCGCGAATCATAGGCTCTGCGTCTTGCGCCCGTGGTTTCTGAACATTTTAGAAGTGGTTTTAAGGCCCTAGGCCCTATCATCTTGGAGCTATTGAACTTGAAAGCATTTGCCAGCTGTACGTTGTTCTCAATAATCGGCAGAAATACCTAATTGAAAATATTCGTGTAAAATCGCACGAGGTCATGACGCGCGAAGCATAGGTTCTTCGTCTTGCGGCCGTGGTTTATGAACAATTTAGAAGTGATTTGAAGGCCCTAGGCCCTCTCATCTCGGAGCTATTGATCTTGAAAGCATTTGCCAGCTGTCTGTTTTTCTCAATAATCCGCAGAAATTCCTCATTGAAAATATTCGTGTAAAATCGCACGAGGTCATGACGCGCGAAGCATAGGCTCTGCGTCTTGCGCCCGTGGTTGGTGAACATTTTAGAAGTGGTTTGAAGTCCCTGGGCCCTATCATCTAGGAGCTATTGATCTTGAAAGCATTTGCCAGCTGTGTGTTTTTCTCAATAATCCGCAGAAATGCCTCATTGAAAATATTTGTGTAAAATCGCACGAGGTCATGACGCGCGAAGCATAGGCTCTGCGTCTTGCGGCCGTGGTTTGTGAACATTTTAGAAGTGATTTGAAGGCCCTATCATCTAGGAGCAATTGATTTTGAAAGCATTTGCCAGCTGTATGTTTTTCTCAAATATCCGCGGATATACCTCATTGAAAATATTCGTGTAATATCGCACAAGGTCATGACGCATGAAACATAGGCTCTGCGTCTTGTGCCCGTGGTTTGTGAACAATTTAGAAGTGATTTGAAGTCCCTGGGCCCTATCATCTAGGAGCTATTGATCTTGAAAGCATTTGCCAGCTGTATGTTTTTCTCAATAATCGGCAGAAATACCTCATTGAAAATATTTGTGTAAAATCGCACGAGGTCATGACATGCGAAACATTGGCTCTGCGTCTTGTGCCCGTGGTTTGTGAACAATTTAGAAGTGATTTGACGGCCCTAGGCCCTATCATCTAGGAGCTATTGATCTTGAATGCATTTGCCGGCTGTATGTTTTTCTCAATAATCCGCAGAAATTCCTCATTGACAATATTTGTGTAAAATCGCACGAGGTCATGACGCGCGAAACATAGGCTCTGCGTCTTGCGCCCGTGGTTTGTGAACAATTTAGAAGTATTTTGAAGGCCCTAGGCCGTATCATCTAGGAGCAATTGATCTTGAAAGCATTTGCCTGCTGTATGTTTTTCTCAAAAATCCGCGGATATACCTCATTGAAAATATTCGTGTAAAATTACACAAGGTCATGACGCGCGAAACATTGGCTCTGTGTCTTGTGCCCGTGGTTTGTGAACAATTTAGAAGTGATTTGAAGGCCCTAGGCCCTATCATCTAGGAGCTATTGATCTTGAAAGCATTTGCCAGCTGTATGTTTTTCTCAATAATCGGCAGAAATTCCTCATTGAAAATATTCGTGTAAAATCACACGAGGTCATTACGCGCGAAACATAGGCTCTGCGTCTTGCCGCCGTGGTTTGTGAACATTTTAGAAGTGGTTTGAAGGCCCTAGGCCCTATCATCTAGGAGCAATTGATCTTGAAAGCATTTGCCAGCTGTATGTTTTTCTCAAATATCCGTGGATATACCTCATTGAAAATATTCGTGTAAAATCGCACGAGGTCATGACGCGCGAAACATTGGCTCTGCGTCTTGTGCCCGTGGTTTGTGAACAATTTAGAAGTGATTTGAAGGCCCTAGGCCCTATCATCTAGGAGCTATTGATCTTGAAAGCATTTGCCAGCTGTATGTTTTTCTCAATAATCGGCAGAAATTCCTCATTGAAAATATTCGTGTAAAATCGCGCGAGGTCATGACGCGCGAAACATTGGCTCTCCGTCTTGCGCCCGTGGTTTGTGAACAATTTAGAAGTGATTTGAAGGCCCTAGGCCCTATCATCTAGGAGCTATTGATCTTGAAAGCATTTGCCAGCTGTATGTTTTTCTCAATAATCGGCAGAAATACCTCATTGAAAATATTCGTGTAAAATCGCACGAGGTCATGACGCGCGAAACATTGGCTCTGCGTCTTGCGCCCGTGGTTTGTGAACAATTTAGAAGTGTTTTGAAGGCCCTGTGCCGTATCATCTAGGAGCTATTGAGCTTGAAAGCATTTGGCAGCTGTACGTTTTTCTCAATAATCGGCAGAAATACCTCATTGAAAATATTCGTGTAAAATCGCACGAGGTCATGACGCGCGAATCATAGGCTCTTCGTCTTGTGGCCGTGGTTTGTGAACATTTTAGAAGTGATTTGAAGGCCCTAGGCCCTATCATCTAGGATCTATTGATCTTGAATGCATTTGCCGGCTGTATGTTTTTCTCAAAAATCCGCAGAAATACCTCATTGAAAATATTCGTGTAAAATCGCACGAGGTCATGACGCGCCAAGCATAGGCTCTGCGTCTTGCGCCCATGGTTTGTGAAATATTTAGAAGTGGTTTGAAGGCCCTAGGCCCTAACATCTAGGAGCAATTGAACTTGAAAGCATTTGCCAGCTGTACGTTTTTCTCAATAATCGGCAGATATACCTCATTGAAAATATTCGTGTAAAATCGCACGAGGTCATGATGCTCGAAACATTGGCTCTGCGTCTTGTGCCCGTGGTTTGTGAACAATTTAGAAGTGATTTGAAGGCCCTAGGCCCTATCGTCTAGGAGCTATTGATCTTGAAAGCATTTGCCAGCTGTATGTTTTTCTCAATAATCGGCAGAAATACCTCATTGAAAATATTTGTGTAAAATCGCACGAGGTCATGACATGCGAAACATTGGCTCTGCGTCTTGTGCCCGTGGTTTGTGAACAATTTAGAAGTGATTTGACGGCCCTAGGCCCTATCATCTAGGAGCTATTGATCTTGAATGCATTTGCCGGCTGTATGTTTTTCTCAATAATCCGCAGAAATACCTCATTGACAATATTTGTGTAAAATCGCACGAGGTCATGACGCGCGAAACATAGGCTCTGCGTCTTGCGCCCGTGGTTTGTGAACAATTTAGAAGTATTTTGAAGGCCCTAGGCCGTATCATCTAGGAGCTATTGAACTTGAAAGCATTTGGCAGCTGTACGTTTATCTCAATAATCGGCAGAAATACCTCATTGAAAATATTCGTGTAAAATCGCACGAGGTCATGACGCGCGAAGCATAAGCTCTTCATTTTGCCGCCGTAGTTTGTGAACATTTTAGAAGTGGTTTGAAGGCCCTAGGCCCTATCATCTAGGAGCTATTGATCTTGAAAGCATTTGCCAGCTGTACATTTTTCTCAATAATCGGCAGAAATACCTCTTTGAAAATATTCGTGTAAAATCGCACGAGGTCATGACGCGCGAAGCATAGGCTCTTCGTCTTGCGGCCGTGGTTTGTGAACATTTTAGAAGTGGTTTGAAGGCCCTAGGCCCTATCATCTAGGAGCAATTGATCTTGAAAGCATTTGCCAGCTGTATGTTTTTCTCAAAAATCCGCGGATATACCTCTTTGAAAATATTCGTGTAAAATCGCACGAGGTCATGACGCTCGAAACAATGGCTTTGCGTCTTGTGCCCGTGGTTTGTGAACAATTTAGAAGTGTTTTGAAGGCCCTAGGCCGTATCATCTAGGAGCTATTGAACTTGAAAGCATTTGGCAGCTGTACGTTTTTCTCAATAATCGGCAGAAATACCTCATTGAAAATATTCTTGTAAAATCGCACGAGGTCATGACGCGCGAAGCATAGGCTCTTCGTCTTGCGGCCGTGGTTTGTGAACATTTTAGAACTGGTTTGAAGGCCCTAGGCCCTATCATCTAGGAGCAATTGATCTTGAAAGCATTTGCCAGCTGTATGTTTTTCTCAAAAATCCGCGGATATACCTCATTGAAAATATTCGTGTAAAATCGCACAAGGTCATGACGCTCGAAACATTGGCTCTGCGTCTTGTGCCCGTGGTTTGTGAACAATTTAGAAGTGATTTGAAGGCCCTAGGCCCTATCATCTAGGAGCTATTGATCTTGAAAGAATTTGCCAGCTGTATGTTTTTCTCAATAATCGGAAGAAATTCCTCATTGAAAATATTCGTGTAAAATCGCACGAGGTCATGACGCGCGAATCATAGGCTCTGCGTCTTGCGCCCGTGGTTTCTGAACATTTTAGAAGTGATTTGAAGGCCCTAGGCCCTCTCATCTCGGAGCTATTGAACTTGAAAGCATTTGCCAGCTGTACGTTTTTCTCAATAATCGGCAGAAATACCTCTTTGACAATATTCGTGTAAAATCGCACAAGGTCATGTCGCGCGAAGCATAGGCTCTGCGTCTTGTGCACGTGGTTTGTCAACAATTTAGAAGTGGTTTGAAGGCCCTAGGCCCTATCATCTAGGAGCTATTGATCTTGAAAGCATTTGCCAGCTGTACGTTTTTCTCAATAATCCGCAGAAATTCCTCATTGAAAATATTCGTGTAAAATCGCACAAGGTCATGACGCGCGAAGCATAGGCTCTGCGTCTTGCGCCCCTGGTTTGTGAAATATTTCGAAGTGGTTTGAAGGCCCTAGGCCCTAACATCTAGGAGCAATTGAACTTGAAAACATTTGCCAGCTGTACGTTTTTCTCAATAATCGGCAGAAATACCTCATTGAAAATATTCGTGTAAAATCGCACGAGGTCATGTCGCGCGAAGCATGAGCTCTTCGTCTTGCGGCCGTGGTTTGTGAACATTTTAGAAGTGGTTTGAAGTCCCTAGGCCCTAACATCTAAGAGCAATTGAACTTGAAAGCATTTGCCCGCTGTACGTTTTTCTCAATAATCGGCAGAAATACCTCATTGAAACTATTCGTGTAAAATCGCACGAGGTCATGACGCGCGAAACATTGGCTCCGCGTCTTGTGCCCGTGGTTTGTCAACAATTTAGAAGTGTTTTGAAGGCCCTAGGCTGTATCATCTAGGAGCTTTTGAACTTGGAAGCTTTTGGCAGCTGTACGTTTTTCTCAATAATCGGCAGAAATCCCTCATTGAAAATATTCGTGTAAAATCGCACGAGGTCATGACGCGCGAAGCATAGGCTCTTCGTCTTGCGGCCGTGGATTGTGAACATTTTAGAAGTGGTTTGAAGGCCCTAGGCCCTATCATCTAGGAGCTATTGATCTTGAAAGCATTTGCCAGCTGTACGTTTTTCTCAATAATCCGCAGAAATACCTCTTTGACAATATTCGTGTAATATCGCACGAGGTCATGACGCGCGAAGCATAGGCTCTTCGTCTTGCGGCCGTGGTTTGTGAACATTTTAGAAGTGGTTTGAAGGCCCTAGGCCCTATCATCTAGGAGCTATTGATCTTGAAAGCATTTGCCAGCTGTACGTTTTTCTCAATTATCGGCAGAAATACCTCATTGAAAATATTCGTGTAAAATCGCACGAGGTCATGACGCGCGAAGCATAGGCTCTTCGTCTTGCGGCCGTGGTTTGTGAACATTTTAGAAGTGTTTTGAAGGCCCTAGGCCGTATCATCTAGGAGATATTGAACTTGAAAGTATTTGGCAGCTGTACGCTTTTCTCAATAATCGGCAGAAATACCTCATTGAAAATATTCGTGTAAAATCGCACGAGGTCATGACGCACGAAGCATAGGCTCTGCGTCTTATGCCCGTGGTTTGTGAAATATTTAGAAGTGGTTTGAAGGCCCTAGGCCCTAACATCAAGGAGCAATTGAACTTGAAAGCATTTGCCAGCTGTACGTTTTTCTCAATAATCGGCAGAAATACCTCATTGAAAATATTCGTGTAAAATCGCACGAGGTCATGACGCGCGAAACATAGGCTCTGCGTCTTGCGCCCGTGGTTTGTGATGTATTTAGAAGTGTTTTGAAGGCCCTAGGCCGTATCATCTAGGAGCTTTTGAACTTGAAAGCTTTTGGCAGCTGTACGTTTTTCTCAATAATCCGCAGAAATACCTCTTTGAAAATATTTGTGTAAAATCGCACAAGGTCATGACGCGCGAATCATTGGCTCTGCGTCTTGTGCCCTTGGTTTGTCAACAATTTAGAAGTGTTTTGAAGGCCCTAGGCCCTATCATCTAGGAGCCATTGATCTTGAAAGCATTTGCCAGCTGTATGTTTTTCTCAATAATCCGCAGAAATACCTCATTGAAAATATTCATGTAAAATCGCACGAGGTCATGACGCGTGAAGCATAGGCTCTGCGTCTTGCGCCCGTGGTTTGTGAACAATTTAGAAGTGTTTTGAAGGCCCTAGGCCGTATCATCTAGGAGCTTTTGAACTTGAAAGCATTTGGCAGCTGTACGTTTTTCTCAATAATCGGCAGAAATCCCTCATTGAAAATATTCGTGTAAAATCGCACGAGGTCATAACGCGCGAAGCATAGGCTCTGCGTCTTGCGGCCGTGCTTCGTGAACATTTTAGAAGTGGTTTGAAGGCCCTAGGCTCTATCATCTGAGCTATTGAACTTGAAAGCATTTGCCAGCTGTACGTTTTTCTCAATAATCCGCAGATATACCTCATTGAAAATATTTGTGTAAAATCGCACGAGGTCATAACGCGCGATGCATGGGCTCTTCGTCTTGCACCCGTGGTTTGTGAACAATTTAGAAGTGGTTTGATGACCCTAGGCCCTATCATATAGGAGCTATTGTACTTGCAAGCATTTGCCAGCTGTACGTTTTTCTCAATAATCGGCAGAAATTCCTCATTGAATATATTCGTGTAAAATCGCACGAGCTCATGACGCGCGAAGCATAGGCTCTGCGTCTTCCTCCCGTGGTTTGTGAACAATCTAGAAGTGGTTTCAAGGCCCTAGGCCCTATCATCTAGGAGCTATTGAACTTGAAAGCATTTGCCAGCTGTACGTTTTTCTCAATAATCGGCAGATATACCTCATTGAAAATATTTGTGTAAAATCGCACGAGATCATGACGCGCGAAGCATAGGCTCTTCGTCTTGTGCCCGTGGTTTGTGAACAATCTAGAAATGGTTTGACGGCCCTAGGCCCTATCATCTAGGAGCTATTGAACTTGAAAGCATTTGCCAGCTGTACATTTTTCTCAATAATCGTCAGAAATCCCTCATTGAAAATATTCGTGTAAAATCGCACATGGTCATGACGCGCGAAGCATAGGCTCTTCGTCTTGCGGCCGTGGTTTGTGAACATTTTAGAAGTGGTTTTAAGGCCATAGGCCCTAACATCTAGGAGCTATTGAACTTGAAAGCATTTGGCAGTTGTACGTTTTTCTCAATAATCGGTAGAAATACCTAATTGAAAATATTTGTGTAAAATCGCACGAGGTCATGACGCGCGAAGCATAGGCTCTGCGTCTTGCGCCCGTGGTTTGTGAACAATTTAGAAGTGTTTTGAAGGCCCTAGGCCGTATCATCTAGGAGCTATTGAACTTGAAAGCATTTGCCAGTTGTACGTTTTTCTCAATAATCGGCAGAAATACCTCTTTGAAAATATTCGTGTAAAATCGCACGAGGTCATGACGCGCGAAGCATAGGCTCTTCGTCTTGCGGCCGTGGTTTGTGAACATTTTAGAAGTGGTTTGAAGGCGCTAGGCCCTATCATCTAGGAGCTATTGATCTTGAAAGCATTTGCCAGCTGTGTTTTTCTCAAGATTCGGCAGAAATACCTCTTTGACAATATTCGTGTAAAATCGCACAAGGTCATGACGCGCGAAGCATAAGCTCTGCGTCTTGTGCCCGTGGTTTGTGAACAATTTAGAAGTGATTTGAAGGCCCTAGGCCCTATCATCTAGGAGCTATTGATCTTGAACGCATTTGCCAGCTGTATGTTTTTCTCAATGATTGGCGGAAATACCTCATTGAAAATATTCGTGTTAAATCGCACGAGGTCATGACGCGCGAAACATAGGCTCTGCGTCTTGCGCCCGTGGTTTGTGAACAATTTAGAATTGATTTGAAGGCCCTAGGCCCTATCATCTAGGAGCTATTGATCTTGAAAGCATTTGCCAGCTGTCTGTTTTTCTCAATAATCCGCAGAAATTCCTCATTGAAAATATTCGTGTAAAATCGCACGAGGTCATGACGCGCGAAGCATAGGCTCTGCGTCTTGCGCCCGTGGTTGGTGAAATATTTAGAAGTGGTTTGAAGGCCCTAGGCCCTATCATCTAGGAGCAATTGAACTTGAAAGCATTTGCCAGCTGTACGTTTTTCTCAATAATCGGCAGAAATACCTCATTGAAAATATTCGTGTAAAATCGCACGAGGTCATGACGCGCGAAGCATAGGCTCTTCGTCTTGCCGCCGTGGTTTGTGAACATTTTAGAAGTGGTTTGAAGGCCCTAGGCCCTATCATCTAGGAGCTATTGATCTTGAAAGCATTTGCCAGCTGTACGTTTTTCTCAATAATCGGCAGAAATACCTCTTCGAAAATATTCGTGTAAAATCGCACAAGGTCATGACGCACGAAACATAGGCTCTTCGTCTTGCGGCCGTGGTTTGTGAACATTTTAGAAGTGGTTTGAAGGCCCTAGGCCCTATCATCTAGGAGCAATTGATCTTGAAAGCATTTGCCAGCTGTATGTTTTTCTCAAAAATCCGCGGATATACCTCATTGAAAATATTCGTGTAAAATCGCACAAGGTCATGACGCACGAACCATTGGCTCTGCGTCTTGTGCCCGTGGTTTGTGAACAATTTAGAAGTGATTTGAAGGCCCTAGGCCCTATCATCTAGGAGCTATTGATCTTGAAAGCATTTGCCAGCTGTATGTTTTTCTCAATAATCGGCAGAAATACCTCATTGAAAATATTCGTGTAAAATCGCACGAGGTCATTACGCGCGAATCATAGGCTCTGCGTCTTGCCGCCGTGGTTTGTGAACATTTTAGAAGTGGTTTGAAGGCCCTAGGCCCTATCATCTAGGAGCAATTGATCTTGAAAGCATTTGCCAGATGTATGTTTTTCTTAATTATCCGCGGATATACCTCATTGAAAATATTCGTGTAAAATCGCACTAGGTCATGACGCGCGAAACATTGGCTCTGCGTCTTGTTCCCGTCGTTTGTGAACAATTTAGAAGTGATTTGAAGGCCCTAGGCCCTATCATCTAGGAGCTATTGATCTTGAAAGCATTTGCCAGCTGTATGTTTTTCTCATTAATCGGCAGAAATACCTCATTGAAAATATTCGTGTAAAATCGCCCGAGGTCATGAAGCGCGAAGCATAGGCTCTTCGTCTTGCGGCCGTGGTTTGTGAACATTTTAGAAGTGGTTTGAAGGCCCTAGGCCCTATCATCTAGGAGCTATTGATCTTGAAAGCATTTGCCAGCTGTATGTTTTTCTCAATAATCCGCAGAAATACCTCATTGAAAATATTTGTGTAAAATCGCACAAAATCATGACGCGCGACGCATAGGCTCTGCGTCTTGCGCCCGTGGTTTGTGAAATATTTAGAAGTGGTTTGATGGCCCTAGGCCCTATCATCTAGGAGCTATTGATCTTGAAAGCATTTGCCAGCTGTACGTTTTTCTCAATAATCGGCAGATATACCTCATTGAAAATATTTGTGTAATATCGCACAAGGTCATGACGCACGAAACATAGGCTCTGCGTCTTGCGCCCGTGGTTTGTGAACAATCTAGAAGTGGTTTCAAGGCCCTAGGCCCTATCATCTAGGAGCTATTGAACTTGAAAGCATTTGCCAGCTGTACGTTTTTCTCAATAATCGGCAGATATACCTCATTGAAAATATTTGTGTAAAATCGCACGAGATCATGACGCGCGAAGCATAGGCTCTTCGTCTTGTGCCCGTGGTTTGTGAACAATCTAGAAATGGTTTGACGGCCCTAGGCCCTATCATCTAGGAGCTATTGAACTTGAAAGCATTTGCCAGCTGTACATTTTTCTCAATAATCGTCAGAAATCCCTCATTGAAAATATTCGTGTAAAATCGCACATGGTCATGACGCGCGAAGCATAGGCTCTTCGTCTTGCGGCCGTGGTTTGTGAACATTTTAGAAGTGGTTTTAAGGCCATAGGCCCTAACATCTAGGAGCTATTGAACTTGAAAGCATTTGGCAGTTGTACGTTTTTCTCAATAATCGGTAGAAATACCTAATTGAAAATATTTGTGTAAAATCGCACGAGGTCATGACGCGCGAAGCATAGGCTCTGCGTCTTGCGCCCGTGGTTTGTGAACAATTTAGAAGTGTTTTGAAGGCCCTAGGCCGTATCATCTAGGAGCTATTGAACTTGAAAGCATTTGCCAGTTGTACGTTTTTCTCAATAATCGGCAGAAATACCTCATTGAAAATATTCGTGTAAAATCGCACGAGGTCATGACGCGCGAAGCATAGGCTCTTCGTCTTGCCGCCGTGGTTTGCGAACATTTTAGAAGTGGTTTGAAGGCCCTAGGCCCTATCATCTAGGAGCTATTGATCTTGAAAGCATTTGCCATCCTTACGTTTTTCTTAATAATCCGCAGAAATACCTCTTTGAAAATATTCGTGTAAAATCGCACGAGGTCATGACGCGCGAAGCATAGGCTCTTCGTCTTGCGGCCGTGGTTTGTGAACATTTTAGAAGTGGTTTGAAGGCGCTAGGCCCTATCATCTAGGAGCTATTGATCTTGAAAGCATTTGCCAGCTGTGTTTTTCTCAAGATTCGGCAGAAATACCTCTTTGACAATATTCGTGTAAAATCGCACAAGGTCATGACGCGCGAAGCATAAGCTCTGCGTCTTGTGCCCGTGGTTTGTGAACAATTTAGAAGTGATTTGAAGGCCCTAGGCCCTATCATCTAGGAGCTATTGATCTTGAACGCATTTGCCAGCTGTATGTTTTTCTCAATGATTGGCGGAAATACCTCATTGAAAATATTCGTGTTAAATCGCACGAGGTCATGACGCGCGAAACATAGGCTCTGCGTCTTGCGCCCGTGGTTTGTGAACAATTTAGAATTGATTTGAAGGCCCTAGGCCCTATCATCTAGGAGCTATTGATCTTGAAAGCATTTGCCAGCTGTCTGTTTTTCTCAATAATCCGCAGAAATTCCTCATTGAAAATATTCGTGTAAAATCGCACGAGGTCATGACGCGCGAAGCATAGGCTCTGCGTCTTGCGCCCGTGGTTGGTGAAATATTTAGAAGTGGTTTGAAGGCCCTAGGCCCTATCATCTAGGAGCAATTGAACTTGAAAGCATTTGCCAGCTGTACGTTTTTCTCAATAATCGGCAGAAATACCTCATTGAAAATATTCGTGTAAAATCGCACGAGGTCATGACGCGCGAAGCATAGGCTCTTCGTCTTGCCGCCGTGGTTTGTGAACATTTTAGAAGTGGTTTGAAGGCCCTAGGCCCTATCATCTAGGAGCTATTGATCTTGAAAGCATTTGCCAGCTGTACGTTTTTCTCAATAATCGGCAGAAATACCTCTTCGAAAATATTCGTGTAAAATCGCACAAGGTCATGACGCACGAAACATAGGCTCTTCGTCTTGCGGCCGTGGTTTGTGAACATTTTAGAAGTGGTTTGAAGGCCCTAGGCCCTATCATCTAGGAGCAATTGATCTTGAAAGCATTTGCCAGCTGTATGTTTTTCTCAAAAATCCGCGGATATACCTCATTGAAAATATTCGTGTAAAATCGCACAAGGTCATGACGCACGAACCATTGGCTCTGCGTCTTGTGCCCGTGGTTTGTGAACAATTTAGAAGTGATTTGAAGGCCCTAGGCCCTATCATCTAGGAGCTATTGATCTTGAAAGCATTTGCCAGCTGTATGTTTTTCTCAACAATCGGCAGAAATACCTCATTGAAAATATTCGTGTAAAATCGCACGAGGTCATTACGCGCGAATCATAGGCTCTGCGTCTTGCCGCCGTGGTTTGTGAACATTTTAGAAGTGGTTTGAAGGCCCTAGGCCCTATCATCTAGGAGCAATTGATCTTGAAAGCATTTGCCAGATGTATGTTTTTCTTAATTATCCGCGTATATACCTCATTGAAAATATTCGTGTAAAATCGCACTAGGTCATGACGCGCGAAACATTGGCTCTGCGTCTTGTTCCCGTCGTTTGTGAACAATTTAGAAGTGATTTGAAGGCCCTAGGCCCTATCATCTAGGAGCTATTGATCTTGAAAGCATTTGCCAGCTGTATGTTTTTCTCATTAATCGGCAGAAATACCTCATTGAAAATATTCGTGTAAAATCGCCCGAGGTCATGAAGCGCGAAGCATAGGCTCTTCGTCTTGCGGCCGTGGTTTGTGAACATTTTAGAAGTGGTTTGAAGGCCCTAGGCCCTATCATCTAGGAGCTATTGATCTTGAAAGCATTTGCCAGCTGTATGTTTTTCTCAATAATCCGCAGAAATACCTCATTGAAAATATTTGTGTAAAATCGCACAAAATCATGACGCGCGACGCATAGGCTCTGCGTCTTGCGCCCGTGGTTTGTGAAATATTTAGAAGTGGTTTGATGGCCCTAGGCCCTATCATCTAGGAGCTATTGATCTTGAAAGCATTTGCCAGCTGTACGTTTTTCTCAATAATCGGCAGATATACCTCATTGAAAATATTTGTGTAATATCGCACAAGGTCATGACGCACGAAACATAGGCTCTGCGTCTTGCGCCCGTGGTTTGTGAACAATTTAGAAGTGTTTTGAAGGCCCTAGGCCGTATCATCTAGGAGCTATTGAACTTGAATGCATTTGGCAGCTGTAGGTTTTTCTCAATAATCGGCAGAAATACCTCATTGAAAATATTCTTGTAAAATCGCACGAGGTCATGACGCGCGAAGCATAGGCTCTTCGTCTTGCCGCCGTGGTTTGTGAACAAGTAATACCTCATTGAAAATATTTGTATAAAAACGCACAAGATCATGACGCGCGAAGCATAGGCTCTGCTTCGTGCGCCCGTGGTTTGTGAACATTTTAGAAGTGGTTTGAAGGCCCTACGCCCTATCATCTAGGACCTATTGAACTTGAAAGCATTTGCTAGCTGTATGTTTTTCTCTAAAATCCGCAGAAATACCTCATTGATAATATTCGTGAAAAATCGCACGAGGTCATGACGCGCGACACATAGGCTCTGCGTCTTGCGCCCCTGGTTTCTGAACATTTTAGAAGTGGTTTTACGGCCGTAGGCCGTATCATCTAGGAGCTATTGAACTTGAAAGCATTTGGCAGCTGTATGTTTTTCTCAATAATCGGCAGAAATACCTCATTGAAAATATTCGTGTAAAATCGCACGAGGTCATGACGCGCGAAACATAGGCTCTGCGTTTTGCGCCCGTGGTTTGTGAACATTTTAGAAGTGGTTTGAAGGCCCTAGGCCCTATCATCTAGGAGCTATTGAACTTGAAAGCATTTGCCAGCTGTACGTTTTTCTCAATAATCGGCAGAAATACCTCATTGAACATATTCGTGTAAAATCGCACGAGGTCATGACGCGCGAAGCATAGGCTCTTCGTCTTGCGGCCGTGGTTTGTGAACATTTTAGAAGTGGTTTGAAGGCCCTAGGCCCTATCATCTAGGAGCTATTGATCTTGAAAGCATATGCCAGCTGTATGTTTTTCTCAATAATCGGCAGAAATACCTCATTGAAAATATTCGTGTAAAATCGCACAAGGTCATGACGCGCGAAACATTGGCTCTGCGTCTTGTGCCCGTGGTTTGTGAACAATTTAGAAGTGTTTTGAAGGCCCTAGGCCCTATCATCTAGGAGCTATTGGTCTTGAAAGCATTTGCCAGCTGTACGTTTTTCTCAATAATCGGCAAAAATACCTCTTTGAAAATATTCGTGTAAAATCGCACAAGGTCATGACGCGTGAAGCATAGGCTCTGCGTCTTGCGCCCGTGGTTTGTGAAATATTTAGAAGTGGTTTGAAGGCCCTAGGCCCTAACATCTGGGAGCTATTGAACTTGAAAGCATTTGCCAGCTGTACGTTTTTCTCAATAATCGGCAGAAATTCCTCATTCAATATATTTGTGTAAAATCGCACGAGGTCATGACGCGCGAAGCATAGGCTCTGCGTCTTGCGTCCGTGGTTTGTGAACAATTTAGAAGTGGTTTGTTGACCCTAGGCCCTATCATCTAGGAGCTATTGAACTTGAAAGCATTTGCCAGCTGTACGTTTTTCTCAATAATCGGCAGAAATACCTCATTGAAAATATTCGTGTAAAATCGCACGAGGTCATGACGCGCAAGGCATAGGCTCTTCGTCTTGCGGCCTTGGTTTGTGAGCATTTCAGAAGTGGTTTGAAGGCCCTATCATCTAGGAGCTATTGATCTTGAAAGCATGTGCCAGCTGTACGATTTTCTCAATAATCCGCAGAAATACCTCTTTGAAAATATTCGTGTAAAATCGCACGAGGTCATGACGCGCGAAGCATAGGCTCTTCGTCTTGCGGCCGTGGTTTGTGAACATTTTAGAAGTGGTTTGAAGGCCCTAGGCCCTATCATCTAGGAGCTATGGATCTTGAAAGCATTTGCCAGCTGTACGTTTTCCTCAAAAATCCGCAGATATACATCTTTGAAAATATTCGTGTAAAATCGCAAGAGGTCATGACGCGCGAAGCATAGGCTCTTTGTCTTGCGGCCGTGGTTTGTGAACATTTTAGAAGTGGTTTGAAGGCCCTAGGCCCTATCATCTTGGAGCTATTGATCTTGAAAGCATTTGCCGGCTGTACGTTTTTGTCAATAATCCGCAGAAATACCTCTTTGAAAATATTCCTGTAAAATCGCACGAGGTCATGACGCGCGAAGCATAGGCTCTTCGTCTTGCGGCCGTGGTTTGTGAACATTTTAGAAGTGGTTTGAAGGCCCTAGGCCCTATCATCTAGGAGCTATTGATCTTGAAAGCATTTGCCAGCTGTACGTTTTTCTCAAAAATCCGCAGATATACATCTTTGAAAATATTCGTGTAAAATCGCACGACGTCATGACGCGTGAAGCATAGGCTCTTCGTCTTGCGGCCATGGTTTGTGAACATTTTAGAAGTGGTTTGAAGGCCCTAGGCCCTATCATCTAGGAGCTATTGATCTTGAAAGCATTTGCCAGCTGTACGTTTTTCTCAATAATCGGCAGATATACATCTTTGAAAATATTCGTGTAAAATCGCACGAGGTCATGACGCGCGAACCATAGGCTCTTCATATTGCGGCCGTGGTTTGTGAACATTTTAGAAGTGGTTTGAAGGCCCTAGGCCCTATCATCTAGGAGCTATTGATCTTGAAAGCATTTGCCAGCTGTACGTTTTTGTCAATAATCCGCAGAAATACCTCTTTGATAATAATCGTGTAAAATCGCACGAGGTCATGACGCGCGAAGCATAGGCTCTACGTCTTGCGGCCGTGGTTTGTGAACATTTTAGAAGTGGTTTGAAGGCCCTAGGCCCTATCATCTAGGAGCTATTGATCTTGAAAGTATTTGCCAGCTGTACGTTTTTCTCAATAATCGGCAGAAATACCTCTTTGAAAATATCCGTGTAAAATCGCACGAGGTCATGACGCGCGAAACATAGGCTCTGCGTCTTGCGCCCGTGGTTTGTGAACAATTTAGAATTGTTTTGAAGGCCCTAGGCCGTATCATCTAGGAGCTATTGAACTTGAAAGCATTTGGCAGCTGTACGTTTCTCTCAATAATCGGCAGAAATACCTATTTGAAAATATTCGTGTAAAATCGCACGAGGTCATGACGCGCGAAGCATAGGCTCTTCGTCTTGCGGCCGTGGTTTGTGAACATTTTAGAAGTGGTTTGAAGGCCCTAGGCCCTATCATCTAGGAGCTATTGATCTTGAAAGCATATGCCAGCTGTATGTTTTTCTCAATAATCGGCAGAAATACCTCATTGAAAATATTCGTGTAAAATCGCACAAGGTCATGACGCGCGAAACATTGGCTCTGCGTCTTGTGCCCGTGGTTTGTGAACAATTTAGAAGTGTTTTGAAGGCCCTAGGCCGTATCATCTAGGAGCTATTGAACTTGAAAGCATTTGTCAGCTGTATGTTTTTCTCAATAATCCGCAGAAATACCTCATTGAAAATTTTCGTGTAAAATCGCACGAGGTCATGACGCGCGAAGCATAGGCTCTGCGTCTTGCGCCCGTGGTTTGTGAAATATTAAGAAGTGATTTGAAGGCCCGAGGCCCTATCATCTAGGAGCTATTGATCTTGAAATCATTTGCCAGCTGTATGTTTTTCTCAATAATCCGCAGAAATACCTCATTGAAAATATTTGTGTAAAATCGCACGAGGTCATGACGCACGAAGCATAGGCTCTGCTTCTTGCGCCCGTGGTTTGTGAAATATTTAGAAGTGTTTTGACGGCCCTAGGCCCTAACATCTAGGAGCAATTGAACTTGAAAGCATTTGCCAGCTGTACGTTTTTCTCAATAATCGGCAGAAATACCTCATTCAAAATATTCATGTAAAATCGCACGAGTTCATGACGCGCGAAACATTGGCTCTGCGTCTTGCGCCCGTGGTTTGTGAACAATTTAGAAGTGTTTTGAAGGCCCTAGGCCGTATCATCTAGGAGCTATTGAACTTGAAAGCATTTGGCAGCTGTACGTTTTTCTCAATAATCGGCAGAAATACCTCATTGAATATATTCGTGTAAAATCGCACGAGGTCATGACGCGCGAAGCATAGGCTCTTCGTCTTGCGGCCGTGGTTTGTGAACATTTTAGAAGGGGTTTAATGGCCCTAGGCCCTATCATCTAGGAGCTATTGATCTTGAAAGCATTTGCCAGCTGTACGTTTTTCTCAATAATCGGCAGAAATACCTCTTTGAAAATATTCGTGTAAAATCGCACGAGGTCATGACACGCAAAGCATAGGCTCTTCGTCTTGCGGCCGTGGTTTGTGAACATTTTAGAAGTGGTTTGAAGGCCCTAGGCCCTATCATCTGGGAGCAATTGATCTTGAAAGCTTTTGCCAGCTGTATGTTTTTCTCAATAATCGGCAGACATACCTCATTGAAAATATTCGTGTAAAATCGCACGAGGTCATGACGCGCGAAACATAGCCTCTGCGTCTTGCGCCCGTGGTTTGTGAACATGTTAGAAGTGTTTTGAAGGCCCTAGGCCGTATCATCTAGGAGCTATTGAACTTCAAAGCATTTGGCAGCTGTACGTTTTTCTCAATAATCGGCTGAAATACCTCTTTGAAAATATTCGTGTAAAATCGCACAAGGTCATGACGCACGAAACATAGGTTCTGCTTCTTGCGCCCGTGGTTTGTGAACAATTTAGAAGTGTTTTGAAGGCCCTAGGCCGTATCATCTAGGAGCTATTGAACTTGAATGCATTTGGCAGCTGTACGTTTTTCTCAATAATCGGCAGAAATACCTCTTTGAAAATATTCGTGTAAAATCGCACGAGGTCATGACGCGCGAAACATAGGCTCTGCGTCTTGCGCCCGTGGTTTGTGAACATTTTAGAAGTGGTTTGAAGGCCCTAGGCCCTATCATCTAGGAGCTATTGAACTTCACAGCATTTGGCATCTGTACGTTTTTCTCAATAATCGGCAGAAATATCTCATTGAAAATATTCGTGTAAAATCGCACGAGGTCATGACGCGCGAAGCATTGGCTCTTCGTCTTGCGGCCGTGGTTTGTGAACATTTTAGAAGTGGTTTGAAGGCCCTAGGCCCTATCATCTAGGAGCAATTGATCTTGAAAGCATTTGCCAGCTGTATGTTTTTCTCAAAAATCCGTGGATATACCTCATTGAAAGTATTCGTGTAAAATCGCAGGAGGTCATGACGCGCGAAACATTGGCTCTGCGTCTTGTGCCCGTGGTTTGTGAACAATTTAGAAGTGATTGGAAGGCCCTAGGCCCTATCATCTAGGAGCTATTGAACTTGAAAGCATTTGCCAGCTGTATGTTTTTCTGAATAATCGGCAGAAATACCCCATTGAAAATATTCGTGTAAAATCGCACGAGGTCATGAGGTGCGAAACATAGGATCTGCGTCTTGCGCCCGTGGTTTGTGAACGATTTAGAAGTGTTTAGAAGGCCCTAGGCCGTATCATCTAGGAGCTATTGAACTTGACAGCATTTGGCAGCTGTACGTTTTTCTCAATAATCGGCAGAAATACCTCATTGAAAATATTCGTGTAAAATCGCACGAGGTCATGACGCGCGAAACATAGGCTCTGCGTCTTGCGCCCGTGGTTTGTGAACAATTTAGAAGTGTTTTGAAGGCCCTAGGCCGTATCATCTAGGAGCTATTTATCTTGAAAGCATTTGCCAGCTCTATGTTTTTCTCAATAATCGGCAGAAATACCCCATTGAAAATATTCGTGTAAAATCGCACGAGGTCATGAGGTGCGAAACATAGGATCTGCGTCTTGCGCCCGTGGTTTGTGAACGATTTAGAAGTGTTTTGAAGGCCCTAGGCCGTATCATCTAGGAGCTATTGAATTTCACAGCATTTGGCAGCTGTACGTTTTTCTCAATAATCGGCAGAAATACCTCATTGAAAATATTCGTGTAAAATCGCACGAGTTCTTGACGTGTGAAGCATAGGCTCTTCCTCTTGCGGCCGTGGTTTGTGAACATTTTAGAATTGGTTTGAAGGCCCTAGGCCCTATCATCTAGGAGCCATTGATCTTGAAAGCATTTGCCAGCTGTACGTTTTTCTCAATAATCGGGAGAAATACCTCTTTGAAAATATTTGTGTAAAATCGCACGAAGTCATGACGCGCGAAACATAGGCTCTGCGTCTTGCGCCCGTGGTTTGTGAACAATTTAGAAGTGTTTTGAAGGCCCTAGGTTGTATCATCTTGGAGCTATTGATCTTGAAAGCATTTGCCAGCTGTATGTTTTTCTCAATAATCGGCAGAAATACCCCATTGAAAATATTCGTGTAAAATCGCACGAGGTCATGAGGTGCGAAACATAAGATCTGCGTCTTGCGCCCGTGGGTTGTGAACGATTTTGAAGTGTTTTGAAGGCCCTAGGCCGTATCATCTAGGAGCTATTGAACTTGACAGCATTTGGCAGCTCTACTTTTTTCTCAATAATCAGCAGAAATACCTCATTGAAAATATTCGTGTAAAATCGCACGAGTTCATGACGCGCAAAGCATAGGCTCTTTTTCTTGCGGCCGTGTTTTATGAACATTTTAGAAGTGGTTTGAAGGCCCTAGGCCCTATCATCTAGGAGCTATTGATCTTGAAAGCATTTGCCAGCTGTACGTTTTTCTCAATAATCGGCAGAAATACCTCATTGAAAATATTTGTGTAAAATCGCACGAGGTCATGACGCGCGAAACATAGGCTCTGCGTCTTGCGCCCGTGGTTTGTGAACAATTTAGAAGTGGTTTGAAGGCCCTAGGCCCTATCATCTAGGAGCTATTGATCTTGAAAGCATTTGCCAGCTGTATGTTTTTCTCAATAATCGGCAGAAATACCTCATTGAAAATATTCGTGTAAAATCGCACGAGGTCATGACGCGCGAAACATAGGCTCTGCGTCTTGCGCCCGTGGTTTGTGAACAATTTAGAAGTGTTTTGAAGGCCCTAGGATGTATCATCTAGGAGCTATTGAACTTGAAAACATTTGGCAGCTGTACGTTTTTCACAATGATCGGCAGAAATACCTCTTTGAATATATTCGTGTAAAATGGCACGAGGTCATGACGCGCGAAGCATAGGCTCTTCGTCTTGCCGCCGTGGTTTGTGAACATTTTAGAAGTGGTTTGAAGGCCCTAGGCCCTATCATCTAGGAGCAATTGATCTTGAAAGCATTTGCCAGCTGTATGATTTTCTCAGAAATCCGCGGATATACCTCATTAAAAATATTCGTGTAAAATCGCACGAGGTCATGACGCGCGAAACATTGGCTCTGCTTCTTGTGCCCGTGGATTGTGAACAATTTAGAAGTGATTTGAAGGCCCTAGGCCGTATCATCTAGGAGCTATTGATCTTGAAAGCATTTGCCAGCTGTACGTTTTTCTCAATAATCGGCAGAAATACCTCAGTGAAAATATTCGTGTAAAATCGCATGAGGTCATGACGCGCGAAGCATAGGCTCTTCGTCTTGCCGCCGTGGTTTGTGAACATTTTAGAAGTGGTTTGAAGGCCCTAGGCCCTATCATCTAGGAGCTATTGATCTTGAAAGCATTTGCCAGCTGTACGTTTTTCTCAATAATCGGCAGAAATACCTCATTGAAAATATTTGTGTAAAATCGCACGAGGTCATGACGCGCGAAACATAGGCTCTGCGTCTTGCGCCCGTGGTTTGTGAACAATTTAGAAGTGGTTTGAAGGCCCTAGGCCCTATCATCTAGGAGCTATTGATCTTGAAAGCATTTGCCAGCTGTATGTTTTTCTCAATAATCGGCAGAAATACCTCATTGAAAATATTCGTGTAAAATCGCACGAGGTCATGACGCGCGAAACATAGGCTCTGCGTCTTGCGCCCGTGGTTTGTGAACAATTTAGAAGTGTTTTGAAGGCCCTAGGATGTATCATCTAGGAGCTATTGAACTTGAGAACATTTGGCAGCTGTACGTTTTTCACAATGATCGGCAGAAATACCTCTTTGAATATATTCGTGTAAAATGGCACGAGGTCATGACGCGCGAAGCATAGGCTCTTCGTCTTGCCGCCGTGGTTTGTGAACATTTTAGAAGTGGTTTGAAGGCCCTAGGCCCTATCATCTAAGAGCTATTGATCTTGAAAGCATTTGCCAGCTGTACGTTTTTCTCAATAATCGGCAGAAATACCTCTTTGAAAATATTCGTGTAAAATCTCACGAGGTCATGACGCGCGAAGCATAGGCTCTTCGTCTTGCCGCCGTGGTTTGTGAACATTTTAGAAGTGGTTTGAAAGCCCTAGGCCCTATCATCTAGGAGCTATTGATCTTGAAAGCATTTGCCAGCTGTATGTTTTTCTCAATAATCCGCAGAAATACCTCATTGAAAATATTCGTGTAAATTCGCACGAGGTCATGACGCGCGAAGCATAGGCTCTGCGTCTTGCGCCCGTGGTTTGTGAAATATTTAGAAGTGGTTTGAAGGCCCTAGGCCCTAACATCTAGGAGCAATTTAACTTGAAAGAATTTGCCAGCAGTACGTTTTTCTCAATTATCGGCAGAAATACCTCGTTGAAAATATTTGTCTATAATCGCACGAGGTCATGACGCGCGAAACATTGGCTCTGCGTCTTGTGCCCGTGGTTTGTGAACAATGTAGAAGTGATTTGAAGGCCCTAGGCCCTATCATCTAGGAGCTATTGATCTTGAAAGCATTTGTCAGCTGTATGTTTTTCTCAATAATCGGCAGAAATACCTCATTGAAAATATTCGTGTAAAATTGCACGAGGTCATGACGCGCGAAACATTGGCTCTGCGTCTTGTGCCCGTAGTTTGTGAACAATTCAGAAGTGATTTGAAGGCCCTAGGCCCTATCATCTAGGAGCTATTGATCTTGAAAGCATTTGCCAGCTGTATGTTTTTCTCAATAATCGGCAGAAATACCTCATTGAATATATTCGTGTAAAATCGCACGAGGTCATGACGCGCGAACCATAGGCTCTGCGTCTTGCGCCCGTGGTTTGTGAACAATTTAGAAGTGTTTCTAAGGCCCTAGGCCGTCTCATCTAGGAGCTATTGAACTTAAAAGCATTTGTCAGCTGTACGTTTTTCTCAATAATCGGCAGAAATACCTCATTGATAATATTCGTGTAAAATCGCACGAGGTCATGACGCGCGAAGCATAGGCTCTGCGTCTTGCGCCCGTAGTTTGTGAAATATTTAGAAGTGGTTTGAAGGCCCTAGGCCCTAACATCTAGGAGCAATTGAACTTCAAAGCATTTGCCAGCTGTACGTTTTTCTCAATGATCGGCAGAAATACCTCATTGAAAATATTCGTGTAAAATCGCATGAGGTCATGACGCGCGAAAGATTGGCTCTGCGTCTTGTGCCCGTGGTTTGTGAACAATTTAGAAGTGATTTGAAGGCCCTAGGCCCTATCATCTAGGAGCTATTGATCTTGAAAGCATTTCCCAGCTGTATGTTTTTCTCAATAATCGGCACAAATTCCTCATTGAAAATATTCGTGTAAAATCGCACGAGGTCATGACGCGCGAAACATAGGCTCTGCGTCTTGTGCCCGTGGTTTGTGAACAATTTAGAAGTGATTTGAAGGCCCTTGGCCCTATCATCTAGGAGCTATTGATCTTGATAGCATTTGCCAGCTGTATGTTTTTCTCAATAATCGGCAGAAATACCTCATTGAAAATATTCGTGTAAAATCGCACGAGGTCATGACGCGCGACTCATTTGCTCTGCATCTTGTGCCCGTGGTTTGTGAACAATTTAGAAGTGGTTTGAAGTCCCTAAGCCCTATCATCTAGGAGCTATTGAACTTGAAAGCATCTGCCAGCTGTACGTTTTTCTCAATAATCCGCAAAATACCTCATAAAAAATATTCGTGTAAAATCGCACGAGGTCATGACGCGCGAAACATAGGCTCTGCGTCTTGCGCCCTTGGTTTGTGAACAATTTAGAAGTGTTTTGAAGGCCCTAGGCCGTATCATCTAGGAGCTATTGATCTTGAAAGCATTTGCCAGCTGTATGTTTTTATCAAAAATCCGCAGATATACCTCATTGAAAATATTTGTGTAAAATCGCACAAGGTCATGACGCGCGAAACATTGGCTCTGCGTCTTGTGCCCGTGGTTTGAGAACAATTTAGAAGGGATTTGAAGGCCCTAGGCCCTATCATCTAGGAGCTATTGATCTTGAAAGCATTTGCCAGCTGTATGTTTTTCTCAATAATCGGCAGAAATACCTCATTGAAAATATTTGTGTAAAATCGCACGAGGTCATGACGCGCGAAACATAGGCTCTGCGTCTTGCGCCCGTGGTTTGTGAACAATTTAGAAGTGTTTTGAAGGCCCTAGCCCGTATCATCTAGGAGCTATTGATCTTGAAAGCATTTGCCAGCTGTACGTTTTTCTCAATAATCGGCAGAAATACCTCATTGAAAATATTCGTGTAAAATCGCTCGAGGTCATGACGCGCGAAACATAGGCTCTGCGTCTTGCGCCCGTGGTTTGTGAACAATTTAGAAGTGTTTTGAAGGCCCTAGGCCGTATCATCTAGAAGCTATTGAACTTGAAAGCATTTGTCAGCTGTACGTTTTTTTCAATAATCGGCAGAAATACCTCATTGAATATATTCGTGTAAAATCGCACGAGGTCATGACGCGCGAAGCATAGGCTCTTCGTCTTGCCGCCGTGGTTTTTGAACATTTTAGAAGTGGTTTGAAGGCCCTAGGCCCTATCATCTAAGAGCTATTGATCTTGAAAGCATTTGCCAGCTGTACGTTTTTCTCAATGATCGGCAGAAATACCTCTTTGAAAATATTCGTTTAAAATCGCACGAGGTCATGACGCGCAAAGCATAGGCTCTTCGTCTTGCAGCCGTGGATCATGAACATTTTAGAAGTGTTTTGAAGGCCCTAGGCCCTATCATCTAGGAGCTATTGAACTTGAAAGCATTTGCCAGCTGTATGTTTTTCTCAATAATCGGCAGAAATACCTCTTTGATAATATTCGTGTAAAATCGCACGAGGTCATGACGCGCGAATCATAGGCTCTTCGTCTTGCGGCCGTGGTTTATGAACATTTTAGAAGTGGTTTGAAGGCCCTAGGTCCAATCATCTAGGAGCTATTGATCTTGATAGCATTTGCCAGCTGTATGTTTTTCTCAATAATCCGCAGAAATACCTCATTGAATATATTCGTGTAAAATCGCACGAGGTCATGACGCGCGAAGCATAGGCTCTTACTCTTGCGGCCGTGGTTTGTGAACATTTTAGAAGTGGTTTGAAGGCCCTAGGCCCTATCATCTAGGAGCTATTGATCTTGAAAGCATTTGCCAGCTGTACGTTTTTCTCAATAATCGGCAGAAATACCTCATTGAAAATATTCGTGTAAAATCGCACGAGGTCATGACGCGCGAAACATTGGCTCTGCGTCTTGTGCCCATGGTTTGTCAACAATTATGAAGTGATTTGAAGCCCCTAGGCGGTATCACCTTGGAGCTATTGATCTTGAAAGCATTTGCCAGCTGTATGTTTTTCTCAAAAATCTGCGGACATACCTCATTGAAAATATTCGTGTAAAATCGCACAAGGTCATGACACGCGAATCATAGGCTCTGCGTCTTGCGCTCGTGGTTTGTGAACGATTTAGAAGTGTTTTGAAGGCCCTAGGCCCTATCATCTAGGAGCTATTGAACTTGAAAGCATTTGCCAGCTGTATGTTTTTCTCAATAATCGGCAGAAATACCTCTTTGATAATATTCGTGTAAAGTCGCACGAGGTCATGACGCGCGAATCATAGGCTCTTCGTCTTGCGGCCGTGGTTTATGAACATTTTAGAAGTGGTTTGAAGGCCCTAGGTCCAATCATCTAGGAGCTATTGATCTTGAAAGCATTTGCCAGCTGTACGTTTTTCTCAATAATCGTCAGAAATACCTCTTTGAATATATTCGTGTAAAATCGCACAAGGTCATGACCCGCGAAGCATAGGCTCTTCGTCTTGCGCCCGTGGTTTGTGAACAATTTAGAAGTGTTTTGAAGGCCCTAGCCCGTATCATCTAGGAGCTATTGATCTTGAAAGCATTTGCCTGCTGTATGTTTTTCTCAATAATCGGCAGAAATACCTCATTGAAAATATTCGTGTAAAATCGCACGAGGTCATGACGCGCGAAACATAGGCTCTGCGTCTTGCGCCCGTGGTTTGTGAACGTTTTAGATGTGTTTTGAAGGCCCTAGGCCGTATCATCTAGGAGCTATTGAACTTGAAAGCATTTGTCAGATGTACGTTTTTTTCAATAATCGGCAGAAATACCTCATTGAATATATTCGTGTAAAATCGCACGAGGTCATGACGCGCGAAGCATAGGCTCTTCTTCTTGCCGCCATGGTTTGTGAACATTTTAGAAGTGGTTTGAAGGCCCTAGGCCCTATCATCTAAGAGCTATTGATCTTGAAAGCATTTGCCAGCTGTACGTTTTTCTCAATAATCGGCAGAAATACCTCTTTGAAAATATTCGTTTAAAATCGCACGAGGTCATGACGCGCGAAGCATAGGCTCTTCGTCTTGCGGCCGTGGTTTGTGAACATTTTAGAAGTGGTTTGAAGGCCCTAGGCCCTATCATCTAGGAGCTATTGATCTTGAAAGCATTTGCCAGCTGTATGTTTTTCTCAATAATCGGCAGAAATACCTCATTGAAAATATTCGTGTAAAATCGCACCAGGTCATGACGCACGAAACATAGGCTCTGCGTCTTGCGCCCGTGGTTTGTGAATGATTGAGAAGTGTTTTGAAGGCCATAGGCTGTATCATCTCGGAGCTATTGAACTTGAGAGCATTTGGCAGCTGTACGTTTTTCTCAATAATCGGCAGAAATACCTCATTGAATATATTCGTGTAAAATCGCACAAGGTCATGACGCGTGAAGCATAGGCTCTGCGTCTTGTGCCCGTGGTTTGTGAACAATTTAGAAGTGATTTGATGGCCCTAGGCCCTATCATCTAGGAGCTATTGATCTTGAAAGCATTTCCCAGCTGTATGTTTTTCTCAATAATCGGCACAAATTCCTCATTGAAAATATTCGTGTAAAATCGCACGAGGTCATGACGCGCGAAACATAGGCTCTGCGTCTTGTGCCCGTGGTTTGTGAACAATTTAGAAGTGATTTGAAGGCCCTTGGCCCTATCATCTAGGAGCTATTGATCTTGATAGCATTTGCCAGCTGTATGTTTTTCTCAATAATCGGCAGAAATACCTCATTGAAAATATTCGTGTAAAATCGCACGAGGTCATGACGCGCGACTCATTTGCTCTGCATCTTGTGCCCGTGGTTTGTGAACAATTTAGAAGTGGTTTGAAGTCCCTAAGCCCTATCATCTAGGAGCTATTGAACTTGAAAGCATCTGCCAGCTGTACGTTTTTCTCAATAATCCGCAAAATACCTCATAAAAAATATTCGTGTAAAATCGCACGAGGTCATGACGCGCGAAACATAGGCTCTGCGTCTTGCGCCCTTGGTTTGTGAACAATTTAGAAGTGTTTTGAAGGCCCTAGGCCGTATCATCTAGGAGCTATTGATCTTGAAAGCATTTGCCAGCTGTATGTTTTTATCAAAAATCCGCAGATATACCTCATTGAAAATATTTGTGTAAAATCGCACAAGGTCATGACGCGCGAAACATTGGCTCTGCGTCTTGTGCCCGTGGTTTGAGAACAATTTAGAAGGGATTTGAAGGCCCTAGGCCCTATCATCTAGGAGCTATTGATCTTGAAAGCATTTGCCAGCTGTATGTTTTTCTCAATAATCGGCAGAAATACCTCATTGAAAATATTTGTGTAAAATCGCACGAGGTCATGACGCGCGAAACATAGGCTCTGCGTCTTGCGCCCGTGGTTTGTGAACAATTTAGAAGTGTTCTGAAGGCCCTAGCCCGTATCATCTAGGAGCTATTGATCTTGAAAGCATTTGCCAGCTGTACGTTTTTCTCAATAATCGGCAGAAATACCTCATTGAAAATATTCGTGTAAAATCGCTCGAGGTCATGACGCGCGAAACATAGGCTCTGCGTCTTGCGCCCGTGGTTTGTGAACAATTTAGAAGTGTTTTGAAGGCCCTAGGCCGTATCATCTAGGAGCTATTGAACTTGAAAGCATTTGTCAGCTGTACGTTTTTTTCAATAATCGGCAGAAATACCTCATTGAATATATTCGTGTAAAATCGCACGAGGTCATGACGCGCGAAGCATAGGCTCTTCGTCTTGCCGCCGTGGTTTTTGAACATTTTAGAAGTGGTTTGAAGGCCCTAGGCCCTATCATCTAAGAGCTATTGATCTTGAAAGCATTTGCCAGCTGTACGTTTTTCTCAATGATCGGCAGAAATACCTCTTTGAAAATATTCGTTTAAAATCGCACGAGGTCATGACGCGCAAAGCATAGGCTCTTCGTCTTGCAGCCGTGGATCATGAACATTTTAGAAGTGTTTTGAAGGCCCTAGGCCCTATCATCTAGGAGCTATTGAACTTGAAAGCATTTGCCAGCTGTATGTTTTTCTCAATAATCGGCAGAAATACCTCTTTGATAATATTCGTGTAAAATCGCACGAGGTCATGACGCGCGAATCATAGGCTCTTCGTCTTGCGGCCGTGGTTTATGAACATTTTAGAAGTGGTTTGAAGGCCCTAGGTCCAATCATCTAGGAGCTATTGATCTTGATAGCATTTGCCAGCTGTATGTTTTTCTCAATAATCCGCAGAAATACCTCATTGAATATATTCGTGTAAAATCGCACGAGGTCATGACGCGCGAAGCATAGGCTCTTACTCTTGCGGCCGTGGTTTGTGAACATTTTAGAAGTGGTTTGAAGGCCCTAGGCCCTATCATCTAGGAGCTATTGATCTTGAAAGCATTTGCCAGCTGTACGTTTTTCTCAATAATCGGCAGAAATACCTCATTGAAAATATTCGTGTAAAATCGCACGAGGTCATGACGCGCGAAACATTGGCTCTGCGTCTTGTGCCCATGGTTTGTCAACAATTATGAAGTGATTTGAAGCCCCTAGGCGGTATCACCTTGGAGCTATTGATCTTGAAAGCATTTGCCAGCTGTATGTTTTTCTCAAAAATCTGCGGACATACCTCATTGAAAATATTCGTGTAAAATCGCACAAGGTCATGACACGCGAATCATAGGCTCTGCGTCTTGCGCCCGTGGTTTGTGAACGATTTAGAAGTGTTTTGAAGGCCCTAGGCCCTATCATCTAGGAGCTATTGAACTTGAAAGCATTTGCCAGCTGTATGTTTTTCTCAATAATCGGCAGAAATACCTCTTTGATAATATTCGTGTAAAGTCGCACGAGGTCATGACGCGCGAATCATAGGCTCTTCGTCTTGCGGCCGTGGTTTATGAACATTTTAGAAGTGGTTTGAAGGCCCTAGGTCCAATCATCTAGGAGCTATTGATCTTGAAAGCATTTGCCAGCTGTACGTTTTTCTCAATAATCGTCAGAAATACCTCTTTGAATATATTCGTGTAAAATCGCACAAGGTCATGACCCGCGAAGCATAGGCTCTTCGTCTTGCGCCCGTGGTTTGTGAACAATTTAGAAGTGTTTTGAAGGCCCTAGCCCGTATCATCTAGGAGCTATTGATCTTGAAAGCATTTGCCTGCTGTATGTTTTTCTCAATAATCGGCAGAAATACCTCATTGAAAATATTCGTGTAAAATCGCACGAGGTCATGACGCGCGAAACATAGGCTCTGCGTCTTGCGCCCGTGGTTTGTGAACGTTTTAGATGTGTTTTGAAGGCCCTAGGCCGTATCATCTAGGAGCTATTGAACTTGAAAGCATTTGTCAGCTGTACGTTTTTTTCAATAATCGGCAGAAATACCTCATTGAATATATTCGTGTAAAATCGCACGAGGTCATGACGCGCGAAGCATAGGCTCTTCTTCTTGCCGCCATGGTTTGTGAACATTTTAGAAGTGGTTTGAAGGCCCTAGGCCCTATCATCTAAGAGCTATTGATCTTGAAAGCATTTGCCAGCTGTACGTTTTTCTCAATAATCGGCAGAAATACCTCTTTGAAAATATTCGTTTAAAATCGCACGAGGTCATGACGCGCGAAGCATAGGCTCTTCGTCTTGCGGCCGTGGTTTGTGAACATTTTAGAAGTGGTTTGAAGGCCCTAGGCCCTATCATCTAGGAGCTATTGATCTTGAAAGCATTTGCCAGCTGTATGTTTTTCTCAATAATCGGCAGAAATACCTCATTGAAAATATTCGTGTAAAATCGCACCAGGTCATGACGCACGAAACATAGGCTCTGCGTCTTGCGCCCGTGGTTTGTGAATGATTGAGAAGTGTTTTGAAGGCCCTAGGCTGTATCATCTCGGAGCTATTGAACTTGAGAGCATTTGGCAGCTGTACGTTTTTCTCAATAATCGGCAGAAATACCTCATTGAATATATTCGTGTAAAATCGCACGAGGTCATGACGCGCGAAGCATAGGCTCTTCGTCTTGCCGCCGTGGTTTGTGAACATTTTAGAAGTGGTTTGAAGGCCCTAGGCCCTATCATCTAGGAGCAATTGATCTTGAAAGCATTTGCCAGCTGTATGTTTTTCTCAGAAATCCGCGGATATACCTCATTGATAATATTCGTGTAAAATAGCACGAGGTCATGACGCGCCAAGCATAGGCTCTTCGTCTTGCGGCCGTGGTTTGTGAACATTTTAGAAGTGGTTTGAAGGCCCTCGGCCCTATCATCTAGGAGCTATTGATCTTGATAGCATTTGCCAGCTGTATGTTTTTCTCAATAATCCGCAGAAATACCTCATTGAAAATATTCGTGTAAAATCGCACGAGGTCATGACGCGCGAAGCATTGGCTCTTACTCTTGCGGCCGTGGTTTGTGAACATTTTAGAAGTGTTTTGAAGGCCCTAGGCCGTTTCATCTAGGAGGTATTGAACTTGAAAGCATTTGCCAGCTGTATGTTTTTCTCAAAAATCTGCGGACATACCTCATTGAAAATATTCGTGTAAAATCGCACGAGGTCATGACGCGCGAAACATTGGCTCTGCGTCTTGCCGCCGTGGTTTGAGAACAATTTAGAAGTCATTTGATGGCCCTAGGCTCTATCATCTAGGAGCTATTGATCCTGAAAGCATTTGCCAGCTGTATGTTTTTCTCAATAATCGGCAGAAATACCTCATTGAAAATATTCGTGTAAAATCGCACGAGGTCATGACGCGCGAAACATAGGCTCTGCGTCTTGCGCCCGTGGTTTGTGAACAATTTAGAAGTGTTTTGAAGGCCCTAGGCCCTATCATCTACGAGCTATTGATCTTGAAAGCATTTGCCAGCTGTATGTTTTTCTCAAAAATCCGCGGATATACCTCATTGAAAATATTTGTGTAAAATCGCACGAGGTCATGACGCGCGAAACATTCGCTCTGCGTCTTGTGCCCGTGGTTTGAGAACAATTTAGAAGGGATTTGAAGGCCCTAGGCCCTATCATCAAGGAGCTATTGATCTTGAAAGCATTTGCCAGCTGTATGTTTTTCTCAATAATCGGCAGAAATACCTCATTGAAAATATTCGTGTAAAATCGCACGAGGTCATGACGTGCGAAACATTGGCTCTGCGTCTTGTGCCCGTGGTTTGTGAACAATTTAGAAGTGATTTGAAGGCCCTAGGCCCTATCCTCTAGGAGCTATTGATCTTGAAAGCATTTGCCAGCTGTATGTTTTTCTCAAAAATCCACGGATATACCTCATTGAAAATATTCGTGTAAAATCGCACGAGGTCATGCCGCACAGAACATAGGCTCTGCGTCTTGCGCCCCTGGTTTGTGAACAATTTAGAAGTGGTTTGAAGGCCCTAGGCCCTATCATCTAGGAGCTATTGATCTTGAAAGCATTTGCCAGCTGTACGTTTTTCTCAATAATCGGCAGAAATACCTCTTTGAAAATATTCGTGTAAAATCGCACGAGGTCATGACGCGCGAAGCATAGGCTCTTCGTCTTGCGGCCGTGGTTTGTGAACATTTTAGAAGTTGTTTGAAGGCCCTAGGCCCTATCATCTAGGAGCTATTGATCTTGAAAGCATTTGCCAGCTGTACGTTTTTCTCAATAATCGGCAGATATACCTCTTTGAAAATATTCGTGTAAAATCGCACGAGGTCATGACGCGCGAAGCATACGCTCTTCGTCTTGCGGCCGTGGTTTGTGAACATTTTAGATGTGGTTTGAAGGCCCTAGGCCCTATCATCTAGGAGCAATTGATCTTGAAAGCATTTGCCAGCTGTATGTTTTTCTCAAAAATCGGCGGATATACCTCATTGATAATATTCGTGTAAAATCGCACAAGGTCATGATGCGCGAAACATTGGCTCTGCGTCTTGTGCCTGTGGTTTGTGAACAATTTAGAAGTCATTTGATGGCCCTAGGCCCTATCATCTAGGAGCTATTGATCCTGAAAGCATTTGCCAGCTGTATGTTTTTCTCAATAATCGGCAGAAATACCTCATTGAAAATATTCGTGTAAAATCGCACGAGGTCATGGCGCGCGAAGCATAGGCTCTGCGTCTTGCGTCCGTGGTTTGTGAACAATTTAGAAGTGGTTTGTAGACCCTAGGCCCTATCATCTAGGAGCTATTTAACTTGAAAGCATTTGCCAGCTGTATGTTTTTCTCAATTATCGGCAGAAATTCCTCATTGAAAATATTCGTGTAAAATCGCACAAGGTCATGACGCGCGATGCATAGGCTCTGCGTCTTGCGCCCGTGGTTTGTGAATAATTTAGAAGTGGTTTGAAGGCCCTAGGCCCTATCATCTGGGAGCTATTGAACTTGAAAGCATTTTCCAGCTGTACGTTTTTCTCAATAATCGGCAGAAATACCTCATTGAAAATATTTGTGTAAAATCGCACAAGGTCATGCCGCGCGAAGCATAGGCTCTGTGTCTTGCGCCCGTGGTTTGTGAATAATTTAGAAGTGGTTTTAAGGCTCTAGGCCCTATCATCTAGGAGCTATTGAACTTGAAAGCATTTGCCAGCTGTACGTTTTTCTCAATAATCGGCAGAAATACCTCATTGAAAATATTCGTGTAAAATCGCACGAGGTCATGACGCGCAAAACATAGGGTCTGCGTCTTGCGCCCGTGGTTTGTGAACAATTTAGAAGTGGTTTGAAGGCCCTACGCCCTATCATCTAGGAACTATTGAATTTGAAAGCATTTGCCAACTGTACGTTTTTCTCAATAATCGGCAGACGTACCTCATTGGAAATATTCGTGTAAAATCGCACGAGGTCATGAGGCGCGATGCATAGGCTCTGCGTCTTGCGCCCGTCGTATGTGAACAATTTAGATGTGGTTTGAAGGCCCCAAGCCCTGTGATCTAGGAGCTTTTGAACTTGAAAGCATTTGCCAGCTGTACGTTTTTCTCAATAATCGGCAGAAATACCTCATTGAAAATATTTGTGTAAAATCGCACGAGGTCATGACGCGCGAAGCATAGGCTCTGCGTCTTGCGCCCGTGGTTTGTGAACAATTTAGAAGTGGTTTGACGGCCCTAGGTCCTATCATCTAGGAGCTATTGAACTTGAAAGCATTTGCCAGCTGTACGTTTTTCTCAATAATCCGTAGACATACCTCATTGAAAATATTCGAGTAAAATCGCACGAGGTCATGACGCGCGAAGCATAGGCTCTGCGTCTTGCGCCCGTGGTTTGTGAACAATTTAGAAGTGGTTTGTAGACCCTAGGCCCAATCATCTAGGAGCTATTGATCTTGAAAGCATTTGCCAGCTGTTCGTTTTTCTCAATAATCGGCAGAAATACCTCATTGAAAATATTCGTGTAAAATCGCACGAGGTCATGACGCGCGACGCATAGGCTCTTCGTCTTGCGGCCGTGGTTTGTGAACATTTTAGAAGTGGTTTGAAGGCCCTAGGCCCTACCATCTAGGAGCTATTGAACTTGAAAGCATTTGCCAGCTGTATGTTTTTCTCAATAGTCGGCAGAAATACCTCTTTGAATATATTCATGTAAAATCGCACTAGGTCATGACGCGCGAAGCATAGGCTCTTCGTCTTGCGGCCGTGGTTTGTGAACATTTTAGAAGTGGTTTGAAGGCCCTAGGCCCTATCATCTAGGAGCTATTGATCTTGAAAGCATTTGCCAGCTGTATGTTTTTCTCAATAGTCGGCAGAAATACCTCAATGAAAATATTCGTGTAAAATCGCACGAGGTCATGACGCGCGAAACATAGGCTCTGCGTTTTGCGCACGTGGTTTGTGAACAATTTAGAAGTGGTTTGAAGGCCCTAGGCCCTATCATCTAGGAGCTATTGATCTTGAAAGCATTTGCCAGCTTTATGTTTTTCTCAGTAATCGGCAGAAATGCCTCATTCAAAATATTTGTGTAAAATCGAACGAGGTCATGACGCGCGAAGCATAGGCGCTGCGTCTTGCGCCCGTGGTTTGTGAACATTTTAGATGTGGTTTGAAGGCCCTAGGCCGTATCATCTAGGAGCTATTGAACTTGAAAGCATTTGCCAGCTGTACGTTTTTCTCAATAATCGGCAGAAATACCTCATTGAATATATTTGTGTAAAATCGCACGAGGTCATGACGCGCGAAGCATAGGCTCTGTGTCTTGCGCCCTTGGTTTGTGAATAATTTAGAAGTGGTTTGAAGGCTCTTGGCCCTATCATCTAGGAGCTATTGAACTTGAATGCATTTGCCAGCTGTATGTTTTTCTCAATAATCGGCAGAAATACTTCATTGAAAATATTCGTGTAAAATCGCACGAGGTCATGACGCGCAAAGCATAGGGTCTGCGTCTTGCGCCCGTGGTTTGTGAACATTTTAGAAGTGTTTTGAAGGCCCTAGGCCCTATCATCTAGGAGCTATTGAACTTGAAAGCATTTGCCAGCTGTACGTTTTTCTCAATAATCGGCAGAAATACCTCATTGAAAATATTCGTGTAAAATCGCACGAGGTCATGACGCGCGAAGCATAGGCTCTTCGTCTTGCGGCCGTGGTTTATGAACATTTTAGAAGTGGTTTGAAGGCCCTAGGCCCTATCATCTAGGAGCTATTGATCTTGAAAGCATTTGCCAGCTGTATGTTTACTCAATAATCCGCAGATATACCTCATTGAAAATATTTGTGTAAAATCGCACGAGGTCATAACGCGCGAAACATAGGCTCTGCGTCTTGCGCCCGTGGTTTCTGAACATTTTAGAAGTGGTTTGAAGGCCCTAGGCCCTGTCATCTAGGAGCTATTGATCTTGAAAGAATTTGCCAGCTGTACGTTTTTCTCAATAATCGGCAGAAATACCTCATTGAAACTATTCGTGTAAAATCGCACGAGGTCATGACGCGCGAAGCATAGGCTCTTCGTCTTGCGGCCGTGGTTTGTGAACATTTTAGAAGTGGTTTGAAGGCCCTAGGCCCTATCATCTAGGAGCAATTGATCTTGAAAGCATTTGCCAGCTGTATGTTTTTCTCAAAAATCGGCAGAAATACCTCTTTGAATATATTCATGTAAAATCGCACTAGGTCATGACGCGCGAAGCATAGGCTCTTCATCTTGCGGCCGTGGTTTGTGAACATTTTAGAAGTGGTTTGAAGGCCCTAGGCCCTATCATCTAGGAGCTATTGATCTTGAAAGCATTTGCCAGCTGTATGTTTTTCTCAATAGTCGGCAGAAATACCTCAATGAAAATATTCGTGTAAAATCGCACGAGGTCATGACGCGCGAAACATAGGCTCTGCGTTTTGCGCACGTGGTTTGTGAACAATTTAGAAGTGGTTTGAAGGCCGTAGGCCCTATCATCTAGGAGCTATTGATCTTGAAAGCATTTGCCAGCTGTACGTTTTTCTCAATAATCGGCAGAAATTCCTCTTTGAAAATATTCATGTAAAATCGCACGAGGTCATGACGCGCGAAGCATAGGCTCATCGTCTTGCGCCCCTGGTTTGTGAACAATGTAGAAGTGGTTTGAAGGCCCTAGGCCCTATGATCTAGGAGCTATTGATCTTGAAAGCATTTGCCAGCTGTATGTTTTTCTCAATAATCGGCAGAAATACCTCATTGAAAATATTTGTGTAAAATCTAACGAAGTCATGACGCGCGAAGCATAGGCTCTGCGTCTTGCGCCCATGTTTTGTGAACATTTTCGAAGTGGTTTGAAGGTTCTAGGCCCTATCATCTAAGATCTATTGAACTTGAAAGCATTTGCCAGCTGTACGTTTTTCTCAATAATCGGCAGAAATACCTCATTGAATATATTCGTGTAAAATCGCACGAGGTCATGACGCGCGAAGTATAGGCTCTTCGTCTTGCGCCCGTGGTTTGTGAAATATTTAGAAGTGGTTTGAAGGCCCTAGACCCTAACATCTAGGAGCAATTGAACTTGAAAGCATTTGCCAGCAGTACGTTTTTCTCAATAATCGGCAGAAATACCTCATTGAAAATATTCGTGTAAAATCGCACGAGGTCATGACGTGCGAAACATTGGCTCTGCGTTTTGCGCACGTGGTTTGTGAACAATTTAGAAGTGGTTTGAAGGCCGTAGGCCCTATCATCTAGGAGCTATTGATCTTGAAAGCATTTGCCAGCTGTACGTTTTTCTCAATAATCGGCAGAAATTCCTCTTTGAAAATATTCATGTAAAATCGCACGAGGTCATGACGCGCGAAGCATAGGCTCATCGTCTTGCGCCCCTGGTTTGTGAACAATGTAGAAGTGGTTTGAAGGCCCTAGGCCCTATGATCTAGGAGCTATTGATCTTGAAAGCATTTGCCAGCTGTATGTTTTTCTCAATAATCGGCAGAAATACCTCATTGAAAATATTTGTGTAAAATCTAACGAAGTCATGACGCGCGAAGCATAGGCTCTGCGTCTTGCGCCCATGTTTTGTGAACATTTTCGAAGTGGTTTGAAGGTTCTAGGCCCTATCATCTAAGATCTATTGAACTTGAAAGCATTTGCCAGCTGTACGTTTTTCTCAATAATCGGCAGAAATACCTCATTGAATATATTCGTGTAAAATCGCACGAGGTCATGACGCGCGAAGTATAGGCTCTTCGTCTTGCGCCCGTGGTTTGTGAAATATTTAGAAGTGGTTTGAAGGCCCTAGACCCTAACATCTAGGAGCAATTGAACTTGAAAGCATTTGCCAGCAGTACGTTTTTCTCAATAATCGGCAGAAATACCTCATTGAAAATATTCGTGTAAAATCGCACGAGGTCATGACGTGCGAAACATTGGCTCTGCGTCTTGTGCCCGTGGTTTGTGAACAATTTAGAAGTGATTTGAAGGCCCTAGGCCCTATCATCTTGGAGCTATTGATCTTGAAAGCATTTGCCAGCTGTATGTTTTTCTCAATAATCGGCAGAAATACCTCATTGAAAATATTCGTGTAAAATCGCACGAGGTCATGACGCGCGAAACATAGGCTCTGCGTCTTGCGCCCGTGGTTTGTGAATGATTTAGAAGTGTTTTGAAGGCCCTAGGCCGTATCATCTACGAGCTATTGAACTTGAAAGCATTTGGCAGCTGTACGTTTTTCTCGATAATCGGCAGAAATACCTCATTGATAATATTCGTGTATAATCGCAGGAGGTCATGACGCGCGACTCATTGGCTCTGCGTCTTGTGCCCGTGGTTTTAGAACAATTTAGAAGGGATTTGAAGGCCCTAGGCCCTATCATCTAGGAGCCATTGATCTTGAAAGCATTTGCCAGCTGTATGTTTTTCTCAATAATCCGCAGAAATACCTCATTGAAAATATTCGTGTAAAATCGCACGAGGTCATGACGCGCGAAACATAGTCTCTGCGTCATGCGCCCGTGGTTTGTGAACAATTTAGAAGTGTTTTGAAGGCCCTAGGCCGTATCATCTAGGAGCTATTGAACTTGAAAGCATTTGGCAGCTGTACGTTTTTCTCAATAATCGGCAGAAATACCTCAATGAAAATATTCGTGTAAAATCGCACGAGGTCATGACGCGCGAAGCATAGGCTCTGCGTCTTGCGGCCATGGTTTGTGAACATTTTAGAAGTGGTTTGAAAGCCCTAGGCCGTATCATCTAGGAGCAATTGATCTTGACAGCATTTGCCAGCTGTATGTTTTTCTCAAAAATCGGCAGAAATACCTCTTTGAATATATTCATGTAAAATCGCACTAGGTCATGACGCGCGAAGCATAGGCTCTTCGTCTTGCGGCCGTGGTTTGTGAACATTTTAGAAGTGGTTTGAAGGCCCTAGGCCCTATCATCTAGGAGCTATTGATCTTGAAAGCATTTGCCAGCTGTATGTTTTTCTCAATAGTCGGCAGATATACCTCAATGAAAATATTCGTGTAAAATCGCACGAGGTCATGACGCGCGAAACATAGGCTCTGCGTTTTGCGCACGTGGTTTGTGAACAATTTAGAAGTGGTTTGAAGGCCCTAGGCCCTATCATCTAGGAGCTATTGATCTTGAAAGCATTTGCCAGCTGTACGTTTTTCTCAATAATCGGCAGAAATTCCTCTTTGAAAATATTCATGTAAAATCGCACGAGGTCATGACGCGCGAAGCATAGGCTCATCGTCTTGCGCCCCTGGTTTGTGAACAATTTAGAAGTGGTTTGAAGGCCCTAGGCCCTATGATCTAGGAGCTATTGATCTTGAAAGCATTTGCCAGCTGTATGTTTTTCTCAATAATCGGCAGAAATACCTCATTGAAAATATTTGTGTAAAATCTAACGAAGTCATGACGCGCGAAGCATAGGCTCTGCGTCTTGCGCCCATGTTTTGTGAACATTTTCGAAGTGGTTTGAAGGCCCAAGGCCCTATCATCTAAGATCTATTGAACTTGAAAGCATTTGCCAGCTGTACGTTTTTCTCAATAATCGGCAGAAATACCTCATTGAATATATTCGTGTAAAATCGCACGAGGTCATGACGCGCGAAGTATAGGCTCTTCGTCTTGCCGCCGTGGTTTGTGAACATTTTAGAAGTGGTTTGAAGGCCCTAGGCCCTATCACCTATGAGCAATTGATCTTGATAGTATTTGCCAGCTGTATGATTTTCTCAGAAATCCGCGGATATACCTCATTGAAAATATTCGTGTATAATCGCACGAGGTCATGACACGCGAAACATTGGCTCTGCTTCTTGTGCCCGTGGATTGTGAACAATTTAGAAGTGATTTGAAGGCCCTAGGCTGTATCATCTAGGAGCTATTGATCTTGAAAGCATTTGCAAGCTGTAGTTTTTTCTCAATAATGGGCAGAAATACCTCATTGAAAATATTTGTGTAAAATCGCACGAGGTCATGACGCGCAAAGCATAGGCTCTTCGTCTTGCGGCCGTGGTTTATGAACATTTTAGAAGTGGTTTGAAGGCCCTAGGCCCTAACATCTAGGAGCAATTGAACTTGAAAGCATTTGCCAGCAGTACGTTTTTCTCAATAATCGGCAGAAATACCTCATTGAATATATTCGTGTAAAATCGAACGAGGTCATGACGTGCGAAACATTGGCTCTGCGTCTTGTGCCCGTGGTTTGTGAACAATTTAGAAGGGATTTGAAGGCCCTAGGCCCTATCATCTAGGAGCCATTGATCTTGAAAGCATTTGCCAGCTGTATGTTTTTCTCAATAATCCGCAGAAATACCTCATTGAAAATATTCGTGTAAAATCGCACGAGGTCATGACGCGCGAAACATAGTCTCTGCGTCATGCGCCCGTGGTTTGTGAACAATTTAGAAGTGTTTTGAAGGCCCTAGGCCGTATCATCTAGGATCTATTGAACTTGAAAGCATTTGGCAGCTGTACGTTTTTCTCAGTAATCGGCAGAAATACCTCATTGAAAATATTTGTGTAAAATCGCACGAGGTCATGACGCGCGAAGCATAGGCTCTGCGTCTTGCGGCCATGGTTTGTGAACATTTTAGAAGTGGTTTGAAGGCCCTAGGCCCTATCATCTAGGAGCCATTGATCTTGAAAGCATTTGCCAGCTGTATGTTTTTCTCAATAATCGGCAGAAATACCTCATTGAAAATATTTGTGTAAAATCGCACGAGGTCATGACGCGCGAAACATAGGCTCTCCGTCTTGCGCCCGTGGTTTGTGAACGATTTAGAAGTGTTTTGAAGGCCCTAGGCTGTATCATCTAGGAGCTATTGAACTTGAAAGCATTTGGCAGCTGTACGTTTTTCTCAATAATCGGCAGAAATACCTCATTGAATATATTCGTGTAAAATCGCACGAGGTCATGACGAGCGAAGCATAGGCTCTTCGTCTTGCGCCCGTGGTTTGTGAACATTTTAGAAGTGGTTTGAAGGCCCTAGGCCCTATCATCTAGGAGCTATTGATCTTGAAAGCATTTGCCAGCTGTATGTTTTTCTCAATAATCGGCAGAAATACCTCATTGAAAATATTTGTGTAAAATCTAACGAAGTCATGACGCGCGAAGCATAGGCTCTGCGTCTTGCGCCCATGTTTTGTGAACATTTTCGAAGTGGTTTGAAGGCCCTAGGCCCTATCATCTAAGATCTATTGAACTTGAAAGCATTTGCCAGCTGTACGTTTTTCTCAATAATCGGCAGAAATACCTCATTGAAACTATTCGTGTAAAATCGCACGAGGTCATGACGCGCGAAGCATAGGCTCTTCGTCTTGCGGCCGTGGTTTGTGAACATTTTAGAAGTGGTTTGAAGGCCCTAGGCCCTATCATCTAGGAGCAATTGATCTTGAAAGCATTTGCCAGCTGTATGTTTTTCTCAAAAATCGGCAGAAATACCTCTTTGAATATATTCATGTAAAATCGCACTAGGTCATGACGCGCGAAGCATAGGCTCTTCGTCTTGCGGCCGTGGTTTGTGAACATTTTAGAAGTGGTTTGAAGGCCCTAGGCCCTATCATCTAGGAGCTATTGATCTTGAAAGCATTTGCCAGCTGTATGTTTTTCTCAATAGTCGGCAGAAATACCTCAATGAAAATATTCGTGTAAAATCGCACGAGGTCATGACGCGCGAAACATAGGCTCTGCGTTTTGCGCACGTGGTTTGTGAACAATTTAGAAGTGGTTTGAAGGCCGTAGGCCCTATCATCTAGGAGCTATTGATCTTGAAAGCATTTGCCAGCTGTACGTTTTTCTCAATAATCGGCAGAAATTCCTCTTTGAAAATATTCATGTAAAATCGCACGAGGTCATGACGCGCGAAGCATAGGCTCATCGTCTTGCGCCCCTGGTTTGTGAACAATGTAGAAGTGGTTTGAAGGCCCTAGGCCCTATGATCTAGGAGCTATTGATCTTGAAAGCATTTGCCAGCTGTATGTTTTTCTCAATAATCGGCAGAAATACCTCATTGAAAATATTTGTGTAAAATCTAACGAAGTCATGACGCGCGAAGCATAGGCTCTGCGTCTTGCGCCCATGTTTTGTGAACATTTTCGAAGTGGTTTGAAGGTTCTAGGCCCTATCATCTAAGATCTATTGAACTTGAAAGCATTTGCCAGCTGTACGTTTTTCTCAATAATCGGCAGAAATACCTCATTGAATATATTCGTGTAAAATCGCACGAGGTCATGACGCGCGAAGTATAGGCTCTTCGTCTTGCGCCCGTGGTTTGTGAAATATTTAGAAGTGGTTTGAAGGCCCTAGGCCCTAACATCTAGGAGCAATTGAACTTGAAAGCATTTGCCAGCAGTACGTTTTTCTCAATAATCGGCAGAAATACCTCATTGAAAATATTCGTGTAAAATCGCACGAGGTCATGACGTGCGAAACATTGGCTCTGCGTCTTGTGCCCGTGGTTTGTGAACAATTTAGAAGTGATTTGAAGGCCCTAGGCCCTATCATCTTGGAGCTATTGATCTTGAAAGCATTTGCCAGCTGTATGTTTTTCTCAATAATCGGCAGAAATACCTCATTGAAAATATTCGTGTAAAATCGCACGAGGTCATGACGCGCGAAACATAGGCTCTGCGTCTTGCGCCCGTGGTTTGTGAATGATTTAGAAGTGTTTTGAAGGCCCTAGGCCGTATCATCTACGAGCTATTGAACTTGAAAGCATTTGGCAGCTGTACGTTTTTCTCGATAATCGGCAGAAATACCTCATTGATAATATTCGTGTATAATCGCAGGAGGTCATGACGCGCGACTCATTGGCTCTGCGTCTTGTGCCCGTGGTTTTAGAACAATTTAGAAGGGATTTGAAGGCCCTAGGCCCTATCATCTAGGAGCCATTGATCTTGAAAGCATTTGCCAGCTGTATGTTTTTCTCAATAATCCGCAGAAATACCTCATTGAAAATATTCGTGTAAAATCGCACGAGGTCATGACGCGCGAAACATAGTCTCTGCGTCATGCGCCCGTGGTTTGTGAACAATTTAGAAGTGTTTTGAAGGCCCTAGGCCGTATCATCTAGGAGCTATTGAACTTGAAAGCATTTTCAAGCTGTACGTTTTTCTCAGTAATCGGCAGAAATACCTCATTGAAAATATTCGTGTAAAATCGCACGAGGTCATGACGCGCGAAGCATAGGCTCTGCGTCTTGCGGCCATGGTTTGTGAACATTTTAGAAGTGGTTTGAAGGCCCTAGGCCCTATCATCTAGGAGCCATTGATCTTGAAAGCATTTGCCAGCTGTATGTTTTTCTCAATAATCGGCAGAAATACCTCATTGAAAATATTTGTGTAAAATCGCACGAGGTCATGACGCGCGAAACATAGGCTCTCCGTCTTGCGCCCGTGGTTTGTGAACGATTTAGAAGTGTTTTGAAGGCCCTAGGCTGTATCATCTAGGAGCTATTGAACTTGAAAGCATTTGGCAGCTGTACGTTTTTCTCAATAATCGGCAGAAATACCTCATTGAATATATTCGTGTAAAATCGCACGAGGTCATGACGAGCGAAGCATAGGCTCTTCGTCTTGCGCCCGTGGTTTGTGAACATTTTAGAAGTGGTTTGAAGGCCCTAGGCCCTATCATCTAGGAGCTATTGATCTTGAAAACATTTGCCAGCTGTACGTTTTTCTCAATAATCGGCAGAAATACCTCTTTGAAAATATTCGTGTAAAATCGCACGAGGTCATGACGTGCGACGCATAGGCTCTTCGTCTTGCGGCCGTGGTTTGTGAACATTTTAGAAGTGGTTTGAAGGCCCTAGGCCCTATCATCTAGGAGCAATTGATCTTGAAAGCATTTGCCAGCTGTATGTTTTTCTCAACAATCCGCGGATATACCTCATTGAAAATATTTGTGTAAAATCGCACGAAATCAGGACGCGCGAATCATTGGCTCTGCGTCTCGTGCCCGTGGTTTGTGAACAATTTAGAAGTGATTTGAAGGCCCTAGGCCCTATCATCTAGGAGCTATTGATCTTGATAGCATTTGCCAGCAGTACGTTTTTCTCAATAATCGGCAGAAATACCTCATTGAAACTATTCGTGTAAAATCGCACGAGGTCATGACGCGCGAAGCATAGGCTCTGTGTCTTGCGCCCTTGGTTTGTGAATAATTTAGAAGTGGTTTGAAGGCTCTTGGCCCTATCATCTAGGAGCTATTGAACTTGAATGCATTTGCCAGCTGTATGTTTTTCTCAATAATCGGCAGAAATACTTCATTGAAAATATTCGTGTAAAATCGCACGAGGTCATGACGCGCAAAGCATAGGGTCTGCGTCTTGCGCCCGTGGTTTGTGAACATTTTAGAAGTGTTTTGAAGGCCCTAGGCCCTATCATCTAGGAGCTATTGAACTTGAAAGCATTTGCCAGCTGTACGTTTTTCTCAATAATCGGCAGAAATACCTCATTGAAAATATTCGTGTAAAATCGCACGAGGTCATGACGCGCGAAGCATAGGCTCTTCGTCTTGCGGCCGTGGTTTATGAACATTTTAGAAGTGGTTTGAAGGCCCTAGGCCCTATCATCTAGGAGCTATTGATCTTGAAAGCATTTGCCAGCTGTATGTTTACTCAATAATCCGCAGATATACCTCATTGAAAATATTTGTGTAAAATCGCACGAGGTCATAACGCGCGAAACATAGGCTCTGCGTCTTGCGCCCATGTTTTGTGAACATTTTCGAAGTGGTTTGAAGGCCCTAGGCCCTATCATCTAAGATCTATTGAACTTGAAAGCATTTGCCAGCTGTACGTTTTTCTCAATAATCGGCAGAAATACCTCATTGAAACTATTCGTGTAAAATCGCACTAGGTCATGACGCGCGAAGCATAGGCTCTTCATCTTGCGGCCGTGGTTTGTGAACATTTTAGAAGTGGTTTGAAGGCCCTAGGCCCTATCATCTAGGAGCTATTGATCTTGAAAGCATTTGCCAGCTGTATGTTTTTCTCAATAGTCGGCAGAAATACCTCAATGAAAATATTCGTGTAAAATCGCACGAGGTCATGACGCGCGAAACATAGGCTCTGCGTTTTGCGCACGTGGTTTGTGAACAATTTAGAAGTGGTTTGAAGGCCGTAGGCCCTATCATCTAGGAGCTATTGATCTTGAAAGCATTTGCCAGCTGTACGTTTTTCTCAATAATCGGCAGAAATTCCTCTTTGAAAATATTCATGTAAAATCGCACGAGGTCATGACGCGCGAAGCATAGGCTCATCGTCTTGCGCCCCTGGTTTGTGAACAATGTAGAAGTGGTTTGAAGGCCCTAGGCCCTATGATCTAGGAGCTATTGATCTTGAAAGCATTTGCCAGCTGTATGTTTTTCTCAATAATCGGCAGAAATACCTCATTGAAAATATTTGTGTAAAATCTAACGAAGTCATGACGCGCGAAGCATAGGCTCTGCGTCTTGCGCCCATGTTTTGTGAACATTTTCGAAGTGGTTTGAAGGTTCTAGGCCCTATCATCTAAGATCTATTGAACTTGAAAGCATTTGCCAGCTGTACGTTTTTCTCAATAATCGGCAGAAATACCTCATTGAATATATTCGTGTAAAATCGCACGAGGTCATGACGCGCGAAGTATAGGCTCTTCGTCTTGCGCCCGTGGTTTGTGAAATATTTAGAAGTGGTTTGAAGGCCCTAGACCCTAACATCTAGGAGCAATTGAACTTGAAAGCATTTGCCAGCAGTACGTTTTTCTCAATAATCGGCAGAAATACCTCATTGAAAATATTCGTGTAAAATCGCACGAGGTCATGACGTGCGAAACATTGGCTCTGCGTTTTGCGCACGTGGTTTGTGAACAATTTAGAAGTGGTTTGAAGGCCGTAGGCCCTATCATCTAGGAGCTATTGATCTTGAAAGCATTTGCCAGCTGTACGTTTTTCTCAATAATCGGCAGAAATTCCTCTTTGAAAATATTCATGTAAAATCGCACGAGGTCATGACGCGCGAAGCATAGGCTCATCGTCTTGCGCCCCTGGTTTGTGAACAATGTAGAAGTGGTTTGAAGGCCCTAGGCCCTATGATCTAGGAGCTATTGATCTTGAAAGCATTTGCCAGCTGTATGTTTTTCTCAATAATCGGCAGAAATACCTCATTGAAAATATTTGTGTAAAATCTAACGAAGTCATGACGCGCGAAGCATAGGCTCTGCGTCTTGCGCCCATGTTTTGTGAACATTTTCGAAGTGGTTTGAAGGTTCTAGGCCCTATCATCTAAGATCTATTGAACTTGAAAGCATTTGCCAGCTGTACGTTTTTCTCAATAATCGGCAGAAATACCTCATTGAATATATTCGTGTAAAATCGCACGAGGTCATGACGCGCGAAGTATAGGCTCTTCGTCTTGCGCCCGTGGTTTGTGAAATATTTAGAAGTGGTTTGAAGGCCCTAGACCCTAACATCTAGGAGCAATTGAACTTGAAAGCATTTGCCAGCAGTACGTTTTTCTCAATAATCGGCAGAAATACCTCATTGAAAATATTCGTGTAAAATCGCACGAGGTCATGACGTGCGAAACATTGGCTCTGCGTCTTGTGCCCGTGGTTTGTGAACAATTTAGAAGTGATTTGAAGGCCCTAGGCCCTATCATCTTGGAGCTATTGATCTTGAAAGCATTTGCCAGCTGTATGTTTTTCTCAATAATCGGCAGAAATACCTCATTGAAAATATTCGTGTAAAATCGCACGAGGTCATGACGCGCGAAACATAGGCTCTGCGTCTTGCGCCCGTGGTTTGTGAATGATTTAGAAGTGTTTTGAAGGCCCTAGGCCGTATCATCTACGAGCTATTGAACTTGAAAGCATTTGGCAGCTGTACGTTTTTCTCGATAATCGGCAGAAATACCTCATTGATAATATTCGTGTATAATCGCAGGAGGTCATGACGCGCGACTCATTGGCTCTGCGTCTTGTGCCCGTGGTTTTAGAACAATTTAGAAGGGATTTGAAGGCCCTAGGCCCTATCATCTAGGAGCCATTGATCTTGAAAGCATTTGCCAGCTGTATGTTTTTCTCAATAATCCGCAGAAATACCTCATTGAAAATATTCGTGTAAAATCGCACGAGGTCATGACGCGCGAAACATAGTCTCTGCGTCATGCGCCCGTGGTTTGTGAACAATTTAGAAGTGTTTTGAAGGCCCTAGGCCGTATCATCTAGGAGCTATTGAACTTGAAAGCATTTGGCAGCTGTACGTTTTTCTCAATAATCGGCAGAAATACCTCAATGAAAATATTCGTGTAAAATCGCACGAGGTCATGACGCGCGAAGCATAGGCTCTGCGTCTTGCGGCCATGGTTTGTGAACATTTTAGAAGTGGTTTGAAAGCCCTAGGCCGTATCATCTAGGAGCAATTGATCTTGACAGCATTTGCCAGCTGTATGTTTTTCTCAAAAATCGGCAGAAATACCTCTTTGAATATATTCATGTAAAATCGCACTAGGTCATGACGCGCGAAGCATAGGCTCTTCGTCTTGCGGCCGTGGTTTGTGAACATTTTAGAAGTGGTTTGAAGGCCCTAGGCCCTATCATCTAGGAGCTATTGATCTTGAAAGCATTTGCCAGCTGTATGTTTTTCTCAATAGTCGGCAGATATACCTCAATGAAAATATTCGTGTAAAATCGCACGAGGTCATGACGCGCGAAACATAGGCTCTGCGTTTTGCGCACGTGGTTTGTGAACAATTTAGAAGTGGTTTGAAGGCCCTAGGCCCTATCATCTAGGAGCTATTGATCTTGAAAGCATTTGCCAGCTGTACGTTTTTCTCAATAATCGGCAGAAATTCCTCTTTGAAAATATTCATGTAAAATCGCACGAGGTCATGACGCGCGAAGCATAGGCTCATCGTCTTGCGCCCCTGGTTTGTGAACAATTTAGAAGTGGTTTGAAGGCCCTAGGCCCTATGATCTAGGAGCTATTGATCTTGAAAGCATTTGCCAGCTGTATGTTTTTCTCAATAATCGGCAGAAATACCTCATTGAAAATATTTGTGTAAAATCTAACGAAGTCATGACGCGCGAAGCATAGGCTCTGCGTCTTGCGCCCATGTTTTGTGAACATTTTCGAAGTGGTTTGAAGGCCCAAGGCCCTATCATCTAAGATCTATTGAACTTGAAAGCATTTGCCAGCTGTACGTTTTTCTCAATAATCGGCAGAAATACCTCATTGAATATATTCGTGTAAAATCGCACGAGGTCATGACGCGCGAAGTATAGGCTCTTCGTCTTGCCGCCGTGGTTTGTGAACATTTTAGAAGTGGTTTGAAGGCCCTAGGCCCTATCACCTATGAGCAATTGATCTTGATAGTATTTGCCAGCTGTATGATTTTCTCAGAAATCCGCGGATATACCTCATTGAAAATATTCGTGTATAATCGCACGAGGTCATGACACGCGAAACATTGGCTCTGCTTCTTGTGCCCGTGGATTGTGAACAATTTAGAAGTGATTTGAAGGCCCTAGGCTGTATCATCTAGGAGCTATTGATCTTGAAAGCATTTGCAAGCTGTAGTTTTTTCTCAATAATGGGCAGAAATACCTCATTGAAAATATTTGTGTAAAATCGCACGAGGTCATGACGCGCAAAGCATAGGCTCTTCGTCTTGCGGCCGTGGTTTATGAACATTTTAGAAGTGGTTTGAAGGCCCTAGGCCCTAACATCTAGGAGCAATTGAACTTGAAAGCATTTGCCAGCAGTACGTTTTTCTCAATAATCGGCAGAAATACCTCATTGAATATATTCGTGTAAAATCGAACGAGGTCATGACGTGCGAAACATTGGCTCTGCGTCTTGTGCCCGTGGTTTGTGAACAATTTAGAAGGGATTTGAAGGCCCTAGGCCCTATCATCTAGGAGCCATTGATCTTGAAAGCATTTGCCAGCTGTATGTTTTTCTCAATAATCCGCAGAAATACCTCATTGAAAATATTCGTGTAAAATCGCACGAGGTCATGACGCGCGAAACATAGTCTCTGCGTCATGCGCCCGTGGTTTGTGAACAATTTAGAAGTGTTTTGAAGGCCCTAGGCCGTATCATCTAGGATCTATTGAACTTGAAAGCATTTGGCAGCTGTACGTTTTTCTCAGTAATCGGCAGAAATACCTCATTGAAAATATTTGTGTAAAATCGCACGAGGTCATGACGCGCGAAGCATAGGCTCTGCGTCTTGCGGCCATGGTTTGTGAACATTTTAGAAGTGGTTTGAAGGCCCTAGGCCCTATCATCTAGGAGCCATTGATCTTGAAAGCATTTGCCAGCTGTATGTTTTTCTCAATAATCGGCAGAAATACCTCATTGAAAATATTTGTGTAAAATCGCACGAGGTCATGACGCGCGAAACATAGGCTCTCCGTCTTGCGCCCGTGGTTTGTGAACGATTTAGAAGTGTTTTGAAGGCCCTAGGCTGTATCATCTAGGAGCTATTGAACTTGAAAGCATTTGGCAGCTGTACGTTTTTCTCAATAATCGGCAGAAATACCTCATTGAATATATTCGTGTAAAATCGCACGAGGTCATGACGAGCGAAGCATAGGCTCTTCGTCTTGCGCCCGTGGTTTGTGAACATTTTAGAAGTGGTTTGAAGGCCCTAGGCCCTATCATCTAGGAGCTATTGATCTTGAAAGCATTTGCCAGCTGTATGTTTTTCTCAATAATCGGCAGAAATACCTCATTGAAAATATTTGTGTAAAATCTAACGAAGTCATGACGCGCGAAGCATAGGCTCTGCGTCTTGCGCCCATGTTTTGTGAACATTTTCGAAGTGGTTTGAAGGCCCTAGGCCCTATCATCTAAGATCTATTGAACTTGAAAGCATTTGCCAGCTGTACGTTTTTCTCAATAATCGGCAGAAATACCTCATTGAAACTATTCGTGTAAAATCGCACGAGGTCATGACGCGCGAAGCATAGGCTCTTCGTCTTGCGGCCGTGGTTTGTGAACATTTTAGAAGTGGTTTGAAGGCCCTAGGCCCTATCATCTAGGAGCAATTGATCTTGAAAGCATTTGCCAGCTGTATGTTTTTCTCAAAAATCGGCAGAAATACCTCTTTGAATATATTCATGTAAAATCGCACTAGGTCATGACGCGCGAAGCATAGGCTCTTCGTCTTGCGGCCGTGGTTTGTGAACATTTTAGAAGTGGTTTGAAGGCCCTAGGCCCTATCATCTAGGAGCTATTGATCTTGAAAGCATTTGCCAGCTGTATGTTTTTCTCAATAGTCGGCAGAAATACCTCAATGAAAATATTCGTGTAAAATCGCACGAGGTCATGACGCGCGAAACATAGGCTCTGCGTTTTGCGCACGTGGTTTGTGAACAATTTAGAAGTGGTTTGAAGGCCGTAGGCCCTATCATCTAGGAGCTATTGATCTTGAAAGCATTTGCCAGCTGTACGTTTTTCTCAATAATCGGCAGAAATTCCTCTTTGAAAATATTCATGTAAAATCGCACGAGGTCATGACGCGCGAAGCATAGGCTCATCGTCTTGCGCCCCTGGTTTGTGAACAATGTAGAAGTGGTTTGAAGGCCCTAGGCCCTATGATCTAGGAGCTATTGATCTTGAAAGCATTTGCCAGCTGTATGTTTTTCTCAATAATCGGCAGAAATACCTCATTGAAAATATTTGTGTAAAATCTAACGAAGTCATGACGCGCGAAGCATAGGCTCTGCGTCTTGCGCCCATGTTTTGTGAACATTTTCGAAGTGGTTTGAAGGTTCTAGGCCCTATCATCTAAGATCTATTGAACTTGAAAGCATTTGCCAGCTGTACGTTTTTCTCAATAATCGGCAGAAATACCTCATTGAATATATTCGTGTAAAATCGCACGAGGTCATGACGCGCGAAGTATAGGCTCTTCGTCTTGCGCCCGTGGTTTGTGAAATATTTAGAAGTGGTTTGAAGGCCCTAGGCCCTAACATCTAGGAGCAATTGAACTTGAAAGCATTTGCCAGCAGTACGTTTTTCTCAATAATCGGCAGAAATACCTCATTGAAAATATTCGTGTAAAATCGCACGAGGTCATGACGTGCGAAACATTGGCTCTGCGTCTTGTGCCCGTGGTTTGTGAACAATTTAGAAGTGATTTGAAGGCCCTAGGCCCTATCATCTTGGAGCTATTGATCTTGAAAGCATTTGCCAGCTGTATGTTTTTCTCAATAATCGGCAGAAATACCTCATTGAAAATATTCGTGTAAAATCGCACGAGGTCATGACGCGCGAAACATAGGCTCTGCGTCTTGCGCCCGTGGTTTGTGAATGATTTAGAAGTGTTTTGAAGGCCCTAGGCCGTATCATCTACGAGCTATTGAACTTGAAAGCATTTGGCAGCTGTACGTTTTTCTCGATAATCGGCAGAAATACCTCATTGATAATATTCGTGTATAATCGCAGGAGGTCATGACGCGCGACTCATTGGCTCTGCGTCTTGTGCCCGTGGTTTTAGAACAATTTAGAAGGGATTTGAAGGCCCTAGGCCCTATCATCTAGGAGCCATTGATCTTGAAAGCATTTGCCAGCTGTATGTTTTTCTCAATAATCCGCAGAAATACCTCATTGAAAATATTCGTGTAAAATCGCACGAGGTCATGACGCGCGAAACATAGTCTCTGCGTCATGCGCCCGTGGTTTGTGAACAATTTAGAAGTGTTTTGAAGGCCCTAGGCCGTATCATCTAGGAGCTATTGAACTTGAAAGCATTTTCAAGCTGTACGTTTTTCTCAGTAATCGGCAGAAATACCTCATTGAAAATATTCGTGTAAAATCGCACGAGGTCATGACGCGCGAAGCATAGGCTCTGCGTCTTGCGGCCATGGTTTGTGAACATTTTAGAAGTGGTTTGAAGGCCCTAGGCCCTATCATCTAGGAGCCATTGATCTTGAAAGCATTTGCCAGCTGTATGTTTTTCTCAATAATCGGCAGAAATACCTCATTGAAAATATTTGTGTAAAATCGCACGAGGTCATGACGCGCGAAACATAGGCTCTCCGTCTTGCGCCCGTGGTTTGTGAACGATTTAGAAGTGTTTTGAAGGCCCTAGGCTGTATCATCTAGGAGCTATTGAACTTGAAAGCATTTGGCAGCTGTACGTTTTTCTCAATAATCGGCAGAAATACCTCATTGAATATATTCGTGTAAAATCGCACGAGGTCATGACGAGCGAAGCATAGGCTCTTCGTCTTGCGCCCGTGGTTTGTGAACATTTTAGAAGTGGTTTGAAGGCCCTAGGCCCTATCATCTAGGAGCTATTGATCTTGAAAACATTTGCCAGCTGTACGTTTTTCTCAATAATCGGCAGAAATACCTCTTTGAAAATATTCGTGTAAAATCGCACGAGGTCATGACGTGCGACGCATAGGCTCTTCGTCTTGCGGCCGTGGTTTGTGAACATTTTAGAAGTGGTTTGAAGGCCCTAGGCCCTATCATCTAGGAGCAATTGATCTTGAAAGCATTTGCCAGCTGTATGTTTTTCTCAACAATCCGCGGATATACCTCATTGAAAATATTTGTGTAAAATCGCACGAAATCAGGACGCGCGAATCATTGGCTCTGCGTCTCGTGCCCGTGGTTTGTGAACAATTTAGAAGTGATTTGAAGGCCCTAGGCCCTATCATCTAGGAGCTATTGATCTTGATAGCATTTGCCAGCAGTACGTTTTTCTCAATAATCGGCAGAAATACCTCATTGAAACTATTCGTGTAAAATCGCACGAGGTCATGACGCGCGAAGCATAGGCTCTGCGTCTTGCGCCCGTGGTGTGTGAAATATTTAGAAGTGGTTTGAAGGCCCTAGGCCCTAACATCTAGGAGCAATTGAACTTGAAAGCATTTGCCAGCAGTATGTTTTTCTCAATAATCGGCAGAAATACCTCATTGAAAATATTCGTGTAAAATCGCACGAGGTCATGACGCGCGAAACATTGGCTCTGCGTCTTGTGCCCGTGGATTGAGAACAATTTAGAAGGGATTTGAAGGCCCTAGGCCCTATCATCTAGGAGCTATTGATCTTGAAAGCATTTGCCAGCTGTATGTTTTTCTCAATAATCGGCAGAAATACCTCATTGAAAATATTCGTGTAAAATCGCACGAGGTCATGACGCGCGAAACATAGGCTCTGCATCTTGCGCCCGTGGTTTGTGAACAATTTAAAAGTGTTTTGAAGGCCCTAGGCCGTATCATCTAGGAGCTATTGATCTTGAAAGCAATTGCCAGCTGTATGTTTTTCTCAATAATCGGCAAAATACCTCATTGAAAATATTCGTGTAAAATCGCACAAGGTCATGACGCGCGAAACATAGGCTCTGCGTCTTGCGCCCTTGGTTTGTGAATGATTTAGAAGTGTTTTGAAGGCCCTAGGCCGTATCATCTACGAGCTATTGAACTTGAAAGCATTTGGCAGCTGTACGTTTTTCTCAATAATCGGCAGAACTACCTCATTGATAATATTCGTGTAAAATCGCAGGAGGTCATGACGCGCGACTCATTGGCTCTGCGTCTTGTGCCCGTGGTTTGAGAACAATTTAGAAGGGATTTGAAGGCCCTAGGCCCTATCATCTAGGAGCCATTGATCTTGAAAGCATTTGCCAGCTGTATGTTTTCCTCAAAAATCCGCGGATATTCCTCATTGAAAAAATTCGTGTAAAATCGCCCAAGGTCATGACGCGCGAAACATTGGATCTGCGTCTTGTGCCCGTGGTTTGTGAACAATTTAGAAGTGATTTGAAGGCCCTAGGCCCTGTCATCTAGGAGCTATTGATCTTGATAGCATTTTCAAGCTGTATGTTTTTCTCAATAATCGGCAGAAATACCTCATTGAAAATATTCGTGTAAAATCGCACGAGGTCATGACGCGCGAAACATTGGCTCTGCGTCTTGCGCCCGTGGTTTGTGAACAATTTAGAAGTGTTTTGAAGACCCTAGGCCGTATCATCTAGGAGCTATTGAACTTGAAAGCATTTGTCAGCTGTACGTTTTTCTCAATAATCGGCAGAAATTCCTCATTGAAAATATTCGTGTAAAATCGCACGAGGTCATGACGCGCGAAGCATAGGCTCTTCGTCTTGCGGCCGTGGTTTGTGAACATTTTAGAAGTGGTTTGAAGGCCCTAGGCCCTATCATCTAGGAGCTATTGATCTTGAAAGCATTTGCCAGCTGTACGTTTTTCTCAATAATCGGCAGAAATACCTCTTTGAAAATATTTGTGTAAAATCGCACGAGGTCATGAGGCGCGAAGCATAGGCTCTTCGTCTTGCGCCCCTGGTTTGTGAACAATTTAGAAGTGGTTTGAAGGCCCTAGGCCCTATCATCTAGGAGCTATTGATCTTGAAAGCATTTGCCAGCTGTATGTTTTTCTCAATAATCGGCAGAAATACCTCATTGAAAATATTTGTGTAAAATCTAACGAGGTCATGACGCGCGAAGCATAGGCTCTGCGTCTTGCGCCCATGGTTTGTGAACATTTTCGAAGTGGTTTGAAGGCCCTAGGCCCTATCATCTAGGAGCTATTGATCTTGAAAGCATTTGCCAGCTGTATGTTTTTCTCAATAATCGGCAGAAATACCTCATTGAAAATATTCGTGTAAAATCGCACGAGGTCATGACGCGCGAAATATAGGCTCTGCGTCTTGCGCCTGTGGCTTGTGAACGATTTAGAAGTGTTTTGAAGGCCCTAGGCTGTATCATCTAGGAGCTATTGAACTTGAAAGCATTTGGCAGCTGTACGTTTTTCTCAATAATCGGCAGAAATACCTCATTGAATATATTCGTGTAAAATCTAACGAGGTCATGACGCGCGAAGCATAGGCTCTGCGTCTTGCGCCCATGGTTTGTGAACATTTTCGAAGTGGTTTGAAGGCCCTAGGCCCTATCATCTAGGAGCTATTGATCTTGAAAGCATTTGCCAGCTGTATGTTTTTCTCAATAATCGGCAGAAATACCTCATTGAAAATATTCGTGTAAAATCGCACGAGGTCATGACGCGCGAAATATAGGCTCTGCGTCTTGCGCCTGTGGCTTGTGAACGATTTAGAAGTGTTTTGAAGGCCCTAGGCTGTATCATCTAGGAGCTATTGAACTTGAAAGCATTTGGCAGCTGTACGTTTTTCTCAATAATCGGCAGAAATACCTCATTGAATATATTCGTGTAAAATCGCACGAGGTCATGACGCGCGAAACATTGGCTCTGCTTCTTGTGCCCGTGGATTGTGAACAATTAAGAAGTGATTTGAAGGCCCTAGGCCGTATCATCTAGGAGCTATTGATCTTGAAAGCATTTGCCAGCTGTACGTTTTTCTCAATAATCGGCAGAAATACCTCATTGAAAATATTCGTGTAAAATCGCACGAGGTCATGTCGCGCGATGCATAGGCTCTGCGTCTTGCGCCCGTGGTTTGTGAACAATTTAGAAGTGATTTGAAGGCCCTAGGCCCTATCATCTAGGAGCTATTGATCTTGAAAGCATTTGCCAGCTGTACGTTTTTCTCAATAATCGGCAGAAATTCCTCATTGAAAATATTTGTGTAAAATCGCACAAGGTCATGACGCGCGAAGCATAGGCTCTGCGTCTTGCGCCCGTGGTTTGTGAACGATTTAGAAGTGTTTTGAAGGCCCTAGGCCGTATCATCTAGGAGCTATTGAACTTGAAAGCATTTGGCAGCTGTACGTTTTTCTCAATAATCGGCAGAAATACCTCATTGAAAATATTTGTGTAAAATCGCATGAGGTCATGACGCGCGACTCATTGGCTCTGCGTCTTGCGCCCGTGGTTTTTGAACAATTTAGAAGTGTTTTGAAGGCCCTAGGCCGTATCATCTAGGAGCAATTGATCTTGAAAGCATTTGCCAGCTGTATGTTTTTCTCAAAAATCTGCGGACATACCTCAATGAAAATATTCGTGTAAAATCGCACGAGGTCATGACGCGCGAAGCATTGGCTCTGCGTCTTGTGCCCGTGGTTTGAGAACAATTTAGAAGAGATTTGAAGGCGCTAGGCCCTATCATCTAGGAGCTATTGATCTTGAAAGCATTTGCCAGCTGTATGTTTTTCTCAATAATCCGCAGAAATACCTCATTGAAAATATTCGTGTCAAATCGCACGAGGTCATGTCGCGCGAAGCATAGGCTCTGCGTCTTGCGCCCGTGGTTTGTGAAATATTTAGAAGTGGTTTGAAGGGCCTAGGCCCTAACATCTAGGAGCAATTGAACTTGAAAGCATTTGCCAGCTGTATGTTTTTCCTCAATAATCGGCAGAAATACCTCATTGAAAATATTCGTGTAAAATCGCACGAGGTCATGACGCGCGAAACATTGGCTCTACGTCTTGTGCCCGTGGTTTGTGAACAATTTAAAAGTGATTTGAAGGCCCTAGGCCCTATCATCTAGGAGCAATTGATCTTGAAAGCATTTGCCAGCTGTATGTTTTTCTCAAAAATCTGCGGACATACCTCATTGAAAATATTCGTGTAAAATCGCACGAGGTCATGACGCGCGAAACATTGGCTCTGATTCTTGTGCCCGTGGTTTGTGAACAATTTAGAAGTGATTTGATGGCCCTAGGCCCTATCATCTAGGAGCAATTGATCTTGAAAGCATTTGCCAGCTGTATGTTTTTTTCTTAAATCTGCGGACATACCTCAATGAATATATTCGTGTAAAATCGCACTAGGTCATGACGCGCGAAACATTGGCTCTGCGTCTTGTGCCCGTGGTTTGAGAACAATTTAGAATAGATTTGAAGGCCCTAGGCCCTAACATCTAGGAGCAATTGAACTTGAAAGCATTTGCCAGCTGTACGTTTTTGTCAATAATCGGAAGAAATACTTCATTGAAAATATTCGTGTAAAATCGCACGAGGTCATGACGCGCGAAACATTGGCTCTGCGTCTTGTGCCCGTGGTTTGTGAACAATTTAGAAGTGATTTGAAGGCTCTAGGCCGTATCATCTAGGAGCTATTGATCTTGAAAGCATTTGCCAGCTGTATGTTTTTCTCAATAATCGGCAGAAATTCCTCATTGAAAATATTTGTGTAAAATCGCATAAGGTCATGACGCGCGAAACATAGGCTCTGCGTCTTGCGCCCGTGGTTTGTGAACGATTTAGAAGTGTTTTGAAGGCCCTAGGCCGTATCATCTAGGAGCTATTGAACTTGAAAGCATTTGGCAGCTGTACGTTTTTCTCAATAATCGGCAGAAATACCTCATTGAAAATATTCGTGTAAAATCGCACGAGGTCATGACGCGCGAAACATAGGCTCTGAGTCTTGCGCCCGTGGTTTTTGAACAATTTAGAAGTGTTTTGAAGGCCCTAGGCCGTATCATCTAGGAGCAATTGATCTTGAAAGCATTTGCCAGCTGTATGTTTTTCTCAAAAATCTGCGGACATACCTCAATGAAAATATTCGTGTAAAATCGCACGAGGTCATGACGCGCGAAGCATTGGCTCTGCGTCTTGTGCCCGTGGTTTGAGAACAATTTAGAAGAGATTTGATGGCCCTAGGCCCTATCATCTAGGAGCTATTGATCTTGAAAGCATTTGCCAGCTGTATGTTTTTCTCAATAATCGGCAGAAATTCTTCATTGAAAATATTCGTGTAAAATCGCACGAGGTCATGACGCGCGAAGCATAGGCTCTGCGTCTTGCGCCCGTGGTTTGTGAAATATTTAGAAGTGGTTTGAAGGCCCTAGGCCCTAACATCTAGGAGCAATTGAACTTGAAAGCATTTGCCAGCTGTACGTTTTTCTCAATTATCGGCAGAAATACTTCATTGAAAATATTCGTGTAAAATCGCACGATGTCATGACGCGCGAAACATTGGCTCTGCGTCTTGTGCCCGTGGTTTGTGAACAATTTAGAAGTGATTTGAAGGCCCTAGGCCCTATCATCTAGGAGCTATTGATCTTGAAAGCATTTGCCACCTGTATGTTTTTCTCAATAATCGGCAGAAATACCTCATTGAAAATATTCGTGTAAAATCGCACGAGGTCATGACGCGCGAAGCATAGGCTCTTCGTCTTGCGGCCGTGGTTTGTGAACATTTTAGAAGTGGTTTGAAGGCCCTAGGCCCTATCATCTAGGAGCTATTGATCTTGAAAGCATTTGCCAGCTGTACGTTTTTCTCAATAATCGGCAGAAATACCTCATTGAAAATATTCGTGTAAAATCGCACGAGGTCATGAGGCGCGAAGCATAGGCTCTTCGTCTTGCGGCCGTGGTTTGTGAACATTTTAGAAGTGGTTTGAAGGCCCTTGGCCCTATCATCTAGGAGCAATTGATCTTGAAAGCATTTGCCAGCTGTATGTTTTTCTCAATAATCGGCAGAAATACCTCTTTGAAAATATTAGTGTAAAATTGCACAAGGTCATGACGCGCGAAACATTGGCTCTGCGTCTTGTGCTCGTGGTTTGTGAACAATTTAGAAGTCATTTGATGGCCCTAGGCCCTATCATCTAAGAGCTATTGATCTTGAAAGCATTTGCCAGCTGTACGTTTATCTCAATAATCGGCAGAAATACCTCTTTGAAAATATTCGTGTATAATCGCACGAGGTCATGACGCGCGAAGCATAGGCTCTTCGTCTTGCGGCCGTGGTTTGTGAACATTTTAGAAGTGGTTTGAAGGCCCTAGGCCCTATCATCTAGGAGCAATTGATCTTGAAAGCATTTGCCAGCTGTATGTTTTTCTCAAAAATCCGCGGATATACCTCATTGAAAATATTTGTGTAAAATCGCACAAGGTCATGACGCTCGAAACATTTGCTCTGCGTCATGTGCCCCTGGTTTGTGAACAATTTAGAAGTGATTTGATGGCCCTAGGCCCTATCATCTAGGAGCTATTGATCTTGAAAGCATTTTCCAGCTGTATGTTTTTCTCAATAATCGGCAGAAATACCTCATTGACAATATTCGTGTAAAACCGCACGAGGTCATGACGCGCGAAACATAGGCTCTGCGTCTTGCGCCCGCGGTTTGTGAACAATTTAGAAGTGTTTTGAATGCCCTAGGCCGTATCATCTAGGAGCTATTGAACTTGAAAGCATTTGTCAGCTGTACATTTTTTTCAATAATCGGCAGAAATGCCTCATTGAAAATATTCGTGTAAAATCGCACGAGGTCATGACGCGCGAAACATAGGCTCTGCGTCTTGCGCCCCTGGTTTGTGAACAATTTAGAAGTGTTTTGAAGGCCCTAGGCCGTATCATCTAGGAGCTATTGAACTTGAAAGCATTTGTCAGCTGTACGTTTTTTTCAATAATCGGCAGAAATGCCTCATTGAAAATATTCGTGTAATATCGCACGAGGTCATGACGCGCGAAACATTGGCTCTGCGTCTTGTGCCCGTGGTTTGAGAACAATTTAGAAGTGTTTTGAAGCCCCTAGGCCGTATCATCTAGGAGCTATTGAACTTGAAATCATTTGGCAGCTGTACGTTTTTCTCAATAATCGGCAGAAATACCTCATTGATAATATTCGTGTAAAATTGCACGAGGTCAAGACGCGCGAAGCATAGGCTCTTCGTATTGCGCCCGTGGTTTGAGAACAATTTAGAAGTGTTTTGAAGGCCCTAGGCCGTATCATCTAGGAGCAATAAATCTTGAAAGCATTTGCCAGCTGTATGTTTTTCTCAAAAATCTGCGGACATACCTCAATGAAAATATTCGTGTAAAATCGCACGAGGTCATGACGCGCGAAGCATTGGCTCTGCGTCTTGTGCCCGTGGTTTGAGAACAATTTAGAAGAGATTTGAAGGCCCTAGGCCCTATCATCTAGGTGCTATTGATCTTGAAAGCATTTGCCAGCTGTTTGTTTTTCTCAATAATCGGCAGAAATTCTTCATTGAAAATATTCGTGTAAAATCGCACGAGGTCATGACGCGCGAAGCATAGGCTCTGCGTCTTGCGCCCGTGGTTTGTGAAATATTTAGAAGTGGTTTGAAGGCCCTAGGCCCTAACATCTAGGAGCAATTGAACTTGAAAGCATTTGCCAGCTGTACGTTTTTCTCAATAATCGGCAGAAATACCTCATTGAAAATATTCGTGTAAAATCGCACGAGGTCATGAGGCGCGAAGCATAGGCTCTTCGTATTGCGCCCGTGGTTTGTGAACAATTTAGAAGTGGTCTCATGGCCCTACGCCCTATCATCTAGGAGCTATTGAACTTGAAAGCATTTGCCAGCTGTACGTTTTTCTCAATAATCGGCAGAAATTCCGCATTGAAAATATTCGTGTAAAATCGTACGAGGTCATGACGCGCGAAGCATAGGCTCTGTGTCTTGCGGCCGTGGTTTGTGAACATTTTAGAAGTGGTTTGAAGGCCCTAGGCCCTATCATCTAGGAGTTATTGAACTTGAAACCATTTGCCAGCAGTACGTTTTTCTCAATAATCGGCAGAAATACCTCATTGAAAATATTCGTGTAAAATCGCACGAGGTCATGACGCGCGAAACATTGGCTCTGCGTCTTGTGCCCGTGGTTTGTGAACAATTTAGAAGTGATTTTAAGGCCCTAGGCCCTATCATCTAGGAGCTATTGATCTTGAAAGCATTTCCCAGCTGTATGTTTTTCTCAATAATCGGCAGAAATACCTCATTGAAAATATTTGTGTAAAATCGCACGAGGTCATGACGCGCGAAACATAGCCTCTGCGTCTTGCGCCCGTGGTTTGTGAACAATTTAGAAGTGTTTTGAAGGCCCTAGGCCGTATCATCTAGGAGCTATTGATCTTGAAAGCATTTGCCAGCTCTACGTTTTTCTCAATAATCGGCAGAAATACCTCATTGAAAATATTCGTGTAAAATCGCACGAGGTCATGACGCGCGACTCATTGGCTCTGCCTCTTGTGCCCGTGGTTTGAGAACAATTTAGAAGGGATTTGAAAGCCCTAGGCCCTATCATCTAGGAGCAATTGAACTTGAAAGCATTTGCCAGCTGTACGTTTTTATCAATAATCGGCAGAAATACCTCATTGAAAATATTTGTGTAAAATCGCACGAGGTCATGACGCGCGAAACATTGGCTCTGCGTCTTGTGCCCGTGGTTTGTGAACTATTTAGAAGTGATTTGAAGGCCCTAGGCCCTATCATCTAGGAGCTATTGATCTTGAAAGCATTTGCCAGCTGTATGTTTTTCTCAAAAATCCACGGATATACCTCATTGAAAATATTCGTGTAAAATCGCACGAGGTCATGACGCGCGAAACATTGGCTCTGCGTCTTGTGCCCGTGGTTTGTGAACTATTTAGAAGTGATTTGAAGGCCCTAGGCCCTATCATCTAGGAGCTATTGATCTTGAAAGCATTTGCCAGCTGTATGTTTTTCTCAATAATCGGCAGAAATACCTTATTGAAAATATTCGTGTAAAATCGCACGAGGTCATGACGCGCGAAACGTAGGCTCTGCGTCTTGCGCCCGTGGTTTGTGAACAATTTAGAAGTGTTTTGAAGGCCCTAGGCCCTTTCATCTAGGAGCAATTGATCTTGAAAGCATTTGCCAGCTGTACGTTTTTCTCAAAAATCCGCGTATATACCTCATTGCAAATATTCGTGTAAAATTGCATAAGGTCATGACGCGCGAAACATTGGCTCTGCGTCTTGTGCTCGTGGTTTGTGAACAATTTAGAAGTGATTTGAAGGCCCTAGGCCCTATCATCTAGGAGCTATTGATCTTGAAAGCATTTGCCAGCTGTATGTTTTTCTCAATAATCCACGGATATACCTCATTGATAATATTCGTGTAAAATCGCACGAGGTCACAACGCGCGAAACATAGGCGCTGAGTCTTGCACCCGTGGTTTGTGAACAATTTAGAAGTGTTTTGAAGGCCCTAGGCCGTATCATCTATGAGCTATTGAACTTGAAAGCATTTGGCAGCTGTTCGTTTTTCTCAATAATCGGCAGAAATACCTCATTGAAAATATTCGTGTAAAATCGCACGAGGTCATGACGCGCGAAGCATAGGCTCTTCGTCTTGCCGCCGTGGTTTGTGAACATTTTAGAAGTGGTTTGAAGGCCCTAGGCCCTTTCATCTAGGAGCAATTGATCTTGAAAGCATTTGCCAGCTGTATGTTTTTCTCAAAAATCTGCGGACATACCTCATTGAAAATATTCGTGTAAAATCACACGAGGTCATGACGCGCGAAGCATAGGCTCTTCGTCTTGCCGCCGTGGTTTGTGAACATTTTAGAAGTGGTTTGAAGGCCCTAGGCCCTATCATCTAGGAGCTATTGAACTTGAAAGCATTTGTCAGCTGTACGATTTTTTCAATAATCGGCAGAAATGCCTCATTGAAAATATTCGTGTAAAATCGCACGAGGTCATGACGCGCGAAACATAGGCTCTGCGTCTTGCGCCCGTGGTTTGTGAACAATTTAGAAGTGTTTTGAAGGCCCTAGGCCCTATCATCTAGGAGCTATTGAACTTGAAAGCATTTGGCAACTGTACGTTTTTCTCAATAATCGGCAGAAATACCTCATTGAAAATATTCGTGTAAAATCGCACGAGGTCATGACGCGCGAAACATAGGCTCTGCGTCTTGCGCCTGTGGTTTTTGAACAATTTAGAAGTGTTTTGAAGGCCCTAGGCCGTATCATCTAGGAGCAATAAATCTTGAAAGCATTTGCCAGCTGTATGTTTTTCTCAAAAATCTGCGGACATACCTCAATGAAAATATTCGTGTAAAATCGCACGAGGTCATGACGCGCGAAGCATTGGCTCTGCGTCTTGTGCCCGTGGTTTGAGAACAATTTAGAAGAGATTTGAAGGCCCTAGGCCCTATCATCTAGGTGCTATTGATCTTGAAAGCATTTGCCAGCTGTATGTTTTTCTCAATAATCGGCAGAAATTCTTCATTGAAAATATTCGTGTAAAATCGCACGAGGTCATGACGCGCGAAGCATAGGCTCTGCGTCTTGCGCCCGTGGTTTGTGAAATATTTAGAAGTGGTTTGAAGGCCCTAGGCCCTAACATCTAGGAGCAAATGAACTTGAAAGCATTTGCCAGCTGTACGTTTTTCTCAATAATCGGCAGAAATACTTCATTGAAAATATTCGTGTAAAATCGCACGAGGTCATGACGTGCGAAACATTGGCTCTGCGTCTTGTGCCCGTGGTTTGAGAACAATTTAGAAGGGATTTGAAAGCCCTAGGCCCTATCATCTAGGAGCAATTGAACTTGAAAGCATTTGCCAGCTGTACGTTTTTATCAATAATCGGCAGAAATACCTCATTGAAAATATTTGTGTAAAATCGTACGAGGTCATGACGCGCGAAACATTGGCTCTGCGTCTTGTGCCCGTGGTTTGTGAACTATTTAGAAGTGATTTGAAGGCCCTAGGCCCTATCATCTAGGAGCTATTGATCTTGAAAGCATTTGCCAGCTGTATGTTTTTCTCAAAAATCCACGGATATACCTCATTGAAAATATTCGTGTAAAATCGCACGAGGTCATGACGCGCGAAACATTGGCTCTGCGTCTTGTGCCCGTGGTTTGTGAACTATTTAGAAGTGATTTGAAGGCCCTAGGCCCTATCATCTAGGAGCTATTGATCTTGAAAGCATTTGCCAGCTGTATGTTTTTCTCAATAATCGGCAGAAATACCTTATTGAAAATATTCGTGTAAAATCGCACGAGGTCATGACGCGCGAAACGTAGGCTCTGCGTCTTGCGCCCGTGGTTTGTGAACAATTTAGAAGTGTTTTGAAGGCCCTAGGCCGTATCATCTAGGAGCTATTTCACTTGAAAGCATTTGGCATCTGTACGTTTTTCTCAATAATCGGCAGAAATACCTCATTGAAAATATTAGTGTAAAATCGCACGAGGTCATGACGCGCGAAGCATAGGCTCTTCGTCTTGCGGCCGTGGTTTGTGAACATTTTAGAAGTGGTTTGAAGGCCCTAGGCCCTATCATCTAGGAGCTATTGATCTTGAAAGCATTTGCCAGCTGTACGTTATTCTCAATAATCGGCAGAAATACCTCTTTGATAATATTTGTGTAAAATCGCACGAGGTCATGACGCCCGAAGCATAGGCTCTTCGTCTTGCGGCCATGGTTTGGGAACATTTAAGAAGTGGTTTGAAGGCCTTAGGCCCTATGATCTAAAAGCAATTGATCTTGAATGCATTTGCCAGCTGTATGTTTTTCTCAAAACTCCACGGATATACCTCATTGAAAATATTTGTGTAAAATCTCACGAGGTCATGACGCGCGAAGCATAGGCTCTTCGTCTTGCCGCCGTGGTTTGTGAACATTTTAGAAGTGGTTTGAAGGCCCTAGGCCCTATCATCTAAGAGCTATTGATCTTGAAAGCATTTGCCAGCTGTTCGTTTTTCTCAATAATCGGCAGAAATACCTCATTGAAAATATTCGTGTAAAATCGCACGAGGTCATGACGCGCGAAGCATAGGCTCTTCGTCTTGCCGCCGTGGTTTGTGAACATTTTAGAAGTGGTTTGAAGGCCCTAGGCCCTTTCATCTAGGAGCAATTGATCTTGAAAGCATTTGCCAGCTGTACGTTTTTCTCAAAAATCCGCGTATATACCTCATTGCAAATATTCGTGTAAAATTGCATAAGGTCATGACGCGCGAAACATTGGCTCTGCGTCTTGTGCTCGTGGTTTGTGAACAATTTAGAAGTGATTTGAAGGCCCTAGGCCCTATCATCTAGGAGCTATTGATCTTGAAAGCATTTGCCAGCTGTATGTTTTTCTCAATAATCCACGGATATACCTCATTGATAATATTCGTGTAAAATCGCACGAGGTCACAACGCGCGAAACATAGGCGCTGAGTCTTGCGCCCGTGGTTTGTGAACAATTTAGAAGTGTTTTGAAGGCCCTAGGCCGTATCATCTATGAGCTATTGAACTTGAAAGCATTTGGCAGCTGTACGTTTTTCCTCAATAATCGGCTGAAATACCTCATTGAATATATTCGTGTAAAATCGCACGAGGTCATGACGCGCGAAGCATAGGCTCTTCGTCTTGCGGTCGTGGTTTGTGAACATTTTAGAAGTGGTTTGAAGGCCCTAGGCCCTATCATCTAAGAGCTATTGATCTTGAAAGCATTTGCCAGCTGTATGTTTTTCTCAAAAATCTGCGATCATACCTCATTGAAAATATTCGTGTAAAATCGCACGAGGTCATGACGCGCGAAACATTGGCTCTGCATCTTGTGCCCGTGGTTTGAGAACAATTTAGAAGAGATTTGAAGGCCCTAGGCCCTATCATCTAGGAGCTATTGATCTTGAAAGCATTTGCCAGCTGTATGTTTTTCTCAATAATCGGCAGAATTACCTCATTGAAAATATTCGTGTAAAATTGCACGAGGTCATGACGCGCGAAGCATAGGCTCTTCGTATTGCGCCCGTGGTTTGTGAACAATTTAGAAGTGGTCTCAAGATCCTACGCCCTATCATCTAGGAGCTATTGAACTTGAAAGCATTTGCCAGCTGTACGTTTTTCTCAATAATCGGCAGAAATTCCGCATTGAAAATATTCGTGTAAAATCGTACGAGGTCATGACGCGCGAAGCATAGGCTCTGTGTCTTGCGGCCGTGGTTTGTGAACAATTTAGAAGTGATTTGAAGGCCCTAGGCCCTATCATCTAGGAGCTATTGATCTTGAAAGCATTTCCCAGCTGTATGTTTTTCTCAATAATCGGCAGAAATACCTCATTGAAAATATTTGTGTTAAATCGCACGAGGTCATGACGCGCGAACCATAACCTCTGCGTCTTGCGCCCGTGGTTTGTGAACAATTTAGAAGTGTTTTGAAGGCCCTAGGCCGTATCATCTAGGAGCTATTGATCTTGATAGCATTTGCCAGCTCTACGTTTTTCTCAATAATCGGCAGAAATACCTCATTGAAAATATTCGTGTAAAATCGCACGAGGTCATGACGCGCGACTCATTGGCTCTGCCTCTTGTGCCCGTGGTTTGAGAACAATTTAGAAGGGATTTGAAGGCCCTAGGCCCTATCATCTAGGAGCTATTGATCTTGAAAGCATTTGCCAGCTGTATGTTTTTCTCAAAAATCCACGGATATACCTCATTGAAAATATTCGTGTAAAATCGCACGAGGTCATGACGCGCGAAACTTTGGCTCTGCGTCTTGTGCCCGTGGTTTGTGAACTATTTAGAAGTGATTTGAAGGCCCTAGGCCGTATCATCTAGGAGCTATTTCACTTGAAAGCATTTGGCATCTGTACGTTTTTCTCAATAATCGGCAGAAATACCTCATTGAAAATATTAGTGTATAATCGCACGAGGTCATGACGCGCGAAGCATAGGCTCTTCGTCTTGCGGCCGTGGTTTGTGAACATTTTAGAAGTGGTTTGAAGGCCCTAGGCCCTATCATCTAGGAGCTATTGATCTTGAAAGCATTTGCCAGCTGTACGTTATTCTCAATAATCGGCAGAAATACCTCTTTGATAATATTCGTGTAAAATCGCACGAGGTCATGACGCGCGAAGCATAGGCTCTTCGTCTTGCGGCCATGGTTTGTGAACATTTAAGAAGTGGTTTGAAGGCCTTAGGCCCTATGATCTAGGAGCAATTGATCTTGAATGCATTTGCCAGCTGTATGTTTTTCTCAAAACTCCACGGATATACCTCATTGAAAATATTCGTGTAAAATCGCACGAGGTCATGACGCGCGAAGCATAGGCTCTTCGTCTTGCCGCCGTGGTTTGTGAACATTTTAGAAGTGGTTTGAAGGCCCTAGGCCCTATCATCTAAAAGCTATTGATCTTGAAAGCATTTGCCAGCTGTACGTTTTTCTCAATAATCGGCAGAAATACCTCATTGAAAATATTCGTGTAAAATCGCACGAGGTCATGACGCGCGAAGCATAGGCTCTTCGTCTTGCCGCCGTGGTTTGTGAACATTTTAGAAGTGGTTTGAAGGCCCTAGGCCCTATCATCTAGGAGCAATTGATCTTGAAAGCATTTGCCAGCTGTATGTTTTTCTCAAAAATCTGCGGACATACCTCATTGAAAATATTCGTGTAAAATCACACGAGGTCATGACGCGCGAAGCATAGGCTCTTCGTCTTGCCGCCGTGGTTTGTGAACATTTTAGAAGTGGTTTGAAGGCCCTAGGCCCTATCATCTAGGAGCAATTGATCTTGAAAGCATTTGCCAGCTGTACGTTTTTCTCAAAAATCCGCGGATATACCTCATTGCAAATATTCGTGTAAAATTGCATAAGGTCATGACGCGCGAAACATTGGCTCTGCGTCTTGTGCTCGTGGTTTGTGAACAATTTAGAAGTGTTTTGAAGGCCCTAGGCCCTATCATCTATGAGCTATTGATCTTGAAAGCATTTGGCAGCTGTACGTTTTTCCTCAATAATCGGCTGAAATACCTCATTGAAAATATTCGTGTAAAATCGCACGAGGTCATGAGGCGCGAAGCATAGGCTCTTCCTCTTGCGCCCGTGGTTTGTGAACAATTTAGAAGTGTTTTGAAGGCCCTAGGCCGTATCATCTAGGAGCTATTGAACTTGAAAGCATTTGTCAGCTGTACTTTTTTTTCAATAATCGGCAGAAATGCCTCATTGAAAATATTCGTGTAAAATCGCACGAGGTCATGACGCGCGAAACATAGGCTATGCGTCTTGCACCCGTGGTTTGTGAACAATTTAGAAGTGTTTTGAAGGCCCTAGGTTGTATCATCTAGGAGCTATTGAACTTGAAAGCATTTGTCAGCTGTACGTTTTTTTCAATAATCGGCAGAAATACCTCATTGAAAATATTCGTGTAAAATCGCACGAGGTCATGACGCGCGAAGCATAGGCTCTTCGTCTTGCCGCCGTGGTTTGTGAACATTTTAGAAGTGGTTTGAAGGCCCTAGGCCCTATCATCTAAGAGCTATTGATCTTGAAAGCATTTGCCAGCTGTATGTTTTTCTCAAAAATCTGCGATCATACCTCATTGAAAATATTCGTGTAAAATCGCACGAGGTCATGACGCGCGAAACATAGGCTCTGCGTCTTGTGCCCGTGGTTTGAGAACAATTTAGAAGAGATTTGAAGGCCCTAGGCCCTATCATCTGAGAGCTATTGATCTTGAAAGCATTTGCCAGCTGTATGTTTTTCTCAAAAATCTGCGATCATACCTCATTGAAAATATTTGTGTAAAATCGCACGAGGTCATGACGCGCGAAACATTGGCTCTGCGTCTTGTGCCCGTGGTTTGAGAACAATTTAGAAGAGATTTGAAGGCCCTAGGCCCTATCATCTAGGAGCTATTGATCTTGAAAGCATTTGCCAGCTGTATGTTTTTCTCAATAATCGGCAGAATTACCTCATTGAAAATATTCGTGTAAAATCGCACGAGGTCATGACGCGCGAAACATAGGCTCTGCGTTTTGCGCCCGTGGTTTGTGAACGATTTAGAAGTGTTTTGAAGGCCCTAGGCTGTATCATCTAGGAGCTATTGAACTTGAAAGCATTTGGCAGCTGTACGTTTTTCTCAATAATCGGCAGAAATACCTCTTTGAAAATATTTGTGTAAAATCGCACAAGGTCATGACGCGCGAAGCATAGGCTCTTCGTCTTGCGGCCGTGGTTTATGAACATTTTAGAAGTGGTTTGAAGGCCCTAGGCCCTATCATCTAGGAGCTATTGATCTTGAAAGCATTTGCCAGCTGTATGTTTTTCTCAATAATCGGCAGAATTACCTCATTGAAAATATTCGTGTATAATCGCACGAGGTCATGACGCGCGAAACATAGGCTCTGCGTCTTGCGCCCGTGGTTTGTGAACAATTTAGAAGTGGTCTGAAGGGCCTAGGCCCTATCATCTAGGAGCTATTGAACTTGAAAGCATTTGCCAGCTGTACGTTTTTCTCAATAATCGGCAGAAATTCCGCATTGAAAATATTCGTATAAAATCGCACGAGGTCATGACGCGCGAAGCATAGGCTCTGTGTCTTGCGGCCGTGGTTTGTGAACAATTTAGAAGTGTTTTGAAGGCCCTAGGCCGTATCATCTAGGAGCTATTGAACTTGAAAGCATTTGTCAGCTGTACGTTTTTTTCAATAATCGGCAGAAATTCCTCTTTGAAAATATTCGTTTAAAATCGCGCGAGGTCATGACGCGCGAAGCATAGGCCCTTCGTCTTGCAGCCGTGGTTTGTGAACATTTTAGAAGTGGTTTGAAGGCCCTAGGCCCTATCATCTAGGAGCTATTGAACTTGAAAGCATTTGGCAGGTGTACGTTTTTCTCAATAATCGGCAGAAATACCTCATTGAAAATATTCGTGAAAAATCGCACGAGGTCATGACGCGCGAAACATAGGCTCTGCGTCTTGCGCCCGTGGTTTGTGAACAATTTAGAAGTGTTTTGAAGGCCCTAGGCCGTATCGTCTAGGAGCTATTGAACTTGAAAGCATTTGTCAGCTGTACGTTTTTTTCAATAATCGGCAGAAATACCTCATTAAATATATTTGTGTAAAATCGCACGAGGTCATGACGCGCGAAGCATAGGCTCTTCGTCTTTCCGCCGTGGTTTGTGAACATTTTAGAAGTGGTTTGAAGGCCCTAGGCCCTATCATCTAGGAGCAATTGATCTTGAAAGCATTTGCCAGCTGTATGTTTTTCTCAAAAATCTGCCGATATACCTCATTGAAAATTTTCGTGTCAAATCGCACGAGGTCATGACGCGCGAAACATTGGCTCTGCGTCTTGTGCCCGTGGTTTGAGAACAATTTAGAAGAGATTTGAAGGCCCTAGGCCCTATCATCTATGAGCTATTGATCTTGAAAGCATTTGCCAGCTGTATGTTTTTCTCAATAATCGGCAGAATTACCTCATTGAAAATATTCGTGTAAAATCGCACGAGGTCATGACGCGCGAAGCATAGGCTCTTCGTCTTGCCGCCGTGGTTTGTGAACATTTTAGAAGTGGTTTGAAGGCCCTAGGTCCTATCATCTAGGAGCTAATTATCTTGAAAGCATTTGCCAGCTGTACGTTTTTCTCAATAATCGGCAGAAATACCTCATTGAAAATATTCGTGTAAAATCGCACGAGGTCATGACGCGCGAAACATAGGCTCTGCGTCTTGCGCCCGTGGTTTGTGAACAATTTAGAAGTGTTTTGAAGGCCCTTGGCCGTATCATCTAGGAGCTATTGAACTTGAAAGCATTTGGCAGCTGTACGTTTTTCTCAATAATCAGCAGAAATACCTCATTGAAAATATTCGTGTAAAATCGCACGAGGTCATGACGCGCGAAGCATAGGCTCTTCCTCTTGCGGCCGTGGTTTGTGAACATTTTAGAAGTGGTTTGAAGGCCCTAGGCCGTATCATCTAGGAGCTACTGATCTTGAAAGCATTTGCCAGGTGTACGTTTTTCTCAATAATCGGCAGAAATACCTCTTTGAAAATATTCGTGTAAAATCGCACAAGGTCATGACGCGCGAAACATAGGCCCTGCGTCTTGCGCCCGTGGTTTGTGAACAATTTAGAAGTGTTTTGAAGGCCCTAGGCCGTATCATCTAGGAGCTATTGATCTTGAAAGCATTTGCCAGCTGTATGTTTTTCTCAAAAATCCACGTATATACCTCATTGAAAATATTCGTGTAAAATCGCACGAGGTCATGACCCGCGAAACATAGGCTCTGCGTCTTGCGCCCCTGGTTTGTGAACAATTTAGAAGTGTTTTGAAGGCCCTAGGCCGTATCATCTAGGAGCTATTGAACTTGAAAGCATTTGGCAGCTGTACGTTTTTCTCAATAATCGGCAGAAATACCTCATTGATAATATTCGTGTAAAATCGCACGAGGTCTTGACGCGCGAAGCATAGGCTCTTCGTATTGCGGCCGTGGTTTGTAAACATTTTAGAAGTGGTTTTTAGGCCCTAGGCCCTATCATCTAGGAGCTATTGATCTTGAAAGCATTTGCCAGCTGTATGTTTTTCTGAATAATCGGCAGAAATACCTCATTGAAAATATTCATGTAAAATCGCACGAGGTCATGACGCGCAAAACATAGGCTCTGCGTCTTGCGCCCGTGGTTTGTGAACGATTTTGAAGTGTTTTGAAGGCCCTAGGCCGTATCATCTAGGAGCTATTGAACTTGAAAGCATTTGGCAGCTGTACGTTTTTCTCAATAATCGGCAGAAATACCTCATTGAATATATTCATGTAAAATCGCACGAGGTCATGACGCGCGAAGCATAGGATCTTCCTCTTGCGGCCGTGGTTTGTGAACATTTTAGAAGTGGTTTGAAGGCCCTAGGCCCTATCATCTAGGAGCTATTGATCTTGAATGCATTTGGCAGCTGTACGTTTTTCTCAATAATCGGGAGAAATACCTCTTTGAATATATTCGTGTAAAATTGCACGAGGTCATGTCGCGCGAAACATAGGCTCTGCGTCTTGCGCCTGTGGTTTGTGAACGATTTAGAAGTGTTTTGAAGGCCCTAGGCCGTATCATCTAGGAGCTATTGAACTTGATAGCATTTGGCAGCTGTACGTTTTTCTCAATAATCGGCAGAAATACCTCATTGATAATATTCATGTAAAATCGCACGAGGTCATGACGCGCGAAGCATAGGCTCTTCCTCTTGCGGCCGTGGTTTGTGAACATTTTAGAAGTGGTTTGAAGGCCCTAGGCCGTATCATCTAGGAGCTATTGATCTTGAAAGCATTTGCCAGCTGTACGTTTTTCTCAATAATCGGCAGAAATACCTCTTTGAAAATATTCGTGTAAAATCGCACGAGGTCATGACGCGCGAAACATAGGCCCTGCGTCTTGCGCCCGTGGTTTGTGAACAATTTAGAAGTGTTTTGAAGGCCCTAGGCCGTATCATCTAGGAGCTATTGATCTTGAAAGCATTTGCCAGCTGTATGTTTTTCTCAAAAATCCACGTATATACCTCATTGAAAATATTCGTGTAAAATCGCACGAGGTCATGACCCGCGAAACATAGGCTCTGCGTCTTGCGCCCCTGGTTTGTGAACAATTTAGAAGTGTTTTGAAGGCCCTAGGCCGTATCATCTAGGAGCTATTGAACTTGAAAGCATTTGGCAGCTGTACGTTTTTCTCAATAATCGGCAGAAATACCTCATTGATAATATTCGTGTAAAATCGCACGAGGTCTTGACGCGCGAAGCATAGGCTCTTCGTATTGCGGCCGTGGTTTGTAAACATTTTAGAAGTGGTTTTTAGGCCCTAGGCCCTATCATCTAGGAGCTATTGATCTTGAAAGCATTTGCCAGCTGTATGTTTTTCTGAATAATCGGCAGAAATACCTCATTGAAAATATTCGTGTAAAATCGCACGAGGTCATGACGCGCAAAACATAGGCTCTGCGTCTTGCGCCCGTGGTTTGTGAACAATTTAGAAGTGTTTTGAAGGCCCTAGGCCGTATCATCTAGGAGCTATTGAACTTGAAAGCATTTGGCAGCTGTACGTTTTTCTCAATAATCGGCAGAAATACCTCATTGAATATATTCATGTAAAATCGCACGAGGTCATGACGCGCGAAGCATAGGCTCTTCCTCTTGCGGCCGTGGTTTGTGAACATTTTAGAAGTGGTTTGAAGGCCCTAGGCCCTATCATCTAGGAGCTATTGATCTTGAATGCATTTGGCAGCTGTACGTTTTTCTCAATAAAAGGGAGAAATACCTCTTTGAATATATTCGTGAAAAATTGCACGAGGTCATGTCGCGCGAAACATAGGCTCTGCGTCTTGCGCCCGTGGTTTGTGAACAATTTAGAAGTGTTTTGAAGGCCCTAGGCCGTATCATCTAGGAGCTATTGATCTTGAAAGCATTTGCCAGCTGTACGTTTTTCTCAATAATCGGTAGAAATACCCCATTGAAAATATTCGTGTAATATCGCACGAGGTCATGAGTTGCGAAACATAGGATCTGCGTCTTGCGCCTGTGGTTTGTGAACGATTTAGAAGTGTTTTGAAGGCCCTAGGCCGTATCATCTAGGAGCTATTGAACTTGACAGCATTTGACAGCTGTATGTTTTTCTCAATAATCGGCAGAAATACCTCATTGAAAATATTCGTGTAAAATCGCACGAGGTCATGACGCGCGAAGCATAGGCTCTGCGTATTGCGCCCGTGGTTTGTGAACGATTTAGAAGTGTTTTGAAGGCCCTAGGCCGTTTCATCTAGGAGCTATTGAACTTGAAAGCATTTGCCAGCTGTATGTTTTTCTCAAAATTCGACGGATATACCTCATTGAAAATATTCGTGTAAAATCGCACGAGGTCATGACGCGCGAAACATAGGCTCTGCATCTTGCGCCCGTGGTTTGTGAACGATTTAGAAATGTTTTGAAGGCCCTAGGCCGTATCATCTAGGAGCTATTGAACTTGAAAGCATTTGGCAGCTGTGCGTTTTTCTCAATAATCGGCAGATATACCTCATTGAAAATATTCGTGTAAAATTGCACGAGGTCATGACGCGCGACTCATTGGCTCTGCGTCTTGTGCCCGTGGTTTGAGAACAATTTAGAAGAGATTTGACGGCCCTAGGCCCTATCATCTAGGAGCTATTGATCTTGAAAGCATTTGCCAGCTGTATGTTTTTCTCAATAATCGGCAGAAATACCTCATTGAAAATATTCGTGTAAAATCGCACGAAGTCATGACGCGCGAAACATAGGCTCTGCGTCTTGTGCCCGTCGTTTGTGAACATTTTAGAAGTGGTTTGAAGGCCCTAGGCCCTATCATCTAAGAGCTAATGATCTTGAAAGCATTTGCCTGCTGTACGTTTTTCTCAATAATCGGCAGAAATACCTCATTGAAAATATTCGTGTAAAATCGCACGAAGTCATGACGCGCGAAACATCGGCTCTGCGTCTTGCGCCCGTGGTTTGTGAACGATTTAGAAGTGGTTTGAAGGCCCTAGGCCCTATCATCTAAGAGCTATTGATCTTGAAAGCATTTGCCAGCTGTATGTTTTTCTCTATAATCGGCAGAAATACCTCATTGAAAATATTCGTGTAAAATCGCACGAAGTCATGACGCGCGAAACATAGGCTCTGCGTCTTGCGCCTGTGGTTTGTGAACATTTTAGAAGTGGTTTGAAGGCCCTAGGCCCTATCATCTAAGAGCTATTGATCTTGAAAGCATTTGCCAGCTGTACGTTTTTCTCAATAATCGGCAGAAATACCTCTTTGAAAATATTTGTGTAAAATCGCACAAGGTCATGACGCGCGAAGCATAGGCTCTTCGTCTTGCAGCCGTGGTTTGTGAACATTTTACAAGTGGTTTGAAGGCCCTAGGCCCTATCATCTAGGAGCAATTGATCTTGATAGCATTTGCCAGCTGTATGTTTTTCTCAAAAATCTGCGGACATACCTCATTGAAAATATTCATGTAAAATCGCACGAGGTCATGACGCGCGAAACATAGGCTCTGCATCTTGCGCCCGTGGTTTGTGAACGATTTAGAAATGTTTTGAAAGCCCTAGGCCGTATCATCTAGGAGCTATTGAACTTGAAAGCATTTGGCAGCTGTGCGTTTTTCTCAATAATCGGCAGATATACCTCATTGAAAATATTCGTGTAAAATTGCACGAGGTCATGACGCGCGACTCATTGGCTCTGCGTCTTGTGCCCGTGGTTTGAGAACAATTTAGAAGAGATTTGACGGCCCTAGGCCCTATCATCTAGGAGCTATTGATCTTGAAAGCATTTGCCAGCTGTATGTTTTTCTCAATAATCGGCAGAAATACCTCATTGAAAATATTCGTGTAAAATCGCACGAAGTCATGACGCGCGAAGCATAGGCTCTGCGTCTTGCGCCCGTGGTTTGTGAACATTTTAGAAGTGGTTTGAAGGCCCTAGGCCCTATCATCTAAGAGCTATTGATCTTGAAAGCATTTGCCAGCTGTATGTTTTTCTCAAAAATCTGCGGACATACCTCATTGAAAATATTCATGTAAAATTGCACGAGGTCATGACGCGCGAAACATTGGCTCTGCGTCTTGTGCCCGTGGTTTGAGAACAATTTAGAAGAGATTTGAAGGCCCTAGGTTGTATCATCTAGGAGCTATTGATCTTGAAAGCATTTGCCAGCTGTATGTTTTTCTCAATAATCGGCAGAAATACCTAATTGAATATATTCGTGTAAAATTGCACGAGGTCATGACGCGCGAAACATAGGCTCTGCATCTTGCGCCCGTGGTTTGTGAACGATTTAGAAATGTTTTGAAGGCCCTAGGCTGTATCATCTAGGAGCTATTGAACTTGAAAGCATTTGGCAGCTGTGCGTTTTTCTCAATAATCGGCAGATATACCTCATTGAAAATATTCGTGTTAAATCGCACGAGGTCATGACGCGCGCCTCATTTGCTCTGCCTCTTGTGCCCTTGGTTTGAGAACAATTTAGAGGGGATTTGAAGGCCCTAGGCCCTATCATCTAGGAGCAATTGATCTTGAACGCATTTGCCAGCTGTATGTTTTTCTCAATAATCCGCAGAAATACCTCATTGAAAATATTCGTGTAAAATCGCACGAGGTCATGACGCGCGAATCATAGGCTCTGCGTCTTGCGCACGTGGTTTGTGAACAATTTAGAAGTGTTTTGAAGGCCCTAGGCCGTATCATCTTGGAGCTATTGATCTTGAAAGCATTTGCCAGCTGTATGTTTTTCTCAATAATCGGCAGAAATACCTCATTGAATATATTCGTGTAAAATCGCACGAGGTCATGACGCGCGAAACATAGGCTCTGCATCTTGCGCCCGTGGTTTGTGAACAATTTAGAAGTGTTTTGAAGGCCCTAGGCCGTATCATCTAGGAGCTATTGATCTTGAAAGCATTTGCTAGCTGTATGTTTTTCTCAATTATCGGCAGAAATACCTCATTGAAAATATTCGTGTAAAATCGCGCAAGGTCATGACGCGCGAAACATAGGCTCTGCGTCTTGCGCCCGTGGTTTGTGAACAATTTAGAAGTGTTTTGAAGGCCCTAGCCCGTATCATCTAGGAGCTATTGATCTTGAAAGCATTTGCCAGCTGTATGTTTTTCTCAATAATTCGCAGAAATACCTCATTGAAAATATTCGTGTAAAATCGCACAAGGTCATGACGCGCGAAACATAGGCTCTGCGTCTTGCGCCCGTGGTTTGTGAACAATTTAGAAGTGTTTTGAAGGCCCTAGCCCGTATCATCTAGGAGCTATTGATCTTGAAAGCATTTGCCAGCTGTATGTTTTTCTCAATAATTCGCAGAAATACCTCATTGAATATATTCGTGTAAAATCGCACGAGGTCATGACGCGCGAAACATAGGTTCTGCGTCTTGCGCCCGTGGTTTCTGAACGATTTAGAAGTGTTTTGAAGGCCCTAGGTCGTATCATCTAGGAGCAATTGATCTTGAAAGCATTTGCCAGCTGTATGTTTTTCTCAATATTCGGCAGAAATACCTCTTTGAAAATATTTGTGTAAAATCGCACGGGGTCATGACGCGCGAAGCATAGGATCTTCGTCTTGCAGCCGTGGTTTGTGAACATTTTAAAAGTGGTTTGAAGGCCCTAGGCCCTATCATCTAGGAGCATTTGATCTTGAAAGCTTTTGCCAGCTGTATGTTTTTCTCAACAATCCGCGGATATACCTCATTGAAAATATTCGTGTAAAATCGCACGAGGTCATGACGCGCGAAACATTGGCTCTGCGTCTTGTGCCCGTGGTTTGAGAACAATTTAGAAGGGATTTGAAGGCCCTTGGCCCTATCATCTAGGAGCTATTGATCTTGAAAGCATTTGCCAGCTGTATGTTTTTCTCAATAATCCGCAGAAATACCTCATTGAAAATATTCGTGTAAAATCGCACGAGGTCATGACGCGCGAATCATAGGCTCTGCGTCTTGCGCCCGTGGTTTGTGAACAATTTAGAAGTGTTTTGAAGGCCCTAGCCCGTATCATCTAGGAGCTATTGATCTTGAAAGCATTTGCCAGCTGTATGTTTTTCTCAATAATCGGCAGAAATACCTCATTGAAAATATTCGTGTAAAATCGCACGAGGTCATGACGCGCAAAGCATATGCTCTTCGTCTTGCGGCCGTGGTTTGTGAACATTTTAGAAGTGGTTTGAAGGCCCTAGGCCCTATCATCTAGGAGCAATTGATCTTGAAAGCATTTGCCAGCTGTATGTTTTTCTCAATAATCCGCGGATATACCTCATTGAAAATATTCGTGTAAAATCGCACGAGGTCATGACGCGCGAAACATTGGCTCTGCGTCTTGTGCCCGTGGTTTGAGAACAATTTAGTAGGGATTTGAAGCCCCTTGGCCCTATCATCTAGGAGCTATTGATCTTGAAAGCATTTGCCAGCTGTATGTTTTTTTCAAAAATCGGCAGAAATACCCCATTGAAAATATTCGTGTAAAATTGCACGAGGTCATGACGCGCGAAACATAGGCTCTGCGTCTTGCGCCCGTGGTTTGTGAACGATTTAGAAGTGTTTTGAAGGCCCTAGGCCGTATCATCTAGGAGCTATTGAACTTGAAAGCATTTGGCAGCTGTACGTTTTTCTCAATAATCGGTAGAAATACCTCATTGAAAATATTCGTGTAAAATCGCACGAGGTCATGACGCGCGAATCATAGGCTCTTCTTCTTGCGCCCGTGGTTTGTGAACAATTTAGAAGTGTTTTGAAGGCCCTAGCCCGTATCATCTAGGAGCTATTGATCTTGAAAGCATGTGCCAGCTGTATGTTTTTCTCAAAAATCCGCGGATATACCTCATTGAAAATATTCGTGTAAAATCGCACGAGGTCATGACGCGCGAATCATTGGCTCTGCGTCTTGTGCCCGTGGTTTGAGAACAATTTAGAATGGATTTGAAGGCCCTAGGCCCTATCATCTAGGAGCTATTGATCTTGAAAGCATTTGCCAGCTGTATGTTTTTCTCAATAATCGGCAGAATTACCTCATTGAAAATATTCGTGTAAAATCGCACGAGGTCATGACGCGCGAAACATAGGCTCTGCGTCTTGCGCCCGTGGTTTGTGAACAATTTAGAAGTGTTTTGAAGGCCTAGGCCGTATCATCTAGGAGCTATTGATCTTGAAAGCATTTGCCAGCTGTATGTTTTTCTCAATAATCGGCAGAAATACCTCTTTGATAATATTCGTGTAAAATCGCACGAGGTCATGACGCGCGAATCATAGGCTCTTCGTCTTGCGGCCGAGGTTTATGAACATTTTAGAAGTGGTTTGAAGGCCCTAGGCCCTATCATCTAGGAGCTATTGATCTTGAAAGCATTTGCCAGCTGTACTTTTTTCTCAATAATCGGCAGAAATACCTCTTTGAATATATTCGTGTAAAATCGCACGAGGTCATGACCCGCAAAGCATAGGCTCTTCGTCTTGCGGCCGTGGTTTGTGAACATTTTAGAAGTGGTTTGAAGGCCCTAGGCCCTATCATCTAGGAGCTATTGATCTTGAAAGCATTTGCCAGCTGTATGTTTTTCTCAATAATCCGCAGATATACCTCATTGAAAATATTTGTGTAAAATCGCACGAGGTCATGACGCGCGAAACATTTGCTCTGCGTCTTGCGCCCGTGGTTTGTGAACAATTTAGAAGTGATTTGAAGTCCCTAGGCCCTATCATCTTGGAGCTATTGATCTTGAAAGCATTTGCTAGCTGTATGTTTTTCTCAATAATCGGCAGAAATACCTCATTGAAAATATTCGTGTAAAATCGCACGAGGTCATGACGCGCAAAACATAGGCTCTGCTTCTTGCGCCCGTGGTTTGTGAACAATTTAGAAGTGTTTTGAAGGCCCTAGGCCGTATCATCTAGGAGCTATTGATCTTGAAAGCATTTGCCAGCTGTATGTTTTTCTCTATAATCGGCAGAAATACCCGATTGAATATATTCGTGTAAAATCGCACGAGGTCATGACGCGCAAAGCATATGCTCTTCGTCTTGCGCCCGTGGTTTGTGAACATTTTAGAAGTGATTTGATGGCCCTCGGCCCTATCATCTAGGAGCTATTGATCTTGAAAGCATTTGCCAGCTGTACGTTTTTCTCAATAATCGGCAGAAATACCTCATTGAATATATTCGTGTAAAATCGCACGTGGTCATGACGCGCGAAACATTGGCTCTGCGTCTTGTGCCCGTGGTTTGTGAAGAATTTAGAAGTGATTTGAAGGCCCTAGGCCCTATCATCTAGGAGCTATTGATCTTGAAAGCATTTGCCAGCTGTATGTTTTTCTCAAAAATCCACGTATATCCCTCATTGATAATATTTGTGTAAAATCGCACGAGGTCATGACGCCCGAAACATAGGCTCTGCGTCTTGCGCCCGTGGTTTGTGAACAATTTAGAAGTGATTTGATGGCCCTAGGTTCTATCATCTAGGAGCTATTGATCTTGAAAGCATTTGCCAGCTGTATGTTTTTCTCAATAATCGGCAGAAATACCTCATTGATAATATTCGTGTAAAATCGCACGAGGTCATGACGCGCGAAACATAGGCTCTGCGTCTTGCGAACAATTTAGAAGTGTTTTGAAGGCCCTAAGCCGTATCATCTAGGAGCTATTGAACTTGAAAGCATTTGTCAGCTGTACGTTTTTTTCAATAATCGGCAGAAATACCTCATTGAAAATATTCGTGTAAAATCGCACGAGGTCATGACGCGTGAATCATAGGCTCTTCCTCTTGCGGCCGTGGTTTTTGAACATTTTAGAAGTGGTTTGAAGGCCCAAGACCCAATCATCTAGGAGCTATTGATCTTGAATGCATTTGCCAGCTGGACGTTTTTCTCAATAATCGGCAGAAATACCTCTTTGAAAATATTCGTGTAAAATCGCACGAGGTCATGATGCTTGAATCATAGGCTCTTCGTCTTGCGGCCGTGGTTTATGAACATTTTATAAGTGGTTTGAAGGCCCTAGGCCCTATCATCTAGGAGCTATTGATCTTGAAAGCATTTGCCAGCTGTATGTTTTTCTCAATAATCGGCAGAAATACCTCATTGAAAATATTTGTGTAAAATCGCACGAGGTCATGACGCATGAAACATAGGCTCTGCGTCTTGCGCCCGTGGTTTGTGAATGATTTAGAAGTGTTTTGAAGGCCCTAGGCTGTATCATCTAGGAGCTATTGAACTTGAGAGCATTTGGCAGCTGTACGTTTTTCTCAATAATCGGCAGAAATACCTCATTGAATATATTCGTGTAAAATCGCACGTGGTCATGACGCGCGAAACATTGGCTCTGCGTCTTGTGCCCGTGGTTTGTGAAGAATTTAGAAGTGATTTGAAGGCCCTAGGCCCTATCATCTAGGAGCTATTGATCTTGAAAGCATTTGCCAGCTGTATGTTTTTCTCAAAAATCCACGTATATCCCTCATTGATAATATTTGTGTAAAATCGCACGAGGTCATGACGCCCGAAACATAGGCTCTGCGTCTTGCGCCCGTAGTTTGTGAACAATTTAGAAGTGATTTGATGGCCCTAGGTTCTATCATCTAGGAGCTATTGATCTTGAAAGCATTTGCCAGCTGTATGTTTTTCTCAATAATCGGCAGAAATACCTCATTGAAAATATTCGTGTAAAATCGCACGAGGTCATGACGCGCGAAACATAGGCTCTGCGTCTTGCGAACAATTTAGAAGTGTTTTGAAGGCCCTAAGCCGTATCATCTAGGAGCTATTGAACTTGAAAGCATTTGTCAGCTGTACGTTTTTTTCAATAATCGGCAGAAATACCTCATTGAAAATATTCGTGTAAAATCGCACGAGGTCATGACGCGTGAATCATAGGCTCTTCCTCTTGCGGCCGTGGTTTGTGAACATTTTAGAAGTGGTTTGAAGGCCCAAGACCCAATCATCTAGGAGCTATTGATCTTGAATGCATTTGCCAGCTGGACGTTTTTCTCAATAATCGGCAGAAATACCTCTTTGAAAATATTCGTGTAAAATCGCACGAGGTCATGACGCGCGAAGCATAGGCTCTTCGTCTTGCGGCCGTGGTTTGTGAACATTTTAGAAGTGGTTTTAAGGCCATAGGCCCTATCATCTAGGAGCTATTGATCTTGAAAGCATTTGCCAGCTGTATGTTTTTCTCAATAATCGGCAGAAATACCTCATTGAAAATATTTGTGTAAAATCGCACGAGGTCATGACGCGCGAAACATAGGCTCTGCATCTTGTGCCCGTGGTTTGTGAACAATTTAGAATTGTTTTGAAGGCCCTAGGCCGTATCATCTAGGAGCTATTGAACTTGAAAGCTTTTGTCAGCTGTACGTTTTTTTCAATAATCGGCAGAAATACCTCATTGAAAAGATATGTGTAAAATCGCACGAGGTCATGACGCGCGAAGCATAGGCTCTTCGTCTTGCCGCCGTGGTTTGTGAACATTTTAGAAGTGGTTTGAAGGCCCTCGGCCCTATCATCAAGGAGCAATTGATTTTGAAAGCATTTGCCAGCTGTATGTTTTTCTCAAAAATCTGCGGACATACCTCATTGAAAATATTAGTGTAAAATCGCACGAGGTCATGACGCGCGAAACATAGGCTCTGCGTCTTGCGCCCGTGGTTTGTGAACAATTTAGAAGTGTTTTGAAGGCCCTAGGCCGTATCATCTAGGAGCTATTGATCTTGAATGCATTTGCCAGCTGTATGTTTTTCTCAATAATCGGCAGAAATACCTAATTGAAGATATTCGTGTAAAATCGCACAAGGTCATGACGCACGAAACATGGGCTCTGCGTCTTGCGCCCGTGGTTTGTGAACATTTTAGATGTGTTTTGAAGGCCCTAGGCCGTATCATCTAGGAGCTATTGAACTTGAAAGCATTTGGCAGCTGTACGTTTTTCTCAATAATCGGCAGAAATACCTCATTGAAAATATTTGTGTAAAATCGCACGAGGTCATGACGCGCGAAACATAGGCTCTGCGTCTTGCGCCCGTGGTTTGTGAACAATTTAGAAGTGTTTTGAAGGCCCTAGGCCGTATCATCTAGGAGCTATTGAACTTGAAAGCATTTGTCAGCTGTACGTTTTTTTCAATAATCGGCAGAAATACCTCATTGAATATATTCGTGTAAAATCGCACGAGGTCATGACGCGGAAGCATAGGCTCTTCGTCTTGCCGCCGTGGTATGTGAACATTTTAGAAGTGGTTTGAAGGCCCTAGGCCCTATCATCTAAGAGCTATTGATCTTGAAAGCATTTGCCAGCTGTACGTTTTTCTCAATGATCGGCAGAAATACCTCTTTGAAAATATTCGTGTAAAATCGCACGAGGTCATGACGCGCGAAACATAGGCTCTGCGTCTTGCGAACAATTTAGAAGTGTTTTGAAGGCCCTAAGCCGTATCATCTAGGAGCTATTGAACTTGAAAGCATTTGTCAGCTGTACGTTTTTTTCAATAATCGGCAGAAATACCTCATTGAAAATATTCGTGTAAAATCGCACGAGGTCATGACGCGTGAATCATAGGCTCTTCCTCTTGCGGCCGTGGTTTGTGAACATTTTAGAAGTGGTTTGAAGGCCCAAGACCCAATCATCTAGGAGCTATTGATCTTGAATGCATTTGCCAGCTGGACGTTTTTCTCAATAATCGGCAGAAATACCTCTTTGAAAATATTCGTGTAAAATCGCACGAGGTCATGACGCTTGAATCATTGGCTCTTCGTCTTGCGGCCGTGGTTTATGAACATTTTATAAGTGGTTTGAAGGCCCTAGGCCCTATCATCTAGGACCTATTGATCTTGAAAGCATTTGCCAGCTGTATGTTTTTCTCAATAATCCGCAGATATACCTCATTGAAAATATTCGTGTAAAATCACACGAGGTCATAACGCGCGAAACATAGGCTCTCCGTCTTGCGCCCGTGGTTTCTGAAAATTTTAGAAGTGGTTTGAATGCCCTAGGCCCTATCATCTAGGAGCTATTGATCTTGAAAGCATTTGCCAGCTGTATGTTTTTCTCAATAATCGGCAGAAATACCTCATTGAAAATATTTGTGTAAAATCGCACGAGGTCATGACGCATGAAACATAGGCTCTGCGTCTTGCGCCCGTGGTTTGTGAATGATGTAGAAGTGTTTTGAAGGCCCTAGGCTGTATCATCTAGGAGCTATTGAACTTGAGAGCATTTGGCAGCTGTACGTTTTTCTCAATAATCGGCAGAAATACCTCATTGAATATATTCGTGTAAAATCGCACGAGGTCATGACGCGCGAAGCATAGGCTCTGCGTCTTGCCGCCGTGGTTTATGAACATTTTAGAAGTGGTTTGAAGGCCCTAGGCCCTATCATCTAGGAGCAATTGATCTTGAAAGCATTTGCCAGCTGTATGTTTTTCTCAGAAATCCGCGGATATACCTCATTGATAATATTCGTGTAAAATCGCACGAGGTCATGACGCGCGAAGCATAGGCTCTTCGTCTTGCGGCCGTGGTTTGTGAACATTTTAGAAGTGGTTTGAAGGCCCTCGGCCCTATCATCTAGGAGCTATTGATCTTGAAAGCATTTGCCAGCTGTATGTTTTTCTCAATAATCGGCAGAATTACCTCATTGAAAATATTCGTGTAAAATCGCACGAGGTCATGACGCGCGAAACATAGGCTCTGCGTCTTGCGCCCGTGGTTTGTGAACAATTTAGAAGTGATTTGAAGGCCCTATGCCGTATCATCTAGGAGCTATTGATCTTGAAAGCATTTGCCAGCTGTATGTTTTTCTCAAAAATCTGCGGACATACCTCATTGAAAATATTCGTGTAAAATCGCACGAGGTCATGACGCGCGAAACATAGGCTCTGCGTCTTGCGCCCCTGGTTTGTGAACAATTTAGAAGTGTTTTGAAGGCCCTAGGCCGTATCATCTAGGAGCTATTGATCTTGAAAGCATTTGCCAGCTGTACGTTTTTCTCAATAATCGGCAGAAATACCTCTTTGAAAATATTCGTGTAAAATCGCACGAGGTCATGACGCGCGAAGCATAGGCTCTTCGTCTTGCGGCCGTGGTTTGTGAACATTTTAGAAGTGGTTTTAAGGCCCTAGGCCCTATCATCTAGGAGCTATTGATCTTGAAAGCATTTGCCAGCTGTATGTTTTTCTCAATAATCCGCAGAAATACCTCATTGAAAATATTTGTGTAAAATCGCACGAGGTCATGACGCGCGAAACATAGGCTCTGCATCTTGTGCCCGTGGTTTGTGAACAATTTAGAATTGTTTTGAAGGCCCTAGGCCGTATCATCTTGGAGCTATTGAACTTGAAAGCTTTTGTCAGCTGTACGTTTTTTTCAATAATCGGCAGAAATTCCTCATTGAAAAGATATGTGTAAAATCGCACGAGGTCATGACGCGCGAAGCATAGGCTCTTCGTCTTGCCGCCGTGGTTTGTGAACATTTTAGAAGTGGTTTGAAGGCCCTCGGCCCTATCATCTAGGAGCAATTTATTTTGAAAGCATTTGCCAGCTGTATGTTTTTCTCAAAAATCTGCGGACATACCTCATTGAAAATATTAGTGTAAAATCGCACGAGGTCATGACGCGCGAAACATAGGCTCTGCGTCTTGCGCCCGTGGTTTGTGAACAATTTAGAAGTGTTTTGAAGGCCCTAGGCCGTATCATCTAGGAGCTATTGATCTTGAAAGCATTTGCCAGCTGTATGTTTTTCTCAATAATCGGCAGAAATACCTAATTGAAGATATTCGTGTAAAATCGCACAAGGTCATGACGCACGAAACATGGGCTCTGCGTCTTGCGCCCGTGGTTTGTGAACGTTTTAGATGTGTTTTGAAGGCCCTAGGCCGTATCATCTAGGAGCTATTGAACTTGAAAGCATTTGGCAGCTGTACGTTTTTCTCAATAATCGGCAGAAATACCTCATTGAAAATATTTGTGTAAAATCGCACGAGGTCATGACGCGCGAAACATAGGCTCTGCGTCTTGCGCCCGTGGTTTGTGAACAATTTAGAAGTGTTTTGAAGGCCCTAGGCCGTATCATCTAGGAGCTATTGAACTTGAAAGCATTTGTCAGCTGTACGTTTTTTTCAATAATCGGCAGAAATACCTCATTGAATATATTCGTGTAAAATCGCACGAGGTCATGACGCGGAAGCATAGGCTCTTCGTCTTGCCGCCGTGGTATGTGAACATTTTAGAAGTGGTTTGAAGGCCCTAGGCCCTATCATCTAAGAGCTATTGATCTTGAAAGCATTTGCCAGCTGTACGTTTTTCTCAATGATCGGCAGAAATACCTCTTTGAAAATATTCGTTTATAATCGCACGAGGTCATGACGCGCGAAGCATAGGCTCTTCGTCTTGCGGCCGTGGTTTGTGAACATTTTAGAAGTGGTTTGAAGGCCCTAGGCCCTATCATCTAGGAGCTATTGATCTTGAAAGCATTTGCCAGCTGTATGTTTTTCTCAATAATCGGCAGAAATACCTCATTTAAAATATTCGTGTAAAATCGCACGAGGTCATGACGCATGAAACATAGGCTCTGCGTCTTGCGCCCGTGGTTTGTGAATGATTTAGAAGTGTTTTGAAGGCCCTAGGCTGTATCATCTAGGAGCTATTGAACTTGAGAGCATTTGGCAGCAGTACGTTTTTCTCAATAATCGGCAGAAATACCTCATTGAATATATTCGTGTAAAATCGCACGAGGTCATGACGCGCGAAGCATAGGCTCTTCGTCTTGCGGCCGTGGTTTGTGAACATTTTAGAAGTGGTTTGAAGGCCCTCGGCCCTATCATCTAGGAGCTATTGATCTTGAAAGCATTTGCCAGCTGTATGTTTTTCTCAAAAATCTGCGGACGTACCTCATTGAAAATATTCGTGTAAAATCGCACGAGGTCATGACGCGCGAAGCATAGGCTCTGCGTCTTGCGCCCATGGTTTGTTAACGATTTAGAAGTGATTTGAAGGCCCTAGGCCCTATCATCTAGGAGCTATTGATCTTGAAAGCATTTGCCAGCTGTATGTTTTTCTCAAAAATCCTCGTATATACCTCATTGAAAATATTAGTGTAAAATCGCACGAGGTCATGACGCACGAAACATAGGCTCTGCGTCTTGCGCCCCTGGTTTGTGAACAATTTAGAAGTGTTTTGAAGGCCCTAGGCCGTATCATCTAGGAGCTATTGATCTTGAAAGCATTTGCCAGCTGTACGTTTTTCTCAATAATCGGCAGAAATACCTCTTTGAAAATATTCGTGTAAAATCGCACGAGGTCATGACGCGCGAAGCATAGGCTCTTCGTCTTGCGGCCGTGGTTTGTGAACATTTTAGAAGTGGTTTTAAGGCCCTAGGCCCTATCATCTAGGAGCTATTGATCTTGAAAGCATTTGCCAGCTGTATGTTTTTCTCAATAATCGGCAGAAATTCCTCATTGAAAATATTCGTGTAAAATCGCATGAGGTCATGACGCGCGAAACATAGGCTCTGCGTCTTGCGCCCGTGGTTTGTGAACAATTTAGAATTGTTTTGAAGGCCCTAGGCCGTATCATCTAGGAGCTATTGAACTTGAAAGCTTTTGTCAGCTGTACGTTTTTTTCAATAATCGGCAGAAACACCTCATTGAAAATATTCGTGTAAAATCGCACGAGGTCATGACGCGCGAAGCATAGGCTCTGCGTCTTGTGCCCGTGGTTTGAGAACAATTTAGATGGGATTTGAAGGCCCTAGGCCCTATCATCTTGGAGCTATTGATCTTGAAAGCATTTGCCAGCTGTATGTTTTTCTCAATAATCGGCAGAAATACCTCATTGAAAATATTCGTGTAAAATCGCACGAGGTCATGAGGTGCGAAACATAAGATCTGCGTCTTGCGCCCGTGGTTTGTGAACGATTTTGAAGTGTTTTGAAGGCCCTAGGCCCTATGATCTAGGAGCTATTGAACTTGACAGCATTTGGCAGCTGTACGTTTTTCTCAATAATCGGCAGAAATTCCTCATTGAAAATATTCGTGTAAAATCGCACGAGTTCATGACGCGCAAAGCATAGGCTCTTTTTCTTGCGGCCGTGGTTTGTGAACATTTTATAAGTGGTTTGAAGGCCCTAGGCCCTATCATCTAGGAGCTATTGATCTTGAAAACATTTGCAAGCTGTACGTTTTTCTCAGTAATCGGCAGAAATACCTCTTTGAAAATATTCGTGTAAAATCGCACGAGGTCATGACGCGTGAATCATAGGCTCTTCGTCTTGAGGCCGTGTTTTATGAACATTTTAGACGTGGTTTGAAGGCCCTAGGCTGTATCATCTAGGAGCTATTGATCTTGAAAGCATTTGCCAGCTGTATGTTTTTCTCAAAAATCTGCGGACATACCTCATTGAAAATATTCGTGTAATATCGCACGAGGTCATGACGCGCGAAACATAGGCTCTGCGTCTTGCGCCCGTGGTTTGTGAACGATTTAGAAGTGTTTTGAAGGCCCTAGGCCCTATCATCTAGGAGCTATTGATCTTGAAAGCATTTGCCAGCTGTACGTTTTTCTCAATAATCGGCAGAAATACCTCATTGAAAATATTCGTGTAAAATCACACGAGGTCATGACGCGCGAAACATAGGCTCTGCGTCTTGCGCCCGTGGTTTGTGAACAATTTAGAAGTGTTTTGAAGGCCCTAGGCCGTATCATCTAGGAGCTATTGAACTTGAAAGCATTTGTCAGCTGTACGTTTTTTTCAATAATCGGCAGAAATGCCTCATTGAAAATATTCGTGTAAAATCGCACGAGGTCATGACGCGCGAAACATAGGCTCTGCGTCTTGCGCCCGTGGTTTGTGAACAATTTAGAAGTGTTTTGAAGGCCCTAGGCCGTATCATCTAGGAGCTATTGAACTTGAAAGCATTTGTCAGCTGTACGTTTTTTTCAATAATCGGCAGAAATACCTCATTGAAAATATTCGTGTAAAATCGCACGAGGTCATGACGCGCGAAGCATAGGCTCTTCCTCTTGCCGCCGTGGTTTGTGAATATTTTAGAAGTGGTTTGAAGGCCCTAGGTCCTATCATCTAGGAGCTATTGATCTTGAAAGCATTTGCCAGCTGTATGTTTTTCTCAATAATCGGCAGAATTACCTCATTGAAAATATTCGTGTAAAATCGCACGAGGTCATGACGCGCGAAACATAGGCTCTGCGTCTTGCGCCCGTGGTTTGTGAACGATTTAGAAGTGTTTTGAAGGCCCTAGGCTGTATCATCTAGGAGCTATTGAACTTGAAAGCATTTGGCAGCTGTACGTTTTTCTCAATAATCGGCAGAAATACCTCTTTGATAATATTCGTGTATAATCGCACGAGGTCATGACGCGCGAATCATAGGCTCTTCGTCTTGCGGCCGTGGTTTATGAACATTTTAGAAGTGGTTTGAAGGCCCTAGGTCCAATCATCTAGGAATTATTGATCTTGAAAGCATTTGCCAGCTGTACGTTTTTCTCAATAATCGGCAGAAATACCTCTTTGAAAATATTCGTGTAAAATCGCACAAGGTCATGACGCGTGAATCATAGGCTCTTCGTCTTGCGGCCGTAGTTTGTGAACATTTTAGAAGTGGTTTGAAGGCCCTAGGCCCTATCATCTAGGAGCTATTGATCTTGAAAGCATTTGCCAGCTGTATGTTTTTCTCAATAATCGGCAGAAATACCTCATTGAAAATATTCGTGTAAAATCGCACGAGGTCACGACGCGCGAAACATAGGCTCTGCGTCTTGCGCCCGTGGTTTGTGAACAATTTAGAAGTGATTTGAAGGCCCTAGGCCGTATCATCTAGGAGCTATTGATCTTGAAAGCATTTGCCAGCTGTATGTTTTTCTCAAAAATCTGCGGACATACCTCATTGAAAATATTCGTGTAATATCGCACGAGGTCATGACGCGCGAAACATAGGCTCTGCGTCTTGCGCCCGTGGTTTGTGAACGATTTAGAAGTGTTTTGAAGGCCCTAGGCCCTATCATCTAGGAGCTATTGATCTTGAAAGCATTTGCCAGCTGTACGTTTTTCTCAATAATCGGCAGAAATACCTCATTGAAAATATTCGTGTAAAATCACACGAGGTCATGACGCGCGAAACATAGGCTCTGCGTCTTGCGCCCGTGGTTTGTGAACAATTTAGAAGTGTTTTGAAGGCCCTAGGCCGTATCATCTAGGAGCTATTGAACTTGAAAGCATTTGTCAGCTGTACGTTTTTTTCAATAATCGGCAGAAATGCCTCATTGAAAATATTCGTGTAAAATCGCACGAGGTCATGACGCGCGAAACATAGGCTCTGCGTCTTGCGCCCGTGGTTTGTGAACAATTTAGAAGTGTTTTGAAGGCCCTAGGCCGTATCATCTAGGAGCTATTGAACTTGAAAGCATTTGTCAGCTGTACGTTTTTTTCAATAATTTGCAGAAATACCTCATTGAAAATATTCGTGTAAAATCGCACGAGGTCATGACGCGCGAAGCATAGGCTCTTCGTCTTGCCGCCGTGGTTTGTGAACATTTTAGAAGTGGTTTGAAGGCCCTAGGCCCTATCATCTAGGAGCTATTGATCTTGAAAGCATTTGCCAGCTGTATGTTTTTCTCAATAATCGGCAGAATTACCTCATTGAAAATATTCGTGTAAAATCGCACGAGGTCATGACGCGCGAAACATAGGCTCTGCGTCTTGCGCCCGTGGTATGTGAACGATTTAGAAGTGTTTTGAAGCCCCTAGGCCGTATCATCTAGGATCTATTGAACTTGAAAGCATTTGGCAGCTGTACGTTTTTCTCAATAATCGGCAGAAATACCTCATTGATAATATTCGTGTAACATTGCACGAGGTCAAGACGCGCGAAGCATAGGCTCTTTGTATTGCGCCCGTGGTTTGTGAACAATTTAGAAGTGGTCTCAAGGCCCTACGCCCAATCCTCTAGGAGCTATTGAACTTGAAAGCATTTGCCAGCTGTACGTTTTTCTCAATAATCGGCAGAAATTCCGCATTGAAAATATTCGTGTAAAATCGTACGAGGTCATGACGCGCGAAGCATAGGCTCTGTGTCTTGCGGCCGTGGTTTGTGAACATTTTAGACGTGGTTTGAAGGCCCTAGGCCCTATGATCTAGGAGCAATTGATCTTGAATGCATTTGCCAGCTGTATGTTTTTCTCAAAACTCCGCGGATATACCTCATTGAAAATATTTGTGTAAAATCGCACGAGGTCATGACGCGCGAAGCATAGGCTCTTCGTCTTGCCGCCGTGGTTTGTGAACAATTTAGAAGTGGTTTGAAGGCCCTAGGCCCTATCATCTAAGAGCTATTGATCTTGAAAGCATTTGCCAGCTGTACGTTTTTCTCAATAATCGGCAGAAATACCTCATTGAAAATATTAGTGTAAAATCGCACGAGGTCATGACGCGCGAAGCATAGGCTCTTCGTCTTGCCGCCGTGGTTTGTGAACAATTTAGAAGTGATTTGAAGGCCCTAGGCCCTATCATCTAGGAGCTATTGATCTTGAATGCATTTGCCAGCTGTACGTTTTTCTCAATAATCGGCAGAAATACCTCTTTGAAAATATTCGTGTAAAATCGTACGAGGTCATGACGCGTGAATCATAGGCTCTTCGTCTTGTGGCAGTGGTTTATGAACATTTTAGAAGTGATTTGAAGGCCCTAGGCCGTATCATCTAGGAGCTATTGATCTTGAAAGCATTTGCCAGCTGTATGTTTGTCTCAAAAATCTGCGGTCATACCTCATTGAAAATATCCGTGTAAAATCGCACGAGGTCATGACGCGCGAAACATAGGCTCTTCGTCTTGCGGCCGTGGTTTGTGAACATTTTAGAAGTGTTTTGAAAGCCCTAGGCCCTATCATCTAGGAGCTATTGATCTTGAAAGCATTTGCCAGCTGTATGTTTTTCTCAATAATCCGCAGATATACCTAATTGAAAATATTTGTGTAAAATCGCACGAGGTCATGACGCGCGAAACATTTGCTCTGCGTCTTGCGCCCGTGGTTTGTGAACAATTTAGAAGTGATTTGAAGGCCCTAGGCCCTATCATCTTGGAGCTATTGATCTTGAAAGCATTTGCTAGCTGTATGTTTTTCTCAATAATCGGCAGAAATACCTCATTGAAAATATTCGTGTAAAATCGCACGAGGTCATGACGCGCGAATCATAGGCTCTGCATCTTGCGCCCGTGGTTTGTGAACAATTTAGAAGTATTTTGAAGGCCCTAGGCCGTATCATCTAGGAACTATTGATCTTGAAAGCATTTGCCAGCTGTATGTTTTTCTCTATAATCGGCAGAAATACCCCATTGAAAATATTCTTGTAAAATCGCACGAGGTCATGAGGCGCGAAACATAGGATCTGCGTCTTGCGCCCGTGGTTTGTGAACAATTTAGAAGTGTTTTGAAGGCCCTAGGCCGTATCATCTAGGAGCTATTGAACTTGACAGCATTTGGCAGCTGTACGTTTTTCTCAATAATCGGCAGAAATACCTCATTGAAAATATTCGTGTAAAATCGCACGAGGTCATGACGCGCGAAGCATAGGCTCTTCCTCTTGCAGCCGTGGTTTGTGAACATTTTAGAAGTGGTTTGAAGGCCCTAGGCCCTATCATCTAGGATCTATTGATCTTGAAAGCATTTGCCAGCTGTACGTTTTTCTCAATAATCGGCAGAAATACCTCTTTGAAAATATTCGTGTAAAATCGCACGAGGTCATGACGCGTGAATCATAGGCTCTTCTTCTTGCGGCCGTGGTTTATGAAAATTTTAGAAGTGGTTTGAAGGCCCTAGGCCCTATCATCTAGGAGCTATTGATCTTGAAAGCATTTGCCAGCTGTATGTTTTTCTCAATAATCGGCAGAATTACCTCATTGAAAATATTTGTGTAAAATCGCACGAGGTCATGACGCGCGAAACATAGGCTCTGCGTCTTGCGCCCGTGTTTTGTGAACAATTTAGAAGTGTTTTGAAGGCCCTAGCCCGTATCATCTAGGAGCTATTGAGCTTGAAAGCATTTGCCAGCTGTATGTTTTTCTCAATAATCGGCAGAAATACCTCATTGAAAATATTCGTGTAAAATCGCACGAGGTCATGACGCGCGAAACATAGGCTCTGCGTCTTGCGCCCGTGGTTTGTGAACGATTTAGAAGTGTTTTGAAGCCCCTAGGCCCTATCATCTTGGAGCTATTGATCTTGAAAGCATTTGCTAGCTGTATGTTTTTCTCAATAATCGGCAGAAATACCTCATTGAAAATATTCGTGTAAAATCGCACGAGGTCATGACGCGCGAATCATAGGCTCTGCATCTTGCGCCCGTGGTTTGTGAACAATTTAGAAGTATTTTGAAGGCCCTAGGCCGTATCATCTAGGAGCTATTGATCTTGAAAGCATTTGCCAGCTGTATGTTTTTCTCTATAATCGGCAGAAATACCCCATTGAAAATATTCGTGTAAAATCGCACGAGGTCATGAGGCGCGAAACATAGGATCTGCGTCTTGCGCCCGTGGTTTGTGAACAATTTAGAAGTGTTTTGAAGGCCCTAGGCCGTATCATCTACGAGCTATTGAACTTGAAAGCATTTGGCAGCTGTACGTTTTTCTCAATAATCAGCAGAAATACCTCATTGAAAATATTCGTGTAAAATCGCACGAGGTCATGACGCGCGAATCATAGGCTCTGCATCTTGCGCCCGTGGTTTGTGAACAATTTAGAAGTATTTTGAAGGCCCTAGGCCGTATCCTCTAGGAGCTATTGATCTTGAAAGCATTTGCCAGCTGTATGTTTTTCTCTATAATCGGCAGAAATACCCCATTGAAAATATTCGTGTAAAATCGCACGAGGTCATGAGGCGCGAAACATAGGATCTGCGTCTTGCGCACGTGGTTTGTGAACGATTTAGAAGTGTTTTGAAGGCCCTAGGCCGTATCATCTAGGAGCTATTGAACTTGACAGCATTTGGCAGCTGTACGTTTTTCTCAATAATCGGCAGAAATACGTCATTGAAAATATTCGTGTAAAATCGCACGAGGTCATGACGCGCGAAACATAGGCTCTGCGTCTTGCGCCCGTGGTTTGTGAACAATTTTGAAGTGTTTTGAAGGCCCTAGGCCGTATCATCTAGGAGCTATTGATCTTGAAAGCATTTGCCAGCTGTATGTTTTTCTCAATAATCGGCAGAAATACCTCATTGAAAATATTCGTGTAAAATCGCACGAGGTCATGACGCGCAAAACATAGGCTCTGCATCTTGCGCCCGTGGTTTGTGAACGATTTAGAAGTGTTTTGAAGCCCCTAGGCCGTATCATCTAGGAGCTATTGTACTTGAAAGCATTTGGCAGCTGTATGTTTTTCTCAATTATCGGCAGAAATACCTCATTGAAAATATTCGTGTAAAATTGCATGAGGTCAAGACGCGCGAAGCATAGGCTCTTCGTATTGCGCCCGTGGTTTGTGAACAATTTAGAAGTGGTCTGAAGGGCCTAGGCCCTATCATCTAGGAGCTATTGAACTTGAAAGCATTTGCCAGCTGTACGTTTTTCTCAATAATCGGCAGAAATTCCGCATTGAAAATATTCGTGTAAAATCGCACGAGGTCATGACGCGCGATGCATAGGCTCTGTGTCTTGCGGCCGTGGTTTGTGAACAATTTAGAAGTGTTTTGAAGGCCCTAGGCCGTATCATCTAGGAGCTATTGAACTTGAAAGCATTTGGCAGCTGTATGTTTTTCTCAATAATCGGCAGAAATACCTCATTGAAAATATTCGTGTAAAATCGCACGAGGTCATGACGCGCGAAACATAGGCTCTGCGTCTTGCGCCCGTGGTTTGTGAACAATTTAGAAGTGTTTTGAAGGCCCTAGGCCGTATCATCTAGGAGCTATTGAACTTGAAAGCATTTGTCAGCTGTATGTTTTTTTCAATAATCGGCAGAAATACCTCTTTCAAAATATTCGTTTAAAATCGCACGAGGTCATGACGCGCGAAGCATAGGCGCTTCGTCTTGCAGCCGTGGTTTGTGAACATTTTAGAAGTGGTTTGAAGGCCCTAGGCCCTATCATCTAGGAGCAATTGATCTTGAAAGCATTTGCCAGCTGTATGTTTTTCTCAAAAATCTGCGGACATACCTCATTGAAAATATTCGTGAAAAATCGCACGAGGTCATGACGCGTGAAACATTGGCTCTGCGTCTTGTGCCCGTGGTTTGAGAACAATTTAGAAGAGATTTGAAGGCCCTAGGCCCTATCATCTAGAAGCTATTGATCTTGAAAGCATTTGCCAGCTGTATGTTTTTCTCAAAAATCGGCAGAATTACCTCATTGAAAATATTCGTGTAAAATCACACGAGGTCATGACGCGCGAAACATAGGCTCTGCGTTTTGCGCCCGTGGTTTGTGAACGATTTAGAAGTGTTTTGAAGGCCCTAGGCTGTATCATCTAGGAGCTATTGAACTTGAAAGCATTTGGCAGCTGTACGTTTTTCTCAATAATCAGCAGAAATACCTCATTGAATATATTCGTGTAAAATCACACGAGGTCATGACGCGCGAAGCATAGGCTCTTCCTCTTGCCGCCGTGGTTTGTGAACATTTTAGAAGTGGTTTGAAGGCCCTAGGTCCTATCATCTGGGAGCTATTGATCTTGAAAGCATTTGCCAGCTGTATGTTTTTCTCAATAATCGGCAGAATTACCTCATTGAAAATATTCGTGTAAAATCGCACGAGGTCATGACGCGCGAAACATAGGCTCTGCGTCTTGCGCCCGTGGTTTGTGAACGATTTAGAAGTGTTTTGAAGGCCCTAGGCTGTATCATCTAGGAGCTATTGAACTTGAAAGCATTTGGCAGCTGTACGTTTTTCTCAAGAATCGGCAGAAATACCTCTTTGATAATATTCGTGTAAAATCGCACGAGGTCATGACGCGCGAAGCATAGGCTGTTCGTCTTGCGGCCGTGGTTTATGAACATTTTAGAATTGGTTTGAAGGCCCTAGGTCCAATCATCTAGGAATTATTGATCTTGAAAGCATTTGCCAGCTGTACGTTTTTCTCAATAATCGGCAGAAATACCTCTTTGAAAATATTCGTGTAAAATCGCACAAGGTCATGACGCGTGAATCATAGGCTCTTCGTCTTGCGGCCGTGGTTTGTGAACATTTTAGAAGTGGTTTGAAGGCCCTAGGCCCTATCATCTAGGAGCTATTGATCTTGAAAGCATTTGCCAGCTGTATGTTTTTCTCAATAATCGGCAGAATTACCTCATTGAAAATATTCGTGTAAAATCGCACGAGGTCATGACGCGCGAAACATAGGCTCTGCGTCTTGCGCCCGTGGTTTGTGAACAATTTAGAAGTGTTTTGAAGGCCCTAGGCCGTATCATCTAGGAGCTATTGATCTTGAAAGCATTTGCCAGCTGTATGTTTTTCTCAATATTCGGCAGAAATACCTCATTGAAAATATTCGTGTAAAATCGCACGAGGTCATGACGCGCGAAACATAGGCTCTGCGTCTGCGCCCGTGGTTTGTGAACGATTTAGAAGTGTTTTGAAGCCCCTAGGCCGTATCATCTAGGAGCTATTGAACTTGAAAGCATTTGGCAGCTGTACGTTTTTCTCAATAATCGGCAGAAATACCTCATTGAAAATATTCGTGTAAAATTGCATGAGGTCAAGACGCGCGAAGCATAGGCTCTTCGTATTGCGCCCGTGGTTTGTGAACAATTTAGAAGTGGTCTGAAGGGCCTAGGCCCTATCATCTATGAGCTATTGAACTTGAAAGCATTTGCCAGCTGTACGTTTTTCTCAATAATCGGCAGAAATTCCGCATTGAAAATATTCGTGTAAAATCGCACGAGGTCATGACGCGCGATGCATAGGCTCTGTGTCTTGCGGCCGTGGTTTGTGAACAATTTAGAAGTGTTTTGAAGGCCCTAGGCCGTATCATCTAGGAGCTATTGAACTTGAAAGCATTTGGCAGCTGTATGTTTTTCTCAATAATCGGCAGAAATACCTCATTGAAAATATTTGTGTAAAATCGCACGAGGTCATGACGCGCGAAACATAGGCTCTGCGTCTTGCGACCGTGGTTTGTGAACAATTTAGAAGTGTTTTGAAGGCCCTAGGCCGTATCATCTAGGAGCTATTGAACTTGAAAGCATTTGTCAGCTGTACGTTTTTCTCAAGAATCGGCAGAAATACCTCTTTGATAATATTCGTGTAAAATCGCACGAGGTCATGACGCGCGAATCATAGGCTGTTCGTCTTGCGGCCTTGGTTTATGAACATTTTAGAATTGGTTTGAAGGCCCTAGGTCCAATCATCTAGGAATTATTGATCTTGAAAGCATTTGCCAGCTGTACGTTTTTCTCAATAATCGGCAGAAATACCTCTTTGAATATATTCGTGTAAAATCGCACGAGGTCATGACGCGCGAAACATTGGCTCTGCGTCTTGTGCCCGTGGTTTGAGAACAATTTAGAAGAGATTTGAAGGCTCTAGGCCCTATCATCTAGGAGCTATTGATCTTGAAAGCATTTGCCAGCTGTATGTTTTTCTCAATAATCGGCAGAATTACCTCATTGAAAATATTCGTGTAAAATCGCATGAGGTCATGACGCGCGAAACATAGGCTCTGCGTTTTGCGCCCGTGGTTTGTGAACGATTTAGAAGTGTTTTGAAGGCCCTAGGCTGTATCATCTAGGAGCTATTGAACTTGAAAGCATTTGGCAGCTGTACGTTTTTCTCAATAATCGGCAGAAATACCTCATTGATTATATTCGTGTAAAATCGCACGAGGTCATGACGCGCGAAGCATAGGCTCTTCGTTCTGCCGCCGTAGTTTGTGAACATTTTAGAAGTGGTTTGAAGGCCCTAGGTCCTATCATCTAGGAGCTATTGATCTTGAAAGCATTTGCCAGCTGTACGTTTTTCTCAATAATCGGCAGAAATACCTCATTGAAAATATTCGTGTAAAATCGCACGAGGTCATGACGCGCGAAGCATAGGCTCTGCGTCTTGCGCCCGTGGTTTGTGAACAATTTAGAAGTGATTTGAAGGCCCTAGGCCCTATCATCTTGGAGCTATTGATCTTGAAAGCATTTGCTAGCTGTATGGTTTTCTCAATAATCGGCAGAAATACCTCATTGAAAATATTCGTGTAAAATCGCACGAGGTCATGACGCGCGAAACATAGGCTCTGCGTCTTGCGCCCGTGGTTTGTGAACAATTTAGAGGTGTTTTGAAGGCCCTAGGCCGTATCATCTAGGAGCTATTGAACTTGAAAGCTTTTGGCAGCTGTACGTTTTTCTCAATAATCAGCAGAAATACCTCATTGAAAATATTCGTGTAAAATCGCACGAGGTCATGACGCGTGAATCATAGGCTCTTCGTCTTGCGGCCGTGGTTTATGAACATTTTAGAAGTGGTTTGAAGGCCCTAGGCCCTATCATCTAGGAGCTATTGATCTTGAAAGCATTTGCCAGCTGTATGTTTTTCTCAATAATCGGCAGAAATACCTCATTGAAAATATTCGTGTAAAATCGCACGAGGTCATGACGCGCGAAACATAGGCTCTGCGTCTTGCGCCCGTGGTTTGTGAACGATTTAGAAGTGTTTTGAAGGCCCTAGGCCGTATCATCTAGGAGCTATTGATCTTGAAAGCATTTGCCAGCTGTATGTTTTTCTCAATAATCGGCAGAAATACCTCATTGAAAATATTCGTGTAAAATCGCACGAGGTCATGACGCGCGAAACATAGGCTCTGCGTCTTGCGCCCGTGGTTTGTGAACAATTTAGAAGTGTTTTGAAGGCCCTAGGCCATATCATCTAGGAGCTATTGATCTTGAAAGCATTTGCCAGCTGTATGTTTTTCTCAATAGTCGGCAGAAATACCCCATTTATAATATTCGTGTAAAATCGCACGAGGTCATGAGGCGCGAAACATAGGATCTGCGTCTTGCGCCCGTGGTTTGTGAACGATTTAGAATGGTTTTGAAGGCCCTAGGCCGTATCATCTAGGAGCTATTGAACTTGACAGCATTTGGCAGCTGTACGTTTTTCTCAATAATCGGCAGAAATACCTCATTGAAAATATTCGTGTAAAATCGCACGAGGTCATGACGCGCGAAGCATAGGCTCTTCCTCTTGCGGCCGTGGTTTGTGAACATTTTAGAAGTGGTTTGAAGGCCCTAGGCCCTATCATCTAGGAGCTATTGATCTTGAAAGCATTTGCCAGCTGTACGTTTTTCTCAATAATCGGCAGAAATACCTCTTTGAAAATATTCGTGTAAAATCGCACGAGGTCATGACGCGTGAATCATAGGCTCTTCGTCTTGCGGCCCTGGTTTATGAACATTTTAGAAGTGATTTGAAGGCCCTAGGCCGTATCATCTAGGAGCTATTGATCTTGAAAGCATTTGCCAGCTGTATGTTTTTCTCAATAATCGGCAGAAATACCTCATTGAAAATATTCGTGTAAAATCGCACGAGGTCATGACGCGCGAAACATAGGCTCTGCGTCTTGCGCCCGTGGTTTGTGAACGATTTAGAAGTGTTTTGAAGGCCCTAGGCCGTATCATCTAGGAGCTATTGATCTTGAAAGCATTTGCCAGCTGTATGTTTTTCTCAATAATCGGCAGAAATACCTCATTGAAAATATTCGTGTAAAATCGCACGAGGTCATGACGCGCGAAACATAGGCTCTGCGTCTTGCGCCCGTGGTTTGTGAAAGATTTAGAAGTGTTTTGAAGCCCCTAGGCCGTATCATCTAGGAGCTATTGTACTTGAAAGCATTTGGCAGCTGTACGTTTTTCTCAATAATCGCCAGAAATACCTCATTGAAAATATTCGTGTAAAATTGCATGAGGTCAAGACGCGCGAAGCATAGGCTCTTCGTATTGCGCCTGTGGTTTGTGAACAATTTAGAAGTGTTTTGAAGGCCCTAGGCCGTATCTTCTAGGAGCTATTGAACTTGAAAGCATTTGCCAGCTGTACGTTTTTCTCAAAAATCCACGGATATACCTCATTGATAATATTCGTGTAAAATCGCATGAGGTCATGACGTGCGAAACATTGGCTCTGCGTCTTGTGCTCGTGGTTTGTGAACAATTTAGAAGTAATTTGAAGGCCCTAGGCCCTATCATCTAGGAGCTATTGATCTTGAAAGCATTTGCCAGCTGTACGTTTTTCTCAAAAATCCACGGATATACCTCATTGATAATATTCGTGTAAAATCGCATGAGGTCATGACGTGCGAGACATTGGCTCTGCGTCTTGTGCCCGTGGTTTGTGAACGATTTAGAAGTGTTTTGAAGGCCCTAGGCCCTATCATCTAGGAGCTATTGAACTTGAAAGCATTTGGCAGCTGTACGTTTTTCTCAATAATCGGCAGAAATACCTCATTGAATATATTCGTGTAAAATCGCACGAGGTCATGACGCGCGAAGCATAGGCTCTTCGTCTTGCCGCCGTGGTTTGTGAACATTTTAGAAGTGGTTTGAAGGCCCTAGGTCCTATCATCTCGGAGCTATTGATCTTGAATGCATTTGCCAGCTGTACGTTTTTCTCAATAATCGGCAGAAATACCTCTTTGAAAATATTCGTGTAAAATCGTACGAGGTCATGACGCGTGAATCATAGGCTCTTCGTCTTGTGGCCGTGGTTTATGAACATTTTAGAAGTGATTTGAAGGCCCTAGGCCGTATCATCTAGGAGCTATTGATCTTGAAAGCATTTGCCAGCTGTATGTTTGTCTCAAAAATCTGCGGTCATACCTCATTGAAAATATCCGTGTAAAATCGCACGAGGTCATGACGCGCGAAACATAGGCTCTTCGTCTTGCGGCCGTGGTTTGTGAACATTTTAGAAGTGGTTTGAAAGCCCTAGGCCCTATCATCTAGGAGCTATTGATCTTGAAAGCATTTGCCAGCTGTATGTTTTTCTCAATAATCCGCAGATATACCTAATTGAAAATATTTGTGTAAAATCGCACGAGGTCATGACGCGCGAAACATTTGCTCTGCGTCTTGCTCCCATGGTTTGTGAACAATTTAGAAGTGATTTGAAGGCCCTAGGCCCTATCATCTTGGAGCTATTGATCTTGAAAGCATTTGCTAGCTGTATGTTTTTCTCAATAATCGGCAGAAATACCTCATTGAAAATATTCGTGTAAAATCGCACGAGGTCATGACGCGCGAATCATAGGCTCTGCATCTTGCGCCCCGGTTTGTGAACAATTTAGAAGTATTTTGAAGGCCCTAGGCCGTATCATCTAGGAGCTATTGATCTTGAAAGCATTTGCCAGCTGTATGTTTTTCTCTATAATCGGCAGAAATACCCCATTGAAAATATTCGTGTAAAATCGCACGAGGTCATGAGGCGCGAAACATAGGATCTGCGTCTTGCGCCCATGGTTTGTGAACAATTTAGAAGTGTTTTGAAGGCCCTAGGCCGTATCATCTAGGAGCTATTGAACTTGACAGCATTTGGCAGCTGTACGTTTTTCTCAATAATCGGCAGAAATACCTCATTGAAAATATTCGTGTAAAATCGCACGAGGTCATGACGCGCGAAGCATAGGCTCTTCCTCTTGCAGCCGTGGTTTGTGAACATTTTAGAAGTGGTTTGAAGGCCCTAGGCCCTATCATCTAGGATCTATTGATCTTGAAAGCATTTGCCAGCTGTACGTTTTTCTCAATAATCGGCAGAAATACCTCTTTGAAAATATTCGTGTAAAATCGCACGAGGTCATGACGCGTGAATCATAGGCTCTTCGTCTTGCGGCCGTGGTTTATGAAAATTTTAGAAGTGGTTTGAAGGCCCTAGGCCCTATCATCTAGGAGCTATTGATCTTGAAAGCATTTGCCAGCTGTATGTTTTTCTCAATAATCGGCAGAATTACCTCATTGAAAATATTTGTGTAAAATCGCACGAGGTCATGACGCGCGAAACATAGGCTCTGCGTCTTGCGCCCGTGTTTTGTGAACAATTTAGAAGTGTTTTGAAGGCCCTAGGCCGTATCATCTAGGAGCTATTGAGCTTGAAAGCATTTGCCAGCTGTATGTTTTTCTCAATAATCGGCAGAAATACCTCATTGAAAATATTCGTGTAAAATCGCACGAGGTCATGACGCGCGAAACATAGGCTCTGCGTCTTGCGCCCGTGGTTTGTGAACGATTTAGAAGTGTTTTGAAGGCCCTAGGCCGTATCATCTAGGAGCTATTGATCTTGAAAGCATTTGCCAGCTGTATGTTTTTCTCAATAATCGGCAGAAATACCTCATTGAAAATATTCGTGTAAAATCGCACGAGGTCATGACGCGCGAAACATAGGCTCTGCGTCTTGCGCCCGTGGTTTGTGAACAATTTAGAAGTGTTTTGAAGGCCCTAGGCCATATCACCTAGGAGCTATTGATCTTGAAAGCATTTGCCAGCTGTATGTTTTTCTCAATAGTCGGCAGAAATACCCCATTTATAATATTCGTGTAAAATCGCACGAGGTCATGAGGCGCGAAACATAGGATCTGCGTCTTGCGCCCGTGGTTTGTGAACGATTTAGAATGGTTTTGAAGGCCCTAGGCCGTATCATCTAGGAGCTATTGAACTTGACAGCATTTGGCAGCTGTACGTTTTTCTCAATAATCGGCAGAAATACCTCATTGAAAATATTCGTGTAAAATCGCACGAGGTCATGACGCGCGAAGCATAGGCTCTTCCTCTTGCGGCCGTGGTTTGTGAACATTTTAGAAGTGGTTTGAAGGCCCTAGGCCCTATCATCTAGGAGCTATTGATCTTGAAAGCATTTGCCAGCTGTACGTTTTTCTCAATAATCGGCAGAAATACCTCTTTGAAAATATTCGTGTAAAATCGCACGAGGTCATGACGCGTGAATCATAGGCTCTTCGTCTTGCGGCCCTGGTTTATGAACATTTTAGAAGTGATTTGAAGGCCCTAGGCCGTATCATCTAGGAGCTATTGATCTTGAAAGCATTTGCCAGCTGTATGTTTTTCTCAATAATCGGCAGAAATACCTCATTGAAAATATTCGTGTAAAATCGCACGAGGTCATGACGCGCGAAACATAGGCTCTGCGTCTTGCGCCCGTGGTTTGTGAACGATTTAGAAGTGTTTTGAAGGCCCTAGGCCGTATCATCTAGGAGCTATTGATCTTGAAAGCATTTGCCAGCTGTATGTTTTTCTCAATAATCGGCAGAAATACCTCATTGAAAATATTCGTGTAAAATCGCACGAGGTCATGACGCGCGAAACATAGGCTCTGCGTCTTGCGCCCGTGGTTTGTGAAAGATTTAGAAGTGTTTTGAAGCCCCTAGGCCGTATCATCTAGGAGCTATTGTACTTGAAAGCATTTGGCAGCTGTACGTTTTTCTCAATAATCGCCAGAAATACCTCATTGAAAATATTCGTGTAAAATTGCATGAGGTCAAGACGCGCGAAGCATAGGCTCTTCGTATTGCGCCTGTGGTTTGTGAACAATTTAGAAGTGTTTTGAAGGCCCTAGGCCGTATCTTCTAGGAGCTATTGAACTTGAAAGCATTTGGCTGCTGTATGTTTTTCTCAATAATCGGCAGAAATACCTCATTGAAAATATTCGTGTAAAATCGCACGAGGTCATGACGCGCGAAACATAGGCTCTGTGTCTGGCGCCCGTGGTTTGTGAACAATTTAGAAGTGTTTTGAAGGCCCTAGGCCGTATCATCTAGGAGCTATTGAACTTGAAAGCATTTGTCAGCTGTACGTTTTTTTCAATAATCGGCAGAAATACCTCTTTCAAAATATTCGTTTAAAATCGCACGAGGTCATGACGCGCGAAGCATAGGCGCTTCGTCTTGCAGCCGTGGTTTGTGAACATTTTAGAAGTGGTTTGAAGGCCCTAGGCCCTATCATCTAGGAGCAATTGATCTTGAAAGCATTTGCCAGCTGTACGTTTTTCTCAAAAATCCACGGATATACCTCATTGATAATATTCGTGTAAAATCGCATGAGGTCATGACGTGCGAAACATTGGCTCTGCGTCTTGTGCTCGTGGTTTGTGAACAATTTAGAAGTGATTTGAAGGCCCTAGGCCCTATCATCTAGGAGCTATTGATCTTGAAAGCATTTGCCAGCTGTACGTTTTTCTCAAAAATCCACGGATATACCTCATTGATAATATTCGTGTAAAATCGCATGAGGTCATGACGTGCGAGACATTGGCTCTGCGTCTTGTGCCCGTGGTTTGTGAACGATTTAGAAGTGTTTTGAAGGCCCTAGGCCCTATCATCTAGGAGCTATTGAACTTGAAAGCATTTGGCAGCTGTACGTTTTTCTCAATAATCGGCAGAAATACCTCATTGAATATATTCGTGTAAAATCGCACGAGGTCATGACGCGCGAAGCATAGGCTCTTCGTCTTGCCGCCGTGGTTTGTGAACATTTTAGAAGTGGTTTGAAGGCCCTAGGTCCTATCATCTCGGAGCTATTGATCTTGAATGCATTTGCCAGCTGTACGTTTTTCTCAATAATCGGCAGAAATACCTCTTTGAAAATATTCGTGTAAAATCGTACGAGGTCATGACGCGTGAATCATAGGCTCTTCGTCTTGTGGCCGTGGTTTATGAACATTTTAGAAGTGATTTGAAGGCCCTAGGCCGTATCATCTAGGAGCTATTGATCTTGAAAGCATTTGCCAGCTGTATGTTTGTCTCAAAAATCTGCGGTCATACCTCATTGAAAATATCCGTGTAAAATCGCACGAGGTCATGACGCGCGAAACATAGGCTCTTCGTCTTGCGGCCGTGGTTTGTGAACATTTTAGAAGTGGTTTGAAAGCCCTAGGCCCTATCATCTAGGAGCTATTGATCTTGAAAGCATTTGCCAGCTGTATGTTTTTCTCAATAATCCGCAGATATACCTAATTGAAAATATTTGTGTAAAATCGCACGAGGTCATGACGCGCGAAACATTTGCTCTGCGTCTTGCGCCCATGGTTTGTGAACAATTTAGAAGTGATTTGAAGGCCCTAGGCCCTATCATCTTGGAGCTATTGATCTTGAAAGCATTTGCTAGCTGTATGTTTTTCTCAATAATCGGCAGAAATACCTCATTGAAAATATTCGTGTAAAATCGCACGAGGTCATGACGCGCGAATCATAGGCTCTGCATCTTGCGCCCCGGTTTGTGAACAATTTAGAAGTATTTTGAAGGCCCTAGGCCGTATCATCTAGGAGCTATTGATCTTGAAAGCATTTGCCAGCTGTATGTTTTTCTCTATAATCGGCAGAAATACCCCATTGAAAATATTCGTGTAAAATCGCACGAGGTCATGAGGCGCGAAACATAGGATCTGCGTCTTGCGCCCATGGTTTGTGAACAATTTAGAAGTGTTTTGAAGGCCCTAGGCCGTATCATCTAGGAGCTATTGAACTTGACAGCATTTGGCAGCTGTACGTTTTTCTCAATAATCGGCAGAAATACCTCATTGAAAATATTCGTGTAAAATCGCACGAGGTCATGACGCGCGAAGCATAGGCTCTTCCTCTTGCAGCCGTGGTTTGTGAACATTTTAGAAGTGGTTTGAAGGCCCTAGGCCCTATCATCTAGGATCTATTGATCTTGAAAGCATTTGCCAGCTGTACGTTTTTCTCAATAATCGGCAGAAATACCTCTTTGAAAATATTCGTGTAAAATCGCACGAGGTCATGACGCGTGAATCATAGGCTCTTCGTCTTGCGGCCGTGGTTTATGAAAATTTTAGAAGTGGTTTGAAGGCCCTAGGCCCTATCATCTAGGAGCTATTGATCTTGAAAGCATTTGCCAGCTGTATGTTTTTCTCAATAATCGGCAGAATTACCTCATTGAAAATATTTGTGTAAAATCGCACGAGGTCATGACGCGCGAAACATAGGCTCTGCGTCTTGCGCCCGTGTTTTGTGAACAATTTAGAAGTGTTTTGAAGGCCCTAGGCCGTATCATCTAGGAGCTATTGAGCTTGAAAGCATTTGCCAGCTGTACGTTTTTCTCAATAATCGGCAGAAATACCTCATTGAAAATATTCGTGTAAAATTGCACGAGGTCAAGACGCGCGAAGCATAGGCTCTTCGTATTGCGCCCGTGGTTTGTGAACAATTTAGAAGTGGTCTGAAGGCCCTAGGCCGTATCATCTAGGAGCTATTGAACTTGAAAGCATTTGTCAGCTGTACGTTTTTCTCAATAATCGGCAGAAATACCTCATTGAATATATTCGTGTAAAATTGCACGAGGTCAAGACGCGCGAAGCATAGGCTCTTCGTATTGCGCCCGTGGTTTGAGAACAATTTAGAAGTGTTTTGAAGGCCATAGGCCGTATCATCTAGGAGCAATAAATCTTGAAAGCATTTGCCAGCTGTATGTTTTTCTCAAAAATCTGCGGACATACCTCAATGAAAATATTCGTGTAAAATCGCACGAGGTCATGACGCGCGAAGCATTGGCTCTGCGTCTTGTGCCCGTGGTTTGAGAACAATTTAGAAGAGATTTGAAGGCCCTAGGCCCTATCATCTAGGTGCTATTGATCTTGAAAGCATTTGCCAGCTGTTTGTTTTTCTCAATAATCGGCAGAAATTCTTCATTGAAAATATTCGTGTAAAATCGCACGAGGTCATGACGCGCGAAGCATAGGCTCTGCGTCTTGCGCCCGTGGTTTGTGAAATATTTAGAAGTGGTTTGAAGGCCCTAGGCCCTAACATCTAGGAGCAATTGAACTTGAAAGCATTTGCCAGCTGTACGTTTTTCTCAATAATCGGCAGAAATACCTCATTGAAAATATTCGTGTAAAATCGCACGAGGTCATGAGGCGCGAAGCATAGGCTCTTCGTATTGCGCCCGTGGTTTGTGAACAATTTAGAAGTGGTCTCATGGCCCTACGCCCTATCATCTAGGAGCTATTGAACTTGAAAGCATTTGCCAGCTGTACGTTTTTCTCAATAATCGGCAGAAATTCCGCATTGAAAATATTCGTGTAAAATCGTACGAGGTCATGACGCGCGAAGCATAGGCTCTGTGTCTTGCGGCCGTGGTTTGTGAACATTTTAGAAGTGGTTTGAAGGCCCTAGGCCCTATCATCTAGGAGTTATTGAACTTGAAACCATTTGCCAGCAGTACGTTTTTCTCAATAATCGGCAGAAATACCTCATTGAAAATATTCGTGTAAAATCGCACGAGGTCATGACGCGCGAAACATTGGCTCTGCGTCTTGTGCCCGTGGTTTGTGAACAATTTAGAAGTGATTTTAAGGCCCTAGGCCCTATCATCTAGGAGCTATTGATCTTGAAAGCATTTCCCAGCTGTATGTTTTTCTCAATAATCGGCAGAAATACCTCATTGAAAATATTTGTGTAAAATCGCACGAGGTCATGACGCGCGAAACATAGCCTCTGCGTCTTGCGCCCGTGGTTTGTGAACAATTTAGAAGTGTTTTGAAGGCCCTAGGCCGTATCATCTAGGAGCTATTGATCTTGAAAGCATTTGCCAGCTCTACGTTTTTCTCAATAATCGGCAGAAATACCTCATTGAAAATATTCGTGTAAAATCGCACGAGGTCATGACGCGCGACTCATTGGCTCTGCCTCTTGTGCCCGTGGTTTGAGAACAATTTAGAAGGGATTTGAAAGCCCTAGGCCCTATCATCTAGGAGCAATTGAACTTGAAAGCATTTGCCAGCTGTACGTTTTTATCAATAATCGGCAGAAATACCTCATTGAAAATATTTGTGTAAAATCGCACGAGGTCATGACGCGCGAAACATTGGCTCTGCGTCTTGTGCCCGTGGTTTGTGAACTATTTAGAAGTGATTTGAAGGCCCTAGGCCCTATCATCTAGGAGCTATTGATCTTGAAAGCATTTGCCAGCTGTATGTTTTTCTCAAAAATCCACGGATATACCTCATTGAAAATATTCGTGTAAAATCGCACGAGGTCATGACGCGCGAAACATTGGCTCTGCGTCTTGTGCCCGTGGTTTGTGAACTATTTAGAAGTGATTTGAAGGCCCTAGGCCCTATCATCTAGGAGCTATTGATCTTGAAAGCATTTGCCAGCTGTATGTTTTTCTCAATAATCGGCAGAAATACCTTATTGAAAATATTCGTGTAAAATCGCACGAGGTCATGACGCGCGAAACGTAGGCTCTGCGTCTTGCGCCCGTGGTTTGTGAACAATTTAGAAGTGTTTTGAAGGCCCTAGGCCCTTTCATCTAGGAGCAATTGATCTTGAAAGCATTTGCCAGCTGTACGTTTTTCTCAAAAATCCGCGTATATACCTCATTGCAAATATTCGTGTAAAATTGCATAAGGTCATGACGCGCGAAACATTGGCTCTGCGTCTTGTGCTCGTGGTTTGTGAACAATTTAGAAGTGATTTGAAGGCCCTAGGCCCTATCATCTAGGAGCTATTGATCTTGAAAGCATTTGCCAGCTGTATGTTTTTCTCAATAATCCACGGATATACCTCATTGATAATATTCGTGTAAAATCGCACGAGGTCACAACGCGCGAAACATAGGCGCTGAGTCTTGCACCCGTGGTTTGTGAACAATTTAGAAGTGTTTTGAAGGCCCTAGGCCGTATCATCTATGAGCTATTGAACTTGAAAGCATTTGGCAGCTGTTCGTTTTTCTCAATAATCGGCAGAAATACCTCATTGAAAATATTCGTGTAAAATCGCACGAGGTCATGACGCGCGAAGCATAGGCTCTTCGTCTTGCCGCCGTGGTTTGTGAACATTTTAGAAGTGGTTTGAAGGCCCTAGGCCCTTTCATCTAGGAGCAATTGATCTTGAAAGCATTTGCCAGCTGTATGTTTTTCTCAAAAATCTGCGGACATACCTCATTGAAAATATTCGTGTAAAATCACACGAGGTCATGACGCGCGAAGCATAGGCTCTTCGTCTTGCCGCCGTGGTTTGTGAACATTTTAGAAGTGGTTTGAAGGCCCTAGGCCCTATCATCTAGGAGCTATTGAACTTGAAAGCATTTGTCAGCTGTACGATTTTTTCAATAATCGGCAGAAATGCCTCATTGAAAATATTCGTGTAAAATCGCACGAGGTCATGACGCGCGAAACATAGGCTCTGCGTCTTGCGCCCGTGGTTTGTGAACAATTTAGAAGTGTTTTGAAGGCCCTAGGCCCTATCATCTAGGAGCTATTGAACTTGAAAGCATTTGGCAACTGTACGTTTTTCTCAATAATCGGCAGAAATACCTCATTGAAAATATTCGTGTAAAATCGCACGAGGTCATGACGCGCGAAACATAGGCTCTGCGTCTTGCGCCTGTGGTTTTTGAACAATTTAGAAGTGTTTTGAAGGCCCTAGGCCGTATCATCTAGGAGCAATAAATCTTGAAAGCATTTGCCAGCTGTATGTTTTTCTCAAAAATCTGCGGACATACCTCAATGAAAATATTCGTGTAAAATCGCACGAGGTCATGACGCGCGAAGCATTGGCTCTGCGTCTTGTGCCCGTGGTTTGAGAACAATTTAGAAGAGATTTGAAGGCCCTAGGCCCTATCATCTAGGTGCTATTGATCTTGAAAGCATTTGCCAGCTGTATGTTTTTCTCAATAATCGGCAGAAATTCTTCATTGAAAATATTCGTGTAAAATCGCACGAGGTCATGACGCGCGAAGCATAGGCTCTGCGTCTTGCGCCCGTGGTTTGTGAAATATTTAGAAGTGGTTTGAAGGCCCTAGGCCCTAACATCTAGGAGCAAATGAACTTGAAAGCATTTGCCAGCTGTACGTTTTTCTCAATAATCGGCAGAAATACTTCATTGAAAATATTCGTGTAAAATCGCACGAGGTCATGACGTGCGAAACATTGGCTCTGCGTCTTGTGCCCGTGGTTTGAGAACAATTTAGAAGGGATTTGAAAGCCCTAGGCCCTATCATCTAGGAGCAATTGAACTTGAAAGCATTTGCCAGCTGTACGTTTTTATCAATAATCGGCAGAAATACCTCATTGAAAATATTTGTGTAAAATCGTACGAGGTCATGACGCGCGAAACATTGGCTCTGCGTCTTGTGCCCGTGGTTTGTGAACTATTTAGAAGTGATTTGAAGGCCCTAGGCCCTATCATCTAGGAGCTATTGATCTTGAAAGCATTTGCCAGCTGTATGTTTTTCTCAAAAATCCACGGATATACCTCATTGAAAATATTCGTGTAAAATCGCACGAGGTCATGACGCGCGAAACATTGGCTCTGCGTCTTGTGCCCGTGGTTTGTGAACTATTTAGAAGTGATTTGAAGGCCCTAGGCCCTATCATCTAGGAGCTATTGATCTTGAAAGCATTTGCCAGCTGTATGTTTTTCTCAATAATCGGCAGAAATACCTTATTGAAAATATTCGTGTAAAATCGCACGAGGTCATGACGCGCGAAACGTAGGCTCTGCGTCTTGCGCCCGTGGTTTGTGAACAATTTAGAAGTGTTTTGAAGGCCCTAGGCCGTATCATCTAGGAGCTATTTCACTTGAAAGCATTTGGCATCTGTACGTTTTTCTCAATAATCGGCAGAAATACCTCATTGAAAATATTAGTGTAAAATCGCACGAGGTCATGACGCGCGAAGCATAGGCTCTTCGTCTTGCGGCCGTGGTTTGTGAACATTTTAGAAGTGGTTTGAAGGCCCTAGGCCCTATCATCTAGGAGCTATTGATCTTGAAAGCATTTGCCAGCTGTACGTTATTCTCAATAATCGGCAGAAATACCTCTTTGATAATATTTGTGTAAAATCGCACGAGGTCATGACGCCCGAAGCATAGGCTCTTCGTCTTGCGGCCATGGTTTGGGAACATTTAAGAAGTGGTTTGAAGGCCTTAGGCCCTATGATCTAAAAGCAATTGATCTTGAATGCATTTGCCAGCTGTATGTTTTTCTCAAAACTCCACGGATATACCTCATTGAAAATATTTGTGTAAAATCTCACGAGGTCATGACGCGCGAAGCATAGGCTCTTCGTCTTGCCGCCGTGGTTTGTGAACATTTTAGAAGTGGTTTGAAGGCCCTAGGCCCTATCATCTAAGAGCTATTGATCTTGAAAGCATTTGCCAGCTGTTCGTTTTTCTCAATAATCGGCAGAAATACCTCATTGAAAATATTCGTGTAAAATCGCACGAGGTCATGACGCGCGAAGCATAGGCTCTTCGTCTTGCCGCCGTGGTTTGTGAACATTTTAGAAGTGGTTTGAAGGCCCTAGGCCCTTTCATCTAGGAGCAATTGATCTTGAAAGCATTTGCCAGCTGTATGTTTTTCTCAAAAATCTGCGGACATACCTCATTGAAAATATTCGTGTAAAATCACACGAGGTCATGACGCGCGAAGCATAGGCTCTTCGTCTTGCCGCCGTGGTTTGTGAACATTTTAGAAGTGGTTTGAAGGCCCTAGGCCCTATCATCTAGGAGCAATTGATCTTGAAAGCATTTGCCAGCTGTACGTTTTTCTCAAAAATCCGCGTATATACCTCATTGCAAATATTCGTGTAAAATTGCATAAGGTCATGACGCGCGAAACATTGGCTCTGCGTCTTGTGCTCGTGGTTTGTGAACAATTTAGAAGTGATTTGAAGGCCCTAGGCCCTATCATCTAGGAGCTATTGATCTTGAAAGCATTTGCCAGCTGTATGTTTTTCTCAATAATCCACGGATATACCTCATTGATAATATTCGTGTAAAATCGCACGAGGTCACAACGCGCGAAACATAGGCGCTGAGTCTTGCGCCCGTGGTTTGTGAACAATTTAGAAGTGTTTTGAAGGCCCTAGGCCGTATCATCTATGAGCTATTGAACTTGAAAGCATTTGGCAGCTGTACGTTTTTCCTCAATAATCGGCTGAAATACCTCATTGAATATATTCGTGTAAAATCGCACGAGGTCATGACGCGCGAAGCATAGGCTCTTCGTCTTGCGGTCGTGGTTTGTGAACATTTTAGAAGTGGTTTGAAGGCCCTAGGCCCTATCATCTAGGAGCTATTGATCTTGAAAGCATTTGCCAGCTGTACGTTTTTCTCAATAATCGGCAGAAATACCTCTTTGAAAATATTAGTGTAAAATCGCACGAGGTCATGAGGCGCGAAGCATAGGCTCTTCCTCTTGCGCCCGTGGTTTGTGAACAATTTAGAAGTGTTTTGAAGGCCCTAGGCCGTATCATCTAGGAGCTATTGAACTTGAAAGCATTTGTCAGCTGTACGTTTTTTTCAATAATCGGCAGAAATGCCTCATTGAAATTATTCGTGTAAAATCGCACGAGGTCATGACGCGCGAAACATAGGCTCTGCGTCTTGCGCCCGTGGTTTGTGAACAATTTAGAAGTGTTTTGAAGGCCCTAGGCCGTATCATCTAGGAGCTATTGAACTTGAAAGCATTTGTCAGCTGTACCTTTTTTTCAATAATCGGCAGAAATACCTCATTGAAAATATTCGTGTAAAATCGCACGAGGTCATGACGCGCGAAGCATAGGCTCTTCGTCTTGCCGCCGTGGTTTGTGAACATTTTAGAAGTGGTTTGAAGGCCCTAGGCCCTATCATCTAAGAGCTATTGATCTTGAAAGCATTTGCCAGCTGTATGTTTTTCTCAAAAATCTGCGATCATACCTCATTGAAAATATTCGTGTAAAATCGCACGAGGTCATGACGCGCGAAACATTGGCTCTGCATCTTGTGCCCGTGGTTTGAGAACAATTTAGAAGAGATTTGAAGGCCCTAGGCCCTATCATCTAGGAGCTATTGATCTTGAAAGCATTTGCCAGCTGTATGTTTTTCTCAATAATCGGCAGAATTACCTCATTGAAAATATTCGTGTAAAATTGCACGAGGTCATGACGCGCGAAGCATAGGCTCTTCGTATTGCGCCCGTGGTTTGTGAACAATTTAGAAGTGGTCTCAAGATCCTACGCCCTATCATCTAGGAGCTATTGAACTTGAAAGCATTTGCCAGCTGTACGTTTTTCTCAATAATCGGCAGAAATTCCGCATTGAAAATATTCGTGTAAAATCGTACGAGGTCATGACGCGCGAAGCATAGGCTCTGTGTCTTGCGGCCGTGGTTTGTGAACAATTTAGAAGTGATTTGAAGGCCCTAGGCCCTATCATCTAGGAGCTATTGATCTTGAAAGCATTTCCCAGCTGTATGTTTTTCTCAATAATCGGCAGAAATACCTCATTGAAAATATTTGTGTTAAATCGCACGAGGTCATGACGCGCGAACCATAACCTCTGCGTCTTGCGCCCGTGGTTTGTGAACAATTTAGAAGTGTTTTGAAGGCCCTAGGCCGTATCATCTAGGAGCTATTGATCTTGATAGCATTTGCCAGCTCTACGTTTTTCTCAATAATCGGCAGAAATACCTCATTGAAAATATTCGTGTAAAATCGCACGAGGTCATGACGCGCGACTCATTGGCTCTGCCTCTTGTGCCCGTGGTTTGAGAACAATTTAGAAGGGATTTGAAGGCCCTAGGCCCTATCATCTAGGAGCTATTGATCTTGAAAGCATTTGCCAGCTGTATGTTTTTCTCAAAAATCCACGGATATACCTCATTGAAAATATTCGTGTAAAATCGCACGAGGTCATGACGCGCGAAACTTTGGCTCTGCGTCTTGTGCCCGTGGTTTGTGAACTATTTAGAAGTGATTTGAAGGCCCTAGGCCGTATCATCTAGGAGCTATTTCACTTGAAAGCATTTGGCATCTGTACGTTTTTCTCAATAATCGGCAGAAATACCTCATTGAAAATATTAGTGTATAATCGCACGAGGTCATGACGCGCGAAGCATAGGCTCTTCGTCTTGCGGCCGTGGTTTGTGAACATTTTAGAAGTGGTTTGAAGGCCCTAGGCCCTATCATCTAGGAGCTATTGATCTTGAAAGCATTTGCCAGCTGTACGTTATTCTCAATAATCGGCAGAAATACCTCTTTGATAATATTCGTGTAAAATCGCACGAGGTCATGACGCGCGAAGCATAGGCTCTTCGTCTTGCGGCCATGGTTTGTGAACATTTAAGAAGTGGTTTGAAGGCCTTAGGCCCTATGATCTAGGAGCAATTGATCTTGAATGCATTTGCCAGCTGTATGTTTTTCTCAAAACTCCACGGATATACCTCATTGAAAATATTCGTGTAAAATCGCACGAGGTCATGACGCGCGAAGCATAGGCTCTTCGTCTTGCCGCCGTGGTTTGTGAACATTTTAGAAGTGGTTTGAAGGCCCTAGGCCCTATCATCTAAAAGCTATTGATCTTGAAAGCATTTGCCAGCTGTACGTTTTTCTCAATAATCGGCAGAAATACCTCATTGAAAATATTCGTGTAAAATCGCACGAGGTCATGACGCGCGAAGCATAGGCTCTTCGTCTTGCCGCCGTGGTTTGTGAACATTTTAGAAGTGGTTTGAAGGCCCTAGGCCCTATCATCTAGGAGCAATTGATCTTGAAAGCATTTGCCAGCTGTATGTTTTTCTCAAAAATCTGCGGACATACCTCATTGAAAATATTCGTGTAAAATCACACGAGGTCATGACGCGCGAAGCATAGGCTCTTCGTCTTGCCGCCGTGGTTTGTGAACATTTTAGAAGTGGTTTGAAGGCCCTAGGCCCTATCATCTAGGAGCAATTGATCTTGAAAGCATTTGCCAGCTGTACGTTTTTCTCAAAAATCCGCGGATATACCTCATTGCAAATATTCGTGTAAAATTGCATAAGGTCATGACGCGCGAAACATTGGCTCTGCGTCTTGTGCTCGTGGTTTGTGAACAATTTAGAAGTGTTTTGAAGGCCCTAGGCCCTATCATCTATGAGCTATTGATCTTGAAAGCATTTGGCAGCTGTACGTTTTTCCTCAATAATCGGCTGAAATACCTCATTGAAAATATTCGTGTAAAATCGCACGAGGTCATGAGGCGCGAAGCATAGGCTCTTCCTCTTGCGCCCGTGGTTTGTGAACAATTTAGAAGTGTTTTGAAGGCCCTAGGCCGTATCATCTAGGAGCTATTGAACTTGAAAGCATTTGTCAGCTGTACTTTTTTTTCAATAATCGGCAGAAATGCCTCATTGAAAATATTCGTGTAAAATCGCACGAGGTCATGACGCGCGAAACATAGGCTATGCGTCTTGCACCCGTGGTTTGTGAACAATTTAGAAGTGTTTTGAAGGCCCTAGGTTGTATCATCTAGGAGCTATTGAACTTGAAAGCATTTGTCAGCTGTACGTTTTTTTCAATAATCGGCAGAAATACCTCATTGAAAATATTCGTGTAAAATCGCACGAGGTCATGACGCGCGAAGCATAGGCTCTTCGTCTTGCCGCCGTGGTTTGTGAACATTTTAGAAGTGGTTTGAAGGCCCTAGGCCCTATCATCTAAGAGCTATTGATCTTGAAAGCATTTGCCAGCTGTATGTTTTTCTCAAAAATCTGCGATCATACCTCATTGAAAATATTCGTGTAAAATCGCACGAGGTCATGACGCGCGAAACATAGGCTCTGCGTCTTGTGCCCGTGGTTTGAGAACAATTTAGAAGAGATTTGAAGGCCCTAGGCCCTATCATCTGAGAGCTATTGATCTTGAAAGCATTTGCCAGCTGTATGTTTTTCTCAAAAATCTGCGATCATACCTCATTGAAAATATTTGTGTAAAATCGCACGAGGTCATGACGCGCGAAACATTGGCTCTGCGTCTTGTGCCCGTGGTTTGAGAACAATTTAGAAGAGATTTGAAGGCCCTAGGCCCTATCATCTAGGAGCTATTGATCTTGAAAGCATTTGCCAGCTGTATGTTTTTCTCAATAATCGGCAGAATTACCTCATTGAAAATATTCGTGTAAAATCGCACGAGGTCATGACGCGCGAAACATAGGCTCTGCGTTTTGCGCCCGTGGTTTGTGAACGATTTAGAAGTGTTTTGAAGGCCCTAGGCTGTATCATCTAGGAGCTATTGAACTTGAAAGCATTTGGCAGCTGTACGTTTTTCTCAATAATCGGCAGAAATACCTCTTTGAAAATATTTGTGTAAAATCGCACAAGGTCATGACGCGCGAAGCATAGGCTCTTCGTCTTGCGGCCGTGGTTTATGAACATTTTAGAAGTGGTTTGAAGGCCCTAGGCCCTATCATCTAGGAGCTATTGATCTTGAAAGCATTTGCCAGCTGTATGTTTTTCTCAATAATCGGCAGAATTACCTCATTGAAAATATTCGTGTATAATCGCACGAGGTCATGACGCGCGAAACATAGGCTCTGCGTCTTGCGCCCGTGGTTTGTGAACAATTTAGAAGTGGTCTGAAGGGCCTAGGCCCTATCATCTAGGAGCTATTGAACTTGAAAGCATTTGCCAGCTGTACGTTTTTCTCAATAATCGGCAGAAATTCCGCATTGAAAATATTCGTATAAAATCGCACGAGGTCATGACGCGCGAAGCATAGGCTCTGTGTCTTGCGGCCGTGGTTTGTGAACAATTTAGAAGTGTTTTGAAGGCCCTAGGCCGTATCATCTAGGAGCTATTGAACTTGAAAGCATTTGTCAGCTGTACGTTTTTTTCAATAATCGGCAGAAATTCCTCTTTGAAAATATTCGTTTAAAATCGCGCGAGGTCATGACGCGCGAAGCATAGGCCCTTCGTCTTGCAGCCGTGGTTTGTGAACATTTTAGAAGTGGTTTGAAGGCCCTAGGCCCTATCATCTAGGAGCTATTGAACTTGAAAGCATTTGGCAGGTGTACGTTTTTCTCAATAATCGGCAGAAATACCTCATTGAAAATATTCGTGAAAAATCGCACGAGGTCATGACGCGCGAAACATAGGCTCTGCGTCTTGCGCCCGTGGTTTGTGAACAATTTAGAAGTGTTTTGAAGGCCCTAGGCCGTATCGTCTAGGAGCTATTGAACTTGAAAGCATTTGTCAGCTGTACGTTTTTTTCAATAATCGGCAGAAATACCTCATTAAATATATTTGTGTAAAATCGCACGAGGTCATGACGCGCGAAGCATAGGCTCTTCGTCTTTCCGCCGTGGTTTGTGAACATTTTAGAAGTGGTTTGAAGGCCCTAGGTCCTATCATCTAGGAGCTATTGATCTTGAAAGCATTTGCCAGCTGTACGTTTTTCTCAATAATCGGCAGAAATACCTCATTGAAAATATTCGTGTAAAATCGCACGAGGTCATGACGCGCGAAACATAGGCTCTGCGTCTTGCGCCCGTGGTTTGTGAACAATTTAGAAGTGTTTTGAAGGCCCTTGGCCGTATCATCTAGGAGCTATTGAACTTGAAAGCATTTGGCAGCTGTACGTTTTTCTCAATAATCAGCAGAAATACCTCATTGAAAATATTCGTGTAAAATCGCACGAGGTCATGACGCGCGAAGCATAGGCTCTTCCTCTTGCGGCCGTGGTTTGTGAACATTTTAGAAGTGGTTTGAAGGCCCTAGGCCGTATCATCTAGGAGCTACTGATCTTGAAAGCATTTGCCAGGTGTACGTTTTTCTCAATAATCGGCAGAAATACCTCTTTGAAAATATTCGTGTAAAATCGCACAAGGTCATGACGCGCGAAACATAGGCCCTGCGTCTTGCGCCCGTGGTTTGTGAACAATTTAGAAGTGTTTTGAAGGCCCTAGGCCGTATCATCTAGGAGCTATTGATCTTGAAAGCATTTGCCAGCTGTATGTTTTTCTCAAAAATCCACGTATATACCTCATTGAAAATATTCGTGTAAAATCGCACGAGGTCATGACCCGCGAAACATAGGCTCTGCGTCTTGCGCCCCTGGTTTGTGAACAATTTAGAAGTGTTTTGAAGGCCCTAGGCCGTATCATCTAGGAGCTATTGAACTTGAAAGCATTTGGCAGCTGTACGTTTTTCTCAATAATCGGCAGAAATACCTCATTGATAATATTCGTGTAAAATCGCACGAGGTCTTGACGCGCGAAGCATAGGCTCTTCGTATTGCGGCCGTGGTTTGTAAACATTTTAGAAGTGGTTTTTAGGCCCTAGGCCCTATCATCTAGGAGCTATTGATCTTGAAAGCATTTGCCAGCTGTATGTTTTTCTGAATAATCGGCAGAAATACCTCATTGAAAATATTCATGTAAAATCGCACGAGGTCATGACGCGCAAAACATAGGCTCTGCGTCTTGCGCCCGTGGTTTGTGAACGATTTTGAAGTGTTTTGAAGGCCCTAGGCCGTATCATCTAGGAGCTATTGAACTTGAAAGCATTTGGCAGCTGTACGTTTTTCTCAATAATCGGCAGAAATACCTCATTGAATATATTCATGTAAAATCGCACGAGGTCATGACGCGCGAAGCATAGGATCTTCCTCTTGCGGCCGTGGTTTGTGAACATTTTAGAAGTGGTTTGAAGGCCCTAGGCCCTATCATCTAGGAGCTATTGATCTTGAATGCATTTGGCAGCTGTACGTTTTTCTCAATAATCGGGAGAAATACCTCTTTGAATATATTCGTGTAAAATTGCACGAGGTCATGTCGCGCGAAACATAGGCTCTGCGTCTTGCGCCTGTGGTTTGTGAACGATTTAGAAGTGTTTTGAAGGCCCTAGGCCGTATCATCTAGGAGCTATTGAACTTGATAGCATTTGGCAGCTGTACGTTTTTCTCAATAATCGGCAGAAATACCTCATTGATAATATTCATGTAAAATCGCACGAGGTCATGACGCGCGAAGCATAGGCTCTTCCTCTTGCGGCCGTGGTTTGTGAACATTTTAGAAGTGGTTTGAAGGCCCTAGGCCGTATCATCTAGGAGCTATTGATCTTGAAAGCATTTGCCAGCTGTACGTTTTTCTCAATAATCGGCAGAAATACCTCTTTGAAAATATTCGTGTAAAATCGCACGAGGTCATGACGCGCGAAACATAGGCCCTGCGTCTTGCGCCCGTGGTTTGTGAACAATTTAGAAGTGTTTTGAAGGCCCTAGGCCGTATCATCTAGGAGCTATTGATCTTGAAAGCATTTGCCAGCTGTATGTTTTTCTCAAAAATCCACGTATATACCTCATTGAAAATATTCGTGTAAAATCGCACGAGGTCATGACCCGCGAAACATAGGCTCTGCGTCTTGCGCCCCTGGTTTGTGAACAATTTAGAAGTGTTTTGAAGGCCCTAGGCCGTATCATCTAGGAGCTATTGAACTTGAAAGCATTTGGCAGCTGTACGTTTTTCTCAATAATCGGCAGAAATACCTCATTGATAATATTCGTGTAAAATCGCACGAGGTCTTGACGCGCGAAGCATAGGCTCTTCGTATTGCGGCCGTGGTTTGTAAACATTTTAGAAGTGGTTTTTAGGCCCTAGGCCCTATCATCTAGGAGCTATTGATCTTGAAAGCATTTGCCAGCTGTATGTTTTTCTGAATAATCGGCAGAAATACCTCATTGAAAATATTCGTGTAAAATCGCACGAGGTCATGACGCGCAAAACATAGGCTCTGCGTCTTGCGCCCGTGGTTTGTGAACAATTTAGAAGTGTTTTGAAGGCCCTAGGCCGTATCATCTAGGAGCTATTGAACTTGAAAGCATTTGGCAGCTGTACGTTTTTCTCAATAATCGGCAGAAATACCTCATTGAATATATTCATGTAAAATCGCACGAGGTCATGACGCGCGAAGCATAGGCTCTTCCTCTTGCGGCCGTGGTTTGTGAACATTTTAGAAGTGGTTTGAAGGCCCTAGGCCCTATCATCTAGGAGCTATTGATCTTGAATGCATTTGGCAGCTGTACGTTTTTCTCAATAAAAGGGAGAAATACCTCTTTGAATATATTCGTGAAAAATTGCACGAGGTCATGTCGCGCGAAACATAGGCTCTGCGTCTTGCGCCCGTGGTTTGTGAACAATTTAGAAGTGTTTTGAAGGCCCTAGGCCGTATCATCTAGGAGCTATTGATCTTGAAAGCATTTGCCAGCTGTACGTTTTTCTCAATAATCGGTAGAAATACCCCATTGAAAATATTCGTGTAATATCGCACGAGGTCATGAGTTGCGAAACATAGGATCTGCGTCTTGCGCCTGTGGTTTGTGAACGATTTAGAAGTGTTTTGAAGGCCCTAGGCCGTATCATCTAGGAGCTATTGAACTTGACAGCATTTGACAGCTGTATGTTTTTCTCAATAATCGGCAGAAATACCTCATTGAAAATATTCGTGTAAAATCGCACGAGGTCATGACGCGCGAAGCATAGGCTCTGCGTATTGCGCCCGTGGTTTGTGAACGATTTAGAAGTGTTTTGAAGGCCCTAGGCCGTTTCATCTAGGAGCTATTGAACTTGAAAGCATTTGCCAGCTGTATGTTTTTCTCAAAATTCGACGGATATACCTCATTGAAAATATTCGTGTAAAATCGCACGAGGTCATGACGCGCGAAACATAGGCTCTGCATCTTGCGCCCGTGGTTTGTGAACGATTTAGAAATGTTTTGAAGGCCCTAGGCCGTATCATCTAGGAGCTATTGAACTTGAAAGCATTTGGCAGCTGTGCGTTTTTCTCAATAATCGGCAGATATACCTCATTGAAAATATTCGTGTAAAATTGCACGAGGTCATGACGCGCGACTCATTGGCTCTGCGTCTTGTGCCCGTGGTTTGAGAACAATTTAGAAGAGATTTGACGGCCCTAGGCCCTATCATCTAGGAGCTATTGATCTTGAAAGCATTTGCCAGCTGTATGTTTTTCTCAATAATCGGCAGAAATACCTCATTGAAAATATTCGTGTAAAATCGCACGAAGTCATGACGCGCGAAACATAGGCTCTGCGTCTTGTGCCCGTCGTTTGTGAACATTTTAGAAGTGGTTTGAAGGCCCTAGGCCCTATCATCTAAGAGCTAATGATCTTGAAAGCATTTGCCTGCTGTACGTTTTTCTCAATAATCGGCAGAAATACCTCATTGAAAATATTCGTGTAAAATCGCACGAAGTCATGACGCGCGAAACATCGGCTCTGCGTCTTGCGCCCGTGGTTTGTGAACGATTTAGAAGTGGTTTGAAGGCCCTAGGCCCTATCATCTAAGAGCTATTGATCTTGAAAGCATTTGCCAGCTGTATGTTTTTCTCTATAATCGGCAGAAATACCTCATTGAAAATATTCGTGTAAAATCGCACGAAGTCATGACGCGCGAAACATAGGCTCTGCGTCTTGCGCCTGTGGTTTGTGAACATTTTAGAAGTGGTTTGAAGGCCCTAGGCCCTATCATCTAAGAGCTATTGATCTTGAAAGCATTTGCCAGCTGTACGTTTTTCTCAATAATCGGCAGAAATACCTCTTTGAAAATATTTGTGTAAAATCGCACAAGGTCATGACGCGCGAAGCATAGGCTCTTCGTCTTGCAGCCGTGGTTTGTGAACATTTTACAAGTGGTTTGAAGGCCCTAGGCCCTATCATCTAGGAGCAATTGATCTTGATAGCATTTGCCAGCTGTATGTTTTTCTCAAAAATCTGCGGACATACCTCATTGAAAATATTCATGTAAAATCGCACGAGGTCATGACGCGCGAAACATAGGCTCTGCATCTTGCGCCCGTGGTTTGTGAACGATTTAGAAATGTTTTGAAAGCCCTAGGCCGTATCATCTAGGAGCTATTGAACTTGAAAGCATTTGGCAGCTGTGCGTTTTTCTCAATAATCGGCAGATATACCTCATTGAAAATATTCGTGTAAAATTGCACGAGGTCATGACGCGCGACTCATTGGCTCTGCGTCTTGTGCCCGTGGTTTGAGAACAATTTAGAAGAGATTTGACGGCCCTAGGCCCTATCATCTAGGAGCTATTGATCTTGAAAGCATTTGCCAGCTGTATGTTTTTCTCAATAATCGGCAGAAATACCTCATTGAAAATATTCGTGTAAAATCGCACGAAGTCATGACGCGCGAAGCATAGGCTCTGCGTCTTGCGCCCGTGGTTTGTGAACATTTTAGAAGTGGTTTGAAGGCCCTAGGCCCTATCATCTAAGAGCTATTGATCTTGAAAGCATTTGCCAGCTGTATGTTTTTCTCAAAAATCTGCGGACATACCTCATTGAAAATATTCATGTAAAATTGCACGAGGTCATGACGCGCGAAACATTGGCTCTGCGTCTTGTGCCCGTGGTTTGAGAACAATTTAGAAGAGATTTGAAGGCCCTAGGTTGTATCATCTAGGAGCTATTGATCTTGAAAGCATTTGCCAGCTGTATGTTTTTCTCAATAATCGGCAGAAATACCTAATTGAATATATTCGTGTAAAATTGCACGAGGTCATGACGCGCGAAACATAGGCTCTGCATCTTGCGCCCGTGGTTTGTGAACGATTTAGAAATGTTTTGAAGGCCCTAGGCTGTATCATCTAGGAGCTATTGAACTTGAAAGCATTTGGCAGCTGTGCGTTTTTCTCAATAATCGGCAGATATACCTCATTGAAAATATTCGTGTTAAATCGCACGAGGTCATGACGCGCGCCTCATTTGCTCTGCCTCTTGTGCCCTTGGTTTGAGAACAATTTAGAGGGGATTTGAAGGCCCTAGGCCCTATCATCTAGGAGCAATTGATCTTGAACGCATTTGCCAGCTGTATGTTTTTCTCAATAATCCGCAGAAATACCTCATTGAAAATATTCGTGTAAAATCGCACGAGGTCATGACGCGCGAATCATAGGCTCTGCGTCTTGCGCACGTGGTTTGTGAACAATTTAGAAGTGTTTTGAAGGCCCTAGGCCGTATCATCTTGGAGCTATTGATCTTGAAAGCATTTGCCAGCTGTATGTTTTTCTCAATAATCGGCAGAAATACCTCATTGAATATATTCGTGTAAAATCGCACGAGGTCATGACGCGCGAAACATAGGCTCTGCATCTTGCGCCCGTGGTTTGTGAACAATTTAGAAGTGTTTTGAAGGCCCTAGGCCGTATCATCTAGGAGCTATTGATCTTGAAAGCATTTGCTAGCTGTATGTTTTTCTCAATTATCGGCAGAAATACCTCATTGAAAATATTCGTGTAAAATCGCGCAAGGTCATGACGCGCGAAACATAGGCTCTGCGTCTTGCGCCCGTGGTTTGTGAACAATTTAGAAGTGTTTTGAAGGCCCTAGCCCGTATCATCTAGGAGCTATTGATCTTGAAAGCATTTGCCAGCTGTATGTTTTTCTCAATAATTCGCAGAAATACCTCATTGAATATATTCGTGTAAAATCGCACGAGGTCATGACGCGCGAAACATAGGTTCTGCGTCTTGCGCCCGTGGTTTCTGAACGATTTAGAAGTGTTTTGAAGGCCCTAGGTCGTATCATCTAGGAGCAATTGATCTTGAAAGCATTTGCCAGCTGTATGTTTTTCTCAATATTCGGCAGAAATACCTCTTTGAAAATATTTGTGTAAAATCGCACGGGGTCATGACGCGCGAAGCATAGGATCTTCGTCTTGCAGCCGTGGTTTGTGAACATTTTAAAAGTGGTTTGAAGGCCCTAGGCCCTATCATCTAGGAGCATTTGATCTTGAAAGCTTTTGCCAGCTGTATGTTTTTCTCAACAATCCGCGGATATACCTCATTGAAAATATTCGTGTAAAATCGCACGAGGTCATGACGCGCGAAACATTGGCTCTGCGTCTTGTGCCCGTGGTTTGAGAACAATTTAGAAGGGATTTGAAGGCCCTTGGCCCTATCATCTAGGAGCTATTGATCTTGAAAGCATTTGCCAGCTGTATGTTTTTCTCAATAATCCGCAGAAATACCTCATTGAAAATATTCGTGTAAAATCGCACGAGGTCATGACGCGCGAATCATAGGCTCTGCGTCTTGCGCCCGTGGTTTGTGAACAATTTAGAAGTGTTTTGAAGGCCCTAGCCCGTATCATCTAGGAGCTATTGATCTTGAAAGCATTTGCCAGCTGTATGTTTTTCTCAATAATCGGCAGAAATACCTCATTGAAAATATTCGTGTAAAATCGCACGAGGTCATGACGCGCAAAGCATATGCTCTTCGTCTTGCGGCCGTGGTTTGTGAACATTTTAGAAGTGGTTTGAAGGCCCTAGGCCCTATCATCTAGGAGCAATTGATCTTGAAAGCATTTGCCAGCTGTATGTTTTTCTCAATAATCCGCGGATATACCTCATTGAAAATATTCGTGTAAAATCGCACGAGGTCATGACGCGCGAAACATTGGCTCTGCGTCTTGTGCCCGTGGTTTGAGAACAATTTAGTAGGGATTTGAAGCCCCTTGGCCCTATCATCTAGGAGCTATTGATCTTGAAAGCATTTGCCAGCTGTATGTTTTTTTCAAAAATCGGCAGAAATACCCCATTGAAAATATTCGTGTAAAATTGCACGAGGTCATGACGCGCGAAACATAGGCTCTGCGTCTTGCGCCCGTGGTTTGTGAACGATTTAGAAGTGTTTTGAAGGCCCTAGGCCGTATCATCTAGGAGCTATTGAACTTGAAAGCATTTGGCAGCTGTACGTTTTTCTCAATAATCGGTAGAAATACCTCATTGAAAATATTCGTGTAAAATCGCACGAGGTCATGACGCGCGAATCATAGGCTCTGCCTCTTGTGCCCGTGGTTTGTGAACAATTTAGAAGTGTTTTGATGGCCCTAGGCCCTATCATCTAGGAGCTATTGATCTTGAAAGCATGTGCCAGCTGTATGTTTTTCTCAAAAATCCGCGGATATACCTCATTGAAAATATTCGTGTAAAATCGCACGAGGTCATGACGCGCGAATCATTGGCTCTGCGTCTTGTGCCCGTGGTTTGAGAACAATTTAGAATGGATTTGAAGGCCCTAGGCCCTATCATCTAGGAGCTATTGATCTTGAAAGCATTTGCCAGCTGTATGTTTTTCTCAATAATCGGCAGAATTACCTCATTGAAAATATTCGTGTAAAATCGCACGAGGTCATGACGCGCGAAACATAGGCTCTGCGTCTTGCGCCCGTGGTTTGTGAACAATTTAGAAGTGTTTTGAAGGCCTAGGCCGTATCATCTAGGAGCTATTGATCTTGAAAGCATTTGCCAGCTGTATGTTTTTCTCAATAATCGGCAGAAATACCTCTTTGATAATATTCGTGTAAAATCGCACGAGGTCATGACGCGCGAATCATAGGCTCTTCGTCTTGCGGCCGAGGTTTATGAACATTTTAGAAGTGGTTTGAAGGCCCTAGGCCCTATCATCTAGGAGCTATTGATCTTGAAAGCATTTGCCAGCTGTACTTTTTTCTCAATAATCGGCAGAAATACCTCTTTGAATATATTCGTGTAAAATCGCACGAGGTCATGACCCGCAAAGCATAGGCTCTTCGTCTTGCGGCCGTGGTTTGTGAACATTTTAGAAGTGGTTTGAAGGCCCTAGGCCCTATCATCTAGGAGCTATTGATCTTGAAAGCATTTGCCAGCTGTATGTTTTTCTCAATAATCCGCAGATATACCTCATTGAAAATATTTGTGTAAAATCGCACGAGGTCATGACGCGCGAAACATTTGCTCTGCGTCTTGCGCCCGTGGTTTGTGAACAATTTAGAAGTGATTTGAAGTCCCTAGGCCCTATCATCTTGGAGCTATTGATCTTGAAAGCATTTGCTAGCTGTATGTTTTTCTCAATAATCGGCAGAAATACCTCATTGAAAATATTCGTGTAAAATCGCACGAGGTCATGACGCGCAAAACATAGGCTCTGCTTCTTGCGCCCGTGGTTTGTGAACAATTTAGAAGTGTTTTGAAGGCCCTAGGCCGTATCATCTAGGAGCTATTGATCTTGAAAGCATTTGCCAGCTGTATGTTTTTCTCTATAATCGGCAGAAATACCCGATTGAATATATTCGTGTAAAATCGCACGAGGTCATGACGCGCAAAGCATATGCTCTTCGTCTTGCGCCCGTGGTTTGTGAACATTTTAGAAGTGATTTGATGGCCCTCGGCCCTATCATCTAGGAGCTATTGATCTTGAAAGCATTTGCCAGCTGTACGTTTTTCTCAATAATCGGCAGAAATACCTCATTGAATATATTCGTGTAAAATCGCACGTGGTCATGACGCGCGAAACATTGGCTCTGCGTCTTGTGCCCGTGGTTTGTGAAGAATTTAGAAGTGATTTGAAGGCCCTAGGCCCTATCATCTAGGAGCTATTGATCTTGAAAGCATTTGCCAGCTGTATGTTTTTCTCAAAAATCCACGTATATCCCTCATTGATAATATTTGTGTAAAATCGCACGAGGTCATGACGCCCGAAACATAGGCTCTGCGTCTTGCGCCCGTGGTTTGTGAACAATTTAGAAGTGATTTGATGGCCCTAGGTTCTATCATCTAGGAGCTATTGATCTTGAAAGCATTTGCCAGCTGTATGTTTTTCTCAATAATCGGCAGAAATACCTCATTGATAATATTCGTGTAAAATCGCACGAGGTCATGACGCGCGAAACATAGGCTCTGCGTCTTGCGAACAATTTAGAAGTGTTTTGAAGGCCCTAAGCCGTATCATCTAGGAGCTATTGAACTTGAAAGCATTTGTCAGCTGTACGTTTTTTTCAATAATCGGCAGAAATACCTCATTGAAAATATTCGTGTAAAATCGCACGAGGTCATGACGCGTGAATCATAGGCTCTTCCTCTTGCGGCCGTGGTTTTTGAACATTTTAGAAGTGGTTTGAAGGCCCAAGACCCAATCATCTAGGAGCTATTGATCTTGAATGCATTTGCCAGCTGGACGTTTTTCTCAATAATCGGCAGAAATACCTCTTTGAAAATATTCGTGTAAAATCGCACGAGGTCATGATGCTTGAATCATAGGCTCTTCGTCTTGCGGCCGTGGTTTATGAACATTTTATAAGTGGTTTGAAGGCCCTAGGCCCTATCATCTAGGAGCTATTGATCTTGAAAGCATTTGCCAGCTGTATGTTTTTCTCAATAATCGGCAGAAATACCTCATTGAAAATATTTGTGTAAAATCGCACGAGGTCATGACGCATGAAACATAGGCTCTGCGTCTTGCGCCCGTGGTTTGTGAATGATTTAGAAGTGTTTTGAAGGCCCTAGGCTGTATCATCTAGGAGCTATTGAACTTGAGAGCATTTGGCAGCTGTACGTTTTTCTCAATAATCGGCAGAAATACCTCATTGAATATATTCGTGTAAAATCGCACGTGGTCATGACGCGCGAAACATTGGCTCTGCGTCTTGTGCCCGTGGTTTGTGAAGAATTTAGAAGTGATTTGAAGGCCCTAGGCCCTATCATCTAGGAGCTATTGATCTTGAAAGCATTTGCCAGCTGTATGTTTTTCTCAAAAATCCACGTATATCCCTCATTGATAATATTTGTGTAAAATCGCACGAGGTCATGACGCCCGAAACATAGGCTCTGCGTCTTGCGCCCGTAGTTTGTGAACAATTTAGAAGTGATTTGATGGCCCTAGGTTCTATCATCTAGGAGCTATTGATCTTGAAAGCATTTGCCAGCTGTATGTTTTTCTCAATAATCGGCAGAAATACCTCATTGAAAATATTCGTGTAAAATCGCACGAGGTCATGACGCGCGAAACATAGGCTCTGCGTCTTGCGAACAATTTAGAAGTGTTTTGAAGGCCCTAAGCCGTATCATCTAGGAGCTATTGAACTTGAAAGCATTTGTCAGCTGTACGTTTTTTTCAATAATCGGCAGAAATACCTCATTGAAAATATTCGTGTAAAATCGCACGAGGTCATGACGCGTGAATCATAGGCTCTTCCTCTTGCGGCCGTGGTTTGTGAACATTTTAGAAGTGGTTTGAAGGCCCAAGACCCAATCATCTAGGAGCTATTGATCTTGAATGCATTTGCCAGCTGGACGTTTTTCTCAATAATCGGCAGAAATACCTCTTTGAAAATATTCGTGTAAAATCGCACGAGGTCATGACGCGCGAAGCATAGGCTCTTCGTCTTGCGGCCGTGGTTTGTGAACATTTTAGAAGTGGTTTTAAGGCCATAGGCCCTATCATCTAGGAGCTATTGATCTTGAAAGCATTTGCCAGCTGTATGTTTTTCTCAATAATCGGCAGAAATACCTCATTGAAAATATTTGTGTAAAATCGCACGAGGTCATGACGCGCGAAACATAGGCTCTGCATCTTGTGCCCGTGGTTTGTGAACAATTTAGAATTGTTTTGAAGGCCCTAGGCCGTATCATCTAGGAGCTATTGAACTTGAAAGCTTTTGTCAGCTGTACGTTTTTTTCAATAATCGGCAGAAATACCTCATTGAAAAGATATGTGTAAAATCGCACGAGGTCATGACGCGCGAAGCATAGGCTCTTCGTCTTGCCGCCGTGGTTTGTGAACATTTTAGAAGTGGTTTGAAGGCCCTCGGCCCTATCATCTAGGAGCAATTGATTTTGAAAGCATTTGCCAGCTGTATGTTTTTCTCAAAAATCTGCGGACATACCTCATTGAAAATATTAGTGTAAAATCGCACGAGGTCATGACGCGCGAAACATAGGCTCTGCGTCTTGCGCCCGTGGTTTGTGAACAATTTAGAAGTGTTTTGAAGGCCCTAGGCCGTATCATCTAGGAGCTATTGATCTTGAATGCATTTGCCAGCTGTATGTTTTTCTCAATAATCGGCAGAAATACCTAATTGAAGATATTCGTGTAAAATCGCACAAGGTCATGACGCACGAAACATGGGCTCTGCGTCTTGCGCCCGTGGTTTGTGAACATTTTAGATGTGTTTTGAAGGCCCTAGGCCGTATCATCTAGGAGCTATTGAACTTGAAAGCATTTGGCAGCTGTACGTTTTTCTCAATAATCGGCAGAAATACCTCATTGAAAATATTTGTGTAAAATCGCACGAGGTCATGACGCGCGAAACATAGGCTCTGCGTCTTGCGCCCGTGGTTTGTGAACAATTTAGAAGTGTTTTGAAGGCCCTAGGCCGTATCATCTAGGAGCTATTGAACTTGAAAGCATTTGTCAGCTGTACGTTTTTTTCAATAATCGGCAGAAATACCTCATTGAATATATTCGTGTAAAATCGCACGAGGTCATGACGCGGAAGCATAGGCTCTTCGTCTTGCCGCCGTGGTATGTGAACATTTTAGAAGTGGTTTGAAGGCCCTAGGCCCTATCATCTAAGAGCTATTGATCTTGAAAGCATTTGCCAGCTGTACGTTTTTCTCAATGATCGGCAGAAATACCTCTTTGAAAATATTCGTGTAAAATCGCACGAGGTCATGACGCGCGAAACATAGGCTCTGCGTCTTGCGAACAATTTAGAAGTGTTTTGAAGGCCCTAAGCCGTATCATCTAGGAGCTATTGAACTTGAAAGCATTTGTCAGCTGTACGTTTTTTTCAATAATCGGCAGAAATACCTCATTGAAAATATTCGTGTAAAATCGCACGAGGTCATGACGCGTGAATCATAGGCTCTTCCTCTTGCGGCCGTGGTTTGTGAACATTTTAGAAGTGGTTTGAAGGCCCAAGACCCAATCATCTAGGAGCTATTGATCTTGAATGCATTTGCCAGCTGGACGTTTTTCTCAATAATCGGCAGAAATACCTCTTTGAAAATATTCGTGTAAAATCGCACGAGGTCATGACGCTTGAATCATTGGCTCTTCGTCTTGCGGCCGTGGTTTATGAACATTTTATAAGTGGTTTGAAGGCCCTAGGCCCTATCATCTAGGACCTATTGATCTTGAAAGCATTTGCCAGCTGTATGTTTTTCTCAATAATCCGCAGATATACCTCATTGAAAATATTCGTGTAAAATCACACGAGGTCATAACGCGCGAAACATAGGCTCTCCGTCTTGCGCCCGTGGTTTCTGAAAATTTTAGAAGTGGTTTGAATGCCCTAGGCCCTATCATCTAGGAGCTATTGATCTTGAAAGCATTTGCCAGCTGTATGTTTTTCTCAATAATCGGCAGAAATACCTCATTGAAAATATTTGTGTAAAATCGCACGAGGTCATGACGCATGAAACATAGGCTCTGCGTCTTGCGCCCGTGGTTTGTGAATGATGTAGAAGTGTTTTGAAGGCCCTAGGCTGTATCATCTAGGAGCTATTGAACTTGAGAGCATTTGGCAGCTGTACGTTTTTCTCAATAATCGGCAGAAATACCTCATTGAATATATTCGTGTAAAATCGCACGAGGTCATGACGCGCGAAGAATAGGCTCTGCGTCTTGCCGCCGTGGTTTATGAACATTTTAGAAGTGGTTTGAAGGCCCTAGGCCCTATCATCTAGGAGCAATTGATCTTGAAAGCATTTGCCAGCTGTATGTTTTTCTCAGAAATCCGCGGATATACCTCATTGATAATATTCGTGTAAAATCGCACGAGGTCATGACGCGCGAAGCATAGGCTCTTCGTCTTGCGGCCGTGGTTTGTGAACATTTTAGAAGTGGTTTGAAGGCCCTCGGCCCTATCATCTAGGAGCTATTGATCTTGAAAGCATTTGCCAGCTGTATGTTTTTCTCAATAATCGGCAGAATTACCTCATTGAAAATATTCGTGTAAAATCGCACGAGGTCATGACGCGCGAAACATAGGCTCTGCGTCTTGCGCCCGTGGTTTGTGAACAATTTAGAAGTGATTTGAAGGCCCTATGCCGTATCATCTAGGAGCTATTGATCTTGAAAGCATTTGCCAGCTGTATGTTTTTCTCAAAAATCTGCGGACATACCTCATTGAAAATATTCGTGTAAAATCGCACGAGGTCATGACGCGCGAAACATAGGCTCTGCGTCTTGCGCCCCTGGTTTGTGAACAATTTAGAAGTGTTTTGAAGGCCCTAGGCCGTATCATCTAGGAGCTATTGATCTTGAAAGCATTTGCCAGCTGTACGTTTTTCTCAATAATCGGCAGAAATACCTCTTTGAAAATATTCGTGTAAAATCGCACGAGGTCATGACGCGCGAAGCATAGGCTCTTCGTCTTGCGGCCGTGGTTTGTGAACATTTTAGAAGTGGTTTTAAGGCCCTAGGCCCTATCATCTAGGAGCTATTGATCTTGAAAGCATTTGCCAGCTGTATGTTTTTCTCAATAATCCGCAGAAATACCTCATTGAAAATATTTGTGTAAAATCGCACGAGGTCATGACGCGCGAAACATAGGCTCTGCATCTTGTGCCCGTGGTTTGTGAACAATTTAGAATTGTTTTGAAGGCCCTAGGCCGTATCATCTTGGAGCTATTGAACTTGAAAGCTTTTGTCAGCTGTACGTTTTTTTCAATAATCGGCAGAAATTCCTCATTGAAAAGATATGTGTAAAATCGCACGAGGTCATGACGTGCGAAGCATAGGCTCTTCGTCTTGCCGCCGTGGTTTGTGAACATTTTAGAAGTGGTTTGAAGGCCCTCGGCCCTATCATCTAGGAGCAATTTATTTTGAAAGCATTTGCCAGCTGTATGTTTTTCTCAAAAATCTGCGGACATACCTCATTGAAAATATTAGTGTAAAATCGCACGAGGTCATGACGCGCGAAACATAGGCTCTGCGTCTTGCGCCCGTGGTTTGTGAACAATTTAGAAGTGTTTTGAAGGCCCTAGGCCGTATCATCTAGGAGCTATTGATCTTGAAAGCATTTGCCAGCTGTATGTTTTTCTCAATAATCGGCAGAAATACCTAATTGAAGATATTCGTGTAAAATCGCACAAGGTCATGACGCACGAAACATGGGCTCTGCGTCTTGCGCCCGTGGTTTGTGAACGTTTTAGATGTGTTTTGAAGGCCCTAGGCCGTATCATCTAGGAGCTATTGAACTTGAAAGCATTTGGCAGCTGTACGTTTTTCTCAATAATCGGCAGAAATACCTCATTGAAAATATTTGTGTAAAATCGCACGAGGTCATGACGCGCGAAACATAGGCTCTGCGTCTTGCGCCCGTGGTTTGTGAACAATTTAGAAGTGTTTTGAAGGCCCTAGGCCGTATCATCTAGGAGCTATTGAACTTGAAAGCATTTGTCAGCTGTACGTTTTTTTCAATAATCGGCAGAAATACCTCATTGAATATATTCGTGTAAAATCGCACGAGGTCATGACGCGGAAGCATAGGCTCTTCGTCTTGCCGCCGTGGTATGTGAACATTTTAGAAGTGGTTTGAAGGCCCTAGGCCCTATCATCTAAGAGCTATTGATCTTGAAAGCATTTGCCAGCTGTACGTTTTTCTCAATGATCGGCAGAAATACCTCTTTGAAAATATTCGTTTATAATCGCACGAGGTCATGACGCGCGAAGCATAGGCTCTTCGTCTTGCGGCCGTGGTTTGTGAACATTTTAGAAGTGGTTTGAAGGCCCTAGGCCCTATCATCTAGGAGCTATTGATCTTGAAAGCATTTGCCAGCTGTATGTTTTTCTCAATAATCGGCAGAAATACCTCATTTAAAATATTCGTGTAAAATCGCACGAGGTCATGACGCATGAAACATAGGCTCTGCGTCTTGCGCCCGTGGTTTGTGAATGATTTAGAAGTGTTTTGAAGGCCCTAGGCTGTATCATCTAGGAGCTATTGAACTTGAGAGCATTTGGCAGCAGTACGTTTTTCTCAATAATCGGCAGAAATACCTCATTGAATATATTCGTGTAAAATCGCACGAGGTCATGACGCGCGAAGCATAGGCTCTTCGTCTTGCCGCCGTGGTTTGTGAACATTTTAGAAGTGGTTTGAAGGCCCTCGGCCCTATCATCTAGGAGCTATTGATCTTGAAAGCATTTGCCAGCTGTATGTTTTTCTCAAAAATCTGCGGACGTACCTCATTGAAAATATTCGTGTAAAATCGCACGAGGTCATGACGCGCGAAGCATAGGCTCTGCGTCTTGCGCCCATGGTTTGTTAACGATTTAGAAGTGATTTGAAGGCCCTAGGCCCTATCATCTAGGAGCTATTGATCTTGAAAGCATTTGCCAGCTGTATGTTTTTCTCAAAAATCCTCGTATATACCTCATTGAAAATATTAGTGTAAAATCGCACGAGGTCATGACGCACGAAACATAGGCTCTGCGTCTTGCGCCCCTGGTTTGTGAACAATTTAGAAGTGTTTTGAAGGCCCTAGGCCGTATCATCTAGGAGCTATTGATCTTGAAAGCATTTGCCAGCTGTATGTTTTTCTCAATAATCGGCAGAAATTCCTCATTGAAAATATTCGTGTAAAATCGCATGAGGTCATGACGCGCGAAACATAGGCTCTGCGTCTTGCGCCCGTGGTTTGTGAACAATTTAGAATTGTTTTGAAGGCCCTAGGCCGTATCATCTAGGAGCTATTGAACTTGAAAGCTTTTGTCAGCTGTACGTTTTTTTCAATAATCGGCAGAAACACCTCATTGAAAATATTCGTGTAAAATCGCACGAGGTCATGACGCGCGAAGCATAGGCTCTGCGTCTTGTGCCCGTGGTTTGAGAACAATTTAGATGGGATTTGAAGGCCCTAGGCCCTATCATCTTGGAGCTATTGATCTTGAAAGCATTTGCCAGCTGTATGTTTTTCTCAATAATCGGCAGAAATACCTCATTGAAAATATTCGTGTAAAATCGCACGAGGTCATGAGGTGCGAAACATAAGATCTGCGTCTTGCGCCCGTGGTTTGTGAACGATTTTGAAGTGTTTTGAAGGCCCTAGGCCCTATGATCTAGGAGCTATTGAACTTGACAGCATTTGGCAGCTGTACGTTTTTCTCAATAATCGGCAGAAATTCCTCATTGAAAATATTCGTGTAAAATCGCACGAGTTCATGACGCGCAAAGCATAGGCTCTTTTTCTTGCGGCCGTGGTTTGTGAACATTTTATAAGTGGTTTGAAGGCCCTAGGCCCTATCATCTAGGAGCTATTGATCTTGAAAACATTTGCAAGCTGTACGTTTTTCTCAGTAATCGGCAGAAATACCTCTTTGAAAATATTCGTGTAAAATCGCACGAGGTCATGACGCGTGAATCATAGGCTCTTCGTCTTGAGGCCGTGTTTTATGAACATTTTAGACGTGGTTTGAAGGCCCTAGGCTGTATCATCTAGGAGCTATTGATCTTGAAAGCATTTGCCAGCTGTATGTTTTTCTCAAAAATCTGCGGACATACCTCATTGAAAATATTCGTGTAATATCGCACGAGGTCATGACGCGCGAAACATAGGCTCTGCGTCTTGCGCCCGTGGTTTGTGAACGATTTAGAAGTGTTTTGAAGGCCCTAGGCCCTATCATCTAGGAGCTATTGATCTTGAAAGCATTTGCCAGCTGTACGTTTTTCTCAATAATCGGCAGAAATACCTCATTGAAAATATTCGTGTAAAATCACACGAGGTCATGACGCGCGAAACATAGGCTCTGCGTCTTGCGCCCGTGGTTTGTGAACAATTTAGAAGTGTTTTGAAGGCCCTAGGCCGTATCATCTAGGAGCTATTGAACTTGAAAGCATTTGTCAGCTGTACGTTTTTTTCAATAATCGGCAGAAATGCCTCATTGAAAATATTCGTGTAAAATCGCACGAGGTCATGACGCGCGAAACATAGGCTCTGCGTCTTGCGCCCGTGGTTTGTGAACAATTTAGAAGTGTTTTGAAGGCCCTAGGCCGTATCATCTAGGAGCTATTGAACTTGAAAGCATTTGTCAGCTGTACGTTTTTTTCAATAATCGGCAGAAATACCTCATTGAAAATATTCGTGTAAAATCGCACGAGGTCATGACGCGCGAAGCATAGGCTCTTCCTCTTGCCGCCGTGGTTTGTGAATATTTTAGAAGTGGTTTGAAGGCCCTAGGTCCTATCATCTAGGAGCTATTGATCTTGAAAGCATTTGCCAGCTGTATGTTTTTCTCAATAATCGGCAGAATTACCTCATTGAAAATATTCGTGTAAAATCGCACGAGGTCATGACGCGCGAAACATAGGCTCTGCGTCTTGCGCCCGTGGTTTGTGAACGATTTAGAAGTGTTTTGAAGGCCCTAGGCTGTATCATCTAGGAGCTATTGAACTTGAAAGCATTTGGCAGCTGTACGTTTTTCTCAATAATCGGCAGAAATACCTCTTTGATAATATTCGTGTATAATCGCACGAGGTCATGACGCGCGAATCATAGGCTCTTCGTCTTGCGGCCGTGGTTTATGAACATTTTAGAAGTGGTTTGAAGGCCCTAGGTCCAATCATCTAGGAATTATTGATCTTGAAAGCATTTGCCAGCTGTACGTTTTTCTCAATAATCGGCAGAAATACCTCTTTGAAAATATTCGTGTAAAATCGCACAAGGTCATGACGCGTGAATCATAGGCTCTTCGTCTTGCGGCCGTAGTTTGTGAACATTTTAGAAGTGGTTTGAAGGCCCTAGGCCCTATCATCTAGGAGCTATTGATCTTGAAAGCATTTGCCAGCTGTATGTTTTTCTCAATAATCGGCAGAAATACCTCATTGAAAATATTCGTGTAAAATCGCACGAGGTCACGACGCGCGAAACATAGGCTCTGCGTCTTGCGCCCGTGGTTTGTGAACAATTTAGAAGTGATTTGAAGGCCCTAGGCCGTATCATCTAGGAGCTATTGATCTTGAAAGCATTTGCCAGCTGTATGTTTTTCTCAAAAATCTGCGGACATACCTCATTGAAAATATTCGTGTAATATCGCACGAGGTCATGACGCGCGAAACATAGGCTCTGCGTCTTGCGCCCGTGGTTTGTGAACGATTTAGAAGTGTTTTGAAGGCCCTAGGCCCTATCATCTAGGAGCTATTGATCTTGAAAGCATTTGCCAGCTGTACGTTTTTCTCAATAATCGGCAGAAATACCTCATTGAAAATATTCGTGTAAAATCACACGAGGTCATGACGCGCGAAACATAGGCTCTGCGTCTTGCGCCCGTGGTTTGTGAACAATTTAGAAGTGTTTTGAAGGCCCTAGGCCGTATCATCTAGGAGCTATTGAACTTGAAAGCATTTGTCAGCTGTACGTTTTTTTCAATAATCGGCAGAAATGCCTCATTGAAAATATTCGTGTAAAATCGCACGAGGTCATGACGCGCGAAACATAGGCTCTGCGTCTTGCGCCCGTGGTTTGTGAACAATTTAGAAGTGTTTTGAAGGCCCTAGGCCGTATCATCTAGGAGCTATTGAACTTGAAAGCATTTGTCAGCTGTACGTTTTTTTCAATAATTTGCAGAAATACCTCATTGAAAATATTCGTGTAAAATCGCACGAGGTCATGACGCGCGAAGCATAGGCTCTTCGTCTTGCCGCCGTGGTTTGTGAACATTTTAGAAGTGGTTTGAAGGCCCTAGGCCCTATCATCTAGGAGCTATTGATCTTGAAAGCATTTGCCAGCTGTATGTTTTTCTCAATAATCGGCAGAATTACCTCATTGAAAATATTCGTGTAAAATCGCACGAGGTCATGACGCGCGAAACATAGGCTCTGCGTCTTGCGCCCGTGGTATGTGAACGATTTAGAAGTGTTTTGAAGCCCCTAGGCCGTATCATCTAGGATCTATTGAACTTGAAAGCATTTGGCAGCTGTACGTTTTTCTCAATAATCGGCAGAAATACCTCATTGATAATATTCGTGTAACATTGCACGAGGTCAAGACGCGCGAAGCATAGGCTCTTTGTATTGCGCCCGTGGTTTGTGAACAATTTAGAAGTGGTCTCAAGGCCCTACGCCCAATCCTCTAGGAGCTATTGAACTTGAAAGCATTTGCCAGCTGTACGTTTTTCTCAATAATCGGCAGAAATTCCGCATTGAAAATATTCGTGTAAAATCGTACGAGGTCATGACGCGCGAAGCATAGGCTCTGTGTCTTGCGGCCGTGGTTTGTGAACATTTTAGACGTGGTTTGAAGGCCCTAGGCCCTATGATCTAGGAGCAATTGATCTTGAATGCATTTGCCAGCTGTATGTTTTTCTCAAAACTCCGCGGATATACCTCATTGAAAATATTTGTGTAAAATCGCACGAGGTCATGACGCGCGAAGCATAGGCTCTTCGTCTTGCCGCCGTGGTTTGTGAACAATTTAGAAGTGGTTTGAAGGCCCTAGGCCCTATCATCTAAGAGCTATTGATCTTGAAAGCATTTGCCAGCTGTACGTTTTTCTCAATAATCGGCAGAAATACCTCATTGAAAATATTAGTGTAAAATCGCACGAGGTCATGACGCGCGAAGCATAGGCTCTTCGTCTTGCCGCCGTGGTTTGTGAACAATTTAGAAGTGATTTGAAGGCCCTAGGCCCTATCATCTAGGAGCTATTGATCTTGAATGCATTTGCCAGCTGTACGTTTTTCTCAATAATCGGCAGAAATACCTCTTTGAAAATATTCGTGTAAAATCGTACGAGGTCATGACGCGTGAATCATAGGCTCTTCGTCTTGTGGCAGTGGTTTATGAACATTTTAGAAGTGATTTGAAGGCCCTAGGCCGTATCATCTAGGAGCTATTGATCTTGAAAGCATTTGCCAGCTGTATGTTTGTCTCAAAAATCTGCGGTCATACCTCATTGAAAATATCCGTGTAAAATCGCACGAGGTCATGACGCGCGAAACATAGGCTCTTCGTCTTGCGGCCGTGGTTTGTGAACATTTTAGAAGTGTTTTGAAAGCCCTAGGCCCTATCATCTAGGAGCTATTGATCTTGAAAGCATTTGCCAGCTGTATGTTTTTCTCAATAATCCGCAGATATACCTAATTGAAAATATTTGTGTAAAATCGCACGAGGTCATGACGCGCGAAACATTTGCTCTGCGTCTTGCGCCCGTGGTTTGTGAACAATTTAGAAGTGATTTGAAGGCCCTAGGCCCTATCATCTTGGAGCTATTGATCTTGAAAGCATTTGCTAGCTGTATGTTTTTCTCAATAATCGGCAGAAATACCTCATTGAAAATATTCGTGTAAAATCGCACGAGGTCATGACGCGCGAATCATAGGCTCTGCATCTTGCGCCCGTGGTTTGTGAACAATTTAGAAGTATTTTGAAGGCCCTAGGCCGTATCATCTAGGAACTATTGATCTTGAAAGCATTTGCCAGCTGTATGTTTTTCTCTATAATCGGCAGAAATACCCCATTGAAAATATTCTTGTAAAATCGCACGAGGTCATGAGGCGCGAAACATAGGATCTGCGTCTTGCGCCCGTGGTTTGTGAACAATTTAGAAGTGTTTTGAAGGCCCTAGGCCGTATCATCTAGGAGCTATTGAACTTGACAGCATTTGGCAGCTGTACGTTTTTCTCAATAATCGGCAGAAATACCTCATTGAAAATATTCGTGTAAAATCGCACGAGGTCATGACGCGCGAAGCATAGGCTCTTCCTCTTGCAGCCGTGGTTTGTGAACATTTTAGAAGTGGTTTGAAGGCCCTAGGCCCTATCATCTAGGATCTATTGATCTTGAAAGCATTTGCCAGCTGTACGTTTTTCTCAATAATCGGCAGAAATACCTCTTTGAAAATATTCGTGTAAAATCGCACGAGGTCATGACGCGTGAATCATAGGCTCTTCTTCTTGCGGCCGTGGTTTATGAAAATTTTAGAAGTGGTTTGAAGGCCCTAGGCCCTATCATCTAGGAGCTATTGATCTTGAAAGCATTTGCCAGCTGTATGTTTTTCTCAATAATCGGCAGAATTACCTCATTGAAAATATTTGTGTAAAATCGCACGAGGTCATGACGCGCGAAACATAGGCTCTGCGTCTTGCGCCCATGTTTTGTGAACAATTTAGAAGTGTTTTGAAGGCCCTAGCCCGTATCATCTAGGAGCTATTGAGCTTGAAAGCATTTGCCAGCTGTATGTTTTTCTCAATAATCGGCAGAAATACCTCATTGAAAATATTCGTGTAAAATCGCACGAGGTCATGACGCGCGAAACATAGGCTCTGCGTCTTGCGCCCGTGGTTTGTGAACGATTTAGAAGTGTTTTGAAGCCCCTAGGCCCTATCATCTTGGAGCTATTGATCTTGAAAGCATTTGCTAGCTGTATGTTTTTCTCAATAATCGGCAGAAATACCTCATTGAAAATATTCGTGTAAAATCGCACGAGGTCATGACGCGCGAATCATAGGCTCTGCATCTTGCGCCCGTGGTTTGTGAACAATTTAGAAGTATTTTGAAGGCCCTAGGCCGTATCATCTAGGAGCTATTGATCTTGAAAGCATTTGCCAGCTGTATGTTTTTCTCTATAATCGGCAGAAATACCCCATTGAAAATATTCGTGTAAAATCGCACGAGGTCATGAGGCGCGAAACATAGGATCTGCGTCTTGCGCCCGTGGTTTGTGAACAATTTAGAAGTGTTTTGAAGGCCCTAGGCCGTATCATCTACGAGCTATTGAACTTGAAAGCATTTGGCAGCTGTACGTTTTTCTCAATAATCAGCAGAAATACCTCATTGAAAATATTCGTGTAAAATCGCACGAGGTCATGACGCGCGAATCATAGGCTCTGCATCTTGCGCCCGTGGTTTGTGAACAATTTAGAAGTATTTTGAAGGCCCTAGGCCGTATCCTCTAGGAGCTATTGATCTTGAAAGCATTTGCCAGCTGTATGTTTTTCTCTATAATCGGCAGAAATACCCCATTGAAAATATTCGTGTAAAATCGCACGAGGTCATGAGGCGCGAAACATAGGATCTGCGTCTTGCGCACGTGGTTTGTGAACGATTTAGAAGTGTTTTGAAGGCCCTAGGCCGTATCATCTAGGAGCTATTGATCTTGAAAGCATTTGCCAGCTGTATGTTTTTCTCAATAATCGGCAGAAATACCTCATTGAAAATATTCGTGTAAAATCGCACGAGGTCATGACGCGCAAAACATAGGCTCTGCATCTTGCGCCCGTGGTTTGTGAACGATTTAGAAGTGTTTTGAAGCCCCTAGGCCGTATCATCTAGGAGCTATTGTACTTGAAAGCATTTGGCAGCTGTATGTTTTTCTCAATTATCGGCAGAAATACCTCATTGAAAATATTCGTGTAAAATTGCATGAGGTCAAGACGCGCGAAGCATAGGCTCTTCGTATTGCGCCCGTGGTTTGTGAACAATTTAGAAGTGGTCTGAAGGGCCTAGGCCCTATCATCTAGGAGCTATTGAACTTGAAAGCATTTGCCAGCTGTACGTTTTTCTCAATAATCGGCAGAAATTCCGCATTGAAAATATTCGTGTAAAATCGCACGAGGTCATGACGCGCGATGCATAGGCTCTGTGTCTTGCGGCCGTGGTTTGTGAACAATTTAGAAGTGTTTTGAAGGCCCTAGGCCGTATCATCTAGGAGCTATTGAACTTGAAAGCATTTGGCAGCTGTATGTTTTTCTCAATAATCGGCAGAAATACCTCATTGAAAATATTCGTGTAAAATCGCACGAGGTCATGACGCGCGAAACATAGGCTCTGCGTCTTGCGCCCGTGGTTTGTGAACAATTTAGAAGTGTTTTGAAGGCCCTAGGCCGTATCATCTAGGAGATATTGAACTTGAAAGCATTTGTCAGCTGTATGTTTTTTTCAATAATCGGCAGAAATACCTCTTTCAAAATATTCGTTTAAAATCGCACGAGGTCATGACGCGCGAAGCATAGGCGCTTCGTCTTGCAGCCGTGGTTTGTGAACATTTTAGAAGTGGTTTGAAGGCCCTAGGCCCTATCATCTAGGAGCAATTGATCTTGAAAGCATTTGCCAGCTGTATGTTTTTCTCAAAAATCTGCGGACATACCTCATTGAAAATATTCGTGAAAAATCGCACGAGGTCATGACGCGTGAAACATTGGCTCTGCGTCTTGTGCCCGTGGTTTGAGAACAATTTAGAAGAGATTTGAAGGCCCTAGGCCCTATCATCTAGAAGCTATTGATCTTGAAAGCATTTGCCAGCTGTATGTTTTTCTCAAAAATCGGCAGAATTACCTCATTGAAAATATTCGTGTAAAATCACACGAGGTCATGACGCGCGAAACATAGGCTCTGCGTTTTGCGCCCGTGGTTTGTGAACGATTTAGAAGTGTTTTGAAGGCCCTAGGCTGTATCATCTAGGAGCTATTGAACTTGAAAGCATTTGGCAGCTGTACGTTTTTCTCAATAATCAGCAGAAATACCTCATTGAATATATTCGTGTAAAATCACACGAGGTCATGACGCGCGAAGCATAGGCTCTTCCTCTTGCCGCCGTGGTTTGTGAACATTTTAGAAGTGGTTTGAAGGCCCTAGGTCCTATCATCTGGGAGCTATTGATCTTGAAAGCATTTGCCAGCTGTATGTTTTTCTCAATAATCGGCAGAATTACCTCATTGAAAATATTCGTGTAAAATCGCACGAGGTCATGACGCGCGAAACATAGGCTCTGCGTCTTGCGCCCGTGGTTTGTGAACGATTTAGAAGTGTTTTGAAGGCCCTAGGCTGTATCATCTAGGAGCTATTGAACTTGAAAGCATTTGGCAGCTGTACGTTTTTCTCAAGAATCGGCAGAAATACCTCTTTGATAATATTCGTGTAAAATCGCACGAGGTCATGACGCGCGAAGCATAGGCTGTTCGTCTTGCGGCCGTGGTTTATGAACATTTTAGAATTGGTTTGAAGGCCCTAGGTCCAATCATCTAGGAATTATTGATCTTGAAAGCATTTGCCAGCTGTACGTTTTTCTCAATAATCGGCAGAAATACCTCTTTGAAAATATTCGTGTAAAATCGCACAAGGTCATGACGCGTGAATCATAGGCTCTTCGTCTTGCGGCCGTGGTTTGTGAACATTTTAGAAGTGGTTTGAAGGCCCTAGGCCCTATCATCTAGGAGCTATTGATCTTGAAAGCATTTGCCAGCTGTATGTTTTTCTCAATAATCGGCAGAATTACCTCATTGAAAATATTCGTGTAAAATCGCACGAGGTCATGACGCGCGAAACATAGGCTCTGCGTCTTGCGCCCGTGGTTTGTGAACAATTTAGAAGTGTTTTGAAGGCCCTAGGCCGTATCATCTAGGAGCTACTGATCTTGAAAGCATTTGCCAGCTGTATGTTTTTCTCAATATTCGGCAGAAATACCTCATTGAAAATATTCGTGTAAAATCGCACGAGGTCATGACGCGCGAAACATAGGCTCTGCGTCTGCGCCCGTGGTTTGTGAACGATTTAGAAGTGTTTTGAAGCCCCTAGGCCGTATCATCTAGGAGCTATTGAACTTGAAAGCATTTGGCAGCTGTACGTTTTTCTCAATAATCGGCAGAAATACCTCATTGAAAATATTCGTGTAAAATTGCATGAGGTCAAGACGCGCGAAGCATAGGCTCTTCGTATTGCGCCCGTGGTTTGTGAACAATTTAGAAGTGGTCTGAAGGGCCTAGGCCCTATCATCTATGAGCTATTGAACTTGAAAGCATTTGCCAGCTGTACGTTTTTCTCAATAATCGGCAGAAATTCCGCATTGAAAATATTCGTGTAAAATCGCACGAGGTCATGACGCGCGATGCATAGGCTCTGTGTCTTGCGGCCGTGGTTTGTGAACAATTTAGAAGTGTTTTGAAGGCCCTAGGCCGTATCATCTAGGAGCTATTGAACTTGAAAGCATTTGGCAGCTGTATGTTTTTCTCAATAATCGGCAGAAATACCTCATTGAAAATATTTGTGTAAAATCGCACGAGGTCATGACGCGCGAAACATAGGCTCTGCGTCTTGCGACCGTGGTTTGTGAACAATTTAGAAGTGTTTTGAAGGCCCTAGGCCGTATCATCTAGGAGCTATTGAACTTGAAAGCATTTGTCAGCTGTACGTTTTTCTCAAGAATCGGCAGAAATACCTCTTTGATAATATTCGTGTAAAATCGCACGAGGTCATGACGCGCGAATCATAGGCTGTTCGTCTTGCGGCCTTGGTTTATGAACATTTTAGAATTGGTTTGAAGGCCCTAGGTCCAATCATCTAGGAATTATTGATCTTGAAAGCATTTGCCAGCTGTACGTTTTTCTCAATAATCGGCAGAAATACCTCTTTGAATATATTCGTGTAAAATCGCACGAGGTCATGACGCGCGAAACATTGGCTCTGCGTCTTGTGCCCGTGGTTTGAGAACAATTTAGAAGAGATTTGAAGGCTCTAGGCCCTATCATCTAGGAGCTATTGATCTTGAAAGCATTTGCCAGCTGTATGTTTTTCTCAATAATCGGCAGAATTACCTCATTGAAAATATTCGTGTAAAATCGCATGAGGTCATGACGCGCGAAACATAGGCTCTGCGTTTTGCGCCCGTGGTTTGTGAACGATTTAGAAGTGTTTTGAAGGCCCTAGGCTGTATCATCTAGGAGCTATTGAACTTGAAAGCATTTGGCAGCTGTACGTTTTTCTCAATAATCGGCAGAAATACCTCATTGATTATATTCGTGTAAAATCGCACGAGGTCATGACGCGCGAAGCATAGGCTCTTCGTTCTGCCGCCGTAGTTTGTGAACATTTTAGAAGTGGTTTGAAGGCCCTAGGTCCTATCATCTAGGAGCTATTGATCTTGAAAGCATTTGCCAGCTGTACGTTTTTCTCAATAATCGGCAGAAATACCTCATTGAAAATATTCGTGTAAAATCGCACGAGGTCATGACGCGCGAAGCATAGGCTCTGCGTCTTGCGCCCGTGGTTTGTGAACAATTTAGAAGTGATTTGAAGGCCCTAGGCCCTATCATCTTGGAGCTATTGATCTTGAAAGCATTTGCTAGCTGTATGGTTTTCTCAATAATCGGCAGAAATACCTCATTGAAAATATTCGTGTAAAATCGCACGAGGTCATGACGCGCGAAACATAGGCTCTGCGTCTTGCGCCCGTGGTTTGTGAACAATTTAGAGGTGTTTTGAAGGCCCTAGGCCGTATCATCTAGGAGCTATTGAACTTGAAAGCTTTTGGCAGCTGTACGTTTTTCTCAATAATCAGCAGAAATACCTCATTGAAAATATTCGTGTAAAATCGCACGAGGTCATGACGCGTGAATCATAGGCTCTTCGTCTTGCGGCCGTGGTTTATGAACATTTTAGAAGTGGTTTGAAGGCCCTAGGCCCTATCATCTAGGAGCTATTGATCTTGAAAGCATTTGCCAGCTGTATGTTTTTCTCAATAATCGGCAGAAATACCTCATTGAAAATATTCGTGTAAAATCGCACGAGGTCATGACGCGCGAAACATAGGCTCTGCGTCTTGCGCCCGTGGTTTGTGAACGATTTAGAAGTGTTTTGAAGGCCCTAGGCCGTATCATCTAGGAGCTATTGATCTTGAAAGCATTTGCCAGCTGTATGTTTTTCTCAATAATCGGCAGAAATACCTCATTGAAAATATTCGTGTAAAATCGCACGAGGTCATGACGCGCGAAACATAGGCTCTGCGTCTTGCGCCCGTGGTTTGTGAACAATTTAGAAGTGTTTTGAAGGCCCTAGGCCATATCATCTAGGAGCTATTGATCTTGAAAGCATTTGCCAGCTGTATGTTTTTCTCAATAGTCGGCAGAAATACCCCATTTATAATATTCGTGTAAAATCGCACGAGGTCATGAGGCGCGAAACATAGGATCTGCGTCTTGCGCCCGTGGTTTGTGAACGATTTAGAATGGTTTTGAAGGCCCTAGGCCGTATCATCTAGGAGCTATTGAACTTGACAGCATTTGGCAGCTGTACGTTTTTCTCAATAATCGGCAGAAATACCTCATTGAAAATATTCGTGTAAAATCGCACGAGGTCATGACGCGCGAAGCATAGGCTCTTCCTCTTGCGGCCGTGGTTTGTGAACATTTTAGAAGTGGTTTGAAGGCCCTAGGCCCTATCATCTAGGAGCTATTGATCTTGAAAGCATTTGCCAGCTGTACGTTTTTCTCAATAATCGGCAGAAATACCTCTTTGAAAATATTCGTGTAAAATCGCACGAGGTCATGACGCGTGAATCATAGGCTCTTCGTCTTGCGGCCCTGGTTTATGAACATTTTAGAAGTGATTTGAAGGCCCTAGGCCGTATCATCTAGGAGCTATTGATCTTGAAAGCATTTGCCAGCTGTATGTTTTTCTCAATAATCGGCAGAAATACCTCATTGAAAATATTCGTGTAAAATCGCACGAGGTCATGACGCGCGAAACATAGGCTCTGCGTCTTGCGCCCGTGGTTTGTGAACGATTTAGAAGTGTTTTGAAGGCCCTAGGCCGTATCATCTAGGAGCTATTGATCTTGAAAGCATTTGCCAGCTGTATGTTTTTCTCAATAATCGGCAGAAATACCTCATTGAAAATATTCGTGTAAAATCGCACGAGGTCATGACGCGCGAAACATAGGCTCTGCGTCTTGCGCCCGTGGTTTGTGAAAGATTTAGAAGTTTTTTGAAGCCCCTAGGCCGTATCATCTAGGAGCTATTGTACTTGAAAGCATTTGGCAGCTGTACGTTTTTCTCAATAATCGCCAGAAATACCTCATTGAAAATATTCGTGTAAAATTGCATGAGGTCAAGACGCGCGAAGCATAGGCTCTTCGTATTGCGCCTGTGGTTTGTGAACAATTTAGAAGTGTTTTGAAGGCCCTAGGCCGTATCTTCTAGGAGCTATTGAACTTGAAAGCATTTGCCAGCTGTACGTTTTTCTCAAAAATCCACGGATATACCTCATTGATAATATTCGTGTAAAATCGCATGAGGTCATGACGTGCGAAACATTGGCTCTGCGTCTTGTGCTCGTGGTTTGTGAACAATTTAGAAGTGATTTGAAGGCCCTAGGCCCTATCATCTAGGAGCTATTGATCTTGAAAGCATTTGCCAGCTGTACGTTTTTCTCAAAAATCCACGGATATACCTCATTGATAATATTCGTGTAAAATCGCATGAGGTCATGACGTGCGAGACATTGGCTCTGCGTCTTGTGCCCGTGGTTTGTGAACGATTTAGAAGTGTTTTGAAGGCCCTAGGCCCTATCATCTAGGAGCTATTGAACTTGAAAGCATTTGGCAGCTGTACGTTTTTCTCAATAATCGGCAGAAATACCTCATTGAATATATTCGTGTAAAATCGCACGAGGTCATGACGCGCGAAGCATAGGCTCTTCGTCTTGCCGCCGTGGTTTGTGAACATTTTAGAAGTGGTTTGAAGGCCCTAGGTCCTATCATCTCGGAGCTATTGATCTTGAATGCATTTGCCAGCTGTACGTTTTTCTCAATAATCGGCAGAAATACCTCTTTGAAAATATTCGTGTAAAATCGTACGAGGTCATGACGCGTGAATCATAGGCTCTTCGTCTTGTGGCCGTGGTTTATGAACATTTTAGAAGTGATTTGAAGGCCCTAGGCCGTATCATCTAGGAGCTATTGATCTTGAAAGCATTTGCCAGCTGTATGTTTGTCTCAAAAATCTGCGGTCATACCTCATTGAAAATATCCGTGTAAAATCGCACGAGGTCATGACGCGCGAAACATAGGCTCTTCGTCTTGCGGCCGTGGTTTGTGAACATTTTAGAAGTGGTTTGAAAGCCCTAGGCCCTATCATCTAGGAGCTATTGATCTTGAAAGCATTTGCCAGCTGTATGTTTTTCTCAATAATCCGCAGATATACCTAATTGAAAATATTTGTGTAAAATCGCACGAGGTCATGACGCGCGAAACATTTGCTCTGCGTCTTGCTCCCATGGTTTGTGAACAATTTAGAAGTGATTTGAAGGCCCTAGGCCCTATCATCTTGGAGCTATTGATCTTGAAAGCATTTGCTAGCTGTATGTTTTTCTCAATAATCGGCAGAAATACCTCATTGAAAATATTCGTGTAAAATCGCACGAGGTCATGACGCGCGAATCATAGGCTCTGCATCTTGCGCCCCGGTTTGTGAACAATTTAGAAGTATTTTGAAGGCCCTAGGCCGTATCATCTAGGAGCTATTGATCTTGAAAGCATTTGCCAGCTGTATGTTTTTCTCTATAATCGGCAGAAATACCCCATTGAAAATATTCGTGTAAAATCGCACGAGGTCATGAGGCGCGAAACATAGGATCTGCGTCTTGCGCCCATGGTTTGTGAACAATTTAGAAGTGTTTTGAAGGCCCTAGGCCGTATCATCTAGGAGCTATTGAACTTGACAGCATTTGGCAGCTGTACGTTTTTCTCAATAATCGGCAGAAATACCTCATTGAAAATATTCGTGTAAAATCGCACGAGGTCATGACGCGCGAAGCATAGGCTCTTCCTCTTGCAGCCGTGGTTTGTGAACATTTTAGAAGTGGTTTGAAGGCCCTAGGCCCTATCATCTAGGATCTATTGATCTTGAAAGCATTTGCCAGCTGTACGTTTTTCTCAATAATCGGCAGAAATACCTCTTTGAAAATATTCGTGTAAAATCGCACGAGGTCATGACGCGTGAATCATAGGCTCTTCGTCTTGCGGCCGTGGTTTATGAAAATTTTAGAAGTGGTTTGAAGGCCCTAGGCCCTATCATCTAGGAGCTATTGATCTTGAAAGCATTTGCCAGCTGTATGTTTTTCTCAATAATCGGCAGAATTACCTCATTGAAAATATTTGTGTAAAATCGCACGAGGTCATGACGCGCGAAACATAGGCTCTGCGTCTTGCGCCCGTGTTTTGTGAACAATTTAGAAGTGTTTTGAAGGCCCTAGGCCGTATCATCTAGGAGCTATTGAGCTTGAAAGCATTTGCCAGCTGTATGTTTTTCTCAATAATCGGCAGAAATACCTCATTGAAAATATTCGTGTAAAATCGCACGAGGTCATGACGCGCGAAACATAGGCTCTGCGTCTTGCGCCCGTGGTTTGTGAACGATTTAGAAGTGTTTTGAAGGCCCTAGGCCGTATCATCTAGGAGCTATTGATCTTGAAAGCATTTGCCAGCTGTATGTTTTTCTCAATAATCGGCAGAAATACCTCATTGAAAATATTCGTGTAAAATCGCACGAGGTCATGACGCGCGAAACATAGGCTCTGCGTCTTGCGCCCGTGGTTTGTGAACAATTTAGAAGTGTTTTGAAGGCCCTAGGCCATATCACCTAGGAGCTATTGATCTTGAAAGCATTTGCCAGCTGTATGTTTTTCTCAATAGTCGGCAGAAATACCCCATTTATAATATTCGTGTAAAATCGCACGAGGTCATGAGGCGCGAAACATAGGATCTGCGTCTTGCGCCCGTGGTTTGTGAACGATTTAGAATGGTTTTGAAGGCCCTAGGCCGTATCATCTAGGAGCTATTGAACTTGACAGCATTTGGCAGCTGTACGTTTTTCTCAATAATCGGCAGAAATACCTCATTGAAAATATTCGTGTAAAATCGCACGAGGTCATGACGCGCGAAGCATAGGCTCTTCCTCTTGCGGCCGTGGTTTGTGAACATTTTAGAAGTGGTTTGAAGGCCCTAGGCCCTATCATCTAGGAGCTATTGATCTTGAAAGCATTTGCCAGCTGTACGTTTTTCTCAATAATCGGCAGAAATACCTCTTTGAAAATATTCGTGTAAAATCGCACGAGGTCATGACGCGTGAATCATAGGCTCTTCGTCTTGCGGCCCTGGTTTATGAACATTTTAGAAGTGATTTGAAGGCCCTAGGCCGTATCATCTAGGAGCTATTGATCTTGAAAGCATTTGCCAGCTGTATGTTTTTCTCAATAATCGGCAGAAATACCTCATTGAAAATATTCGTGTAAAATCGCACGAGGTCATGACGCGCGAAACATAGGCTCTGCGTCTTGCGCCCGTGGTTTGTGAACGATTTAGAAGTGTTTTGAAGGCCCTAGGCCGTATCATCTAGGAGCTATTGATCTTGAAAGCATTTGCCAGCTGTATGTTTTTCTCAATAATCGGCAGAAATACCTCATTGAAAATATTCGTGTAAAATCGCACGAGGTCATGACGCGCGAAACATAGGCTCTGCGTCTTGCGCCCGTGGTTTGTGAAAGATTTAGAAGTGTTTTGAAGCCCCTAGGCCGTATCATCTAGGAGCTATTGTACTTGAAAGCATTTGGCAGCTGTACGTTTTTCTCAATAATCGCCAGAAATACCTCATTGAAAATATTCGTGTAAAATTGCATGAGGTCAAGACGCGCGAAGCATAGGCTCTTCGTATTGCGCCTGTGGTTTGTGAACAATTTAGAAGTGTTTTGAAGGCCCTAGGCCGTATCTTCTAGGAGCTATTGAACTTGAAAGCATTTGGCTGCTGTATGTTTTTCTCAATAATCGGCAGAAATACCTCATTGAAAATATTCGTGTAAAATCGCACGAGGTCATGACGCGCGAAACATAGGCTCTGTGTCTGGCGCCCGTGGTTTGTGAACAATTTAGAAGTGTTTTGAAGGCCCTAGGCCGTATCATCTAGGAGCTATTGAACTTGAAAGCATTTGTCAGCTGTACGTTTTTTTCAATAATCGGCAGAAATACCTCTTTCAAAATATTCGTTTAAAATCGCACGAGGTCATGACGCGCGAAGCATAGGCGCTTCGTCTTGCAGCCGTGGTTTGTGAACATTTTAGAAGTGGTTTGAAGGCCCTAGGCCCTATCATCTAGGAGCAATTGATCTTGAAAGCATTTGCCAGCTGTACGTTTTTCTCAAAAATCCACGGATATACCTCATTGATAATATTCGTGTAAAATCGCATGAGGTCATGACGTGCGAAACATTGGCTCTGCGTCTTGTGCTCGTGGTTTGTGAACAATTTAGAAGTGATTTGAAGGCCCTAGGCCCTATCATCTAGGAGCTATTGATCTTGAAAGCATTTGCCAGCTGTACGTTTTTCTCAAAAATCCACGGATATACCTCATTGATAATATTCGTGTAAAATCGCATGAGGTCATGACGTGCGAGACATTGGCTCTGCGTCTTGTGCCCGTGGTTTGTGAACGATTTAGAAGTGTTTTGAAGGCCCTAGGCCCTATCATCTAGGAGCTATTGAACTTGAAAGCATTTGGCAGCTGTACGTTTTTCTCAATAATCGGCAGAAATACCTCATTGAATATATTCGTGTAAAATCGCACGAGGTCATGACGCGCGAAGCATAGGCTCTTCGTCTTGCCGCCGTGGTTTGTGAACATTTTAGAAGTGGTTTGAAGGCCCTAGGTCCTATCATCTCGGAGCTATTGATCTTGAATGCATTTGCCAGCTGTACGTTTTTCTCAATAATCGGCAGAAATACCTCTTTGAAAATATTCGTGTAAAATCGTACGAGGTCATGACGCGTGAATCATAGGCTCTTCGTCTTGTGGCCGTGGTTTATGAACATTTTAGAAGTGATTTGAAGGCCCTAGGCCGTATCATCTAGGAGCTATTGATCTTGAAAGCATTTGCCAGCTGTATGTTTGTCTCAAAAATCTGCGGTCATACCTCATTGAAAATATCCGTGTAAAATCGCACGAGGTCATGACGCGCGAAACATAGGCTCTTCGTCTTGCGGCCGTGGTTTGTGAACATTTTAGAAGTGGTTTGAAAGCCCTAGGCCCTATCATCTAGGAGCTATTGATCTTGAAAGCATTTGCCAGCTGTATGTTTTTCTCAATAATCCGCAGATATACCTAATTGAAAATATTTGTGTAAAATCGCACGAGGTCATGACGCGCGAAACATTTGCTCTGCGTCTTGCGCCCATGGTTTGTGAACAATTTAGAAGTGATTTGAAGGCCCTAGGCCCTATCATCTTGGAGCTATTGATCTTGAAAGCATTTGCTAGCTGTATGTTTTTCTCAATAATCGGCAGAAATACCTCATTGAAAATATTCGTGTAAAATCGCACGAGGTCATGACGCGCGAATCATAGGCTCTGCATCTTGCGCCCCGGTTTGTGAACAATTTAGAAGTATTTTGAAGGCCCTAGGCCGTATCATCTAGGAGCTATTGATCTTGAAAGCATTTGCCAGCTGTATGTTTTTCTCTATAATCGGCAGAAATACCCCATTGAAAATATTCGTGTAAAATCGCACGAGGTCATGAGGCGCGAAACATAGGATCTGCGTCTTGCGCCCATGGTTTGTGAACAATTTAGAAGTGTTTTGAAGGCCCTAGGCCGTATCATCTAGGAGCTATTGAACTTGACAGCATTTGGCAGCTGTACGTTTTTCTCAATAATCGGCAGAAATACCTCATTGAAAATATTCGTGTAAAATCGCACGAGGTCATGACGCGCGAAGCATAGGCTCTTCCTCTTGCAGCCGTGGTTTGTGAACATTTTAGAAGTGGTTTGAAGGCCCTAGGCCCTATCATCTAGGATCTATTGATCTTGAAAGCATTTGCCAGCTGTACGTTTTTCTCAATAATCGGCAGAAATACCTCTTTGAAAATATTCGTGTAAAATCGCACGAGGTCATGACGCGTGAATCATAGGCTCTTCGTCTTGCGGCCGTGGTTTATGAAAATTTTAGAAGTGGTTTGAAGGCCCTAGGCCCTATCATCTAGGAGCTATTGATCTTGAAAGCATTTGCCAGCTGTATGTTTTTCTCAATAATCGGCAGAATTACCTCATTGAAAATATTTGTGTAAAATCGCACGAGGTCATGACGCGCGAAACATAGGCTCTGCGTCTTGCGCCCGTGTTTTGTGAACAATTTAGAAGTGTTTTGAAGGCCCTAGGCCGTATCATCTAGGAGCTATTGAGCTTGAAAGCATTTGCCAGCTGTACGTTTTTCTCAATAATCGGCAGAAATACCTCATTGAAAATATTCGTGTAAAATTGCACGAGGTCAAGACGCGCGAAGCATAGGCTCTTCGTATTGCGCCCGTGGTTTGTGAACAATTTAGAAGTGGTCTGAAGGCCCTAGGCCGTATCATCTAGGAGCTATTGAACTTGAAAGCATTTGTCAGCTGTACGTTTTTTTCAATAATCGGCAGAAATACCTCATTGAATATATTCGTGTAAAATCGCACGAGGTCATGACGCGCGAAGCATAGGCTCTTCGTCTTGCCGCCGTGGTTTGTGAACATTTTAGAAGTGGTTTGAAGGCCATAGGCCCTATCATCTAGGAGCAATTGATCTTGAAAGCATTTGCCAGCTGTATGTTTTTCTCAAAAATCTGCGGACATACCTCATTGAAAATTTTCGTGTAAAATCGCACGAGGTCATGACGCGCGAAACATTGGCTCTGCGTCTTGTGCCCGTGGTTTGAGAACAATTTAGAAGAGATTTGAAGGCTCTAGGCCCTATCATCTAGGAGCTATTGATCTTGATAGCATTTGCCAGCTGTATGTTTTTCTCAATAATCGGCAGAAATACCTCATTGAAAATATTCGTGTAAAATCGCACGAGGTCATGACGCGCGAAACATAGGCTCTGCGTCTTGCGCCCGTGGTTTGTGAACGATTTAGAAGTGTTTTGAAGGCCCTAGGCCGTATCATCTAGGAGCTATTGATCTTGAAAGCATTTGCCAGCTGTATGTTTTTCTCAATAATCGGCAGAAATACCTCATTGAAAATATTCGTGTAAAATCGCACGAGGTCATGACGCGCGAAACATAGGCTCTGCGTCTTGCGCCCGTGGTTTGTGAACGATTTAGAATGGTTTTGAAAGCCCTAGGCCGTATCATCTAGGAGCTATTGAACTTGACAGCATTTGGCAGCTGTACGTTTTTCTCAATAATCGGCAGAAATACCTCATTGAAAATATTCGTGTAAAATCGCACGAGGTCATGACGCGCGAAGCATAGGCTCTTCCTCTTGCGGCCGTGGTTTGTGAACATTTTAGAAGTGGTTTGAAGGCCCTAGGCCCTATCATCTAGGAGCTATTGATCTTGAAAGCATTTGCCAGCTGTACGTTTTTCTCAATAATCGGCAGAAATACCTCTTTGAAAATATTCGTGTAAAATCGCACGAGGTCATGACGCGTGAATCATAGGCTCTTCGTCTTGCGGCCCTGGTTTATGAACATTTTAGAAGTGATTTGAAGGCCCTAGGCCGTATCATCTAGGAGCTATTGATCTTGAAAGCATTTGCCAGCTGTATGTTTTTCTCAATAATCGGCAGAAATACCTCATTGAAAATATTCGTGTAAAATCGCACGAGGTCATGACGCGCGAAACATAGGCTCTTCGTCTTGCGCCCGTGGTTTGTGAACGATTTAGAAGTGTTTTGAAGGCCCTAGGCCGTATCATCTAGGAGCTATTGATCTTGAAAGCATTTGCCAGCTGTATGTTTTTCTCAATAATCGGCAGAAATACCTCATTGAAAATATTCGTGTAAAATCGCACGAGGTCATGACGCGCGAAACATAGGCTCTGCGTCTTGCGCCCGTGGTTTGTGAAAGATTTAGAAGTGTTTTGAAGCCCCTAGGCCGTATCATCTAGGAGCTATTGTACTTGAAAGCATTTGGCAGCTGTACGTTTTTCTCAATAATCGGCAGAAATACCTCATTGAAAATATTCGTGTAAAATTGCTTGAGGTCAAGACGCGCGAAGCATAGGCTCTTCGTATTGCGCCTGTGGTTTGTGAACAATTTAGAAGTGTTTTGAAGGCCCTAGGCCGTATCTTCTAGGAGCTATTGAACTTGAAAGCATTTGGCTGCTGTATGTTTTTCTCAATAATCGGCAGAAATACCTCATTGAAAATATTCGTGTAAAATCGCACGAGGTCATGACGCGCGAAACATAGGCTCTGCGTCTGGCGCCCGTGGTTTGTGAACAATTTAGAAGTGTTTTGAAGGCCCTAGGCTGTATCATCTAGGAGCTATTGAACTTGAAAGCATTTGTCAGCTGTACGTTTTTTTCAATAATCGGCAGAAATACCTCTTTCAAAATATTTGTTTAAAATCGCACGAGGTCATGACGCGCGAAGCATAGGCGCTTCGTCTTGCAGCCGTGGTTTGTGAACATTTTAGAAGTGTTTTGAAGGCCCTAGGCCGTATCATCTAGGAGCTATTGAACTTGACTGCATTTGGCAGCTGTACGTTTTTCTCAATAATCGGCAGAAATACCTCATTGAAAATATTCGTGTAAAATCGCACGAGGTCATGACGCGCGAAGCATAGGCTCTTCCTCTTGCGGCCGTGGTTTGTGAACATTTTAGAAGTGGTTTGAAGGCCCTAGGCCCTATCATCTAGGAGCTATTGATCTTGAAAGCATTTGCCAGCTGTACGTTTTTCTCAATAATCGGCAGAAATACCTCTTTGAATATATTCGTGTAAAATCGCACGAGGTCATGACGCGTGAATCATAGGCTCTTCGTCTTGCGGCCGTGGTTTGTGAACATTTTAGAAGTGGTTTGAAGGCCCTAGGCCGTATCATCTAGGAGCTATTGAACTTGAATGCATTTGGCAGCTGTACGTTTTTCTCAATAATCGGCAGAAATACCTCATTGAAAATATTCGTGTAAAATTGCACGAGGTCAAGACGCGCGAAGCATAGGCTCTTCGTATTGCGCCCGTGGTTTGTGAACAATTTAGAAGTGGTCTGAAGGCCCTAGGCCGTATCATCTAGGAGCTATTGAACTTGAAAGCATTTGTCAGCTGTACGTTTTTTTCAATAATCGGCAGAAATACCTCATTGAATATATTCGTGTAAAATCGCACGAGGTCATGACGCGCGAAGCATAGGCTCTTCGTCTTGCCGCCGTGGTTTGTGAACATTTTAGAAGTGGTTTGAAGGCCATAGGCCCTATCATCTAGGAGCAATTGATCTTGAAAGCATTTGCCAGCTGTATGTTTTTCTCAAAAATCTGCGGACATACCTCATTGAAAATTTTCGTGTAAAATCGCACGAGGTCATGACGCGCGAAACATTGGCTCTGCGTCTTGTGCCCGTGGTTTGAGAACAATTTAGAAGAGATTTGAAGGCTCTAGGCCCTATCATCTAGGAGCTATTGATCTTGAAAGCATTTGCCAGCTGTATGTTTTTCTCAATAATCGGCAGAAATACCTCATTGAAAATATTCGTGTAAAATCGCACGAGGTCATGACGCGCGAAACATAGGCTCTGCGTCTTGCGCCCGTGGTTTGTGAACGATTTAGAAGTGTTTTGAAGGCCCTAGGCCGTATCATCTAGGAGCTATTGATCTTGAAAGCATTTGCCAGCTGTATGTTTTTCTCAATAATCGGCAGAAATACCTCATTGAAAATATTCGTGTAAAATCGCACGAGGTCATGACGCGCGAAACATAGGCTCTGCGTCTTGCGCCCGTGGTTTGTGAACAATTTAGAAGTGTTTTGAAGGCCCTAGGCCATATCATCTAGGAGCTATTGATCTTGAAAGCATTTGCCAGCTGTATGTTTTTCTCAATAGTCGGCAGAAATACCCCATTTATAATATTCGTGTAAAATCGCACGAGGTCATGAGGCGCGAAACATAGGATCTGCGTCTTGCGCCCGTGGTTTGTGAACGATTTAGAATGGTTTTGAAAGCCCTAGGCCGTATCATCTAGGAGCTATTGAACTTGACAGCATTTGGCAGCTGTACGTTTTTCTCAATAATCGGCAGAAATACCTCATTGAAAATATTCGTGTAAAATCGCACGAGGTCATGACGCGCGAAGCATAGGCTCTTCCTCTTGCGGCCGTGGTTTGTGAACATTTTAGAAGTGGTTTGAAGGCCCTAGGCCCTATCATCTAGGAGCTATTGATCTTGAAAGCATTTGCCAGCTGTACGTTTTTCTCAATAATCGGCAGAAATCCCTCTTTGAAAATATTCGTGTAAAATCGCACGAGGTCATGACGCGTGAATCATAGGCTCTTCGTCTTGCGGCCCTGGTTTATGAACATTTTAGAAGTGATTTGAAGGCCCTAGGCCGTATCATCTAGGAGCTATTGATCTTGAAAGCATTTGCCAGCTGTATGTTTTTCTCAATAATCGGCAGAAATACCTCATTGAAAATATTCGTGTAAAATCGCACGAGGTCATGACGCGCGAAACATAGGCTCTTCGTCTTGCGCCCGTGGTTTGTGAACGATTTAGAAGTGTTTTGAAGGCCCTAGGCCGTATCATCTAGGAGCTATTGATCTTGAAAGCATTTGCCAGCTGTATGTTTTTCTCAATAATCGGCAGAAATACCTCATTGAAAATATTCGTGTAAAATCGCACGAGGTCATGACGCGCGAAACATAGGCTCTGCGTCTTGCGCCCGTGGTTTGTGAAAGATTTAGAAGTGTTTTGAAGCCCCTAGGCCGTATCATCTAGGAGCTATTGTACTTGAAAGCATTTGGCAGCTGTACGTTTTTCTCAATAATCGGCAGAAATACCTCATTGAAAATATTCGTGTAAAATTGCATGAGGTCAAGACGCGCGAAGCATAGGCTCTTCGTATTGCGCCTGTGGTTTGTGAACAATTTAGAAGTGTTTTGAAGGCCCTAGGCCGTATCTTCTAGGAGCTATTGAACTTGAAAGCATTTGGCTGCTGTATGTTTTTCTCAATAATCGGCAGAAATACCTCATTGAAAATATTCGTGTAAAATCGCACGAGGTCATGACGCGCGAAACATAGGCTCTGCGTCTGGCGCCCGTGGTTTGTGAACAATTTAGAAGTGTTTTGAAGGCCCTAGGCCGTATCATCTAGGAGCTATTGAACTTGAAAGCATTTGTCAGCTGTACGTTTTTTTCAATAATCGGCAGAAATACCTCTTTCAAAATATTTGTTTAAAATCGCACGAGGTCATGACGCGCGAAGCATAGGCGCTTCGTCTTGCAGCCGTGGTTTGTGAACATTTTAGAAGTGGTTTGAAGGCCCTAGGCCCTATCATCTAGGAGCAATTGATCTTGAAAGCATTTGCCAGCTGAATGTTTTTCTCAAAAATCTGCGGACATACCTCATTGAAAATATTCGTGAAAAATCGCATGAGGTCATGACGCGCGAAACATTGGCTCTGCGTCTTGTGCCCGTGGTTTGAGAACAATTTAGAAGAGATTTGAAGGCCCTAGGCCCTATCATCTAGAAGCTATTGATCTTGAAAGCATTTCCCAGCTGTATGTTTTTCTCAAAAATCGGCAGAATTACCTCATTGAAAATATTCGTGTAAAACCACACGAGGTCATGACGCGCGAAACATAGGCTCTGCGTTTTGCGCCCGTGGTTTGTGAACGATTTAGAAGTGTTTTGAAGGCCCTAGGCTGTATCATCTAGGAGCTATTGAACTTGAAAGCATTTGGCAGCTGTACGTTTTTCTCAATAATCGGCAGAAATACCTCATTGAATATATTCGTGTAAAATCACACGAGGTCATGACGCGCGAAGCATAGGCTCTTACTCTTGCCGCCGTGGTTTGTGAACATTTTAGAAGTGGTTTGAAGGCCCTAGGTCCTATCATCTAGGAGCTATTGATCTTGAAAGCATTTGCCAGTTGTATGTTTTTCTCAATAATCGGCAGAATTACCTCATTGAAAATATTCGTGTAAAATCGCACGAGGTCATGACGCGCGAAACATAGGCTCTGCGTCTTGCGCCCGTGGTTTGTGAACGATTTAGAAGTGGTTTGAAGGCCCTAGGCTGTATCATCTAGGAGCTATTGAACTTGAAAGCATTTGGCAGCTGTACGTTTTTCTCAAGAATCGGCAGAAATACCTCTTTGATAATATTCGTGTAAAATCGCACGAGGTCATGACGCGCGAATCATAGGCTGTTCGTCTTGCGGCCGTGGTTTATGAACATTTTAGAATTGGTTTGAAGGCCCTAGGTCCAATCATCTAGGAATTATTGATCTTGAAAGCATTTGCCAGCTGTATGTTTTTCTCAAAAATCTGCGGACATACCTCATTGAAAATATTCGTGAAAAATCGCACGAGGTCATGACGCGCGAAACATTGGCTCTGCGTCTTGTGCCCGTGGTTTGAGAACAATTTAGAAGAGATTTGAAGGCCCTAGGCCCTATCATCTAGAAGCTATTGATCTTGAAAGCATTTGCCAGCTGTATGTTTTTCTCAAAAATCGGCAGAATTACCTCATTGAAAATATTCGTGTAAAATCACACGAGGTCATGACGCGCGAAACATAGGGTCTGTGTCTTGCGCCCGTGGTTTGTGAACAATTTTGAAGTGTTTTGAAGGCCCTAGGCCGTATCATCTAGGAGCTATTGAACTTGAAAGCATTTGTCAGCTGTACGTTTTTTTCAATAATCGGCAGAAATACCTCATTGAATATATGCGTGTAAAATCGCACGAGGTCATGACGCGCGACGCATAGGCTCTTCGTCTTGCCGCCGTGGTTTGTGAACATTTTAGAAGTGGTTTGAAGGCCATAGGCCCTATCATCTAGGAGCAATTGATCTTGAAAGCATTTGCCAGCTGTACGTTTTTCTCAATAATCGGGAGAAATACCTCTTTGAAAATATTCGTGTAAAATCGCACGAGGTCATGACGCGCGAAACATAGGCTCTGCGTCTTGCGCCCGTGGTTTGTGAACAATTTAGAAGTGTTTTGAAGGCCCTAGGCCGTATCATCTAGGAGCTATTGATCTTGAAAGCATTTTCCTGCTGTATGTTTTTCTCAATAATCGGCAGAAATACCCCATTGAAAATATTCGTGTAAAATCGCACGAGGTCATGAGGTGCGAAACATAGGATCTGCGTCTTGCGCCCGTGGTTTGTGAACGATTTAGAAGTGTTTTGAAGGCCCTCGGCCGTATCATCTAGGAGCTATTGAACTTGACAGCATTTGCCAGCTGTATGTTTTTCTCAATAATCAGCAGAAATACCTCATTGAAAATATTCGTGTAAAATCGCACGAGGTCATGACGCGCGAACCATTGGCTCTACGTCTTGTGCCCGTGGTTTGTGAACATTTTAGAAGTGGTTTGAAGGCCCTAGGCCCTTACATCTAGGAGCAATTGAACTTGAAAGCATTTGCCAGCTGTACGTTTTTCTCAATAATCGGCAGAAATACCTCATTGATAATAATCGTGTAAAATCGCACAAGGTCATGACGCGCGAACCATTGGCTCTGCATCTTGTGCCCGTGGTTTGTGAACAATTTAGAAGTGATTTGAAGGCCCTAGGCCCTATCATCGAGGAGCTATTGATCTTGAAAGCATTTTCCAGCTGTATGTTTTTCTCAATAATCGGCAGAAATACCTCATTGAAAATATTTGTGTAAAATCGCACGAGGTCATGACGCGCGAAACATTGGCTCTGCGTCTTGTGCCCGTGGTTTGTGAACAATTTAGAAGTCATTTGAAGGCCCTAGGCCCTATCATCTAGGAGCTATTGATCTTGAAAGCATTTGCCTGCTGTATTTTTTTCTCAAAAATCCACGTATATACCTCATTGATAATATTTGTGTAAAATCGCACGAGGTCATGACGCGCGAAACATAAGCTCTGCGTCTTGCGCCCCTGGTTGGTGAACAATTTAGAAGTGTTTTGAAGGCCCTAGGCCGTATCATCTAGGAGCTATTTATCTTGAAAGCATTTGCCAGCTGTACGTTTTTCTCAATATTCGGCAGAAATACCTCATTGAAAATATTCGTGTAAAATCGCACGAGGTCATGACGCGCGAAGCATAGGCTCTTCGTATTGCGGCCGTGGTTTGTAAACATTTTAGAAGTGGTTTTTAGGCCCTAGGCCCTATCATCTAGGAGCTATTGATCTTGAAAGCATTTGCCAGCTGTATGTTTTCCTCAATAATCGGCAGAAATACCTCATTGAAAATATTCGTGTAAAATCGCACGAGGTCATGACGCGCGAAACTTTGGCTCTGCGTCTTGCGCCCTTGGTTTGTGAACAATTTAGAAGTGTTTTGAAGGCCCTAGGCCCTAACATCTAGGAGCAATTGAACTTGAAAGCATTTGCCAGCTGTACGTTTTTCTCAATAATCGGCAGAAATACCTCATTGATAATATTCGTGTAAAATCGCACAAGGTCATGACGTGTGAACCATTGGCGCTGCATCTTGTGCCCGTGGTTTGTGAACAATTTAGAAGTGATTTGAAGGCCCTAGGCCCTATCATCGAGGAGCTATTGATCTTGAAAGCGTTTGCCAGCTGTATGTTTTTCTCAATAATCGGCAGAAATACCTCATTGAAAATATTCGTGTAAAATTGCACGAGGTCAAGACGCGCGAAGCATAGGCTCTTCGTATTGCGCCCGTGGTTTGTGAACAATTTAGAATTGGTCTGAAGGCCCTCAGCCCTATCATCTAGCAGCTATTGAACTTGAATGCATTTGCCAGCTGTACGTTTTTCTCAATAATCGGCAGAAATTCCTCATTGAAAATATTCGTGTAAAATTGCACGAGGTCATGACGCGCGAAACATAGGGTCTGTGTCTTGCGCCCGTGGTTTGTGAACAATTTTGAAGTGTTTTGAAGGCCCTAGGCCGTATCATCTAGGAGCTATTGAACTTGAAAGCATTTGTCAGCTGTACGTTTTTTTCAATAATCGGCAGAAATACCTCATTGAATATATGCGTGTAAAATCGCACGAGGTCATGACGCGCGACGCATAGGCTCTTCGTCTTGCCGCCGTGGTTTGTGAACATTTTAGAAGTGGTTTGAAGGCCATAGGCCCTATCATCTAGGAGCAATTGATCTTGAAAGCATTTGCCAGCTGTACGTTTTTCTCAATAATCGGGAGAAATACCTCTTTGAAAATATTCGTGTAAAATCGCACGAGGTCATGACGCGCGAAACATAGGCTCTGCGTCTTGCGCCCGTGGTTTGTGAACAATTTAGAAGTGTTTTGAAGGCCCTAGGCCGTATCATCTAGGAGCTATTGATCTTGAAAGCATTTTCCTGCTGTATGTTTTTCTCAATAATCGGCAGAAATACCCCATTGAAAATATTCGTGTAAAATCGCACGAGGTCATGAGGTGCGAAACATAGGATCTGCGTCTTGCGCCCGTGGTTTGTGAACGATTTAGAAGTGTTTTGAAGGCCCTCGGCCGTATCATCTAGGAGCTATTGAACTTGACAGCATTTGCCAGCTGTATGTTTTTCTCAATAATCAGCAGAAATACCTCATTGAAAATATTCGTGTAAAATCGCACGAGGTCATGACGCGCGAACCATTGGCTCTACGTCTTGTGCCCGTGGTTTGTGAACATTTTAGAAGTGGTTTGAAGGCCCTAGGCCCTTACATCTAGGAGCAATTGAACTTGAAAGCATTTGCCAGCTGTACGTTTTTCTCAATAATCGGCAGAAATACCTCATTGATAATAATCGTGTAAAATCGCACAAGGTCATGACGCGCGAACCATTGGCTCTGCATCTTGTGCCCGTGGTTTGTGAACAATTTAGAAGTGATTTGAAGGCCCTAGGCCCTATCATCGAGGAGCTATTGATCTTGAAAGCATTTTCCAGCTGTATGTTTTTCTCAATAATCGGCAGAAATACCTCATTGAAAATATTTGTGTAAAATCGCACGAGGTCATGACGCGCGAAACATTGGCTCTGCGTCTTGTGCCCGTGGTTTGTGAACAATTTAGAAGTCATTTGAAGGCCCTAGGCCCTATCATCTAGGAGCTATTGATCTTGAAAGCATTTGCCTGCTGTATGTTTTTCTCAAAAATCCACGTATATACCTCATTGATAATATTTGTGTAAAATCGCACGAGGTCATGACGCGCGAAACATAAGCTCTGCGTCTTGCGCCCCTGGTTGGTGAACAATTTAGAAGTGTTTTGAAGGCCCTAGGCCGTATCATCTAGGAGCTATTGATCTTGAAAGCATTTGCCAGCTGTACGTTTTTCTCAATATTCGGCAGAAATACCTCATTGAAAATATTCGTGTAAAATCGCACGAGGTCATGACGCGCGAAGCATAGGCTCTTCGTATTGCGGCCGTGGTTTGTAAACATTTTAGAAGTGGTTTTTAGGCCCTAGGCCCTATCATCTAGGAGCTATTGATCTTGAAAGCATTTGCCAGCTGTATGTTTTTCTCAATAATCGGCAGAAATACCTCATTGAAAATATTCATGTAAAATCGCACGAGGTCATGACGCGCGAAACATTGGCTCTGCGTCTTGCGCCCTTGGTTTGTGAACAATTTAGAAGTGTTTTGAAGGCCCTAGGCCCTAACATCTAGGAGCAATTGAACTTGAAAGCATTTGCCAGCTGTACGTTTTTCTCAATAATCGGCAGAAATACCTCATTGATAATATTCGTGTAAAATCGCACAAGGTCATGACGTGTGAACCATTGGCGCTGCATCTTGTGCCCGTGGTTTGTGAACAATTTAGAAGTGATTTGAAGGCCCTAGGCCCTATCATCGAGGAGCTATTGATCTTGAAAGCGTTTGCCAGCTGTATGTTTTTCTCAATAATCGGCAGAAATACCTCATTGAAAATATTCGTGTAAAATCGCACGAAGTCATGACGCGCGAAACATTGGCTCTGCGTCTTGTGCCCGTGGTTTGTGAACAATTTACAAGTGATTTGAAGGCCCTAGGCCCTATCATCTAGGAGCTATTGATCTTGAAAGCATTTGCCAGCTGTATGTTTTTCTCAAAAATCCACGTATGAACCTCATTGAAAATATTCGTGTAAAATCGCACGAGGTCATGACGCGCGAAACATAAGCTCTGCGTCTTGCGCCCCTGGTTTGTGAACAATTTTGAAGTGTTTTGAAGGCCCTAGGCCGTATCATCTAGGAGCTATTGATCTTGAAAGCATTTGCCAGCTGTACGTTTTTCTCAATAATCGGCAGAAATACCTCATTGATAATATTCGTGTAAAATCGCACGAGGTCATGACGCGCGAACCATTGGCTCTGCGTCTTGTGCCCGTGGTTTGTGAACAATTTAGAAGTGATTTGAAGGCCCTAGGCCGTATCATCTAGGAGCTATTGATCTTGAAAGCATTTGCCAGCTGTATGTTTTTCTCAATAATCGGCAGAAATACCTCATTGAAAATATTCGTGTAAAATCGCACGAGGTCATGACGCGCGAAACATTGGCTCTGCCTCTTGTGCCCGTGGTTTGTGAACAATTTAGAAGTGATTTGAAGGCCCTACGCCCTATCATCTAGGAGCTATTGATCTTGAAAGCATTTGCCAGCTGTATGTTTTTCTCAAAGATCCACGTATATACCTCATTGAAAATATTAGTGTAAAATCGCACAAGGTCATGACGCGCGAAACATAGGCTCTGCGTCTTGCGCCCCTGGTTTGTGAACAATTTAGAAGTGTTTTGAAGGCCCTAGGCCGTATCATCTAGGAGCTATTTAACTTGAAAGCATTTGACATTTGTACGTTTTTCTCAATAATCGGCAGAAATTCCTCATTGAAAATATTCGTGTAAAATCGCACGAGGTCATGACGCGCGAAGCATAGGCTCTTCGTCTTGCGGCCGTGGTTTGTGAACATTTTAGAAGTTGTTTTAAGGCCCTAGGCCCTATCATCTAGGAGCTATTGATCTTGAAAGCATTTGCCAGCTGTATGTTTTTCTCAATAATCGGCAGAAATACCTCATTGAAAATATTCGTGTAAAATCGCACGAGGTCATGACGCGCGAAACATAGGCTCTGCGTCTTGCGCCCGTGGTTTGTGAACAATTTAGAAGTGTTTTGAAGGCCCTAGGCCGTATCATCTAGGAGCTATTGAACTTGAAAGCATTTGTCAGCTGTACGTTTTTTTCAATAATCGGCAGAAATGCCTCATTGATAATATTCGTGTAAAATCGCACGAGGTCATGACGCGCGAAAAATAGGCTCTGCATCTTGCGCCCGTGGTTTGTGAACAATTTAGAATTGTTTTGAAGGCCCTAGGCCGTATCATCTAGGAGCTATTGATCTTGAAAGCATTTGCCAGCTGTATGTTTTTCTCAATAATCTCCAGAAATTCCTCATTGAAAATATTCGTGTAATATCGCACGAGGTCATGACGCGCGAAACATAGGCTCTGCGTCTTGCGCCCGTGGTTTGTGAAAGATTTAGAAGTGTTTTGAAGGCCCTAGGCCGTATCATCTAGGAGCTATTGAACTTGAAAGCATTTGGCAGCTGTACGTTTTTCTCAATAATTGGCAGAAATACCTCATTGAAAATATTCATGTAAAATCGCACGAGGTCATGACGCGCGAAGCATAGGCTCTTCCTCTTGCGGCCGTGGTTTGTGAACATTTTAGAAGTGGTTTGAAGGCCCAGGCCCTATCATCTAGGAGCTATTGATCTTGAAAGCATTTGCCAGCTGTACGTTTTTCTCAATAATCGGCAGAAATACCTCTTTGAAAATATTCGTGTAAAATCGCACGAGGTCATGACGCGCGAAGCATAGGCTCTTCCTCTTGCGGCCGTGGTTTGTGAACATTTTAGAAGTGGTTTGAAGGCCCTAGGCCGTATCATCTAGGAACCATTGATCTTGAAAGCATTTGCCAGCTGTATGTTTTTCTCAATAATCGGCAGAAATACCCCATTGAAAATATTCGTGTCAAATCGCATGAGGTCATGAGGTGCGAAACATAGGATCTGCGTCTTGCGCCCGTGGTTTGTGAACGATTTAGAAGTGTTTTGAAGGCCCTAGGCCGTATCATCTAGGAGCTATTGAACTTGACAGCATTTGGCACCTGTACGTTTTTCTCAATAATCGGCAGAAATACCTCATTGAAAATATTCGTGTAAAATCGCACGAGTTCATGACGCGCGAAGCATAGGCTCTTCCTCTTGCGGCCGTGGTTTGTGAACATTTTAGAAGTGGTTTGAAGGCCCTAGGCCCTTTCTTCTAGGAGCTATTGATCTTGAAAGCATTTGCCAGCTGTACGTTATTCTCAATAATCGGCAGAAATACCTCTTTTAAAATATTCGTGTAAAATCGCACGAGGTCATGACGCGTGAATCAAAAGCTCTTCGTCTTGCGGCCGTGGTTTATGAACATTTTAGAAGTGGTTTGAAGGCCCTAGGCCCTATCATCTAGGAGCTATTGATCTTGAAAGCATTTGCCAGCTGTATGTTTTTCTCAATAATCGGCAGAATTACCTCATTGAAAATATTAGTGTAAAATCGCACGAGGTCATGACGCGCGAAACATAGGCTCTGCGTCTTGCGCCCGTGGTTTGAGAACAATTTAGAAGGGATTTGAAGGCCCTAGGCCGTATCATCTTGGAGCTATTGATCTTGAAAGCATTTGCCAGCTGTATGTTTTTCTCAAAAATCTGCTGACATACCTCATTGAAAATATTCGTGTAAAATCGCACGAGGTCATGACACGCGAAACATAGGCTCTCCCTCTTGCGCCCGTGGTTTGTGAACGATTTAGAAGTGTTTTGAAGGCCCTAGGCCCTATCATCTAGGAGCTATTGAACTTGAAAGCATTTGCCAGCTGTATGTTTTTCTCAATAATCGGCAGAAATACCTCTTTGATAATATTTGTGTAAAATCGCACGAGGTCATGACGCGCGAATCATAGGCTCTTCGTCTTGCGGCCGTGGTTTATGAACATTTTAGAAGTGGTTTGAAGGCCCTACGTCCAATCATCTAGGAGCTATTGATCTTGAAAGCATTTGCCAGCTGTACGTTTTTCTCAATAATCGGCAGAAATACCTCTTTGAATATATTCGTGTAAAATCGCACGAGGTCATGACCCGCGAAGCATAGGCTCTTCGTCTTGCGGCCGTGGTTTGTGAACATTTTAGAAGTGGTTTGAAGGCCCTAGGCCCTATCATCTAGGAGCTATTGATCTTGAAAGCATTTGCCAGCTGTATGTTTTTCTCAAAAATCCACGTATATACCTCATTGAAAATATTCGTGTAAAATCGCACGAGGTCATGACCCGCGAAACATAGGCTCTGCGTCTTGCGCCCCTGGTTTGTGAACAATTTAGAAGTGTTTTGAAGGCCCTAGGCCGTATCATCTAGGAGCTATTGAACTTGAAAGCATTTGGCAGCTGTACGTTTTTCTCAATAATCGGCAGAAATACCTCATTGATAATATTCGTGTAAAATCGCACGAGGTCATGACGCGCGAAGCATAGGCTCTTCGTATTGCGGCCGTGGTTTGTAAACATTTTAGAAGTGGTTTTTAGGCCCTAGGCCCTATCATCTAGGAGCTATTGATCTTGAAAGCATTTGCCAGCTGTATGTTTTTCTCAATAATCGGCAGAAATACCCCATTGAAAATATTCGTGTAAAATCGCACGAGGTCATGAGGTGCGAAACATAGGATCTGCGTCTTGCGCCTGTGGTTTGTGAACGATTTAGAAGTGTTTTGAAGGCCCTAGGCCATATCATCTAGGAGCTATTGATCTTGACAGCATTTGGCAGCTGTACGTTTTTCTCAATAATCGGCAGAAATACCTCATTGAAATTATTCGTGTAAAATCGCACGAGGTCATGACGCGCGAAACATAGGCTCTGCGTCTTGCGCCCGTGGATTGTGAATGATTTAGATGTGTTTTGAAGGCCCTAGGCCGTATCATCTAGGAGCTATTGAACTTGAAAGCATTTGGCAGCTGTAAGTTTTTCTCAATAATCGGCAGAAATACCTCATTGATAATATTAGTGTAAAATCGCACGAGGTCATGACGCGCGACTCATTGGCTCTGCGTCTTGTGCCCGTGGTTTGAGAACAATTTAGAAGGGATTTGAAGGCCCTAGGCCCCATCATCTAGGAGCCATTGATCTTGAAAGCATTTGCCAGCTGTATGTTTTTCTCAGAAATCCGCGGATATACCTCATTGAAAATATTCGTGTAAAATCGCACGAGGTCATGACGCGCGAAACATTGGCTCTGCTTCTTGTGCCCGTGGATTGTGAACAATTTAGAAGTGATTTGAAGGCCCTAGGCCGTATCATCTAGGAGCTATTGATCTTGAAAGCATTTGCCAGCTGTACGTTTTTCTCAATAATCGGCAGAAATTCCTCATTGAAAATATTCGTGTAAAATCGCATGAGGTCATGACGCGTGAAGCATAGGCTCTTCGTCTTGCCGCCGTGGTTTGTGAACATTTTAGAAGTGGTTTGAAGGCCCTAGGCCCTATCATCTAAGAGCTATTGATCTTGAAAGCATTTGCCAGCTGTACATTTTTCTCAATAATCGGCAGAAATACCTCTTTGAAAATATTCGTGTAAAATCTCACGAGGTCATGACGCGCGAAGCATAGGCTCTTCGTCTTGCCGCCGTGGTTTGTGAACATTTTAGAAGTGGTTTGAAGGCCCTAGGCCCTATCATCTAAGAGCTATTGATCTTGAAAGCATTTGCCAGCTGTACGTTTTTCTCAATAATCGGCAGAAATACCTCTTTGAAAATATTCGTGTAAAATCGCACGAGGTCATGACGCGCGAAACATAGGCTCTGCGTCTTGTGCCCGTGGTTTGTGAACAATTTAGAAGTGATTTGAAGGCCCTAGGCCGTATCATCTTGGAGCTATTGATCTTGAAAGCATTTGCCAGCTGTATGTTTTTCTCAAAAATCTGCTGACATACCTCATTGAAAATATTCGTGTAAAATCGCACGAGGTCATGACACGCGAAACATAGGCTCTCCCTCTTGCGCCCGTGGTTTGTGAACGATTTAGAAGTGTTTTGAAGGCCCTAGGCCCTATCATCTAGGAGCTATTGAACTTGAAAGCATTTGCCAGCTGTATGTTTTTCTCAATAATCGGCAGAAATACCTCTTTGATAATATTTGTGTAAAATCGCACGAGGTCATGACGCGCGAATCATAGGCTCTTCGTCTTGCGGCCGTGGTTTATGAACATTTTAGAAGTGGTTTGAAAGCCCTAGGCCCTATCATCTAGGAGCTATTGATCTTGAAAGCATTTGCCAGCTGTATGTTTTTCTCAAAAATCCACGTATATACCTCATTGAAAATATTCGTGTAAAATCGCACGAGGTCATGACCCGCGAAACATAGGCTCTGCGTCTTGCGCCCCTGGTTTGTGAACAATTTAGAAGTGTTTTGAAGGCCCTAGGCCGTATCATCTAGGAGCTATTGAACTTGAAAGCATTTGGCAGCTGTACGTTTTTCTCAATAATCGGCAGAAATACCTCATTGATAATATTCGTGTAAAATCGCACGAGGTCATGACGCGCGAAGCATAGGCTCTTCGTATTGCGGCCGTGGTTTGTAAACATTTTAGAAGTGGTTTTTAGGCCCTAGGCCCTATCATCTAGGAGCTATTGATCTTGAAAGCATTTGCCAGCTGTATGTTTTTCTCAATAATCGGCAGAAATACCCCATTGAAAATATTCGTGTAAAATCGCACGAGGTCATGAGGTGCGAAACATAGGATCTGCGTCTTGCGCCTGTGGTTTGTGAACGATTTAGAAGTGTTTTGAAGGCCCTAGGCCATATCATCTAGGAGCTATTGAACTTGACAGCATTTGGCAGCTGTACGTTTTTCTCAATAATCGGCAGAAATACCTCATTGAAAATATTCGTGTAAAATCGCACGAGTTCATGACGCGCGAAGCATAGGCTCTTCCTCTTGCGGCCGTGGTTTGTGAACATTTTAGAAGTGGTTTGAAGGCCCTAGGCCCTATCATCTAGGAGCTATTGATCTTGAAAGCATTTGCCAGCTGTACGTTTTTCTCAATAATCGGCAGAAATACCTCATTGAAAATATTCGTGTAAAATCGAACGAGGTCATGACGCGTGAATCATAGGCTCTTCGTCTTGCGGCCGTGGTTTATGAACATTTTAGAAGTGGTTTGAAGGCCCTAGGCCGTATCATCTAGGAGCTATTGATCTTGAAAGCATTTGCCAGCTGTATGTTTTTCTCAATAATCGGCAGAATTACCTCATTGAAAATATTCGTGTAAAATCGCACGAGGTCATGACGCGCGAGACATAGGCTCTGCGTCTTGCGCCCGTGGTTTGTGAACAATTTAGAAGTGTTTTGAAGGCCCTAGGCCGTATCATCTATGAGCTATTGATCTTTAAAGCATTTGCCAGCTGTATGTTTTTCTCAATAATCGGCAGAAATACCTCATTGAAAATATTCGTGTAAAATCGCACAAGGTCATGACGCGCGAAGCCTAGGCTCTGCGTCTTGTGCCCGTGGTTTGAGAACAATTTAGAAGGGATTTGAAGGCCCTAGGCCCTAACATCTAGGAGCTATTGATCTTGAAAGCATTTGCCAGCTGTACGTTTTTCTCAATAATCGGCAGAAATACCTCATTGACAATATTCGTGTAAAATCGCACGAGGTCATGACGCGCGAAACATTGGCTCTGCGTCTTGTGCCCGTGGTTTGTGAACAATTTAGAAGTGATTTGAAGGCCCTACGCCCTATCATCTAGGAGCTATTGATCTTGAAAGCATTTGCCAGCTGTATGTTTTTCTCAAAAATCTGCGGACATACCTCATTGAAAATATTCGTGTAAAATCGCACGAGGTCATGACGCACGAAACATTGGCTCTGCGTCTTGTGCCCGTGGTTTGAGAACAATTTAGAAGGGATTTGAAGGCCCTAGGCCCTATCATCTAGGAGCTATTGATCTTGAAAGCATTTGCCAGCTGTATGTTTTTCTGAATAATCGGCAGAAATACCTCATTGAAAATATTCGTGTAAAATCGCACGAGGTCATGACGCGCGAAACATAGGCTCTGCGTCTTGCGCCCCTGGTTTGTGAACAATTTAGAAGTGTTTTGAAGGCCCTAGGCCGTATCATTTAGGAGCTATTGAACTTGAAAGCATTTGCCAGCTGTACGTTTTTCTCAATAATCGGCAGAAAAACCTCATTGAAAATATTCGTGTAAAATCGCACGAGGTCATGACGCGCGAAGCATAGGCTCTGCGTCTTGCGCCGGTGGTTTGTGAACAATTTAGAAGTGTTTTGAAGGCCCTAGGCCATATCATCTAGGAGCTATTGAACTTGAAAGCATTTGTCAGCTGTACGTTTTTTTCAATAATCGGCAGAAATGCCTCATTGAAATTATTCGTGTAAAATCGCACGAGGTCATGACGCGCGAAACATAGGCTCTGCATCTTGCGCCCGTGGTTTGTGAACAATTTAGAATTGTTTTGAAGGCCCTAGGCCGTATCATCTAGGAGCTATTGAACTTGAAAGCATTTGTCAGCTGTACGTTTTTTTCAATATTCGGCAGAAATACCTCATTGAAAATATTAGTGTAAAATCGCACGAGGTCATGACGCGCGAAGCATAGGGTCTTCGTCTTGCCGCCGTGGTTTGTGAACATTTTAGAAGTGGTTTGAAGGCCCTCGGCCCTATCATCTAGGAGCAATTGATCTTGAAAGCATTTGCCAGCTGTATGTTTTTCTCAAAAATCTGCGGACATACCTCATTGAAAATATTCGTGTAAAATCGCACGAGGTCATGACGCACAAAACATTGGCTCTGCGTCTTGTGCCCGTGGTTTGAGAACAATTTAGAAGGGATTTGAAGGCCCTAGGCCCTATCATCTAGGAGCTATTGATCTTGAAAGCATTTGCCAGCTGTATGTTTTTCTGAATAATCGGCAGAAATACCTCATTGATAATATTCGTGTAAAATCGCACGAGGTCATGACGCGCGAAACATAGGCTCTGCGTCTTGCGCCCGTGGTTTGTGAACAATTTAGAATTGTTTTGAAGGCCCTAGCCCGTATCATCTAGGAGCTATTGATCTTGAAAGCATTTGCCAGCTGTATGTTTTTCTCAATAATCGCCAGAAATACCTCATTGAAAATATTCGTGTAAAATCGCACGAGGTCATGACGCGCGAAACATAGGCTCTGCGTCTTGCGCCCGTGGTTTGTGAAAGATTTAGAAGTGTTTTGAAGGCCCTAGGCCGTATCATCTAGGAGCTATTGAACTTGAAAGCATTTGGCAGCTGTACGTTTTTCTCAATAATCGGCTGAAATACCTCATTGAAAATATTCATGTAAAATCGCACGAGGTCATGACGCGCGAAGCATAGGGTCTTCGTCTTGCCGCCGTGGTTTGTTAACATTTTAGAAGTGGTTTTAAGGCCCTAGGCCCTATCATCTAGGAGCTATTGATCTTGAAAGCATTTGCCAGCTGTATGTTTTTCTCAAAAATCCACGGATATACCTCATTGAAAATATTCGTGTAAAATCGCACGAGGTCATGACGCCCGAAACATAGGCTCTGCGTCTTGGCCCCTGGTTTGTGAACAATTTAGAAGTGTTTTGAAGGCCCTAGGCCGTATCATCTTGGAGCTATTTAACTTGAAAGCTTTTGGCATCTGTACGTTTTTCTCAATAATCTGCAGAAATACCTCATTGAAAATATTCGTGTAAAATCACACGAGGTCATGACCCGCGAAGCATAGGCTCTTCCTCTTGCGGCCGTGGTTTTTGAACATTTTAGAAGTGGTTTGAAGGCCCTTGGCCCTATCATCTAGGAGCTATTGATCTTGAAAGCATTTGCCAGCTGTATGTTTTTCTGAATAATCGGCAGAAATACCTCATTGATAATATTCGTGTAAAATCGCACGAGGTCATGACGCGCGAAACATAGGCTCTGCGTCTTGCGCCCGTGGTTTGTGAACAATTTAGAATTGTTTTGAAGGCCCTAGCCCGTATCATCTAGGAGCTATTGATCTTGAAAGCATTTGCCAGCTGTATGTTTTTCTCAATAATCGCCAGAAATACCTCATTGAAAATATTCGTGTAAAATCGCACGAGGTCCTGACGCGCGAAACATAGGCTCTGCGTCTTGCGCCCGTGGTTTGTGAAAGATTTAGAAGTGTTTTGAAGGCCCTAGGCCGTATCATCTAGGAGCTATTGAACTTGAAAGCATTTGGCAGCTGTACGTTTTTCTCAATAATCGGCTGAAATACCTCATTGAAAATATTCATGTAAAATCGCACGAGGTCATGACGCGCGAAGCATAGGGTCTTCGTCTTGCCGCCGTGGTTTGTGAACATTTTAGAAGTGGTTTGAAGGCCCTCGGCCCTATCATCTAGGAGCAATTGATCTTGAAAGCATTTGCCAGCTGTATGTTTTTCTCAAAAATCTGCGGACATACCTCATTGAAAATATTCGTGTAAAATCGCACGAGGTCATGACGCACAAAACATTGGCTCTGCGTCTTGTGCCCGTGGTTTGAGAACAATTTAGAAGGGATTTGAAGGCCCTAGGCCCTATCATCTAGGAGCTATTGATCTTGAAAGCATTTGCCAGCTGTATGTTTTTCTGAATAATCGGCAGAAATACCTCATTGATAATATTCGTGTAAAATCGCACGAGGTCATGACGCGCGAAAGATAGGCTCTGCGTCTTGCGCCCGTGGTTTGTGAACAATTTAGAATTGTTTTGAAGGCCCTAGCCCGTATCATCTAGGAGCTATTGATCTTGAAAGCATTTGCCAGCTGTATGTTTTTCTCAATAATCGGCAGAAATACCTCATTGAAAATATTCGTGTAAAATCGCATGAGGTCATGACGCGCGAAACATAGGCTCTGCGTCTTGCGCCCGTGGTTTGTGAACAATTTAGAATTGTTTTGAAGGCCCTAAGCCGTATCTTCTAGGAGCTATTGAACTTGAAAGCATTTGTCAGCTGTACGTTTTTTTCAATAATCGGCAGAAATACCTCATTGATAATATTAGTGTAAAATCGCACGAGGTCATGACGCGCGAAACATTGGCTCTGCGTCTTGCGCCCGTGTTTTGTGAAGATTTTAGAAGTGTTTTGAAGGCCCTAGGCCGTATGATCTAGGAGCTATTGATCTTGAAAGCATTTGCCAGCTGTATGTTTTTCTCAATAATCGGCAGAAATACCTCATTGAAAATATTCGTGTAAAATCGCACGAGGTCATGACGCGCGAAACATAGGCTCTGCGTCTTGCGCCCGTGGATTGTGAATGATTTAGATGTGTTTTGAAGGCCCTAGGCCGTATCATCTACGAGCTATTGAACTTGAAAGCATTTGGCAGCTGTACGTTTTTCTCAATAATCGGCAGAAATACCTCATTGATAATATTAGTGTAAAATCGCACGAGGTCATGACGCGCGAAACATTGGCTCTGCGTCTTGTGCCCGTGGTTTGTGAACAATTTAGAAGTGATTTGAAGGCCCTAGGCCATATCATCTAGGAGCTATTGATCTTGAAAGCATTTGCCAGCTGTATGTTTTTCTCAAAAATCCACGGATATACCTCATTGAAAATATTCGTGTAAAATCGCACGAGGTCATGACGCCCGAAACATAGGCTCTGCGTCTTGGCCCCTGGTTTGTGAACAATTTAGAAGTGTTTTGAAGGCCCTAGGCCGTATCATCTTGGAGCTATTTAACTTGAAAGCTTTTGGCATCTGTACGTTTTTCTCAATAATCTGCAGAAATACCTCATTGAAAATATTCGTGTAAAATCGCACGAGGTCATGACCCGCGAAGCATAGGCTCTTCCTCTTGCGGCCGTGGTTTTTGAACATTTTAGAAGTGGTTTGAAGGCCGTTGGCCCTATCATCTAGGAGCTATTGATCTTGAAAGCATTTGCCAGCTGTATGTTTTTCTCAATAATCGGCAGAATTTCCTCATTGAAAATATTTTTGTAAAATCGCACGAGGTCATGACGCGCGAAACATAGGCTCTGCGTCTTGCGCCCGTGGTTTGTGAACAATTTAGAAGTGTTTTGAAGGCCCTAGGCCATATCATCTAGGAGCTATTGATCTTGAAAGGATTTGCCAGCTTTATGTTTTTCTCAATAATCGGCAGAAATACCTCATTGAAAATATTCGTGTAAAATCGCATGAGGTCATGACGCGCGAAACATAGGCTCTGCGTCTTGCGCCCGTGGTTTGTGAACAATTTAGAATTTTTTTGATGGCCCTAGGCCGTATCATCTAGGAGCTATTGAACTTGAAAGCATTTGTCAGCTGTACGTTTTTTTCAATAATCGGCAGAAATACCTCATTGAATATATTAGTGTAAAATCGCACGAGGTCATGACGCGCGAAGCATAGGCTCTTCGTCTTGCCGCCGTGGTTTGTGAACATTTTAGAAGTGGTTTGAAGGCCCTCGGCCCTATCATCTAGGAGCAATTGATCTTGAAAGCATTTGCCAGCTGTATGTTTTTCTCAAAAATCTGCGGACATACCTCATTGAAAATATTCGTGTAAAATCGCACGAGGTCATGACGCACGAAACATTGGCTCTGCGTCTTGTGCCCGTGGTTTGAGAACAATTTAGAAGGGATTTGAAGGCCCTAGGCCCTATCATCTAGGAGCTATTGATCTTGAAAGCATTTGCCAGCTGTATGTTTTTCTGAATAATCGGCAGAAATACCTCATTGAAAATATTCGTGTAAAATCGCACGAGGTCATGACGCGCGAAACATAGGCTCTGCGTCTTGCGCCCCTGGTTTGTGAACAATTTAGAAGTGTTTTGAAGGCCCTAGGCCGTATCATCTAGGAGCTATTGAACTTGAAAGCATTTGCCAGCTGTACGTTTTTCTCAATAATCGGCAGAAAAACCTCATTGAAAATATTCGTGTAAAATCGCACGAGGTCATGGCGCGCGAAGCATAGGCTCTGCGTCTTGCGCCGGTGGTTTGTGAACAATTTAGAAGTGTTTTTAAGGCCCTTGGCCGTATCATCTAGGAGCTATTTAACTTGAAAGCATTTGGCATTTGTACGTTTTTCTCAATAATCGGCAGAAATACCTCATTGAAATTATTCGTGTAAAATCGCACGAGGTCATGACGCGCGAAGCATAGGCTCTTCGTCTTGCGGCCATGGTTTGTTAACATTTTAGAAGTGGTTTTAAGGCCCTAGGCCCTATCATCTAGGAGCTATTGATCTTGAAAGCATTTGCCAGCTGTATGTTTTTCTCAATAATCGGCAGAAATACCTCATTGAAAATATTCGTGTAAAATCACACGAGGTCATGACGCGCGAAACATAGGCTCTGCGTCTTGCGCCCGTGGTTTGTGAACAATTTAGAAGTGTTTTGAAGGCCCTAGGCCGTATCATCTAGGAGCTATTGAACTTGAAAGCATTTGTCAGCTGTACTTTTTTTTCAATAATCGGCAGAAATGCCTCATTGAAAATATTCGTGTAAAATCGCACGAGGTCATGACGCGCGAAACATAGGCTCTGCATCTTGCTCCCGTGGTTTGTGAACAATTTAGAATTGTTTTGAAGGCCCTAGGCCGTATCATCTAGGAGCTATTGAACTTGAAAGCATTTGTCAGCTGTACGTTTTTTTCAATAATCGGCAGAAATACCTCATTGAAAATATTAGTGTAAAATCGCACGAGGTCATGACGCGCGAAGCATAGGCTCTTCGTCTTGCCGCCGTGGTTTGTGAACATTTTAGAAGTGGTTTGAAGGCCCTCGGCCCTATCATCTAGGAGCAATTGATCTTGAAAGCATTTGCCAGCTGTATGTTTTTCTCAAAAATCTGCGGACATACCTCATTGAAAATATTCGTGTAAAATCGCACGAGGTCATGACGCACAAAACATTGGCTCTGCGTCTTGTGCCCGTGGTTTGAGAACAATTTAGAAGGGATTTGAAGGCCCTAGGCCCTATCATCTAGGAGCTATTGATCTTGAAAGCATTTGCCAGCTGTATGTTTTTCTGAATAATCGGCAGAAATTCCTCATTGAAAATATTCGTGTAAAATCGCACGAGGTCATGACGCGCGAAACATAGGCTCTGCGTCTTGCGCCCGTGGTTTGTGAACAATTTAGAAGTGTTTTGAAGGCCCTAGCCCGCATCATCTAGGAGCTATTGATCTTGAAAGCATTTGCCAGCTGTATGTTTTTCTCAATAATCGCCAGAATAACCTCATTGAAAATATTCGTGTAAAATCGCACGAGGTCATGACGCGCGAAACATAGGCTCTGCGTCTTGCGCCCGTGGTTTGTGAAAGATTTAGAAGTGTTTTGAAGGCCCTAGGCCGTATCATCTAGGAGCTATTGAACTTGAAAGCATTTGGCAGCTGTACGTTTTTCTCAATAATCGGCTGAAATACCTCATTGAAAATATTCATGTAAAATCGCACGAGGTCATGACGCGCGAAGCATAGGCTCTTCCTCTTGCGGCCGTGGTTTGTGAACATTTTAGAAGTGGTTTGAAGGCCCTAGGCCCTATCATCTAGGAGCAATTGATCTTGAAAGCATTTGCCAGCTGTATGTTTTTCTCAAAAATCCGCGGATATACCTCATTGAAAATATTCGTGTAAAATCGCACGAGGTCATGAGGCGCGAAACATTGGCTCTGCGTCTTGTGCCCATGGATTGAGAACAATTTAGAAGTGATTTGAAGGCCCTAGGCCCTATCATCTAGGAGCTATTGATCTTGAAAGGATTTGCCAGCTTTATGTTTTTCTCAATAATCGGCAGAAATACCTCATTGAAAATATTCGTGTAAAATCGCACGAGGTCATGACGCGCGAAACATAGGCTCTGCGTCTTGCGCGCGTGTTTTGTGAAGATTTTAGAAGTGTTTTGAAGGCCCTAGGCCGTATGATCTAGGAGCTATTTATCTTGAAAGCATTTGCCAGCTGTATGTTTTTCTCAATAATCGGCAGAAATACCTCATTGAAAATATTCGTGTAAAATCGCACGAGGTCATGACGCGCGAAACATAGGCTCTGCGTCTTGCGCCCGTGGATTGTGAATGATTTAGATGTGTTTTGAAGGCCCTAGGCCGTATCATCTACGAGCTATTGAACTTGAAAGCATTTGGCAGCTGTACGTTTTTCTCAATAATCGGCAGAAATACCTCATTGATAATATTAGTGTAAAATCGCACGAGGTCATGACGCGCGAAACATTGGCTCTGCGTCTTGTGCCCGTGGTTTGTGAAAAATTTAGAAGTGATTTGAAGGCCCTAGGCCATATCATCTAGGAGCTATTGATCTTGAAAGCATTTGCCAGCTGTATGTTTTTCTCAAAAATCCACGGATATACCTCATTGAAAATATTCGTGTAAAATCGCACGAGGTCATGACGCCCGAAACATAGGCTCTGCGTCTTGGCCCCTGGTTTGTGAACAATTTAGAAGTGTTTTGAAGGCCCTAGGCCGTATCATCTTGGAGCTATTTAACTTGAAAGCTTTTGGCATCTGTACGTTTTTCTCAATAATCTGCAGAAATACCTCATTGAAAATATTCGTGTAAAATCGCACGAGGACATGACCCGCGAAGCATAGGCTCTTCCTCTTGCGGCCATGGTTTTTGAACATTTTAGAAGTGGTTTGAAGGCCCTTGGCCCTATCATCTAGGAGCTATTGATCTTGAAAGCATTTGCCAGCTGTATGTTTTTCTCAATAATCGGCAGAATTTCCTCATTGAAAATATTTTTGTAAAATCGCACGAGGTCATGACGCGCGAAACATAGGCTCTGCGTCTTGCGCCCGTGGTTTGTGAACAATTTAGAAGTGTTTTGAAGGCCCTAGGCCGTATCATCTAGGAGCTATTGATCTTGAAAGCATTTGCCAGCTGTATGTTTTTCTCAATAATCGGCAGAAATACCTCATTGAAAATATTCGTGTAAAATCGCACGAGGTCATGATGCGCGAAGCATAGGCTCTGCGTCTTGCGCCCGTGGTTTGTGAACGATTTAGAAGTGTTTTGAAGGCCCTAGGCCGTTTCATCTAGGAGCTATTGAACTTGAAAGCATTTGCCAGCTGTATGTTTTTCTCAAAATTCTACGGATATACCTCATTGAAAATATTCGTGTAAAATCGCACGAGGTCATGCCGCGCAAAACATAGGCTCTGCGTCTTGCGCCCCTCGTTTGTGAACAATTTAGAAGTGTTTTGAAGGCCATAGGCCGTATCATCTAGGAGCGATTGAACTTGAAAGCATTTGTCAGCTGTACGTTTTTTTCAATAATCGGCAGAAATACCTCATTGAAAATATTAGTGTAAAATCGCACGAGGTCATGACGTGCGAAGCATAGGCTCTTCGTCTTGCCGCCGTGGTTTGTGAACATTTTAGAAGTGGTTTGATGGCCCTAGGCCCTATCATCTAGGAGCAATTGATCTTGAAAGCATTTGCCAGCTGTACGTTTTTCTCAATAATCGGCAGAAATACCTCTTTGAAAATATTCGTGTAAAATCGCACGAGGTCATGACGCGTGAATCATAGGCTCTTCGTCTTGCGACCGTGGTATATGAACATTTTAGAAGTGGTTTGAAGGCCCTAGGCCCTATCATCTAGGAGCTATTGATCTTGAAAGCATTTGCCAGCTGTATGTTTTTCTCAATAATCGGCAGAATTACCTCATTAAAAATATTTGTGTAAAATCGCACGAGGTCATGACGCGCGAAACATATGCTCTGCGTCTTGCGCCCGTGGTTTGTGAACAATTTAGAAGTGTTTTGAAGGCCCTAGGCCGTATCATCTAGGAGCTATTGATCTTGAAAGCATTTGCCAGCTGTATGTTTTTCTCAATAATCGGCAGAAATACCTCATTGAAAATATTCGTGTAAAATCGCACGAGGTCATGACGCGCGAAACATAGGCTCTGCGTCTTGCGCCCGTGGTTTGTGAACGATTTAGAAGTGTTTTGAAGGCCCTAGGCCGTATCATCTAGGAGCTATTGAACTTGAAAGCATTTGCCAGCTGTATGTTTTTCTCAAAAATCGACGGGTATACCTCATTGAAAATATTCGTGTAAAATCGCACGAGGTCATGCCGCGCAAAACATAGGCTCTGCGTCTTGCGCTCCTGGTTTGTGAACAATTTAGAAGTGTTTTGAAGGCCCTAGCCCGTATCATCTAGGATCTATTGATCTTGAAAGCATTTGCCAGCTGTATGTTTTTCTCAAAAATCTGCGGACATACCTCATTGAAAATATTCGTGTAAAATCGCACGAGGTCATGACGCGCGAAACATTGGCTCTGCGTCTTGTGCCCGTGGTTTGAGAACAATTTAGAAGAGATTTGAAGGCCCTTGGCCCTATCATCTAGGAGCTATTGATCTTGAAAGCATTTGCCAGCTGTATGTTTTTCTCAATAATCGGCAGAAATACCTCATTGAAAATATTCGTGTAAAATCGCACGAGGTCATGACGCGCAAAACATAAGCTCTGCGTCTTGCGCCCGTGGTTTGTGAACGATTTAGAAATGTTTTGAAGGCCCTAGGCCGTATCATCTAGGAGCTATTGTACTTGAAAGCATTTGGCAGCTGTACGTTTTTCTCAATAATCGGCAGAAATACCTCATTGAAAATATTCGTGTAAAATCGCACGAGGTCATGACGCGCGACTCATTGGCTCTGCCCCTTGTGCCCGTGGTTTGAGAACAATTTAGAAGGGATTTGAAGGCCCTAGGCCCTATCATCTAGGAGCTATTGATCTTGAAAACATTTGCCAGCTGTACGTTTTTCTCAATAATCGGCAGAAATACCTCATTGAAAATATTCGTGAAAAATTGCACGAGGTCATGACGCGCGAGACATAGGCTCTGCGTCTTGCGCCCGTGGTTTGTGAATGATTTAGAAGTGGTTTGAAGGCCCTCGGCCCTTTCATCTAGGAGCTATTGATCTTGAAAGCATTTTCCAGCTGTATGTTTTTCTCAATAATCCGCAGAAATACCTCATTGAAAATATTTGTGTAAAATCGCACGAGGTCATGACGCGCGAAGCATAGGCTCTGCGTCTTGCGCCCGTGGTTTGTGAAATATTTAAAAGTGGTTTGAAGGCCCTAGGCCCTAACATCTAGGAGCAATTGAACTTGAAAGCATATGCCAGCTGTACGTTTTTCTCAATAATCGGCAGAAATACCTCGTTGATAATATTCGTGTAAAATCGCACGAGGTCATGACACGCGAAACATTGGCTCTGCGTCTTGTGCCCCTGGTTTGTGAACAATTTAGAAGTGATTTGAAGGCCCTAGGCCCTATCATCTAGGAGCTATTGATCTTGAAAGCATTTGCCAGCTGTATGTTTTTCTCAATAATCGGCAGAAATACCTCATTGAAAATATTTGTGTAAAATCGCACGAGGTCATGACGCCCGAAACATAGGCTCTGCGTCTTGGCCCCTGGTTTGTGAACAATTCATAAGTGTTTTGAAGGCCCAAGGCCGTATCATCTAGGAGCTATTTAACTTGAAAGCATTTGGCATCTGTTCGTTTTTCTTAATAATCTGCAGAAATACCTCATTGAAAATATTAGTGTAAAATCGCACGAGGTCATGACGCGCAATGCATAGGCTCTTTGTCTTGCGGCCGTGGTTTGTGAACATTTTAGAAGTGGTTTGAAGGCCCTAGGCCCTATCATCTAGGAGCTATTGAACTTGAATGCATTTGGCAGCTGTACGTTTTTCTCAATAATCGGCAGAAATACCTCATTGAAAATATTCGTGTAAAATCGCACGAGGTCATGACGCGCGAAGCAGAGGCTCTTCGTCTTGCGGCCGTGGTTTGTGAACATTTTAGAAGTGGTTTGAAGGCCCTAGGCCCTATCATCTAGGAGCTATTGATCGTGAAAGCATTTGCCAGCTGTATGTTTTTCTCAATAATCTGCGGACATACCTCATTGAAAATATTAGTGTAAAATCGCACGAGGTCATGAGGCGCGAAACATAGGCTCTGCCTCTTGCGCCCGTGGTTTGTGAATGATTTAGAAGTGTTTTGAAGGCCCTAGGCTGTATCATCTAGGAGCTATTGAACTTGAAAGCATTTGGCAGTTGTACGTTTTTCTCAATAATCGGCAGAAATACCTCATTGAATATATTCGTGTAAAATCGCACGAGGTCATGACGCGCGAAGCATAGGCTCTTCGTCTTGCCGCCGTGGTTTGTGAACATTTTAGAAGTGGTTTGAAGGCCCTAGGCCCTATCATCTAGGAGCAATTGATCTTGAAAGCATTTGCCAGCTGTATGTTTTTCTCAGAAATCCGCGGATATACCTCATTGAAAATATTCGTGTAAAATCGCACGAGGTCATGACGCGCGAAGCATAGGCTCTTCGTCTTGCGGCCGTGGTTTGTGAACATTTTAGAAGTGGTTTGAAGGCCCTCGGCCCTATCATCTAGGAGCTATTGATCTTGAAAGCATTTGCCAGCTGTATGTTTTTCTCAATAATCCGCAGAAATACCTCATTGAAAATATTTGTGTAAAATCGCACGAGGTCATGACGCGCGAAGCATAGGCTCTGCGTCTTGCGCCCGTGGTTTGTGAAATATTTAGAAGTGGTTTGAAGGCCCTCGGCCCTAACATCTAGGAGCAATTGAACTTGAAAGCATATGCCAGCTGTACGTTTTTCTCAATAATCGGCAGAAATACCTCGTTGATAATATTCGTGTAAAATCGCACGAGGTCATGACGCGCGAAACATTTGCTCTGCGTCTTGTGCCCCTGGTTTGTGAACAATTTAGAAGTGATTTGAAGGCCCTAGGCCCTATCATCTAGGAGCTATTGATCTTGAAAGCATTTGCCAGCTGTATGTTTTTCTCAATAATCGGCAGATATACCTCATTGAAAATATTTGTGTAAAATCGCACGAGGTCATGACGCCCGAATCATAGGCTCTGCGTCTTGGCCCCTGGTTTGTGAACAATTTATAAGTGTTTTGAAGGCCCTAGGCCGTATCATCTATGATCTATTTAACTTGAAAGCATTTGGCATCTGTACGTTTTTCTCAAGAATCTGCAGAAATACCTCATTGAAAATATTCGTGTAAAATCGCACGAGGTCATGACGCGCAAAGCATAGGCTCTTTGTCTTGCGGCCGTGGTTTGTGAACATTTTAGAAGTGGTTTGAAGGCCCTAGGCCCCATCATCTAGGAGCTATTGAACTTGAAAGCATTTGGCAGCTGTACGTTTTTCTCAATAATCGGCAGAAATACCTCATTGAAAATATTCGTGTAAAATCGCACGAGGTCATGACGCGCGAAGCATAGGCTCTTCGTCTTGCGGCCGTGGTTTGTGAACATTTTAGAAGTGGTTTGAAGGCCCTAGGCCCTATCATCTAGGAGCTATTGAACTTGAAAGCATTTGGCAGCTGTACGTTTTTCTCAATAATCGGCAGAAATACCTCATTGAAAATATTCGTGTAAAATCGCACGAGGTCATGACGCGCGAAGCATAGGCTCTTCGTCTTGCAGCCGTGGTTTGTGAACATTTTAGAAGTGGTTTGAAGGCCCTAGGCCCTATCATCTAGGAGCTATTGATCGTGAAAGCATTTGCCAGCTGTATGTTTTTCTCAATAATCTGCGGACATACCTCATTGAAAATATTAGTGTAAAATCGCACGAGGTCATGAGGCGCGAAACATAGGCTCTGCCTCTTGCGCCCGTGGTTTGTGAATGATTTAGAAGTGTTTTGAAGGCCCTAGGCTGTATCATCTAGGAGCTATTGAACTTGAAAGCATTTGGCAGTTGTACGTTTTTCTCAATAATCGGCAGAAATACCTCATTGAATATATTCGTGTAAAATCGCACGAGGTCATGACGCGCGAAGCATAGGCTCTTCGTCTTGCCGCCGTGGTTTGTGAACATTTTAGAAGTGGTTTGAAGGCCCTAGGCCCTATCATCTAGGAGCAATTGATCTTGAAAGCATTTGCCAGCTGTATGTTTTTCTCAGAAATCCGCGGATATACCTCATTGAAAATATTCGTGTTAAATCGCACGAGGTCATGACGCGCGAAGCATAGGCTCTTCGTCTTGCGGCCGTGGTTTGTGAACATTTTAGAAGTGGTTTGAAGGCCCTCGGCCCTATCATCTAGGAGCTATTGATCTTGAAAGCATTTGCCAGCTGTATGTTTTTCTCAATAATCCGCAGAAATACCTCATTGAAAATATTCGTGTAAAATCGCACGAGGTCATGACGCGCGAAGCATAGGCTCTGCGTCTTGCGCCCGTGGTTTGTGAAATATTTAGAAGTGGTTTGAAGGCCCTAGGCCCTAACATCTAGGAGCAATTGAACTTGAAAGCATATGCCAGTTGTACTTTTTTCTCAATAATCGGCAGAAATACCTCGTTGATAATATTCGTGTAAAATCGCACGAGGTCATGACGCGCGAAACATTTGCTCTGCGTCTTGTGCCCCTGGTTTGTGAACAATTTAGAAGTGATTTGAAGGCCCTAGGCCCTATCATCTAGGAGCTATTGATCTTGAAAGCATTTGCCAGCTGTATGTTTTTCTCAATAATCGGCAGATATACCTCATTGAAAATATTTGTGTAAAATCGCACGAGGTCATGACGCCCGAAACATAGGCTCTGCGTCTTGGCCCCTGGTTTGTGAACAATTTATACGTGTTTTGAAGGCCCTAGGCCGTATCATCTATGAGCTATTTAACTTGAAAGCATTTGGCATCTGTACGTTTTTCTCAATAATCTGCAGAAATACCTCATTGAAAATATTCGTGTAAAATCGCACGAGGTCATGACGCGCAAAGCATAGGCTCTTTGTCTTGCGGCCGTGGTTTGTGAACATTTTAGAAGTGGTTTGAAGGCCCTAGGCCCTATCATCTAGGAGCTATTGAACTTGAAAGCATTTGGCAGCTGTACGTTTTTCTCAATAATCGGCAGAAATACCTCATTGAAAATATTCGTGTAAAATCGCACGAGGTCATGACGCGCGAAGCATAGGCTCTTCGTCTTGCGGCCGTGGTTTGTGAACATTTTAGAAGTGGTTTGAAGGCCCTAGGCCCTATCATCTAGGAGCTATTGAACTTGAAAGCATTTGGCAGCTGTACGTTTTTCTCAATAATCGGCAGAAATACCTCATTGAAAATATTCGTGTAAAATCGCACGAGGTCATGACGCGCGAAGCATAGGCTCTTCGTCTTGCGGCCGTGGTTTGTGAACATTTTAGAAGTGGTTTGAAGGCCCTAGGCCCTATCATCTAGGAGCTATTGATCGTGAAAGCATTTGCCAGCTGTATGTGTTTCTCAATAATCTGCGGTCATGCCTCATTGAAAATATTAGTGTAAAATCGCACGAGGTCATGAGGCGCGAATCATAGGCTCTGCGTCTTGCGCCCGTGGTTTGTGAACATTTTAGAAGTGGTTTGAAGGCCCTTGGCCCTATCATCTAGGAGCTATTGATCTTGAAAGCATTTGCCAGCTGTATGTTTTTCTCAATAATCCGCAGAAATACCTCATTGAAAATATTCGTGTAAAATCGCACGAGGTCATGACGCGCGAAGCATAGGCTCTGCGTCTTGCGCCCGTGGTTTGTGAAATATTTAGAAGTGGTTTGAAGGCCCTAGGCCCTAACGTCTAGGAGCAATTGAACTTGAAAGCATATGCCAGCTGTACGTTTTTCTCAATAATCGGCAGAAATACCTCATTGAAAATATTCGTGTAAAATCGCACGAGGTCATGACGCACGACTCATTGGCTCTGCGTGCTGTTCCCGTGGTTTGAGAACAATTTAGAAGGGATTTGAAGGCCCTAGGCCCTATCATCTAGGAGCTATTGATCCTGAAAGCATTTGCCAGCTGTATATTTTTCTCAATAATCGGCAGAAATACCTCATTGAAAATATTCGTGTAAAATCGCACGAGGTGACGACGCGCGAAACATAGGCTCTGAGTCTTGCGCCCGTGGTTTGTGAACAATTTAGAAGTGTTTTGAAGGCCCTAGGCCGTATCATCTATGAGCTATTGAACTTGAAAGCATTTGGCAGCTGTACGTTTTTCCTCAATAATCGGCAGAAATACCTCATTGAAAATATTAGTGTAAAATCGCACGAGGTCATGACGCGCGAAGCATAGGTTCTTCGTCTTGCGGTCGTGGTTTGTGAACATTTTAGAAGTGGTTTGAAGGCCCTAGGCCCTATCATCTAGGAGCTATTGAACTTGAAAGCATTTGTCAGCTGTACGTTTTTTTCAATAATCGGCAGAAATGCCTCATTGAAAATATTCGTGTAAAATCGCACGAGGTCATGACGCGCGAAACATAGGCTCTGCGTCTTGCGCCCGTGGTTTGTGAACAATTTAGAAGTGTTTTGAAAGCCCTAGGCCATATCATCTAGGAGCTATTGAACTTGAAAGCATTTGTCAGCTGTACGTTTTTTTCAATAATCGGCAGAAATACCTCATTGAATATATTTGTGTAAAATCGCACGAGGTCATGACGCGCGAAGCATAGGCTCTTCGTCTTGCCGCCGTGGTTTGTGAACATTTTAGAAGTGGTTTGAAGGCCCTAGGCCCTATCATCTAAGAGCTATTTATCTTGAAAGCATTTGCCAGCTGTATGTTTTTCTCAACAATCTGCGATCATACCTCATTGAAAATATTCGTGTAAAATCGCACGAGGTCATGATGCGCGAAACATTGGCCCTGCGTCTTGTCCCCGTGGTTGAGAACAATTTAGAAGAGATTTGAAGGCCCTAGGCCCTATCATCTAGGAGCTATTGATCTTGAAAGCATTTGCCAGCTGTATGTTTTTCTCAATAATCGGCAGAATTACCTCATTGAAAATATTCGTGTAAAATCGCACGAGGTCATGACGCGCGAAACATAGGCTCTGCGTTTTGCGCCCGTGGTTTGTGAACGATTTAGAAGTGTTTTGAAGGCCCTAGGCTGTATCATCTAGGAGCTATTGAACTTGAAAGCATTTCGCAGCTGTACGCTTTTCTCAATAATCGGCAGAAATACCTCATTGAATATATTCGTGTAAAATCGCACGAGGTCATGACGCGCGAAGCATAGGCTCTTCGTCTTGCCGCCGTGGTTTGTGAACATTTTACAATTTAGAAGAGATTTGAAGGCCCTAGGCCTTATCATCTAGGAGCTATTGATCTTGAAAGCATTTGCCAGCTGTATGTTTTTCTCAATAATCGGCAGAATTACCTCATTGAAAATATTCGTGTAAAATCGCACGAGGTCATGACGCGCGAAACATAGGCTCTGCGTTTTGCGCCCGTGGTTTGTGAACGATTTAGAAGTGTTTTGAAGGCCCTAGGCTGTATCATCTAGGAGCTATTGAACTTGAAAGCATTTCGCAGCTGTACGCTTTTCTCAATAATCGGCAGAAATACCTCATTGAATATATTCGTGTAAAATCGCACGAGGTCATGACGCGCGAAGCATAGGCTCTTCGTCTTGCCGCCGTGGTTTGTGAACATTTTAGAAGTGGTTTGAAGGCCCTAGGTCCTATCATCTAGGAGCTATTGATCTTGAATGCATTTGCCAGCTGTACGTTTTTCTCAATAATCGGCAGAAATGCCTCTTTGAAAATATTTGTGTAAAATCGCACGAGGTCATGACGCGCGAAGCATAGGCTCTTCGTCTTGCCGCCGTGGTTTATGAACATTTTAGAAGTGGTTTGAAGGCCCTAGGCCCTATCATCTAGGAGCTATTGATCTTGAAAGCATTTGCCAGCTGTATGTTTTTCTCAATAATCGGCAGAATTACCTCATTGAAAATATTCGTGTAAAATCGCACGAGGTCATGACGCGCGAAACATAGGCTCTGCGTCTTGCGCCCGTGGTTTGTGAACAATTTAGAAGTGATTTGAAGGCCCTAGGCCCTATCATCTAGGAGCTATTGATCGTGAAAGCATTTGCCAGCTGTATGTGTTTCTCAATAATCTGCGGTCATGCCTCATTGAAAATATTAGTGTACAATCGCACGAGGTCATGAGGCGCGAAACATAGGCTCTGCGTCTTGCGCCCGTGGTTTGTGAACATTTTAGAAGTGGTTTGAAGGCCCTTGGCCCTATCATCTAGGAGCTATTGATCTTGAAAGCATTTGCCAGCTGTATGTTTTTCTCAATAATCCGCAGAAATACCTCATTGAAAATATTCGTGTAAAATCGCACGAGGTCATGACGCGCGAAGCATAGGCTCTGCGTCTTGCGCCCGTGGTTTGTGAAATATTTAGAAGTGGTTTGAAGGCCCTAGGCCCTAACGTCTAGGAGCAATTGAACTTGAAAGCATATGCCAGCTGTACGTTTTTCTCAATAATCGGCAGAAATACCTCATTGAAAATATTCGTGTAAAATCGCACGAGGTCATGACGCACGACTCATTGGCTCTGCGTGCTGTTCCCGTGGTTTGAGAACAATTTAGAAGGGATTTGAAGGCCCTAGGCCCTATCATCTAGGAGCTATTGATCCTGAAAGCATTTGCCAGCTGTATATTTTTCTCAATAATCGGCAGAAATACCTCATTGAAAATATTCGTGTAAAATCGCACGAGGTGACGACGCGCGAAACATAGGCTCTGAGTCTTGCGCCCGTGGTTTGTGAACAATTTAGAAGTGTTTTGAAGGCCCTAGGCCGTATCATCTATGAGCTATTGAACTTGAAAGCATTTGCCAGCTGTACGTTTTTCCTCAATAATCGGCAGAAATACCTCATTGAAAATATTAGTGTAAAATCGCACGAGGTCATGACGCGCGAAGCATAGGTTCTTCGTCTTGCGGTCGTGGTTTGTGAACATTTTAGAAGTGGTTTGAAGGCCCTAGGCCCTATCATCTAGGAGCTATTGAACTTGAAAGCATTTGTCAGCTGTACGTTTTTTTCAATAATCGGCAGAAATGCCTCATTGACAATATTCGTGTAAAATCGCACGAGGTCATGACGCGCGAAACATAGGCTCTGCGTCTTGCGCCCGTGGTTTGTGAACAATTTAGAAGTGTTTTGAAAGCCCTAGGCCATATCATCTAGGAGCTATTGAACTTGAAAGCATTTGTCAGCTGTACGTTTTTTTCAATAATCGGCAGAAATACCTCATTGAATATATTTGTGTAAAATCGCACGAGGTCATGACGCGCGAAGCATAGGCTCTTCGTCTTGCCGCCGTGGTTTGTGAACATTTTAGAAGTGGTTTGAAGGCCCTAGGCCCTATCATCTAAGAGCTATTTATCTTGAAAGCATTTGCCAGCTGTATGTTTTTCTCAACAATCTGCGATCATACCTCATTGAAAATATTCGTGTAAAATCGCACGAGGTCATGATGCGCGAAACATTGGCCCTGCGTCTTGTCCCCGTGGTTGAGAACAATTTAGAAGAGATTTGAAGGCCCTAGGCCCTATCATCTAGGAGCTATTGATCTTGAAAGCATTTGCCAGCTGTATGTTTTTCTCAATAATCGGCAGAATTACCTCATTGAAAATATTCGTGTAAAATCGCACGAGGTCATGACGCGCGAAACATAGGCTCTGCGTTTTGCGCCCGTGGTTTGTGAACGATTTAGAAGTGTTTTGATGGCCCTAGGCTGTATCATCTAGGAGCTATTGAACTTGAAAGCATTTCGCAGCTGTACGCTTTTCTCAATAATCGGCAGAAATACCTCATTGAATATATTCGTGTAAAATCGCACGAGGTCATGACGCGCGAAGCATAGGCTCTTCGTCTTGCCGCCGTGGTTTGTGAACATTTTACAATTTAGAAGAGATTTGAAGGCCCTAGGCCCTATCATCTAGGAGCTATTGATCTTGAAAGCATTTGCCAGCTGTATGTTTTTCTCAATAATCGGCAGAATTACCTCATTGAAAATATTCGTGTAAAATCGCACGAGGTCATGACGCGCGAAACATAGGCTCTGCGTTTTGCGCCCGTGGTTTGTGAACGATTTAGAAGTGTTTTGAAGGCCCTAGGCTGTATCATCTAGGAGCTATTGAACTTGAAAGCATTTCGCAGCTGTACGCTTTTCTCAATAATCGGCAGAAATACCTCATTGAATATATTCGTGTAAAATCGCACGAGGTCATGACGCGCGAAGCATAGGCTCTTCGTCTTGCCGCCGTGGTTTGTGAACATTTTAGAAGTGGTTTGAAGGCCCTAGGTCCTATCATCTAGGAGCTATTGAACTTGAAAGCATTTGGCAGCTGTACGTTTTTCTCAATAATCGGCAGAAATACCTCATTGAATATATTCGTGTAAAATCGCACGAGGTCATGACGCGCGAAGCATAGGCTCTTCGTCTTGCCGCCGTGGTTTATGAACATTTTAGAAGTGGTTTGAAGGCCCTAGGCCCTATCATCTAGGAGCTATTGATCTTGAAAGCATTTGCCAGCTGTATGTTTTTCTCAATAATCGGCAGAATTACCTCATTGAAAATATTCGTGTAAAATCGCACGAGGTCATGACGCGCGAAACATAGGCTCTGCGTCTTGCGCCCGTGGTTTGTGAACAATTTAGAAGTGATTTGAAGGCCCTATGCCGTATCATCTAGGAGCTATTGATCTTGAAAGCATTTGCCAGCTGTATGTTTTTCTCAATAATCGGCAGAATTACCTCATTGAAAATATTCGTGTAAAATCGCACGAGGTCATGACGCGCGAAACATAGGCTCTGCGTCTTGCGCCCGTGGTTTGTGAACAATTTAGAAGTGATTTGAAGGCCCTATGCCGTATCATCTAGGAGCTATTGATCTTGAAAGCATTTGCCAGCTGTATGTTTTTCTCAAAAATCTGCGGACATACCTCATTGAAAATATTTGTGTAAAATCGCACGAGGTCATGACGCGCGAAACATAGGCTCTGCGTCTTGCGCCCGTGGTTTGTGAACGATTTAGAAGTGATTTGAAGGCCCTAGGCCCTATCATCTAGGAGCTATTGATCTTGAAAGCATTTGCCAGCTGTATGTTTTTCTCAAAAATCCACGTATATACCTCATTGAAAATATTCGTGTAAAATCGCACGAGGTCATGACGCGCGAAACATAGGCTCTGCGTATTGCGCCCCTGGTTTGAGAACAATTTAGAAGTGTTTTGAAGGCCCTAGGCCGTATCATCTAGGAGCTATTGATCTTGAAAGCATTTGCCAGCTGTACGTTTTTCTCAATAATCGGCAGAAATACCTCTTTGAAAATATTCGTGTAAAATCGCACGAGGTCATGACGCGCGAAGCATAGGCTCTTCGTCTTGCGGCCGTGGTTTGTGAACATTTTAGAAGTGGTTTGAAGGCCCTAGGCCCTATCATCTAGGAGCTATTGATCTTGAAAGCATTTGCCAGCTGTATGTTTTTCTCAATAATCGGCAGAAATACCTCATTGAAAATATTAGTGTAAAATCGCACGAGGTCATGACGCGCGAAACATAAGCTCTGCATCTTGCGCCCGTGGTTTGTGAACGATTAAGAAGTGTTTTGAAGGCCCTAGGCCGTATCATCTAGGAGCTATTGAACTTGAAAGCATTTGGCAGCTGTACGTTTTTCTCAATAATCGGCAGAAATACCTCATTGAAAATATTCGTGTAAAATCGCACGAGGTCATGACGCACGACTCATTGGCTCTGCGTGTTGTTCCCGTGGTTTGAGAACAATTTAGAAGGGATTTGAAGGCCCTAGGCCCTATCATCTAGGAGCTATTGATCTTGAAAGCATTTGCCAGCTGTATGTTTTTCTCAATAATCGGCAGAAATACCTCATTGAAAATATTCGTGTAAAATCGCACGAGGTGACGACGCGCGAAACATAGGCTCTGAGTCTTGCGCCCGTGGTTTGTGAACAATTTAGAAGTGTTTTGAAGGCCCTAGGCCGTTTCATCTATGAGCTATTGAACTTGAAAGCATTTGGCAGCTGTACGTTTTTCCTCAATAATCGGCAGAAATACCTCATTGAATATATTCGTGTAAAATCGCACGAGGTCATGATGCGCGAAACATTGGCTCTGCGTCTTGTCCCCGTGGTTGAGAACAATTTAGAAGTGTTTTGAAGGCCCTAGGCTGTATCATCTAGGAGCTATTGAACTTGAAAGTATTTGGCAGCTGTACGTTTTTCTCAATAATCGGCAGAAATACCTCATTGAATATATTCGTGTAAAATCGCACGAGGTCATGACGCGCGAAGCATAGGCTCTTCGTCTTGCCGCCGTGGTTTGTGAACATTTTAGAAGTGGTTTGAAGGCCCTAGGTCCTATCATCTAGGAGCTATTGATCTTGAATGCATTTGCCAGCTGTACGTTTTTCTCAATAATCGGCAGAAATGCCTCTTTGAAGATATTTGTGTAAAATCGCACGAGGTCATGACGCGTGAATCATAGGCTCTTCGTCTTGCGGCCGTGGTTTATGAACATTTTAGAAGTGGTTTGAAGGCCCTAGGCCGTATCATCTAGGAGCTATTGATCTTGAAAGCATTTGCCAGTTGTATGTTTTTCTCAAAAATCTGCGGACATACCTCATTGAAAATATTCGTGTAAAATCGCACGAGGTCATGACGCGCGAAACATAGGCTCTGCGTCTTGCGCCCGTGGTTTGTGAACAATTTAGAAGTGTTTTGATGGCCCTAGGCTGTATCATCTAGGAGCTATTAAACTTGAAAGCATTTGGCAGCTGTACGTTTTTCTCAATAATCGGCAGAAATACCTCATTGAATATATTCGTGTAAAATCGCACGAGGTCATGACGCGCGAAGCATAGGCTCTTCGTCTTTCCGCCGTGGTTTATGAACATTTTAGAAGTGGTTTGAAGGCCCTAGGCCCTATCATCTAGGAGCTATTGATCTTGAAAGCATTTGCCAGCTGTATGTTTTTCTCAATAATCGGCAGAATTACCTCATTGAAAATATTCGTGTAAAATCGCACGAGGTCATGACGCGCGAAACATAGGCTCTGCGTCTTGCGCCCGTGGTTTGTGAACAATTTAGAAGTGATTTGAAGGCCCTATGCCGTATCATCTAGGAGCTATTGATCTTGAAAGCATTTGCCAGCTGTATGTTTTTCTCAATAATCGGCAGAAATACCTCATTGAAACTATTCGTGTTAAATCGCACGAGGTCATGACGCGCGAAGCATAGGCTCTTCGTCTTGCGCCCGTGGTTTGTGAACAATTTAGAAGTGTTTTGAAAGCCCTAGGCCGTATCATCTAGGAGCTATTGAACTTGAAAGCATTTGTCAGCTGTACGTTTTTTTCAATAATCGGCAGAAATACCTCATTGAAAATATTTGTGTAAAATCGCACGAGGTCATGACGCGCGAAGCATAGGCTCTTCGTCTTGCCGCCGTGGTTTGTGAACATTTTAGAAGTGGTTTGAAGGCCCTAGGCCCTATCATCTAAGAGCTATTGATCTTGAAAGCATTTGCCAGCTGTATGTTTTTCTCAAATATCCGCGGATATACCTCACTGAAAATATTCGTGTAAAATCGCACAAGGTCATGACGCGCGAATCATTGGCTCTTCGTCTTGTGCCTGTGGTTTGTGAACAATATAGAAGTCATTTGATGGCCCTAGGCCCTATCATCTAGGAGCTATTGATCTTGAAAGCATTTGCCATCTGTATGTTTTTATCAAAAATCCGCGGATATACCTCATTGAAAATATTTGTGTAAAATCGCACGAGGTCATGACGCGCGATACATTGGCTCTGCGTCTTGTGCCCGTGGTTTGAGAACAATTTAGAAGGGATTTGAAGGCCCTAGGCCCTATCATCTAGGAGCTATTGATCTTGAAAGCATTTGCCAGCTGTATGTTTTTCTCAATAATCGGCAGAAATACCTCATTGAAAATATTCGTGTAAAATCGCACGAGGTCATGACGCGCGAAACATAGGCTCTGCGTCTTGCGCCCGTGGTTTGTGAACAATTTAGAAGTGTTTTGAAGGCACTAGCCCGTATCATCTAGGAGCTATTGATCTTGAAAGCATTTGCCAGCTGTATGTTTTTCTCAATAATCGGCAGAAATACCTCATTGAAAATATTCGTGTAAAATCGCACGAGGTCATGACGCGCGAAACATAGGCTCTGCGTCTTGCGCCCGTGGTTTGTGAACGTTTTAGATGTGTTTTGAAAGCCCTAGGCCGTATCATCTAGGAGCTATTGAACTTGAAAGCATTTGGCAGCTGTACGTTTTTCTCAATAATCGGCAGAAATACCTCATTGAAACTATTCGTGTAAAATCGCACGAGGTCATGACGCGCGAAGCATAGGCTCTTCGTCTTGCGCCCGTGGTTTGTGAACATTTTCGAAGTGGTTTGAAGGCCCTAGGCCCTATCATCTAAGATCTGTTGAACTTGAAAGCATTTGCCAGCTGTACGTTTTTCTCAATAATCGGCAGAAATACCTCATTGAATATATTCGTGTAAAATCGCACGAGTTCATGACGCGCAAAGCATAGGCTCTTTTTCATGCGGCCGTGGTTTGTGAACATTTTAGAAGTGGTTTGAAGGCCCTAGGCCCTATCATCTAGGAGCTATTGATCTTGAAAGCATTTGCCAGCTGTACGTTTTTCTCAATAATCGGCAGAAATACCTCATTGAAAATATTTGTGTAAAATCGCACGAGGTCATGACGCGCGAAGCATAGGCTCTTCGTCTTGCGGCCGTGGTTTATGAACATTTTAGAAGTGGTTTGAAGGCCCTAGGCCCTATCATCTAGGAGCTATTGATCTTGAAAGCATTTGCCAGCTGTATGTTTTTCTCAATAATCGGCAGAAATACCTCATTGAAACTATTCGTGTAAAATCGCACGAGGTCATGACGCGCGAAGCATAGGCTCTTCGTCTTGCGCCCGTGGTTTGTGAACATTTTCGAAGTGGTTTGAAGGCCCTAGGCCCTATCATCTAAGATCTGTTGATCTTGAAAGCATTTGCAAGCTGTACGTTTTTCTCAATAATCGGCAGAAATACCTCATTGAATATATTCGTGTAAAATCGCACGAGGTCATGACGCGCGAAGCATTGGCTCTTCGTCTTGCCGCCGTGTTTTATGAACATTTTAGAAGTGGTTTGAAGGCCCTAGGCCCTATCATCTAGGAGCTATTGAACTTGAAAGCATATGCCAGCTGTACTTTTTTCTCAATAATCGGCAGAAATACCTCATTGAAAATATTCGTGTATAATCGCACAAGGTCATGACGTGCGAAGCATAGGGTCAGCGTCTTGCGCCCGTGGTTTGTGAACAATTTAGAAGTGGTTTGATAACCCTCGGCCCTATCATCTAGGAGCTATTGAACTTGAAAGCATTTGCGAGCTATACGTTTTTCTCAATAAACGGCAGAAATTTCTCATTGAAAATATTTGTGTAAAATCGCACGAGGTCATGACGCGCGAAACATAGGCTCTGCGTCTTGTGCCCGTGGTTTGAGAACAATTTAGAAGGGATTTGAAGGCCCTAGGCCCTATCATCTAGGAGCTATTGATCTTGAAAGCATTTGCCAGCTGTATGTTTTTCTCAATAATCGGCAGAAATACCTCATTGAAAATATTCGTGTAAAATCGCACGAGGTCATGACGCACGAAACATAGGCTCTGCGTCTTGCGCCCGTGGTTTGTGAACAATTTAGAAGTGTTTTGAAGGCACTAGCCCGTATCATCTAGGAGCTATTGATCTTGAAAGCATTTGCCAGCTGTATGTTTTTCTCAATAATCGGCAGAAATACCTCATTGAAAATATTCGTGTAAAATCGCACGAGGTCATGACGCGCGAAACATAGGCTCTGCGTCTTGCGCCCGTGGTTTGTGAACGTTTTAGATGTGTTTTGAAGGCCCTAGGCCGTATCATCTAGGAGCTATTGAACTTGAAAGCATTTGTCAGCTGTCTGTTTTTTTCAATAATCGGCAGAAATACCTCATTGAATATATTCGTGTAAAGTCGCACGAGGTCATGACGCGCGAAGCATAGGCTCTTCGTCTTGCCGCCGTGGTTTGTGAACATTTTAGAAGTGGTTTGAAGGCCCTAGGCCCTATCATCTAAGAGCTGTTAATCTTGAAAGCATTTGCCAGCTGTACGTTTTTCTCAATGATCGGCAGAAATACCTCTTTGATAATATTCGTTTAAAATCGCACGAGGTCATGACGCGCGAAGCATAGGCTCTTCGTCTTGCAGCCGTGGTTTGTGAACATTTTAGAAGTGGTTTGAAGGCCCTAGGCCCTATCATCTAGGAGCAATTGATCTTGAAAGCATTTGCCAGCTGTATGTTTTTCTCAAAAATCTGCGGACATACCTCATTGAAAATATTCGTGTAAAATCGCACGAGGTCATGACGCGCGAAACATAGGCTCTGCGTCTTGCGCCCGTGGTTTGTGAACGATTTAGAAGTGTTTTGAAGGCCCTAGGCCCTATCATCTAGGAGCTATTGAACTTGAAAGCATTTGCCAGCTGTATGTTTTTCTCAATAATCGGCAGAAATACCTCTTTGATAATATTCGTGTAAAATCGCACGAGGTCATGACGCGCGAATCATAGGCTCTTCGTCTTGCCGCCGTGGTTTATGAACAATTTAGAAGTGTTTTGAAGGCCCTAGGCCGTATCATCTAGGAGCTATTGAATTTGACAGCATTTGCCAGCTGTACGTTTTACTCAATAATCGGCAGAAATACCTCTTTGATAATATTCGTGTAAAATCGCAGGAGGTCATGAGGCGCGAAACATAGGATCTGCGTCTTGCGCCCGTGGTTTGTGAACGATTTAGAAGTGTTTTGAAGGCCCTAGGCCGTATCATCTAGGAGCTATTGAATTTGACAGCATTGGCCAGCTGTACGTTTTACTCAATAATCGGCAGAAATTCCTCTTTGAATATATTCGTGTAAAATCGCACGAGGTCATGACCCGCGAAGCATAGGCTCTTCGTCTTGCGGCCATGGTTTGTGAACATTTTAGAAGTGGTTTGAAGGCCCTAGGCCCTATCATCTAGGAGCTATTGATCTTGAAAGCATTTGCCAGCTGTACGTTTTTCTCAAAAATCTGCTGATATACCTTATTGAAAATATTCGTGTAAAATCGCACGAGGTCATGACGCGCGAAACATAGGCTCTGCGTCTTGCGCCCGTGGTTTGTGAACAATTTAGAAGTGTTTTGAAGGCCCTAGGCCGTATCATCTAGGAGCTATTGATCTTGAAAGCATTTGCCAGCTGTATGTTTTTCTCAATAATCTGCAGAAATACCTCATTGAAGATATTCGTGTAAAATCGCACGAGGTCATGACGCGCGAAACGTGGGCTCTGCGTCTTGCGCCCGTGGTTTGTGAACGTTTTAGATGTGTTATGAAGGCCCTAGGCCGTATCATCTAGGAGCTATTGAACTTGAAAGCATTTGGCAGCTGTACGTTTTTCTCAATAATCGGCAGAAATACCTCATTGAAAATATTCGTGTAAAATCGCACGAGGTCATGACGCGCGAAACATAGGCTCTGCGTCTTGCGCCCGTGGTTTGTGAACAATTTAGAAGTGTTTTGAAGGCCCTAGGCCGTATCATCTAGGAGCTATTGTACTTGAAAGCATTTGTCAGCTGTACGTTTTTTTCAATAATCGGCAGAAATACCTCATTGAATATATTCGTGTAAAATCGCACGAGGTCATGACGCGCGAAGCATAGGCTCTTCGTCTTGCCGCCGTGGTTTGTGAACATTTTAGAAGTGGTTTGAAGGCCCTAGGCCCTATCATCTAAGAGCTATTGATCTTGAAAGCATTTGCCAGCTGTACGTTTTTCTCAATGATCGGCAGAAATACCTCTTTGAAAATATTCGTTTATAATCGCACGAGGTCATGACGCGCGAAGCATAGGCTCTTCGTCTTGCGGCCGTGGTTAGTGAACATTTTAGAAGTGGTTTGAAGGCCCTAGGCCCTATCATCTAGGAGCTATTGATCTTGAAAGCATTTGCCAGCTGTATGTTTTTCTCAATAATCGGCAGAAATACCTCATTGAAAATATTTGTGTAATATCGCACGAGGTCATGACGCGCGATACATAGGCTCTGCGTCTTGCGCCCGTGGTTTGTGAATGATTTAGAAGTGTTTTGAAGGCCCTAGGCTGTATCATCTAGGAGCTATTGAACTTGAGAGCATTTGGCAGCTGTACGTTTTTCTCAATAATCGGCAGAAATACCTCATTGAATATATTCGTGTAAAATCGCACGAGGTCATGACGCGCGAAGCATAGGCTCTTCGTCTTGCGGCCGTGGTTTGTGAACATTTTAGAAGTGGTTTGAAGGCCCTCGGCCATATCATCTAGGAGCTATTGATCTTGAAAGGATTTGCCAGCTGTATGTTTTTCTCAATAATCGGCAGAATTACCTCATTGAAAATATTCGTGTAAAATCGCACGAGGTCAGGACGCGCGAAACATAGGCTCTGCGTCTTGCGCCCGTGGTTTGTGAACAATTTAGAAGTGATTTGAAGGCCCTATGCCGTATCATCTAGGAGCTATTGATCTTGAAAGCATTTGCCAGCTGTATGTTTTTCTCAAAAATCTGCGGACATACCTCATTGAAAATATTCGTGTAAAATCGCACGAGGTCATGACGCGCGAAACATAGGCTCTGCGTCTTGCGCCCGTGGTTTGTGAACGATTTAGAAGTGATTTGAAGGCCCTAGGCCCTATCATCTAGGAGCTATTGATCTTGAAAGCATTTGCCAGCTGTACGTTTTTCTCAATAATCGGCAGAATTTCCTCTTTGAAAATATTCGTGTAAAATCGCACGAGGTCATGACGCGCGAAGCATAGGCTCTTCGTCTTGCGGCCGTGGTTTGTGAACATTTTAGAAGTGGTTTTAAGGCCCTAGGCCCTGTCATCTAGGAGCTATTGATCTTGAAAGCATTTGCCAGCTGTATGTTTTTCTCAATAATCGGCAGAAATACCTCATTAAAAATATTCGTGTAAAATCGCACGAGGTCATGACGCGCGAAACATAGGCTCTGCATCTTGCGCCCGTGGTTTGTGAACAATTTAGAATTGTTTTGAAGGCCCTAGGCCGTATCATCTAGGAGCTATTGAACTTGAAAGCTTTTGTCAGCTGTACGTTTTTTTCAATAATCGGCAGAAATACCTCATTGAAAATATTCGTGTAAAATCGCACGAGGTCATGACGCGCGAAGCATAGGCTCTTCGTCTTGCCGCCGTGGTTTGTGAACATTTTAGAAGTGGTTTGAAGGCCCTCGGCCCTATCATCTAGGAGCAATTGATCTTGAAAGCATTTGCCAGCTGTATGTTTTTCTCAAAAATCTGCGGACATACCTCATTGAAAATATTCGTGTAAAATCGCACGAGGTCATGACGCGCGAAACATTGGCTCTGCGTCTTGTGCCCGTGGTTTGAGAACAATTTAGAAGGGATTTGAAGGCCCTAGGCCCTATCATCTAGGAGCTATTGATCTTGAAATCATTTGCCAGCTGTATGTTTTTTCTGAATAATCGGCAGAAATACCTCATTGAAAATATTCGTGTAAAATCGCACGAGGTCATGACGCGCGAAACATAGGCTCTGCGTCTTGCGCCCGTGGTTTGTGAACAATTTAGAAGTGTTTTGAAGGCCCTAGCCCGTATCATCTAGGAGCTATTGATCTTGAAAGCATTTGCCAGCTGTATGTATTTCTCAATAATCGCCAGAAATACCTCATTGAAAATATTTGTGTAAAATCGCACGAGGTCATGACGCGCAAAACATAGGCTCTGCGTCTTGCGCCCGTGGTTTGTGAAAGATTTAGAAGTGTTTTGAAGGCCCTAGGCCGTATCATCTAGGAGCTATTGAACTTGAAAGCATTTGGCAGCTGTACGTTTTTCTCAATAATCAGCAGAAATACCTCATTGAACATATTCATGTAAAATCGCACGAGGTCATGACGCCCGAAGCATAGGCTCTTCCTCTTGCGGCCTTGGTTTGTGAACATTTTAGAAGTGGTTTGAAGGCCCTAGGCCCTATCATCTAGGAGCTATTGATCTTGAAAGCATTTGCCAGCTGTACGTTTTTCTCAATAATCGGCAGAAATACCTCTTTGAAAATATTCGTGTAAAATCGCACGAGGTCATGACGCGCGAAACATAGGCTCTGCGTCTTGCGCCCGTGGTTTTTGAACAATTTAGAAGTGTTTTGAAGGCCCTAGGCCGTATCATCTAGGAGCTATTGATCTTGAAAGCATTTGGCAGCTGTACGTTTTTCTCAATAATCGGCAGAAATGCCTCATTGAAAATATTCGTGTAAAATCGCACGAGGTCATGACGCGCGACTCATTGGCTCTGCGTCTTGTGCCCGTGGTTTGAGATCAATTTAGATGGGATTTGAAGGCCCTAGGCCCTATCATCTTGGAGCTATTGATCTTGAAAGCATTTGCCAGCTGTATGTTTTTCTCAATAATCGGCAGAAATACCTCATTGAAAATATTCGTGTAAAATCGCACGAGGTCATGAGGTGCGAAACATAAGATCTGCGTCTTGCGCCCGTGGTTTGTGAACGATTTTGAAGTGTTTTGAAGGCCCTAGGCCCTATCATCTAGGAGCTATTGAACTTGACAGCATTTGGCAGCTGTACGTTTTTCTCAATAATCGGCAGAAATACCTCATTGAAAATATTCGTGTAAAATCGCACGAGTTCATGACGCGCAAAGCATAGGCTCTTTTTCTTGCGGCCGTGGTTTGTGAACATTTTAGAAGTGGTTTGAAGGCCCTAGGCCCTATCATCTAGGAGCTAATGATCTTGAAAACATTTGCCAGCTGTACGTTTTTCTCAGTAATCGGCAGATATACCTCTTTGAAAATATTCGTGTAAAATCGCACGAGGTCATGACACGTGAATCATAGGCTCTTCGTCTTGCGGCCGTGTTTTATGAACATTTTAGAAGTGGTTTGAAGGCCCTAGGCCCTATCATCTAGGAGCTATTGATCTTGAAAGCATTTGCCAGCTGTACGTTTTTCTCAATAATCGGCAGAAATACCTCATTGAAAATATTTGTGTAAAATCGCACGAGGTCATGACGCGCGAAGCATAGGCTCTTCGTCTTGCGGCCGTGGTTTATGAACATTTTAGAAGTGGTTTGAAGGCCCTTGGCCGTATCATCTAGGACCTATTGATCTTGAAAGCATTTGCCAGCTGTATGTTTTTCTCAATAATCGGCAGTAATACCTCATTGAAAATATTCATGTAAAATCGCACGAGGTCATGACGCGCGAAACATAGGCTCTGCGTCTTGCGCCCGTGGTTTGTGAACGATTCAGAAGTGTTTTGAAGGCCCTAGGCCGTATCATCTAGGAGCTATTGAACTTGAAAGCATTTGCCAGCTGTATGTTTTTCTCAAAAATCGACGGATATACCTCATTGAAAATATTCGTGTAAAATCGCACGAGGTCATGCCGCGCAATACATAGGCTCTGCGTCTTGCGCCCCTGGTTTGTGAACAATTTAGAAGTGTTTTGAAGGCCATAGGCCGTATCATCTAGGAGCTATTTAACTTGAAAGCATTTGGCATCTGTACGTTTTTCTCAATAATCGGCAGAAATACCTCATTGAAAATATTCGTGTAAAATCGCATGAGGTCATGACGCGCGAAGCATAGGCTCTTCGTCTTGTGGCCGTGGTTTGTGAACATTTAAGAAGTGGTTTGAAGGCCCTAGGCCCTATCATCTAGGAGCTATTGATCTTGAAAGCATTTGCCAGCTGTACGTTTTTCTCAATAATCGACAGAAATACCTCTTTGAAAATATTAGTGTAAAATCGCACGAAGTCATGACGCGCGAAGCATACGCTCTTCGTCTTGCCGCCGTGGTTTGTGAACATTTTAGATGTGGTTTGAAGGCCCTAGGCCCTATCATCTAGGAGCTATTGATCTTGAAAGCATTTGCCAGCTGTATGTTTTTCTCAAAAATCCGCGGATATACCTCATTGAAAATATTCGTGTAAAATCGCACGAGGTCATGACGCGCGAAACATTGGCTCTGCGTCTTGTGCCCGTGGTTTGAGAACATTTTAGAAGGGATTTGAAGGCCCTAGGCCCTATCATCTAGGAGCTATTGAACTTGAAAGCATTTGGCAGCTGTACGTTTTTCTCAATAATCGGCAGAAATACCTCATTGAAAATATTCGTGTAAAATCGCACGAGGTCATGACGCGCGACTCATTGGCTCTGCCTCTTGTCCCCGTGGTTTGAGAACAATTTAGAAGGGATTTGAAGGCCCTAGGCCCTATCATCTAGGAGCTATTGATCTTGAAAGCATTTGCCAGCTGTATGTTTTTCTCAATAATGGGCAGAAATACCTCTTTGATAATATTCGTGTAAAATCGCACGAGGTCATGACGCGCGAAACATAGGCTCTGCGTCTTGCGCCCTTGGTTTGTGAACAATTTAGAAGTGTTTTGAAGGCCCTAGGCCGTATCATCTAGGAGCTATTGATCTTGAAAGCATTTGCCAGTTGTATGTTTTTATCAAAAATCCGCGGATATACCTCATTGAACATATTTGTGTAAAATCGCACGAGGTCATGACGCGCGAAACATTGGCTCTGCGTCTTGTGCCCGTGGTTTGAGAACAATTTAGAAGGGATTTGAAGGCCCTAGGCCGTATCATCTAGGAGCTATTGAACTTGAAAGCATTTGCCAGCTGTATGTTTTTCTCAATAATGGGCAGAAATACCTCTTTGATAATATTCGTGTAAAATCGCACGAGGTCATGACGCGCGAAACATTGGCTCTGCGTCTTGCGCCCTTGGTTTGTGAACAATTTAGAAGGGATTTGAAGGCCCTAGGCCGTATCATCTAGGAGCTATTGAACTTGAAAGCATTTGCCAGCTGTATGTTTTTTTCAATTATCGGCAGAAATACCTCATTGAATATATTCGTGTAAAATCGCACGAGGTCATGACGCGCGAAGCATAGGCTCTTCGTCTTGCGGCCGTGGTTTGTGAACATTTTAGAAGTGGTTTGAAGGCCCTAGGCCCTATCATCTAGGAGCTATTGATCTTGAAAGCATTTGCCAGCTGTACGTTTTTCTCAATAATCGGCAGATATACCTCTTTGAAAATATTCGTTTAAAATCGCACGTGGTCATGACGCGCGAAGCATAGGCTCTGCGTCTTGCGCCCGTGGTTTGTGAACAATTTAGAAGTGTTTTGAAGGCCCTAGCCCGTATCATCTAGGAGCTATTGATCTTGAAAGCATTTGCCAGCTGTATGTTTTTCTCAATAATCGGCAGAAATACCTCATTGAAAATATTAGTGTAAAATCGCACGAGGTCATGACGCGCGAAGCATAGGCTCTTCGTCTTGCCGCCGTGGTTTGTGAACATTTTAGAAGTGGTTTGAAGGCCCTAGGCCCTATCATCTAAGAGCTATTGATCTTGAAAGCATATGCCAGCTGTACGTTTTTCTCAATAATCGGCAGATATACCTCTTTGAAAATATTCGTGTAAAATCGCACAAGGTCATGACGCGCGAAGCATAGGCTGTTCGTCTTGCAGCCATGGTTTGTGAACATTTTACAAGTGGTTTGAAGGCCCTAGGCTCTATCATCTAGGAGCAATTGATCTTGAAAGCATTTGCCAGCTGTATGTTTTTCTCAAAAATCTGCGGACATACCTCATTGAAAATATTTGTGTAAAATTGCACGAGGTCATGACGCGCGAAACATAGGCTCTGCGTCTAGCGCCCGTGGTTTGTGAACGATTTAGAACTGTTTTAAAGGCCCTAGGCCGTATCATCTAGGAGCTATTGAACTTGAAAGCATTTGGCAGCTGTACGTTTTTCTCAATAATCGGCAGAAATACCTCATTGATAATATTCGTGTAAAATCGCACGAGGTCATGACGCGCGACTCATTGGCTCTGCCTCTTGTGCCCGTGGTTTGAGAACAATTTAGAAGGGATTTGAAGGCCCTAGGCCCTATCATCTAGGAGCTATTGATCTTGAAAGCATTTGCCATCTGTATGTTTTTCTCAATAATCGGCAGAAATACCTCATTGAAAATATTCGTGTAAAATCGCACGAGGTCATGACGCGCGAATCATAGGCTCTGCGTCTTGCGCCCGTGGTTTGTGAACAATTTAGAAGTGTTTTGATGGCCCTAGGCCGTATCATCTAGAAGCAATTGAACTTGAAAGCATTTGTCAGCTCTACGTTTTTTTCAATAATCGGCAGAAATACCTCATTGAAAATATTCGTGTAAAATCGCACGAGGTCATGACGCGCGAAGCATAGGCTCTTCGTCTTGCCGCCGTGGTTTGTGAACATTTAAGAAGTGGTTTGAAGGCCCTAGGCCCTATCATCTAGGAGCTATTGATCTTGAATGCATTTGCCAGCTGTACGTTTTTTTCAATAATCGGCAGAAATACCTCATTGAAAATATTCGTGTAAAATCGCACGAGGTCATGACGCGCGAAGCATAGGCTCTTCGTCTTGCCGCCGTGGTTTGTGAACATTTAAGAAGTGGTTTGAAGGCCCTAGGCCCTATCATCTAGGAGCTATTGATCTTGAAAGCATTTGCCAGCTGTATGTTTTTCTCAAAAATCCGCGGATATACCTCATTGAAAATATTCGTGTAAAATCGCACGAGGTCATGACGCGCGAAACATTGGCTCTGCGTCTTGTGCCCGTGGTTTGAGAACATTTTAGAAGGGATTTGAAGGCCCTAGGCCCTATCATCTAGGAGCTATTGATCTTGAAAGCATTTGCCAGCTGTATGTTTTTCTCAATAATCCGCAGAAATACCTCATTGAAAATATTCGTGTAAAATCGCACGAGGTCATGACGCGCGAAACATAGGCTCTGCGTCTTGCGCCCGTGGTTTGTGAACGATTTAGAAGTGTTTTGAAGGCCCTAGGCCGTATCATCTAGGAGCTATTGAACTTGAAAGCATTTGGCAGCTGTACGTTTTTCTCAATAATCGGCAGAAATACCTCATTGAAAATATTCGTGTAAAATCGCACGAGGTCATGACGCGCGACTCATTGGCTCTGCCTCTTGTCCCCGTGGTTTGAGAACAATTTAGAAGGGATTTGAAGGCCCTAGGCCCTATCATCTAGGAGCTATTGATCTTGAAAGCATTTGCCAGCTGTATGTTTTTCTCAATAATGGGCAGAAATACCTCTTTGATAATATTCGTGTAAAATCGCACGAGGTCATGACGCGCGAAACATAGGCTCTGCGTCTTGCGCCCTTGGTTTGTGAACAATTTAGAAGTGTTTTGAAGGCCCTAGGCCGTATCATCTAGGAGCTATTGATCTTGAAAGCATTTGCCAGTTGTATGTTTTTATCAAAAATCCGCGGATATACCTCATTGAACATATTTGTGTAAAATCGCACGAGGTCATGACGCGCGAAACATTGGCTCTGCGTCTTGTGCCCGTGGTTTGAGAACAATTTAGAAGGGATTTGAAGGCCCTAGGCCGTATCATCTAGGAGCTATTGAACTTGAAAGCATTTGCCAGCTGTATGTTTTTCTCAATAATGGGCAGAAATACCTCTTTGATAATATTCGTGTAAAATCGCACGAGGTCATGACGCGCGAAACATTGGCTCTGCGTCTTGCGCCCTTGGTTTGTGAACAATTTAGAAGGGATTTGAAGGCCCTAGGCCGTATCATCTAGGAGCTATTGAACTTGAAAGCATTTGCCAGCTGTATGTTTTTTTCAATTATCGGCAGAAATACCTCATTGAATATATTCGTGTAAAATCGCACGAGGTCATGACGCGCGAAGCATAGGCTCTTCGTCTTGCGGCCGTGGTTTGTGAACATTTTAGAAGTGGTTTGAAGGCCCTAGGCCCTATCATCTAGGAGCTATTGATCTTGAAAGCATTTGCCAGCTGTACGTTTTTCTCAATAATCGGCAGATATACCTCTTTGAAAATATTCGTTTAAAATCGCACGTGGTCATGACGCGCGAAGCATAGGCTCTGCGTCTTGCGCCCGTGGTTTGTGAACAATTTAGAAGTGTTTTGAAGGCCCTAGCCCGTATCATCTAGGAGCTATTGATCTTGAAAGCATTTGCCAGCTGTATGTTTTTCTCAATAATCGGCAGAAATACCTCATTGAAAATATTAGTGTAAAATCGCACGAGGTCATGACGCGCGAAGCATAGGCTCTTCGTCTTGCCACCGTGGTTTGTGAACATTTTAGAAGTGGTTTGAAGGCCCTAGGCCCTATCATCTAAGAGCTATTGATCTTGAAAGCATATGCCAGCTGTACGTTTTTCTCAATAATCGGCAGATATACCTCTTTGAAAATATTCGTGTAAAATCGCACAAGGTCATGACGCGCGAAGCATAGGCTGTTCGTCTTGCAGCCATGGTTTGTGAACATTTTACAAGTGGTTTGAAGGCCCTAGGCTCTATCATCTAGGAGCAATTGATCTTGAAAGCATTTGCCAGCTGTATGTTTTTCTCAAAAATCTGCGGACATACCTCATTGAAAATATTTGTGTAAAATTGCACGAGGTCATGACGCGCGAAACATAGGCTCTGCGTCTAGCGCCCGTGGTTTGTGAACGATTTAGAACTGTTTTAAAGGCCCTAGGCCGTATCGTCTAGGAGCTATTGAACTTGAAAGCATTTGGCAGCTGTACGTTTTTCTCAATAATCGGCAGAAATACCTCATTGATAATATTCGTGTAAAATCGCACGAGGTCATGACGCGCGACTCATTGGCTCTGCCTCTTGTGCCCGTGGTTTGAGAACAATTTAGAAGGGATTTGAAGGCCCTAGGCCCTATCATCTAGGAGCTATTGATCTTGAAAGCATTTGCCAGCTGTATGTTTTTCTCAATAATCGGCAGAAATACCTCATTGAAAATATTCGTGTAAAATCGCACGAGGTCATGACGCGCGAAACATAGGCTCTGCGTCTTGCGCCCGTGGTTTGTGAACAATTTTGAAGTGTTTTGAAGGCCCTAGGCCGTATCATCTAGGAGCTATTGATCTTGAAAGCATTTGCCAGCTGTATGTTTTTCTCAATAATCGGCAGAAATACCTCATTGAAAATATTCGTGTAAAATCGCACTAGGTCATGACGCGCGAAACATAGGCTCTGCGTCTTGCGCCCGTGGTTTGTGAACGATTTAGAAGTGTTTTGAAGGCCCTAGGCCGTATCATCTAGGAGCTATTGAACTTGAAAGCATTTGGCAGCTGTACATTTTCTTCAATAATCGGCAGAAATACCTCATTGAAAATATTCGTGTAAAATCGCACGAGGTCATGACGCGCGAAACATAGGCTCTGCGTCTTGCGCCCGTGGTTTGTGAACAATTTAGAAGTGTTTTGAAGGCCCTAGGCCGTATCATCTAGGAGCTATTGAACTTGAAAGCTTTTGTCAGCTGTACGTTTTTTTCAATAATCGGCAGAAATACCTCATTGAATATATTCGTGTAAAATCGCACGAGGTCATGATGCGCGAAGCATAGGCTCTTCGTCTTGCCGCCGTGGTTTGTGAACATTTTAGAAGTGGTTTGAAGGCCCTATGCCCTATCATCTAAGAGCTATTGATCTTGAAAGCATTTGCCAGCTGTATGTTTTTCTCAATAATCGGCAGAAATACCTCATTGAAAATATTTGTGTAAAATTGCACGAGGTCATGACGCGCGAAACATAGGCTCTGCGTCTTGCGCCCGTGGTTTGTGAACGATTTAGAAGTGTTTTGAGGGCCCTAGGCTGTATCATCTAGGAGCTATTGAACTTGAAAGCATTTGGCAGCTGTACGTTTTTCTCAATAATCGGCAGAAATACCTCATTGAATATATTCGTGTAAAATCGCACGAGGTCATGACGCGCGACTCATTGGCTCTGCCTCTTGTGCCCGTGGTTTGAGAACAATTTAGAAGGGATTTGAAGGCCCTAGGCCCTATCATCTAGGAGCTATTGATCATGAAAGCATTTGCCAGCTGTATGTTTTTCTCAATAATCGGCAGAAATACCTCATTGAAAATATTCGTGTAAAATCGCACGAGGTCATGACGCGCGAAACATAGGCTCTGCGTCTTGCGCCCGTGGTTTGTGAACAATTTAGAAGTGTTTTGAAGGCCCTAGGCCGTATCATCTAGGAGCTATTGATCTTGAAAGCATTTGCCAGCTGTAAGTTTTTCTCAATAATCGGCAGAAATACCTCATTGAAAATATTCGTGTAAAATCGCACGAGGTCATGACGCGCGAAACATAGGCTCTGCGTCTTGCGCCCGTGGTTTGTGAACGATTTAGAAGTGTTTTGAAGGCCCTAGGCCGTATCATCTAGGAGCTATTGAACTTGAAAGCATTTTGCAGCTGTACGTTTTCTTCAATAATCGGCAGAAATACCTCATTGAAAATATTCGTGTAAAATCGCACGAGGTCATGACGCGCGAAACATAGGCTCTGCGTCTTGCGCCCGTGGTTTGTGAACAATTTAGAAGTGTTTTGAAGGCCCTAGGCCGTATCATCTAGGAGCTATTGAACTTGAAAGCTATTGTCAGCTGTACGTTTTTTTCAATAATCGGCAGAAATACCTCATTGAATATATTCGTGTAAAATCGCACGAGGTCATGATGCGCGAAGCATAGGCTCTTCGTCTTGCCGCCGTGGTTTGTGAACATTTTAGAAGTGGTTTGAAGGCCCTAGGCCCTATCAACTAAGAGCTATTGATCTTGAAAGCATTTGCCAGCTGTATGTTTTTCTCAATAATTGGCAGAAATACCTCATTGAAAATATTTGTGTAAAATCGCACGAGGTCATGACGCGCGAAACATAGGCTCTGCGTCTTGCGCCCGTGGTTTGTGAACATTTTAGAAGTGGTTTGAAGGCCCTAGGCCCTATCATCTAAGAGCTATTGATCTTGAAAGCATTTGCCAGCTGTACGTTTTTCTCAATAATCGGCAGATATACCTCTTTGAAAATATTCGTTTAAAATCGCACGTGGTCATGACGCGCGAAGCATAGGCTCTTCTTCTTGCGGCCGTGGTTTGTGAATATTATAGAAGTGGTTTGAAGGCCCTAGGCCCTATCATCTAGGAGCTATTGATCTTGAAAGCATTTGCCAGCTGTATGTTTTTCTCAATAATCCACAGAAATACCTCATTGAATATATTCGTGTAAAATCGCACGAGGTCATGACGCGCGAAGCATAGGCTCTGCGTCTTGCGCCCGTGGTTTGTGAAATATTTAGAAGTGGTTTGAAGGCCCTAGGCCCTAACATCTAGGGGCAATTGAATTTGAAAGCATTTGCCAGCTGTACGTTTTTCTCAATAATCGGCAGACATACCTCATTGAAAATATTTGTGTAAAATCGCACAAGGTCATGACGCGCGAAACATTGGCTCTGTGTCTTGTGCCCGTGGTTTGTGAACAATTTAGAAGTGATTTGAAGGCCCTAGGCCCTATCATCTAGGAGCTATTGATCTTGAAAGCATTTGCCAGCTGTATGTTTTTCTCAAAAATCCACGGATATACCTCATTGAAAATATTTGTGTAAAATCGCACGAGGTCATGACGCGCGAAACATTGGCTCTGCGTCTTGTGCCCGTGGTTTGAGAACAATTTAGAAGGGATTTGAAGGCCCTAGGCCCTATCATCTTGGAGCTATTGATCTTGAAAGCATTTGCCAGCTGTATGTTTTTCTCAATAATCGGCAGAAATACCTCATTGAAAATATTCGTGTAAAATCGCACGAGGTCATGACGCGTGAAACATAGGCTCTGCGTCTTGCGCCCGTGGTTTGTGAACAATTTAGAAGTGTTTTGAAGGCCCTAGGCCGTATCATCTATGAGCTATTGAACTTGAAAGCATTTGGCAGCTGTACGTTTTTCTCAATAATCGGCAGAAATACCTCATTGAAAATATTCGTGTAAAAACGCACGAGGTCAAGACGCGCGAAACATAGTCTCTGCGTCTTGCGCCCGTGGTTTGTGAACAATTTAGAAGTGTTTTGAAGGCCCTAGGCCGTATCATCTAGGAGCTATTGATCTAGAAAGCATTTGCCAGCTGTATGTTTTTCTCTATAATCGGCAGAAATACCCCATTGAAAATATTCCTGTAAAATCGCACGAGGTCATGAGGCGCGAAACCTAGGATCTGCGTCTTGTGCCCGTGGTTTGAGAACAATTTAGAAGGGATTTGAAGGCCCTAGGCCCTATCATCTAGGAGCTATTGATCTTGAAAGCATTTGCCAGCTGTACGTTTTTCTCAATAATTGGCAGAAATACCTCATTGAAAATATTCGTCTAAAATCGCACGAGGTCATGACGCGCGAAGCATAGGCTCTTCCTCTTGCGGCCGTGGTTTGTGAACATTTTAGAAGTGTTTTGAAGGCCCTAGGCCCTATCATCTAGGAGCTATTGATCTTGAAAGCATTTGCCAGCTGTACGTTTTTCTCAATAATCGGCTGAAATACCTCTTTGAAAATATTCGTGTAAAATCGCACGAGGTCATGACGCGTGAATTATTGGCTCTTCGTCTTGCGGCCGTGGTTTGTGAACATTTTAGAAGTGGTTTGAAGGCCGTAGGCCCTATCATCTAGGAGCTATTGAATTTGAAAGCATTTGCCAGCTGTATGTTATTCTCAATAATCAGCAGAATTACCTCATTGAAAATATTTGTGTAAAATTGCACGAGGTCATGACGCGCGAAATATAGGCTCTGCGTCTTGCGCCCGTGGTTTGTGAACAATTTAGAAGTGGTTTGAAGACCCTAGGCCCTATCAACTAGGAGCTATTGATTTTGAAAGCATTTGCCAGCTGTACGTTTTTCTCAATAATCGGCAGAAATACCTCATTGAAAATATTCGTGTAAAATCGCACGAGGTCATGACGCGCGACGCATAGGCTCTTCGTCTTGCGGCCGTGGTTTGTGAACATTTTAGAAGTGGTTTGAAGGCTCTAGGCCCTATCATCTAGGAGCTATTGAACTTGAAAGCATTTGCCAGCTGTACGTTTTTCTCAATAATTGGCAGAAATACCTCATTGAAAATATTTGTGTAAAATCGCACGAGGTCATGACGCGCGATGCATAGGCTCTGCGTCTTGCACCCGTGGTTTGTGAACAATTTAGAAGTGGTTTGTAGACCCTAGGCCCTATCATCTAGGAGCTATTTAACTTGAAAGCATTTGCCAGCTGTATGTTTTTCTCAATAATCCGCAGAAATACCTCATTGAAAATATTCGTGTAAAATCGCACAAGGTCATGATGCGCGAAGCAAAGGCTCTGCATCTTGCGCCCGTCGTTTGGGAACAATTTAGAAGTGGTTTGAAGGCCCCAAGCCCTGTGATCTAGGAGCTGTTCAACTTGAAAGCATTTGCCAGCTGTACGTTTTCATCAATAATCGGCAGAAATACCTCATTGAAAATATTTGTGTAAAATCGCACGAGGTCATGACGCGCGAAGCATAGGCTCTGCGTCTTGCGCCCGTGGTTTGTGAACAATTTAGAAGTGGTTTGTAGACCCTAGGCCCTATCATCTAGGAGCTATTGATTTTGAAAGCATTTGCCAGCTGTACGTTTTTCTCAATAATCGGCAGAAATACCTCATTGAAAATATTCGTGTAAAATCGCACGAGGTCATGACGCGCGACGCATAGGCTCTTCGTCTTGCGGCCGTGGTTTGTGAACATTTTAGAAGTGGTTTGAAGGCCCTAGGCCCTACCATCTAGGAGCTATTGAACTTGAAAGCATTTGCCAGCTGTACGTTTTTCTCAATAATCGGCAGAAATACCTCATTGAAAATATTTGTGTAAAATCGCACGAGGTCATGACGCGCGAAGCATAGGCTCTGCGTCTTGCGCCCGTGGTTTGTGAACATTTTAGAAGTGGTTTGAAGGCCCTAGGCCCTACCATCTAGGAGCTATTGAACTTGAAAGCATTTGCCAGCTGTACGTTTTTCTCAATAATCGGCAGAAATACCTCATTGAAAATATTTGTGTAAAATCGCACGAGGTCATGACGCGCAAAGCATAGGCTTTGTGTCTTGCGCCCGTGGTTTGTGAACAATTTAGAAGTGGTTTGAAGGCTCTAGGCCCTATCATCTAGGAGCTATTGAACTTGAAAGCATTTGCCAGCTGTACGTTTTTCTCAATAATCGGCAGAAATACCTCATTGAAAATATTTGTGTAAAATCGCACGACATCATGACGCGCGATGCATAGGCTCTGCGTCTTGCACCCGTGGTTTGTGAACAATTTAGAAGTGGTTTGTAGACCCTAGGCCCTATCATCTAGGAGCTATTTAACTTGAAAGCATTTGCCAGCTGTATGTTTTTCTCAATAATCCGCAGAAATACCTCATTGAAAATATTCGTGTAAAATCGCACAAGGTCATGACGCGCGAAGCAAAGGCTCTGCATCTTGCGCCCGTCGTTTGTGAACAATTTAGAAGTGGTTTGAAGGCCCCAAGCCCTGTGATCTAGGAGCTGTTCAACTTGAAAGCATTTGCCAGCTGTACGTTTTTATCAATAATCGGCAGAAATACCTCATTGAAAATATTTGTGTAAAATCGCACGAGGTCATGACGCGTGAAGCATAGGCTCTGCGTCTTGCGCCCGTGGTTTGTGAACAATTTAGAAGTGGTTTGTAGACCCTAGGCCCTATCATCTAGGAGCTATTGATTTTGAAAGCATTTGCCAGCTGTACGTTTTTCTCAATAATCGGCAGAAATACCTCATTGAAAATATTCGTGTAAAATCGCACGAGGTCATGACGCGCGACGCATAGGCTCTTCGTCTTGCGGCCGTGGTTTGTGAACATTTTAGAAGTGGTTTGAAGGCCCTAGGCCCTACCATCTAGGAGCTATTGAACTTGAAAGCATTTTCCAGCTGTACGTTTTTCTCAATAATCGGCAGAAATACCTCATTGAAAATATTTATGTAAAATCGCACGAGGTCATGACGCGCGAAGCATAGGGTTTGTGTCTTGCGCCCGTGGTTTGTGAACAATTTAGAAGTGGTTTGAAGGCCCAAGGCCGTATCACCTAGGAGCGATTGAACTTTAAAGCATTTGGCAGCTGTACGTTTTTCTCAATAATCGGCAGAAATACCTCATTGAAAATATTTGTGTAAAATCGCACGAGGTCATGACGCACAAAGCATAGGCTCTGCGTCTTGCGCCCGTGGTTTGTGAACAATTTAGAAGTGGTTTGAAGGCTCTAGGCCCTATCATCTAGGAGCTATTGAACTTGTAAGCATTTGCCAGCTGTACGTTTTTCTCAATAATTGGCAGAAATACCTCATTGAAAATATTTGTGTAAAATCGCACGAGGTCATGACGCGCGATGCATATGCTTTGCGTCTTGCACCCGTGGTTTGTGAACAATTTAGAAGTGGTTTGTAGACCCTAGGCCCTATCATCTAGGAGCTATTTAACTTGAAAGCATTTGCCAGCTGTACGTTTTTCTCAATAATCCGCAGAAATACCTCATTGAAAATATTCGTGTAAAATCGCACAAGATCATGACGCGCGAAGCAATGGCTCTGCGTCTTGCGCCCGTCGTTTGTGAACAATTTAGAAGTGGTTTGAAGGCCCTAGGCCCTATCATCTAGGAGCTATTGAACTTGAAAGCACTTGCCAGCTGTACATTATTCTCAATAATCGGCGGAATTCCCTCATTGAAAATATTTGTGTAAAATCGCACAAGGTCATGACACGCGAAACATAGGCTCTGCGTCTTGCGCCCGTGGTTTGTGAACAATTTAGAAGTGTTTTGAAGGCCCTAGTCCGCATCATCTAGGAGCTATTGAACTTGAAAGCATTTGGCAGCTGTACGTTTTTCTCAATAATCGGCAGAAATACCTTATTGAAAATATTCGTGTAAAATCGCACGAGGTCATGATGCGCGAAGCATAGGCTCTTCGTCTTGCGGCCATGGTTTGTGAACATTTTAGAAGTGGTTTTAAGGCCGTAGGCCCTAACATCTAGGAGCTATTGAACTTGAAAGCATTTGCCAGCTGTACGTTTTTCTCAATAATCGGCAGAAATACCTCATTGAAAATATTTGTGTAAAATCGCACGAGGTCATGACGCGCGAAGCATAGGCTCTGCGTCTTGCGCCCGTGGTTTGTGAACAATTTAGAAGTGGTTTGTAGACCCTAGGCCCTATCATCTAGGAGCTATTTAACTTGAAAGCATTTGCCAGCTGTATGTTTTTCTCAATTATCGGCAGAAATTCCTCATTGAAAATATTCGTGTAAAATCGCACAAGGTCATGACGCGCGATGCATAGGCTCTGCGTCTTGCGCCCGTGGTTTGTGAATAATTTAGAAGTGGTTTGAAGGCCCTAGGCCCTATCATCTGGGAGCTACTGAACTTGAAAGCATTTGCCAGCTGTACGTTTTTCTCAATAATCGGCAGAAATACCTCATTGAAAATATTTGTGTAAAATCGCACAAGGTCATGACGCGCGAAGCATAGGCTCTGTGTCTTGCGCCCGTGGTTTGTGAACAATTTAGAAGTGGTTTTTAGGCTCTAGGCCCTATCATCTAGGAGCTATTGAACTTGAAAGCATTTGCCAGCTGTACGTTTTTCTCAATAATCGGCAGAAATACCTCATTGAATATATTCGTGTAAAATCGCACGAGGTCATGACGCGCAACGCATAGGGTCTGCTTCTTGCGCCCGTGGTTTGTGAACAATTTAGAAGTGGTTTGAAGGCCCTACGCCCTATCATCTAGGAGCTATTGAACTTGAAAGCATTTGCCAACTGTACGTTTTTCTCAATAATCGGCAGACGTACCTCATTGGAAATATTCGTGTAAATTCGCACGAGGTCATGACGCGCGACGCATAGGCTCTGCGTCTTGCGCCCGTGGTTTGTGACCATTTTAGAAGTGGTTTGAAGGCCCTAGGTCCTATCATCTAGGAGCTATTGAACTTGAAAGCATTTGCCAGCTGTACATTTTTCTCAATAATCCGCAGAAATACCTCATTGAAAATATTCGAGTAAAATCGCACGAGGTCATGACGCGCAAAGCAAAGGCTCTGCGTCTTGCGCCCGTCGTATGTAAACAATTTAGATGTGGTTTGAAGGCCCCAAGCCCTGTGATCTAGGAGCTTTTGAACTTGAAAGCATTTGCCAGCTGTATGTTTTTCTCAATAATCGGCAGAAATACCTCATTGAAAATATTCGTGTAAAATCGCACGAGGTCATGACGCGCGAAACATAGGCTCTGCGTCTTGCGCCCGTGGTTTGTGAACGATTTAGAAGTGTTTTGAAGGCCCTAGGCCGTATCATCTAGGACCTATTGATCTTGAAAGCATTTGGCAGCTGTACGTTTTTCTCAATAATCGGCAGAAATACCTCATTGAAAATATTCGTGTAAAATCGCACGAGGTCATGACGCGCGACTCATTGGCTCTGCGTCTTGTGCCCGTGGTTTGAGAACAATTTAGAAGGGATTTGAAGGCCCTAGGTCCTATCATCTAGGAGCTATTGATCTTGAAAGCATTTGCCAGCTGTATGTTTTTCTCAATAATCGGCAGAAATACCTCATTGAAAATATTCGTGTAAAATCGCACGAGGTCATGACGCGCGAAACATAGGCTCTGCGTCTTGCGCCCGTGGTTTGTGAACAATTTAGAAGTGTTTTGAAGGCCCTAGGCCGTATCATCTAGGAGCTATTGAACTTGAAAGCATTTGGCAGCTGTACGTTTTTCTCAATAATCAGCAGAAATACCTCATTGAAAATATTCGTTTAAAATCGCACGAGGTCATGACGCGCGAAGCATAGGCTCTTCGTCTTCCGGCCGTGGTTTCTGAACATTTTAGAAGTGGTTTGAAGGCCCTAGGCCCTAACATCTAGGAGCAATTGAACTTGAAAGCATTTGCCAGCTGTACGTTTTTCTCAATAATCGGCAGAAATACCTCATTGATAATATTCGTGTAAAATCGCACAAGGTCATGACGCGCGAACCATTGGCTCTGCATCTTGCGCCCGTGGTTTGTGAACAATTTAGAAGTGTTTTGAAGGCCCTAGGCCGTATCATCTAGGAGCTATTGAACTTGAAAGCATTTGGCAGCTGTACTTTTTTCTCAATAATCAGCAGAAATACCTCATTGAAAATATTAGTGTAAAATCGCACGAGGTCATGACGCGCGAAGCATAGGCTCTGCGTCTTGCGCCCTTCGTTTGTGAACAATTTAGAAGTGTTTTGAAGGCCCTAGGCCGTATCATCTAGGAGCTATTGATCTTGAAAGCATTTGCCAGCTGTATGTTTTTCTCAATAATCGGCAGAATTACCCCATTTATAATATTCGTGTAAAATCGCACGAGGTCATGAGGCGCGAAACATTGGATCTGCGTCTTGCGCCCGTGGTTTGTGAATGATTTAGAAGTGTTTTGAAGGCCCTAGGCCGTATCATCTAGGAGCTATTGAACTTGACAGCATTTGGCAGCTCTACGTTTTTCCTCAATAATCGGCAGAAATACCTCATTGAAAATATTCGTGTAAAATCGCACGAGGTCATGACGCGCAAAGCATAGGCTCTTCCTCTTGCGGCCGTGGTTTGTGAACATTTTAGAAGTGGTTTGAATGCCCTAGGCCCTATCATCTAGGAGCTATTGATCTTGAAAGCATTTGCCAGCTGTACGTTTTTCTCAATAATCAGCAGAAATACCTCATTGAAAATATTCGTGTAAAATCGCACGAGGTCATGACGCGCAAAGCATAGGCTCTTCCTCTTGCGGCCGTGGTTTGTGAACATTTTAGAAGTGGTTTGAAGGCCCTAGGCCCTATCATCTAGGAGCTATTGATCTTGAAAGCATTTGCCAGCTGTACGTTTTTCTCAATAATCAGCAGAAATACCTCATTGAAAATATTCGTGTAAAATCGCACGAGGTCATGACGCGCGAAGCATAGGCTCTTCGTCTTGCGGCCGTGGTTTGTGAACATTTTAGAAGTGGTTTGAGGGCCCTAGGCCGTATCATCTAGGAGCTATTGATCTTGAAAGCATTTGCCAGCTGTATGTTTTTTTCAATAATCGGCAGAAATACCTCATTGATAATATTCGTGTAAAATCGCACAAGGTCATGACGCGCGAACCATTGGCTCTGCATCTTGTGCCCGTGGTTTGTGAACAATTTAGAAGTGTTTTGAAGGCCCTAGGCCGTATCATCTAGGAGCTATTGATCTTGAAAGCATTTGCCAGCTGTATGTTTTTCTCAATAATCGGCAGAAATACCTCATTGAAAATATTTGTGTAAAATCGCACGAGGTCATGACGCGCGAAGCATAGGCTCTTCGTCTTGCGCCCGTGGTTTGTGAACAATTTAGAAGTGATTTGAAGGCCCTAGGCCCTATCATCTTGGAGCTATTGATCTTGAAAGCATTTGCTAGCTGTATGGTTTTCTCAATAATCGGCAGAAATACCTCATTGAAAATATTCGTGTAAAATCGCACGAGGTCATGACGCGTGAAACATAGGCTCTGCGTCTTGCGCCCGTGGTTTGTGAACAATTTAGAAGTGTTTTGAAGGCCCTAGGCCGTCTCATCTAGGAGCTATTGATCTTGAAAGCATTTGCCAGCTGTGTTTTTCTCAATAATCGGCAGAAATACCCCATTTATAATATTCGTGTAAAATCGCACGAGGTCATGAGGCGCGAAACATAGGATCTGCGTCTTGCGACCGTGGTTTGTGAACGATTTAGAAGTGTTTTGAAGGCCCTAGGCCGTATCATCTAGGAGCTATTGAACTTGACAGCATTTGGCAGCTGTACGTTTTTCTCAATAATCGACAGAAATACCTCATTGAAAATATTCGTGTAAAATCGCACGAGGTCATGACGCGCGAAGCATAGGCTCTTACTCTTGCGGCCGTGGTTTGTGAACATTTTAGAAGTGGTTTGAAGGCCCTAGGCCCTATCATCTAGGAGCTATTGATCTTGAAAGCATTTGCCAGCTGTATGTTTTTCTCAATAATCGGCAGAAATACCTCTTTGAAAATATTCGTGTAAAATCGCACGAGGTCATGACGCGTGAATCATAGGCTTTTCGTCTTGCGGCCCTGGTTTATGAACATTTTAGAAGTGGTTTGAAGGCCCTAGGCCGTATCATCTAGGAGCTATTGATATTGAAAGCATTTGCCAGCTGTATGTTTTTCTCAATAATCGGCAGAAATACCTCATTGAAAATATTCGTGTAAAATCGCACGAGGTCATGACTCGCGAAACATAGGCTCTGCGTCTTGCGCCCGTGGTTTGTGAACGATTTAGAAGTGTTTTGAAGGCCCTAGGCCGTATCATCTAGGAGCTATTGATCTTGAAAGCATTTGGCAGCTGTACGTTTTTCTCAATAATCGGCAGAAATACCTCATTGAAAATATTCGTGTAAAATCGCACGAGGTCATGACGCGCGAAACATAGGCTCTGCGTCTTGCGCCCGTGGTTTGTGAACAATTTAGAAGTGTTTTGAAGGCCCTAGGCCGTATCATCTAGGAGCTATTTAACTTGAAAGCATTTGGCAGCTGTACGTTTTTCTCAATAATCAGCAGAAATACCTCATTGAAAATATTCGTGTAAAATCGCACGAGGTCATGACGCGCGAAGCATAGGCTCTTCGTCTTGCGGCCGTGGTTTGTGAACATTTTAGAAGTGGTTTGAAGGCCCTAGGCCCTAACATCTAGGAGCAATTGAACTTGAAAGCATTTGCCAGCTGTACGTTTTTCTCAATAATCGGCAGAAATACCTCATTGATAATATTCGTGTAAAATCGCACAAGGTCATGACGCGCGAACCATTGGCTCTGCATCTTGTGCCCGTGGTTTGTGAACAATTTAGAAGTGATTTGAAGACCCTAGGCCCTATCATCGAGGATCTATTGATCTTGAAAGCATTTGCCAGCTGTATGTTTTTCTCAATAATCGGCAGAAATACCTCATTGAAAATATTCGTGTAAAATCGCACGAGGTCATGACGCGCGAAACATTGGCTCTGCGTCTTGTGCCCGTGGTTTGTGAACAATTTAGAAGTGATTTGAAGGCCCTTGGCCCTATCACCTAGGAGCTATTGATCTTGAAAGCATTTGCCAGCTGTATGTTTATCTCAAAAATCCACGTATAAACCTCATTGAAAATATTCGTGTAAAATCGCACGAGGTCATGACGCGCGAAACATAGGCTCTGCATCTTGCGCCCCTGGTTTGTGAACAATTTAGAAGTGTTTTGAAGGCCCTAGGCCGTATCATCTAGGAGCTATTGATCTTGAAAGCATTTGCCAGCTGTACGTTTTTCTCAATAATCGGCAGAAATACCTCTTTGAAAATATTCGTGTAAAATCGCACGAGGTCATGACGCGCGAAACATAGGCTCTGCGTCTTGCGCCCGTGGTTTGTGAACAATTTAGAAGTGTTTTGAAGGCCCTAGGCCGTATCATCTTGGAGCTATTTAACCTGAAAGCATTTGGCATCTGTACGTTTTTCTCAATAATCTGCAGAAATACCTCATTGAAAATATTTGTGTAAAATCGCACGAGGTCATGACGCGCGAAGCATAGGCTCTTTGTCTTGCGGCCGTGGTTTGTGAACATTTTAGAAGTGGTTTGAAGGCCCTAGGCCCTATCATCTAGGAGCTATTGATCTTGAAAGCATTTGGCAGCTGTACGTTTTTCTCAATAATCGGCAGAAATACATCATTGAAAATATTCGTGTAAAATCGCACGAGGACATGACGCGCGAAGCATAGGCTCTTCCTCTTGCGGCCGTGGTTTGTGAACATTTTAGAAGTGGTTTGAAGGCCCTAGGCCCTATCATCTAGCAGCTATTGATCTTGAAAGCATTTGCCAGCTGTACGTTATTCTCAATAATCGGCAGAAATACCTCTTTGAAAATATTCGTGTAAAATCGCACGAGGTCATGACGCGCGAATCATAGGCTCTTCATCTTGCGGCCGTTGTTTATGAACATTTAAGAAGTGGTTTGAAGGCCCTAGGCCCTATCATCTAGGAGCTATTGATCTTGAAAGCATTTGCCAGCTGTATGTTTTTCTCAATAATCGGCAGAATTACTTCATTGAAAATATTCGTGTAAAATCGCACGAGGTCATGACGCGCGAAACATAGGCTCTGCGTCTTGCGCCCGTGGTTTGTGAACAATTTAGAAGTGTTTTGAAGGCCCTAGGCCGTATCATCTAGGAGCTATTGATCTTGAAAGCATTTGCCAGCTGTATGTTTTTTTCAATAATCGGCAGAAATACCTCATTGAAAATATTCGTTTAAAATCGCACGAGGTCATGACGCGCGAAACATAGGCTCTGCGTCTTGCGCCCGTGGTTTGTGAACGATTTAGAAGTGTTTTGAAGGCCCTAGGCCGTATCATCTAGGAGCTATTGAACTTGAAAGCATTTGGCAGCTGTACGTTTTTCTCAATAATCGGCAGAAATACCTCATTGAAAATATTCGTGTAAAATCGCACGAGGTCATGACGCGCGACTCATTGGCTCTGCGTCTTGTGCCCGTGGTTTGAGAACAATTTAGAAGGGATTTGAAGGCCCTAGGCCCTATCATCTTGGAGCTATTGATCTTGACAGCATTTGCCAGCTGTACGTTTTTCTCAGTAATCGGCAGAAGTACCTCATTGAAAATATTCGTGTAAAATCGCACGAGGTCATGACGCATGACTCATTGGCTCTGCGTCTTGTGCCCGTGGTTTGAGAACAATTTAGAAGGGATTTGATGGCCCTAGGCCGTATCATCTTGGAGCTATTGATCTTGAAAGCATTTGCCAGCTGTATGTTTTTCTCAATAATCGGCAGAAATACCCCATTGAAAATATTCGTGTAAAATCGCACGAGGTCATGACGCGCGAAGCATAGGCTCTGCGTCTTGCGCCCGTGGTTTGAGAACAATTTAGAAGGGATTTGAAGGCCCTAGGCCCTATCATCTTGGAGCTACTGATCTTGAAAGCATTTGCCAGCTGTACGTTTTTCTCAATAATCGGCAGAAGTACCTCATTGAAAATATTCGTGTAAAATCGCACGAGGTCATGACGCATGACTCATTGGCTCTGCGTCTTGTGCCCGTGGTTTGAGAACAATTTAGTAGGGATTTGAAGGCCCTAGGCCGTATCATCTTGGAGCTATTGATCTTGAAAGCATTTGCCAGCTGTATGTTTTTCTCAATAATCGGCAGAAATACCCCATTGAAAATATTTGTGTAAAATCGCACGAGGTCATGACGCGCGAAGCATAGGCTCTGCATCTTGCGCCCGTGGTTTGTGAACGATTTAGAAGTGTTTTGAAGGCCCTAGGCCGTTTCATCTACGAGCTATTGAACTTGAAAGCATTTGCCAGCTGTATGTTTTTCTCAAAATTCGACGGATATACCTCATTGAAAATATTCGTGTAAAATCGCACGAGGTCATGACGCGCGAATCATAGGCTCTTCGTCTTGCGGCCGTGGTTTATGAACATTTTAGAAGTGGTTTGAAGGCCCTAGGCCCTATCATCTAGGAGCTATTGATCTTGAAAGCATTTGCCAGCTGTATGTTTTTCTCAATAATCGGCAGAAATACCTCATTGAAAATATTCGTGTAAAATCGCACGAGGTCATGACGCGCGAATCATTGGCTCTGCGTCTTGTGCCCGTGGTTTGTGAACAATTTAGAAGTGATTTGAAGGCCCTAGGCCCTATCATCTAGGAGCTATTGATCTTGAAAGCATTTGCCAGCTGTATGTTTTTCTCAATAATCGGCAGAAATACCTCATTGAAAATATTCGTGTAAAATCGCACGAGGTCATGACGCGCGACTCATTGGTTCTGCGTCTTGTGCCCGTGGTTTGAGAACAATTTAGAAGGGATTTGAAGGCCCTAGGCCGTATCATCTAGGAGCTATTGTACTTGAAAGCATTTGGCAGCTGTACGTTTTTCTCAATAATCGGCAGAAATACCTCATTGAAAATATTCGTGTAAAATCGCACGAGGTCATGACGCGCGAAACATAGGCTCTGCGTCTTGCGCCCGTGGTTTGTGAACAATTTAGAATTGTTTTGAAGGCCCTAGGCCGTATCATCTAGGAGCTATTGAACTTGAAAGCATTTGGCAGCTGTACGTTTTTCTCAATAATCAGCAGAAATACCTCATTGAAAATATTCGTTTAAAATCGCACGAGGTCATGACGCGCGAAGCATAGGCTCTTCGTCTTCCGGCCGTGGTTTCTGAACATTTTAGAAGTGGTTTGAAGGCCCTAGGCCCTAACATCTAGGAGCAATTGAACTTGAAAGCATTTGCCAGCTGTACGTTTTTCTCAATAATCGGCAGAAATACCTCATTGATAATATTCGTGTAAAATCGCACAAGGTCATGACGCGCGAACCATTGGCTCTGCATCTTGTGCCCGTGGTTTGTGAACAATTGAGAAGTGATTCGAAAGCCCTAGGCCCTATCATCGAGGAGCTATTGATCTTGAAAGCATTTGCCAGCTGTATGTTTTTCTCAATAATCGGCAGAAATACCTCATTGAAAATATTCGTGTAAAATCGCACGAGGTCATGACGCGCGAAACATTGGCTCTGCGTCTTGTGCCCGTGGTTTGTGAACAATTTAGAAGTGATTTGAAGGCCCTAGGCCCTATCATCTAGGAGCTATTGATCTTGAAAGCATTTGCCAGCTGTATGTTTTTCTCAATAATCCGCAGATATACCTCATTGAAAATATTCGTGTAAAATCGCACGAGGTCATGACGCGCGAAACATAGGCTCTGCGTCTTCCGCCCGTGGTTTGTGAACAATTTAGAAGTGTTTTGAAGGCCCTAGGCCGTATCATCTAGGAGCTATTGAACTTGAAAGCATTTGGCAGCTGTACTTTTTTCTCAATAATCAGCAGAAATACCTCATTGAAAATATTAGTGTAAAATCGCACGAGGTCATGACGCGCGAAGCATAGGCTCTGCGTCTTGCGCCCGTCGTTTGTGAACAATTTAGAAGTGTTTTGAAGGCCCTAGGCCGTATCATCTAGGAGCTATTGATCTTGAAAGCATTTGCCAGCTGTATGTTTTTCTCAATAATCGGCAGAATTACCCCATTTATAATATTCGTGTAAAATCGCACGAGGTCATGAGGCGCGAAACATAGGATCTGCGTCTTGCGCCCGTGGTTTGTGAATGATTTAGAAGTGTTTTGAAGGCCCTAGGCCGTATCATCTAGGAGCTATTGAACTTGACAGCATTTGGCAGCTCTACGTTTTTCCTCAATAATCGGCAGAAATACCTCATTGAAAATATTCGTGTAAAATCGCACGAGGTCATGACGCGCAAAGCATAGGCTCTTCCTCTTGCGGCCGTGGTTTGTGAACATTTTAGAAGTGGTTTGAATGCCCTAGGCCCTATCATCTAGGAGCTATTGATCTTGAAAGCATTTGCCAGCTGTATGTTTTTCTCAATAATCGGCAGAAATACCTCATTGAAAATATTTGTGTAAAATCGCACGAGGTCATGACGCGCGAAGCATAGGCTCTTCGTCTTGCGCCCGTGGTTTGTGAACAATTTAGAAGTGATTTGAAGGCCCTAGGCCCTATCATCTTGGAGCTATTGATCTTGAAAGCATTTGCTAGCTGTATGGTTTTCTCAATAATCGGCAGAAATACCTCATTGAAAATATTCGTGTAAAATCGCACGAGGTCATGACGCGTGAAACATAGGCTCTGCGTCTTGCGCCCGTGGTTTGTGAACAATTTAGAAGTGTTTTGAAGGCCCTAGGCCGTCTCATCTAGGAGCTATTGATCTTGAAAGCATTTGCCAGCTGTGTTTTTCTCAATAATCGGCAGAAATACCCCATTTATAATATTCGTGTAAAATCGCACGAGGTCATGAGGCGCGAAACATAGGATCTGCGTCTTGCGACCGTGGTTTGTGAACGATTTAGAAGTGTTTTGAAGGCCCTAGGCCGTATCATCTAGGAGCTATTGAACTTGACAGCATTTGGCAGCTGTACGTTTTTCTCAATAATCGGCAGAAATACCTCATTGAAAATATTCGTGTAAAATCGCACGAGGTCATGACGCGCGAAGCATAGGCTTTTCGTCTTGCGGCCCTGGTTTATGAACATTTTAGAAGTGGTTTGAAGGCCCTAGGCCGTATCATCTTGGAGCTATTGATATTGAAAGCATTTGCCAGCTGTATGTTTTTCTCAATAATCGGCAGAAATACCTCATTGAAAATATTCGTGTAAAATCGCACGAGGTCATGACTCGCGAAACATAGGCTCTGCGTCTTGCGCCCGTGGTTTGTGAACGATTTAGAAGTGTTTTGAAGGCCCTAGGCCGTATCATCTAGGAGCTATTGATCTTGAAAGCATTTGGCAGCTGTACGTTTTTCTCAATAATCGGCAGAAATACCTTATTGAAAATATTCGTGTAAAATCGCACGAGGTCATGACGCGCGAAACATAGGCTCTGCGTCTTGCGCCCGTGGTTTGTGAACAATTTAGAAGTGTTTTGAAGGCCCTAGGCCGTATCATCTAGGAGCTATTTAACTTGAAAGCATTTGGCAGCTGTACGTTTTTCTCAATAATCAGCAGAAATACCTCATTGAAAATATTCGTGTAAAATCGCACGAGGTCATGACGCGCGAAGCATAGGCTCTTCGTCTTGCGGCCGTGGTTTGTGAACATTTTAGAAGTGGTTTGAAGGCCCTAGGCCCTAACATCTAGGAGCAATTGAACTTGAAAGCATTTGCCAGCTGTACGTTTTTCTCAATAATCGGCAGAAATACCTCATTGATAATATTCGTGTAAAATCGCACAAGGTCATGACGCGCGAACCATTGGCTCTGCATCTTGTGCCCGTGGTTTGTGAACAATTTAGAAGTGATTTGAAGACCCTAGGCCCTATCATCGAGGATCTATTGATCTTGAAAGCATTTGCCAGCTGTATGTTTTTCTCAATAATCGGCAGAAATACCTCATTGAAAATATTCGTGTAAAATCGCACGAGGTCATGACGCGCGAAACATTGGCTCTGCGTCTTGTGCCCGTGGTTTGTGAACAATTTAGAAGTGATTTGAAGGCCCTTGGCCCTATCACCTAGGAGCTATTGATCTTGAAAGCATTTGCCAGCTGTATGTTTATCTCAAAAATCCACGTATAAACCTCATTGAAAATATTCGTGTAAAATCGCACGAGGTCATGACGCGCGAAACATAGGCTCTGCATCTTGCGCCCCTGGTTTGTGAACAATTTAGAAGTGTTTTGAAGGCCCTAGGCCGTATCATCTAGGAGCTATTGATCTTGAAAGCATTTGCCAGCTGTACGTTTTTCTCAATAATCGGCAGAAATACCTCTTTGATAATATTCGTGTAAAATCGCACGAGGTCATGACGCGCGAAACATAGGCTCTGCGTCTTGCGCCCGTGGTTTGTGAACAATTTAGAAGTGTTTTGAAGGCCCTAGGCCGTATCATCTTGGAGCTATTTAACTTGAAAGCATTTGGCATCTGTACGTTTTTCTCAATAATCTGCAGAAATACCTCATTGAAAATATTTGTGTAAAATCGCACGAGGTCATGACGCGCGAAGCATAGGCTCTTTGTCTTGCGGCCGTGGTTTGTGAACATTTTAGAAGTGGTTTGAAGGCCCTAGGCCCTATCATCTAGGAGCTATTGATCTTGAAAGCATTTGGCAGCTGTACGTTTTTCTCAATAATCGGCAGAAATACCTCATTGAAAATATTCGTGTAAAATCGCACGAGGACATGACGCGCGAAGCATAGGCTCTTCCTCTTGCGGCCGTGGTTTGTGAACATTTTAGAAGTGGTTTGAAGGCCCTAGGCCCTATCATCTAGCAGCTATTGATCTTGAAAGCATTTGCCAGCTGTACGTTATTCTCAATAATCGGCAGAAATACCTCTTTGAAAATATTCGTGTAAAATCGCACGAGGTCATGACGCGCGAATCATAGGGTCTTCGTCTTGCGGCCGTTGTTTATGAACATTTAAGAAGTGGTTTGAAGGCCCTAGGCCCTATCATCTAGGAGCTATTGATCTTGAAAGCATTTGCCAGCTGTATGTTTTTCTCAATAATCGGCTGAATTACTTCATTGAAAATATTCGTGTAAAATCGCACGAGGTCATGACGCGCGAAACATAGGCTCTGCGTCTTGCGCCCGTGGTTTGTGAACAATTTAGAAGTGTTTTGAAGGCCCTAGGCCGTATCATCTAGGAGCTATTGATCTTGAAAGCATTTGCCAGCTGTATGTTTTTTTCAATAATCGGCAGAAATACCTCATTGAAAATATTCGTTTAAAATCGCACGAGGTCATGACGCGCGAAACATAGGCTCTGCGTCTTGCGCCCGTGGTTTGTGAACGATTTAGAAGTGTTTTGAAGGCCCTAGGCCGTATCATCTAGGAGCTATTGAACTTGAAAGCATTTGGCAGCTGTACGTTTTTCTCAATAATCGGCAGAAATACCTCATTGAAAATAATCGTGTAAAATCGCACGAGGTCATGACGCGCGACTCATTGGCTCTGCGTCTTGTGCCCGTGGTTTGAGAACAATTTAGAAGGGATTTGAAGGCCCTAGGCCCTATCATCTTGGAGCTATTGATCTTGACAGCATTTGCCAGCTGTACGTTTTTCTCAGTAATCGGCAGAAGTACCTCATTGAAAATATTCGTGTAAAATCGCACGAGGTCATGACGCATGACTCATTGGCTCTGCGTCTTGTGCCCGTGGTTTGAGAACAATTTAGAAGGGATTTGAAGGCCCTAGGCCGTATCATCTTGGAGCTATTGATCTTGAAAGCATTTGCCAGCTGTATGTTTTTCTCAATAATCGGCAGAAATACCCCATTGAAAATATTCGTGTAAAATCGCACGAGGTCATGACGCGCGAAGCATAGGCTCTGCGTCTTGCGCCCGTGGTTTGAGAACAATTTAGAAGGGATTTGAAGGCCCTAGGCCCTATCATCTTGGAGCTATTGATCTTGAAAGCATTTGCCAGCTGTACGTTTTTCTCAATAATCGGCAGAAGTACCTCATTGAAAATATTCGTGTAAAATCGCACGAGGTCATGACGCATGACTCATTGGCTCTGCGTCTTGTGCCCGTGGTTTGAGAACAATTTAGTAGGGATTTGAAGGTCCTAGGCCGTATCATCTTGGAGCTATTGATCTTGAAAGCATTTGCCAGCTGTATGTTTTTCTCAATAATCGGCAGAAATACCCCATTGAAAATATTCGTGTAAAATCGCACGAGGTCATGACGCGCGAAGCATAGGCTCTGCGTCTTGCGCCCGTGGTTTGTGAACGATTTAGAAGTGTTTTGAAGGCCCTAGGCCGTTTCATCTACGAGCTATTGAACTTGAAAGCATTTGCCAGCTGTATGTTTTTCTCAAAATTCGACGGATATACCTCATTGAAAATATTCGTGTAAAATCGCACGAGGTCATGACGCGCGAATCATAGGCTCTTCGTCTTGCGGCCGTGGTTTATGAACATTTTAGAAGTGGTTTGAAGGCCCTAGGCCCTATCATCTAGGAGCTATTGATCTTGAAAGCATTTGCCAGCTGTATGTTTTTCTCAATAATCGGCAGAAATACCTCATTGAAAATATTCGTGTAAAATCGCACGAGGTCATGACGCGCGAATCATTGGCTCTGCGTCTTGTGCCCGTGGTTTGTGAACAATTTAGAAGTGATTTGAAGGCCCTAGGCCCTATCATCTAGGAGCTATTGATCTTGAAAGCATTTGCCAGCTGTATGTTTTTCTCAAAAATCCACGGATATACCTCATTGAAAATATTCGTGTAAAATCGCACGAGGTCATGACGTGCGAAACATAGGCTTTGCGTCTTGCGCCCGTGGTTTGTGAACGATTTAGAAGTGTTTTGAAAGCCCTAGGCCGTATCATCTAGGAGCTATTGAACTTGAAAGCATTTGGCAGCTGTACGTTTTTCTCAATAATCGGCAGAAATACCTCATTGAAAATATTCGTGTAAAATCGCACGAGGTCATGACGCGCGACTCATTGGTTCTGCGTCTTGTGCCCGTGGTTTGAGAACAATTTAGAAGGGATTTGAAGGCCCTAGGCCGTATCATCTAGGAGCTATTGTACTTGAAAGCATTTGGCAGCTGTACGTTTTTCTCAATAATCGGCAGAAATACCTCATTGAAAATATTCGTGTAAAATCGCACAAGGTCATGACGCGCGACTGATTGGCTCTGCCTCTTGTGCCCGTGGTTTGTGAACATTTTAGAAGTTGTTTGAAGGCCCTAGGCCCTATCATCTAGGAGCAATTGATCTTGAAAGCATTTGCCAGCTGTATGTTTTTCTCAGAAATCCGCGTATATACCTCATTGAAAATATTCGTGTAAAATCGCACGAGGTCATGACACGCGAAGCATAGGCTCTGCGTCTTGCGCCCGTGGTTTGTGAAATATTTAGAAGTGGTTTGAAGGCCCTAGGCCCTAACATCTAGGAGCAATTGAACTTGAAAGCATTTGCCAGCTGTACGTTTTTCTCAATAATCGGCAGAAATACCTCGTTGATAATATTCGTGTAAAATCGCACGAGGTCATGCCACGCAATACATATGCTCTGCGTCTTGCGCCCCTGGTTTGTGAACAATTTAGAAGTGTTTTGAAGGCCATAGGCCGTATCATCTAGGAGCTATTGAACTTGAAAGCATTTGTCAGCTGTACGTTTTTTTCAATAATCGGCAGAAATACCTCATTGAAAATATTAGTGTAAAATCGCACGAGGTCATGACGCGCGAAGCATAGGCTCTTCGTCTTGCCGCCGTGGTTTGTGAACATTTTAGAAGTGGTTTGAAGGCCCTAGGCCCTATCATCTAGGAGCTATTGAACTTGAAAGCATTTGGCAGCTGTACGTTTTTCTCAATAATCGGCAGAAATACCTCATTGAAAATATTCGTGTAAAATCGCACGAGGACATGACGTGCGAAGCATAGGCTCTTCCTCTTGCGGCCGTGGTTTGTGAACATTTTAGAAGTGGTTTGAAGGCCCTAGGCCCTATCATCTAGGAGCTATTGATCTTGAACGCATTTGCCAGCTGTACGTTATTCTCAATAATCGGCAGAAATACCTCTTTGAAAATATTCGTGTAAAATCGCACGAGGTCATGACGCGCGAATCATAGGCTCTTCGTCTTGCGGCCGTGGTTTATGAACATTTTAGAAGTGGTTTGAAGGCCCTAGGCCCTATCATCTAGGAGCTATTGATCTTGAAAGCATTTGCCAGCTGTATGTTTTTCTCAATAATCGGCAGAATTACCTCATTGAAAATATTCGTGTAAAATCGCACGAGGTCATGACGCGCGAAACATAGGCTCTGCGTCTTGCGCCCGTGGTTTGTGAACAATTTAGAAGTGTTTTGAAGGCCCTAGGCCGTATCATCTAGGAGCTATTGATCTTGAAAGCATTTGCCAGCTGTATGTTTTTCTCAATAATCGGCAGAAATACCTCATTGAAAATATTCGTGTAAAATCGCACGAGGACATGACGCGCGAAACATAGGCTCTGCGTCTTGCGCCCGTGGTTTGTGAATGATTTAGAAGTGTTTTGAAGGCCCTAGGCCGTATCATCTAGGAGCTATTGAACTTGAAAGCATTTGGCAGCTGTACGTTTTTCTCAATAATCGGCAGAAATACCTCATTGAAAATATTCGTGTAAAATCGCACGAGGTCATGACGCGCGACTCATTGGCTCTGCGTCTTGTGCCCGTGGTTTGAGAACAATTTAGAAGGGATTTGAAGGCCCTAGGCCGTATCATCTAGGAGCTATTGTACTTGAAAGCATTTGCCAGCTGTACGTTTTTCTCAATAATCGGCAGAAATACCTCATTGAAAATATTCGTGTAAAATCGCACGAGGTCATGACGCGCGACTGATTGGCTCTGCCTCTTGTGCCCGTGGTTTGTGAACATTTTAGAAGTGGTTTGAAGGCCCTAGGCCCTATCATCTAGGAGCAATTGATCTTGAAAGCATTTGCCAGCTGTATGTTTTTCTCAGAAATCCGCGGATATACCTCATTGATAATATTCGTGTAAAATCGCACGAGGTCATGACGCGCGAAGCATAGGCTCTTCGTCTTGCGGCCGTGGTTTGTGAACATTTTTGAAGTGGTTTGAAGGCCCTCGGCCCTATCATCTAGGAGCTATTGATCTTGAAAGCATTTGCCAGCTGTATGTTTTTCTCAATAATCCGCAGAAATACCTCATTGAAAATATTCGTGTAAAATCGCACGAGGTCATGACGCGCGAAGCATAGGCTCTGCGTCTTGCGCCCGTGGTTTGTAAAATATTTAGAAGTGATTTGAAGGCCCTAGGCCCTATCATCTAGGAGCTATTGATCTTGAAAGCATTTGCCAGCTGTATGTTTTTCTCAATAATCGGCAGAAATACCTCATTGAAAATATTCGTGTAAAATCGCACGAGGTCATGACACGCGAAACATTGGCTCTGCGTCTTGTGCCCGTGGTTTGTGAACAATTTAGAAGTGATTTGAAGGCCCTAGGCCCTATCATCTAGGAGCTATTGATCTTGAAAGCATTTGCCAGCTGTATGTTTTTCTCAAAAATCCACGGATATACCTCATTGAAAATATTCGTGTAAAATCGCACGAGGTCATGACGCGCGAAACATCGGCTCTGCGTCTTGGCACCTGGTTTGTGAACAATTTAGAAGTGTTTTGAAGGCCCTAGGACGTATCATCTTGGAGCTATTTAACTTGAAAGCATTTGGCATCTGTACGTTTTTCTCAATAATCTACAGAAATACCTCATTGAAAATATTCGTGTAAAATCGCACGAGGTCATGACGCGCGAAGCATAGGCTCTTCGTCTTGCGCCCGTGGTTTGTGAACGATTTAGAAGTGTTTTGAAGTCCCTAGGCCGTGTCATCTAGGAGCTATTGAACTTGACAGCATTTGGCAGCTGTAAGTTTTTCTCAATAATCGGCAGAAATACCTCATTGAAAATATTCGTGTTAAATCGCACGAGGTCATGACCCGCGAAGCATAGGCTCTTCCTCTTGCGGCCGTGGTTTGTGAACATTTTAGAAGTGGTTTGACGGCCCTAGGCCCTATCATCTAGGAGCTATTGATCTTGAATGCATTTGCCAGCTGTACATTTTTCTCAATAATCGGCAGAAATACCTCTTTGAAAATATTCGTGTAAAATCGCACGAGGTCATGACGCGTGAATCATAGGCTCTTCGTCTTGCGGCCGTGGTTTATGAACATTTTAGAAGTGGTTTGAAGGCCCTAGGCCCTATCATCTAGGAGCTATTGATCTTGAAAGCATTTGCCAGCTGTATGTTTTTCTCAATAATCGGCAGAATTACCTCATTGAAAATATTTGTGTAAAATCGCACGAGGTCATGACGCGCGAAACATAGGCTCTGCGTCTTGCGCCCGTGGTTTGTGAACAATTTAGAAGTGTTTTGAAGGCCCTAGGCCGTATCATCTAGGAGCTATTGATCTTGAAAGCATTTGCCAGCTGTATGTTTTTCTCAATAATCGGCAAAAATACCTCATTGAAAATATTCGTGTAAAATCGCACGAGGTCATGACGCGCGAAGCATAGGCTCTACGTCTTGCGCCCGTGGTTTGTGAACGATTTAGAAGTGTTTTGAAGGCCCTAGGCCGTTTCATCTAGGAGCTATTGAACTTGAAAGCATTTGCCAGCTGTATGTTTTTCTCAAAGTTCGACGGATATACCTCATTGAAAATATTTGTGTAAAATCGCACGAGGTCATGCCGCGCAAACCATAGGCTCTGCGTCTTGCGCCCCTGGTTTGTGAACAATTTAGAAGTGTTTTGAAGGCCATAGGCCGTATCATCTAGGAGCTATTGAATTTGAAAGCATTTGTCAGCTGTACGTTTTTTTCAATAATCGGCAGAAATACCTCATTGAAAATATTAGTGTAAAATCGCACGAGGTCATGACGCGCGAAGCATAGGCTCTTCGTCTTGCCGCCGTGGTTTGTGAACATTTTAGTAGTGGTTTGAAGGCCCTAGGCCCTATCATCTAGGAGCTATTGATCTTGAAAGCATTTGCCAGCTGTACGTTTTTCTCAGTAATCGGCAGAAATACCTCTTTGAAAATATTCGTGTAAAATCGCACTAGGTCATGACGCGCGAAGCATAGGCTCTTTGTCTTGCAGCCGTGGTTTGTGAACATTTTAGAAGTGGTTTGAAGGCCCTAGGCCCTATTATCTAGGAGCTATTGATCTTGAAAGCATTTGCCAGCTGTTTTTTTTTCTCGAAAATCCACGGATATACCTCATTGAAAATATTTGTGTAAAATCGCACGAGGTCATGACGCGCGAATCATAGGCTCTGCGTCTTGCGCCCTTGGTTTGTGAACAATTTAGAAGTGTTTTGAAGGCCCTAGGCCGTATCATCTAGGAGCTATTGATCTTGAAAGCATTTGCCAGCTGTATCTTTTTATCAAAAATCCGCGGATATACCTCATTGAAAATATTTGTGTAAAATCGCACGAGGTCATGACGCGCGAAACATTGGCTCTGCGTCTTGTGCCCCTGGTTTGAGAATTATTTAGAAGGGATTTGAAGGCCCTAGGCCGTATCATCTAGGAGCTATTGAACTTGAAAGCATTTGTCAGCTGTACGTTTTTTTCAATAATCGGCAGAAATACCTCATTGAATATATTCGTGTAAAATCGCACGAGGTCATGACGCGCGAAGCATAGGCTCTTCGTCTTGCCGCCGTGGTTTGTGAACATTTTAGAAGTGGTTTGAAGGCCCTAGGCCCTATCATCTAAGAGCTATTGATCTTGAAAGCATTTGCCAGCTGTACGTTTTTCTCAATAATCGGCAGATATACCTCTTTGAAAATATTCGTGTAAAATTGCACGAGGTCATGACGCGCGAAACATTGGCTCTGCGTCTTGTGCCCGTGGTTTGAGAACAATTTAGAAGAGATTTGAAGGCCCTAGGCCCTATCATCTAGGAGCTATTGATCTTGAAAGCATTTGCCAGCTGTATGTTTTTCTCAATAATCGGCAGAAATTCCTCATTGAAAATATTTGTGTAAAATCGCACGAGGTCATGACGCGCGAAACATAGGCTCTGCGTCTTGCGCCCGTGGTTTGTGAATGATTTAGAAGTGTTTTGAAGGCCCTAGGCCCTATCATCTAGGAGCTATTGAACTTGAAAGCATTTGGCAGCTGTACGTTTTTCTCAATAATCGGCAGAAATACCTCATTGATAATATTCGTGTAAAATCGCACGAGGTCATGACGCGCGACTCATTGGCTCTGCGTCTTGCCGCCGTGGTTTGTGAACATTTTAGAAGTGGTTTGACGGCCCTAGGCCCTATCATCTAGGAGCAATTGAACTTGAAAGCATTTGCCAGCTGTATGTTTTTCTCAGAAATCCGCGGATATACCTCATTGAAAATATTCGTGTAAAATCGCACGAGGTCATGACGCGCGAAGCATAGGCTCTTCGTCTTGCGGCCGTGGTTTGTGAACATTTTAGAAGTGGTTTGAAGGCCCTAGGCCCTATCATCTAGGAGCTATTGATCTTGAAAGCATTTGCCAGCTGTATGTTTTTCTCAATAATCCACAGAAATACCTCATTGAAAATATTCGTGTAAAATCGCACAAGGTCATGACGCGCGAAACATTGGCTCTGCGTCGCGAAACATTGGCTCTGCGTCTTGCGCCCCTGGTTTGTCAACAATTTCGAAGTGTTTTGAAGGCCCTAGGCCGTATCATCTAGGAGCTATTTAACTTGAAAGCATTTGGCATCTGTACGTTTTTCTCAATAATCGGCAGAAATACCTCATTGAAAATATTCGTGTAAAATCGCACGAGGTCATGACGCGCGAAGCATAGGCTCTTCGTCTTGCGGCCGTGGTTTGTGAACATTTTAGAAGTGGTTTGAAGGCCCTAGGCCCTATCATCTAGGAGCTATTGAACTTGAAAGCATTTGGCAGCTGTACTTTTTTCTCAATAATCGGCAGAAATACCTCATTGAAAATATTTGTGTAAAATCGCACGAGGTCATGACGCGCAAAACATAGAGTCTGCGTCTTGCGCCCGTGGTTTGTGAACAATTTAGAAGTGGTTTGAAGGCCCTACGCCCTATCATCTAGGAGCTATTGAATTTGAAAGCATTTTCCAACTGTACGTTTTTCTCAATAATCGGCAGACGTACCTCATTGGAAATATTCGTGTAAAATCGCACGAGGTCATGACACGCGATGCATCGGCTCTGCGTCTTGCGCCGGTGGTTTGTGAACATTTTAGAAGTGGTTTGAAGGCCCTAGGTCCTATCATCTAGGAGCTATTGAACTTGAAAGCATTTGCCAGCTGTACGTTTTTCTCAATAATCCGCAGAAATACCTCATTGAAAATATTCGAGTAAAATCGCACGAGGTCATGACGCGCAAAGCAAAGGCTCTGCGTCTTGCGCCCGTCGTATGTGAACAATTTAGATGTGGTTCGAAGGCCCCAAGCCCTGTGATCTAGGAGCTTTTGAACTTGAAAGCATTTGCCAGCTGTACGTTTTTCTCAATAATCGGCAGAAATACCTCATTGATAATATTTGTGTAAAATCGCACGAGGTCATGACGCGCGAAGCATAGGCTCTGCGTCTTGCGCCCGTGGTTTGTGAACAATTTAGAAGTGGTTTGTAGACCCTAGGCCCTATCATCTAGGAGCTATTGATCTTGAAAGCATTTGCCAGCTGTACGTTTTTCTCAATAATCGGCAGAAATACCTCTTTGAAAATATTCGTGTAAAATCGCACGAGGTCATGACGCGTGAATCATAGGCTCTGCGTCTTGGCCCCTGGTTTGTGAACAATTTAGAAGTGTTTTGAAGGCCCTAGGCCATATCATCTTGGAGCTATTGAACTTGAAAGCATTTGGCAGCTGTACGTTTTTCTCAATAATCGGCAGAAATACCTCATTGAAAATATTCGTTTAAAATCGCACGAGGACATGACCCGCGAAGCATAGGCTCTTCGTCTTACGGCCATGGTTTGTGAACATTTTAGAAGTGGTTTTAAGGCCGTAGGCCCTAACATCTAGGAGCTATTGAACTTGAAAGCATTTGCCAGCTGTACGTTTTTCTCAATAATCGGCAGAAATACCTCATTGAAAATATTTGTGTAAAATCGCACGAGGTCATGACGCGCGAAGCATAGGCTCTGCGTCTTGTGCCCGTGGTTTGTGAACAATTTAGAAGTGGTTTGTAGACCCTAGGCCCTATCATCTAGGAGCTATTTAACTTGAAAGCATTTGCCAGCTGTATGTTTTTCTCAATTATCGGCAGAAATTCCTCATTGAAAATATTCGTGTAAAATCGCACAAGGTCATGACGCGCGATGCATAGGCTCTGCGTCTTGCGCCCGTGGTTTGTGAATAATTTAGAAGTGGTTTTAAGGCCGTAGGCCCTAACATCTAGGAGCTATTGAACTTGAAAGCATTTGCCAGCTGTACGTTTTTCTCAATAATCGGCAGAAATACCTCATTGAAAATATTTGTGTAAAATCGCACGAGGTCATGACGCGCGAAGCATAGGCTCTGCGTCTTGTGCCCGTGGTTTGTGAACAATTTAGAAGTGGTTTGTAGACCCTAGGCCCTATCATCTAGGAGCTATTTAACTTGAAAGCATTTGCCAGCTGTATGTTTTTCTCAATTATCGGCAGAAATTCCTCATTGAAAATATTCGTGTAAAATCGCACAAGGTCATGACGCGCGATGCATAGGCTCTGCGTCTTGCGCCCGTGGTTTGTGAATAATTTAGAAGTGGTTTGAAGGCCCTAGGCTCTATCATCTGGGAGCTATTGAACTTGAAAGCATTTTCCAGCTGTACGTTTTTCTCAATAATCGGCAGAAATACCTCATTGAAAATATTTGTGCAAAATCGCACGAGGTCATGACGCGCGATGCATAGGCTCTGTGTCTTGCACCCGTGGTTTGTGAACAATTTAGAAGTGGTTTGTAGACCCTAGGCCCTATCATCTAGGAGCTATTTAACTTGAAAGCATTTGCCAGCTGTACGTTTTTCTCAATAATCCGCAGAAATACCTTATTGAAAATATTCGTGTAAAATCGCACAAGGTCATGACGCGCGAAGCAAAGGCTCTGCGTCTTGCGCCCGTCGTTTGTGAACAATTTAGAAGTGGTTTGAAGGCCCCAAGCCCAGTGATCTAGGAGCTGTTCAACTTGAAAGCATTTGCCAGCTGTACGTTTTTGTCAATAATCGGTAGAAATACCTCATTGAAAATATTTGTGTAAAATCGCACGAGGTCATGACGCGCGAAGCATAGGCTCTGCGTCTTGCGCCCGTGGTTTGTGAACAATTTAGATGTGTTTTGAAGGCCCTAGGCCGCATCATCTAGGAGCTATTGAACTTGAAAGCATTTGGCAGCTGTACGTTTTTCTCAATAATCGGCAGAAATACCTCATTGAAAATATTCATGTAAAATCGCACGAGGTCATGACGCGCAAAGCATAGGGTCTGCTTCTTGCGCCCGTGGTTTGTGAACAATTTCGAAGTGGTTTGAAGGCCCTACGCCCTATCATCTAGGAGCTTTTGAACTTGAAAGCATTTGCCAACTGTACGTTTTTCTCAATAATCGGCAGACGTACCTCATTGGAAATATTCGTGTAAAATCGCACAAGGTCATGACGCGCGATGCATAGGCTCTGCGTCTTGCGCCTGTCGTTTGTGAACATTTTAGAAGTGGGTTGAAGGCCCTAGGTCCTATCATCTAGGAGCTATTGAACTTGAAAGCATTTGCCAGCTGTACGTTTTTCTCAGAAATCCGCGGATATACCTCATTGAAAATATTCGTGTAAAATCGCACGAGGTCATGACGCGCGAAGCATAGGCTCTTCGTCTTGCGGCCGTGGTTTGTGAACATTTTAGAAGTGGTTTGAAGGCCCTAGGCCCTATCATCTAGGAGCTATTGATCTTGAAAGCATTTTCCAGCTGTACGTTTTTCTCAATAATCGGCAGAAATACCTCATTGAAAATATTTGTGCAAAATCGCACGAGGTCATGACGCGCGATGCATAGGCTCTGTGTCTTGCACCCGTGGTTTGTGAACAATTTAGAAGTGGTTTGTAGACCCTAGGCCCTATCATCTAGGAGCTATTTAACTTGAAAGCATTTGCCAGCTGTACGTTTTTCTCAATAATCCGCAGAAATACCTTATTGAAAATATTCGTGTAAAATCGCACAAGGTCATGACGCGCGAAGCAAAGGCTCTGCGTCTTGCGCCCGTCGTTTGTGAACAATTTAGAAGTGGTTTGAAGGCCCCAAGCCCAGTGATCTAGGAGCTGTTCAACTTGAAAGCATTTGCCAGCTGTACGTTTTTGTCAATAATCGGTAGAAATACCTCATTGAAAATATTTGTGTAAAATCGCACGAGGTCATGACGCGCGAAGCATAGGCTCTGCGTCTTGCGCCCGTGGTTTGTGAACAATTTAGATGTGTTTTGAAGGCCCTAGGCCGCATCATCTAGGAGCTATTGAACTTGAAAGCATTTGGCAGCTGTACGTTTTTCTCAATAATCGGCAGAAATACCTCATTGAAAATATTCATGTAAAATCGCACGAGGTCATGACGCGCAAAGCATAGGGTCTGCTTCTTGCGCCCGTGGTTTGTGAACAATTTCGAAGTGGTTTGAAGGCCCTACGCCCTATCATCTAGGAGCTTTTGAACTTGAAAGCATTTGCCAACTGTACGTTTTTCTCAATAATCGGCAGACGTACCTCATTGGAAATATTCGTGTAAAATCGCACAAGGTCATGACGCGCGATGCATAGGCTCTGCGTCTTGCGCCTGTCGTTTGTGAACATTTTAGAAGTGGGTTGAAGGCCCTAGGTCCTATCATCTAGGAGCTATTGAACTTGAAAGCATTTGCCAGCTGTACGTTTTTCTCAGAAATCCGCGGATATACCTCATTGAAAATATTCGTGTAAAATCGCACGAGGTCATGACGCGCGAAGCATAGGCTCTTCGTCTTGCGGCCGTGGTTTGTGAACATTTTAGAAGTGGTTTGAAGGCCCTAGGCCCTATCATCTAGGAGCTATTGATCTTGAAAGCATTTGCCAGCTGTATGTTTTTCTCAATAATCCACAGAAATACCTCATTGAAAATATTCGTGTAAAATCGCACAAGGTCATGACGCGCGAAACATTGGCTCTGCGTCGCGAAACATTGGCTCTGCGTCTTGCGCCCCTGGTTTGTCAACAATTTCGAAGTGTTTTGAAGGCCCTAGGCCGTATCATCTAGGAGCTATTTAACTTGAAAGCATTTGGCATCTGTACGTTTTTCTCAATAATCGGCAGAAATACCTCATTGAAAATATTCGTGTAAAATCGCACGAGGTCATGACGCGCGAAGCATAGGCTCTTCGTCTTGCGGCCGTGGTTTGTGAACATTTTAGAAGTGGTTTGAAGGCCCTAGGCCCTATCATCTAGGAGCTATTGAACTTGAAAGCATTTGCCAGCTGTATGTTTTTCTCAATAATCGGCAGAATTACCTCATTGAAAATATTCGTGTAAAATCGCACGAGGTCATGACGCGCGAAACATAGGCTCTGCGTCTTGCGCCCGTGGTTTGTCAACGATTTAGAAGTGTTTTGAAGGCCCTAGACCGTATCATCTAGGAGCTATTGAACTTGAAAGCATTTGGCAGCTGTACGTTTTTCTCAATAATCGGCAGAAATACCTCATTGAATATATTCGTGTAAAATCGCACGAGGTCATGACGCGCGAAGCATAGGCTCTTCGTCTTGCCGCCGTGGTTTGTGAACATTTTAAAAGTGGTTTGAAGGCCCTAGGCCCTATCATCTAGGAGCAATTGAACTTGAAAGCATTTGCCAGCTGTATGTTTTTCTCAATAATCGGCAGAAATCCCTCATTGAAAATATTCGTGTAAAATCGCACGAGGTCATGACGCGCGAAGCATAGGCTCTTTGTCTTGCGGCCGTGGTTTGTGAACATTATAGAAGTGGTTTGAAGGCCCTAGGCCCTATCATCTAGGAGCTATTGATCTTGAAAGCATTTGCCAGCTCGTTGTTTTTCTCAATAATCGGCAGAAATACCTTATTGAAAATATTCCTGTAAAATCGCACGAGGTCATGACGCGTGAAGCATAGGCTCTGCGTCTTGCGCCCGTGGTTTGTGAAATATTTAGAAGTGGTTTGAAGGCCCTAGGCCCTATCATCTAGGAGCTATTGAACTTGAAAGCATTTGCCAGCTGTATGTTTTTCTCAATAATCGGCAGAATTACCTCATTGAAAATATTCGTGTAAAATCGCACGAGGTCATGACGCGCGAAACATAGGCTCTGCGTCTTGCGCCCGTGGTTTGTCAACGATTTAGAAGTGTTTTGAAGGCCCTAGACCGTATCATCTAGGAGCTATTGAACTTGAAAGCATTTGGCAGCTGTACGTTTTTCTCAATAATCGGCAGAAATACCTCATTGAATATATTCGTGTAAAATCGCACGAGGTCATGACGCGCAAAGCATAGGGTCTGCTTCTTGCGCCCGTGGTTTGTGAACAATTTCGAAGTGGTTTGAAGGCCCTACGCCCTATCATCTAGGAGCTTTTGAACTTGAAAGCATTTGCCAACTGTACGTTTTTCTCAATAATCGGCAGACGTACCTCATTGGAAATATTCGTGTAAAATCGCACAAGGTCATGACGCGCGATGCATAGGCTCTGCGTCTTGCGCCTGTCGTTTGTGAACATTTTAGAAGTGGGTTGAAGGCCCTAGGCCCTATCATCTAGGAGCTATTGATCTTGAAAGCATTTGCCAACTGTACATTTTTCTCAAACATCGGCAGAAATACCTCTTTGAATATATTCGTGTAAAATCGCACAAGGTCATGACGCGCGAAGCAAAGGCTCTGCGTCTTGCGCCCGTCGTTTGTGAACAATTTAGAAGTGGTTTGAAGGCCCCAAGCCCAGTGATCTAGGAGCTGTTCAACTTGAAAGCATTTGCCAGCTGTACGTTTTTGTCAATAATCGGTAGAAATACCTCATTGAATATATTCGTGTAAAATCGCACAAGGTCATGACGCGCGAAGCATAGGCTCTTCGTCTTGCCGCCGTGGTTTGTGAATATTTTAAAAGTGGTTTGAAGGCCCTAGGCCCTATCATCTAGGAGCAATTGAACTTGAAAGCATTTGCCAGCTGTATGTTTTTCTCAATAATCGGCAGAAATCCCTCATTGAAAATATTCGTGTAAAATCGCACGAGGTCATGACGCGCGAAGCATAGGCTCTTTGTCTTGCGGCCGTGGTTTGTGAACATTATAGAAGTGGTTTGAAGGCCCTAGGCCCTATCATCTAGGAGCTATTGATCTTGAAAGCATTTGCCAGCTCGTTGTTTTTCTCAATAATCGGCAGAAATACCTTATTGAAAATATTCGTGTAAAATCGCACGAGGTCATGACGCGTGAAGCATAGGCTCTGCGTCTTGCGCCCGTGGTTTGTGAAATATTTAGAAGTGGTTTGAAGGCCCTACGCCCTAACATCTAGGAGCAATTGAACTTGAAAGCATTTGCCAGCTGTACGTTTTTCTCAATAATCGGCAGAAATACTTCATTGAAAATATTCGTGTAAAATCGCACGAGGTCATGAGGCGCGAAGCATAGGCTCTTCGTCTTGCGGCCGTGGTTTGTGAACATTTTAGAAGTGGTTTGAAGGCCCTTGGCCCTATCATCTAGGAGCAATTGATCTTGAAAGCATTTACCAGCTGTATGTTTTTCTCAAAAATCCGCGGATATACCTCATTGCAAATATTCGTGTAAAATTGCACAAGGTCATGACGCGCGAAACATTGGCTCTGCGTCTTGTGCTCGTGGTTTGTGAACAATTTAGAAGTCATTTGATGGCCCTAGGCCCTATCATCTAGGAGCTATTGATCTTGAAAGCATTTGCCAGCTGTACGTTTTTCTCAATAATCGGCAGAAATACCTCTTTGAAAATATTCGTGTATAATCGCACGAGGTCATGACGCGCGAAGCATAGGCTCTTCGTCTTGCGGCCGTGGTTTGTGAACAATTTAGAAGTGGTTTGAAGGCCCTAGGCCCTATCATCTAGGAGCAATTGATCTTGAAAGCATTTGCCAGCTGTATGTTTTTCTCAAAAATCCGTGGATATACCTCATTGAAAATATTTGTGTAAAATCGCACGAGGTCATGACGCGCGAAGCATTTGCTCTGCGTCATGTGCCCGTGGTTTGTGAACAATTTAGAAGTGATTTGATGGCCCTAGGCCCTATCATCTAGGAGCTATTGATCTTGAAAGCATTGGCCAGCTGTATGTTTTTCTCAATAATCGGCAGAAATACCTCATTGAAAATATTTGTGTAAAATCGCACGAGGTCATGACGCGCGAACCATAGGCTCTGTGTCTTGCGCCCGTGGTTTGTGAACAATTTAGAAGTGTTTTGAAGGCCCTAGGCCGTATCATCTAGGAGCTATTGAACTTGAAAGCATTTGTCAGCTGTACGTTTTTTTCAATAATCGGCAGAAATGCCTCATTGAAAATATTCGTGTAAAATCGCACGAGGTCATGACGCGCGAAACATAGGCTCTGCGTCTTGCGCCCGTGGTTTGTGAACAATTTAGAAGTGTTTTGAAGGCCCTAGGCCGTATCATCTAGGAGCTATTGAACTTGAAAGCATTTGTCAGCTGTACGTTTTTTTCAATAATCGGCAGAAATACCTCATTGAAAATATTTGTGTAAAATCGCACGAGGTCATGACGCGCGAAGCATAGGCTCTTCGTCTTGCCGCCGTGGTTTGTGAACATTTTAGAAGTGGTTTGAAGGCCCTAGGCCCTATCATCTAAGAGCTATTGATCTTGAAAGCATTTGCCAGCTGTATGTTTTTATCAAAAATCTGCGATCATACCTCATTGAAAATATTCGTGTAAAATCGCACGAGGTCATGACGCGCGAAACATTGGCTCTGCGTCTTGTGCCCGTGGTTTGTGAACAATTTAGAAGTGATTTGATGGCCCTAGGCCCTATCATCTAGGAGCTATTGATCTTGAAAGCATTTGCCAGCTGTATGTTTTTCTCAATAATCGGCAGAATTACCTCATTGAAAATATTCGTGTAAAATCGCACGAGGTCAAGACGCGCGATGCATAGGCTCTTCGTATTGCGCCCGTGGTTTGTGAACAATTTAGAAGTGGTCTCAAGGCCCTACGCCCTATCATCTAGGAGCTATTGAACTTGAAAGCATTTGCCAGCTGTACGTTTTTCTCAATAATCGGCAGAAATTCCGCATTGAAAATATTAGTGTAAAATCGTACGAGGTCATGACGCGCGAAGCATAGGCTCTGTGTCTTGCGGCCGTGGTTTGTGAAAATTTTAGAAGTGGTTTGAAGGCCCTAAGCCCTATCATCTAGGAGTTATTGAACTTGAAAGCATTTGCCAGCTGTACGTTTTTCTCAATAATCGGCAGAAATACCTCATTGAAAATATTCCTGTAAAATCGCACGAGGTCATGACTCGCGATGCATAGGCTCTGTGTCTTGCGCCCGTGGTTTGTGAACAATTTAGAAGTGGTTTGAAGGCCCTTGGCCCTAACATCTAGGAGCTATTGAACTTGAAAGCATTTGCCAGCTGTACATTTTTCTCAAACATCGGCAGAAATACCTCTTTGAATATATTCGTGTATAATCGCACAAGGTCATGACGCGCGAAGCATTTGCTCTGCGTCATGTGCCCGTGGTTTGTGAACAATTTAGAAGTGATTTGATGGCCCTAGGCCCTATCATCTAGGAGCTATTGATCTTGAAAGCATTGGCCAGCTGTATGTTTTTCTCAATAATCGGCAGAAATACCTCATTGAAAATATTAGTGTAAAATCGCACGAGGTCATGACGCGCGAAACATAGGCTCTGCGTCTTGCGCCCGTGGTTTGTGAACAATTTAGAAGTGTTTTGAAGGCCCTAGGCCGTATCATCTAGGAGCTATTGAACTTGAAAGCATTTGTCAGCTGTACGTTTTTTTCAATAATCAGCAGAAATGCCTCATTGAAAATATTCGTGTAAAATCGCACGAGGTCATGACGCGCGAAACATAGGCTCTGCGTCTTGCGCCCGTGGTTTGTGAACAATTTAGAAGTGTTTTGAAGGCCCTAGGCCGTATCATCTAGGATCTATTGAACTTGAAAGCATTTGTCAGCTGTACGTTTTTTTCAATAATCGGCAGAAATACCTCATTGAAAATATTCGTGTAAAATCGCACGAGGTCATGACGCGCGAAACATAGGCTCTTCGTCTTGCCGCCGTGGTTTGTGAACAATTTAGAAGTGTTTTGAAGCCCCTAGGCCGTATCATCTAGGAGCTATTGAACTTGAAAGCATTTGGCAGCTGTACGTTTTTCTCAATAATCGGCAAAAATACCTCATTGATAATATTCGTGTAAAATTGCACGAGGTCAAGACGCGCGAAGCATAGGCTCTTCGTATTGCGCCCGTGGTTTGTGAACAATTTAGAAGTGGTTTAGAAGTGGTTTGAAGGCCCTAGGCCCTATCATCTAAGAGCTATTGATCTTGAAAGCATTTGCCAGCTGTATGTTTTTATATTTAATATTCCTGTTTTAATATTCCTGTAAAATCGCACGAGGTCATGACGCGCGAAGCATAGGCTCTGTGTCTTGCACCCGTGGTTTGTGAACAATTTAGAAGTGGTTTGAAGGCCCTTGGCCCTAACATCTAGGAGCTATTGAACTTGAAAGCATTTGCCAGCTGTACATTTTTCTCAATAATCGGCAGAAATACCTCATTGAATATATTCGTGTAAAATCGCACGAGGTCATGACTCGCGATGCATAGGCTCTGCATCTTGCGCCCGTGGTTTGTGAACAATTTAGAAGTGGTTTGAAGGCCCTAGGCCCTATCATCTAAGAGCTATTGATCTTGAAAGCATTTGCCAGCTGTATGTTTTTATCAAAAATCTGCGATCATACCTCATTGAAAATATTCGTGTAAAATCGCACGAGGTCATGACGCGCGAAACATAGGCTCTGCGTCTTGCGCCCGTGGTTTGTGAACAATTTAGAAGTGTTTTGAAGGCCCTAGGCCGTATCATCTAGGAGCTATTGATCTTGAAAGCATTTGCCAGCTGTATGTTTTTCTCAATAATCGGCAGAAATACCTCATTGAAAATATTCGTGTAAAATCGCACGAGGTCATGACGCGCGAAACATAGGCTCTGCGTCTTGCGCCCGTGGTTTGTGAACGATTTAGAAGTGTTTTGAAGCCCCTAGGCCGTATCATCTAGGAGCTATTGAACTTGAAAGCATTTGGCAGCTGTACGTTTTTCTCAATAATCGGCAGAAATACCTCATTGATAATATTCGTGTAAAATTGCACGAGGTCAAGACGCGCGAAGCATAGGCTCTTCGTATTGCGCCCGTGGTTTGTGAACAATTTAGAAGTGGTCTCAAAGCCCTACGCCCTATCATCTAGGAGCTATTGAACTTGAATGCATTTGCCAGCTGTACGTTTTTCTCAATAATCGGCAGAAATTCCGCATTGAAAATATTCGTGTATAATCGTACGAGGTCATGACGCGCGAAGCATAGGCTCTGTGTCTTGCGGCCGTGGTTTGTGAACATTTTAGAAGTGGTTTGAAGGCCCTAAGCCCTATCATCTAGGAGTTATTGAACTTGAAAGCATTTGCCAGCTGTACGTTTTTCTCAATAATCGGCAGAAATACCTCATTGAAAATATTCCTGTAAAATCGCACGAGGTCATGACGCGCGAAGCATAGGCTCTGTGTCTTGCACCCGTGGTTTGTGAACAATTTAGAAGTGGTTTGAAGGCCCTAGGCCCTAACATCTAGGAGCTATTGAACTTGAAAGCATTTGCCAGCTGTACATTTTTCTCAATAATCGGCAGAAATACCTCATTGGATATATTCGTGTAAAATCGCACGAGGTCATGACGCACAAAGCATAGGCTCTGTGTCTTGCGCCCGTGGTTTGTGAACAATTTAGAAGTGGTTTGAAGGCCCTAGGCCCTAACATCTAGGAGCTATTGAACTTGAAAGCATTTGCCAGCTGTACATTTTTCTCAATAATCGGCAGAAATACCTCTTTGAAAATATTCGTGTATAATCGCACGAGGTCATGACGCGCGAAGCATTTGCTCTGTGTCATGTGCCCGTGGTTTGTGAACAATTTAGAAGTGATTTGATGGCCCTAGGCCCTATCATCTAGGAGCTATTGATCTTGAAAGCATTGGCCAGCTGTATGTTTTTCTCAATAATCGGCAGAAATACCTCATTGAAAATATTCGTGTAAAATCGCACGAGGTCATGACGCGCGAAACATTGGCTCTGCGTCTTGTGCCCGTGGTTTGAGAACAATTTAGAAGAGATTTGAAGGCCCTAGGCCCTATCATCTAGGAGCTATTGATCTTGAAAGCATTTGCCAGCTGTGTGTTTTTCTCAATAATCGGCAGTATTACCTCAATGAAAATATTCGTGTAAAATCGCACGAGGTCATGACGCGCGAAACATAGGCTCTGCGTCTTGCGCCCGTGGTTTGTGAACAATTTAGAAGTGTTTTGAAGGCCCTAGGCCGTATCATCTAGGAGCTATTGATCTTGAAAGCATTTGCCAGCTGTATGTTTTTCTCAATAATCGGCAGAAATACCTCATTGAAAATATTCGTGTAAAATCGCACGAGGTCATGACGCGCGAAACATAGGCTCTGCGTCTTGCGCCCGTGGTTTATGAACGATTTAGAAGTGTTTTGAAGCCCCTAGGCCGTATCATCTAGGAGCTATTGAACTTGAAAGCATTTGGCAGCTGTACGTTTTTCTCAATAATCGGCAGAAATACCTCATTGATAATATTCGTGTAAAATTGCACGAGGTCAAGACGCGCGAAGCATAGGCTCTTCGTATTGCGCCCGTGGTTTGTGAACAATTTAGAAGTGGTCTCAAGGCCCTACGCCCTATCATCTAGGAGCTATTGAACTTGAAAGCATTTGCCAGCTGTACGTTTTTCTCAATAATCGGCAGAAATTCCGCATTGAAAATATTCGTGTAAAATCGTACGAGGTCATGACGCGCGAAGCATAGGCTCTGTGTCTTGCGGCCGTGGTTTGTGAACATTTTAGAAGTGGTTTGAAGGCCCTAAGCCCTATCATCTAGGAGTTATTGAACTTGAAAGGATTTGCCAGCTGTACGTTTTTCTCAATAATCGGCAGAAATACCTAATTGAAAATATTCCTGTAAAATCGCACGAGGTCATGACGCGCGAAGCATAGGCTCTGTGTCTTGCGCCCGTGGTTTGTGAACAATTTAGAAGTGGTTTGATGGCCCTAGGCCCTAACATCTAGGAGCTATTGAACTTGAAAGCATTTGCCAGCTGTACATTTTTCTCAATAATCGGCAGAAATACCTCATTGGATATATTCGTGTAAAATCGCACGAGGTCATGACGCACAAAGCATAGGCTCTGCGTCGTGCCCCCGTGATTTGTGAACAATTTAGAAGTAGTTTGATGGCCCTAGGCCCTATCATCTAGGAACTATTGAACTTGAAAGCATTTGCCAGCTGTACATTTTTCTCAATAATCGGCTGAAATTCCTCATTGAATATATTCGTATATAATCGCACGAGGTCATGAAGCGCGAAGCATAGGCTCTGCGTCTTGCCCCCGTGTTTTCTGAACAATTTAGAAGTAGTTTGATGGCCCTAGGCCCTAACATCTAGGAGCGATTGATCTTGAAAGCATTTGGCAGCTGTACGTTTTTCTCAATAATCGGCAGAAATCCCTCATTGAATATATTCGTGTAAAATCGCACGAGGTCATGACGCGCGAAAAATTGGCTCTGCGTCTTGTGCCCGTGGTTTGTGAACAATTTAGAAGTGATTTGAAGGCCCTAGGCCCTATCATCTAGGAGCTATTGATCTTGAAAGCATTTGCCAGCTGTATGTTTTTCTCAATAATCCGCAGAAATACCTCTTTGAAAATATTCGTGTAAAATCGCATGAGGTCATGACGCACAAAGCATAGGCTCTGCGTCTTGCGCCCGTGGTTTGTGAAATATTTAGAAGTGGTTTGAAGGCCCTAGGCCGTATTATCTAGGAGCTATTGAACTTGAAAGCATTTGCCAGCTGTATGTTTTTCTCAATAATCCGCAGAAATACCTCATTGAAAATATTCGTGTAAAATCGCACAAGGTCATGACGCGCGAAGCATAGGCTCTGCGTTTTGCACCCTTGGTTTGTGAAATATTTAGAAGTGGTTTGAAGGCCCTAGGCCCTAACATCTAGGAGCAATTGAACTTGAAAGCATTTGGCAGCTGTACGTTTTTCTCAATAATCGGCAGAAATACCTCATTGAAAATATTCGTGTAAAATCGCACGAGGTCATGACGCGCGAAACATTGGCTCTGCGTTTTGTGCCCGTGGTGTGTGAACAATTTAGAAGTGATTTGAAGGCCCTAGGCCCTATCATCTAGGAGCTATTGATCTTGAAAGCATTTGCCAGCTGTATGTTTTTCTCAATAATCCGCAGAAATACCTCATTGAATATATTCGTGTAAAATCGCACAAGGTCATGACGCGCGAAGCATAGCCTCTGCGTCTTGCGCCCGTGGTTTGTGAACATTTTCGAAGTGGTTTGAAGGCCCGAGGCCCTATCATCTAGGAGCTATTGATCTTGAAAGCATTTGCCAGCTGTATGTTTTCCTCAATAATCCGCAGAAATACCTCATTGAAAATATTTGTGTAAAATCGCACGAGGTCATGACGCGCGAAACATAGGCTCTGCGTCATGCCGCCGTGGTTTGTGAACATTTTAGAAGTTGTTTGAAGGCCCTAGGCCCTATCATCTAGGAGCAATTGATCTTGAAAGCATATGCCAGCTGTATGTTTTTCTCAAAAATCCGCGGATATACCTCATTGATAATATTCGTGTAAAATCGCAGGAGGTTATGACGCGCGAAACATTGGCTCTGCGTCTTGTGCCCGTGGTTGTGAACAATTTAGAAGTGATTTGAAGGCCCTAGGCCCTATCATCTAGGAGCTATTGATCTTGAAAGCATTTGCCAGCTGTATGTTCTTCTCAATAATCGGCAGAAATACCTCATTGAAAATATTCGTGTAAAATCGCACGAGGTCATGACGCGCGAAACATTGGCTCTGCGTCTTGCCGCCGTGGTTTGTGAACATTTTAGAAGTGGTTTGAAGGCCCTAGGCCCTATCATCTAGGAGCAATTGATCTTGAAAGCATTTGCTAGCTTTATGTTTTTCTCAAATATCCGCGGATATACCTCATTGAAAATATTCGTGTAAAATCACACAAGGTCATGACGCGCGAAACATTGGCTCTGCGTCTTGTGCCCGTGGTTTGTGAACAATTTAGAAGTGATTTGAAGGCCCTAGGCCCTATCATCTAGGAGCTTTTGATCTTGAAAGCATTTGCCAGCTGTATGTTTTTCTCAATAATTGGCAGAAATACCTCATTGAAAATATTCGTGTAAAATCGCACGAGGTCATGACACGCGAAGCATAGGCTCTGCGTCTTTCGCCCGTGTTTTGTGAACAATTTAGAAGTGGTTTGAAGGCCCTAGGCCCTATCATCTAGGAGCTATTGATCTTGAAAGCATTTGCCAGCTGTATGTTTTTCTCAATAATCCGCAGAAATACCTCATTGAAAATATTCGTGTAAAATCGCACGAGGTCATGACGCGCGAAACATAGGCTCTGCGTCTTGCGCCCGTGGTTTGTGAACAATTTAGAAGTGTTTTGAAGGCCCTAGGCCGTATCATCTAGGAGCTATTGAACTTGAAAGCATTTGGCAGCTGTACGTTTTTCTCAATAATCGGCTGAAATACCTCATTGAAAATATTCGTGTAAAATCGCACGAGGTCATGACGCGCAAAGCATAGGCTCTTCGTCTTGCGGCCGTGGTTTGTGAACATTTTAGAAGTGGTTTGAAGGCCCTAGGCCCTATCATCTAGGAGTTATTGAACTTGAAAGCATTTGCCAGCTGTATGTTTTTCTCAATAATCCGCAGAAATACCTCTTTGAAAATATTTGTGTAAAATCGCACGAGGTCATGACGCACGAAGCATAGGCTCTTCGTCTTGCGGCCGTGGTTTGTGAACATTTTAGAAGTGGTTTGAAGGCCCTAGGCCCTATCATCTAGGAGTTATTGAACTTGAAAGCATTTGCCAGCTGTATGTTTTTCTCAATAATCCGCAGAAATTCCTCTTTGAAAATATTTGTGTAAAATCGCATGAGGTCATGACGCACAAAGCATAGGCTCTGCGTCTTGCGCCCGTGGTTTGTGAAATATTTAGAAGTGGTTTGAAGGCCCTAGGCCGTATTATCTAGGAGCTATTGAACTTGAAAGCATTTGCCAGGTGTATGTTTTTCTCAATAATTTGCAGAAATACCTCATTGAAAATATTCGTGTAAAATCGCACAAGGTCATGACGCGCGAAGCATAGGCTCTGCGTTTTGCACCCTTGGATTGTGAAATATTTAGAAGTGGTTTGAAGGCCCTAGGCCCTAACATCTAGGAGCAATTGAACTTGAAAGCATTTGGCAGCTGTACGTTTTTCTCAATAATCGGCAGAAATACCTCATTGAAAATATTCGTGTAAAATCGCACGAGGTCATGACGCGCGAAACATTGGCTCTGCGTTTTGTGCCCGTGGTGTGTGAACAATTTAGACGTGATTTGAAGGCCCTAGGCCCTATCATCTAGGAGCTATTGATCTTGAAACCATTTGCCAGCTGTATGTTTTTCTCAATAATCGGCAGAAATACCTCATTGAAAATATTCGTGTAAAATCGCATGAGGTCATGACGCGCGAATCATAGGATCTGCGTCTTGCGCCCGTGGTTTGTGAACAATTTAGAAGTGTTTTGAAGGCCCTAGGCCGTATCATCTAGGAGCTATTGATCTTGAAAGCATTTGCCAGCCTACCGTTTTTCTCAGAAATCCGCAGATATACATCTTTGAAAATCTTCGTGTAACATCGCACCAGGTCATGACGCGCGAAGCATAGGCTCTTCGTCTTGCGGCCGTGGTTTGTGAACATTTTATAAGTGAATTGAAGGCCCTAGGCCCTATCATCTAGGAGCTATTGATCTTGAAAGCATTTGCCAGCTGTATGTTTTTCTCAATAATCGGCAGAAATACCTCATTGAAAATATTCGTGTAAAATCGCACAAGGTCATGACGCGCGAATCATAGGATCTGCGTCTTGCGCCCGTGGTTTGTGAACAATTTAGAAGTGTTTTGAAGGCCCTAAGCCGTATCATCTAGGAGCTATTGATCTTGAAAGCATTTGCCAGCTGTCGGTTTTTCTCAAAAATCCGCAGATATACATCTTTGAAAATATTCGTGTAAAATCGCACCAGGTCATGTCGCGCGAAGCATAGGCTCTTCGTCTTGCGGCCGTGGTTTGTGAACATTTTAGAAGTGGTTTGAAGGCCCTAGGCCCTATCATCTAGGAGCTATTGATCTTGAAAGCATTTGCCAGCTGTACGTTTTTCTCAATAATCGACAGAAATACATCTTTGAAAATATTCGTGTAAAATCGCACAAGGTCATGACGCGCGAACCATAGGCTCTTCGTCATGCGGCCGTGGTTTGTGAACATTTTAGAAGTGGTTTGAAGGCCCTAGGCCCTATCATGTAGGAGCTATTGAACTTGAATGCATTTGGCAGCTGTACGTTTTTTTCAATAATCGGCAGAAATACCTCATTGAAAATATTAGTGTAAAATCGCACGAGGTCATGACGCGCGAAGCATAGGCTCTTCGTCTTGCCGCCGTGGTTTGTGAACATTTTAGAAGTGGTTTGAAGGCCCTAGGCTTTATCATCTAGGAGCTATTGATCTTGTAAGCATTTGCCAGCTGTACGTTTTTCTCAATAATCCGCAGAAATACCTCTTTGAAAATATTCGTGTAAAATCGCACGAGGTCATGACGCGCGAAGCATAGGCTCTTCGTCTTGCGGCCGTGATTTGTGAACATTTTAGAAGTGATTTGAAGGCCCTAGGCCCTATTGTCTAGGAGCTATTGATCTTGAAAGCATTTGCCAGCTGTATGTTTTTCTCAATAATCGGCAGAAATACCTCATTGAAAATATTCGTGTAAAATCGCACGAGGTCATGACGCGTGAAACATAGGCTCTGTGTCTTGCGCCCGTGGTTTGTGAACAATTTAAAAGTTTTTTGAAGGCCCTAGGCCGTATCATCTAGGAGCTATTGATCTTGAAAGCATTTGCCAGCTGTACGTTTTTCTCAATAATCCGCAGAAATACCTCTTTGAAAATATTCGTGTAAAATCGCACGAGGTCATGATGCGTGAAACATAGGCTCTGCGTCTTGCGCCCGTGGTTTGTGAACAATTTAGAAGTGTTTTGAAGGCCCTAGGCCGTATCATCTAGGAGCTATTGAACTTGAAAGCATTTGCCAGCTGTACCTTTTTCTCAATAATCTGCAGAAATACCTCATTGAAAATATTTGTGTAAAATCGCACAAGGTTATGACGCGCAAAGCATAGGCTCTTCGTCTTGCGGCCGTGGTTTGTGAACATTTTAGAAGTGGTTTGAAGGCCCTAGGCCCTATCATCTCGGAGCTATTGATCTTGAAAGCATTTGCCAGCTGTACGATTTTCTCAATAATCCGCAGATATACATCTTTGAAAATATTCGTGTAAAATCGCACGAGGTCATGACGCGCGAAGCATAGGCTCTTCATCTTGCGGCCGTGGTTTGTGAACATTTTAGAAGTGGTTTGAAGGCCCTAGGCCCTATCATCTAGGAGCTATTGATCTTGAAAGCATTTGCCAGCTGTACGTTTTACTCAATAATCGGCAGAAATACATCTTTGAAAATATTCGTGTAAAATCGCACAAGGTCATGACGGGCGAACCATAGGCTCTTCGTCTTGCGGCCGTGGTTTGTGAACATTTTAGAAGTGGTTTGAAGGCCCTAGGCCCTATCATCTAGGAGCTATTGATCTTGAAAGCATTTGCCACCTGTATGTTTTTCTCAATAATCGGCAGAAATACCTCTTTGAAAATATTCGTTTAATATCGCACAAGGTCATGACGCGCGAAGAATAGGCTCATCGTCTTGCGGCCGTGGTTTGTGAACATTTTAGAAGTGATTTGAAGGCCCTAGGCCCTATCATCTAGGAGCTATTGATCTTGAAAGCATTTGCCAGCTGTACGTTTTTCTCAATAATCGGCAGAAATACCTCTTTGAAAAAATTTGTGTAAAATCGCACGAGGTCATGACGCGCGAAGCATAGGCTCTTCGTCTTGCGGCCGTGGTTTGTGAACATTTTAGAAGTGGTTTGAAGGCCCTAGGCCCTATCATCTAGGAGCAAGTGATCTGAAAGCATTTGCCTGCTGTATGTTTTTCTCAAAAATCCGCGGATATACCTCATTGAAAATATTCGTGTAAAATCGCACGAGGTCATGACGCGCGAAACATTGGCTCTGAGTCTTGTGCCCGTGGTTTGTGATCAATTTAGCAGTGATTTGAAGGCCCTTGGCCCTATCATCTAGGAGCTATTGATCTTGAAAGCATTTGCCAGCTGTATGTTTTTCTCAAATATCTGCGGATATACCTCATTGAAAATATTCGTGTAAAATCGCACGAGGTCATGACGCGCGAAGCATAGGCTCTTCGTCTTGCGGCCGTGGATTGTGAACATTTTAGAAGTGGTTTGAAGGCCCTAGGCCCTAACATCTAGGAGCTATTGAACTTGAAAGCATTTGGCAGTTGTATGTTTTTCTCAATAATCGGCAGAAATACCTCTTTGAAAATTTTAGTGTAAAATCGCACAAGGTCATGACGCGCGAAGCATAGGCTCTTCGTCTTGCCGCCGTGGTTTGTGAACATTTTAGAAGTGGTTTGAAGGCCCTAGGCCCTATCATCTAGGAGCTATTGATCTTGAATGCATTTGCCAGCTGTACGTTTTTCTCAATAATCGGCAGAAATACCTCATTGAAAATATTCGTGTAAAATCGCACGAGGTCATGACGCGCAAAGCATAGGCTCTTCGTCTTGCTGCCGTGGTTTGTGAACATTTTAGAAGTGGTTTGAAGGCCCTAGGCCTTATCATCTCGGAGCTATTGATCTTGAAAGCATTTGCCAGCTGTACGATTTTCTCAATAATCCGCAGATATACCTCTTTGAAAATATTCGTGTAAAATCGAACGAGGTCATGACGCGCGAAGCATAGGCTCTTCGTCTTGCGGCCGTGGTTTGTGAACATTTTATAAGTGGTTTGAAGGCCCTAGGCCCTATCATCTAGGAGCTATTGATCTTGAAAGCATTTGCCAGCTGTATGTTTTTCTCAATAATCGGCAGAAATACCTCATTGAAAATATTCGTGTAAAATCGCACAAGGTCATGACGCGCGAATCATAGGATCTGCGTCTTGCGCCCGTGGTTTGTGAACAATTTAGAAGTGTTTTGAAGGCCCTAAGCCGTATCATCTAGGAGCTATTGATCTTGAAAGCATTTGCCAGCTGTCGGTTTTTCTCAAAAATCCGCAGATATACATCTTTGAAAATATTCGTGTAAAATCGCACCAGGTCATGTCGCGCGAAGCATAGGCTCTTCGTCTTGCGGCCGTGGTTTGTGAACATTTTAGAAGTGGTTTGAAGGCCCTAGGCCCTATCATCTAGGAGCTATTGATCTTGAAAGCATTTGCCAGCTGTACGTTTTTCTCAATAATCGACAGAAATACATCTTTGAAAATATTCGTGTAAAATCGCACAAGGTCATGACGCGCGAACCATAGGCTCTTCGTCATGCGGCCGTGGTTTGTGAACATTTTAGAAGTGGTTTGAAGGCCCTAGGCCCTATCATCTAGGAGCTATTGAACTTGAATGCATTTGGCAGCTGTACGTTTTTTTCAATAATCGGCAGAAATACCTCATTGAAAATATTAGTGTAAAATCGCACGAGGTCATGACGCGCGAAGCATAGGCTCTTCGTCTTGCCGCCGTGGTTTGTGAACATTTTAGAAGTGGTTTGAAGGCCCTAGGCCCTATCATCTAGGAGCTATTGATCTTGTAAGCATTTGCCAGCTGTACGTTTTTCTCAATAATCCGCAGAAATACCTCTTTGAAAATATTCGTGTAAAATCGCACGAGGTCATGACGCGCGAAGCATAGGCTCTTCGTCTTGCGGCCGTGGTTTGTGAACATTTTAGAAGTGATTTGAAGGCCCTAGGCCCTATTGTCTAGGAGCTATTGATCTTGAAAGCATTTGCCAGCTGTATGTTTTTCTCAATAATCGGCAGAAATACCTCATTGAAAATATTCGTGTAAAATCGCACGAGGTCATGACGCGTGAAACATAGGCTCTGTGTCTTGCGCCCGTGGTTTGTGAACAATTTAAAAGTTTTTTGAAGGCCCTAGGCCGTATCATCTAGGAGCTATTGATCTTGAAAGCATTTGCCAGCTGTACGTTTTTCTCAATAATCCGCAGAAATACCTCTTTGAAAATATTCGTGTAAAATCGCACGAGGTCATGATGCGTGAAACATAGGCTCTGCGTCTTGCGCCCGTGGTTTGTGAACAATTTAGAAGTGTTTTGAAGGCCCTAGGCCGTATCATCTAGGAGCTATTGAACTTGAAAGCATTTGCCAGCTGTACCTTTTTCTCAATAATCTGCAGAAATACCTCATTGAAAATATTTGTGTAAAATCGCACAAGGTTATGACGCGCAAAGCATAGGCTCTTCGTCTTGCGGCCGTGGTTTGTGAACATTTTAGAAGTGGTTTGAAGGCCCTAGGCCCTATCATCTCGGAGCTATTGATCTTGAAAGCATTTGCCAGCTGTACGATTTTCTCAATAATCCGCAGATATACATCTTTGAAAATATTCGTGTAAAATCGCACGAGGTCATGACACGCGAAGCATAGGCTCTTCATCTTGCGGCCGTGGTTTGTGAACATTTTAGAAGTGGTTTGAAGGCCCTAGGCCCTATCATCTAGGAGCTATTGATCTTGAAAGCATTTGCCAGCTGTACGTTTTACTCAATAATCGGCAGAAATACATCTTTGAAAATATTCGTGTAAAATCGCACAAGGTCATGACGGGCGAACCATAGGCTCTTCGTCTTGCGGCCGTGGTTTGTGAACATTTTAGAAGTGGTTTGAAGGCCCTAGGCCCTATCATCTAGGAGCTATTGATCTTGAAAGCATTTGCCACCTGTATGTTTTTCTCAATAATCGGCAGAAATACCTCTTTGAAAATATTCGTTTAATATCGCACAAGGTCATGACGCGCGATGAATAGGCTCATCGTCTTGCGGCCGTGGTTTGTGAACATTTTAGAAGTGATTTGAAGGCCCTAGGCCCTATCATCTAGGAGCTATTGATCTTGAAAGCATTTGCCAGCTGTACGTTTTTCTCAATAATCGGCAGAAATACCTCTTTGAAAAAATTTGTGTAAAATCGCACGAGGTCATGACGCGCGAAGCATAGGCTCTTCGTCTTGCGGCCGTGGTTTGTGAACATTTTAGAAGTGGTTTGAAGGCCCTAGGCCCTATCATCTAGGAGCAAGTGATCTGAAAGCATTTGCCTGCTGTATGTTTTTCTCAAAAATCCGCGGATATACCTCATTGAAAATATTCGTGTAAAATCGCACGAGGTCATGACGCGCGAAACATTGGCTCTGAGTCTTGTGCCCGTGGTTTGTGATCAATTTAGCAGTGATTTGAAGGCCCTTGGCCCTATCATCTAGGAGCTATTGATCTTGAAAGCATTTGCCAGCTGTATGTTTTTCTCAAATATCTGCGGATATACCTCATTGAAAATATTCGTGTAAAATCGCACGAGGTCATGACGCGCGAAGCATAGGCTCTTCGTCTTGCGGCCGTGGATTGTGAACATTTTAGAAGTGGTTTGAAGGCCCTAGGCCCTAACATCTAGGAGCTATTGAACTTGAAAGCATTTGGCAGTTGTATGTTTTTCTCAATAATCGGCAGAAATACCTCTTTGAAAATATTAGTGTAAAATCGCACAAGGTCATGACGCGCGAAGCATAGGCTCTTCGTCTTGCCGCCGTGGTTTGTGAACATTTTAGAAGTGGTTTGAAGGCCCTAGGCCCTATCATCTAGGAGCTATTGATCTTGAATGCATTTGCCAGCTGTACGTTTTTCTCAATAATCGGCAGAAATACCTCATTGAAAATATTCGTGTAAAATCGCACGAGGTCATGACGCGCAAAGCATAGGCTCTTCGTCTTGCTGCCGTGGTTTGTGAACATTTTAGAAGTGGTTTGAAGGCCCTAGGCCTTATCATCTCGGAGCTATTGATCTTGAAAGCATTTGCCAGCTGTACGATTTTCTCAATAATCCGCAGATATACCTCTTTGAAAATATTCGTGTAAAATCGAACGAGGTCATGACGCGCGAAGCATAGGCTCTTCGTCTTGCGGCCGTGGTTTGTGAACATTTTATAAGTGGTTTGAAGGCCCTAGGCCCTATCATCTAGGAGCTATTGATCTTGAAAGCATTTGCCAGCTGTATGTTTTTCTCAATAATCGGCAGAAATACCTCATTGAAAATATTCGTGTAAAATCGCACAAGGTCATGACGCGCGAATCATAGGATCTGCGTCTTGCGCCCGTGGTTTGTGAACAATTTAGAAGTGTTTTGAAGGCCCTAAGCCGTATCATCTAGGAGCTATTGATCTTGAAAGCATTTGCCAGCTGTCGGTTTTTCTCAAAAATCCGCAGATATACATCTTTGAAAATATTCGTGTAAAATCGCACCAGGTCATGTCGCGCGAAGCATAGGCTCTTCGTCTTGCGGCCGTGGTTTGTGAACATTTTAGAAGTGGTTTGAAGGCCCTAGGCCCTATCATCTAGGAGCTATTGAACTTGAATGCATTTGGCAGCTGTACGTTTTTTTCAATAATCGGCAGAAATACCTCATTGAAAATATTAGTGTAAAATCGCACGAGGTCATGACGCGCGAAGCATAGGCTCTTCGTCTTGCCGCCGTGGTTTGTGAACATTTTAGAAGTGGTTTGAAGGCCCTAGGCCCTATCATCTAGGAGCTATTGATCTTGTAAGCATTTGCCAGCTGTACGTTTTTCTCAATAATCCGCAGAAATACCTCTTTGAAAATATTCGTGTAAAATCGCACGAGGTCATGACGCGCGAAGCATAGGCTCTTCGTCTTGCGGCCGTGGTTTGTGAACATTTTAGAAGTGATTTGAAGGCCCTAGGCCCTATTGTCTAGGAGCTATTGATCTTGAAAGCATTTGCCAGCTGTATGTTTTTCTCAATAATCGGCAGAAATACCTCATTGAAAATATTCGTGTAAAATCGCACGAGGTCATGACGCGTGAAACATAGGCTCTGTGTCTTGCGCCCGTGGTTTGTGAACAATTTAAAAGTTTTTTGAAGGCCCTAGGCCGTATCATCTAGGAGCTATTGATCTTGAAAGCATTTGCCAGCTGTACGTTTTTCTCAATAATCCGCAGAAATACCTCTTTGAAAATATTCGTGTAAAATCGCACGAGGTCATGATGCGTGAAACATAGGCTCTGCGTCTTGCGCCCGTGGTTTGTGAACAATTTAGAAGTGTTTTGAAGGCCCTAGGCCGTATCATCTAGGAGCTATTGAACTTGAAAGCATTTGCCAGCTGTACCTTTTTCTCAATAATCTGCAGAAATACCTCATTGAAAATATTTGTGTAAAATCGCACAAGGTTATGACGCGCAAAGCATAGGCTCTTCGTCTTGCGGCCGTGGTTTGTGAACATTTTAGAAGTGGTTTGAAGGCCCTAGGCCCTATCATCTCGGAGCTATTGATCTTGAAAGCATTTGCCAGCTGTACGATTTTCTCAATAATCCGCAGATATACATCTTTGAAAATATTCGTGTAAAATCGCACGAGGTCATGACGCGCGAAGCATAGGCTCTTCATCTTGCGGCCGTGGTTTGTGAACATTTTAGAAGTGGTTTGAAGGCCCTAGGCCCTATCATCTAGGAGCTATTGATCTTGAAAGCATTTGCCAGCTGTACGTTTTACTCAATAATCGGCAGAAATACATCTTTGAAAATATTCGTGTAAAATCGCACAAGGTCATGACGGGCGAACCATAGGCTCTTCGTCTTGCGGCCGTGGTTTGTGAACATTTTAGAAGTGGTTTGAAGGCCCTAGGCCCTATCATCTAGGAGCTATTGATCTTGAAAGCATTTGCCACCTGTATGTTTTTCTCAATAATCGGCAGAAATACCTCTTTGAAAATATTCGTTTAATATCGCACAAGGTCATGACGCGCGAAGAATAGGCTCATCGTCTTGCGGCCGTGGTTTGTGAACATTTTAGAAGTGATTTGAAGGCCCTAGGCCCTATCATCTAGGAGCTATTGATCTTGAAAGCATTTGCCAGCTGTACGTTTTTCTCAATAATCGGCAGAAATACCTCTTTGAAAAAATTTGTGTAAAATCGCACGAGGTCATGACGCGCGAAGCATAGGCTCTTCGTCTTGCGGCCGTGGTTTGTGAACATTTTAGAAGTGGTTTGAAGGCCCTAGGCCCTATCATCTAGGAGCAAGTGATCTGAAAGCATTTGCCTGCTGTATGTTTTTCTCAAAAATCCGCGGATATACCTCATTGAAAATATTTGTGTAAAATCGCACGAGGTCATGACGCGCGAAACATTGGCTCTGAGTCTTGTGCCCGTGGTTTGTGATCAATTTAGCAGTGATTTGAAGGCCCTTGGCCCTATCATCTAGGAGCTATTGATCTTGAAAGCATTTGCCAGCTGTATGTTTTTCTCAAATATCTGCGGATATACCTCATTGAAAATATTCGTGTAAAATCGCACGAGGTCATGACGCGCGAAGCATAGGCTCTTCGTCTTGCGGCCGTGGATTGTGAACATTTTAGAAGTGGTTTGAAGGCCCTAGGCCCTAACATCTAGGAGCTATTGAACTTGAAAGCATTTGGCAGTTGTATGTTTTTCTCAATAATCGGCAGAAATACCTCTTTGAAAATATTAGTGTAAAATCGCACAAGGTCATGACGCGCGAAGCATAGGCTCTTCGTCTTGCCGCCGTGGTTTGTGAACATTTTAGAAGTGGTTTGAAGGCCCTAGGCCCTATCATCTAGGAGCTATTGATCTTGAATGCATTTGCCAGCTGTACGTTTTTCTCAATAATCGGCAGAAATACCTCATTGAAAATATTCGTGTAAAATCGCACGAGGTCATGACGCGCAAAGCATAGGCTCTTCGTCTTGCTGCCGTGGTTTGTGAACATTTTAGAAGTGGTTTGAAGGCCCTAGGCCTTATCATCTCGGAGCTATTGATCTTGAAAGCATTTGCCAGCTGTCCGATTTTCTCAATAATCCGCAGATATACCTCTTTGAAAATATTCGTGTAAAATCGAACGAGGTCATGACGCGCGAAGCATAGGCTCTTCGTCTTGCGGCCGTGGTTTGTGAACATTTTATAAGTGGTTTGAAGGCCCTAGGCCCTATCATCTAGGAGCTATTGATCTTGAAAGCATTTGCCAGCTGTACGTTTTTCTCAATAATCCGCAGAAATACTTCTTTGAAAATATTCGTGTAAAATCGCACGAGGTCATGACGCGCGAAACATAGGCTCTGCGTCTTGCGCCCGTGGTTTGTGAACAATTTAAAAGTGTTTTGAAGGCCCTAGGCCGTATCATCTAGGAATTATTGATCTTGAAAGCATTTGCCAGCTGTACGTTTTTCTCAATAATCCGCAGAAATACCTCTTTGAAAATATTCGTGTAAAATCGCACGAGGTCATGACGCGTGAAACATAGGCTCTGCGTCTTGCGCCCGTGGTTTGTGAACAATTTAGAAGTGTTTTGAAGGCCCTAGGCCGTATCATCTAGGAGCTATTGAACTTGAAAGCATTTGCCAGCTGTACGTTTTTCTCAATAATCTGCAGAAATACCTCATTGAAAATATTTGTGTAAAATCGCACAAGGTTATGACGCGCAAAGCATAGGCTCTTCGTCTTGCGGCCGTGGTTTGTGAACATTTTAGAAGTGGTTTGAAGGCCCTAGGCCCTATCATCTCGGAGCTATTGATCTTGAAAGCATTTGCCAGCTGTACGATTTTCTCAATAATCGGCAGAAATACCTCTTTGAAAATATTTGTGTAATATCGCACAAGGTCATGACGCGCGAAGCATAGGCTCATCGTCTTGCCGCCGTGGTTTGTGAACATTTTAGAAGTGGTTTGAAGGCCCTAGGCCCTATCATCTAGGAGCTATTGATCTTGAATGCATTTGCCAGCTGTACGTTTTTCTCAATAATCGGCAGAAATACCTCATTGAAAATATTCGTGTAAAATCGCACAAGGTCATGACGCGCAAAGCATAGGCTCTTCGTCTTGCGGCCGTGGTTTGTGAACATTTTAGAAGTGGTTTGAAGGCCCTAGGCCTTATCATCTCGGAGCTATTGATCTTGAAAGCATTTGCCAGCTGTACGATTTTCTCAATAATCCGCAGATATACCTCTTTGAAAATATTCGTGTAAAATCGAACGAGGTCATGACGCGCGAAGCATAGGCTCTTCGTCTTGCGGCCGTGGTTTGTGAACATTTTAGAAGTGGTTTGAAGGCCCTAGGCCCTATCATCTAGGAGCTATTGATCTTGAAAGCATTTGCCAGCTGTACGTTTTTCTCAATAATCCGCAGAAATACCTCTTTGAAAATATTCGTGTAAAATCGCACGAGGTCATGACGCGCGAAACATAGGCTCTGCGTCTTGCGCCCGTGGTTTGTGAACAATTTAGAAGTGTTTTGAAGGCCCTAGGCCGTATCATCTAGGAGCTATTGATCTTGAAAGCATTTGCCAGCTGTACATTTTTCTCAATAATCCGCAGAAATGCCTCTTTGAAAAAATTCGTGTAAAATCGCACGAGGTCATGACGCGCGAAGCATAGGCTCTGAGTCTTGTGCCCGTGGTTTGTGAACAATTTAGCAGTGATTTGAAGGCCCTAGGCCTTATCATCTAGGAGCAATTGATCTTGAAAGCATTTACCAGCTGTATGTTTTTCTCAAATATCCGCGGATATACCTCATTGAAAATATTCGTGTAAAATCGCACGAGGTCATGACGCGCGAAACATTGGCTCTGCGTCTTGTGTCCGTGGTTTGTGAACAATTTAGAAGTGATTTCAAGGCCCTAGGCCCTATCATCTAGGTGCTATTGATCTTGAAAGCATTTGCCAGCCTTATTTTCTTCTCAATAATCGGCAGAAATACCTCATTGAAAATATTCGTGTAAAATCGCACGAAGTAATGACGCGCCAAACCTTGGCTCTGCGTCTTGCGCCCGTGGTTTGTGAACAATTTAGAAGTGATTTGAAGGCCCTAGGCCCTATCATCTAGGAGCTATTGATCTTGAAAGCATTTGCCAACTGTATGTTTTTCCCAATAATCGGCAGAAATACCTCATTGAAAATATTCGTGTAAAATCGCACGAGGTCATGACGCGCGAAATATTGGCTCTGCGTCTTGTGCCCGTGGTTTGTGAACAATTAAGATGTGATTTGAAGGCCCTAGGCCCTATTATCTAGGAGCAATTGATCTTGAAAGCATTTGCCAGCTGTATGTTTTTCTCAATAATCGGCAGAAATACCTCATTGAAAATATTTGTGTAAAATCGCACGAGGTCATGACGCGCGAAACATAGGCTCTTCGTCTTGCGGCCGTGGTTTGTGAACCTTTTAGAAGTGGTTTGAAGGCCCTAGGCCCTGTCATCTAGGAGCTATTGATCTTGAAAGCATTTGCCGGCTGTATGTTTTTCTCAAAAATCCGCAGATATACCTCATTGAAAATATTTGTGTAAAATCGCACGAGGTCATGACGCGCGAAACATTGGCTCTGCTTCTTGTGCCCGTGGTTTATCAACAATTTAGAAGTGATTTGAAGACCCTAGGCCCTATCATCTAGGAGCTATTGATCTTGAAAGCATTTGCCAGCTGTATGTTTTTCTCAATAATCGGCAGAAATACCTCATTGAAAATATTCATGTAAAATCGCACGAGGTCATGACGCGCGAAACATTGGCTCTGCGACTTGTGCCCGTGGTTTGTGAACAATTCAGAAGTGTTTTGAAGGCCCTAGGCCGTATCATCTAGGAGCTATTGAACTTGAAAGCATTTGGCAGCTGCACGTTTTTCTCAATAATTGGCAGAAATACCTCATTGAATATATTCGTGTAAAATCGCACGAGGTCATGACGCGCGAAGCTAAGGCTCTTCGTCTTGCGGCCGTGGTTTTTGAACATTTTAGAAGTGGTTTGAAGGCCCTAGGCCCTATCATCTAGGAGCTATTGATCTTGATAGCATTTGCTAGCTGTATGTTTTTCTCAATAATCCGCAGAAATTCCTCATTGAAAATATTCGTGTAAAATCGCACAAGGTCATGACGCGCGAAGCATAGGCTCTTCGTCTTGCGGCCGTGGTTTGTGAACATTTTAGAAGTGGTTTGAAGGCCCTATGCCCTATCATCTAGGAGCTATTGATCTTGAAAGCATGTACCAGCTGTATGTTTTTCTCAATAATCGGCAGAAATACCTCATTGAAAATATTCGTGTAAAATCGCACGAGGTCATGACAGGCGAAACATAGGCTCTGCGTCTTGCGCCCGTGGTTTGTGAACAATTTAGAAGTGTTTTGAAGGCCCTAGGCCATATCATCTAGGAGCTATTGAACTTGAAAGCATTTGGCAGCTCTACGTTTTTCTCAATAACCGGCAGACATACCTCATTGAAAATATTCGTGTAAAATCGCATGAGGTCATGACGCGCGAAGCATAGGCTCTTCGTCTCGCCGGCGTGGTTTGTGAACATCTTAGAAGTGGTTTGAAGGCCCTAGGCCCTATCATCTAGGAGCTTTTGATCTTGAAAGCATTTGCCAGCTGTACGTTTTTCTCAATAATCGGCAGAAATACCTCTTTGAAAAAATTTGTGTAAAATCGCACGGGGTCATGACGCGCGAAGCATAGGCTCTTCGTCTTGCGGCCATGGTTTGTGAACCTTTTAGAAGTGGTTTGAAGGCCCTAGGCCCGATCATCTAGGAGCAATTGATCTTGAAAGCATTTGCCAGCTGTATGTTTTTCTCAAATATTCGCGGATATACCTCATTGAAAATATTCGTTTAAAATCGCACGAGGTCATGACGCGCGAAACATTGGCTCTGCGTCTTGTGCCCGTGGTTTGTGAACAATTTAGAAGTGATTTGAAGGCCCTAGGCCCTATCATCTAGGAGCTATTGGTCTTGAAAACCTTTGCCAGCTGTACGTTTTTCTCAATAACCGGCAGACATACCTCATTGAAAATATTCGTGTAAAATCGCACGAGGTCATGACGCGCGAAACATAGGCTCTGCGTCTTGCCGCCGTGGTTTGTGAACATTTTAGAAGTGGTTTGAAGGCCCTAGGCCCTATCATCTAGGAGCAATTGATCTTGAAAGCATTTGCCAGCTGTATGTTTTTCTCAATTATCGGCAGAAATACCTCATTGAAAATATTCGTGTAAAATCGCACGAGGTCATGACGCGCGAAGCATTGGCTCTGCGTCTTGCGCCCGTGGTTTGTGAACAATTTAGAAGTGATTTGAAGGCCCTAGGCCCTATCATCTAGGAGCTATTGATCTTGAAAGCATTTGCCAGCTGTATGTTTTTCTCAATAATCGGCAGAAATACCTCATTGAAAACATTCGTGTAAAATCGCACGAGGTCATGACGCGCGAAACATAGGCTCTGCGTCGTGCGCCCGTGGTTTGTGAACCATTTAGAAGTGTTTTGAAGGCCCTAGGCCGTATCATGTAGGAGCTATTGAGCTTGAAAGCATTTGGCAGCTGTACGTTTTTCTCAATAATCGGCAGAAATATCTCATTGAAAATATTCGTGTAAAATCGCACGAGGTCATGACAGGCGAAGCATAGGCTCTTCGTCTTGCGGCCGTGGTTTGTGAACATTTTAGAAGTGGTTTGAAGGCCCTATGCCCTATCATCTAGGAGCTATTGATCTTGAAAGCATTTGCCAGCAGTATGTTTTTCTCAATAATCGGCAGATATACCTCTTTGAAAATATTCGTGTAAAATTGCACAAGGTCATGAGGCGCGAAGCATAGGCTCTTCGTTTTGCGGCCGTGGTTTGTGAACATTTTAGAAGTGATTTGAAGGCCCTAGGCCCTATCATCTAGGAGCTATTGATCTTGAAAGCATGTACCAGCTGTATGTTTTTCTCAATAATCGGCAGAAATACCTCATTGAAAATATTCGTGTAAAATCGCACGAGGTCATGACAGGCGAAACATAGGCTCTGCGTCTTGCGCCCGTGGTTTGTGAACAATTTAGAAGTGATTTGAAGGCCCTAGGCCCTATCATCTAGGAGCTATTGATCTTGAAAGCATTTGCCAGCTGTATGTTTTTCTCAATAATCGGCAGAAATACCTCATTGAAAATATTCGTGTAAAATCGCACGAGGTCATGACGCGCGAAGCATAGGCTCTTCGGCTTGCGGCCGTGGTTTGTGAACATTTAAGAAGTGGTTTGAAGGCCCTAGGCCCTATCATCTAGGAGCTATTGATCTTGAAAGCATTTGTCAGCTGTATGTTTTTCTCAATAATCCGCAGAAATACCTCATTGAAAATATTTGTGTAAAATCGCACGAGGTCATGACGCGCGAAGCATAGGCTCTGCGTCTTGCGCCCGTGGTTTGTGAAATATTTAGAAGTGGTTTGAAGGCCCTAGGCCCTAACATCTAGGAGCAATTGAACTTGAAAGCATTTGCCAGCTGTACGTTTTTCTCAATAATCGGCAGATATACCTCTTTGAAAATATTTGTGTAAAATCACACGAGGTCATGACGCGCGAAACATTGGCTCTGCGTCTTGTGCCCGTGGTTTGTGAACAATTTAGAAGTGTTTTGAAGGCCCTAGGCCCTATCATCTAGGAGCTATTGATCTTGAAAGCATTTGCCAGCTGTATGTTTTTCTCAATAATACGCAGAAATACCTCATTGAAAATATTCATGTAAAATCGCACGAGGTCATGATACGCGAAACATAGGCTCTGCGTCTTGCGCCCGTGGTTTGTGAACAATTTAGAAGTGTTTTGAAGGCCCTAGGCCATATCATCTAGATGCTATTGAACTTGAAAGCATTTGGCAGCTGTACGTTTTTCTCAATAATCTGCAGAAATACCTCATTGAAAATATTCGTGTAAAATTGCACGAGGTCATGTTGCGCGAAGCATGGGCTCTTCGTCTTGCGGCCGTGGTTTGTGAACATTTTAGAAGTGGTTTGAAGGCCCTAGGCCCTATAATCTAGGAGCAATTGATCTTGAAAGCATTTGCCAGCTGTATGTTTTTCTCAAAAATCCGCGGATATACCTCATTGAAAATATTCGTGTAAAATCGCACGAGGTCATGACGCGCGATGCATAGGCTCTGCGTCTTGCGCCCGTGGTTTGTGAACAATTTAAAAGTGGTTTGATGACCCTAGGCCCTGTCATCTAGGAGCGATTCAACTTGAAAGCATTTGGCAGCTGTACGTTTTTCTCAATAATCGGCAGAAATACCTCATTGAAAATATTTGTGTAAAATCGAACAAAGTCATGAGGTGCGAAGCATAGGCTCTGCGTCTTGCGCCCCTGGTTTGTGAACAATTTAGAAGTGATTTGAAGGCCCTAGGCCCTATAATCTTGGAGCTATTGATCTTGAAAGCATTTGCCAGCTGTATGTTTTTCTCAATAATCCGCAGATAAACCTCATTGAAAATATTTGTGTAAAATCGCACGAGGTCATGACGCGCGAAGCATACGCTCTGCGTCTTGCGGCCGTGGTTCGTGAACATTTTACAAGTGGTTTGAAGGCCCTAGGCCCTATCACCTAGGAGCTATTCAACTTGAAAGCATTTGCCAGCTGTACGTTATTCTCAATAATCCACAGAAATCCCTCATTGGAAATATTCGTGTAAAATCGCAAAAGGTCATGACACACGAACCAAAGGCTCTGCTTCTTGCGCCCGTGGTTTCTGAACAATTTAGAAGTGGTTTGATGACCCTAGGCCCTATCATCTAGGAGCTATTGAACTTGAAAGCATTTGCCAGCTGTACGTTTTTCTCAATAATCGGCAGAATGACCTCATTGAAAATATTCGTGTAAAATCGCACGAGGTCATGACGCGCGAAGCATAGGCTCTGTGTCTTGTGCCCGCGGTTTGTGAACATTTTAGAACTGGTTTGAAGGCCCTAGGCCCTATCATCTAGGAGCTATTGAACTTGAAAGCATTTGCCAGCTGTACGTTTTTCTCAATAATCCGCAGAAGTACCTCATTGAAAATATTCATGTAAAATCGCACGAGGTCATGACGCGCGAAACATAGGCTCTGCGTCTTGCGCCTGTGGTTTGTGAACAATTTAGAAGTGTTTTGAAGGCCCTAGGCCGTATCATCTATGAGCTATTGAACTTGAAAGCATTTGGCAGCTGTACGTTTTTCTCAATAATCGGCAGAAATACCTCATTGAACATATTCGTGTAAAATCGCACGAGGTCATGACGCGCGAAGCATAGGCTCTTCGTCTTGCGGAAGTGGTTTGTGAACATTTTAGAAGTGGTTTGAAGGCCCTAGGCCCTATCATCTAGGAGCTATTGATCTTGAAAGCATTTGCCAGCTGTACGTTTTTCTCAATAATCGGCAGAAATACCTCTCTGAAAATATTCGTGTAAAATCGCACGAGGTCATGACGCGCGAAGCATAGGCTCTTCGTCTTGCGGCCGTGGTTTTATGAACATTTTAGATGTGGTTTGAAGGCCCTAGGCCCTATCATCTAGGAGCAATTGATCTTGAAAGCATTTGCCAGCTGTATGTTTTTCTCAAAAATCCGCGGATATACCTCATTGAAAATATTCGTGTAAAATCGCACGAGGTCATGACGCGCGATGCATAGGCTCTGCTTCTTGCGCCCGTGGTTTGTGAACATTTTAGAAGTGGTTTGAAGGCCCTAGGCCCTATCATCTAGGAGCTATTGATCTTGAAAGCATTTGCCAGCTGTATGTTTTTCTCAATAATCAGCAGAAATACATCATTGAAAATATTCGTGTAAAATCGCACGAGGTCATGACGCGCGATGCATTGGCTCTGCTTCTTGCGCCCGTGGTTTGTGAACATTTTAGAAGTGGTTTGAAGGCCCTAGGTCCTATCATCTTGGAGCTATTGAACTTGAAAGCATTTGCCAGCTGTACGTTTTTCTCAATAATCCGCAGAAATACCTCATTGAAAATATTTGTGTAAAATCGCACGAGGTAATGACGCGCGAAGCATAGGCCCTTCGTCTTGCGGCCGTGGTTTGTGAACATTTTAGAAGTGATTTGAAGGCGCTAGGCCCTATCATCTAGGAGATATTGAACTTGAAAGCATTTGCCACCTTGACGTTTTTCTCAATAATCGTCGGAAATCCCTCATTGAAAATATTCGTGTAAAATCGCACGAGGTCATGACGTGCGAAGCATAGGCTCTGCATCTTGCGCCCGTGGTTTGTGAATAATTTAGAAGTGGTTTGAAGGCCCTAGGCCCTATCATCTAGGAGCTATTGAACCTGAAAGCATTTGCCAGCTGTACGTTTTTCTCAATAATCGGCAGAAATACCTCATTGAAAATATTTGTGTAAAATCGAATGAGGTCATGACGCGCAAAGCATAGGCTCTGCGTCTTGCGCCCGTGGTTTGTGAACATTTTAGAAGTGGTTTGAAGGCCCTTGGCCCTATCATCTAGGAGCTATTGAACTTGAAAGCATTTGCCAGCTGTACGTTTTTGTCAATAATCGGCAGATATGCCTCATTGAAAATATTCGTGTAAAATCGCATGAGGTCATGACGCGCGAAGCATAGGCTCTTCGTCTTGCCGCCGTGGTTTGTGAACATTTTAGAAGTGGTTTGAAGGCCCTAGGCCCTGTCATCTAGGAGCAATTGATCTTGAAAGCATTTGCCAGCTGTATGTTTTTCTCAAAAATCCGCGGATATACCTCATTGATAATATTCGTGTAAAATCGCACGAGGTCATGACGCGCGAAACATAGGCTCTGCGTCTTGCGCCCGTGGTTTGTGTAGAATTTAGAACTGGTTTGAAGGCCCTAGGCCCTATTGTCTAGGAGCTAATGAACTTGAAAGCATTTGCCAGCTGTACGTTTTTCTCAATAATCGGCTGAAATACCTCATTGAAAATATTTGTGTAAAATCGAACGAGGTCATGACGCGTGAAGCATAGGCTCTGTGTCTTGCGCCCGTGGTTTGTGAACATTTTAGAAGTGGTTTGAAGGCCCTAGGCCCTATCATCTAGGAGCTATTGAACTTGAAAGCATTAGGCAGCTGTACGTTTTTCTCAATAACCGGCAGACATACCTCATTGAAAATATTCGTGTAAAATCGCACGAGGTCATGACGCGCGAAGCATAGGCTCTTCGTCTCGCCGCCGTGGTTTGTGAACATCTTAGAAGTGGTTTGAAGGCCCTAGGCCCTATCATCTAGGAGCTTTTGATCTTGAAAGCATTTGCCAGCTGTACGTTTTTCTCAATAATCGGCAGAAATACCTCTTTGAAAAAATTTGTGTAAAATCGCACGGGGTCATGACGCGCGAAGCATAGGCTCTTCGTCTTGCGGCCGTGGTTTGTGAACCTTTTAGAAGTGGTTTGAAGGCCCTAGGCCCGATCATCTAGGAGCAATTGATCTTGAAAGCATTTGCCAGCTGTATGTTTTTCTCAAATATTCGCGGATATACCTCATTGAAAATATTCGTTTAAAATCGCACGAGGTCATGACGCGCGAAACATTGGCTCTGCGTCTTGTGCCCGTGGTTTGTGAACAATTTCAAAGTGATTTGAAGGCCCTAGGCCCTATCATCTAGGAGCTATTGATCTTGAAAACATTTGCCAGCTGTACGTTTTTCTCAATAACCGGCAGACATACCTCATTGAACATATTTGTGTAAAATCGCACGAGGTCATGACGCGCGAAACATAGGCTCTGCGTCTTGCCGCCGTGGTTTGTGAACAATTTAGAAGTGATTTGAAGGCCCTAGGCCCTATCATCTAGGAGCTATTGATCTTGAAAGCATTTGCCAGCTGTATGTTTTTCTCAATAATCGGCAGAAATACCTCATTGAAAACATTCGTGTAAAATCGCACGAGGTCATGATGCGCGACACATAGGCTCTGCGTCGTGCGCCCGTGGTTTGTGAACAATTTAGAAGTGTTTTGAAGGCCCTAGGCCGTATCATGTAGGAGCTATTGAGCTTGAAAGCATTTGGCAGCTGTACGTTTTTCTCAATAATCGGCAGAAATATCTCATTGAAAATATTCGTGTAAAATCGCACGAGGTGATGACGCGCGAAGCATAGGCTCTTCGTCTTGCGGCCGTGGTTTGTGAACATTTTAGAAGTGGTTTGAAGGCCCTAGGCCCTCTAATCTAGGAGCAATTGATCTTGAAAGCATTTGCCAGCTGTATGTTTTTCTCAAAAATCCGCGGATATACCTCATTGAAAATATTCGTGTAAAATCGCACGAGGTCATGACGCGCGATGCATAGGCTCTGCGTCTTGCGCCCGTGGTTTGTGAACAATTTAAAAGTGGTTTGATGACCCTAGGCCCTGTCATCTAGGAGCGATTCAACTTGAAAGCATTTGGCAGCTGTACGTTTTTCTCAATAATCGGCAGAAATACCTCATTGAAAATATTTGTGTAAAATCGAACAAAGTCATGAGGTGCGAAGCATAGGCTCTGCGTCTTGCGCCCCTGGTTTGTGAACAATTTAGAAGTGATTTGAAGGCCCTAGGCCCTATAATCTAGGAGCTATTGATCTTGAAAGCATTTGCCAGCTGTATGTTTTTCTCAATAATCTGCAGATAAACCTCATTGAAAATATTCGTTAAAATCGCACGAGGTCATGACGCGCGAAGCATACGCTCTGCGTCTTGCGGCCGTGGTTCGTGAACATTTTACAAGTGGTTTGAAGGCCCTAGGCCCTATAATCTAGGAGCTATTGATCTTGAAAGCATTTGCCAGTTGTATGTTTTTCTCTATAATCCGCAGAAATACCTCATTGAAAATATTAGTGTAAAATCGCACGAGGTCATGATGCGCGAAGCATAGGCTCTGCGTCTTGCGCCCGTGGTTTGTGAAATATTTAGAAGTGGTTTGAAGGCCCTAGGCCCTAACATCTAGGAGCAATTGAACTTGAAAGCATTTGCCAGCTGTACGTTTTTCTCAATAATCGGCAGATATACCTCTTTGAAAATATTTGTGTAAAATCACATGAGGTCATGACGCGCGAAACATTGGCTCTGCGTCTTGTGCCCGTGGTTTGTGAACAATTTAGAAGTGATTTGAAGGCCCTAGGCCCTCTCATCTAGGAGCTATTGATCTTGAAAGCATTTGGCAGTTGTATGTTTTTCTCAATAATACGCAGAAATTCCTCATTGAAAATATTCATGTAAAATCGCACAAGGTCATGACGCGCGAAACATAGGCTCTGCGTCTTGCGCCCGTGGTTTGTGAACAATTTAGAAGTGGTTTGAAGGCCCTAGGCCCTATCATCTAGGAGCAATTGATCTTGAAAGTATTTTGCAGCTGTATGTTTTTCTCAATAATCGACAGAAATACCTCATTGAAAATATTCGTGTAAAATCGCACGAGGTCATGACGCGCGAAACATTGGCTCTGCGTCTTGCGCCCGTGGTTTGTGAACAATTTAGCAGTGATTTGAAGGCCCTAGGCCCTATCATCTACGAGCTATTGATCTTGAAAGCATTTGCCAGCTGTATGTTTTTCTCAATAATCGGCAGAAATACCTCATTGAAAATATTCGTGTAAAATCGCACGAGGTCATGACGGGCGAAGCATAGGCTCTTCGGCTTGCGGCCGTGGTTTGTGAACATTTTAGAAGTGGTTTGAAGGCCCTAGGCCCTATCATCTAGGAGCTATTGATCTTGAAAGCATTTGTCAGCTGTATGTTTTTCTCAATAATCCGCAGAAATACCTCATTGAAAATATTTGTGTAAAATCGCACAAGGTCATGACGCGCGAAGCATAGGCTCTGCGTCTTGCGCCCGTGGTTTGTGAAATATTTAGAAGTGGTTTGAAGGCCCTAGGCCCTAACATCTAGGAGCAATTGAACTTGAAAGCATTTGCCAGCTGTACGTTTTTCTCAATAATCGGCAGATATACCTCTTTGAAAATATTTGTGTAAAATCACACGAGGTCATGACGCGCGAAACATTGGCTCTTCGTCTTGCGGCCGTGGTTTGTGAACATTTTAGAAGTGGTTTGAAGGCCCTAGGCCCTATAATCTAGGAGCAATTGATCTTGAAAGCATTTGCCAGCTGTATGTTTTTCTCAAAAATCCGCGGATATACCTCATTGAAAATATTCGTGTAAAATCGCACGAGGTCATGACGCGCGATGCATAGGCTCTGCGTCTTGCGCCCGTGGTTTGTGAACAATTTAAAAGTGGTTTGATGACCCTAGGCCCTGTCATCTAGGAGCGATTCAACTTGAAAGCATTTGGCAGCTGTACGTTTTTCTCAATAATCGGCAGAAATACCTCATTGAAAATATTTGTGTAAAATCGAACAAAGTCATGAGGTGCGAAGCATAGGCTCTGCGTCTTGCGCCCCTGGTTTGTGAACAATTTAGAAGTGATTTGAAGGCCCTAGGCCCTATAATCTAGGAGCTATTGATCTTGAAAGCATTTGCCAGCTGTATGTTTTTCTCAATAATCTGCAGATAAACCTCATTGAAAATATTCGTTAAAATCGCACGAGGTCATGACGCGCGAAGCATACGCTCTGCGTCTTGCGGCCGTGGTTCGTGAACATTTTACAAGTGGTTTGAAGGCCCTAGGCCCTATCACCTAGGAGCTATTCAACTTGAAAGCATTTGCCAGCTGTACGTTATTCTCAATAATCCACAGAAATCCCTCATTGAAAATATTTGTGTAAAATCGCACGAGGTCATGACGTGCGAAGCATAGGCTCTGCATCTTGCGCCCGTGGTTTGTGAATAATTTAGAAGTGGTTTGAAGGCCCTAGGCCCTATCATCTAGGAGCTATTGAACCTGAAAGCATTTGCCAGCTGTACGTTTTTCTCAATAATCGGCAGAAATACCTCATTGAAAATATTCGTGTAAAATCGAATGAGGTCATGACGCGCGAAGCATAGGCTCTGCGTCTTGCGCCCGTGGTTTGTGAACATTTTAGAAGTGGTTTGAAGGCCCTTGGCCCTATCATCTAGGAGCTATTGAACTTGAAAGCATTTGCCAGCTGTACGTTTTTGTCAATAATCGGCAGATATGCCTCATTGAAAATATTCGTGTTAAATCGTCCGAGGTCATGATGCGCGAAGCATAGGGTCTGCGTCTTGCGCCCGTGGTTTGTGAACATTTTAGAAGTGGTTTGAAGGCTCTAGGCCCTATCATTTAGGAGCTATTGAACTTGAAAGCATTTGCCAGCTGTACGTTTTTCTCAATGATCGGCAGAAATACCTAATTGAAAATATTCGTATAAAATTGCACGAGATCATGACGCGCGAAGCATAGGCTCTGTGTCTTGCACCCGTGGTTTGTCAACATTTTAGAAGTGGTTTGAAGGCCCTAGGCCCTATCATCTAGGAGCTATTGAACTTGAAAGCATTTGCCAGCTGTACGTTTTTCTCAATATTCGGCAGAAATACCTCATTGAAAATATTCGTGTAAAATCGCACGAGGTCATGACGCGCGAAGCATAGGGTCTGCGTCTTGCGCCCGTGGTTTGTGAACAATTTAGATGTGGTTTGATGGCCCTAGGCCCTATCATCTAGGAGCTATTGATCTTGAAAGCATTTGCCAGCTGTACGTTTTTCTCAATAATCGGCAGAAATACCTCATTGAAAATATTCGTGTAAAATCGAACGAGGTCATGACGCGCGAAGCATACGCTCTTCGTCTTATGCCCGTGGTTTGAGAACAATTTAGAAGGGATTTGAAGGCCCTAGGCCGTATCATCTAGGGGCTATTGAACTTGAAAGCATTTGCCAGCTGTACGTTTTTCTCAATAATCGGCAGAAATACCTCATTGAAAATATTCGTGTAAAATCGCACGAGGTCATGACGCGCGAAACATAGGCTCTGCGTCTTGTGCCCGTGGTTTGTGAACAATTTAGAAGTGGTTTGAAGTACCTAGGCCCTATCATCTAGGAGCTATTGATCTTGAAAGCATTTGCCAGCTATATGTTTTTCTCAATAATCGGCAGAAATACCTCATTGAAAATATTCGTGTAAAATCGCACGAGGTCATGACGCTCGAAGCATAGGCTATTCGTCTTGCGGCCGTGGTTTGTGAACATTTTAGAAGTGGTTTGAAGGCCCTAGGCCCTATCATCGAGGAGCAATTGATCTTGAAAGCATTTGCCAGCTGTATGTTTTTCTCAAAAATCCGCGGATATACCTCATTGATAATATTCGTGTAAAATCGCACGAGGTCATGACGCGCAAAACATTGGCTCTGCGTCTTGCGCCCGTGGTTTGTGAACAATTTAGAAGTGATTTGTAGGCCCTAGGCCCTATCCTCTTGGAGCTATTGATCTTGAAAACATTTGCCAGCTGTATATTTTTCTCAATAAGCGGCAGAAATTCCTCATTGAAAATATTCGTGTAAAATCACACGAGGTCATGACGCGCGAAGCATACGCTCTTCGTCTTATGCCCGTGGTTTGAGAACAATTTAGAAGGGATTTGAAGGCCCTAGGCCGTATCATCTAGGGGCTATTGAACTTGAAAGCATTTGCCAGCTGTACGTTTTTCTCAATAATCGGCAGAAATACCTCATTGAAAATATTCGTGTAAAATCGCACGAGGTCATGACGCGCGAAACATAGGCTCTGCGTCTTGTGCCCGTGGTTTGTGAACAATTTAGAAGTGGTTTGAAGTACCTAGGCCCTATCATCTAGGAGCTATTGATCTTGAAAGCATTTGCCAGCTATATGTTTTTCTCAATAATCGGCAGAAATACCTCATTGAAAATATTCGTGTAAAATCGCACGAGGTCATGACGCTCGAAGCATAGGCTATTCGTCTTGCGGCCGTGGTTTGTGAACATTTTAGAAGTGGTTTGAAGGCCCTAGGCCCTATCATCGAGGAGCAATTGATCTTGAAAGCATTTGCCAGCTGTATGTTTTTCTCAAAAATCCGCGGATATACCTCATTGATAATATTCGTGTAAAATCGCACGAGGTCATGACGCGCAAAACATTGGCTCTGCGTCTTGCGCCCGTGGTTTGTGAACAATTTAGAAGTGATTTGTAGGCCCTAGGCCCTATCCTCTTGGAGCTATTGATCTTGAAAACATTTGCCAGCTGTATATTTTTCTCAATAAGCGGCAGAAATTCCTCATTGAAAATATTCGTGTAAAATCACACGAGGTCATGACGCGCGAAACATAGGCTCTGCGTCTTGCGCCCGTGGATTGTGAATAATTTAGAAGTTGTTTGAAGGCCCTAGGCCCTATCATCTAGGAGCTATTGAACTTGAAAGCATGTGCCAGATGTACGTTTTTCTCAATAATCGGCAGATATTCCTCATTGAATATATTTGTGTAAAATCGCACGACGTCATGACACGCGAAGCCTAGGCTCTGTGTCTTGCGCCCGTGGTTTGTGAACATTTTAGAAGTGATTTGAAGGCCCTAGGTTCTATCATCTAGGAGCTATTGAACTTGAAAGCATTTGCCAGCTGTACGTTTTTCTCAATAATCGGCAGAAATACCTAATTGAAAATATTCGTGTAAAATCGCACGAGGTCATGACGCGCGAAACATAGGCTCTGCGTCTTGCGCCCGTGGTTTGTGTAGAATTTAGAACTGGTTTGAAGGCCCTAGGCCCTATCATCTAGGAGCTATTGATCTTGAAAGCATTTGCCAGCTGTACGTATTTCTCAAAAATCCGCAGATATACATCTTTGAATAATATTCGTGTAAAATCGCACGAGGTCATGACGCGCGAAGCATAGGCTCTTCGTCTTGCGGCCGTGGTTTGTGAACATTTTAGAAGTGGTTTGAAGGCCCTAGGCCCTATCATCTAGGAGCTATTGATCTTGAAAGAATTTGCCAGCTGTACGTTTTTCTCAACAATCGGCAGAAATACATCTTTGAAAATATTCGTGTAAAATCGCACGAGGTCATGACGCGCGAAGCATAGGCTCTGCGTCTTGTGCCCGTGGTTTGTGAACAATTTAGAAGTGATTTGATGGCCCTAGGCCCTATCATCTAAGAGCTATTGATCTGAAAGCATTTGCCAGCTGTATGTTTTTCTCAATAATCGGCAGAAATACCTCATTGAAAATATTCGTGTAAAATCGCACGAGGTCATGACGCGCGAAACATAGGCTCTGCGTCTTGCGCCCGTGGTTTGTGTAGAATTTAGAACTGGTTTGAAGGCCCTAGGCCCTATCATCTAGGAGCTATTGATCTTGAAAGCATTTGCCAGCTGTACGTTTTTCTCAAATATCCGCAGATATACATCTTTGAATAATATTCGTGTAAAATCGCACGAGGTCATGACGCGCGAAGCATAGGCTCTTCGTCTTGCGGCCGTGGTTTGTGAACATTTTAGAAGTGGTTTGAAGGCCCTAGGCCCTATCATCTAGGAGCTTTTGATCTTGAAAGAATTTGCCAGCTGTACGTTTTTCTCAACAATCGGCAGAAATACATCTTTGAAAATATTCGTGTAAAATCGCACGAGGTCATGACGCGCGAAGCATAGGCTCTGCGTCTTGCGCCCATGGTTTCTGAACAATTTAGAAGTGTTTTGAAGGCCCTATGCCGTATCATCTAGGAGCTATTGAACTTGAAAGCATTTGGCAGCTGTACGTTTTTCTCAATAATCGGCAGAAATACCTCATTGAACATATTTGTGTAAAATCGCACGAGGTCATGACGCGCGAAACATTGGCTCTGCGTCATGCCGCCGTGGTTTGTGAACATTTTAGAAGTGGTTTGAAGGCCTTAGGCCCTATCATCTAGGAGCAATTGATCTTGAAAGCATTTGCCAGCTGTATGTTTTTCTCAAAAATCCGCGGATATACCTCATTGAAAATATTCGTGTAAAATCGCAGGAGGTCATGACGCGCGAAACATTGGCTCTGCGTCTTGTGCCCGTGGTTTGTGAACAATTTAGAAGTGATTTGAAGGCCCTAGGCCCTATCATCTAGGAGCTATTGATCTTGAAAGCATTTGCCAGCTGTACGTTTTTCTCAATAATCGGCAGAAATACCTCTTTGAAAAAATTTGTGTAAAATCGCACGAGGTCCTGACGCGCGAAGCATAGGCTCTTCGTCTTACGGCCGTGGTTTGTGTACATTTTAGAAGTGGTTTGAAGGCCCTAGGCCCTATTATCTAGGAGCAATTGATCTTGAAAGCATTTGCCAGCTGTATGTTTTTTTCAAATATCCGCGGATATACCTCATTGAAAATATTCGTGTAAAATCGCACGAGGTCATGACGTGCGAACCATTGGCTCTGCGTCTTGTGCCCGTGGTTTGTGAACAATTTAGAAGTGATTTGAAGGCCCTAGGCCCTATCATCTAGGAGCTATTGATCTGAATGCATTTGCCAGCTGTATGTTTTTCTCAATTATCCGCAGATATACCTCATTGAAAATATTCGTGTAAAATCGCACGAGGTCATGACGCGCGAAACATTGGCTCTGCGTCTTGTGCCCGTGGTTTGTGAACGATTTAGAAGTGATTTGAAGGCCCTAGGCCCTATCATCTAGGAGCTATTGATCTTGAAAGCATTTGCCAGCTGTATGTTTTTCTCAATAATCGGCAGAAATACCTCATTGAAAATATTCATGTAAAATCGCACGAGGTCATGACGCGCGAAACATAGGCTCTGCGTCTTGCGCCCATGGTTTCTGAACAATTTGGAAGTGTTTTGAAGGCCCTATGCCGTATCATCTAGGAGCTATTGAACTTGAAAGCATTTGGCAGCTGTACGTTTTTCTCAATAATCGGCAGAAATACCTCATTGAAAATATTTGTGTAAAATCGCACGAGGTCATGACGCGCGAAACATAGGCTCTGCGTCTTGCGCCCCTGGTTTGTGAACAATTTAGAAGTGGTTTGTAGACCCTAGGCCCTATCATCTAGGAGCTATTGAACTTGAAAGCATTTGCCAGCTGTACGTTTTTCTCAATAGTCGGCAGAAATACCTCATTGAATATATTCGTGTAAAATCGCACAAGGTCATGACGTGCGAAACATTGGTTCTGCGTCTTGTGCCCGTGGTTTGTGAACAATTTAGAAGTGGTTTGAAGGCCCTAGGCCCTATCATCTAGGAGCTATTGAACTTGAAAGCATTTGCCAGCTGTACGTTTTTCTCAATAATCCGCAGAAATTCCTCATTGAAAATATTTGTGTAAAATCTCACGAGGTCATGACGCGCGAAGCATAGGCTCTGCGTCTTGCGCCCGTGGTTTGTGAACAATTTAGAAGTGGTTTGAAGGCTCTAGGCCCAATCATCTAGGAGCTATTGAACTTGAAGGCATTTGCCAACTGTACGTTTTTCTCAATAATCGGCAGGCATACCTCATTGGAAATATTCGTGTTAAATCGCACGAGGTCATGTCGCGCGACACATAGGCTCTGCGTCTTGCGCCCGTGGTTTGTGAACAATTTAGAAGTGTTTTGAAGGCCCTAGGCCGTATCATCTAGGAGCCATTGAGCTTGAATGCATTTGGCAGCTGTACGTTTTTCTCATTAATCGGCAGAAATACCTCATTGAAAATATTCATGTAAAATCGCACGAGGTCATGACGCGCGAAACATTGGCTCTGCGTCTTGTGCCCCTGGTTTGTGAACAATTTAGAAGTGGTTTGAAGGCTCTAGGCCCAATCATCTAGGAGCTATTGAACTTGAAGGCATTTGCCAACTGTACGTTTTTCTCAATAATCGGCAGGCATACCTCATTGGAAATATTCGTGTTAAATCGCACGAGGTCATGTCGCGCGACACATAGGCTCTGCGTCTTGCGCCCGTGGTTTGTGAACAATTTAGAAGTGTTTTGAAGGCCCTAGGCCGTATCATCTAGGAGCCATTGAGCTTGAATGCATTTGGCAGCTGTACGTTTTTCTCATTAATCGGCAGAAATACCTCATTGAAAATATTCATGTAAAATCGCACGAGGTCATGACGCGCGAAACATTGGCTCTGCGTCTTGTGCCCCTGGTTTGTGAACAATTTAGAAGTGGTTTGAAGGCTCTAGGCCCAATCATCTATGAGCTATTGAACTTGAAGACATTTGCCAACTGTACGTTTTTCTCAATAATCGGCAGGCATACCTCATTGGAAATATTCGTGTAAAATTGCACGAGGTCATGACGCGCGAAGCATAGGCTCTTCGTTTTGCGGCCGTGGTTTGTGAACAATTTAGAAGTGTTTTGAAGGCCCTAGGCCGTATCATCTAGGAGCTGTTGAACTTGAAAGCATTTGGCAGCTGTACGTTTTTCTCAATAATCGGCAGAAATACCTCATTGAAAATATTCGTGTAAAATTGCACGAGGTCATGACGCGCGAAGCATAGGCTCTTCGTTTTGCGCCCGTGGTTTGTGAACATTTTAGAAGTGATTTGAAGGCCCTAGGCCCTATCATCTTGGAGCTATTGATCTTGAAAGCATTTGGCAGCTGTACGTTTTTCTCAATAATCGGCAGAAATACCTCTTTGAAAATATTCGTGTAAAATCGCACGAGGTCATAACGCGCGAAGCATAGGCTCTTCGTCTTGCGGCCGTGGTTTGTGAACATTTTAGACGTGGTTTGAAGGCCCTAGGCCCTATCATCTAGGAGCTATTGATCTTGAAAGCATTTGCCAGCTGTACGTTTTTCTCAATAATCGGCAGAAATACCTCTTTGAAAATATTCGTGTAAAATCGCACGAGGTCATGATGCGCGAAACATAGGCTCTGCGTCTTGCGCCCGTGGTTTGTGAACAATTTAGAAGTGTTTTGATGGCCCTAGGCCGTATTATCTAGGAGCTATTGATCTTGAAAGCATTTGCCAGCTGTATGTTTTTCTCAATAATCGGCAGAAATACCTCATTGAATATATTCGTGTAAAATCGCACGAGGTCATGACGCGCGATGCATAGGCTCTTCGTCTTGCGGCCGTGGTTTGTGAACATTTTAGAAGTGGTTTGAAGGCCCGAGGCCCTATCATCTAGGAGCTATTGATCTTGAAAGCATTTGCCAGCTGTATGTTTTTCTCAATAATCCGCAGAAATTCCTCATTGAAAATATTTGTGTAAAATCTCACGAGGTCATGACGCGCGAAGCATAGGCTCTGCGTCTTGCGCCCGTGGTTTGTGAACAATTTAGAAGTGGTTTGTAGACCCTAGGCCCTATCATCTAGGAGCTATTGAACTTGAAAGCATTTGCCAGCTGTACGTTTTTCTCAATAATCGGCAGAAATACCTCATTGAAAATATTCGTGTAAAATCGCACGAGGTCATGACGCGCGAAACATTGGCTCTGCGTCTTGCGCCCGTGGTTTGTGAACATTTTAGAAGTGTTTTGATGGCCCTAGGCCCTATCATCTAGGAGCTATTGAACTTGAAAGCATTTGCCAGCTGTATGTTTTTCTCAATAATCGGCAAAAATACCTCTTTGAAAATATTCGTGTACAATCGCACGAGGTCATGACGCGCGAATCATAGGCTCTTCGTCTTGCGGCCGTGGTTTATGAACATTTTAGAAGTGGTTTGAAGGCCCTAGGCCCTATCATCTAGGAGCTATTGATCTTGAAAGCATTTGCCAGCTGTATGTTTTTCTCAATAATCCGCAGATATACCTCATTGAAAATATTCGTGTAAAATCGCATGAGGTCATGACGCGCGAAACATAGGCTCTGCGTCTTGCGCCCGTGGTTTCTGAACATTTTAGAAGTGGTTTGAAGGGCCTAGGTCCTATCACCTAGGAGCTATTGATCTTGAAAGCATTTGCCAGCTGTACGTCTTTCTCAATAATCGGCAGAAATAGCTCTTTGAATATATTCGTGTAAAATCGCACGAGGTCATGACGCGCGAAGCATAGGCTCTGCGTCTTGCGCCCTTGGTTTGTGAATTATTTAGAAGTGGTTTGAAGGCCCTAGGCCCTAAAATCTAGGAGCAATTGAACTTGAATGCATTTGCCAGCTGTACGTTTTTCTCAATAATCGTCAGAAATACCTCATTGATAATATTTGTATAAAATCGCCCCAGGTCATGCCGCGCGAAGCATAGGCTCTGCGTCTTGCGCCCGTGGTTTGTGAAATATTTTGAAGTGGTTTGAAGGCCCTAGGCCCTAACATCTGGGAGCAATTGAACTTGAAAGCATTTGCCAGCTGTATGTTTTTCTCAAAAATCCGCGGATATACCTCATTGAAAATATTCGTGTAAAATCGCACGAGGTCATGACGCGCGAAGCATAGGCTCTGCGTCTTGCGCCCGTGGTTTGTGAAATATTTAGAAGTGATTTGAAGGCCCTAGGCCCTATCATCTAGGAGCTATTGATCTTGAAAGCATTTGCCAGCTGTATGTTTTTCACAATAATCGGCAGAAATACCTCATTGAAAATATTCGCGTAAAATCGCAAGAGGTCATGACGCGTGAAACATAGGCTCTGCGTCTTGCGCCCATGGTTTGTTAACAATTTAGAAGTGTTTTGAAGGCCCTAGGACGTATCATCTAGGAGCTATTGAACTTGAAAGCATTTGGCAGCTGTACGTTTTTCTCAATAATCGGCAGAAATACCTCATTGAAAATATTAGTGTAAAATCGCACGAGGTCATGACGCGCGAAACATAGGCTCTGCGTCTTGCGCCCGTGGTTTGTGAACAATTTAGAAGTGTTTTTAAGGCCCTAGGCCGTATCATCTATGAGCTATTGATCTTGAAAGCATTTGCCAGCTGTACGTTTTTCTCAATAATCGGCCGAAATACCTCTTTGATAATATTCGTGTAAAATCGCACGAGGTCATGACGCGCGAAGCATAGGCTCTTCGTCTTGCGGCCGTGGTTTGTGAACATTTTAGAAGTGATTTGAAGGCCCTAGGCCCTATCATCTAGGAGCTATTGAACTTGAAAGCATTTGCCAGCTGTCCGTTTTTCTCGAAAATCCGCAGATATACCTCATTGAAAATATTAGTGTAAAATCGCACTAGGTCATGACGCCCGAAGCATAGGCTCTTCGTCTTGCCGCCGTGGTTTGTGAACATTTTAGAAGTGGTTTGAAGGCCCTAGGCCCTATCACCTAAGAGCTATTGATCTTGAAAGCATTTGCCAGCTGTACGTTTTTCTCAATAATCGGCAGAAATACCTAGTTGAAAATATTCGTGTAATATCGAACGAGGTCATGACGCGCGAAGCATAGGCTCTTTGTCTTGCGGCCGTGGTTTGTGAACATTTTAGAAGTGTTTTGAAGGCCCTAGGCTGTATCATCTAGGAGCTATTGAACTTGAAAGCATTTGCCAGCTGTACGTTTTTCTCAATAATCGGCAGAAATACCTCATTGAAAATATTCGTGTAAAATCGCACGAGGTCATGACGCGCAAAGCATAGGCTCTTCGTCTTCCGGCCGTGGTTTGTGAACATTTTAGAAGTGGTTTGAAGGCCCTAGGCCCTATCATCTCGGAGCTATTGATCTTGATAGCATTTGCCAGCTGTACGATTTTCTCAATAATCCGCAGATATACCTCTTTGAAAATATTCGTGTAATATCGAACGAGGTCATGACGCGCGAAGCATAGGCTCTTCGTCTTGCGGCCGTGGTTTGTGAACATTTTAGAAGTGGTTTGAAGGCCCTAGGCCCTATCATCTAGGAGCTATTGATCTTGAAAGCATTTGCCAGCTGTACGTTTTTCTCAATAATCCGCCGAAATACCTCTTTGAAAATATTCGTGTAAAATCGCACGAGGTCATGACGCGCGATTCATAGGCTCTGCGTCTTGCGCCCGTGGTTTGTGAAAATTTTAGAAGTGTTTTGAAGGCCCTAGGCCGTTTCATCTAGGAGCTATTGATCTTGAAAGCATTTGCCAGCTGTACGTTTTTCTCAATAATCCACAGAAATACCTCTTTGAAAATATTCGTGTAAAATCGCACGAGGTCATGACGCGCGAAGCATAGGCTCTTCGTCTTGCGGCCGTGTTTTGTGAACAATTTAGAAGTGTTTTGAAGGCCCTAGGCCCTATCATCTAGGAGCTATTGATCTTGACAGCATTTGCCAGCTGTATGTTTTTCTCAATAATCGGCAGAAATTCCTCATTGAAAATATTCATGTAAAATCGCACGAGATCATGACGCGCGAAACATAGGCTCTGCGTCTTGCGCCCGTGGTTTGTGAACAATTTAGAATTGTTTTGAAGGCCCTAGGCCGTATCATCGATGAGCTATTGAACTTGAAAGCATTTGGCAGCTGTACGTTTTTCTCAATAATCGGCAGAAATACCTCATTGAAAATATTAGTGTAAAATCGCACGAGGTCATGACGCGCGATGCATAGGCTCTGCTTCTTGCGCCCGTGGTTTGTGAACATTTTAGAAGTGGTTTGAAGGCCCTAGGCCCTATCATCTAGGAGCTATTGATCTTGAAAGCATTTGCCAGCTGTATGTTTTTCTCAATAATCAGCAGAAATACATCATTGAAAATATTCGTGTAAAATCGCACGAGGTCATGACGCGTGATGCATAGGCTCTGCTTCTTGCGCCCGTGGTTTGTGAACATTTTAGAAATGGTTTGAAGGCCCTAGGTCCTATCATCTTGGAGCTATTGAACTTGAAAGCATTTGCCTGCTGTACGTTTTTCTCAATAATCCGCAGAAATACATCATTGAAAATGTTTGTGTAAAATCGCACGAGGTAATGACGCGCGAAGCATAGGCCCTTCGTCTTGCGCCCGTGGTTTGTGAACATTTTAGAAGTGATTTGAAGGCCCTAGGCCCTATCATCTAGGAGCTATTGAACTTGAAAGCATTTGCCACCTTTACGTTTTTCTCAATAATCGTCGGATATCCCTCATTGAAAATATTCGTGTAAAATCGCACGAGGTCATGACGCGCGAAGCATAGGCTCTGCTTCTTGCGCCCGTGGTTTGTGAACATTTTAGAAGTGGTTTGAAGGCCCTAGGCCCTATCATCTTGGAGCTATTAAACTTGAAAGCATTTGCCTGCTGTACGTTTTTCTCAATAATCCGCAGAAATACCTCATTGAAAATATTTGTGTAAAATCGCACGAGGTAATGACGCGCGAAGCATAGGCCCTTCGTCTTGCGGCCGTGGTTTGTGAACATTTTAGAAGTGATTTTAAGGCCCTAGGGCCTATCATCTAGGAGCTATTGAACTTGACAGCATTTGCCACCTTTACGTTTTTCTCAATAATCGTCGGAAATCCCTCATTGAAAATATTCGTGTAAAATCGCACGAGGTCATGACGCGCGAAGCATAGGCTCTGCATCTTGCGCCCGTGGTTTGTGAATAATTTAGAAGTGGTTTGAAGGCCCTAGGCCCTATCATCTCGGAGCTATTGAACCTGAAAGCATTTGCCAGCTGTACGTTTTTCTCAATAATCGGCAGAAATACCTCATTGAAAATATTCTTGTAAAATCGCACGAGGTCATGACGCGCGAAGCATTGGCTCTGCGTCTTGTGCCCGTGGTTTGTGAACAATTTAGAAGTGATTTGAAGGCCCTAGGCCCTATCATCTTGGAGCTATTGATCTTAAAAGCATTTGCCAGCTGTATGTTTTTCTCAATAATCGGCAGAAATACATCATTGAAAATATTAGTGTAAAATCGCTCGAGGTCATGACGCGCGATGCAGAGGCTCTGCTTCTTGCGCCCGTGGTTTGTGAACATTTTTGAAGTGGTTTGAAGGCCCTGGGCCCAATCATCTAGGAGCTATTGATCTTGAAAGCATTTGCCAGCTGTATGTTTTTCTCAATAATCAGCAGAAATACATCATTGAAAATATTCGTGTAAAATCGCACGAGGTCATGACGCGCGATGCATAGGCTCTGCTTCTTGCGCCCGTGGTTTGTGAACATTTTAGAAGTGGTTTCAAGGCCCTAGGTCCTATCATCTTGGAGCTATTAAACTTGAAAGCATTTGCCTGCTGTACGTTTTTCTCAATAATCCGCAGAAATACCTCATTGAAAATATTTGTGTAAAATCGCACGAGGTAATGACGCGCGAAGCATAGGCCCTTCGTCTTGCGGCCGTGGTTTGTGAACATTTTAGAAGTGATTTTAAGGCCCTAGGGCCTATCATCTAGGAGCTATTGAACTTGACAGCATTTGCCACCTTTACGTTTTTCTCAATAATCGTCGGAAATCCCTCATTGAAAATATTCGTGTAAAATCGCACGAGGTCATGACGCGCGAAGCATAGGCTCTGCATCTTGCGCCCGTGGTTTGTGAATAATTTAGAAGTGGTTTGAAGGCCCTAGGCCCTATCATCTCGGAGCTATTGAACCTGAAAGCATTTGCCAGCTGTACGTTTTTCTCAATAATCGGCAGAAATACCTCATTGAAAATATTCTTGTAAAATCGCACGAGGTCATGACGCGCGAAGCATTGGCTCTGCGTCTTGTGCCCGTGGTTTGTGAACAATTTAGAAGTGATTTGAAGGCCCTAGGCCCTATCATCTTGGAGCTATTGATCTTAAAAGCATTTGCCAGCTGTATGTTTTTCTCAATAATCGGCAGAAATACATCATTGAAAATATTAGTGTAAAATCGCTCGAGGTCATGACGCGCGATGCAGAGGCTCTGCTTCTTGCGCCCGTGGTTTGTGAACATTTTTGAAGTGGTTTGAAGGCCCTGGGCCCAATCATCTAGGAGCTATTGATCTTGAAAGCATTTGCCAGCTGTATGTTTTTCTCAATAATCAGCAGAAATACATCATTGAAAATATTCGTGTAAAATCGCACGAGGTCATGACGCGCGATGCATAGGCTCTGCTTCTTGCGCCCGTGGTTTGTGAACATTTTAGAAGTGGTTTCAAGGCCCTAGGTCCTATCATCTTGGAGCTATTAAACTTGAAAGCATTTGCCTGCTGTACGTTTTTCTCAATAATCCGCAGAAATACCTCATTGAAAATATTTGTGTAAAATCGCACGAGGTAATGACGCGCGAAGCATAGGCCCTTCGTCTTGCGGCCGTGGTTTGTGAACATTTTAGAAGTGATTTTAAGGCCCTAGGGCCTATCATCTAGGAGCTATTGAACTTGACAGCATTTGCCACCTTTACGTTTTTCTCAATAATCGTCGGAAATCCCTCATTGAAAATATTCGTGTAAAATCGCACGAGGTCATGACGCGCGAAGCATAGGCTCTGCATCTTGCGCCCGTGGTTTGTGAATAATTTAGAAGTGGTTTGAAGGCCCTAGGCCCTATCATCTCGGAGCTATTGAACCTGAAAGCATTTGCCAGCTGTACGTTTTTCTCAATAATCGGCAGAAATACCTCATTGAAAATATTCGTGTAAAATCGCACGAGGTCATGACGCGCGAAGCATAGGTTCTTCGTCTTGCGCCCGTGGTTTGTGAACATTTTAGAAGTAATTTGAAGGCCCTAGGCCCTATCATCTAGGAGCTATTGAACTTGAAAGCATTTGCCAGCTGTATGTTTTTCTCAATAATCGGCAGAAATTCCTCTTTGAAAGTATTCGTGTAAAATTGCACGAGGGTATGATGCACGAAGCATATGCTCTGCGTCTTGCGCCCGTGGTTTGTGAACATTTTAGCAGTGGTTTGAAGGCCCTAGGCCCTATCATCTAGGAGCTATTGATCTTGAAAGCATTTGCCAGCTGTACGTTTTTCTCAATAATCCGCAGAAATACCTCATTGAAAATATTTGTGTAAAATCGCACGAGGTCATGACGCGCGAAACATTGGCTCTGTGTCTTGCGCCCGTGGTTTGTGAACAATTTAGAAGTGTTTTGAAGGCCCTAGGCCGTATCATCTATGAGCTATTGAACTTGAAAGCATTTGCCAGCTGTACGTTTTTCTCAATAATCGGCAGAAATACCTCATTGAAAATATTCGTGTAAAATCGCACGAGGTCATGACGCGCAAAGCATAGGCTCTTCGTCTTGCGTCCGTGGTTTGTGAACATTTTAGAAGTGGTTTGAAGGCCCTAGGCCCTATCATCTCGGAGCTATTGATCTTGAAAGCATTTGCCAGCTGTACGATTTTCTCAATAATCCGCAGATATACCTCTTTGAAAATATTCGTGTAAAATCGAACGAGGTCATGACGCGCAAAGCATAGGCTCTTCGTCTTGCGGCCGTGGTTTGTGAACATTTTAGAAGTGGTTTGAAGGCCCTAGGCCCTATCATCTAGGAGCTATTGATCTTGAAAGCATTTGCCAGCTGTACGTTTTTCTCAATAATTGGCCGAAATACCTCTTTGAAAATATTCGTGTAAAATCGCACGAGGTCATGACGCGCGAAGCATAGGCTCTTCGTCTTGCGGCTGTGGTTTGTGAACATTTAAGAAGTGATTTGAAGGCCCTAGGCCCTATCATCTAGGAGCTATTGATCTTGAAAGCATTTGCCAGCTGTATGTTTTTCTCAATAATCGGCAGAAATACCTCATTGAAAATATTCGTGTAAAATCGCACGAGGTCATGACGCTCGAATCATAGGCTCTGCGTCTTGCGCCCGTGGTTTGTGAACAATTTAGCAGTGGTTTGAAGGCCCTAGGCCCTATCATCTAGGAGCTATTGATCTTGAAAGCATTTGCCAGCTGTACGTTTTTCTCAATAATCCGCAGAAATACCTCATTGAAAATATTTGTGTAAAATCGCACGAGGTCATGACGCGCGAAACATTGGCTCTGTGTCTTGCGCCCGTGGTTTGTGAACAATTTAGAAGTGTTTTGAAGGCCCTAGGCCGTATCATCTATGAGCTATTGAACTTGAAAGCATTTGCCAGCTGTACGTTTTTCTCAATAATCGGCAGAAATACCTCATTGAAAATATTCGTGTAAAATCGCACGAGGTCGTGACGTGCAAAGCATAGGCTCTTCGTCTTGCGTCCGTGGTTTGTGAACATTTTAGAAGTGGTTTGAAGGCCCTAGGCCCTATCATCTCGGAGCTATTGATCTTGAAAGCATTTGCCAGCTGTACGATTTTCTCAATAATCCGCAGATATACCTCTTTGAAAATATTCGTGTAAAATCGAACGAGGTCATGACGCGCAAAGCATAGGCTCTTCGTCTTGCGGCCGTGGTTTGTGAACATTTTAGAAGTGGTTTGAAGGCCCTAGGCCCTATCATCTAGGAGCTATTGATCTTGAAAGCATTTGCCAGCTGTACGTTTTTCTCAATAATTGGCCGAAATACCTCTTTGAAAATATTCGTGTAAAATCGCACGAGGTCATGACGCGCGAAGCATAGGCTCTTCGTCTTGCGGCTGTGGTTTGTGAACATTTAAGAAGTGATTTGAAGGCCCTAGGCCCTATCATCTAGGAGCTATTGATCTTGAAAGCATTTGCCAGCTGTATGTTTTTCTCAATAATCGGCAGAAATACCTCATTGAAAATATTCGTGTAAAATCGCACGAGGTCATGACGCGCGAATCATAGGCTCTGCGTCTTGCGCCCGTGGTTTGTGAACAATTTAGAAGTGTTTTGAAGGCCCTAGGCCGTATCATCTAGGAGCTATTGATCTTGAAAGCATTTGCCAGCTGTCCTTTTTTCTCAATAATCCGCAGATATACATCTTTGAAAATATTCGTGTAAAATTGCACGAGGTCATGAAGCGCGAAGCATAGGCTCTTCGTCTTGCGGCCGTGGTTTGTGAACATTTTAGAAGTGGTTTGAAGGCCCTAGGCCCTATCATCTAGGAGCTATTGATCTTGAAAGCATTTGCCAGCTGTACGTTTTTCTCAATAATCCGCAGAAATACCTCATTGAAAATATTTGTGTAAAATCGCACGAGGTCATGACGCGCGAAACATTGGCTCTGTGTCTTGCGCCCGTGGTTTGTGAACAATTTAGAAGTGTTTTGAAGGCCCTAGGCCGTATCATCTATGAGCTATTGAACTTGAAAGCATTTGCCAGCTGTACGTTTTTCTCAATAATCGGCAGAAATACCTCATTGAAAATATTCGTGTAAAATCGCACGAGGTCATGACGCGCAAAGCATAGGCTCTTCGTCTTGCGTCCGTGGTTTGTGAACATTTTAGAAGTGGTTTGAAGGCCCTAGGCCCTATCATCTCGGAGCTATTGATCTTGAAAGCATTTGCCAGCTGTACGATTTTCTCAATAATCCGCAGATATACCTCTTTGAAAATATTCGTGTAAAATCGAACGAGGTCATGACGCGCAAAGCATAGGCTCTTCGTCTTGCGGCCGTGGTTTGTGAACATTTTAGAAGTGGTTTGAAGGCCCTAGGCCCTATCATCTAGGAGCTATTGATCTTGAAAGCATTTGCCAGCTGTACGTTTTTCTCAATAATTGGCCGAAATACCTCTTTGAAAATATTCGTGTAAAATCGCACGAGGTCATGACGCGCGAAGCATAGGCTCTTCGTCTTGCGGCTGTGGTTTGTGAACATTTAAGAAGTGATTTGAAGGCCCTAGGCCCTATCATCTAGGAGCTATTGATCTTGAAAGCATTTGCCAGCTGTATGTTTTTCTCAATAATCGGCAGAAATACCTCATTGAAAATATTCGTGTAAAATCGCACGAGGTCATGACGCTCGAATCATAGGCTCTGCGTCTTGCGCCCGTGGTTTGTGAACAATTTAGCAGTGGTTTGAAGGCCCTAGGCCCTATCATCTAGGAGCTATTGATCTTGAAAGCATTTGCCAGCTGTACGTTTTTCTCAATAATCCGCAGAAATACCTCATTGAAAATATTTGTGTAAAATCGCACGAGGTCATGACGCGCGAAACATTGGCTCTGTGTCTTGCGCCCGTGGTTTGTGAACAATTTAGAAGTGTTTTGAAGGCCCTAGGCCGTATCATCTATGAGCTATTGAACTTGAAAGCATTTGCCAGCTGTACGTTTTTCTCAATAATCGGCAGAAATACCTCATTGAAAATATTCGTGTAAAATCGCACGAGGTCGTGACGTGCAAAGCATAGGCTCTTCGTCTTGCGTCCGTGGTTTGTGAACATTTTAGAAGTGGTTTGAAGGCCCTAGGCCCTATCATCTCGGAGCTATTGATCTTGAAAGCATTTGCCAGCTGTACGATTTTCTCAATAATCCGCAGATATACCTCTTTGAAAATATTCGTGTAAAATCGAACGAGGTCATGACGCGCAAAGCATAGGCTCTTCGTCTTGCGGCCGTGGTTTGTGAACATTTTAGAAGTGGTTTGAAGGCCCTAGGCCCTATCATCTAGGAGCTATTGATCTTGAAAGCATTTGCCAGCTGTACGTTTTTCTCAATAATTGGCCGAAATACCTCTTTGAAAATATTCGTGTAAAATCGCACGAGGTCATGACGCGCGAAGCATAGGCTCTTCGTCTTGCGGCTGTGGTTTGTGAACATTTAAGAAGTGATTTGAAGGCCCTAGGCCCTATCATCTAGGAGCTATTGATCTTGAAAGCATTTGCCAGCTGTATGTTTTTCTCAATAATCGGCAGAAATACCTCATTGAAAATATTCGTGTAAAATCGCACGAGGTCATGACGCGCGAATCATAGGCTCTGCGTCTTGCGCCCGTGGTTTGTGAACAATTTAGAAGTGTTTTGAAGGCCCTAGGCCGTATCATCTAGGAGCTATTGATCTTGAAAGCATTTGCCAGCTGTCCTTTTTTCTCAATAATCCGCAGATATACATCTTTGAAAATATTCGTGTAAAATTGCACGAGGTCATGAAGCGCGAAGCATAGGCTCTTCGTCTTGCGGCCGTGGTTTGTGAACATTTTAGAAGTGGTTTGAAGGCCCTAGGCCCTATCATCTAGGAGCTATTGATCTTGAAAGCATTTGCCAGCTGTACGTTTTTCTCAATAATCGGCAGAAATACCTCATTGAAAATATTCGTGTAAAATCGCACGAGGTCATGACGCGCGAATCATAGGCTCTGTGTCTTGCGCCCGTGGTTTGTGAACAATTTAGAAGTGTTTTGAAGGCCCTAGGCCGTATCATCTAGGAGCTATTGATCTTGAAAGCATTTGCCAGCTGTCCTTTTTTCTCAATAATCCGCAGATATACATCTTTGAAAATATTCGTGTAAAATTGCACGAGGTCATGAAGCGCGAAGCATAGGCTCTTCGTCTTGCGGCCGTTGTTTGTGAACATTTTAGAAGTGGTTTGAAGGCCCTAGGCCCTATCATCTAGGAGCTATTGATCTTGAAAGCATTTGCCAGCTGTACGTTTTTCTCAATAATCGGCAGAAATACATCTTTGAAAATATTCGTGTAAAATCGCACAAGGTCATGACGCGCGAACCATAGGCTCTTCGTCTTGCGGCCGTGGTTTGTGTACATTTTAGAAGTGGTTTGATGGCCTTAGGCCCTACCATCTAGGAGCAATTGAACTTGAAAGCATTTGCCAGCTGTACGTTTTTCTCAATAATAGGTAGATATACCTCATTGAAAATATTCATGTAAAATCGCACGAGGTCATGACGCGCGAAACATTGGCTCTGCGTCTTGTGCCCGTGGTTTGTCAACAATTTAGAAGTGATTTGAAGGCCCTAGGCCCTATCATCTAGGAGCTATTGATCTTGAAAGCATTTGCCAGCTGTATGTTTTTCTCAATAATCGGCAGAAATACCTCATTGAAAATATTCATGTAAAATCGCACGAGGTCATGACGCGCGAAGCATAGGCTCTTCGTCTTGCGGCCGTGGTTTGTGAACATTTTAGAAGTGTTTTGAAGGCCCTAGGCCCTATCATCTAGGAGCAATTGATCTTGAAAGCATTTGCCGGCTGTATGTTTTTCTCAAAAATCCGCAGATATACCTTATTGAAAATATTCGTGTAAAATCGCACAAGGTCATGACGCGCGAACCATTGGCTCTGCGTCTTGTGCCCGTGGTTTGTGAACAATTTAGAAGTGATTTGAAGGCCCTAGGCTCTATCATCTAGGAGCTATTGATCTTGAAAGCATTTGCCAGCTGTATGTTTTTCTCAATAATCCGCAGAAATTCCTCATTGAAAATATTAGTGTAAAATCGCTCGAGGTCATGACGCGCGAAGCATAGGCTCTGCGTCTTGCGCCCGTGGTTTGTGAAATATTTAGAAGTCATTTGAAGGCCCTAGGCCGTATCATCTAGGATCTATTGATCTTGAAAGCATTTGCCAGCTGTACGTTTTTCTCAATAAACGGCAGAAATACCTCTTTGAAAATATTCGTGTAAAATCGCACGAGGTCATGACGCGCGAAGCATAGGCTCTTCGTCTTGCGGCCGTGGTTTGTGAACATTTTAGAAGTGGTTTGAAGGCCCTAGGCCCTATCATCTAGGAGCTATTGATCTTGAAAGCATATGCCAGCTGTATGTTTTTCTCAATAATCGGCAGAAATACCTCATTGAAAATATTTGTGTAAAATCGCACAAGGTCATGACACGCGAAACATTGGCTCTGCGTCTTGTGCCCGTGGTTTTTGTACAATTTAGAAGTGTTTTGAAGGCCCTAGGCCGTATCATCTAGGAGCTATTGAACTTGAAACCATTTGCCAGCTGTATGTTTTTCTCAATAATCCGCAGAAATACCTCATTGAATATTTTCGCGTAAAATCGCACGAGGTCATGACGCGCGAAGCATAGGCTCTGCGTCTTGCGCTCGTGGTTTGTGAAATATTAAGAAGTGGTTTGAAGGCCCTAGGCCCTAACATCTAGGAGCGATTGATCTTGAAAGCATTTGGCAGCTGTACGTTTTTCTCAATAATCGGCAGAAATACCTCATTGAATATATTCGTGTAAAATCGCACGAGGTCATGACACGCGAAACATTGGTTCTGCGTCTTGTGCCCGTGGTTTGTGAACAATTTAGAAGTGATTTGAAGGCCCTAGGCCCTATCATCTAGGAGCTATTGATCTTGAAAGCATTTGCCAGCTGTATGTTTTTCTCAATAATCCGCAGATATACCTCATTGAAAATATTCGTGTAAAATCGCATGAGGTCATGACGCACGAAGCATAGGCTCTGCGTCTTGCGCCCGTGGTTTGTGAAATATTTAGAAGTGGTTTGAAGGCCCTAGGCCCTATCATCAAGGAGCAATTGAACTTGAAAGCATTTGCCAGCTGTACGTTTTTCTCAATAATCGGCAGAAATACCTCATTGAAAATATTTGTGTAAAATCGCACGAGGTTATGACGCGCGAAGCATAGGCTCTTCGTCTTGCGGCCGTGGTTTGTGAACATTTTAGAAGTGGTTTGAAGGCCCTAGGCCCTGTCATCTAGGAGCAATTGATCTTGAAAGCATTTGCCTGCTGTATGTTTTTCTCAAAAATCCACGGATATACCTCATTGAAAATATTCGTATATAATCGCATGAGGTCATGACGCGCGAAACATAGGATCTGCGTCTTGTGCCCGTGGTTTGTGAACAATTTAGAAGTGGTTTGAAGTACCTAGGCCCTATCGTCTAGGAGCTATTGATCTTGAAAGCATTTGCCAGCTATATGTTTTTCTCAATAATCGGCAGAAATACCTCATTGAAAATATTCGTGTAAAATCGCACGAGGCCATGACGCGCGAAGCATAGGCTATTCGTCTTGCGGCCGTGGTTTGTGAACATTTTAGAAGTGGTTTGAAGATCCTAGGTCCTATCATCTAGGAGCTATTGATCTTGAAAGCATTTGCCAGCTGTATGTTTTTCTCAATAATCGGCAGAAATACCTCATTGAAAATATTCGTGTAAAATCGCATGAGGTCATGACGCACGAAGCATAGGCTCTGCGTCTTGCGCCCGTGGTTTGTGAAATATTTAGAAGTGGTTTGAAGGCCCTAGGCCCTATCATCAAGGAGCAATTGAACTTGAAAGCATTTGCCAGCTGTACGTTTTTCTCAATAATCGGCAGAAATACCTCATTGAAAATATTCATGTAAAATCGCATGAGGTCATGACGCACGAAGCATAGGCTCTGCGTCTTGCGGCCGTGGTTTGTGAACATTTTAGAAGTGTTTTGAAGGCCCTAGGCCGTATCATCTCGGAGCTATTGAACTTGAAAGCATTTGGCAGCTGTACGTTTTTCTCAATAATCGGCAGAAATACCTCACTGAAAATATTCGTGTAAAATCGCACCAGTTCATGACGCGCGAAACATTGGCTCTGCGTCTTGTGCCCGTGGTTTGTGAACAATTTAGAAGTGATTTGAAGGCCCGAGGACCTATCATCTAGGAGCTATTGATCTTGAAAGCATTTGCCAGCTGTATGTTTTTCTCAATAATCCGCAGAAATACCTCATTGAAAATATTCGTGTAAAATCGCACGAGGTCATGACGCGCGAAGCATAGGCTTTGCGTCTTGCGCCCGTGGTTTGTGAAATATTTAGAAGTGGTTTGACGGCCCTAGGCCCTAACATCTAGGAGCAATTGAACTTGAAAGCATTTGCCAGCTGTACGTTTTTCTCAATAATCGGCAGAAATACCTCATTGAAAATATTCATGTAAAATCGCACGAGTTCATGACGCGCGAAACATAGGCTCTGCGTCTTGCGCCCATGGTTTGTGAATAATTTAGAAGTGTTTTGAAGGCCCTAGGCCGTATCATCTAGGAGCTATTGAACTTGAAAGCATTTGGCAGCTGTACGTTTTTCTCAATAATCGGCAGAAATACCTCATTGAAAATATTCGTGTAAAATCGCACGAGGTCATGACGCGCGAAGCATAGGCTCTTCGTCTTGCGACCGTGGTTTGTGAAAATTTTAGAAGTGGATTGATGGCCCTAGGCCCTATCATCTAGGAGCTATTGATCTCGAAAGCATTTGCCAGCTGTATGTTTTTCTCAATTATCCGCAGATATACCTCATTGAAAATATTCGTGTAAAATCGCACAAGGTCATGATGCGCGAAACACAGGCTCTGCGTCTTGCGCCCGTGATTTCTGAACATTTTAGAAGTGGTTTGAAGGCCCTAGGTCCTATCACCTAGGAGCTATTGATCTTAAAAGCATTTGCCAGCTGTACGTTTTTCTCAATAATCGGCAGAAATACCTCTTTGAATATATTCGTGTAAAATCGCACGAGGTCATGACCCGCGAATCATAGGCTCTTCGTCTTGCGGCCGTGGTTTGTGAACATTTTAGAAGTGGTTTGAAGGCCCTAGGCCCTATCATCTAGGAGCTATTGATCTTGAAAGCATTTGCCAGCTGTATGTTTTTCTCAATAATCCGCAGATATACCTCATTGATAATATTCATGTAAAATCGCACGAGGTCATGACGCGCGAAACATTTGCTCTGCGTCTTGCGCCCGTGGTTTGTGAACAATTTAGAAGTGATTTGACGGCCCTAGGCCCTATCATCTTGGAGCTATTGATCTTGAAAGCATTTGCTAGCTGTATGTTTTTCTGAATAATCGGCAGAAATACTTCATTGAAAATATTCGTGCAAAATCGCACGAGGTCATGATGCACGAAAAATAGGCTCTGCGTCTTGCGCCCGTGGTTTGTGAACAATTTAGAAGTGTTTTGAAGGCCCTAGGCCATATCATCTAGGAGCTATTGAACTTGAAAGCTTTTGGCAGCTGTACGTTTTTCTCAATAATCGGCAGAAATACCTCATTGAAAATATTCGTGTAAAATCGCACGAGTTCATGACGCGCGAAACATTGGCTCTGCGTCTTGTGCCCGTGGTTTTTGAACAATTTAGAAGTGATTTGAAGGCCCGAGGCCCTATCATCTAGGAGCTATTGATCTTGAAATCATTTGCCAGCTGTATGTTTTTCTCAATAATCTGCAAAAATACCTCATTGAAAATATTCGTGTAAAATCGCACGAGGTCATGACGCACGAAGCATAGGCTCTGCGTCTTGCGCCCGTGGTTTGTGAAATATTTAGAAGTGGTTTGACGGCCCTAGGCCCTAACATCTAGGAGCAATTGAACTTGAAAGCATTTGCCAGCTGTACGTTTTTCTCAATAATCGGCAGAAATACCTCATTGAAAATATTCATGTAAAATCGCACGAGTTCATGTCGCGCGAAACATTGGCTCTGCGTCTTGCGCCCGTGGTTTGTGAACAATTTAGAAGTGTTTTGAAGGCCCTAGGCCGTATCATCGAGGAGCTATTGAACTTGAAAGCATTTGGCAGCTGTACGTTTTTCTCAATAATCGGCAGAAATACCTCATTGAATATATTCGTGTAAAATCGCACGAGGTCATGACGCGCGAAGCATAGGCTCTTCGTCTTGCGGCCGTGGTTTGTGAACATTTTAGAAGGGGTTTGATGGCCCTAGGCCCTATCATCTAGGAGCTATTGATCTTGAAAGCATTTGCTAGCTGTATGTTTTTCTGAATAATCGGCAGAAATACTTCATTGAAAATATTCGTGCAAAATCGCACGAGGTCATGATGCACGAAAAATAGGCTCTGCGTCTTGCGCCCGTGGTTTGTGAACAATTTAGAAGTGTTTTGAAGGCCCTAGGTTGTATCATCTAGGAGCTATTGAACTTGAAAGCTTTTGGCAGCTGTTCGTTTTTCTCAATAATTGGCAGAAATACCTCATTGAAAATATTCGTGTAAAATCGCACGAGTTCATGACGCGCGAAACATTGGCTCTGCGTCTTGTGCCCGTGGTTTTTGAACAATTTAGAAGTGATTTGAAGGCCCGAGGCCCTATCATCTAGGAGCTATTGATCTTGAAATCATTTGCCAGCTGTATGTTTTTCTCAATAATCCGCAGAAATACCTCATTGAAAATATTCGTGTAAAATCGCACGAGGTCATGACGCACGAAGCATAGGCTCTGCGTCTTGCGCCCGTGGTTTGTGAAATATTTAGAAGTGGTTTGACGGCCCTAGGCCCTAACATCTAGGAGCAATTGAACTTGAAAGCATTTGCCAGCTGTACGTTTTTCTCAATAATCGGCAGAAATACCTCATTGAAAATATTCATGTAAAATCGCACGAGTTCATGTCGCGCGAAACATTGGCTCTGCGTCTTGCGCCCGTGGTTTGTGAACAATTTAGAAGTGTTTTGAAGGCCCTAGGCCGTATCATCGAGGAGCTATTGAACTTGAAAGCATTTGGCAGCTGTACGTTTTTCTCAATAATCGGCAGAAATACCTCATTGAATATATTCGTGTAAAATCGCACGAGGTCATGACGCGCGAAGCATAGGCTCTTCGTCTTGCGGCCGTGGTTTGTGAACATTTTAGAAGGGGTTTGATGGCCCTAGGCCCTATCATCTAGGAGCTATTGATCTTGAAAGCATTTGCCAGCTGTATGATTTTCTCAATAATCGGCAGAAATACCTCTTTGAAAATATTCGTGTAAAATCGTACGAGGTCATGACGCGCAAAGCATAGGCTCTTCGTCTTGCGGCCATGGTTTGTGAACATTTTAGAAGTGGTTTGAAGGCCCTAGGCCCTATCATCTGGGAGCAATTGATCTTGAAAGCATTTGCCAGCTGTATGTTTTTCTCAAACATCCGCGGATATACCTCATTGAAAATATTCGTGTAAAATCGCACGAGGTCATGACGTGCGAAACAATGGCTCTGCGTCTTGTGCCCGTGGTTTGTGAACATTTTAGAAGGGGTTTGATGGCCCTAGGCCCTATCATCTAGGAGCTATTGATCTTGAAAGCATTTGCCAGCTGTACGTTTATCTCAATAATCGGCAGAAATACGTCTTTGAAAATATTCGTGTAAAATCGCACGAGGTCATGACGCGCAAAGCATAGGCTCTTCGTCTTGCGGCCGTGGTTTGTGAACATTTTAGAAGTGGTTTGAAGGCCCTAGGCCCTATCATCTGGGAGCAATTGATCTTGAAAGCATTTGCCAGCTGTATGTTTTTCTCAAACATCCGCGGATATACCTCATTGAAAATATTCGTGTAAAATCGCACGAGGTCATGACGCGTGAAACATTGGCTCTGCGTCTTGTGCCCGTGGTTTGTGAACAATTTAGAAGTGATTTGAAGGCCCTAGGCCCTATCATCTAGGAGCTATTGATCTTGAAAGCATTTGCCAGCTGTATGTTTTTCTCAATAATCGGCAGATATACCTCAAAAATAATATTCGTGTAAAATCGCACGAGGTCATGACGCGTGAAACATTGGCTCTGCGTCTTGTGCCCGTGGTTTGTGAACAATTTAGAAGTGATTTGAAGGCCCTAGGCCCTATCATCTAGGAGCTATTGATCTTGAAAGCATTTGCCAGCTGTATGTTTTTCTCAATAATCGGCAGATATACCTCAAAAAAAATATTCGTGTAAAATCGCACGAGGTCATGACGCGCGAAGCATAGGCTCTTCGTCTTGCGACCGTGGTTTGTGAACATTTTAGAAGTGGATTGATGGCCCTAGCCCTATCATCTAGGAGCTATTGATCTCGAAAGCATTTGCCAGCTGTATGTTTTTCTCAATTATCCGCAGATATACCTCATTGAAAATATTCGGGTAAAATCGCACAAGGTCATGATGCGCGAAACAAAGGCTCTGCGTCTTGCGCCCGTGATTTCTGAACATTTTAGAAGTGGTTTGAAGGCCCTAGCTCCTATCACCTAGGAGCTATTGATCTTAAAAGCATTTGCCAGCTGTACGTTTTTCTCAATAATCGGCAGAAATACCTCTTTGAATATATTCGTGTAAAATCGCACGAGGTCATGACCCGCGAATCATAGGCTCTTCGTCTTGCGGCCGTGGTTTGTGAACATTTTAGAAGTGGTTTGAAGGCCCTAGGCCCTATCATCTAGGAGCTATTGATCTTGAAAGCATTTGCCAGCTGTATGTTTTTCTCAATAATCCGCAGATATACCTCATTGAAAATATTCATGTAAAATCGCACGAGGTCATGACGCGCGAAACATTTGCTCTGCGTCTTGCGCCCGTGGTTTGTGAACAATTTAGAAGTGATTTGACGGCCCTAGGCCCTATCATCTTGGAGCTATTGATCTTGAAAGCATTTGCTAGCTGTATGTTTTTCTGAATAATCGGCAGAAATACTTCATTGAAAATATTCGTGTAAAATCGCACGAGGTCATGATGCACGAAAAATAGGCTCTGCGTCTTGCGCCCGTGGTTTGTGAACAATTTAGAAGTGTTTTGAAGGCCCTAGGCCGTATCATCTAGGAGCTATTGAACTTGAAAGCTTTTGGCAGCTGTACGTTTTTCTCAATAATCGGCAGAAATACCTCATTGAAAATATTCGTGTAAAATCGCACGAGTTCATGACGCGCGAAACATTGGCTCTGCGTCTTGTGCCCGTGGTTTTTGAACAATTTAGAAGTGATTTGAAGGCCCGAGGCCCTATCATCTAGGAGCTATTGATCTTGAAATAATTTGCCAGCTGTATGTTTTTCTCAATAATCCGCAGAAATACCTCATTGAAAATATTCGTGTAAAATCGCACGAGGTCATGACGCACGAAGCATAGGCTCTGCGTCTTGCGCCCGTGGTTTGTGAAATATTTAGAAGTGGTTTGACGGCCCTAGGCCCTAACATCTAGGCGCAATTGAACTTGAAAGCATTTGCCAGCTGTACGTTTTTCTCAATAATCGGTAGAAATACCTCATTGAAAATATTCATGTAAAATCGCACGAGTTCATGTCGCGCGAAACATTGGCTCTGCGTCTTGCGCCCGTGGTTTGTGAACAATTTAGAAGTGTTTTGAAGGCCCTAGGCCGTATCATCTAGGAGCTATTGATCTTGAAAGCATTTGCCAGCTGTACGTTTTTCTCAATAATCGGCAGAAATACGTCTTTGAAAATATTCGTGTAAAATCGCACGAGGTCATGACGCGCAAAGCATAGGCTCTTCGTCTTGCGGCCGTGGTTTGTGAACATTTTAGAAGTGGTTTGAAGGCCCTAGGCCCTATCATCTGGGAGCAATTGATCTTGAAAGCATTTGCCAGCTGTATGTTTTTCTCAAACATCCGCGGATATACCTCATTGAAAATATTTGTGTAAAATCGCACGAGGTCATGACGCGCGAAACATTGGCTCTGCGTCTTGTGCCCGTGGTTTGTGAACATTTTAGAAGTGGATTGATGGCCCTAGGCCCTATCATCTAGGAGCTATTGATCTCGAAAGCATTTGCCAGCTGTATGTTTTTCTCAATAATCGGCAGATATACCTCAAAGAAAATATTCGTGTAAAATCGCACGAGGTCATGACGCGCGAAGCATAGGCTCTTCGTCTTGCGACCGTGGTTTGTGAACATTTTAGAAGAGGATTGATGGCCCTAGGCCCTATCATCTAGGAGCTATTGATCTCGAAAGCATTTGCCAGCTGTATGTTTTTCTCAATTATCCGCAGATATACCTCATTGAAAATATTCGGGTAAAATCGCACAAGGTCATGATGCGCGAAACAAAGGCTCTGCGTCTTGCGCCCGTGATTTCTGAACATTTTAGAAGTGGTTTGAAGGCCCTAGCTCCTATCACCTAGGAGCTATTGATCTTAAAAGCATTTGCCAGCTGTACGTTTTTCTCAATAATCGGCAGAAATACCTCTTTGAATATATTCGTGTAAAATCGCACGAGGTCATGACCCGCGAATCATAGGCTCTTCGTCTTGCGGCCGTGGTTTGTGAACATTTTAGAAGTGGTTTGAAGGCCCTAGGCCCTATCATCTAGGAGCTATTGATCTTGAAAGCATTTGCCAGCTGTATGTTTTTCTCAATAATCCGCAGATATACCTCATTGAAAATATTCATGTAAAATCGCACGAGGTCATGACGCGCGAAACATTTGCTCTGCGTCTTGCGCCCGTGGTTTGTGAACAATTTAGAAGTGATTTGACGGCCCTAGGCCCTATCATCTTGGAGCTATTGATCTTGAAAGCATTTGCTAGCTGTATGTTTTTCTGAATAATCGGCAGAAATACTTCATTGAAAATATTCGTGTAAAATCGCACGAGGTCATGATGCACGAAAAATAGGCTCTGCGTCTTGCGCCCGTGGTTTGTGAACAATTTAGAAGTGTTTTGAAGGCCCTAGGCCGTATCATCTAGGAGCTATTGATCTTGAAAGCTTTTGGCAGCTGTACGTTTTTCTCAATAATCGGCAGAAATACCTCATTGAAAATATTCGTGTAAAATCGCACGAGTTCATGACGCGCGAAACATTGGCTCTGCGTCTTGTGCTCGTGGTTTTTGAACAATTTAGAAGTGATTTGAAGGCCCGAGGCCCTATCATCTAGGAGCTATTGATCTTGAAATCATTTGCCAGCTGTATGTTTTTCTCAATAATCCGCAGAAATACCTCATTGAAAATATTCGTGTAAAATCGCACGAGGTCATGACGCACGAAGCATAGGCTCTGCGTCTTGCGCCCGTGGTTTGTGAAATATTTAGAAGTGGTTTGACGGCCCTAGGCCCTAACATCTAGGAGCAATTGAACTTGAAAGCATTTGCCAGCTGTACGTTTTTCTCAATAATCGGCAGAAAAACCTCATTGAAAATATTCATGTAAAATCGCACGAGTTCATGTCGCGCGAAAAATTGGCTCTGCGTCTTGCGCCCGTGGTTTGTGAACAATTTAGAAGTGTTTTGAAGGCCCAAGGCCGTATCATCTAGGAGCTATTGAACTTGAAAGCATTTGGCAGCTGTACGTTTTTCTCAATAATCGGCAGAAATACCTCTTTGAAAATATTCGTGTAAAATCGCACGAGGTCATGACGCGCGAAGCATAGGCTCTGCGTCTTGCGCCCGTGGTTTGTGAACAATTTAGAAGTGGTTTGTAGACCCTAGGCCCTATCATCTAGGAGCTATTGAACTGTAATGCATTTGCCAGCTGTACGTTTTTCTCAATAATCGGCAGAAATTCCTCATTGAAAATATTCCTGTAAAATCGCACTAGGTCATGAGCCGCGATGCATAGGCTCTGCGTCTTGCGCCCGTGGTTTGTGAATAATTTAGAAGTGGTTTGAAGGCCCTAGGCCGTATCATCTAGGAGCTATTGAACTTGAAAGCATTTGGCAGCTGTACGTTTTTCTCAATAATCGGCAGAAATACCTCATTGAAAATATTCATGTAAAATCGCACGAGGTCATGACGCGCGAAACATAGGCTCTGCGTCTTGCGCCCGTGGTTTGTGAACATTTTAGAAGTGTTTTGAAGGCCCTAGGCCCTATCATCTAGGAGCTATTGAACTTGAAAGCATTTGCCAGCTGTACGTTTTTGTCAATAATCCACAGAAATACCTCTTTGAAAATTTTCGTGTAATATCGCACGAGGTCATGACGCGCGAATCATAGGCTCTTCGTCTTGTGGCCGTGGTTTATGAACATTTTAGAAGTGGTTTGAAGGCCCTAGGTCCTATCATCTAGGAGCTATTGATCTTGAAAGCATTTGCCAGCTGTTTGTTTTTCTCAATAATTCGCAGATATACCTCATTGAAAATATTCGTGTAAAATCGCACGAGGTCATGACGCGCGAAATATTTGCTCTGCGTCTTGCGCCCGTGGTTTGTGAACAATTTAGAAGTGTTTTGAAGGCCCTAGGCCCTATCATCTAGGAGCTATTGAATTTGAAAGCATTTGCCAGCTGTACGTTTTTGTCAATAATCCGCAGAAATACCTCTTTGACAATATTCGTGTAAAATCGCACAAGGTCATGACGCGCGAAGCATAGGCTCTGCGTCTTGTGCCCGTGGTTTGTGAACAATTTAGAAGTGATTTGAAGGCCCTAGGCCCTATCATCTAGGAGCTATTGATCTTGAAAGCATTTGCCAGCTGTATGTTTTTATCAATAATAGGCAGAAATACCTCATTGAAAATATTCATGTAAAATCGCACGAGGTCATGACGCGCGAAGCATAGGCTCTGCGTCTTGCGCCCGTGGTTTGTGAACAATTTAGATGTGTTTTGAAGGCCCTAGGCCGTATCATCTAGGAGCTATTGAACTTGAAAGCATTTGGCAGCTGTACGTTTTTCTCAATAATCGGCAGAAATACCTCATTGAAAATATTTGTGTAAAATTGCACGAGATCATGACGTGCGAAGCATTGGCTCTTCGTCTTGCGGCCGTGGTTTGTGAACATTTTAGAAGTGGTTTGAAGGCCCGAGGCCCTATCATCTATGAGCTATTGATCTTGAAAGCATTTGCCATCTGTATGTTTTTCTCAATAATCCGCAGAAATACCTCATTGAAAATATTCGTGTAAAATCGCACGAGGTCATGACGCGCGAAACATTGGCTCTGCGTCTTGTGCCCGTGGTTTGTGAAATATTTAGAATTGGTTTGAAGGCCCTAGGCCCTAACATCTAGGAGCAATTGAACTTGAAAGCATTTGCCAGCTGTACGTTTTTCTCAATAATCGGCAGAAATACCTCATTGAAAATATTCATGTAAAATCACACGAGGTCATGACGCGCGAAACATAGGCTCTGCGTCTTGCGCCCGTGGTTTGTGAACAATTTAGTAGTGTTTTGAAGGCCCTAGGCCGTATCATCTAGGAGCTATTGAACTTGAAAGCATTTGGCAGCTTTACGTTTTTCTCAATAATCGGCAGAAATACCTCATTGAAAATATTCGTGTAAAATCGCACGAGGTCATGACGCGCGAAGCATAGGCTCTTCGTCTTGCCGCCGTGGTTTGTGAACATTTGAGAAGTGGTTTGAAGGCCCTAGGCCCTATCATCTAGGAGCTATTGATCTTGAAAGCATTTGCCAGCTGTACGTTTTTCTCAATTATCGGCAGAAATACCTCTTTGATAAAATTCGTGTAAAATCGCACGAGGTCCTGACGCGCGAAACATTAGCTCTGCGTCTTGTGCCCATGGTTTGTGAACAATTTAGAAGTGATTTGAACGCCCTAGGCCCTATCATCTAGGAGCTATTGATCTTGAAAGCATTTGCCAGCTGTATGTTTTTCTCAATAATCGGCAGAAATACCTCATTGAAAATATTCATGTAAAATCGCACGAGGTCATGACGCGCGAAACATAGGCTCTGCGTCTTTCGCCCGTGGTTTCTGAACAATTTAGAAGTGTTTTGAAGGCCCTATGCCGTATCATCTAGGAGCTATTGATCTTGAAAGCATTTGGCAGCTGTACGTTTTTCTCAATAATCGGCAGAAATACCTCATTGAATATATTCGTGTAAAATCGCACGAGGTCATGACGCGCGAAACATAGGCTCTGCGTCTTGCGCCCCTGGTTTGTGAACAATTTAGAAGTGGTTTTAAGGCCGTAGGCCCTAACATCTAGGAGCTATTGAACTTGAAAGCATTTGCCAGCTGTACGTTTTTCTCAATAATCGGCAGAAATACCTCATTGAAAATATTTGTGTAAAATCTCACGAGGTCATGACGCGCGAAGCATAGGCTCTGCGTCTTGCGCCCGTGGTTTGTGAACAATTTAGAAGTGGTTTGTAGACCCTAGGCCCTATCATCTAGGAGCTATTGAACTTGAAAGCATTTGCCAGCTGTACGTTTTTCTCAATAATCGGCAGAAATACCTCATTGAAAATATTCGTGTAATATCGCACAAGGTCATGACGCGCGAAGCATAGGCTCTTCGTCTTGCCGCCGTGGTTTGTGAACATTTTAGAAGTGGTTTGAAGGCCCTAGGCCCTATCATCTAGGAGCTATTGATCTTGAAAGCATTTGCCAGTTGTACGTTTTTCTCAATAATCGGCAGAAATACCTCTTTGAAAACATTCGTGTAAAATCGCACGAGGTCCTGACGCGCGAAGCATAGGCTCTTCGTCTTGTGGCCGTGGTTTGTGAACATTTTAGAAGTGGTTTGAAGGCCCTAGGCCCTATCATCTAGGAACAATTGATCTTCAAAGCATATGCCAGCTGTATGTTTTTCTCAAAAATCCGCGGATATACCTCATTGAAAATATTCGTGTAAAATCGCAGGAGGTCATGACGCGCGAAACATTGGCTCTGCGTCTTGTGCCCGTGGTTTGTTAACAATTTAGAAGTTATTTGACGGCCCTAGGCCCTATCATCTAGGAGCTATTGATCTTGAAAGCATTTGCCAGCTGTATGTTTTTCTCAATAATCGGCAGAAATACCTCATTGAAAATATTCGTGTAAAATCGCACGAGGTCATGACGTGCGAAACATAGGCTCTGCGTCTTGCCGCCGTGGTTTGTGAACATTTTAGAAGTGGTTTGAAGGCCCTAGGCCCTATCATCTAGGAGCAATTGATCTTGAAAGCATTTGCTAGCTTTATGTTTTTCTCAAATATCCGCGGATATACCTCATTGAAAATATTCGTGTAAAATCACACAAGGTCATGACGCGCGAAACATTGGCTCTGCGTCTTGTGCCCGTGGTTTGTGAACAATTTAGAAGTGATTTGAAGGCCCTAGGCCCTATCATCTAGGAGCTATTGATCTTGAAAGCATTTGCCAGCGGTATGTTTTTCTCAATAATCCGCAGAAATACCTCATTGAAAATATTCGTGTAAAATCGCACAAGGTCATGACGCGCGAAGCATAGGCTCTGCGTCTTGCGCCCGTGGTTTGTGAAATATTTAGAATTGGTTTGAAGGCCCTAGGCCCTAACATCTAGGAGCAATTGAACTTGAAAGCATTTGCCAGCTGTACGTTTTTCTCAATAATCGGCAGAAATTCCTCATTGAAAATATTCGTGTAAAATCGCACGAGGTCATGACGCGCGAGGTATAGGCTCTTCGTCTTGCGGCCGTGGTTTGTGAACATTATAGAAGTGGTTTGAAGGCCCTAGGCCCTATCATCTAGGAGCTATTGATCTTGAAAGCATTTGCCAGCTGTATGTTTTTCTCAATAATCGGCAGAAATACCTCTTTGAAAATATTTGTGTAAAATCGCACGAAGTCATGACGCGCGAAGCATGGGCTCTGCGTCTTGTGCCCGTGGTTTGTGAACAATTTAGAAGTGATTTGAAGGCCGTAGGCCCTATCATCTAGGAGCTATTGAATTTGAAAGCATTTGCCAGCTGTACGTTTTTCTCAATGATCGGCAGAAATACCTCATTGAAATTATTTGTGTATAATCGCACGAGGTCATGACGCGCGAAGCATAGGCTCTGTGTCTTGCGCCCGTGGTTTGTGAACATTTAAGAATTGGTTTGTAGACCCTAGGCCCTATCATCTAGGAGCTATTGAACTTGAATGCATTTGCCAGCTGTATGTTTTTCTCAATAATCGGCAGAAATACCTCATTGAAAATATTTGTGTAAAATCGCACGAGGTCATGACGCGCGAAGCATGGGCTCTGCGTCTTGCGGCCGTGGTTTGTGAACTTTGTAGAATTGGTTTGAAGGCCCTAGGCTCTATCATCTAGGAGCTATTGATCTTGAAAGCATTTGCCAGCTGTACGTTTTTCTCAATAATCTGCAGAAATACCTCATTGAAAATATTCGTGTAAAATCGCACGAGGTCATGACGCGCGAAACATAGGCTCTGCGTCTTGCGCCCGTGGTTTGTGAACAATTTAGAAGTGTTTTGGAGGCCCTAGGCCGTGTCATCTAGGAGCTATTGAACTTGAAAGCATTTGGCAGCTGTACGTTTTTCTCAATAATCGGCAGAAATACCTCATTGAAAATATTCGTGTAAAATCGCACGAGGTCATGACGCGCAAAGCATAGGCTCTTCGTCTTACGGCCGTGGTTTGTGAACATTTTAGATGTGGTTTGAAGGCCCTAGGCCCTATTATCTAGGAGCTATTGATCTTGAAAGCATTTGCCAGCTGTATGTTTTTCACAATAATCCGCAGAAATACCTCTTTGAAAATATTAGTGTTAAATCGCACGAGGTCATGACGCGCGAAGCATAGGCTCTTCGTCTTGCGGCCGTGGTTTGTGAACATTTTAGAAGTGGTTTGAAGGCCCTAGGCCCTATCATCGAGGAGCTATTGATCTTGAAAGCATTTGCCAGCTGTACGTTTTTCTCAATATTCGGCAGAAATACCTCTTTGAAAATATTCGTGTAAAATCGCACGAGGGCATGACGCGCGAAGCATAGGCTCTTCGTCTTGCCGCCGTGGTTTGTGAACATTTTAGAAGTGGTTTGAAGGCCCTAGGCCCTATCATCTAGGAGCTATTGATCTTGAAAGCATTTGCCAGCTGTACGTTTGTCTCAATAATCCGCAGAAATACCTCTTTGAAAATATTCGTGTAAAATCGCACGAGGTCATGACGCGCGAAGCATAGGCTCTTTGTCTTGCCGCCGTGGTTTGTGAACATTTTAGAAGTGGTTTGAAGGCCCTAGGCCCTATCATCGAGGAGCTATTGATCTTGAAAGCATTTGCCAGCTGTACGTTTTTCTCAATATTCGGCAGAAATACCTCTTTGAAAATATTCGTGTAAAATCGCACGAGGGCATGACGCGCGAAGCATAGGCTCTTCGTCTTGCGGCCGTGGTTTGTGAACATTTTAGAAGTGATTTGAAGGCCCTAGGCCCTATCATCTAGGAGCTATTGATCTTGAAAGCATTTGCCAGCTGTATGTTTTTCTCAATAATCGGCAGAAATACCTCATTGAAAATATTCGTGTAAAATCGCACGAGGTCATGACGCGCGAAGCATAGGCTCTTCGTCTTGCCGCCGTGGTTTGTGAACATTTTAGAAGTGGTTTGAAGGCCCTAGGCCCTATCATCTAGGAGCTATTGATCTTGAAAGCATTTGCCAGCTGTACGTTTGTCTCAATAATCCGCAGAAATACCTCTTTGAAAATATTCGTGTAAAATCGCACGAGGTCATGACGCGCGAAGCATAGGCTCTTTGTCTTGCCGCCGTGGTTTGTGAACATTTTAGAAGTGGTTTGAAGGCCCTAGGCCCTATCATCTAGGAGCTATTGATCTTGAAAGCATTTGCCAGCTGTATGTTTTTCTCAATAATCCGCAGAAATACCTCTTTGAAAATATTAGTGCTAAATCGCACGAGGTCATGACGCGCGAAGCATAGGCTCTTCGTCTTGCGGCCGTGGTTTGTGAACATTTTAGAAGTGGTTTGAAGGCCCTAGGCCCTATCATCTTGGAGCTATTGATCTTGAAAGCATTTGGCAGCTGTACGTTTTTCTCAATAATCGGCAGAAATACCTCATTGAAAATATTCGTGTAAAATCGCACGAGGTCATGACGCGCAAAGCATAGGCTCTTCGTCTTGCGGCCGTGGTTTGTGAACATTTTAGAAGTGGTTTGAAGGCCCTAGGCCCTATCATCTAGGAGCTATTGATCTTGAAAGCATTTGCCAGCTGTACGTTTTTCTCAATAATCGGCAGAAATACATCTTTGAAAATATTCGTGTAAAATCGCACAAGGTCATGACGCGCGAACCATAGGCTCTTCGTCTTGCGGCCGTGGTTTGTGAACATTTTAGAAGTGGTTTGAAGGCCCTAGGCCCTAACATCTAGGAGCTATTGAACTTGAAAGCATTTGGCAGCTGTACGTTTTTCTCAATAATCGGCAGAAATACCTCATTGAAAATATTCGTGTAAAATCGCACGAGGTCATGACGCGCGAAGCATAGGCTCTTCGTCTTGCCGCCGTGGTTTGTGAACATTTTAGAAGTGGTTTGAAGGCCCTAGGCCCTATCATCTAGGAGCTATTGAACTTGAAAGCATTTGCCAGCTGTACGTTTTTCTCAATAATCGGCAGAAATACCTCATTGAAATTATTCGTGTAAAATCGCACGAGGTCATGACGCGCGAAGCATAGGCTCTGTGTCTTGCGCCCGTGGTTTGTGAACATTTTAGAAGTGGTTTGTAGACCCTAGGCCCTATCATCTAGGAGCTATTGAACTTGAATGCATTTGCCAGCTGTATGTTTTTCTCAATAATCGGCAGAAATACCTCTTTGAAAATATTTGTGTAAAATCGCACGAAGTCATGACGCGCGAAGCATGGGCTCTGCGTCTTGCGCCCGTGGTTTGTGAACAATTTAGAAGTGTTTTGAAGCCCCTAGGCCATATCATCTAGGAGCTATTGAACTTGAAAGCATTTGGCAGCTGTACGTTTTTCTCAATAATCGGCAGAAATACCTCATTGATAATATTCATGTAAAATCGCACGAGGTCATGACGCGCGAACCATTGGCTCTGTGTCTTGTGCCCGTGGTTTGTGAACAATTTAGAAGTGATTTGAAGGCCGTAGGCCCTATCATCTAGGAGCTATTGAATTTGAAAGCATTTGCCAGCTGTACGTTTTTCTCAATGATCGGCAGAAATACCTCATTGAAATTATTTGTGTATAATCGCACGAGGTCATGACGCGCGAAGCATAGGCTCTGTGTCTTGCGCCCGTGGTTTGTGAACATTTAAGAAGTGGTTTGTAGACCCTAGGCCCTATCATCTAGGAGCTATTGAACTTGAATGCATTTGCCAGCTGTATGTTTTTCTCAATAATCGGCAGAAATACCTCATTGAAAATATTTGTGTAAAATCGCACGAGGTCATGACGCGCGAAGCATGGGCTCTGCGTCTTGCGACCGTGGTTTGTGAACTTTTTAGAATTGGTTTGAAGGCCCTAGGCCCTATTATCTAGGAGCTATTGATCTTGAAAGCATTTGCCAGCTGTATGTTTTTCTCAATAATCCGCAGAAATACCTCATTGACAATATTCGTGTAAAATCGCACGAGGTCATGACGCGCGAAGCATAGGCTCTGCGTCTTGCGCCCGTGGTTTTTAAATATTTAGAAGTGGTTTGAAGGCCCTAGGCCCTAACATCTAGGAGCAATTGAACTTGAAAGCATTTGCCAGCTCTACGTTTTTCTCAATAATCGGCAGAAATACCTCATTGAAAATATTCATGTAATATCGCACGAGGTCATGACGCGCGAAACATTGGCTCTGCGTCTTGTGCCCGTGGTTTGTCAACAATTTAGAAGTGATTTGAAGGCCCTAGGCCCTATCATCTAGGAGCTATTGATCTTGAAAGCATTTGCCAGCTGTATGTTTTTCTCAATAATCGGCAGAAATACCTCATTGAAAATATTCGTGTAAAATCGCACGAGGTCATGACGCGCGAAGCATAGGCTCTTCGTCTTGCGGCCGTGGTTAGTGAACATTTTAGAAGTGGTTTGAAGGCCCTAGGCCCTATCATCTAGGAGATATTGATCTTGAAAGCATTTGCCAGCTGTACGTTTTTCTCAATAATCCGCAGAAATCCCTCTTTGAAAATATTTGTGTAAAATCGCACGAGGTGATGACGCGCGAGGTATAGGCTCTTCGTCTTGCGGCCGTGGTTTGTGAACATTTTAGAAGTGGTTTGAAGGCGCTAGGCCCTATCATCTAGGAGCTATTGATCTTGAATGCATTTGCCAGCTGTACGTTTTTCTCAATAATCGGCAGAAATACCTCTTTGAAAATATTCGTGTAAAATCGCACGAGGTCATGACGCGCGAAACATTGGCTCTGCGTCTTGCGCCCGTGGTTTGTGAACAATTTAGAAGTGTTTTGAAGGCCCTAGACCGTATCATCTAGGAGCTATTGATCTTGAAAGCATTTGCCAGCTGTACGTTTTTCTCAATAATCGGCAGAAATACCTCTTTGAAAATATTCGTGTAAAATCGCACAAGGTCATGACGCGCGAAGCATAGGCTCTTCGTCTTACGGCCGTGGTTTGTGAACATTTTAGAAGTGGTTTGAAGGCCCTAGGCCCTATCATCTAGGAGCTATTGATCTTGAAATCATTTGCCAGCTGTACGTTTTTCTCAATAATCGGCAGTTATACCTCATTGAAAATATTCGTGTAAAATCACACAAGGTCATGACGCGCGAAACATTGGCTCTGCGTCTTGTGCCCGTGGTTTGTGAACAATTTAGATGTGATTTGAAGGCCCTAGGCCCTATCATCTAGGAGCTATTGATCTTGAAAGCATTTGCCAGCTGTATGTTTTTCTCAATAATCGGCAGAAATACCTCTTTGAAAATATTCGTGTAAAATCGCACAAGGTCATGACGTGCGAAGCATAGGCTCTGCGTCTTGCGCCCGTGGTTTGTGAAATATTTAGAATTGGTTTGAAGGCCCTAGGCCCTAACATCTAGGAGCAATTGAACTTGAAAGCATTTGCCAGCTGTACGTTTTTCTCAATAATCGGCAGAAATATCTCATTGAAAATATTCGTGTAAAATCGCACGAGGTCATGACGCGCGAAACATTGGCTTTGCGTCTTGTGCCCGTGGTTTGTGAACAATTTAGAAGTGATTTGAAGGCCCTAGGCCCTATCATCTAGGAGCTATTGATCTTGAAAGCATTTGCCAGCTGTACGTTTTTCTCAATAATCGGCAGAAATACCTCATTGAAATTATTTGTGTAAAATCGCACGAGGTCATGACGCGCGAAGCATAGGCTCTGTGTCTTGCGCCCGTGGTTTGTGAACATTTTAGAAGTGGTTTGTAGACCCTAGGCCCTATCATCTAGGAGCTATTGAACTTGAATGCATTTGCCAGCTGTATGTTTTTCTCAATAATCGGCAGAAATACCTCATTGAAAATATTTGTGTAAAATCGCACGAGGTCATGAAGCGCGAAGCATGGGCTCTGCGTCTTGCGGCCGTGGTTTGTGAACTTTTTAGAATTGGTTTGAAGGCCCTAGGCCCTATCATCTAGGAGCTATTGATCTTGAAAGCATTTGCCAGCTGTATGTTTTTCTCAATAATCCGCAGAAATACCTCATTGACAATATTTGTGTAAAATCGCACGAGGTCATGACACGCGAAGCATAGGCTCTGCGTCTTGCGCCCGTGGTTTGTTAAATATTTTGAAGTGGTTTGAAGGCCCTAGGCCCTAACATCTAGGAGCAATTGAACTTGAAAGCATTTGCCAGCTGTACGTTTTTCTCAATAATCGGCAGAAATACCTCATTGAAAATATTCATGTAATATCGCACGAGGTCATGACGCGCGAAACATTGGCTCTGCGTCTTGAGCCCGTGGTTTGTCAACAATTTAGAAGTGATTTGAAGGCCCTAGGCCCTATCATCTAGGAGCTATTGATCTTGAAAGCATTTGCCAGCTGTATGTTTTTCTCAATAATCGGCAGAAATACCTCATTGAAAATATTCGTGTAAAATCGCACGAGGTCATGACGCGCGAAGCATAGGCTCTTCGTCTTGCGGCCGTGGTTTGTGAACATTTTAGAAGTGGTTTGAAGGCCCTAGGCCCTATCATCTAGGAGCTATTGATCTTGAAAGCATTTGCCAGCTGTACGTTTTTCTCAATAATCCGCAGAAATACCTCTTTGAAAATATTCGTGTAAAATCGCACGAGGTCATGACGCGCGAGGTATAGGCTCTTCGTCTTGCGGCCGTGGTTTGTGAACATTTTAGATGTGGTTTGAAGGCCCTAGGCCCTATCATCTAGGAGCTATTGATCTTGAAAGCATTTGCCAGCTGTATGTTTTTCTCAATAATCGGCCGAAATACCTCATTGAATATATTCGTGTATAATCGCACGAGGTCATGACGCGCGAAACATTGGCTCCGCGTCTTGTGCCCGTGGTTTGTGAACAATTGAGAAGTGATTTGAAGGCCCTAGGCCCTATCTTCTAGGAGCTATTGATCTTGAAAGCATTTGCCAGCTGTATGTTTTTCTCAATAATCCGCCGAAATACCTCATTGAAAATATTCGTGTAAAATCGCACGAGGTCATGACGCGCGAAACATAGGCTCTGCGTCTTGCGCCCGTGGTTTGTGAACATTTTAGAAGTGTTTTGAAGGCCCTAGGCCCTATCATCTAGGAGCTATTGAACTTGAAAGCATTTGCCATCTGTATGTTTTTCTCAATAATCGGCAGAAATACCTCTTTGAAAATATTCGTGTAAAATCGCACGAGGTCATGACGCGCGAGTCATAGGCTCTTCGTCTTGCGGCCGTGGTTTATGAACATTTTAGAAGTGGTTTGAAGGCCCTAGGCCCTATCATCTAGGAGCTATTGAACTTGAAAGCATTTGCCAGCTGTATGTTTTCCTCAATAATCGGCAGAAATACCTCTTTGAAAATATTTGTGTAAAATCGCACGAGGTCACGACGCGCGAAGCATAGGCTCTTCATCTTGCGACCGTGGTTTGTGAACATTTTAGAAGTGGTTTGAAGGCCCTAGGCCCTATCATCTAGGAGCAATTGATCTTGAAAGCATTTGCCAGCTGCATGTTTTTCTCAAAAATCCGCGGATATAACTCATTGAAAATATTTGTGTAAAATCGCACAAGGTCATGACGCGCGAAACATTGGCTCTGCGTCTTGTGCCCGTGGTATGTGAACAATTTAGAAGTGATTTGAAGGCCCTAGGCCCTATCATCTAGGAGCTATTGAACTTGAAAGCATTTGCCAGCTGTATGTTTTTCTCAATAATCGGCAGAAATACCTCTTTGAAAATATTCGTGTAAAATCGCACGAGGTCATGACGCGCGAATCATAGGCTCTTCGTCTTGCGGCCGTGGTTTCTGAACATTTTAGAAGTGGTTTGAAGGCCCTAGGCCCTATCATCTAGGAGCTATTGATCTTGAAAGCATTTGCCAGCTGTATGTTTTTCTCAATTATCCGCAGATATACCTTATTGAAAATATTCGTGTAAAATCGCACGAGGTCATGACGCGCTAAACATAGGCTCTGCGTCTTGCGCCTGTGGGTTGTGAACATATTAGAAGTGATTTGAAGGCCCTAGGTCCTATCATCTAGGAGCTATTGATCTTGAAAGCATTTGCCAGCTGTTTGTTTTTCTCAATAATCCGCAGATATACCTCTTTGAAAATATTTGTGTAAAATCGCACGAGGTCATGACGCGCGAAACATAGGCTCTGCGTCTTGCGCCCGTGGTTTGTGAACAATTTAGAAGTGTTTTGGAGGCCCTAGGCCGTGTCATCTAGGAGCTATTGAACTTGAAAGCATTTGGCAGCTGTACGTTTTTCTCAATAATCGGCAGAAATACCTCATTGAAAATATTTGTGTAAAATCGCACGAGGTCATGACGCGCAAAGCATAGGCTCTTCGTCTTACGGCCGTGGTTTGTGAACATTTTAGATGTGGTTTGAAGGCCCTAGGCCCTATTATCTAGGAGCTATTGATCTTGAAAGCATTTGCCAGCTGTATGTTTTTCACAATAATCCGCAGAAATACCTCTTTGAAAATATTAGTGTTAAATCGCACGAGGTCATGACGCGCGAAGCATAGGCTCTTCGTCTTGCGGCCGTGGTTTGTGAACATTTTAGAAGTGGTTTGAAGGCCCTAGGCCCTATCATCGAGGAGCTATTGATCTTGAAAGCATTTGCCAGCTGTACGTTTTTCTCAATATTCGGCAGAAATACCTCTTTGAAAATATTCGTGTAAAATCGCACGAGGGCATGACGCGCGAAGCATAGGCTCTTCGTCTTGCGGCCGTGGTTTGTGAACATTTTAGAAGTGATTTGAAGGCCCTAGGCCCTATCATCTAGGAGCTATTGATCTTGAAAGCATTTGCCAGCTGTATGTTTTTCTCAATAATCGGCAGAAATACCTCATTGAAAATATTCGTGTAAAATCGCACGAGGTCATGACGCGCGAAGCATAGGCTCTTCGTCTTGCCGCCGTGGTTTGTGAACATTTTAGAAGTGGTTTGAAGGCCCTAGGCCCTATCATCTAGGAGCTATTGATCTTGAAAGCATTTGCCAGCTGTACGTTTGTCTCAATAATCCGCAGAAATACCTCTTTGAAAATATTCGTGTAAAATCGCACGAGGTCATGACGCGCGAAGCATAGGCTCTTTGTCTTGCCGCCGTGGTTTGTGAACATTTTAGAAGTGGTTTGAAGGCCCTAGGCCCTATCATCGAGGAGCTATTGATCTTGAAAGCATTTGCCAGCTGTACGTTTTTCTCAATATTCGGCAGAAATACCTCTTTGAAAATATTCGTGTAAAATCGCACGAGGGCATGACGCGCGAAGCATAGGCTCTTCGTCTTGCGGCCGTGGTTTGTGAACATTTTAGAAGTGATTTGAAGGCCCTAGGCCCTATCATCTAGGAGCTATTGATCTTGAAAGCATTTGCCAGCTGTATGTTTTTCTCAATAATCGGCAGAAATACCTCATTGAAAATATTCGTGTAAAATCGCACAAGGTCATGACGCGCGAAGCATAGGCTCTTCGTCTTGCCGCCGTGGTTTGTGAACATTTTAGAAGTGGTTTGAAGGCCCTAGGCCCTATCATCTAGGAGCTATTGATCTTGAAAGCATTTGCCAGCTGTACGTTTGTCTCAATAATCCGCAGAAATACCTCTTTGAAAATATTCGTGTAAAATCGCACGAGGTCATGACGCACGAAGCATAGGCTCTTTGTCTTGCCGCCGTGGTTTGTGAACATTTTAGAAGTGGTTTGAAGGCCCTAGGCCCTATCATCTAGGAGCTATTGATCTTGAAAGCATTTGCCAGCTGTATGTTTTTCTCAATAATCCGCAGAAATACCTCTTTGAAAATATTAGTGCTAAATCGCACGAGGTCATGACGCGCGAAGCATAGGCTCTTCGTCTTGCGGCCGTGGTTTGTGAACATTTTAGAAGTGGTTTGAAGGCCCTAGGCCCTATCATCTTGGAGCTATTGATCTTGAAAGCATTTGGCAGCTGTACGTTTTTCTCAATAATCGGCAGAAATACCTCATTGAAAATATTCGTGTAAAATCGCACGAGGTCATGACGCGCAAAGCATAGGCTCTTCGTCTTGCGGCCGTGGTTTGTGAACATTTTAGAAGTGGTTTGAAGGCCCTAGGCCCTATCATCTAGGAGCTATTGATCTTGAAAGCATTTGCCAGCTGTACGTTTTTCTCAATAATCGGCAGAAATACATCTTTGAAAATATTCGTGTAAAATCGCACAAGGTCATGACGCGCGAACCATAGGCTCTTCGTCTTGCGGCCGTGGTTTGTGAACATTTTAGAAGTGGTTTGAAGGCCCTAGGCCCTAACATCTAGGAGCTATTGAACTTGAAAGCATTTGGCAGCTGTACGTTTTTCTCAATAATCGGCAGAAATACCTCATTGAAAATATTCGTGTAAAATCGCACGAGGTCATGACGCGCGAAGCATAGGCTCTTCGTCTTGCCGCCGTGGTTTGTGAACATTTTAGAAGTGGTTTGAAGGCCCTAGGCCCTATCATCTAGGAGCTATTGAACTTGAAAGCATTTGCCAGCTGTACGTTTTTCTCAATAATCGGCAGAAATACCTCATTGAAATTATTCGTGTAAAATCGCACGAGGTCATGACGCGCGAAGCATAGGCTCTGTGTCTTGCGCCCGTGGTTTGTGAACATTTTAGAAGTGGTTTGTAGACCCTAGGCCCTATCATCTAGGAGCTATTGAACTTGAATGCATTTGCCAGCTGTATGTTTTTCTCAATAATCGGCAGAAATACCTCTTTGAAAATATTTGTGTAAAATCGCACGAAGTCATGACGCGCGAAGCATGGGCTCTGCGTCTTGCGCCCGTGGTTTGTGAACAATTTAGAAGTGTTTTGAAGCCCCTAGGCCATATCATCTAGGAGCTATTGAACTTGAAAGCATTTGGCAGCTGTACGTTTTTCTCAATAATCGGCAGAAATACCTCATTGATAATATTCATGTAAAATCGCACGAGGTCATGACGCGCGAACCATTGGCTCTGTGTCTTGTGCCCGTGGTTTGTGAACAATTTAGAAGTGATTTGAAGGCCGTAGGCCCTATCATCTAGGAGCTATTGAATTTGAAAGCATTTGCCAGCTGTACGTTTTTCTCAATGATCGGCAGAAATACCTCATTGAAATTATTTGTGTATAATCGCACGAGGTCATGACGCGCGAAGCATAGGCTCTGTGTCTTGCGCCCGTGGTTTGTGAACATTTAAGAAGTGGTTTGTAGACCCTAGGCCCTATCATCTAGGAGCTATTGAACTTGAATGCATTTGCCAGCTGTATGTTTTTCTCAATAATCGGCAGAAATACCTCATTGAAAATATTTGTGTAAAATCGCACGAGGTCATGACGCGCGAAGCATGGGCTCTGCGTCTTGCGACCGTGGTTTGTGAACTTTTTAGAATTGGTTTGAAGGCCCTAGGCCCTATTATCTAGGAGCTATTGATCTTGAAAGCATTTGCCAGCTGTATGTTTTTCTCAATAATCCGCAGAAATACCTCATTGACAATATTCGTGTAAAATCGCACGAGGTCATGACGCGCGAAGCATAGGCTCTGCGTCTTGCGCCCGTGGTTTTTAAATATTTAGAAGTGGTTTGAAGGCCCTAGGCCCTAACATCTAGGAGCAATTGAACTTGAAAGCATTTGCCAGCTCTACGTTTTTCTCAATAATCGGCAGAAATACCTCATTGAAAATATTCATGTAATATCGCACGAGGTCATGACGCGCGAAACATTGGCTCTGCGTCTTGTGCCCGTGGTTTGTCAACAATTTAGAAGTGATTTGAAGGCCCTAGGCCCTATCATCTAGGAGCTATTGATCTTGAAAGCATTTGCCAGCTGTATGTTTTTCTCAATAATCGGCAGAAATACCTCATTGAAAATATTCGTGTAAAATCGCACGAGGTCATGACGCGCGAAGCATAGGCTCTTCGTCTTGCGGCCGTGGTTAGTGAACATTTTAGAAGTGGTTTGAAGGCCCTAGGCCCTATCATCTAGGAGATATTGATCTTGAAAGCATTTGCCAGCTGTACGTTTTTCTCAATAATCCGCAGAAATCCCTCTTTGAAAATATTTGTGTAAAATCGCACGAGGTGATGACGCGCGAGGTATAGGCTCTTCGTCTTGCGGCCGTGGTTTGTGAACATTTTAGAAGTGGTTTGAAGGCGCTAGGCCCTATCATCTAGGAGCTATTGATCTTGAATGCATTTGCCAGCTGTACGTTTTTCTCAATAATCGGCAGAAATACCTCTTTGAAAATATTCGTGTAAAATCGCACGAGGTCATGACGCGCGAAACATTGGCTCTGCGTCTTGCGCCCGTGGTTTGTGAACAATTTAGAAGTGTTTTGAAGGCCCTAGACCGTATCATCTAGGAGCTATTGATCTTGAAAGCATTTGCCAGCTGTACGTTTTTCTCAATAATCGGCAGAAATACCTCTTTGAAAATATTCGTGTAAAATCGCACAAGGTCATGACGCGCGAAGCATAGGCTCTTCGTCTTACGGCCGTGGTTTGTGAACATTTTAGAAGTGGTTTGAAGGCCCTAGGCCCTATCATCTAGGAGCTATTGATCTTGAAATCATTTGCCAGCTGTACGTTTTTCTCAATAATCGGCAGTTATACCTCATTGAAAATATTCGTGTAAAATCACACAAGGTCATGACGCGCGAAACATTGGCTCTGCGTCTTGTGCCCGTGGTTTGTGAACAATTTAGATGTGATTTGAAGGCCCTAGGCCCTATCATCTAGGAGCTATTGATCTTGAAAGCATTTGCCAGCTGTATGTTTTTCTCAATAATCGGCAGAAATACCTCTTTGAAAATATTCGTGTAAAATCGCACAAGGTCATGACGTGCGAAGCATAGGCTCTGCGTCTTGCGCCCGTGGTTTGTGAAATATTTAGAATTGGTTTGAAGGCCCTAGGCCCTAACATCTAGGAGCAATTGAACTTGAAAGCATTTGCCAGCTGTACGTTTTTCTCAATAATCGGCAGAAATATCTCATTGAAAATATTCGTGTAAAATCGCACGAGGTCATGACGCGCGAAACATTGGCTTTGCGTCTTGTGCCCGTGGTTTGTGAACAATTTAGAAGTGATTTGAAGGCCCTAGGCCCTATCATCTAGGAGCTATTGATCTTGAAAGCATTTGCCAGCTGTACGTTTTTCTCAATAATCGGCAGAAATACCTCATTGAAATTATTTGTGTAAAATCGCACGAGGTCATGACGCGCGAAGCATAGGCTCTGTGTCTTGCGCCCGTGGTTTGTGAACATTTTAGAAGTGGTTTGTAGACCCTAGGCCCTATCATCTAGGAGCTATTGAACTTGAATGCATTTGCCAGCTGTATGTTTTTCTCAATAATCGGCAGAAATACCTCATTGAAAATATTTGTGTAAAATCGCACGAGGTCATGAAGCGCGAAGCATGGGCTCTGCGTCTTGCGGCCGTGGTTTGTGAACTTTTTAGAATTGGTTTGAAGGCCCTAGGCCCTATCATCTAGGAGCTATTGATCTTGAAAGCATTTGCCAGCTGTATGTTTTTCTCAATAATCCGCAGAAATACCTCATTGACAATATTTGTGTAAAATCGCACGAGGTCATGACACGCGAAGCATAGGCTCTGCGTCTTGCGCCCGTGGTTTGTTAAATATTTTGAAGTGGTTTGAAGGCCCTAGGCCCTAACATCTAGGAGCAATTGAACTTGAAAGCATTTGCCAGCTGTACGTTTTTCTCAATAATCGGCAGAAATACCTCATTGAAAATATTCATGTAATATCGCACGAGGTCATGACGCGCGAAACATTGGCTCTGCGTCTTGAGCCCGTGGTTTGTCAACAATTTAGAAGTGATTTGAAGGCCCTAGGCCCTATCATCTAGGAGCTATTGATCTTGAAAGCATTTGCCAGCTGTATGTTTTTCTCAATAATCGGCAGAAATACCTCATTGAAAATATTCGTGTAAAATCGCACGAGGTCATGACGCGCGAAGCATAGGCTCTTCGTCTTGCGGCCGTGGTTTGTGAACATTTTAGAAGTGGTTTGAAGGCCCTAGGCCCTATCATCTAGGAGCTATTGATCTTGAAAGCATTTGCCAGCTGTACGTTTTTCTCAATAATCCGCAGAAATACCTCTTTGAAAATATTCGTGTAAAATCGCACGAGGTCATGACGCGCGAGGTATAGGCTCTTCGTCTTGCGGCCGTGGTTTGTGAACATTTTAGAAGTGGTTTGAAGGCCCTAGGCCCTATCATCTAGGAGCTATTGATCTTGAAAGCATTTGCCAGCTGTATGTTTTTCTCAATAATCGGCCGAAATACCTCATTGAATATATTCGTGTATAATCGCACGAGGTCATGACGCGCGAAACATTGGCTCCGCGTCTTGTGCCCGTGGTTTGTGAACAATTGAGAAGTGATTTGAAGGCCCTAGGCCCTATCTTCTAGGAGCTATTGATCTTGAAAGCATTTGCCAGCTGTATGTTTTTCTCAATAATCCGCCGAAATACCTCATTGAAAATATTCGTGTAAAATCGCACGAGGTCATGACGCGCGAATCATAGGCTCTGCGTCTTGCGCCCGTGGTTTGTGAACATTTTAGAAGTGTTTTGAAGGCCCTAGGCCCTATCATCTAGGAGCTATTGAACTTGAAAGCATTTGCCATCTGTATGTTTTTCTCAATAATCGGCAGAAATACCTCTTTGAAAATATTCGTGTAAAATCGCACGAGGTCATGACGCGCGAGTCATAGGCTCTTCGTCTTGCGGCCGTGGTTTATGAACATTTTAGAAGTGGTTTGAAGGCCCTAGGCCCTATCATCTAGGAGCTATTGAACTTGAAAGCATTTGCCAGCTGTATGTTTTCCTCAATAATCGGCAGAAATACCTCTTTGAAAATATTTGTGTAAAATCGCACGAGGTCACGACGCGCGAAGCATAGGCTCTTCATCTTGCGACCGTGGTTTGTGAACATTTTAGAAGTGGTTTGAAGGCCCTAGGCCCTATCATCTAGGAGCAATTGATCTTGAAAGCATTTGCCAGCTGCATGTTTTTCTCAAAAATCCGCGGATATAACTCATTGAAAATATTTGTGTAAAATCGCACAAGGTCATGACGCGCGAAACATTGGCTCTGCGTCTTGTGCCCGTGGTATGTGAACAATTTAGAAGTGATTTGAAGGCCCTAGGCCCTATCATCTAGGAGCTATTGAACTTGAAAGCATTTGCCAGCTGTATGTTTTTCTCAATAATCGGCAGAAATACCTCTTTGAAAATATTCGTGTAAAATCGCACGAGGTCATGACGCGCGAATCATAGGCTCTTCGTCTTGCGGCCGTGGTTTCTGAACATTTTAGAAGTGGTTTGAAGGCCCTAGGCCCTATCATCTAGGAGCTATTGATCTTGAAAGCATTTGCCAGCTGTATGTTTTTCTCAATTATCCGCAGATATACCTTATTGAAAATATTCGTGTAAAATCGCACGAGGTCATGACGCGCTAAACATAGGCTCTGCGTCTTGCGCCTGTGGGTTGTGAACATATTAGAAGTGATTTGAAGGCCCTAGGTCCTATCATCTAGGAGCTATTGATCTTGAAAGCATTTGCCAGCTGTTTGTTTTTCTCAATAATCCGCAGATATACCTCTTTGAAAATATTTGTGTAAAATCGCACGAGGTCATGACGCGCGAAGCATAGGCTCTTCGTCTTGCGGCCGTGGTTTGTGAACATTTTAGAAGTGGTTTGAAGGCCCTAGGCTCTATCATCTAGGAGCTATTGATCTTGAAAGCATTTGCCAGCTGTACGTTTTTCTCAATAATCTGCAGAAATACCTCATTGAAAATATTCGTGTAAAATCGCACGAGGTCATGACGCGCGAAACATAGGCTCTGCGTCTTGCGCCCGTGGTTTGTGAACAATTTAGAAGTGTTTTGGAGGCCCTAGGCCGTGTCATCTAGGAGCTATTGAACTTGAAAGCATTTGGCAGCTGTACGTTTTTCTCAATAATCGGCAGAAATACCTCATTGAAAATATTCGTGTAAAATCGCACGAGGTCATGACGCGCAAAGCATAGGCTCTTCGTCTTACGGCCGTGGTTTGTGAACATTTTAGATGTGGTTTGAAGGCCCTAGGCCCTATTATCTATTAGTTATTGATCTTGAAAGCATTTGCCAGCTGTATGTTTTTCACAATAATCCGCAGAAATACCTCTTTGAAAATATTAGTGTTAAATCGCACGAGGTCATGACGCGCGAAGCATAGGCTCTTCGTCTTGCGGCCGTGGTTTGTGAACATTTTAGAAGTGGTTTGAAGGCCCTAGGCCCTATCATCGAGGAGCTATTGATCTTGAAAGCATTTGCCAGCTGTACGTTTTTCTCAATATTCGGCAGAAATACCTCTTTGAAAATATTAGTGTAAAATCGCACGAGGGCATGACGCGCGAAGCATAGGCTCTTCGTCTTGCGGCCGTGGTTTGTGAACATTTTAGAAGTGATTTGAAGGCCCTAGGCCCTATCATCTAGGAGCTATTGATCTTGAAAGCATTTGCCAGCTGTATGTTTTTCTCAATAATCGGCAGAAATACCTCATTGAAAATATTCGTGTAAAATCGCACGAGGTCATGACGCGCGAAGCATAGGCTCTTCTTCTTGCCGCCGTGGTTTGTGAACATTTTAGAAGTGGTTTGAAGGCCCTAGGCCCTATCATCTAGGAGCTATTGATCTTGAAAGCATTTGCCAGCTGTACATTTGTCTCAATAATCGGCAGAAATACCTCTTTGAAAATATTCGTGTAAAATCGCACGAGGTCATGACGCGCGAAGCATAGGCTCTTTGTCTTGCCGCCGTGGTTTGTGAACATTTTAGAAGTGGTTTGAAGGCCCTAGGCCCTATCATCTAGGAGCTATTGATCTTGAATGCATTTGCCAGCTGTATGTTTTTCTCAATAATCCGCAGAAATACCTCTTTGAAAATATTAGTGCTAAATCGCACGAGGTCATGACGCGCGAAGCATAGGCTCTTCGTCTTGCGGCCGTGGTTTGTGAACATTTTAGAAGTGGTTTGAAGGCCCTAGGCCCTATCATCTTGGAGCTATTGATCTTGAAAGCATTTGGCAGCTGTACGTTTTTCTCAATAATCGGCAGAAATACCTCATTGAAAATATTTGTGTAAAATCGCACGAGGTCATGACGCGCAAAGCATAGGCTCTTCGTCTTGCGGCCGTGGTTTGTGAACATTTTAGAAGTGGTTTGAAGGCCCTAGGCCCTATCATCTAGGAGCTATTGATCTTGAAAGCATTTGCCAGCTGTACGTTTTTCTCAATAATCGGCAGAAATACATCTTTGAAAATATTCGTGTAAAATCGCACAAGGTCATGACGCGCGAACCATAGGCTCTTCGTCTTGCGGCCGTGGTTTGTGAACATTTTAGAAGTGGTTTGAAGGCCCTAGGCCCTAACATCTAGGAGCTATTGAACTTGAAAGCATTTGGCAGCTGTACGTTTTTCTCAATAATCGGCAGAAATACCTCATTGAAAATATTCGTGTAAAATCGCACGAGGTCATGACGCGCGAAGCATAGGGTCTTCGTCTTGCCGCCGTGGTTTGTGAACATTTTAGAAGTGGTTTGAAGGCCCTAGGCCCTATCATCTAGGAGCTATTGATCTTGAAAGCATTTGCCAGCTGTACGTTTTTCTCAATAATCGGCAGAAATACCTCATTGAAAATATTAGTGTAAAATCGCACGAGGTCATGACGCGCGAACCATAGGCTCTGCGTCTTGCGCCCGTGGTTTGTGAACAATTTAGAAGTGTTTTGAAGGCCCTAGGCCGTATCATCTAGGAGCTATTGAACTTGAAAGCATTTGCCAGCTGTACGTTTTTCTCAATAATCGGCAGAAATACCTCATTGAAAATATTCGTGTAAAATCGCACGAGGTCATGACGCGCAAAGCATAGGCTCTTCGTCTTGCGGCCGTGGTTTGTGAACATTTTAGAAGTGGTTTGAAGGCCCTATCATCTAGGAGCTATTGATCTTGAAAGCATTTGCCAGCTGTACGATTTTCTCAATAATCCGCAGAAATACCTCTTTGAAAATATTAGTGTTAAATCGCACGAGGTCATGACGCGCGAAGCATAGGCTCTTCGTCTTGTGGCCGTGGTTTGTGAACATTTTAGAAGTGGTTTGAAGGCCCTAGGCCCTATCATCTAGGAGCTATTGATCTTGAAAGCATTTGCCAGCTGTACATTTTTCTCAATAATCGGCCGAAATACCTCTTTGAAAATATTCGTGTAAAATCGCACGAGGTCATGACGCGCGAAGCATAGGCTCTTCGTCTTGCGGCCGTGGTTTGTGAACAATTTAGAAGTGTTTTGAAGGCCCTAGGCCATATCATCTAGGAGCTATTGATCTTGAAAGCATTTGCCAGCTGTATGTTTTTCTCAATAATCGGCAGAAATACCTCATTGAAAATATTCGTGTAAAATCGCACGAGGTCATGATGCGCGAATCATAGGCTCTGCGTCTTGCGCCCGTGGTTTGTGAACAATTTAGAAGTGTTTTGAAGGCCCTAGGCCCTATTATCTATTAGTTATTGATCTTGAAAGCATTTGCCAGCTGTATGTTTTTCACAATAATCCGCAGAAATACCTCTTTGAAAATATTAGTGTTAAATCGCACGAGGTCATGACGCGCGAAGCATAGGCTCTTCGTCTTGCGGCCGTGGTTTGTGAACATTTTAGAAGTGGTTTGAAGGCCCTAGGCCCTATCATCGAGGAGCTATTGATCTTGAAAGCATTTGCCAGCTGTACGTTTTTCTCAATATTCGGCAGAAATACCTCTTTGAAAATATTCGTGTAAAATCGCACGAGGGCATGACGCGCGAAGCATAGGCTCTTCGTCTTGCGGCCGTGGTTTGTGAACATTTTAGAAGTGATTTGAAGGCCCTAGGCCCTATCATCTAGGAGCTATTGATCTTGAAAGCATTTGCCAGCTGTATGTTTTTCTCAATAATCGGCAGAAATACCTCATTGAAAATATTCGTGTAAAATCGCACGAGGTCATGACGCGCGAAGCATAGGCTCTTCTTCTTGCCGCCGTGGTTTGTGAACATTTTAAAAGTGGTTTGAAGGCCCTAGGCCCTATCATCTAGGAGCTATTGATCTTGAAAGCATTTGCCAGCTGTACATTTGTCTCAATAATCGGCAGAAATACCTCTTTGAAAATATTCGTGTAAAATCGCACGAGGTCATGACGCGCGAAGCATAGGCTCTTCGTCTTGCGGCCGTGGTTTGTGAACATTTTAGAAGTGGTTTGAAGGCCCTATCATCTAGGAGCTATTGATCTTGAAAGCATTTGCCAGCTGTACGATTTTCTCAATAATCCGCAGAAATACCTCTTTGAAAATATTAGTGTTAAATCGCACGAGGTCATGACGCGCGAAGCATAGGCTCTTCGTCTTGTGGCCGTGGTTTGTGAACATTTTAGAAGTGGTTTGAAGGCCCTAGGCCCTATCATCTAGGAGCTATTGATCTTGAAAGCATTTGCCAGCTGTACATTTTTCTCAATGATCGGCCGAAATACCTCTTTGAAAATATTCGTGTAAAATCGCACGAGGTCATGACGCGCGAAGCATAGGCTCTTCGTCTTGCGGCCGTGGTTTGTGAACAATTTAGAAGTGTTTTGAAGGCCCTAGGCCATATCATCTAGGAGCTATTGATCTTGAAAGCATTTGCCAGCTGTATGTTTTTCTCAATAATCGGCAGAAATACCTCATTGAAAATATTCGTGTAAAATCGCACGAGGTCATGACGCGCGAATCATAGGCTCTGCGTCTTGCGCCCGTGGTTTGTGAACAATTTAGAAGTGTTTTGAAAGCCCTAGGCCGTATCATCTAGGAGCTATTGATCTTGAAAGCATTTGCCAGCTGTCCTTTTTTCTCAAAAATCCGCAGATATACATCTTTGAAAATATTCGTGTAAAATCGCACGAGGTCATGACGCGCGATGCATAGGCTCTTCGTCTTGCGGCCGTGGTTTGTGAACATTTTAGAAGTGGTTTGAAGGCCCTAGGCCCTATCATCTTGGAGCTATTGATCTTGAAAGCATTTGCCAGCTGTATGTTTTTCTCAATAATCGGCAGATATACCTCTTTGAAAATATTCGTGTAAAATCGCACGAGGTCATGACGCGCGAAGCATAGGCTCTTCGTCTTGCGGCCGTGGTTTGCGAACATTTTAGAAGTGGTTTGAAGGCCCTAGGCCCTATAATCTAGGAGCTATTGATCTTGAAAGCATTTGCCAGCTGTACGTTTTTCTCAATAATCGGCAGATATACATCTTTGAAAATATTCAAAGATGATAGTGGCCCTAGGCCCTATCATCTAGGAGCTATTGATCTTGAAAGCATTTGCCAGCTGTATGTTTTTCTCAATAATCGGCAGAAATACCTCATTGAAAATATTCGTGTAAAATCGCACGAGGTCATGACGCGCGAAGCATAGGCTCTTCGTCTTGCGGCCGTGGTTTGTGAACATTTTAGAAGTGGTTTGAAGGCCCTAGGCCCTATAATCTAGGAGCTATTGATCTTGAAAGCATTTGCCAGCTGTACGTTTTTCTCAATAATCCGCAGAAATACTTCTTTGAAAAGATTCGTGTAAAATCGCACGAGGTCATGACGCGCGAAGCATAGGCTCTTCGTCTTGCGCCCGTGGTTTGTGAACATTTTAGAAGTGGTTTGAAGGCCCTTGGCCCTATCATCTAGGAGCTATTGATCTTGAAAGCATTTGCCAGCTGTATGTTTTTCTCAATAATCCGCAGAAATACCTCATTGACAATATTCGTGTAAAATCGCACGAGGTCATGACGCGCGAAGCATAGGCTCTGCGTCTTGCGCCCGTGGTTTGTGAACATTTTAGAAGCTGTTTGAAGGCCCTAGGCCCTATCATCTAAGAGCTATTGAACTTGAAAGCATTTGCCAGCTGTACGTTTTTAACAATAATCGGCAGAAATACCTCATTGAAAATATTCGTGTAAAATCGCACGAGGTCATGACGCGCGAAGCATAGGCTCTTCGTCTTGCGCCCGTGGTTTGTGAACATTTTAGAAGTGGTTTGAAGGCCCTATCATCTAGGAGCTATTGATCTTGAAAGCATTTGCCAGCTGTACGATTTTCTCAATAATCCGCAGAAATACCTCTTTGAAAATATTAGTGTTAAATCGCACGAAGTCATGACGCGCGAAGCATAGGCTCTTCGTCTTGCGGCCGTGGTTTGTGAACATTTTAGAAGTGGTTTGAAGGCCCTAGGCCCTATCATCTAGGAGCTATTGATCTTGAAAGCATTTGCCAGCTGTACATTTTTCTCAATAATCGGCCGAAATACCTCTTTGAAAATATTCGTGTAAAATCGCACGAGGTCATGACGCGCGAAGCATAGGCTCTTCGTCTTGCGGCCGTGGTTTGTGAACAATTTAGAAGTGTTTTGAAGGCCCTATGCCCTATCATCTAGGAGCTATTGATCTTGATAGCATTTGCCAGCTGTATGTTTTTCTCAATAATCGGCAGAAATACCTCATTGAAAATATTCGTGTAAAATCGCACGAGGTCATGACGCGCGAATCATAGGCTCTGCGTCTTGCGACCGTGGTTTGTGAACAATTTAGAAGTGTTTTGAAAGCCCTAGGCCGTATCATCTAGGAGCTATTGATCTTGAAAGCATTTGCCAGCTGTCCTTTTTTCTCAAAAATCCGCAGATATACCTCATTGAAAATATTCGAGTTAAATCGCAAGAGGTCATGACGCGCGAAGCATAGGCTCTTCGTTTTGCGGCCGTGGTTTGTGAACATTTTAGAAGTGATTTGAAAGCCCTAGGCCCTATCATCTAGGATCTATTGAACTTGAAAGCATTTGCCACCTTTACGTTTTTAACAATAATCGGCAGAAATACCTCATTGAAAATATTTGTGTAAAATCGCACGAGGTCATGACGCGCGAAACATTGGCTCTGTGTCTTGTGCCCGTGGTTTGTGAACAATTTAGAAGTGATTTGAAGGCCCTAGGCCCTATCATCTAGGATCTATTGAACTTGAAAGCATTTGCCACCTTTACGTTTTTCTCAATAATCGGCGGAAATACCTCATTGAAAATATTCGTGTATAATCGCACGAGGTCATGACGTGCGAACCATAGGCTCTGCGTCTTGCGCCCGTGGTTTGTGAATAATTTAGAAGTGGTTTGAAGGCCCTAGGCCCTATCATCTAGGAGCTATTGAACTTGAAAGCATTTGCCAGCTGTACGTTTTTCTCAATAATCGGCAGATATGCCTCATTGAATATATTCGTGTAAAATCGCACGAGGTCATGACGCGCGAAGCATAGGGTCTGCGTCTTGCGCCCGTGGTTTGTGAACATTTTAGAAGTGGTTTGAAGGCCCTAGGCCCTATCATCTTGGAGCTATTGATCTTGAAAGGATTTGGCAGCTGTACGTTTTTCTCAATAATCGGCAGAAATACCTCATTGAAAATATTCGTGTAAAATCGCACGAGGTCATTACGCGCGAAGCATAGGCTCTTTGTCTTGCGGCCATGGTTTGTGAACATTTTAGAAATGGTTTGAAGGCCCTAGGCCCTATCATCTAGGAGCAATTCATCTTGAAAGCATTTGCCAGCTGTATGTTTTTCTCAATAATCCGCGGATATACCTCATTGAAAATATTCGTGTAAAATCGCACAAGGTCATGACGCGCGAAACATTGGCTCTGTGTCTTTCGCCCGTGGTTTGTGAACATTTTAGAAGTGGTTTGAAGGCCCTAGGCCCTATCATCTAGGAGCAATTGATCTTGAAAGCATTTGCCGGCTGTATGTTTTTCTCATAAATCCGCAGATATTCCTCATTGAAAATATTCGTGTAAAATCGCACAAGGTCAGGACACGCGAAACATTGGCTCTGCGTCTTGCGCCCGTGGTTTGTGAACAATTTAGAAGTGTTTTGATGGCCCTAGGCCGTATCATCTAGGAGCTATTGAACTTGAAAGCATTTGGCAGCTGTACGTTTTTCTCAATAATCGGCAGAAATACCTCATTGAAAATATTCGTGTAAAATCGCACGAGGTCATGACGCGCGAATTATAGGCTCTTTGTCTTGCGGCCATGGTTTGTGAACATTTTAGAAGTGGCTTGAAGGCCCTAGGCCCTATCATCTAGGAGCAATTGATCTTGAAAGCATTTGCCAGCTGTATGTTTTTCACAAAAATCCGCGGATATACCTCATTGGAAATATTCGTGTAAAATCGCACGAGGTCATGACGCGCGAAGCATAGGCTCTGTGTCTTGCGCCCGTGGTTTGTGAACAATTTCGAAGTGTTTTGAAGGCCCTAGGCCCTATCATCTAGGAGCAATTGATCTTGAAAGCATTTGCCGGCTGTATGTTTTTCTCATAAATCCGCAGATATTCCTCATTGAAAATATTCGTGTAAAATCGCACAAGGTCAGGACACGCGAAACATTGGCTCTGCGTCTTGCGCCCGTGGTTTGTGAACAATTTAGAAGTGTTTTGATGGCCCTAGGCCGTATCATCTAGGAGCTATTGAACTTGAAAGCATTTGGCAGCTGTACGTTTTTCTCAATAATCGGCAGAAATACCTCATTGAAAATATTCGTGTAAAATCGCACGAGGTCATGACGCGCGAATTATAGGCTCTTTGTCTTGCGGCCATGGTTTGTGAACATTTTAGAAGTGGTTTGAAGGCCCTAGGCCCTATCATCTAGGAGCAATTGATCTTGAAAGCATTTGCCAGCTGTATGTTTTTCACAAAAATCCGCGGATATACCTCATTGAAAATATTAGTGTAAAATCGCACGAGGTCATGACGCGCGAAACATTGGCTCTGTGTCTTGTGCCCGTGGTTTGTGAACAATTTTGAAGTGATTTGAAGGCCCTAGGCCCTATCATCTAGGAGCTATTGATCTTGAAAGCATTTGCCAGCTGTATGTTTTTTTCAATAATCCGCAGAAATACCTCATTGAAAATATTCGTGTAAAATCGCACGAGGTCATGACGCGCGAAACATTGGCTCTGCGTCTTGTGCCCGTGGTTTGTGAAAATTTCAGAAGTGGTTTGAAGGCCCTAGGCCCTATCATCTAGGAGCTATTGATCTTGAAAGCATTTGCCAGCTGTATGTTTTTCTCAATAATCGGCAGAAATACCTCATTGAAAATATTCGTGTAAAATCGCACGAGGTCATGACGCGCGAAGCATAGGCTCTGTGTCTTGCGCCCGTGGTTTGTGAACAATTTCGAAGTGTTTTGAAGGCCCTAGGCCCTATCATCTAGGAGCTATTGATCTTGAAAGCATTTGCCGGCTGTATGTTTTTCTCAAAAATCCGCAGATATACGTCATTGAAAATATTCGTGTAAAATCGCACAAGGTCATGACGCGCAAAACATTGGCTCTGCGTCTTGCGGCCGTGGTTTGTGAACATTTTAGAAGTGGTTTGAAGGCCCTAGGCCCTATCATCTAGCAGCTATTGATCTTGAAAGCATTTGCCACCTGTATGTTTTTCTCAATAATCGGCAGAAATACCTCTTTGAAAATATTCGTGTAATATCGCACAAGGTCATGACGCGCGAAGAATAGGCTCATCGTCTTGCGGCCGTGGTTTGTGAACATTTTAGAAGTGATTTGAAGGCCCTAGGCCCTATCATCTAGGAGCTATTGATCTTGAAAGCATTTGCCAACTGTACGTTTTTCTCAATAATCGGCAGAAATACCTCTTTGAAAAAATTCGTGTAAAATCGCACGAGGTCATGACGCGCGAAGCATAGTCTCTTCGTCTTGTGGCCGTGGTTTGTGAACATTTTAGAAGTGGTTTGAAGGCCCTAGGCCCTATCATCTAGGAGCAATTGATCTGAAAGCATTTGCCAGCTGTATGTTTTTCTCAATAATCGGCAGATATACATCATTGAAAATATTTGTGTAAAATCGCACGAGGTCACGACGCGCGATGCATAGGCTCTGCTTCTTGCGCCCGTGGTTTGTGAACATTTTAGAAGTGGTTTGAAGGCCCTAGGCCCTATCATCTAGGAGCAATTGAACTTGAAAGCATTTGCCAGCTGTACGTTTTTCTCAATAATCGGCAGAAATACCTCATTTAAAATATTCGTGTAAAATCGCACGAGGTCATGACGCACGAAACATTGGCTCTGCGTTTTCTGCCCGTGGTTTGTGAACAATTTAGAAGTGGTTTGAAGGCCCTAGAACGTATCATCTAGGAGCTATTGAACTTGAAAGCATTTGGCAGCTGTATGTTTTTCTCAATAATCGGCAGAAATACCTCATTGAAAATATTCATGTAAAATCGCACGAGGTCATGACGCGCGAAACATAGGCTCTGCGTCTTGCGCCCGTGGTTTGTGAAATATTTAGAAGTCGTTTGAAGGCCCTAGGCCCTAACATCTAGGAGCAATTGAACTTGAAAGCATTTGCCAGCTGTACGTTTTTCTCAATAATCGGCAGAAATACCTCATTGAAAATATTCATGTAAAATCGCACGAGGTCATGACGCGCGAAACATAGGCTCTGCGTCTTGCGCCCGTGGTTTGTGAAATATTTAGAAGTCGTTTGAAGGCCCTAGGCCCTAACATCTAGTAGCAATTGAACTTGAAAGCATTTGCCAGCTGTACGTTTTTCTCAATAATCGGCAGAAATACCTCATTGAAAATATTCATGTAAAATCGCACGAGGTCATGACGCGCGAAACATAGGCTCTGCGTCTTGCGCCCGTGGTTTGTGAACAATTTAGAAGTGTTTTGAAGGCCCTAGGCCGTATCATCTAGGAGCTATTGAACTTGAAAGCATTTGCCAGCTGTATGTTTTTCTCAGTAATCGGCAGAAATACCTCATTGAAAATATTCATGTAAAATCGCACGAGGTCATGTTGCGCGAAACATAGGCTCTGCGTCTTACGCCCGTGGTTTGTGAACATTTTAGAAGTGGTTTGAAGGCCCTAGGCCCTATCATCTAGGAGCTATTGATCTTGAAAGCATTTGCTAGCTGTATGATTTTCTCAATAATCCGCAGAAATACCTCATTGAAGATATTCGTGTAAAATCGCACTAGGTCATGACGCGCGAATCATAGGCTCTTCATCTTGCGGACTTGGTTTGTGAACATTTTAGAAGTGGTTTGAAGGCCCTATGCCCTATAATCTAGGAGCTATTGATCTTGAAAGCATTTGCCAGCTGTATGTTTTTCTCAAAAATCCGCAGAAATTCCTCATTGAAAATATTCGTGTAAAATCGCACGAGGTTATGACGCGCGAAACATAGGCTCTGCGTCTTGCGCCCGTGGATTTTGAAATATTTAGAAGTGGTTTGAATGCCCTAGGCCCTAACATCTAAGAGAAATTGAACTTGAAAGCATTTGCCAGCTGTATGTGTTTCTCAATAATCCGTAGAAATTCCTCATTGAAAATATTCGTGTAAAATCGCACAAGGTCATGACGCGCGAAGTATAGGCTCTGCGTCTTGCGCCCGTGGTTTGTGAAATATTTAGAAGTGGTTTGAAGGCCCTAGGCCCTAACATCTAAGAGCAATTGAACTTGAAAGCATTTGCCAGCTGTACGTTTTTCTCAATAATCGGCAGAAATACCTCATTGAAAATATTCGTGTAAAATCGCACGAGGTCATGACGCGCGAAACATTGGCTCTGCCTCTTGTGCCCGTGGTTTGTGAACAATTTAGAAGTGGTTTGAAGTCCCTAGGCCCTAACATCTAAGAGCAATTGAACTTGAAAGCATTTGCCAGCTGTACGTTTTTCTCAATAATCGGCAGAAATTCCTTATTGAAAATATTCGTGTAAAATCGCACGAGGTCATGACGCGCGAAACATTGGCTCCGCGTCTTGTGCCCGTGGTTTGTGAACAATTTAGAAGTGGTTTGTAGGCCCTAGGCCCTATCATCTAGGAGCTATTGATCTTGAAAGCATTTGCCAGCTGTACGTTTTTCTCAATAATCGGCAGAAATACCTCATTGAAAATATTCGTGTAAAATCGCACGAGGTCATGACGCGCGATGCATAGGCTCTGCGTCTTGCGCCCGTGGTTTGTGACATATTTAGAAGTGGTTTGAAGGCCCTAGGCCCTAACATCTAGGAGCAATTGAACTTGAAAGCATTTGCCAGCTGTACGTTTTTCTCAATAATCCGCAGAAATACCTCATTGAAAATATTCGTGTAAAATCGCACGAGGTCATGACGCGCGAAACATTGGCTCTGCGTCTTGTGCCCGTGGTTTGTGAATAATTTAGAAGTGATTTGAAGGCCCTAGGCCCTATCATCTAGGAGCTATTGATCTTGAAACCATTTGCCAGCTGTATGTTTTTCTCAATAATCGGCATAAATACCTCATTGAAAATATTCATGTACAATCGCACGAGGACATGACGCGCGAAACCTAGGCTCTGCGTCGTGCGCCCTTGGTTTGTGAACAATTTAGAAGTGGTTTGAAGTCCCTAGGCCCTAACATCTAAGAGCAATTGAACTTGAAAGCATTTGCCAGCTGTACGTTTTTCTCAATAATCGGCAGAAATTCCTTATTGAAAATATTCGTGTAAAATCGCACGAGGTCATGACGCGCGAAACATTGGCTCTGCGTCTTGTGCCCGTGGTTTGTGAAATATTTAGAAGTGGTTTGAAGGCCCTAGGCCCTAACATCTAAGAGCAATTGAACTTGAAAGCATTTGCCAGCTGTATGTGTTTCTCAATAATCCGTAGAAATTCCTCATTGAAAATATTTGTGTAAACTCGCACGAGGTCATGACGCGCGAAGTATAGGCTCTGCGTCTTGCGCCCGTGGTTTGTGAAATATTTAGAAGTGGTTTGAAGGCCCTAGGCCCTAACATCTAAGAGCAATTGCACTTGAAAGCATTTGCCAGCTGTACGCTTTTCTCAATAATCGGCAGAAATACCTCATTGAAAATATTCGCGTAAAATCGCACGAGGTCATGACGCGCGAAACATTGGCTCCGTGTCTTGTGCCCGTGGTTTGTCAAAAATTTAGAAGTGATTTGAAGGCCCTAGGCCCTATCATCTAGGAGCTATTGATCTTGAAAGCATTTGCCAGCTGTATATTTTTCTCAATAATCGGCAGAAATACCTCATTGAAAATATTCATGTAAAATCGCACGAGGTCATGACGCGCGAAACATAGGCTCTGCGTCTTGCGCCCGTGGTTTGTGAAATATTTAGAAGTCGTTTGAAGGCCCTAGGCCCTAACATCTAGGAGCAATTGAACTTGAAAGCATTTGCCAGCTGTACGTTTTTCTCAATAATCGGCAGAAGTACCTCATTGAAAATATTCGTGTAAAATCGCACGAGGTCATGACGCGCGAAACATTGGCTCTGCGTCTTGTGTCCGTGGTTTGTGAACAATTTAGAAGTGATTTGAAGACCCTAGGCCCTATCATCTAGGAGCTATTGATCTTGAAAGCATTTGCCAGCTGTACGTTTTTCTCAATAATCGGCAGAAATACCTCATTGAAAATATTCGTGTAAAATCGCACGAGGTCATGACGCGCGATGCATAGGCTCTGCGTCTTGCTCCCGTGGTTTGTGAATAATTTAGAAGTGGTTTTAAGGCCCTAGGCCCTATCATCTTGGAGCTATTGGCCTTTAAAGCATTTGCCAGCTGTACGTTTTTCTCAATAATCGGCAGAAATCCCTCATTGAAAATATTCGTGTAAAATCGCACGAGGTCATGACGCGCGAAACATAGGCTCTTCGTCTTGCGGCCGTGGTTTGTGAACATTTTAGAAGTGTTTTGAAGGCCCTAGGTTGTATCATCTAGGAGCTATTGATCTTGAAAGCATTTGCCAGCTGTATGTTTTTCTCAATAATCGGCAGAAATACCTCATTGAAAATATTCATGTAAAATCGCACGAGTTCATGACGCGCGAATCATAGGCTCTGCGTCTTGCGCCCCTGGTTTGTGAACAATTTAGAAGTGTTTTGAAGGCCCTAGGCCGTATCATCTAGGAGCAATTGAGCTTGAATGCATTTGGCAGCTGTACGTTTTTCTCAATAATCGGCAGAAATACCTCATTGAAAATATTCGTGTAAAATCGCACGTGGTCATGACGCGCGAACCATTGGCTCTGCGTCTTGTGCCCGTGGTTTGTGAACAATTTAGAAGTGATTTGAAGGGCCTAGGCTCTATCATCTAGGAGCTATTGATCTTGAAAGCATTTGCCAGCTGTATGTTTTTCTCAATAATCCGCAGAAATTCCTCATTGAAAATATTAGTGTAAAATCGCACGAGGTCATGACGCGCGAAGCATAGGCTCTGCGTCTTGCGCCCGTGGTTTGTGAAATATTTAGAAGTGGTTTGAAGGCCCTAGGCCCTAACATCTAAGAGCAATTGATCTTGAAAGCATTTGCCAGCTGTATGTTTTTCTCAATAATCGGCAGAAATACCTCATTGAAAATATTCGTGTAAAATCGCACGAGGTCATGACGCGCGAAACATTGGCTCCGCGTCTTGTGCCCGTGGTTTGTCAACAATTTAGAAGTGGTTTGAAGGCCCTAGGCCCTATCATCTAGGAGCTATTGATCTTGAAAGCATTTGCCAGCTGTATGTTTTTCTCAATAATCGGCAGAAATACCTCATTGAAAATATTCATGTAAAATCGCACGAGGTCATGTTGCGCGAAACATAGGCTCTGCGTCTTGCGCCCGTGGTTTGTGAACATTTTAGAAGTGGTTTGAAGGCCCTAGGCCCTATCATCTAGGAGCTATTGATCTTGAAAGCATTTGCCAGCTGTACGTTTTTCTCAATAATTCGCTGAAATACCTCTTGACACTATTCGTGTAAAATCGCACGAGGTCATGACGCGCGAATCATAGGCTCTTCGTCTTGCGGCCGTGGTTTGTGAACATTTTAGAAGTGGTTTGAAGGCCCTATGCCCTATAATCTAGGAGCTATTGATCTTGAAAGCATTTGCCAGCTTTATGTTTTTCTCAAAAATCCGCAGAAATTCCTCATTGAAAATATTCGTGTAAAATCGCACGAGGTTATGACGCGCGAAACATAGGCTCTGCGTCTTGCGCCCGTGGTTTGTGAAATATTGAGAAGTGGTTTGAAGGCCCTAGGCCCTAACATCTAAGAGCAATTGAACTTGAAAGCATTTGCCAGCTCTATGTTTTTCTCAATAATCGGCAGAAATCCCTCATTGATAATATTCATGTAATATCGCACGAGGTCATGACGCACGAATCATAGGCTCTGCGTCTTGCGCCCGTGGTTTGTGAACAATTTAGAAGTGTTTTGAAGGCCCTAGGCCGTATCATCTAGGAGCTTTTGAACTTGAAAGCATTTGGCAGCTGTACGTTTTTCTCAATAATCGGCAGATATCCCTCATTGAAAATATTTCTGTAAAATCGCACGAGGTCATGACGCGCGAAGCATTGGCTCTTCGTCTTGCGGCCGTGGTTTGTGAACATTTTAGAAGTGTTTTTAAGGCCCTAGGCCCTATCATCTAGGAGCTATTGATCTTGAAAGCATTTGCCAGCTGTATGTTTTTCTCAATAATCGGCAGAAATACCTCATTGAAAATATTCATGTAAAATCGCACGAGGTCATGACACGCGAAACATAGGCTCTGCATCTTGTGCCCGTGGTTTGTGAACAATTTCGAAGTGTTTTGAAGGCCCTAGGCCGTATCATCTAGGAGCTATTGAACTTGAAAGCATTTGCCAGCTGTATGTTTATCTCAATAATCCGCAGAAATACCTCAATGAAAATATTTGTGTAAAATCGCACGAGGTCATGACGTGCGAAGCATAGGCTCTTCGTCTTGCGGCCGTGGTTTGTGAACATTTTAGAAGTGGTTTGAAGGCCCTAGGCCCTATCATCTAGGACATATTGATCTTGAAAGCATTTGCCACCTGTACGCTTTTCTCAATAATCCGCAGAAATACCTCTTTGAAAATATTCGTGTAAAATCGCACGAGGTCATGACGCGTGAAGCATAGGCTTTTCGTCTTGCGGCCGTGGTTTGTGAACATTTTAGAAGTGGTTTGAAGGCCCTAGGCCCTATCATCTAGGAGCTATTGATCTTGAAAGCATTTGCCAGCTGTACGTTTTTCTCAATAATCCGCAGAAATACCTCTTTGAAAATATTCGTGTAAAATCGCACGAGGTCATGAGGCGCGAAGCATAGGCTCTTCGTCTTGCGGCCGTGGTTTGTGAACAATTTAGAAGTGTTTTGAAGGCCCTAGGCCGTATCATCTAGGAGCTATTGAACTTGAAAGCATTTTTCAGCTGTACGTTTTTCTCAATAATCGGCAGAAATACCTCATTGAAAATATTTGTGTAAAATCGCACGAGGACATGATGCGCGAAGCATAGGCTCTGCGTCTTGCGCCCGTGGTTTGTGAAATATTTAGAAGTGGTTAGAAGGCCCTAGGCCCTAACATCTAGGAGCAATTGAACTTGAAAGCATTTGCCAGCTGTACGTTTTTCTCAATTATCGGCAGAAATACCTCATTGAAAATATTCGTGTAAAATCGCACGAGGTCATGACGCGCGAAACATTGGCTCTGCGTCTTGTGTCCGTGGTTTGTGAACAATTTAGAAGTGATTTGAAGACCCTAGGCCCTATCATCTAGGAGCTATTGATCTTGAAAGCATTTGCCAGCTGTACGTTTTTCTCAATAATCGGCAGAAATACCTCATTGAAAATATTCGTGTAAAATCGCACGAGGTCATGACGCGTGATGCATAGGCTCTGCGTCTTGCTCCCGTGGTTTGTGAATAATTTAGAAGTGGTTTTAAGGCCCTAGGCCCTATCATCTAGGAGCTATTGGCCTTGAAAGCATTTGCCAGCTGTACGTTTTTCTCAATAATCGGCAGAAATCCCTCATTGAAAATATTTGTGTAAAATCGCACGAGGTCATGACGCGCGAAACATAGGCTCTTCGTCTTGCGGCCGTGGTTTGTGAACATTTTAGAAGTGTTTTGAAGGCCCTAGGTTGTATCATCTAGGAGCTATTGATCTTGAAAGCATTTGCCAGCTGTATGTTTTTCTCAATAATCGGCAGAAATACCTCATTGAAAATATTCATGTAAAATCGCACGAGTTCATGACGCGCGAAACATAGGCTCTGCGTCTTGCGCCCCTGGTTTGTGAACAATTTAGAAGTGTTTTGAAGGCCCTAGGCCGTATCATCTAGGAGCAATTGAGCTTGAAAGCATTTGGCAGCTGTACGTTTTTCTCAATAATCGGCAGAAATACCTCATTGAAAATATTCGTGTAAAATCGCACGTGGTCATGACGCGCGAACCATTGGCTCTGCGTCTTGTGCCCGTGGTTTGTGAACAATTTAGAAGTGATTTGAAGGGCCTAGGCTCTATCATCTAGGAGCTATTGATCTTGAAAGCATTTGCCAGCTGTATGTTTTTCTCAATAATCAGCAGAAATACCTCATTGAAAATATTCATGTAAAATCGCACGAGGTCATGTTGCGCGAAACATAGGCTCTGCGTCTTGCGCCCGTGGTTTGTGAACATTTTAGAAGTGGTTTGAAGGCCCTAGGCCCTATCATCTAGGAGCTATTGATCTTGAAAGCATTTGCCAGCTGTACGTTTTTTCTCAATAATTCGCTGAAATACCTCTTGACACTATTCGTGTAAAATCGCACGAGGTCATGACGCGCGAAGCATAGGCTCTTCGTCTTGCAGCCATGGTTTGTGAACATTTTAGAAGTGGTTTGAAGGCCCTAGGCCCTATCATCTAGGAGCTATTGATCTTGAAAGCATTTGCCAGCTGTATGTTTTTCTCAATAATCGGCAGAAATACCTCTTTGAAAATATTCGTGTAAAATCGCACGAGGTCATGACGCGCGAAGCATAGGCTCTTCGTCTTGCGGCCGTGGTTTGTGAACATTTTAGAAGTGGTTTGAAGGCCCTAGGCCCTATCATCTAGGAGCTATTGATCTCGAAAGCATTTGCTAGCTGTATGTTTTTCTCAATAATCCGCAGAAATACCTCATTGAAGATATTCGTGTAAAATCGCACTAGGTCATGACGCGGGAATCATAGGCTCTTCGTCTTGCGGCCGTGGTTTGTGAACATTTTAGAAGTGGTTTGAAGGCCCTATGCCCTATAATCTAGGAGCTATTGATCTTGAAAGCATTTACCAGCTGTATGTTTTTCTCAAAAATCCGCAGAAATTCCTCATTGAAAATATTCGTGTAAAATCGCACGAGGTTATGACGCGCGAAACATAGGCTCTGCGTCTTGCGCCCGTGGTTTGTGAAATATTTAGAAGTGGTTTGAAGGCCCTAGGCCCTAACATCTAAGAGCAATTGAACTTGAAAGCATTTGCCAGCTCTATGTTTTTCTCAATAATCGGCAGAAATCCCTCATTGATAATATTCATGTAAAATCGCACGAGGTCATGACGCACGAATCATAGGCTCTGCGTCTTGCGCCCGTGGTTTGTGAAAATTTTAGAAGTGTTTTGAAGGCCCTAGGCCGTATCATCTAGGAGCTTTTGAACTTGAAAGCATTTGGCAGCTGTACGTTTTTCTCAATAATCGGCAGATATCCCTCATTGAAAATATTTCTGTAAAATCGCACGAGGTCATGACGCGCGAAGCATTGGCTCTTCGTCTTGCGGCCGTGGTTTGTGAACATTTTAGAAGTGTTTTTAAGGCCCTAGGCCCTATCATCTAGGAGCTATTGATCTTGAAAGCATTTGCCAGCTGTATGTTTTTCTCAATAATCGGCAGAAATACCTCATTGAAAATATTCATGTAAAATCGCACGAGGTCATGACACGCGAAACATAGGCTCTGCATCTTGTGCCCGTGGTTTGTGAACAATTTCGAAGTGTTTTGAAGGCCCTAGGCCATATCATCTAGGAGCTATTGAACTTGAAAGCATTTGCCAGCTGTATGTTTATCTCAATAATCCGCAGAAATACCTCAATGAAAATATTCGTGTAAAATCGCACGAGGTCATGACGCGCGAAGCATAGGCTTTTCGTCTTGCGGCCGTGGTTTTTGAACATTTTAGAAGTGGTTTGAAGGCCCTAGGCCCTATCATCTAGGAGCTATTGATCTTGAAAGCATTTGCCACCTGTACGCTTTTCTCAATAATCCGCAGAAATACCTCTTTGAAAATATTCGTGTAAAATCGCACGAGGTCATGAGGCGCGAAGCATAGGCTCTTCGTCTTGCGGCCGTGGTTTGTGAACAATTTAGAAGTGTTTTGATGGCCCTAGGCCGTATCATCTAGGAGCTATTGAACTTGAAAGCATTTTTCAGCTGTACGTTTTTCTCAATAATCGGCAGAAATACCTCATTGAAAATATTTGTGTAAAATCGCTCGAGGACATGATGCGCGAAGCATCGGCTCTGCGTCTTGCGCCCGTGGTTTGTGAAATATTTAGAAGTGGTTAGAAGGCCCTAGGCCCTAACATCTAGGAGCAATTGAACTTGAAAGCATTTGCCAGCTGTACGTTTTTCTCAAAAATCCGCAGAAATTCCTCATTGAAAATATTCGTGTAAAATCGCACGAGGTCATGACGCGCGATGCATAGGCTCTGCGTCTTGCGCCCGTGGTTTGTGACATATTTAGAAGTGGTTTGAAGGCCCTAGGCCCTAACATCTAGGAGCAATTGAACTTGAAAGCATTTGCCAGCTGTACGTTTTTCTCAATAATCGGCAGAAATTCCTTATTGAAAATATTCGTGTAAAATCGCACGAGGTCATGACGCGCGAAACATTGGCTCTGCGTCTTGTGCCCGTGGTATGTGAAATATTTAGAAGTGGTTTGAAGGCCCTAGGCCCTAACATCTAAGAGCAATTGAACTTGAAAGCATTTGCCAGCTTTATGTGTTTCTCAATAATCCGTAGAAATTCCTCATTGAAAATATTCGTGTAAAATCGCATGAGGTCATGACGCGCGAAGTATAGGCTCTGCGTCTTGCGCCCGTGGTTTGTGAAATATTTAGAAGTGGTTTGAAGGCCCTAGGCCCTAACATCTAAGAGCAATTGAACTTGAAAGCATTTGCCAGCTGTACGTTTTTCTCAATAATCGGCAGAAATACCTCATTGAAAATATTCGTGTAAAATCGCACGAGGTCATGACGCGCGAAACATTGGCTCCGTGTCTTGTGCCCGTGGTTTGTCAAAAATTTAGAAGTGATTTGAAGGCCCTAGGCCCTATCATCTAGGAGCTATTGATCTTGAAAGCATTTGCCAGCTGTATGTTTTTCTCAATAATCGGCAGAAATACCTCATTGAAAATATTCATGTAAAATCGCACGAGGTCATGACGCGCGAAACATAGGCTCTGCGTCTTGCGCCCGTGGTTTGTGAAATATTTAGAAGTCGTTTGAAGGCCCTAGGCCCTAACATCTAGGAGCAATTGAACTTGAAAGCATTTGCCAGCTGTACGTTTTTCTCAATAATCGGCAGAAATACCTCATTGAAAATATTCATGTAAAATCGCACGAGGTCATGACGCGCGAAACATAGGCTCTGCGTCTTGCGCCCGTGGTTTGTGAAATATTTAGAAGTCGTTTGAAGGCCCTAGGCCCTAACATCTAGTAGCAATTGAACTTGAAAGCATTTGCCAGCTGTACGTTTTTCTCAATAATCGGCAGAAATACCTCATTGAAAATATTCATGTAAAATCGCACGAGGTCATGACGCGCGAAACATAGGCTCTGCGTCTTGCGCCCGTGGTTTGTGAACAATTTAGAAGTGTTTTGAAGGCCCTAGGCCGTATCATCTAGGAGCTATTGAACTTGAAAGCATTTGCCAGCTGTATGTTTTTCTCAGTAATCGGCAGAAATACCTCATTGAAAATATTCATGTAAAATCGCACGAGGTCATGTTGCGCGAAACATAGGCTCTGCGTCTTGCGCCCGTGGTTTGTGAACATTTTAGAAGTGGTTTGAAGGCCCTAGGCCCTATCATCTAGGAGCTATTGATCTTGAAAGCATTTGCTAGCTGTATGATTTTCTCAATAATCCGCAGAAATACCTCATTGAAGATATTCGTGTAAAATCGCACTAGGTCATGACGCGCGAATCATAGGCTCTTCATCTTGCGGACTTGGTTTGTGAACATTTTAGAAGTGGTTTGAAGGCCCTATGCCCTATAATCTAGGAGCTATTGATCTTGAAAGCATTTGCCAGCTGTATGTTTTTCTCAAAAATCCGCAGAAATTCCTCATTGAAAATATTCGTGTAAAATCGCACGAGGTTATGACGCGCGAAACATAGGCTCTGCGTCTTGCGCCCGTGGATTTTGAAATATTTAGAAGTGGTTTGAATGCCCTAGGCCCTAACATCTAAGAGAAATTGAACTTGAAAGCATTTGCCAGCTGTATGTGTTTCTCAATAATCCGTAGAAATTCCTCATTGAAAATATTCGTGTAAAATCGCACAAGGTCATGACGCGCGAAGTATAGGCTCTGCGTCTTGCGCCCGTGGTTTGTGAAATATTTAGAAGTGGTTTGAAGGCCCTAGGCCCTAACATCTAAGAGCAATTGAACTTGAAAGCATTTGCCAGCTGTACGTTTTTCTCAATAATCGGCAGAAATACCTCATTGAAAATATTCGTGTAAAATCGCACGAGGTCATGACGCGCGAAACATTGGCTCTGCCTCTTGTGCCCGTGGTTTGTGAACAATTTAGAAGTGGTTTGAAGTCCCTAGGCCCTAACATCTAAGAGCAATTGAACTTGAAAGCATTTGCCAGCTGTACGTTTTTCTCAATAATCGGCAGAAATTCCTTATTGAAAATATTCGTGTAAAATCGCACGAGGTCATGACGCGCGAAACATTGGCTCCGCGTCTTGTGCCCGTGGTTTGTGAACAATTTAGAAGTGGTTTGTAGGCCCTAGGCCCTATCATCTAGGAGCTATTGATCTTGAAAGCATTTGCCAGCTGTACGTTTTTCTCAATAATCGGCAGAAATACCTCATTGAAAATATTCGTGTAAAATCGCACGAGGTCATGACGCGCGATGCATAGGCTCTGCGTCTTGCGCCCGTGGTTTGTGACATATTTAGAAGTGGTTTGAAGGCCCTAGGCCCTAACATCTAGGAGCAATTGAACTTGAAAGCATTTGCCAGCTGTACGTTTTTCTCAATAATCCGCAGAAATACCTCATTGAAAATATTCGTGTAAAATCGCACGAGGTCATGACGCGCGAAACATTGGCTCTGCGTCTTGTGCCCGTGGTTTGTGAATAATTTAGAAGTGATTTGAAGGCCCTAGGCCCTATCATCTAGGAGCTATTGATCTTGAAACCATTTGCCAGCTGTATGTTTTTCTCAATAATCGGCATAAATACCTCATTGAAAATATTCATGTACAATCGCACGAGGACATGACGCGCGAAACCTAGGCTCTGCGTCGTGCGCCCTTGGTTTGTGAACAATTTAGAAGTGGTTTGAAGTCCCTAGGCCCTAACATCTAAGAGCAATTGAACTTGAAAGCATTTGCCAGCTGTACGTTTTTCTCAATAATCGGCAGAAATTCCTTATTGAAAATATTCGTGTAAAATCGCACGAGGTCATGACGCGCGAAACATTGGCTCTGCGTCTTGTGCCCGTGGTTTGTGAAATATTTAGAAGTGGTTTGAAGGCCCTAGGCCCTAACATCTAAGAGCAATTGAACTTGAAAGCATTTGCCAGCTGTATGTGTTTCTCAATAATCCGTAGAAATTCCTCATTGAAAATATTTGTGTAAACTCGCACGAGGTCATGACGCGCGAAGTATAGGCTCTGCGTCTTGCGCCCGTGGTTTGTGAAATATTTAGAAGTGGTTTGAAGGCCCTAGGCCCTAACATCTAAGAGCAATTGCACTTGAAAGCATTTGCCAGCTGTACGCTTTTCTCAATAATCGGCAGAAATACCTCATTGAAAATATTCGCGTAAAATCGCACGAGGTCATGACGCGCGAAACATTGGCTCCGTGTCTTGTGCCCGTGGTTTGTCAAAAATTTAGAAGTGATTTGAAGGCCCTAGGCCCTATCATCTAGGAGCTATTGATCTTGAAAGCATTTGCCAGCTGTATATTTTTCTCAATAATCGGCAGAAATACCTCATTGAAAATATTCATGTAAAATCGCACGAGGTCATGACGCGCGAAACATAGGCTCTGCGTCTTGCGCCCGTGGTTTGTGAAATATTTAGAAGTCGTTTGAAGGCCCTAGGCCCTAACATCTAGGAGCAATTGAACTTGAAAGCATTTGCCAGCTGTACGTTTTTCTCAATAATCGGCAGAAGTACCTCATTGAAAATATTCGTGTAAAATCGCACGAGGTCATGACGCGCGAAACATTGGCTCTGCGTCTTGTGTCCGTGGTTTGTGAACAATTTAGAAGTGATTTGAAGACCCTAGGCCCTATCATCTAGGAGCTATTGATCTTGAAAGCATTTGCCAGCTGTACGTTTTTCTCAATAATCGGCAGAAATACCTCATTGAAAATATTCGTGTAAAATCGCACGAGGTCATGACGCGCGATGCATAGGCTCTGCGTCTTGCTCCCGTGGTTTGTGAATAATTTAGAAGTGGTTTTAAGGCCCTAGGCCCTATCATCTTGGAGCTATTGGCCTTTAAAGCATTTGCCAGCTGTACGTTTTTCTCAATAATCGGCAGAAATCCCTCATTGAAAATATTCGTGTAAAATCGCACGAGGTCATGACGCGCGAAACATAGGCTCTTCGTCTTGCGGCCGTGGTTTGTGAACATTTTAGAAGTGTTTTGAAGGCCCTAGGTTGTATCATCTAGGAGCTATTGATCTTGAAAGCATTTGCCAGCTGTATGTTTTTCTCAATAATCGGCAGAAATACCTCATTGAAAATATTCATGTAAAATCGCACGAGTTCATGACGCGCGAATCATAGGCTCTGCGTCTTGCGCCCCTGGTTTGTGAACAATTTAGAAGTGTTTTGAAGGCCCTAGGCCGTATCATCTAGGAGCAATTGAGCTTGAATGCATTTGGCAGCTGTACGTTTTTCTCAATAATCGGCAGAAATACCTCATTGAAAATATTCGTGTAAAATCGCACGTGGTCATGACGCGCGAACCATTGGCTCTGCGTCTTGTGCCCGTGGTTTGTGAACAATTTAGAAGTGATTTGAAGGGCCTAGGCTCTATCATCTAGGAGCTATTGATCTTGAAAGCATTTGCCAGCTGTATGTTTTTCTCAATAATCCGCAGAAATTCCTCATTGAAAAAATTAGTGTAAAATCGCACGAGGTCATGACGCGCGAAGCATAGGCTCTGCGTCTTGCGCCCGTGGTTTGTGAAATATTTAGAAGTGGTTTGAAGGCCCTAGGCCCTAACATCTAAGAGCAATTGATCTTGAAAGCATTTGCCAGCTGTATGTTTTTCTCAATAATCGGCAGAAATACCTCATTGAAAATATTCGTGTAAAATCGCACGAGGTCATGACGCGCGAAACATTGGCTCCGCGTCTTGTGCCCGTGGTTTGTCAACAATTTAGAAGTGGTTTGAAGGCCCTAGGCCCTATCATCTAGGAGCTATTGATCTTGAAAGCATTTGCCAGCTGTATGTTTTTCTCAATAATCGGCAGAAATACCTCATTGAAAATATTCATGTAAAATCGCACGAGGTCATGTTGCGCGAAACATAGGCTCTGCGTCTTGCGCCCGTGGTTTGTGAACATTTTAGAAGTGGTTTGAAGGCCCTAGGCCCTATCATCTAGGAGCTATTGATCTTGAAAGCATTTGCCAGCTGTACGTTTTTCTCAATAATTCGCTGAAATACCTCTTGACACTATTCGTGTAAAATCGCACGAGGTCATGACGCGCGAATCATAGGCTCTTCGTCTTGCGGCCGTGGTTTGTGAACATTTTAGAAGTGGTTTGAAGGCCCTATGCCCTATAATCTAGGAGCTATTGATCTTGAAAGCATTTGCCAGCTTTATGTTTTTCTCAAAAATCCGCAGAAATTCCTCATTGAAAATATTCGTGTAAAATCGCACGAGGTTATGACGCGCGAAACATAGGCTCTGCGTCTTGCGCCCGTGGTTTGTGAAATATTGAGAAGTGGTTTGAAGGCCCTAGGCCCTAACATCTAAGAGCAATTGAACTTGAAAGCATTTGCCAGCTCTATGTTTTTCTCAATAATCGGCAGAAATCCCTCATTGATAATATTCATGTAATATCGCACGAGGTCATGACGCACGAATCATAGGCTCTGCGTCTTGCGCCCGTGGTTTGTGAACAATTTAGAAGTGTTTTGAAGGCCCTAGGCCGTATCATCTAGGAGCTTTTGAACTTGAAAGCATTTGGCAGCTGTACGTTTTTCTCAATAATCGGCAGATATCCCTCATTGAAAATATTTCTGTAAAATCGCACGAGGTCATGACGCGCGAAGCATTGGCTCTTCGTCTTGCGGCCGTGGTTTGTGAACATTTTAGAAGTGTTTTTAAGGCCCTAGGCCCTATCATCTAGGAGCTATTGATCTTGAAAGCATTTGCCAGCTGTATGTTTTTCTCAATAATCGGCAGAAATACCTCATTGAAAATATTCATGTAAAATCGCACGAGGTCATGACACGCGAAACATAGGCTCTGCATCTTGTGCCCGTGGTTTGTGAACAATTTCGAAGTGTTTTGAAGGCCCTAGGCCGTATCATCTAGGAGCTATTGAACTTGAAAGCATTTGCCAGCTGTATGTTTATCTCAATAATCCGCAGAAATACCTCAATGAAAATATTTGTGTAAAATCGCACGAGGTCATGACGTGCGAAGCATAGGCTCTTCGTCTTGCGGCCGTGGTTTGTGAACATTTTAGAAGTGGTTTGAAGGCCCTAGGCCCTATCATCTAGGACATATTGATCTTGAAAGCATTTGCCACCTGTACGCTTTTCTCAATAATCCGCAGAAATACCTCTTTGAAAATATTCGTGTAAAATCGCACGAGGTCATGACGCGTGAAGCATAGGCTTTTCGTCTTGCGGCCGTGGTTTGTGAACATTTTAGAAGTGGTTTGAAGGCCCTAGGCCCTATCATCTAGGAGCTATTGATCTTGAAAGCATTTGCCAGCTGTACGTTTTTCTCAATAATCCGCAGAAATACCTCTTTGAAAATATTCGTGTAAAATCGCACGAGGTCATGAGGCGCGAAGCATAGGCTCTTCGTCTTGCGGCCGTGGTTTGTGAACAATTTAGAAGTGTTTTGAAGGCCCTAGGCCGTATCATCTAGGAGCTATTGAACTTGAAAGCATTTTTCAGCTGTACGTTTTTCTCAATAATCGGCAGAAATACCTCATTGAAAATATTTGTGTAAAATCGCACGAGGACATGATGCGCGAAGCATAGGCTCTGCGTCTTGCGCCCGTGGTTTGTGAAATATTTAGAAGTGGTTAGAAGGCCCTAGGCCCTAACATCTAGGAGCAATTGAACTTGAAAGCATTTGCCAGCTGTACGTTTTTCTCAATTATCGGCAGAAATACCTCATTGAAAATATTCGTGTAAAATCGCACGAGGTCATGACGCGCGAAACATTGGCTCTGCGTCTTGTGTCCGTGGTTTGTGAACAATTTAGAAGTGATTTGAAGACCCTAGGCCCTATCATCTAGGAGCTATTGATCTTGAAAGCATTTGCCAGCTGTACGTTTTTCTCAATAATCGGCAGAAATACCTCATTGAAAATATTCGTGTAAAATCGCACGAGGTCATGACGCGTGATGCATAGGCTCTGCGTCTTGCTCCCGTGGTTTGTGAATAATTTAGAAGTGGTTTTAAGGCCCTAGGCCCTATCATCTAGGAGCTATTGGCCTTGAAAGCATTTGCCAGCTGTACGTTTTTCTCAATAATCGGCAGAAATCCCTCATTGAAAATATTTGTGTAAAATCGCACGAGGTCATGACGCGCGAAACATAGGCTCTTCGTCTTGCGGCCGTGGTTTGTGAACATTTTAGAAGTGTTTTGAAGGCCCTAGGTTGTATCATCTAGGAGCTATTGATCTTGAAAGCATTTGCCAGCTGTATGTTTTTCTCAATGATCGGCAGAAATACCTCATTGAAAATATTCATGTAAAATCGCACGAGTTCATGACGCGCGAAACATAGGCTCTGCGTCTTGCGCCCCTGGTTTGTGAACAATTTAGAAGTGTTTTGAAGGCCCTAGGCCGTATCATCTAGGAGCAATTGAGCTTGAAAGCATTTGGCAGCTGTACGTTTTTCTCAATAATCGGCAGAAATACCTCATTGAAAATATTCGTGTAAAATCGCACGTGGTCATGACGCGCGAACCATTGGCTCTGCGTCTTGTGCCCGTGGTTTGTGAACAATTTAGAAGTGATTTGAAGGGCCTAGGCTCTATCATCTAGGAGCTATTGATCTTGAAAGCATTTGCCAGCTGTATGTTTTTCTCAATAATCAGCAGAAATACCTCATTGAAAATATTCATGTAAAATCGCACGAGGTCATGTTGCGCGAAACATAGGCTCTGCGTCTTGCGCCCGTGGTTTGTGAACATTTTAGAAGTGGTTTGAAGGCCCTAGGCCCTATCATCTAGGAGCTATTGATCTTGAAAGCATTTGCCAGCTGTACGTTTTTTCTCAATAATTCGCTGAAATACCTCTTGACACTATTCGTGTAAAATCGCACGAGGTCATGACGCGCGAAGCATAGGCTCTTCGTCTTGCAGCCATGGTTTGTGAACATTTTAGAAGTGGTTTGAAGGCCCTAGGCCCTATCATCTAGGAGCTATTGATCTTGAAAGCATTTGCCAGCTGTATGTTTTTCTCAATAATCGGCAGAAATACCTCTTTGAAAATATTCGTGTAAAATCGCACGAGGTCATGACGCGCGAAGCATAGGCTCTTCGTCTTGCGGCCGTGGTTTGTGAACATTTTAGAAGTGGTTTGAAGGCCCTAGGCCCTATAATCTAGGAGCTATTGATCTCGAAAGCATTTGCTAGCTGTATGTTTTTCTCAATAATCCGCAGAAATACCTCATTGAAGATATTCGTGTAAAATCGCACTAGGTCATGACGCGGGAATCATAGGCTCTTCGTCTTGCGGCCGTGGTTTGTGAACATTTTAGAAGTGGTTTGAAGGCCCTATGCCCTATAATCTAGGAGCTATTGATCTTGAAAGCATTTACCAGCTGTATGTTTTTCTCAAAAATCCGCAGAAATTCCTCATTGAAAATATTCGTGTAAAATCGCACGAGGTTATGACGCGCGAAACATAGGCTCTGCGTCTTGCGCCCGTGGTTTGTGAAATATTTAGAAGTGGTTTGAAGGCCCTAGGCCCTAACATCTAAGAGCAATTGAACTTGAAAGCATTTGCCAGCTCTATGTTTTTCTCAATAATCGGCAGAAATCCCTCATTGATAATATTCATGTAAAATCGCACGAGGTCATGACGCACGAATCATAGGCTCTGCGTCTTGCGCCCGTGGTTTGTGAAAATTTTAGAAGTGTTTTGAAGGCCCTAGGCCGTATCATCTAGGAGCTTTTGAACTTGAAAGCATTTGGCAGCTGTACGTTTTTCTCAATAATCGGCAGATATCCCTCATTGAAAATATTTCTGTAAAATCGCACGAGGTCATGACGCGCGAAGCATTGGCTCTTCGTCTTGCGGCCGTGGTTTGTGAACATTTTAGAAGTGTTTTTAAGGCCCTAGGCCCTATCATCTAGGAGCTATTGATCTTGAAAGCATTTGCCAGCTGTATGTTTTTCTCAATAATCGGCAGAAATACCTCATTGAAAATATTCATGTAAAATCGCACGAGGTCATGACACGCGAAACATAGGCTCTGCATCTTGTGCCCGTGGTTTGTGAACAATTTCGAAGTGTTTTGAAGGCCCTAGGCCATATCATCTAGGAGCTATTGAACTTGAAAGCATTTGCCAGCTGTATGTTTATCTCAATAATCCGCAGAAATACCTCAATGAAAATATTTGTGTAAAATCGCACGAGGTCATGACGTGCGAAGCATAGGCTCTTCGTCTTGCGGCCGTGGTTTGTGAACATTTTAGAAGTGGTTTGAAGGCCCTAGGCTCTATCATCTAGGACATATTGATCTTGAAAGCATTTGCCACCTGTACGCTTTTCTCAATAATCCGCAGAAATACCTCTTTGAAAATATTCGTGTAAAATCGCACGAGGTCATGACGCGCGAAGCATAGGCTTTTCGTCTTGCGGCCGTGGTTTTTGAACATTTTAGAAGTGGTTTGAAGGCCCTAGGCCCTATCATCTAGGAGCTATTGATCTTGAAAGCATTTGCCAGCTGTACGTTTTTCTCAATAATCCGCAGAAATACCTCTTTGAAAATATTCGTGTAAAATCGCACGAGGTCATGAGGCGCGAAGCATAGGCTCTTCGTCTTGCGGCCGTGGTTTGTGAACAATTTAGAAGTGTTTTGATGGCCCTAGGCCGTATCATCTAGGAGCTATTGAACTTGAAAGCATTTTTCAGCTGTACGTTTTTCTCAATAATCGGCAGAAATACCTCATTGAAAATATTTGTGTAAAATCGCTCGAGGACATGATGCGCGAAGCATCGGCTCTGCGTCTTGCGCCCGTGGTTTGTGAAATATTTAGAAGTGGTTAGAAGGCCCTAGGCCCTAACATCTAGGAGCAATTGAACTTGAAAGCATTTGCCAGCTGTACGTTTTTCTCAATAATCCGCAGAAATACCTCTTTGAAAATATTAGTGTAAAATTGTACGAGGTCATGACGCGCGAAGCATAGGCTTTTCGTCTTGCGGCCGTGGTTTGTGAACATTTTAGAAGTGGTTTGAAGGCCCTAGGCCCTATCATCTAGGAGCTATTGATCTTGAAAGCATTTGCCAGCTGTACGTTTTTCTCAATAATCGGCAGAAATACCTCTTTGAAAATATTCGTGTAAAATCGCACGAGGTCATGACGCGCGAAACATAGGCTCTGCGTCTTGCGCCCGTGGTTTGTGAACAATTTAGAAGTGGTTTGAAGGCCCTAGGCCGTATCATCTAGGAGCTATTGAACTTGAAAGCATTTGGCAGCTGTACGTTTTTCTCAATAATCAGCAGAAATACCTCATTGAAAATATTTGTGTAAAATCCCACGAGGTCATGACGCGCGAAGCATAGGCTCTGCGTCTTGCGCCCGTGGTTTGTGAAATATTTAGAAGTGGTTAGAAGGCCCTAGGCCCTAACATCTAGGAGCAATTGAACTTGAAAGCATTTGCCAGCTGTACGTTTTTCTCAATAATCGGCTGAAATACCTCATTGAAAATATTCGTGTAATATCGCACGAGGTCATGACGCGCGAAGCTTAGGCTCTTCGTCTTGCGGCCCTGGTTTGTTAACATTTTAGAAGTGATTTGAAGGCCCTAGGCCCTATCATCTAGGAGCTATTGATCTTGAAAGCATTTGCCAGCTGTATGTTTTTCTCAATAATCGGCAGAAATACCTCATTGAAAATATTCGTGTAAAATCGCACGAGGTCATGACGCGCGAAACATAGGCTCTGCGTCTTGCGCCCGTGGTTTGTGAACAATTTAGAAGTGTTTTGAAGGCCCTAGGCCGTATCATCTAAGAGCTATTGAACTTGAAAGCATTTGCCAGCTGTACGTTTTTCTGAATAATCGGCAGAAATGCCTCATTGAAAATATTTGTGTAAAATCGCACGAGGTCATGAGGCGCGAAGCATAGGCTCTTCGTCTTGCCGCCGTGGTTTGTGATCATTTTAGAAGTGGTTTAAAGGCTTTAGGCCCTATCATCTAGGAGCTATTGATCTTGAAAGCATTTGCCAGCTGTACGTTTTTCTCAATAATCGGCAGAAATATCTCATTGAAAATATTTGTGTTAAATCGCACGAGGTCATGACGCGCGAAGCATAGGCTCTTCGTCTTGCGGCCGTGGTTTGTGAACATTTTAGAAGTGATTTGAACGCCCTAGGCCCTATCATCTAGGAGCAATTGATCTTGAAAGCATTTGCCATCTGTATGTTTTTCTCAAAAATCCGCCGATATACCTCATTGAAAATATTTGTGTAAAATCGCACGAGGTCATGACGCGCGAAACATTTGCTCTGCCTCTTGTGCCCGTGGTTTGTGAACAATTTAGAAGTGATTTGAAGGCCCTAGGCCCTATCATCTAGGAGCTATTGTACTTGAAAGCATTTTCCAGCTGTATGTTTTTCTCAATAATCGGCAGATATACCTCTTTGAAAATATTCGTGTAAAATCGCACGAGGTCATGACGTGCGAATCATAGGCTCTTCGTCTTGCGGCCGTGGTTTATGAACATTTTAGAAGTGGCTTGAAGGCCCTAGGCCCTATCATCTAGGAGCTATTGATCTTGAAAGCATTTGCCAGCTGTATGTTTTTCTCAATTATCCGCAGATATACCTCATTGAAAATATTCGTGTAAAATCGCACGAGGTCATGACGCACAAAGCATAGGCTCTGCGTCTTGCGCCCGTGGTTTGTGAAATATTTAGAAGTGGTTTTTAAGCCCTAGGCCCTATCATCTAGGAGCAATTGAACTTGAAAGCATTTGCCAGCTGTACGTTTTTCTCAATAATCGGGCAGAAATACCTCATTGAAAATATTCGTGTAAAATCGCACGAGGTCATGACGCGCGAAACATTGGCTCTGCGTCTTGCGCCCGTGGTTTGTGAACAATTTAGAAGTGTTTTGAAGGCCCTAGGCCGTATCATCTAGGAGCTATTGAACTTGAAAGCATTTGGCAGCTGTACGTTTTTCACAATAATCGGCAGAAATACCTCATTGAAAATATTTGTGTAAAATCGCACGAGGTCATGACGCGCGAAGCATAGGCTCTGCGTCATGTGCCCGTGGTTTGTGAAATATTTAGAAGTGGTTAGAAGGCCCTAGGCCCTAACATCTAGGAGCAATTGAACTTGAAAGCATTTGCCAGCTGTACGTTTTTCTCAATAATCGGCAGAAATACCTCATTGAAAATATTCGTGTAAAATCGCACGAGGTCATGACGCGCAAAGCATAGGCTCTTCGTCTTGTGGCCGTGGTTTGTGAACATTTTAGAAGTGGTTTGAAGGCCCTAGGCCCTATCATCTAGGAGCTATTGATCTTGAAAGCATTTGCCAGCTGTACGTTTTTCTCAATAATCTGCAGAAATACCTCTTTGAAAATATTCGTGTAATATCGCACGAGGTCATGACGCGCGAAGCATAGGCTCTTCGTCTTGCGGCCGTGGTTTGTGAACATTTTAGAAGTGGTTTGAAGGCCCTAGGCCCTATCATCTAGGAGCTATTGATCTTGAAAGCATTTGCCAGCTGTACGTTTTTCTCAATAATCGGCAGAAATACCTCTTTGAAAATATTTGTGTAAAATTGCACGAGGTCATGACGCGCGAAGCATAGGCTCTGCGTCTTGCGGCCGTGGTTTGTTAACATTTTAGAAGTGATTTGAAGGCCCTAGGCCCTATCATCTAGGAGCTATTGATCTTGAAAGCATTTGCCAGCTGTATGTTTTTCTCAATAATCGGCAGAAATACCTCATTGAAAATATTCGTGTAAAATCGCACGAGGTCATGACGCGCGAAACATAGGCTCTGCGTCTTGCGCCCGTGGTTTGTGAACAATTTAGAAGTGTTTTGAAGGCCCTAGGCCGTATCATCTAGGAGCTATTGAACTTGAATGCATTTGCCAGCTGTACGTTTTTCTCAATAATCGGCAGAAATGCCTCATTGAAAATATTTCTGTAAAATCGCACGAGGTCATGACGCGCGAAGCATAGGCTCTTCGTCTTGCCGCCGTGGTTTGTGATAATTTTAGAAGTGGTTTGAAGGCCCTAGGCCCTATCATCTATGAGCAATTAATCTTGAAAGCATTTGCCAGCTGTACGTTTTTCTCAATAATCGGCAGAAATACCTCTTTGAAAATATTCGTGTAAAATCGCACGAGGTCATGACGCGCGAAACATTGGCTCTGCCTCTTGTGCCCGTGGTTTGTGAACAATTTACAAGTGATTTGTAGGCCCTAGGCCCTATCATCTAGGAGCTATTGTACTTGAAAGCATTTTCCAGCTGTATGTTTTTCTCAATAATCGGCAGAAATACCTCTTTGAAAATATTCGTGTAAAATCGCACGAGGTCATGACGCGCGAATCATAGGCTCTTCGTCTTGCGGCCGTGGTTTATGAACATTTTAGAAGTGGCTTGAAGGCCCTAGGCCCTATCATCTAGGAGCTATTGATCTTGAAAGCATTTGCCAGCTGTATGTTTTTCTCAATTATCCGCAGATATACCTCATTGAAAATATTCGTGTAAAATCACACGAGGTCATGACGCGCGAAGCATAGGCTCTGCGTCTTGCGCCCGTGGTTTGTGAAATATTTAGATGTGGTTTTTAAGCCCTAGGCCCTAACATCTAGGAGCAATTGAACTTGAAAGCATTTGCCAGCTGTACGTTTTTCTCAATAATCGGGCAGAAATACCTCATTGAAAATATTCGTGTAAAATCGCACAAGGTCATGACGCGCGAAACATTGGCTCTGCGTCTTGCGCCCGTGGTTTGTGAACAATTTAGAAGTGTTTTGAAGGCCCTAGGCCGTATCATCTAGGAGCTATTGAACTTGAAAGCATTTGCCAGCTGTATGTTTTTCTCAATAATCCGCAGAAATACCTCATTGAAAATATTTGTGTAAAATCGCACGAGGTCATGACGCGCGAAGCATAGGCTCTGCGTCTTGTGCCCGTGGTTTGTGAAATATTTAGAAGTGGTTTGAAGGCCCTAGGCCCTAACATCTAGGAGCAATTGAACTTGAAATCATTTGCCAGCTGTACGATTTTCTCAATAATCGGCAGAAATACCTCATTTAAAATATTCGTGTAAAATCGCACGAGGTCATGATGCTCGAAACATTGGCTCTGCGTCTTGCGCCCGTGGTTTGTGAACAATTTAGAAGTGTTTTGAAGGCCCTAGGCCCTAACATCTAGGAGCTATTGAACTTGAAAGCATTTGGCAGCTGTACGTTTTTCTCAATAATCGGCAGCAATACCTCATTGAAAATATTCGTGTAAAATCGCACGAATTCATGACGCGCGAAACATTGGCTCTGCGTCTTGTGCCCGTGGTTTGTGAACAATTTAGAAGTGATTTGAAGGCCCTAGGCCCTATCATCTAGGAGCTATTGATCTTGAAAGCATTTGCCAGCTGTATGTTTTTCTCAATAATCCGCAGAAATACCTCATTGAAAATATTTGTGTAAAATCGCACGAGGTCATGACGCGCGAAGCATAGGCTCTGCGTCTTGCGCCCGTGGTTTGTGAAATATTTAGAAGTGGTTTTTAAGCCCTAGGCCCTATCATCTAGGAGCAATTGAACTTGAAAGCATTTGCCAGCTGTACGTTTTTCTCAATAATCGGGCAGAAATACCTCATTGAAAATATTCGTGTAAAATCGCACGAGGTCATGACGCGCGAAACATTGGCTCTGCGTCTTGCGCCCGTGGTTTGTGAACAATTTAGAAGTGTTTTGAAGGCCCTAGGCCGTATCATCTAGGAGCTATTGAACTTGAAAGCATTTGGCAGCTGTACGTTTTTCACAATAATCGGCAGAAATACCTCATTGAAAATATTTGTGTAAAATCGCACGAGGTCATGACGCGCGAAGCATAGGCTCTGCGTCATGTGCCCGTGGTTTGTGAAATATTTAGAAGTGGTTAGAAGGCCCTAGGCCCTAACATCTAGGAGCAATTGAACTTGAAAGCATTTGCCAGCTGTACGTTTTTCTCAATAATCGGCAGAAATACCTCATTGAAAATATTCGTGTAAAATCGCACGAGGTCATGACGCGCAAAGCATAGGCTCTTCGTCTTGTGGCCGTGGTTTGTGAACATTTTAGAAGTGGTTTGAAGGCCCTAGGCCCTATCATCTAGGAGCTATTGATCTTGAAAGCATTTGCCAGCTGTACGTTTTTCTCAATAATCTGCAGAAATACCTCTTTGAAAATATTCGTGTAATATCGCACGAGGTCATGACGCGCGAAGCATAGGCTCTTCGTCTTGCGGCCGTGGTTTGTGAACATTTTAGAAGTGGTTTGAAGGCCCTAGGCCCTATCATCTAGGAGCTATTGATCTTGAAAGCATTTGCCAGCTGTACGTTTTTCTCAATAATCGGCAGAAATACCTCTTTGAAAATATTTGTGTAAAATTGCACGAGGTCATGACGCGCGAAGCATAGGCTCTGCGTCTTGCGGCCGTGGTTTGTTAACATTTTAGAAGTGATTTGAAGGCCCTAGGCCCTATCATCTAGGAGCTATTGATCTTGAAAGCATTTGCCAGCTGTATGTTTTTCTCAATAATCGGCAGAAATACCTCATTGAAAATATTCGTGTAAAATCGCACGAGGTCATGACGCGCGAAACATAGGCTCTGCGTCTTGCGCCCGTGGTTTGTGAACAATTTAGAAGTGTTTTGAAGGCCCTAGGCCGTATCATCTAGGAGCTATTGAACTTGAATGCATTTGCCAGCTGTACGTTTTTCTCAATAATCGGCAGAAATGCCTCATTGAAAATATTTCTGTAAAATCGCACGAGGTCATGACGCGCGAAGCATAGGCTCTTCGTCTTGCCGCCGTGGTTTGTGATAATTTTAGAAGTGGTTTGAAGGCCCTAGGCCCTATCATCTATGAGCAATTAATCTTGAAAGCATTTGCCAGCTGTACGTTTTTCTCAATAATCGGCAGAAATACCTCTTTGAAAATATTCGTGTAAAATCGCACGAGGTCATGACGCGCGAAACATTGGCTCTGCCTCTTGTGCCCGTGGTTTGTGAACAATTTACAAGTGATTTGTAGGCCCTAGGCCCTATCATCTAGGAGCTATTGTACTTGAAAGCATTTTCCAGCTGTATGTTTTTCTCAATAATCGGCAGAAATACCTCTTTGAAAATATTCGTGTAAAATCGCACGAGGTCATGACGCGCGAATCATAGGCTCTTCGTCTTGCGGCCGTGGTTTATGAACATTTTAGAAGTGGCTTGAAGGCCCTAGGCCCTATCATCTAGGAGCTATTGATCTTGAAAGCATTTGCCAGCTGTATGTTTTTCTCAATTATCCGCAGATATACCTCATTGAAAATATTCGTGTAAAATCACACGAGGTCATGACGCGCGAAGCATAGGCTCTGCGTCTTGCGCCCGTGGTTTGTGAAATATTTAGATGTGGTTTTTAAGCCCTAGGCCCTAACATCTAGGAGCAATTGAACTTGAAAGCATTTGCCAGCTGTACGTTTTTCTCAATAATCGGGCAGAAATACCTCATTGAAAATATTCGTGTAAAATCGCACAAGGTCATGACGCGCGAAACATTGGCTCTGCGTCTTGCGCCCGTGGTTTGTGAACAATTTAGAAGTGTTTTGAAGGCCCTAGGCCGTATCATCTAGGAGCTATTGAACTTGAAAGCATTTGCCAGCTGTATGTTTTTCTCAATAATCCGCAGAAATACCTCATTGAAAATATTTGTGTAAAATCGCACGAGGTCATGACGCGCGAAGCATAGGCTCTGCGTCTTGTGCCCGTGGTTTGTGAAATATTTAGAAGTGGTTTGAAGGCCCTAGGCCCTAACATCTAGGAGCAATTGAACTTGAAATCATTTGCCAGCTGTACGATTTTCTCAATAATCGGCAGAAATACCTCATTTAAAATATTCGTGTAAAATCGCACGAGGTCATGATGCTCGAAACATTGGCTCTGCGTCTTGCGCCCGTGGTTTGTGAACAATTTAGAAGTGTTTTGAAGGCCCTAGGCCCTAACATCTAGGAGCTATTGAACTTGAAAGCATTTGGCAGCTGTACGTTTTTCTCAATAATCGGCAGCAATACCTCATTGAAAATATTCGTGTAAAATCGCACGAATTCATGACGCGCGAAACATTGGCTCTGCGTCTTGTGCCCGTGGTTTGTGAACAATTTAGAAGTGATTTGAAGGCCCTAGGCCCTATCATCTAGGAGCTATTGATCTTGAAAGCATTTGCCAGCTGTATGTTTTTCTCAATAATCCGCAGAAATACCTCATTGAAAATATTCGTGTATAATCGCACGAGGTCATAACGCGCGAAGCATAGGCTCTGCGTCTTGCGCCCGTGGTTTGTGATATATTTAGAAGTGGTTTTTAGGCCCTAGGCCCTAACATCTAGGAGCAATTGAACTTGAAAGCATTTGCCAGCTGTACGTTTTTCTCAATAATCGGCAGAAATACCTCATTGAAAATATTCATGTAAAATCGCACGAGTTCATGACGCGCGAAACATTGGCTCTGCGTCTTGCGCCCATGGTTTGTGAACAATTTAGAAGTGTTTTGAAGGCCCTAGGCCGTATCATCTAGGAGCTATTGAACTTGAAAGCATTTGGCAGCTGTACGTTTTTCTCAATAATCGGCAGAAATACCTCATTGAAAATATTCGTGTAAAATCGCACGAGGTCATGACGCGCGAAGCATAGGCTCTTCGTCTTGCGGCCGTGGTTTGTGAACATTTTAGAAGGGGTTTGATGGCCCTAGGCCCTATCATCTAGGAGCTATTGATCTTGAAAGCATTTGCCATCTGTACGTTTTTCTCAATAATCGGCAGAAATACCTCTTTGAAAATATTTGTGTAAAATCGCACGAGGTCATGACGCGCAAAGCATAGGCTCTTCGTCTTGCGGCCGTGGTTTGTGAACATTTTAGAAGTGGTTTGAAGGCCCTAGGCCCTATCATCTGGGAGCAATTGATCTTGAAAGCATTTGCCAGCTGTATGTTTTTCTCAAACATCCGCGGATATACCTCATTGAAAATATTTGTGTATAATCGCACGAGTTAATGACGCGCGAAACATTGGCTCTGCGTCTTGTGCCCGTGGTTTGTGAACAATTTAGAAGTGATTTGAAGGCCCTAGGCCCTATCATCTAGGAGCTATTGATCTTGAAAGCATTTGCCAGCTGTATGTTTTTCTCAATAATCCGCAGAAATACCTCATTGAAAATATTTGTGTATAATCGCACGAGGTCATGACGCGCGAAGCATAGGCTCTGCGTCTTGCGCCCGTGGTTTGTGATATATTTAGAAGTGGTTTTTAGCCCCTAGGCCCTAACATCTAGGAGCAATTGAACTTGAAAGCATTTGCCAGCTGTACGTTTTTCTCAATAATCCGCAGAAATACCTCTTTGAAAATATTCGTGTAAAATCGCACGAGGTCATGACGCGCGAAGCATAGGCTCTTCGTCTTGCGGCCGTGGTTTGTGAACATTTTAGACGTGGTTTGAAGGCCCTAGGCCCTATCATCTAGGAGCTATTGATCTTGAAAGCATTTGCCAGCTGTACGTTTTTCTCAATAGTCGGCAGAAATACCTCTTTGAAAATATTCGTGTAAAATCGCACGAGGTCATGATGCGCGAAACATAGGCTCTGCGTCTTGCGCCCGTGGTTTGTGAACAATTTAGAAGTGTTTTGATGGCCCTAGGCCGTATTATCTAGCAGCTATTGATCTTGAAAGCATTTGCCAGCTGTATGTTTTTCTCAATAATCGGCAGAAATACCTCATTGAAAATATTCGTGTAAAATCGCACGAGGTCATGACGCGCGAAGCATAGGCTCTTCGTCTTGCGGCCGTGGTTTGTGAACATTTTAGAAGTGGTTTGAAGGCCCTAGGCCCTATCATCTAGGAGCTATTGATCTTGAAAGCATTTGCCAGCTGTATGTTTTTCTCAATAATCCGCAGAAATACCTCATTGAAAATATTCGTGTAAAATCGCACGAGGTCATGACGCGCGAAACATAGGCTCTGCCTCATGCCGCCGTGGTTTGTGAACATTTTAGAAGTGGTTTGAAGGCCCTAGGCCCTATCATCTAGGAGCTATTGATCTTGAAAGCATTTGCCAGCTGTTTGTTTTTCTCAATAATCCGCAGAAATGCCTCATTGAAAATATTTGTGTAAAATCGCACGAGGTCATGACGCGCGAAGCATAGGCTCTGCGTCTTGCGGCCGTGGTTTGTGAACATTTTAGAAGTGATTTGAAGGCCCTAGGCCCTATCATCTAGGAGCCATTGATCTTGAAAGCATTTGCCAGCTGTATGTTTTTCTCAATAATCGGCAGAAATACCTCATTGAAAATATTCGTGTAAAATCGCACGAGGTCATGACGCACGAAACATGGGCTCTGCGTCTTGCGCCCGTGGATTGTGAACAATTTAGAAGTGTTTTGAAGGCCCTAGGCCGTATCATCTAGGAGCTGTTGAACTTGAAAGTATTTGGCAGCTGTACGTTTTTCTCAATAATCTGCAGAAATACCTCATTGAAAATATTCGTGTAAAATCGCACGAGGTCATGACGCGCGAAACATTGGCTCTGCGTCTTGTGCCCGTGGTTTGTGAACAATTTAGAAGTGATTTGAAGGCCCTAGGCCCTATCATCTAGGAGCTATTGATCTTGAAAGCATTTGCCAGCTGTATGTTTTTCTCAATAATAGGCAGAAATACCTCATTGAAAATATTCATGTAAAATCGCACGAGGTCATGACGCGCGAAGCATAGGCTCTGCGTCTTGCGCCCGTGGTTTGTGAACATTTTAGAAGTGGTTTGAAGGCCCTAGGCCCTATCATCTGGGAGCAATTGATCTTGAAAGCATTTGCCAGCTGTATGTTTTTCTCAAACATCCGCGGATATACCTCATTGAAAATATTCGTGTATAATCGCACGAGTTTATGACGCGCGAAACATTGGCTCTGCGTCTTGTGCCCGTGGTTTGTGAACAATTTAGAAGTGATTTGAAGGCCCTAGGCCCTATCATCTAGGAGCTATTGATCTTGAAAGCATTTGCCAGCTGTATGTTTTTCTCAATAATCCGCAGAAATTCCTCATTGAAAATATTTGTGTATAATCGCACGAGGTCATGACGCGCGAAGCATAGGCTCTGCGTCTTGCGCCCGTGGTTTGTGATATATTTAGAAGTGGTTTTTAGCCCCTAGGCCCTAACATCTAGGAGCAATTGAACTTGAAAGCATTTGCCAGTTGTACGTTTTTCTCAATAATCGGCAGAAATACCTCATTGAAAATATTCGTGTAAAATTGCACGAGGTCATGACGCGCGAAGCATAGGCTCTTCGTCTTGCGGCCGTGGTTTGTGAACATTTTAGAAGTGGTTTGAAGGCCCTAGGCCCTATCATCTAGGAGCTATTGTTCTTGAAAGCATTTGCCAGATGTACGTTTTTCTCAATAATCCGCAGAAATACCTCTTTGAAAATATTCGTGTAAAATCGCACGAGGTCATGACGCGCGAAGCATAGGCTCTTCGTCTTGCGGCCGTGGTTTGTGAACATTTTAGACGTGGTTTGAAGGCCCTAGGCCCTATCATCTAGGAGCTATTGATCATGAAAGCATTTGCCAGCTGTACGTTTTTCTCAATAATCGGCAGAAATACCTCTTTGAAAATATTCGTGTAAAATCGCACGAGGTCATGATGCGCGAAACATAGGCTCTGCGTCTTGCGCCCGTGGTTTGTGAACAATTTAGAAGTGTTTTGATGGCCCTAGGCCGTATTATCTAGGAGCTATTGATCTTGAAAGCATTTGCCAGCTGTATGTTTTTCTCAATAATCGGCAGAAATACCTCATTGAAAATATTCGTGTAAAATCGCACGAGGTCATGACGCGCGAAGCATAGGCTCTTCGTCTTGCGGCCGTGGTTTGTGAACATTTTAGAAGTGGTTTGAAGGCCCTAGGCCCTATCATCTAGGAGCTATTGATCTTGAAAGCATTTGCCAGCTGTATGTTTTTCTCAATAATCCGCAGAAATACCTCATTGAAAATATTCGTGTAAAATCGCACGAGGTCATGACGCGCGAAGCATAGGCTCTGCGTCTTGCGGCCGTGGTTTGTGAACATTTTAGAAGTGATTTGAAGGCCCTAGGCCCTATCATCTAGGAGCCATTGATCTTGAAAGCATTTGCCAGCTGTATGTTTTTCTCAATAATCGGCAGAAATACCTCATTGAAAATATTCGTGTAAAATCGCACGAGGTCATGACGCACGAAACATAGGCTCTGCGTCTTGCGCCCGTGGATTGTGAACAATTTAGAAGTGTTTTGAAGGCCCTAGGCCGTATCATCTAGGAGCTATTGAACTTGAAAGTATTTGGCAGCTGTACGTTTTTCTCAATAATCGGCAGAAATACCTCATTGAAAATATTCGTGTAAAATCGCACGAGGTCATGACGCGCGAAACATTGGCTCTGCGTCTTGTGCCCGTGGTTTGTGAACAATTTAGAAGTGATATGAAGGCCCTAGGCCCTATCATCTAGGAGCTATTGATCTTGAAAGCATTTGCCAGCTGTATGTTTTTCTCAATAATATGCAGAAATACCTCATTGAAAATATTCATATAAATCGCACGAGGTCATGACGCGCGAAGCATAGGCTCTGCGTCTTGCGCCCGTGGTTTGTGAACAATTTAGAAGTGTTTTGAAGGCCCTAGGCCGTATCATCTAGGAGCTATTGAACTTGAAAGCATTTGGCAGCTGTACGTTTTTCTCAATAATCGGCAGATATACCTCATTGAAAATATTTGTGTAAAATTGCACGAGGTCATGACGCGCGAAGCATAGGCTCTTCGTCTTGCGGCCGTGGTTTGTGAACATTTTAGAAGTGGTTTGAAGGCCCTAGGCCCTATCATCTAGGAGCTATTGTTCTTGAAAGCATTTGCCAGATGTACGTTTTTCTCAATAATCCGCAGAAATACCTCTTTGAAAATATTTGTGTAAAATCGCACGAGGTCATGACGCGCGAAGCATAGGCTCTTCGTCTTGCGGCCGTGGTTTGTGAACATTTTAGACGTGGTTTGAAGGCCCTAGGCCCTATCATCTAGGAGCTATTGATCTTGAAAGCATTTGCCAGCTGTATGTTTTTCTCAATAATCCGCAGAAATACCTCATTGAAAATATTCGTGTAAAATCGCACGAGGTCATGACGCGCGAAACATAGGCTCTGCGTCATGCCGCCGTGGTTTGTGAACAATTTAGAAGTGGTTTGAAGGCCCTAGGCCCTATCATCTAGGAGCTATTGATCTTGAAAGCATTTGCCAGCTGTATGTTTTTCTCAATAATCGGCAGAAATACCTCATTGAAAATATTTGTGTAAAATCGCACGAGGTCATGACACGCGACGCATAGGCTCTGCGTCTTGCGCCCGTGGTTTGTGAAATATTTAGAAGTGGTTTGAAGGCCCTAGGCCCTAACATCTAGGAGCAATTGAACTTGAAAGCATTTGCCAGCTGTACGTTTTTCTCAATAATCGGCAGAAATACCTCATTGAATATATTTGTGTAAAATCGCACGAGGTCATGCCGCGCGAAGCATAGGCTCTGCGTCTTGCGCCCGTGGTTTGTGAACATTTTAGAAGTGGTTTGACGGCCCTAGGCCCTATCATCTAGGAGCTATTGATCTTGAAAGCATTTGCCAGCTGTATGTTTTTCTCAATAATCCACAGAAATTCCTCATTGATAATATTCGTGTAAAATCGCACGAGGTCATGACGCGCGAAGCATAGGCTCTGCGTCTTGCGCCCGTGGTTTGTGATATATTTAGAAGTGGTTTGAAGTCCCTAGGCTCTAACATCTAAGAGCAATTGAACTTGAAAGCATTTGCCAGCTCTACGTTTTTCTCAATAATCGGCAATAATACCTCATTGAAAATATTTGTGTAAAATCGCACGAGGTCATGACGCGCGAAACATTGGCTCCGCGTCTTGTGCCCGTGGTTTGTCAACAATTTAGAAGTGGTTTGAAGGCCTTAGGCCCTATCATCTTGGAGCTATTGATCTTGAAAGCATTTGCCAGCTGTATGTTTTTCTCAATAATCGGCAGAAATTCCTCATTGAAAATATTCATGTAAAATCGCACGAGGTCATGTTGCGCGAAACATCTGCTCTGCGTCTTGCGCCCGTGGTTTCTGAACAATTTAGAAGTGTTTTGAAGGCCCTAGGCCGTATCATCTAGGAGCTTTAGAACTTGAAAGCATTTGGCAGCTGTATGTTTTTCTCAATAATCGGCAGAAATCCCTCATTGAAAATATTCGTGTAAAATCGCACGAGGTCATGACGCGCGAAGCATAGGCTCTTCGTCTTGCGGCCGTGTTTTGTGAACATTTTAGAAGTGGTTTGAAGGCCCTAGGCCCTATCATCTAGGAGCTATTGATCTTGAAAGCATTTGCCAGCTGTACGTTTTTCTCAATAATCGGCAGAAATACCTCATTGATAATATTCGTGTAAAATCGCACGAGGTCATGACGCGCGACACATTGGCTCTGCGTCTTGTGCCCGTGGTTTGTGAACAATTTAGAAGTGGTTTGAAGGCCCTAGGCCCTATCATCTAGGAGCTATTGATCTTGAAAGCATTTGCCAGCTGTATGTTTTTCTCAATAATTCGTAGAAATACCTCATTGAAAATATTCGTGTAAAATCGCACGAGGTCATGACGCGCGAAGCATATGCTCTGCGTCTTGCGCCCGTGGTTTGTGAATTATTTAGAAGTGGTTTGAAGGCCCTAGGCCCTAACATCTAGGAGCAATTGAACTTGAAAGCATTTGCCAGCTGTATGTTTTTCTCAATAATCCGCAGAAATACCTCATTGAAAATATTCGTGTAAAATCGCACGAGGTCATGACGCGCGAAGCATAGGCTCTGCGTCTTGCGCCCGTGGTTTGTGAAATATTTAGAAGTGGTTTGAAGGCCCTAGGCCCTATCATCTAGGAGCTATTGATCTTGAAAGCATTTGCCAGCTATATGTTTTTCTCAATAATCCACAGAAATACCTCATTGAAAATATTCGTGTAAAATCGCACGAGGACATGACGCGCAAAGCATAGGCTCTTCGTCTTGCGGCCGTGGTTTGTGAACATTTTAGAAGTGGTTTGAAGGCCCTAGGCCCTATCATCTAGGAGCTATTTATCTTGAAAGCATTTGCCATCTGTATGTTTTTCTCAATAATCCGCAGAAATACCTCATTGAAAATATTCGTGTATAATCGCACGAGGTCATGACGCGTGAAGCATAGGCTCTGCGTCTTGCGGCCGTGGTTTGTGAAATATTTAGAAGTGGTTTGAAGGCCCTAGGCCCTAACATCTAGGAGCAATTGAACTTGAAAGCATTTGCCAGCTGTACGTTTTTCTCAATAATCGGCAGAAATACCTCATTTAAAACATTCGTGTAAAATCGCACGAGGTCATGACGCGCGAAACATTGGCTCTGCGTCTTGTGCCCGTGGTTTGTGAACAATTTAGAAGTGATTTGAAGGCCCTAGGCCCTATCATCAAGGAGCTATTGATCTTGATAGCATTTGCCAGCTGTAAGTTTTTCTCAATATTTGGCAGAAATACCTCATTGAAAATATTTGTGTAAAATCGCACGAGGTCATGACGCGCGAATCATAGGGTCTGCGTCTTGCGCCCGTGGTTTGTGAACAATTCAGAAGTGTTTTGAAGGCCCTAGGCCGTATCATCTAGGAGCTATTGAACTTGAAAGCATTTGGCAGCTCTACGTTTTTCTCAATAATCGGCAGAAATACCTCATTGAAAATATTAGTGTAAAATCGCTCGAGGTCATGACGCGCGAAGCATAGGCCCTTCGTCTTGCGGCCGTGGTTTGTGAACATTTTAGAAGTGGTTTTAAGGCCGTAGGCCCTAACATCTAGGAACTATTGAACTTGAAAGCATTTGCCTGCTGTACGTTTTTCTCAATAATCCGCAGAAATACCTTTTTGAAAATATTCGTGTAAAATCGCACAAGGTCATGACGCGCGAAACATTGGCTCTGCGTCTTGTGCCCGTGGTTTGTCAACAATTTAGAAGTGTTTTGAAGGCCCTAGGCCCTATCATCTAGGAGCTATTGATCTTGAAAGCATTTGCCAGCTATATGTTTTTCTCAATAATCCGCAGAAATACCTCATTGAAAATATTCGTGTAAAATCGCACGAGGTCATGACGCGCGAAGCATAGGCCCTTCGTCTTGCGGCCGTGGTTTGTGAAATATTTAGAAGTGGTTTGAAGGCCCTAGGCCCTATCATCTAGGAGCTATTGATCTTGAAAGCATTTGCCAGCTGTACATTTTTCTCAATAATCCGCAGAAATACCTCTTTGAAAATATTCGTGTAAAATCGCACAAGGTCATGACGCGCGAAACATTGGCTCTGCGTCTTGTGCCCGTGGTTTGTCAACAATTTAGAAGTGGTTTGAAGGCCCTAGGCCCTATCATCTAGGAGCTATTGATCTTGAAAGCATTTGCCAGCTATATGTTTTTCTCAATTATCGGCAGAAATACCTCATTGAAAATATTCATGTAAAATCGCACGAGGTCATGTTGCGCGAAACATAGGCTCTGCGTCTTGCGCCCGTGGTATGTGAACAATTTAGAAGTGTTTTGAAGGCCCTAGGCCGTATCATCTAGGAACTTTAGAACTTGAAAGCATTTGGCAGCTGTACGTTTTTCTCAATAATCGGCAGAAATCCCTCATTGACAATATTCGTGTAAAATCGCACGAGGTCATGACGCGCGAAGCATAGGCTCTTCGTCTTGCGGCCGTGTTTTGTGAACAATGTAGAAGTGGTTTGAAGGCCCTAGGCCCTATCATCTAGGAGCTATTGTTCTTGAAAGCATTTGCCAGCTGTACGTTTTTCTCAATAATCCGCAGAAATACCTCTTTGACAATATTCGTGTAAAATCCCACGAGGTCATGACGCGCGGAGCATAGGCTCTTCGTCTTGCGGCCGTGGTTTGTGGACATTTTAGAAGTGGTTTGAAGGCCCTAGGCCCTATCATCTAGGAGCTATTGATCTTGAAAGCATTTGCCAGCTGTATGTTTTTCTCAATAATCTGCAGAAATACCTCATTGAAAATATTTGTGTAAAATCGCACGAGGTCATGACGCGCGAAACATTGGCTCTGCGTCTTGCGGCCGTGGTTTGTGAACATTTTAGAAGTGGTTTGAAGGCCCTAGGCCCTATCATCTAGGAGCTATTGATCTTGAAAGCATTTGCCAGCTGTACATTTTTCTCAATAATCCGCAGAAATACCTCTATGAAAATATTCGTGTAAAATCGCACAAGGTCATGACGCGCGAAACATTGGCTCTGCATCTTGCGCCCATGGTTTGTGAACAATTTAGAAGTGTTTTGAAGGCCTTAGGCCGTATCATCTAGGAGCTATTGAACTTGAAAGCATTTGCCAGCTGTATGTTTTTCTCAATAATCGGCAGAAATACCTCATTGAAAATATTCATGTATAATCGCACGAGGTCATGACGCGCAATACATAGGCTCTGCGTCTTGCGCCCGTGTTTTGTGAACAATTTAGAAGTGTTTTGAAGGCCCTAGGCCGTATCATCTAGTAGCTATTGAACATGAAAGCATTTGCCAGCTGTATGTTTTTCTCAATAATCCGCAGAAATACCTCATTGAAAATATTCGTGTAAAATCGCACGAGGTCATGACGCGCGAAGCATAGGCTCTGCGTCTTGTGCCCGTGGTTTGTGAAGTATTTAGAAGTGGTTTGAAGGCCCTAGGCCCTAACATCTAGGACCAATTGAACTTTAAAGCATTTTCCAGCTGTATGTTTTTCTCAATAATCGGCAGAAATACCTCATTGAAAATATTAGTGTAAAATCGCACGAGGTCATGACGCGCGAAACATTGGCTCTGCGTCTTGTGCCCGTGGTTTGTGAACAATTTAGAAGTGATTTGAAGGCCCTAGGCCCTATCATCTAGGAGCTATTGATCTTGAAAGCATTTGCCAGCTGTATGTTTTTCTCAATAATCCGCAGAAATAACTCATTGATAATATTCGTGTAAAATCGCACGAGGTCATGACGCGTGAAGCATAAGCTCTGCGTCTTGCGCCCGTGGTTTGTGAACAATTTAGAAGTGTTTTGAAGGCCCTAGGCCGTATCATCTAGGAGCTATTGAACTTGAAAGCATTTGCCAGCTTTATGTTTTTCTCAATAATCCGCAGAAATACCTCATTGAAAATATTCGTGTAAAATCGCACAAGGTCATGACGCGCGAAGCATAGGCTCTGCGTCTTGCGGCCGTGGTTTGTGAAATATTTAGAAGTGGTTTGAAGGCCCTAGGCCCTAACATCTAGGAGCAATTGAACTTGAAAGCATTTGCCAGCTGTACGTTTTTCTCAATAATCGGCAGAAATACCTCATTTAAAACATTCGTGTAAAATCGCACGAGGTCATGACGCGCGAAACATTGGCTCTGCGTCTTGTGCCCGTGGTTTGTGAACAATTTAGAAGTGATTTGAAGGCCCTAGGTTGTATCATCTAGGAGCTATTGAACTTGAAAGCATTTGGCAGCTGTACGTTTTTCTCAATAATCGGCAGATATTCCTCATTGAATATATTCATGTTAAATCGCACGAGGTCATGACGCGCGAAACATTGGCTCTGCGTCTTGTGCCCGTGGTTTGTGAACATTTTAGAAGTGGTTTGAAGGCCCTAGGCCCTATCATCTAGGAGCTATTGATGTTGAAAGCATTTGCCAGCTGTATGTTTTTCTCAATAATCCCCAGAAATACCTCATTGAAAATATTCGTGTAAAATCGCACGAGGTCATGACGCGCGAAACATAGGCTCTGCGTCTTGCGCCCGTGGTTTGTGAACAATTTAGAAGTGTTTTGAAGGCCCTAGGCCCTATCATCTAGTAGCTATTGAACTTGAATGCATTTGGCAGCTGGACGTTTTTCTCAATAATCGGCAGAAATACCTCATTTAAAACATTCGTGTTAAATCGCACGAGGTCATGACGCGCGAAACATTGGCTCTGCGTCTTGTGCCCGTGGTTTGTGAACAATTTAGAAATGATTTGAAGGCCCTAGGCCCTATCATCAAAGAGCTATTGATCTTGATAGCATTTGCCAGCTGTAAGTTTTTCTCAATATTTGGCAGAAATACCTCATTGAAAATATTTGTGTAAAATCGCACGAGGTCATGACGCGCGAATCATAGGGTCTGCGTCTTGCGCCCGTGGTTTGTGAACAATTCAGAAGTGTTTTGAAGGCCCTAGGCCGTATCATCTAGGAGCTATTGAACTTGAAAGCATTTGGCAGCTCTACGTTTTTCTCAATAATCGGCAGAAATACCTCATTGAAAATATTAGTGTAAAATCGCACGAGGTCATGACGCGCGAAGCATAGGCCCTTCGTCTTGCGGCCATGGTTTGTGAACATTTTAGAAGTGGTTTTATGGCCGTAGGCCCTAACATCTAGGAACTATTGAACTTGAAAGCATTTGCCAGCTGTAAGTTTTTCTCAATATTTGGCAGAAATACCTCATTGAAAATATTTGTGTAAAATCGCACGAGGTCATGACGCGCGAATCATAGGGTCTGCGTCTTGCGCCCGTGGTTTGTGAACAATTCAGAAGTGTTTTGAAGGCCCTAGGCCGTATCATCTAGGAGCTATTGAACTTGAAAGCATTTGGCAGCTCTACGTTTTTCTCAATAATCGGCAGAAATACCTCATTGAAAATATTAGTGTAAAATCGCACGAGGTCATGACGCGCGAAGCATAGGCCCTTCGTCTTGCGGCCATGGTTTGTGAACATTTTAGAAGTGGTTTTAAGGCCGTAGGCCCTAACATCTAGGAACTATTGAACTTGAAAGCATTTGCCAGCTGTTCGTTTTTCTCAATAATCGGCAGAAATACCTTATTGAAAATATTCGTGTAAAATCGCACGAGGTCATGACGCGCGAAGCATAGGCTCTGTGTCTTGCGCCCGTGGTTTGTGAACAATTTAGAAGTGTTTTGAAGGCCCTAGGCCGTATCATCTAGGAGCTATTGAACTTGAAAGCATTTGCCAGCTGTATGTTTTTCTCAATAATCGGCAGAAATACCTCATTGAAAATATTCGTGTAAAATCGCACGAGGTCATGACGCGCGAAGCATAGGCTCTGCGTCTTGCGCCCGTGGTTTGTGATATATTTAGATGTGGTTTGAAGGCCCTAGGCCCTAATATCTAGGAGCAATTGAACTTGAAAGCATTCGCCAGCTGTACGTTTTTCTCAATAATCAGCAGAAATACCTCATTGAAAATATTCGTGTAAAATCGCACGAGGTCATGACGCGCGAAGCATAGGCTCTGCGTCTTGCGCCCGTGGTTTGTGAACAATTTAGAAGTGGTTTGTAGACCCTAGGCCCTATCATCTAGGAGCTATTGAACTTGAATGCATTTGCCAGCTGTACATTTTTCTCAATAATCTGCAGAAATTCCTCATTGAAAATATTCACGTAAAATCGCACGAGTTCATGACGCGCGATGCATAGGCTCTGCGTCTTGCTCCCGTGGTTTGTGAATAATTTAGATGTGGTTTGAAGGCCCTAGGCCCTATCATCTAGGAGCTATTGAACTTGAAAGCATTTGGCAGCTGGACGTTTTTCTCAATAATCGGCAGAAATACCTCATTGAAAATTTTTTTGTAAAATCGCACGAGGTCATGACGCCCGAAACATAGGCTCTGCGTCTTGCGCCCGTGGTTTGTGAGCAATTTAGAAGTGTTTTGAAGGCCCTAGGCCCTATCATCTAGGAGCTATTGAACTTGAAAGCATTTGCCAGCTGTACGTTTTTCTCAATAATCGGCAGAAATACCTCATTGATAATATTTGTGTAAAATCGCACGAGGTCATGACGTGCGAAGCATAGGCTCTGCGTCTTGCGCCCGTGGTTTGTGAACAATTTAAAAGTGGTTTGTAGACCCTAGGCCCTATCATCTAGGAGCTATTGAACTTGAAAGCATTTGCCAGCTGTACGTTTTTCTCAATAATCGGCAGAAATTCCTCATTGAAAATATTCATGTAAAATCGCACGAGGTCATGACGCGCGATGCATAGGCTTTGCGTCTTGCTCCCGTGGTTTGTGAATAATTTAGAAGTGGTTTGAAGGCCCTAGGCCCTATCATCTAAGAGCTATTGTACTTGAAAGCATTTACCAGCTGTACGTTTTTCTCAATAATCGGCAGAAATACCTCATTGAAAATATTTGTGTAAAATCGCACGAGGTCATGACGCGCGAAGCATAGGCTCTGTGTCTTGCGCCCGTGGTTTGTGAACAATTTAGAAGTGTTTTGATGGCCCTAGGCCGTATCATCCAGGAGCTATTGAACTTGAAAGCATTTGCCAGCTGTATGTTTTTCTCAATAATCCGCAGAAATACCTCATTGAAAATATTCGTGTAAAATCGCACGAGGTCATGACGCGCGAAGCATAGGCTCTGTGTCTTGCGCCCGTGGTTTGTGAACAATTTAGAAGTGTTTTGAAGGCCCTAGGCCGTATCATCTAGGAGCTATTGAACTTGAAAGCATTTGCCAGCTGTATGTTTTTCTCAATAATCCGCAGAAATACCTCATTGAAAATATTCGTGTATAATCGCACGAGGTCATGACGCGCGAAGCATATGCTCTGCGTCTTGCGCCCGTGGTTTGTGAAATATTTAGATGTGGTTAGAAGGCCCTAGGCCCTAATATCTAGGAGCAATTGAACTTGAAAGCATTTTCCAGCTGTACGTTTTTCTCAATAATCGGCAGAAATACCTCATTGAATATATTCGTGTAAAATCGCACAAGGTCATGACGCGCGAAACATAGGCTCTTCGTCTTGCGGCCGTGGTTTGTGAACATTTTAGAAGTGTTTTGAAGGCCCTAGGCCCTATCATCTAGGAGCTATTGAACTTGAAAGCATTTGGCAGCTGGACGTTTTTCTCAATAATCGGCAGAAATACCTCATTGAAAATTTTTTTGTAAAATCGCACGAGGTCATGACGCCCGAAACATAGGCTCTGCGTCTTGCGCCCGTGGTTTGTGAACAATTTAGAAGTGTTTTGAAGGCCCTAGGCCCTATCATCTAGGAGCTATTGAACTTGAAAGCATTTGCCAGCTGTACGTTTTTCTCAATAATCGGCAGAAATACCTCATTGATAATATTTGTGTAAAATCGCACGAGGTCATGACGTGCGAAGCATAGGCTCTGCGTCTTGCGCCCGTGGTTTGTGAACAATTTAAAAGTGGTTTGTAGACCCTAGGCCCTATCATCTAGGAGCTATTGAACTTGAAAGCATTTGCCAGCTGTACGTTTTTCTCAATAATCGGCAGAAATTCCTCATTGAAAATATTCATGTAAAATCGCACGAGGTCATGACGCGTGATGCATAGGCTTTGCGTCTTGCTCCCGTGGTTTGTGAATAATTTAGAAGTGGTTTGAAGGCCCTAGGCCCTATCATCTAAGAGCTATTGTACTTGAAAGCATTTACCAGCTGTACGTTTTTCTCAATAATCGGCAGAAATACCTCAATGAAAATATTTGTGTAAAATCGCACGAGGTCATGACGCGAGAAGCATAGGCTCTGTGTCTTGCGCCCGTGGTTTGTGAACAATTTAGAAGTGTTTTGATGGCCCTAGGCCGTATCATCCAGGAGCTATTGAACTTGAAATCATTTGCCAGCTGTATGTTTTTCTCAATAATCCGCAGAAATACCTCATTGAAAATATTCGTGTAAAATCGCACGAGGTCATGACGCGCGAAGCATAGGCTCTACGTCTTGCGCCCGTGGTTTGTGAAATATTTAGATGTGGTTAGACGGCCCTAGGCCGTATCATCCAGGAGCTATTGAACTTGAAAGCATTTGCCAGCTGTATGTTTTTCTCAATAATCCGCAGAAATACCTCATTGAAAATATTCGTGTAAAATTGCACGAGGTCATGACGCGCGAAACATAGGCTCTGCGTCTCGCGCCCGTGGTTTGTGAACAATTTAGAAGTTATTTGAAGGCCCTAGGCCGTATCATCTAGGAGCTATTGATCTTGAAAGCATTTGCCAGCTGTACGTTTTTCTCAATAATCGGCAGAAATACCTCATTGAAAATATTCGTGTAAAATCGCACGAGGTCATGACGCGCGAAGCATAGGCTCTTCGTCTTGCGGCCGTGGTTTGTGAACATTTTAGAAGTGTTTTGAAGGCCCTAGGCCCTATCATCTAGGAGCTATTGATCTTGAAAGCATTTGCCAGCTGTACGTTTTTCTCAATAATCGGCAGAAATACCTCTTTGATAATATTCGTGTAAAATCGCACGAGGTCATGACGCGCGAAGCATAGGCTCTTCGTCTTGCGGCCGTGGTTTGTGAACATTTTTTAAGTGGTATGAAGGCCCTAGGCCCTATCATCTAGGAGCAATTGATCTTGAAAGCATTTGCCAGCTGTACGTTTTTCTCAATAATCGGCAGAAATACCTCTTTGAAAATATTAGTGTAAAATCGCACGGGGTCATGACGCGCGAAGCATACGCTCTTCGTCTTGCGGCCGTGGTTTGTGAACATTTTAGAAGTGGTTTGAAGGCCCTAGGCCCTATCATCTAGGAGCTATTGATCTTGAAAGCATTTGCCAGCTGTATGTTTTTCTCAAAAATCCGCAGATATACCTCATTGAAAATATTCGTGTAAAATCGCACGAGGTCATGACGCGCGAAACATTGGCTCTTCGTCTTGCTGCCGTGGTTCGTGAACATTTTAGACGTGGTTTTAAGGCCGTAGGCCCTAACATCTAGGAGCTATTGAACTTGAAAGCATTTGCCAGCTGTACGTTTTTCTCAATAATCGGAAGAAATACCTCATTGATAATATTCGTCAAAAATCGCACGAGGTCATGACGCACAAAGCATAGGGTCTGCGTCTTGCGTCCGTGGTTTGTGAAGATTTTAGAAGTGGTTTGATGGCCCTAGGCCCTATCATCTAGGAGCTATTGATCTTGAAAGCATTTGCCAGCTGTATGTTTTTCTCAATAATCGGCAGAAATACTTCATTGAAAATATTCGTGTAAAATTGCACGAGGGCATGACGCACAAAGCATATGTTCTGCGTCTTGCGCCCGTGGTTTGTGAACATTTTAGAAGTGGTTTGAATTCCCTAGGCCCTATCATCTAAGAGCTATTGATCTTGAAAGCATTTGCCAGCTGTACGTTTTTCTCAATAATCGGCAGAAATACCTCATTGAAAATATTCGTGTAAAATCGCACGAGGTCATGACGCGCGAAACATAGGCTCTTCGTCTTGCGCCCGTGGTTTGTGAACAATTTAGAAGTCATTTGAAGGCCCTAGGGCCTATCATCTAGGAGCTATTGATCTTGAAAGCATTTGCCACCTGTATGTTTTTCTCAATTATCGGCAGATATTCCTCATTGAAAATATTCGTGTAAAATCGCACGAGGTCATGACGCGCGAAACATAGGCTCTGCGTCTTGCGCCCCTGGTTTGTCAACAATTTAGAAGTGTTTTGATGGCCCTAGGTCGTATCATCTAGGAGCTATTGAACTTGATAGCATTTGGCAGCTGTACGTTTTTCTCAATATTCGGCAGAAATACCTCATTGATAATATTCGTGATAAATCGCACGAGGTCATGACGCGCGAAGCATAGGCTCTTCGTCTTGCGCCCGTGGTTTGTGAACAATTTAGAAGTGGTTTTAAGGCCCTAGACCCTATCATCTAGGAGCTATTGATCTTGAAAGCATTTGCCAGCTGTATGTTTTTCTCAATTATCCGCCGATATACCTCATTGAAAATATTTGTGTAAAATCGCACGAGGTCATGACGCGCGAAACATAGGCTCTGCGTCTTGCGCCCGTGGTTTGTGAACAATTTAGAAGTGGTTTGAAGGCCCTAGGCCCTTTCATCTAGGAGCTATTGATCTTGAAAGCATTTGCCACCTTTACGTTTTTCTCAATAATCGGCGGAAATCCCTCATTGAAAATATTCGTGTAAAATCGCACGAGGTCATGACGTGCAAAGCATAGGCTCTGAGTCTTGCGCCCGTGGTTTGTGAATAATTTCGACGTGGTTTGAACGCCCTAGGCCCTATCATCTAGGAGCTATTGAACCTGAAAGCATTTGCCAGCTGTACGTTTTTCTCAATAATCGGCAGAAATACCTCATTGAGAATATTCGTGTAAAATCCCACAAGGTCATGACGCGCGAAGCATAGGCTCTTCGTCTTGCGGCCGTGGTTTGTGAACATTTTAGAAGTGGTTTGAAGGCCCTAGGCCCTATCATCTAGGAGCTATTGATCTTAAAATCATTTGCCACCTTTACATTTTTCTCAATAATCGGCGGAAATCCCTCATTGAAAATATTTGTCTAAAATCGAACGAGGTCATGACGCGCGAAGCATAGGCTCTGCGTCTTGCGCCCGTGGTTTGTGAATATTTTAGAAGAGGTTTGAAGGCCCTAGGCCCTATCATCTAAGAGCTATTGAACTTGAAAGCATTTGGCAGTTGTACGTTTTTCTCAAAAATCGGCAGAAATACCTCATTGAAAATATTCATGTAAAATCGCACGAGGTCATGACGCGCGAAGCATGGGCTCTTCCTCTTGCGCCCGTGGTTTTTTATACATTTTAGAAGTGGTTTGAAGGCCCTAGGCCCTATCATCTAGGAGCTATTGATCTTGAAAGCATTTGCCAGCTGTTTGTTTTTCTCAATAATCGGCAGAAATCGCTCATTGAAAATATTTGTGTAAAATCGCACGAGGTCATGACGCGCGATGCGTAGGCTCTTCGTCTTGCGCCCGTGGTTTGTGAACAATTTAGAAGTGGTTTGAAGGCCCTAGGCCCTATCATCTAGGAGCTATTGAACTGGAAAGCATTTGCCAGCTGTACGTTTTTCTCAATAATCGGCAGAAATTCCTCATTGAAAATATTCGTGTAAAATCGCACGAGGTCATGACGCGCGAATCATAGGCTCTGCGTCTTGTGCCCGTGGTTTGTGAACAATTTAGAAGTGGATTGAAGGCCCTAGGCCCTATAATCTAGGAGCTATTGATCTTGAAAGCATTTGCCAGCTGTATGTTTTTCTCAATAATCCACAGATATACCTCATTGAAAATATTCGTGTAAAATCGCACAAGGTCATGACGCGCGAAACATAGGCTCTGCGTCTTGCGCCCGTAGTTTGTGAACAATTCAGAAGTGATTTGAAGGCCCTAGGCCCTATCATCTAGGAGCTATTGATCTTGAAAGCCTTTGCCACCTTTACGTTTTTCTCAATAATCGGCGGAAATCCCTCATTGAAAATATTCGTGTAAAATCGCACGAGGTCATGACGCACGAAACATAGGCTCTGCGTCTTGCGCCCGTGGTTTGTGAATTATTTAGAAGTGGTTTGAAGGCCCTAGGCCGTATCATCTAGGAGCTATTGAACTTGACAGCATTTGCCAGCTGTACGTTTTTCTCAATAATCGGCAGAAATACCTCATTGAAAATATTCGTGTTAAATCGCACGAGGTCATGACGCGCGAAGCATAGGCTCTGCGTCTTGCGCCCATGGTTTGTGAATAATTTTGAAGTGTTTTGAAGGCCCTAGGCCGTATCATCTAGGAGCTATTGAACTTTAAAGCTTTTGGCAGCTGTACGTTTTTCTCAATAATCGGCAAAAAATACCTCATTGAAAATATTCGTGAATAATCGCACAAGGTCATGACCTGCGAAGCATAGGCTCTGCGTCTTGCGCCCGTGGTTTGTGAATAATTTAGAAGTGGTTTGAAGGCCCTAGGCCCTATCATCTCGGAGCTATTGAACCTGAAAGCATTTGCCAGCTGTACGTTTTTCTCAAAAATCGGCGGAAATCCCTCATTGAAAACATTCATGTAAAATCGCAAGAGGTCATGATGCGCGAAGCATAGGCTCTGCGTCTTGCGCCCGTGGTTTGTGAACATTTTAGAAGTGGTTTGATGGCTCTAGGCCCTATCATCTAGGAGCAATTGAACTTGAAAGCATTTGCTAGCTGTACGTTTTTCTCAATAATCGGCAGAAATACCTCATTGAAAATATTCATGTAAAATCGCACGAGGTCATGACGCGCGAATCATAGGCTCTGCGTCTTGCGCCCGTGGTTTGTGAACAATTTAGAAGTGGTTTGAAGGCCCTAGGCCCTATCATCTAGGAGCTATTGATCTTGAAATCATTTGCCACCTTTACATTTTTCTCAATAATCGGCGGAAATCCCTCATTGAAAATATTTGTGTAAAATCGCACGAGGTCATGACGTGCGAAGCATAGGCTCTGCGTCATGCGCCCGTGGTTTATGAATAATTTAGATGTGTTTTGAAGGCCCTAGGCCCTATCATCTAGGAGCGATTGAACTTGAAAGCATTTGCCAGCTCTATGTTTTTCTCAATAATCAGCAGAAATACCTCATTGAAAATATTCGTGTAAAATCGCACGAGGTCATGACGCGCGAAGCATAGGGTCTGCGTCTTGCGCCCGTGGTTTGTGAACATTTTAGAAGTGGTTTGAAGGCCCTAGGCCCTATCATCTAGGAGCTATTGAACTTGAAAGCATTTGCCAGCTGTACGTTTTTCTCAATAATCGGCAGAAATACCTCATTGAAAATATTCGTGTAAAATCGCACGAGGTCATGACGCGCGAAACATAGACTCTGCGTCTTGCGCCCGTGGTATGTGAATTATTTAGAAGTGATTTGAAGGCCCTAGGCCCTATCATCTAGGAGCTATTGAACTTGAAAGCATTTGCCACCTTTACGTTTTTCTCAATAATCGGCAGAAATCCCTCATTGAAAATATTCGTGTAAAATCCCACAAGGTCATGACGCGCGAAGCATAGGGTCTTCGTCTTGCGGCCGTGGTTTGTGAACAATTTAGAAGTGGTTTGAAGGCCCTAGGCCCTATCATCTAGGAGCTATTGATCTTGAAAGCATTTGCCAGCTGTACGTTTTTCTCAATAATCGGCAGAAATCGCTCATTGAAAATATTTGTGTAAAATCGCACGAGGTCATGACGCGCGATGCGTAGGCTCTTCGTCTTGCGCCCGTGGTTTGTGAACAATTTAGAAGTGGTTTGAAGGCCCTAGGCCCTATCATCTAGGAGCTATTGATCTTGAAAGCCTTTGCCACCTTTACGTTTTTCTCAATAATCGGCGGAAATCCCTCATTAAAAATATTCGTGTAAAATCGCACGAGGTCATGACGCACGAAACATAGGCTCTGCGTCTTGCGCCCGTGGTTTGTGAACAATTTAGAAGTGGTTTGAAGGCCCTAGGCCCTATCATCTAGGAGCTATTGATCTTGAAAGCCTTTGCCACCTTTACGTTTTTCTCAATAATCGGCGGAAATCCCTCATTGAAAATATTTGTGTAAAATCGCACGAGGTCATGACGCGCGATGCGTAGGCTCTTCGTCTTGCGCCCGTGGTTTGTGAACAATTTAGAAGTGGTTTGAAGGCCCTAGGCCCTATCATCTAGGAGCTATTGAACTTGACAGCATTTGCCAGCTGTACGTTTTTCTCAATAATCGGCAGAAATACCTCATTGAAAATATTTGTGTAAAATCGCACGAGGTCATGACGCGCTTAGCATAGGCTCTTCGTCTTGCGGCCGTGGTTTGTGAACATTTTAGAAGAGGTTTGAAGGCCCTATGCCCTATCATCTAGGAGCTATTGATCTTGAAAGCATTTGCCAGCTGTATGTTTTTCTCAATAATCCGCAGATATACCTCATTGATAATATTTGTGTAAAATCGCACGAGGTCATGACGCGCGAAACATAGGCTCTGCGTCTTGCGCCCGTGGTTTGTGAACAATTTAGAAGTGGTTTGAAGGCCCTAGGCCCTATCATCTAAGAGCTATTGAACTTTTAAGCATTTGGCAGTTGTACGTTTTTCTCAATAATCGGCAGAAATTCCTCATTGAAAATATTCGTGTAAAATCGCACGAAGTCATGACGCGCGAAACATAGGCTCTGCGTCTTGCGCCCATGGTTTGTGAATAATTTTGAAGTGTTTTGAAGGCCCTAGGCCGTATCATCTAGGAGCTATTGAACTTTAAAGCTTCTGGCAGCTGTACGTTTTTCTCAATAATCGGCAAAAAATACCTCATTGAAAATATTCGTGAATAATCGCACAAGGTCATGACCTGCGAAGCATAGGCTCTGCGTCTTGCGCCCGTGGTTTGTGAATAATTTAGAAGTGGTTTGAAGGCCCTAGGCCCTATCATCTCGGAGCTATTGAACCTGAAAGCATTTGCCAGCTGTACGTTTTTCTCAAAAATCGGCGGAAATCCCTCATTGAAAACATTCATGTAAAATCGCAAAAGGTCATGATGCGCGAAGCATAGGGTCTGCGTCTTGCGCCCGTGGTTTGTGAACATTTTAGAAGTGGTTTGATGGCTCTAGGCCCTATCATCTAGGAGCAATTGAACTTGAAAGCATTTCCCAGCTGTACGTTTTTCTCAATAATCGGCAGAAATACCTCATTGAAAATATTCATGTAAAATCGCACGAGGTTATGACGCGCGAATCATAGGCTCTGCGTCTTGCGCCCGTGGTTTGTGAACAATTTAGAAGTGGTTTGAAGGCCCTAGGCCCTATCATCTAGGAGCTATTGATCTTGAAATCATTTGCCACCTTTACATTTTTCTCAATAATCGGCGGAAATCCCTCATTGAAAATATTTGTGTAAAATCGCACGAGGTCATGACGTGCGAAGCATAGGCTCTGCGTCATGCGCCCGTGGTTTATGAATAATTTAGATGTGTTTTGAAGGCCCTAGGCCCTATCATCTAGGAGCGATTGAACTTGAAAGCATTTGCCAGCTCTATGTTTTTCTCAATAATCAGCAGAAATACCTCATTGAAAATATTCGTGTAAAATCGCACGAGGTCATGACGCGCGAAGCATAGGGTCTGCGTCTTGCGCCCGTGGTTTGTGAACATTTTAGAAGTGGTTTGAAGGCCCTAGGCCCTATCATCTAGGAGCTATTGACCTTGAAAGCATTTGCCAGCTGTATGTTTTTCTCAATAATCAGCAGAAATACCTCATTGAATATATTCGTGTAAAATCGCACGAGGTCATGACGCGCGAAGCATAGGCTCTTCGTCTTGCGGCCGTGGTTTGTGAACATTTTAGAAGTGGTTTGAAGGCCCTAGGCCCTATCATCTAGGAGCTATTGAACTTGAAAGCATTTGCCAGCTGTACGTTTTTCTCAATAATCGGCAGAAATACCTCATTGAAAATATTCGTGTAAAATCGCACGAGGTCATGACGCGCGAAACATAGACTCTGCGTCTTGCGCCCGTGGTATGTGAATTATTTAGAAGTGATTTGAAGGCCCTAGGCCCTATCATCTAGGAGCTATTGAACTTGAAAGCATTTGCCAGCTGTACGTTTTTCTCAATAATCGGCAGAAATACCTCATTGAAAATATTCGTGTAAAATCGCACGAGGTCATGACGCGCGAAACATAGACTATGCGTCTTGCGCCCGTGGTTTGTGAACAATTTAGAAGTGGTTTGAAGGCCCTAGGCCCTATCATCTAGGAGCTATTGAACTTGAAAGCATTTGCCAGCTGTACGTTTTTCTCAATAATCGGCAGAAATACCTCATTGAAAATATTCGTGTAAAATCGCACGAGGTCATGACGCGCGAAGCATAGGGTCTGCGTCTTGCGCCCGTGGTTTGTGAACATTTTAGAAGTGGTTTGAAGGCCCTAGGCCCTATCATCTAGGAGCTATTGAACTTGAAAGCATTTGCCAGCTGTATGTTTTTCTCAATAATCAGCAGAAATACGTCATTGAATATATTCGTGTAAAATCGCACAAGGTCATGACGCGCGAAGCATAGGCTCTTCGTCTTGCGGCCGTGGTTTGTGAACATTTTAGAAGTGGTTTGAAGGCCCTAGGCCCTATCATCTAGGAGCTATTGAACTTGAAAGCATTTGCCAGCTGTACGTTTTTCTCAATAATCGGCAGAAATACCTCATTGAAAATATTCGTGTAAAATCGCACGAGGTCATGACGCGCGAAACATAGACTCTGCGTCTTGCACCCGTGGTATGTGAATTATTTAGAAGTGATTTGAAGGCCCTAGGCCCTATCATCTAGGAGCTATTGAACTTGAAAGCATTTGCCAGCTGTACGTTTTTCTCAATAATCGGCAGAAATACCTCATTGAAAATATTCGTGTAAAATCGCACGAGGTCATGACGCGCGAAACATAGACTATGCGTCTTGCGCCCATGGTTTGTGAACAATTTAGAAGTGGTTTGAAGGCCCTAGGCCCTATCATCTACGAGCTATTGATCTTGAAAGCATTTGCCACCTTTACGTTATTCTCAATAATCGGCGGAAATCCCTCATTGAAAATATTAGTGTAAAATCGCACGAGGTCATGACGTGCGAAGCATAGGCTCTGCGTCTTGCGCCCGTGGTTTGTGAATAATTTAGAAGTGGTTTGAAGGCCCTAGGCCCTATCATCTCGGAGCTATTGAACCTGAAAGCATTTGCCAGCTGTACGTTTTTCTCAAAAATCGGCGGAAATCCCTCATTGAAAACATTCATGTAAAATCGCAAGAGGTCATGATGCGCGAAGCATAGGGTCTGCGTCTTGCGCCCGTGGTTTGTGAACATTTTAGAAGTGGTTTGATGGCTCTAGGCCCTATCATCTAGGAGCAATTGAACTTGAAAGCATTTGCCAGCTGTACGTTTTTCTCAATAATCGGCAGAAATACCTCATTGAAAATATTCATGTAAAATCGCACGAGGTTATGACGCGCGAATCATAGGCTCTGCGTCTTGCGCCCGTGGTTTGTGAACAATTTAGAAGTGGTTTGAAGGCCCTAGGCCCTATCATCTAGGAGCTATTGATCTTGAAATCATTTGCCACCTTTACATTTTTCTCAATAATCGGCGGAAATCCCTCATTGAAAATATTTGTGTAAAATCGCACGAGGTCATGACGTGCGAAGCATAGGCTCTGCGTCATGCGCCCGTGGTTTATGAATAATTTAGATGTGTTTTGAAGGCCCTAGGCCCTATCATCTAGGAGCGATTGAACTTGAATGCATTTGCCAGCTCTATGTTTTTCTCAATAATCAGCAGAAATACCTCATTGAAAATATTCGTGTAAAATCGCACGAGGTCATGACGCGCGAAGCATAGGGTCTGCGTCTTGCGCCCATGGTTTGTGAACATTTTAGAAGTGGTTTGAAGGCCCTAGGCCCTATCATCTAGGAGCTATTGATCTTGAAAGCATTTGCCAGCTGTATGTTTTTCTCAATAATCCGCAGATATACCTCATTGATAATATTTGTGTAAAATCGCACGAGGTCATGACGCGCGAAACATAGGCTCTGCGTCTTGCGCCCGTGGTTTGTGAACAATTTAGAAGTGGTTTGAAGGCCCTAGGCCCTATCATCTAGGAGCTATTGAACTTGAAAGCATTTGGCAGCTGTACGTTTTTCTCAATAATCGGCAAAAAATACCTCATTGAAAATATTTGTGTATAATCGCACAAGGTCATGACCTGCGAAGCATAGGCTCTGCGTCTTGCGCCCGTGGTTTGTGAATAATTTAGAAGTGGTTTGAAGGCCCTAGGCCCTATCATCTCGGAGCTATTGAACCTGAAAGCATTTGCCAGCTGTACGTTTTTCTCAATAATCGGCGGAAATCCCTCATTGAAAACAATCATGTAAAATCGCACGAGGTCATGATGCGCGAAGCATAGGGTCTGCGTCTTGCGCCCGTGGTTTGTGAACATTTTAGAAGTGGTTTGATGGCTCTAGGCCCTATCATCTAGGAGCAATTGAACTTGAAAGCATTTGCCAGCTGTACGTTTTTCTCAATTTTCGGCAGAAATACCTCATTGAAAATATTCGTGTAAAATCGCACGAGGTCATGACGTGCGAAGCATAGGCTCTGCGTCATGCGCCCGTGGTTTATGAATAATTTAGATGTGTTTTGAAGGCCCTAGGCCCTATCATCTAGGAGCTATTGAACTTGAAAGCATTTGCCAGCTCTATGTTTTTCTCAATAATCAGCAGAAATACCTCATTGAAAATATTCGTGTAAAATCGCACGAGGTCATGACGCGCGAAGCATAGGGTTTGCGTCTTTCGCCCGTGGTTTGTGAACATTTTAGAAGTGGTTTGAAGGCCCTAGGCCCTATCATCTAGGAGCTATTGAACTTGAAAGCATTTGCCAGCTGTATGTTTTTCTCAATAATCAGCAGAAATACCTCATTGAATATATTCGTGTACAATCGCACGAGGTTATGACGCGCGAAGCATAGGCTCTTCGTCTTGCGGCCGTGGTTTGTGAACATTTTAGAAGTGGTTTGAAGGCCCTAGGCCCTATCATCTAGGAGCTATTGAACTTGACAGCATTTGCCAGCTGTACGTTTTTCTCAATAATCGGCAGAAATACCTCATTGAAAATATTCGTGTAAAATCGCACGAGGTCATGACGCGCGAAACATAGACTCTGCGTCTTGCGCCCGTGGTATGTGAATTATTTAGAAGTGATTTGAAGGCCCTAGGCCCTATCATCTAGGAGCTATTGAACTTGAAAGCATTAGCCAGCTGTACGTTTTTCTCAATAATCGGCAGAAATACCTCATTGAAAATATTCGTGTAAAATCGCACGAGGTCATGACGCGCGAAACTTAGACTATGCGTCTTGCGCCCGTGGTTTGTGAACAATTTAGAAGTGGTTTGAAGGCCCTAGGCCCTATCATCTACGAGCTATTGATCTTGAAAGCATTTGCCACCTTTACGTTTTTTCTCAATAATCGGCTGAAATCCCTCATTGAAAATATTAGTGTAAAATCGCACGAGGTCATGACGTGCGAAGCATAGGCTCTGAGTCTTGCGCCCGTGGTTTGTGAATAATTTCGAAGTGGTTTGAACGCCCTAGGCCCTATCATCTAGGAGCTATTGAACCTGAAAGCATTTGCCAGCTGTACGTTTTTCTCAATAATCGGCAGAAATACCTCATTGAAAATATTCGTGTAAAATCCCACAAGGTCATGACGCGCGAAGCATAGGCTCTTTGTCTTGCGGCCGTGGTTTGTGAACAATTTAGAAGTGGTTTGAAGGCCCTAGGCCCTATCATCTAGGAGCTATTGATCTTGAAAGCATTTGCCAGCTGTACGTTTTTCTCAATAATCGGCAGAAATAGCTCATTGAAAATATTTGTGTAAAATCGCACGAGGTCATGACGCGCGATGCATAGGCTCTTCGTCTTGCACCCGTGGTTTGTGAACAATTTAGAAGTGGTTTGAAGGCCCTAGGCCCTATCATCTAGGAGCTATTGAACTGGAAAGCATTTGCCAGCTGTTCGTTTTTCTCAATAATCCGCAGAAATTCCTCATTGAAAATATTCGTGTAAAATCGCACGAGGTCATGACGCGCGAATCATAGGCTCTGCGTCTTGCGCCCGTGGTTTGTGTACAATTTAGAAGTGGTTTGAAGGCCCTAGGCCCTATAATCTAGGAGCTATTGATCTTGAAAGCATTTGCCAGCTGTATGTTTTTCTCAATAATCCACAGATATACCTCATTGAAAATATTTGTGTAAAATCGCACAAGGTCATGACGCGCGAAACATAGGCTCTGCGTCTTGCGCCCGTGGTTTGTGAACAATTCAGAAGTGATTTGAAGGCCCTAGGCCCTATCATCTAGGAGCTATTGATCTTGAAAGCCTTTGCCACCTTTACGTTTTTCTCAATAATCGGCGGAAATCCCTCATTGAAAATATTCGTGTAAAATCGCACGAGGTCATGACGCACGAAACATAGGCTCTGCGTCTTCCGCCTGTGGTTTGTGAATTATTTAGAAGTGGTTTGAAGGCCCTAGGCCGTATCATCTAGGAGCTATTGAACTTGACAGCATTTGCCAGCTGTACGTTTTTCTCAATAATCGGCAGAAATACCTCATTGAAAATATTTGTGTAAAATCGCACGAGGTCATGACGCGCTTAGCATAGGCTCTTCGTCTTGCGGCCGTGGTTTGTGAACATTTTAGAAGAGGTTTGAAGGCCCTAGGCCCTATCATCTAGGAGCTATTGATCTTGAAAGCATTTGCCAGCTGTATGTTTTTCTCAATAATCCGCAGATATACCTCATTGATAATATTTGTGTAAAATCGCACGAGGTCATGACGCGCGAAACATAGGCTCTGCGTCTTGCGCCCGTGGTTTGTGAACAATTTAGAAGTGGTTTGAAGGCCCTAGGCCCTATCATCTAGGAGCTATTGAACTTGAAAGCATTTGGCAGCTGTACGTTTTTCTCAATAATCGGCAAAATATACCTCATTGAAAATATTCGTGTATAATCGCACAAGGTCATGACCTGCGAAGCATAGGCTCTGCGTCTTGCGCCCGTGGTTTGTGAATAATTTAGAAGTGGTTTGAAGGCCCTAGGCCCTATCATCTCGGAGCTATTGAACCTGAAAGCATTTGCCAGCTGTACGTTTTTCTCAAAAATCGGCGGAAATCCCTCATTGAAAACATTCATGTAAAATCGCACGAGGTCATGATGCGCGAAGCATAGGGTCTGCGTCTTGCGCCCGTGGTTTGTGAACATTTTAGAAGTGGTTTGATGGCTCTAGGCCCTATCATCTAGGAGCTATTGAACTTGAAAGCTTTTGCCAGCTGTACGTTTTTCTCAATAATCGGCAGAAACAGCTCTTTGATAATATTCGTGTAAAATCGCACGAGGTCATGACGCGCGAAGCATATGCTCTTCGTCTTGCGGCCGTGGTTTGTGAACATTTTAGAAGTGTTTTGAAGGCCCTAGTCCCTATCATCTAGGAGCTATGGATCTTGAAAGCATTTGCCAGCTGTATGTTTTTCTCAATAATCCGCAGATATACCTCATTGAAAATATTCGTGTAAAATCGCACAAGGTCATGACGCGCGACACATAGACTCTGCGTCTTGCACCCCTGGTTTGTGAACAATTTAGAAGTTGTTTTAAGGCCTTAGGCCCTATCATCTAGGAGCTATTGATCTTGAAAGCATTTGTCAGCTGTATGTTTTTCTCAATAATCCACAGATATACCTCATTGAAAATATTTGTGTAAAATCGCACGAGGTCATGACGCGCGAAACATAGGCTCTGCGTCTTGCGCCCGTGGTTTGTGAACATTTTAGAAGTGGTTTGAAGGCCCTAGGCCCTATCATCTAAGAGCTATTGATATTGAAAGCATTTGCCAGCTGTATGTTTTTCTCAATAATCGGCCGAAATACCTCATTGAAAACATTCGTGTAAAATCGCACAAGGTCATGATGCGCGAAGCATAGGCTCTGCGTCTTGCTCCCGTGCTTTGTGAACATTTTAGAAGTGGTTTGAAGGCCCTAGGCCCTATCATCTAGGAGCTATTGATCTTGAAAGCATTTGCCAGCTGTACGTTTTTCTCAATTTTCGGCAGAAATACCTCATTGATAATATTCGTGACAAATCGCACAAGGTCATGACGCGCGAAGCATAGGCTCTGCGTCTTCCGCCCGTGGTTTGTGAATTATTTAGAAGTCGTTTGAAGGCCCTAGGCCGTATCATCTAGGAGCTATTGAACTTGACAGCATTTGCCAGCTGTACGTTTTTCTCAATAATCGGCAGAAATACCTCATTGAAAATATTTGTGTAAAATCGCACGAGGTCATGACGCGCTTAGCATAGGCTCTTCGTCTTGCGGCCGTGGTTTGTGAACATTTTAGAAGAGGTTTGAAGGCCCTAGGCCCTATCATCTAGGAGCTATTGATCTTGAAAGCATTTGCCAGCTGTATGTTTTTCTCAATAATCCGCAGATATACCTCATTGATAATATTTGTGTAAAATCGCACGAGGTCATGACGCGCGAAACATAGGCTCTGCGTCTTGCGCCCGTGGTTTGTGAACAATTTAGAAGTGGTTTGAAGGCCCTAGGCCCTATCATCTAGGAGCTATTGAACTTGAAAGCATTTGGCAGCTGTACGTTTTTCTTAATAATCGGCAAAATATACCTCATTGAAAATATTCGTGTATAATCGCACAAGGTCATGACCTGCGAAGCATAGGCTCTGCGTCTTGCGCCCGTGGTTTGTGAATAATTTAGAAGTGGTTTGAAGGCCCTAGGCCCTATCATCTCGGAGCTATTGAACCTGAAAGCATTTGCCAGCTGTACGTTTTTCTCAAAAATCGGCGGAAATCCCTCATTGAAAACATTCATGTAAAATCGCACGAGGTCATGATGCGCGAAGCATAGGGTCTGCGTCTTGCGCCCGTGGTTTGTGAACATTTTAGAAGTGGTTTGATGGCTCTAGGCCCTATCATCTAGGAGCTATTGAACTTGAAAGCTTTTGCCAGCTGTACGTTTTTCTCAATAATCGGCAGAAACAGCTCTTTGATAATATTCGTGTAAAATTGCACGAGGTCATGACGCGCGAAGCATATGCTCTTCGTCTTGCGGCCATGGTTTGTGAACATTTTAGAAGTGTTTTGAAGGCCCTAGTCCCTATCATCTAGGAGCTATTGATCTTGAAAGCATTTGCCACCTAAACATTTTTCTGCCACCTAAAATCGCACGAGGTCATGACGCGCGAAACATAGGCTCTGCGTCTTGCGCCCGTGGTTTGTGAACAATTTAGAACTGGTTTGAAGGCCCTAGGCCCTATCATCTAGGAGCTATTGAACTTGAAAGCATTTGCCACCTTTACGTTTTTCTCAATAATCGGCGGAAATCCCTCATTGATAATATTCGTGTAAAATCGCACGAGGTCATGACGTGCGAAGCATAGGCTCTCCGTCTTGCGCCCGTGGTTTGTGAATAATTTAGAAGTGGTTTGAAGGCCCTTGGCCCTATCATCTAGGAGCCATTGAACTTGAAAGCATTTGCCACCTTTACGTTTTTCTCAATAATCGGCAGAAATCCCTCATTGAAAATATTCATGTAAAATCGCACGAGGTCATGACGCGCGAAGCATAGGCTCTGCGTCTTGCGCCCCTGGTTTGTGAATAATTTAGAAGTGGTTTGAAGGCCCTAGACCCTATCATCTAGGAGCTATTGAACCTGAAAGCATTTGCCAGCTGTACGTTTTTCTCAATAATCCGCAGAAATCCCTCATTGGAAATATTCGTGTAAAATCGCACGAGGTCATGACGTGCAAAGCATAGGCTCTGCGTCTTGCGCCCGTGGTTTGTGAATAATTTAGAAGTGGTTTGAAGGCCCTAGGCCCTATCATCTAGGAGCTATTGAACCTGAAAGCATTTGCCAGCTGTGCTTTTTTCTCAATAATCGGCAGAAATACCTCATTGAAAATATTAGTGTAAAATCGCACGAGGTCATGACGCGCGAAGCATAGGGTCTGCGTCTTGCGCCCGTGGTTTGTGAACATTTTAGAAGTGGTTTGAGGGCCCTAGGCCCTATCATCTAGGAGCTATTGAACTTGAAAGCATTTGCCAGCTGTACGTTTTTCTCAATAATCGGTAGAAATACCTCATTGAAAATATTTGTGTATAATCGAACGAGGTCATGACGCGCGAAGCATAGGCTCTGTGTCTTGCGTCCATGGTTTGTGAACATTTTAGAAGTGGTTTGAAGGCCCTAGGCCCTATCATCTAGGAGCTATTGAACTTGAAAGCATTTGCCACCTTTACGTTTTTCTCAATAATCGGCTGACATACCTCATTGAAAATATTTGTGTAAAATCGCACGAGGTCATGACGCGCGATGCATAGGCTCTGCCTCTTGCGCCCGTGGTTTGTGAACATTTTAGAAGTGGTTTGAGGGCCCTAGGCCCTATCATCTAGGAGCTATTGAACTTGAAAGCATTTGCCAGCTGTACGTTTTTCTCAATAATCGGTAGAAATACCTCATTGAAAATATTTGTGTATAATCGAACGAGGTCATGACGCGCGAAGCATAGGCTCTGCGTCTTGCGTCCATGGTTTGTGAACATTTTACAAGTGGTTTGAAGGCCCTAGGCCCTATCATCTAGGAGCTATTGAACCTGAAAGCATTTGCCAGCTGTACGTTTTTCTCAATAATCAGCAGAAATCCCTCATTGAAAATATTCGTGTAAAATCGCACGAGGTCATGACGTGCAAAGCATAGGCTCTGCGTCTTGCGCCCGTGGTTTGTGAACAATTTAGAAGTGATTTGAAGGCCCAAGGCCCTATCATCTAGGAGCTATTGATCTTGAAAGCATTTGGCAGCTGTATGTTTTTCTCATTAATTCGCAGAAATACCTCATTGAAAATATTTGTGTAAATTCGAACGAGGTCATGACGCGCGAAGCATAGGCTCTTCGTCTTGCGGCCGTGGTTTGTGAACATTTTAGAAGTGGTTTGAAGGCCCTAGGCCCTATCATCTAGGAGCTATTGATCTTGAAAGCATTTGCCAGCTGTATGTTTTTCTCAATAATCCGCAGATATACCTCATTGAAAATATTCGTGTAAAATCGCACAAGGTCATGATGCGCGAAGCATAGGTTCTTCGTCTTGCGCCCGTGGTTTATGTAGAATTTAGAAGTGGTTTGAAGGCCCTAGGCCCTATCATCTTGGAGCTATTGAACTTTAAAGCATTTGCCACCTGTACGTTTTTCTCAATAATCGGCAGAAATACCTCAACGATAATATTCGCGAAAAATCGCACGAGGTCATGACACGCGAAGCTTAGGCTCTGCGTCTTGCGCCCGTGGTTTGTGAACAATTTAGAAGTGATTTGAAGGCCCTAGGCCCTATCATCTAGGAGCTATTGAACTTGACAGCATTTGCCAGCTTTGCATTCATGTCAACGTATCACAGTCAGTCATGAATTTTGAGTTTTTCTAGTCAACTGAATTAATCCAGTTGACTGGAAAAACATTCAGTCAATATGTAAATTTCATATTCAGTCCTTTATTTATTCAGATTCATTTATGTAAAAGTAATTAGTGATAGATGTATTTTGAAGCAAACATTCCTCAGGGTGCCATTCTATCTCTTAAATATACTTTACAGATTCTGTTCAGCAAAAGGGTAATCTGTACCTCAGTAAGTCTTTTTTTAAAATGAAGCTGTCCTTGATTTCTATTCAGAGAAAAACACTTATAGTGTCCATGACATTTCTTTGAGTGCCATCTCGTTAAATGTATCGGATATTTAACAATGGTACTTACCTGACAAATTTGGAAATTGCAAAGGAAATATACGGATGCCATTTATCCTTAACTTTGAGTCTGAATTAAATTCAGGTTAACAATTTCTTCATAAAAACAGTTCAGCAAATTCAGCAATGACCAAAATCAATTGACCAAACAGTAAAGAAACAAGCACTTGCATTCATTTTTTAGCCAAAGTTAAGGATACATTTTGATTGAATACACACCACAGTCTATGTGAGGTAGTAAACCCACAATATATTAAAATATCAAAGGAAGATGCTAAAAATGTATCAACTATTATGGTACAAGGGCAATGTAATAATTGTGTGTGTGATGTGCTCTTTGACTGATGAGTTCATGTAGTGCTTTAAAAAAAATTGATTCATGTCAATGTATCACAGTCAGTCATGAATTTGAGTTAATCCAGTTGACTGGAAAAACATTCAGTCAACTTGTAAATTTCCTTTATTTATTCAAATTTATTTATGTAAAAGTAATTAGTGATAGATGTATTTTGAAGCAAACATTCCTTAGGGTGCCATTCTATCTCTTAAATATACTTTACAGATTCTGTTCAGCAAAAGGGTAATCTGTACCTCAGTAAGTCTTTTTTTTAAATGAAGCTGTCCTTGATTGCTATTCAGAGAAAAACACTTATAGTTTCTATGACACTTCTTTGAGTGCCATCTCGTTAAATGTATCGGATATTTAACAATGGTACTTACCTGACAAATTTGGAAATTGCAAAGGAAATATACGGCATGGATTCATTCACCATTTATCCTTTACTTTGAGTCTGAATTAAATGCAGGTTAACGATTTCTTCATGAAAACAGTTCAGCAAATTCAGCAATGACCAAAATCAATTGACCAAACAGTAAAGAAACAAACACTTCATTCATTTTTAAATTCACTACATTCATTTTTAAGCCAAAGTTAAGGATACATTTTGATTGAATACAAACCACAGTCTATGTGAGGTAGTAAACCCACAATATATTAAAATATCAAAGGAAGATGCTAAAAATGTATCAACTATTATGGTACAAGGGCAATGTAATAATTAAACTGTACAATCTGGATCAAAAAAGTTCCTAAAAAGATACCACCCCGGTGAATAAACAATGCTTTTCACTGGGGTGGTACTCGAGAGGTAAGCCCTGCCCATGGTTTTAATCATTCATATACCTTTTTTGCTAGTAATAGGTGCTTATTAGTACCCAAACAAAGCACCATTATACCTTTTAGGGTACACTTGGGAAATTTGATCCTTAAAAAACAAACATATACCTCTACTGTACCTTTATTCCAGAGAGTTTAAAATATTATTATTGGGAATTAATAAACTTGATGTCAGCACTATGAATTGGTCTGAATTTAGTGATGTCATCCTCCAAACGAGTATTCCAGTCTAAGACATAGTAAGTCCCTCACCAGAGCAGACAGCACCTGCAACCTCCCTGTGATCACAGTCGTGTTTTCCCAACCCTCTGTGTGAGCACTGTGAGAGTGAAGATTCACTGCCTGAACAGCCAAGATCGTCCATCCAAATTTCTCCAGTCCCCTGGCCAAACTGGGCTGCACCTGGAGCAGACAGAGCTGTACCACAGCCCAGCTCTCTGCACACCACTGCAGCATCATTCATATCCCAGTCATCATCACACACCGTTCCCCACTGTTGTCCGTGATAGACCCCCACTCTTCCAGAGCACCTGCCATTCCCACAGACCAGTCTGATCTGAACTCCATCTAAAAGTCACAGAGAGGAACAGAGCAACTGACTGCCAATAATCAGGAAAATTGGACATCTTCAGGCGAGATCTAATTAACATAACAACATGAGGCTGCAACTTTAAATTCTTTATAAGTAAAGAGACTCCACTTACCTGCTGGCAAACTGACATGCAGAAGTTGACAAGGAAAATTGCAGATATATATATATATATATAGAGAGAGAGAGAGAGAGAGAGAGAGAATTTTTTGTTAAATTATTGTTTTACAATTTAATAATGCAACAAGCCTTTCCTTTTCATATATACTTATATTTTTGTGAGAATAAATATTCTTCAATATAATTAGGTATTACTGTGTTATTGGCCCCCTCTTTTATTTTTAAAAAAATGTGATCTCAACCAATTCAACAAGTCCGGTTTTTGCCAATTCCACAGAAAAGCATTGACCTGGTTTTTATCTGAACCTTCCTTCTGTGATAAAAAGATATTAGCAGTTGATCTGGTCAACCCTATCTGCTAAGTTTTAAAAGTCTATCTATATCCTTATATGTTGCTATGGTGTGTTGCTGTGGGATGATTCATTTTCTATTCATCACACATTGGCCTCTTTTCTTGAAATGTGCAAAATGATCTGTTCTCTCATATGAAAACAAAATTTATATACGTGTAGTGCATTCTCACAATAGTCATTTTCACATTCATTACATTTTTAATGAATGTTAAATCTGAAAAACATAGATAAAGCAGACAAAATAACATCATGCACATAATACATTTGCAGACTGGTTAAAACAAGAACTTCATCAAAAACTCAGTCAAGAATATGTAAAATGTCATTTTTAATGTACATCTTAAAATATAACGAGTAGAACTCAGACAGTTTTAGAACTCAAAGACAGTTTTCTCATTTTTAGTTTAATTTCAGCACATGAAAATGTTTTTTTTTTTCACAGTTAACTTTTTGTTTTAGTTTCAGTTCACAATAACCAGTGGTGAGGATTCAGTGAAATTTTCCTTGGCTGACTTCATGGAATGAGGTCCGACAACACACTGACAGTGCCTAATATCAGGATCTACAAATATCAGTTTGCATGTGCAGAGCAGGCTGAGTAGAAGTGCTGAAAACTGCAGCTTGATGCTGTAATTCTTCTGTGCCATATGAGATATTTGTTTATTTTGCTGAAAATAGCAAAATCCTCATTTTGTGCAGTGTTTAAGGATTCTGCTAACTTTAGATCATTATTGAAGACCAATGATGAATTACATGTAAATTAAACATAAATGTACTTGTGTGTTAAAGCGGCTAATGCCTGTTGTGCATACGGTATTTCCCAGAAGTAAAGTTCTCACACATTGTAGGAAAGGAACTCAAACTCACCAAATGCCATGAGAACAATTCCCAGCATCCTGGCCTTTACGGTGTCTCCCAAAGGAACGTCACAATATAAACTGAACCAATGCACAAAGGAGCACAAAAAATGAAGCATAAGAGAGCACTGTCTCTTAAAAGAAAAAGAACAGGGGAGAGTTGCATATGGTTGTTTTCTTGATGTATTTTTAGGTAATAGTTTTATTTCCGCAATTGCCTTTGAGTGAGGGAGGTCGGGGAGTGAGTGTCAGATCACAATGTAAAGGAAGCGGAAACCACACTCCCCATGAGAACCCAACTCATGAGAGGTTTTAGGGGCATATGTTTAACTACAGTAAATGCACTTATGTTAACTATAGAGAGAGAAATGTAAATGTATGCAGGAAGGCTAAAATGATTTATTTTGTACATACAAATGTCTCATCTTTTCTGGCAGTGTAACTCACTGTTTGTTGGGTAATTCATTACTTAGATGATGGATTTTTCATTACTGATGATGCCCTTGTAGATTACATTGATTGTTGGTAAGGTGTCACCTTTAAGTAGAATTATGAGGATACAAAATATTACATGAGTATGCTGTGCTATATCTGCGCATTCACATTATATAGTCGACCTACTCAAATGAGAACTGGAGAGTGAATGCTCAATTCTGAATTTGTTTATCAAATTCTAATTTTCAGACTGACTGTTCATTTTCATTTATGTAAGCAACCCATTATGAAATGAACCTGTGGCTTGGTGAGAGACGCAAAACTAACTTTGCCGATGTACCTCCAGATGGGCAGGAGATGCTCATCAGTACCATTCCTGTCTTTGATCCATCCCCAGTGGCACACATGAGTCATATGCAAGGCGCATGGCTACATACAGTATCTGATTTATTTCACATGCACAAACTGGAACTTTTTTGCTGTTCACACTGTTCCATAACCATCCAAACCGTGTCACATATGAGGGAAAATATCAGAATTGCAGTCTGAATGTAGCCTGTGACTGCTGTAGATATCTGAGGATATTCTATAGCCTTTGGACTCAACGTGTTGCTGTAAGGGAGGGTAGTCCTGTTGTAGGGCAGTTCACAGAAGTCTGCCTCGTATCAGACCCTCAAAGTAAAACAGACAGTTTATTGTGCTGACAGGGAGTCAGAAAATGTGATGAAGAGACGATGCTCATTTGCAAAACAGCCGATTGGATCAGCATTGTGAACTTTAGGTTCTTCTTTAACCTGACATTCCTCTTTGACTCGTAACACTGTACACCCAGCAGTTTTAAGGTCCTTAGTAAGTCCCTCACCAGAGCAGACAGCACCTGCAACCTCCCTGTGATCACAGTCGTGTTTTCCCAACCCTCTGTGTGAGCCACTTACCTATACACTAGTGTTGTAGCAGGATACACAATTGTATTTATGCAAGCTAAACAAGCCAAAGACATGTCTGCATCTACCAAGCTAGACAGCAATTTGTATAAAGCCACACTACAGCAGTCTGCACTGTCTATGCATAAATGTTAGCATGGCGGAACGTTTAAACACTATTTTGGAGTCAGATAACAGAGATAACATTAATCCAGTAGCACAGGGTAGGACTACATGCATTCCTTCGCCACTCATATACTTCCGCTATTTGGTTTGTGGAGAGGTTTCTTGCTGTTGGTGACCTCGATGTACCATTTGGTGTATCTGAGGGGTTTCTTATGTGATCAGGTGATATTCAATACACAAGACCCAGAACAAACTGGAGCCAGAGACTGCTATACCAAAAATACAAATTTTATTGACAGTGCATGAGATAAAAGACTTGGCAGCAAGGTGGTTCAAATAAAGGCCTAAATACAGGCCATAATAAAGGAGAGATGGAGTAAATTGTACACTTAATACATAAATCAAATCAACAATAAATGACAAACCAAAGAAAATAAACAATGTGTGCGGCTAGACTGCACTATCAGGGAGGTTAGTGTAGAGATATGCGTAAAAAGAGGAAATTGTCACAAAATATGAAGGCAAATTATGAATAAACCACCACTACACATGAACCAATTCGAACTAAATCAAAACTGTTCTACAACACTCAAATGTACCTACTCACAGCAAGCTAAGGTGGCTCAAACCACACAAAGCACACATGCACGATGGCTACTGTACGACTCAGTCCCCCCTTTATCACAGCAGAAAGCCCCACAAGAAAAATAAAACAGAAAATGGCCCATTCAATTGATTAGTTAAAAGCATGCTAAAATCTAATAAATCTGGGAAAAACAGTGGTTGGCTCCTCTAGTAATGTCTTTGTTTAAAACTAAAAGAAACATAAGCACATTAATATACAAAAGGAAACTTTACAAGAAACATTTTACAAAACATATGCAATGTAAAAGTAAATCATATTAGACACTGAAGACAACTTAGGCCGAAACATCTCTGTCTATTTTCATGTTCGCAAATAAAATCTAAACAAGTATGAAGAAGTCTTAAGTTGCCAAGGGATTCATTTTTTTGATCACTTTCGTGAGTGCGCACTCCCGTTTCTCTTTCTAAAAGTAAATAATATACCTTGCTAGACTGGTACACTGTACTCTCCCCCAGTCGGAGACATGCAGGTAACTAGAATCTATATTTATAAAGAACCATGTTAATATTGTATTAAAGGGACTAAAAACCTATTTATAAACATCTCCGTTCTGCTTGAGCATACCTTGTTTCTTGGCTGATATGCCTAAGCAATCACTTTAAGGTTTAGTCCCTCACCAAACATGAAGAATCTAACAACACATTGTTAACAATTATTTAACTAATCTTTAATTTCCATACTATGAGCTAAAAGAATGGACTGGACCCTCCCAAACCCTTGGCGATGCAATCGCCAATTGCGCGTCGTCCTGTGGAGCTACTTGCCACAGTCAGCACTGACACACATGAGCCATCTTCTCAGGATCCAGCATTTATTTCCCAGCCAAATGGCACCACCCACTGGTCAGTTGTTTTGTTTAATATAAAGGTTGTGAAGTGCGGCAGGGTGGTGCAGTGAATAACGCTGTCGCATCCCAGTGAGAAGGTACAGAGTTTGAATCCCAATCGAGGGCCTTTCTGTTGTGGAGTTTCCTTGTGTCCGGGGAGGTTTCCTCTGGGTACTCCGGCTTCCTCCCAAAGACACACAGATACCGCCTGAGAAAACAGATTTCTCTTCAGTTTTACTATTTTAATCATGTATGCTTTTATTTTAATATTCTTGCCTTCAGTATTTTATTTTTTGTCATTCCATGCTTACTGTTCTATCTTGTCTTGTCATTCTGTGCTTACACGTTTTAACATGTTTTATGGTATTTTTGGCGGTTTGGAAAGCACTTTGAGCTGAATTGGGGGGGGGGAGTGTGGAAGATTTTGTACACTTAAGGGATCATTTTTAAGTAATCATATTTTAGTGTGTATCTATTCATTCTTCAAAAGTTAGATACAATTGTTTTGCCCTGATCTCTCATAAGCTACAAGATGGACGCTACTCCACTCACAGAAGAACAGTAGACAGCTCCTCCAGCAGATGAGATGTTTGTTACCAGGTCGGTGGTTAGCATCTCCAGTTCAAGTACAAACAAGTCTTCTGCTAGCTTAGCTGCAGCTAATGCACGGGCTAAAGTGTTAGCTGCACGTGCCCGCACAGCCTTCGTTCAGAAAGAAAATGAATTATTATTAGAAAAAGCTTGGATGGACGCCGCTCTTGCTACGCTAAAGCTAGACCAAGAGATTGCAGCAGCAGTGGCAGAGGCTGAAGCTCTCCAGTGTACAGCAGCAGAATTGGAGAGAGGCTCCAGGGCCTTCAACATCGCAGCTCTTCCACCCCAATCTCCACAAGAAAGAACCAGCGAGTACGTTGAATGTCATTCTAAAGCAGCCCCTGAGCCTACACTCATTGACTCAGCACATCGTCAGCCTCAGCAATGCAATCCTGGTGCCTCCAACAGTGCCGCTTCAGACCTCTTCAATGGTGGCCTCAACAGGACTAGGCCATATATCTCAACCAGCCAGCTAGTGAAGCCACATCCTGATGCCAACCTCATGAGGTCACGTCAGCCACCCCAATCCACTCTCCACGAACAAGCTCCTCATACTCTCTCTGCCAACCATACAGGATTCGGTGACATTGCTAGATTCCTCGCTCGACGTGAACTGCTGAGCTCCAGTCTCACCAAATTCGACGATCAACCTGAAGGCTACTGGGCATGGAAGTCAAGCTTCCTAAACTCCCTTGAAGGAATAGGACTTACCTGCAGTGAAGAGCTCGATCTGCTAACTAAGTGGTTAGGCCCGCAGTCTTCAGCACACATCAAGAGGATTCGAACTGTCCATGTCAGTGACCCAGCTCTAGGCCTGAGAATGGCATGGTCTCGTCTTCAGGAGTGTTATGGGTCAGCAGAGATGATCGAGAAGGCTCTCTTAGACAGAGTGGAGACGTTTCCGAGGATCAACAACAAAGATCCTCAGAAGCTCAGAGAGCTTGGTGACCTGCTACAGGAACTAGTATCAGCACGTCATGAAGGCAACCTACCTGGGCTGATTTACCTAGACACCGCTAGAGGCCTGAACCCCATAGTAGAGAAGTTGCCATTCGACCTCCAAGAAAAATGGATCTGTCAAGGCAGTAATTACAAGCTACACTACAAGGTGCATTTTCCACCATTCGCTTACTTTGCCGACTTCGTCTGCAGAGAGGCCTACATCCGCAACGACCCAAGTTTCTTTCTGTCTTCTTCAGCTGCTACAACAATGAAGCCAGACAATGCAGTGAAGAAGATGAGAAGCTCCAGAAAATTCATCTCCTCACACAAGACAGAGGTCTTCTCTACGTCTGACTCTGACACTACAGACTCCCCCAGTGCTAGGCCGGATGTCAGTAGCCAATGTCCTATCCACAAAAAGCCTCACCCTCTTAAACGCTGTAGAGGCTTCAGAACTAAAACCATAGAAGAACGCAAGGCGTTTCTCAAAGAAGCTGGCATAATATGGTTTTAGATGTTGTTCTTCAAGTAAACATCTCGCCAAAGATTGTAAAATCGCAGTTCAGTGTAAAGAGTGCAACAGTGACAGGCACATAGCAGCTCTTCAGCCTGGACCAGCTCCATGGAATAGCTGGACCCCTGAGTCAGAGAATGGTGGGGAGGAGAAGGATGAGCCATCTCCTACTGTGAACTCCAAGTGTACGGATGTCTGTGGAGAAAGCAACAGCCCACGCTCCTGCTCCAAAATCTGCCTCATCACAGTGCATCTTAATGGACAACCGGACAGGTCAGTGAGACTCTACGCTATTCTCGATGACCAGAGCAACTGGCCACTTGCCAGATCAGAGTTCTTTGACCTCTTCGGTCTTAAAGGCACAGATGCTCTTTACACACTCCGGACATGTGCTGGTCTCACTGAGATGTCTGGAAGGAGAGTCACAAGCTTCATCACGCAACCTTTGGATGGAAGCCTCAGCATAAATCTCCCAACTCTCATAGAGTGCAACTACATCCCTGAAGACAGGTCAGAGATACCTACTCCAGAAGTGGCGAAGCATCACACTCACCTCAACTGCATCGCTAAGCACATTCCTCCACTCGACCCAGAGGCTCAGATCCTACTTCTCCTTGGGCGTGATGTCCTACAGGTCCACAAGGTGAGAGACCAGCGCAACAGACCTAATAACGCGCCATATGCCCAACGCTTGGATCTCGGCTGGGTCATCATCGGTGAAGCCTGTCTAGGCACAGCTCACAAAACTAAAGATGCAAGTGTGTTCCGTACTCATATTCTCACTTCACGCCCTGCCTGAACCATCTTACCCTGAAAGAGAAGCTCACTGTGAACAATCTAAGCCTTCGCAGTCCCTACAACCTGCAAAGTTCACAGCTAGCTTGTGTTCCAGCTCCATGCTCTGACGATGACTCCTTGGGAAGCAAGATCTTCCAACGCACAGATGATGACAACAAGGTTGCTCCCTCAATCGAGGACAAGCAGTTCATCAAGCTAATGGACAAGGAGATGTTCATCGATGAAGGAAACAGCTGGGTAGCCCCACTCCCCTTCCGCACCTCAAGATTACATCTGCCTAACAACAGAGAGCAAGCTCTGAGTCGCTTTAACTCTCTTTGTCGTACTTTTGAAAGAAATGCTGAGGCAAAGCAACACTTCTTCACCTTTATGCAACGGATCTTCGACCAAGATCATGCAGAACTGGCTCCACCATTGGCAGAGGGAGAAGAGTGCTGGTACCTCCCTACATTCGGAGTGTATCACCCCCACAAGCCAGGTCAAATCCGAGTCGTGTTTGACTCCAGCGCCAAACATCTTGGAGTATCTCTCAACGATGTGTTGCTGACCGGACCAGACCTGAACAACGGTTTGCTGGGAGTTCTGATGCATTTCCGACGTGAGCAGATTGCTGTCACTGCAGACATCGAACAGATGTTCCATAGCTTTATCATGAGGGAAGATCACAGGAATTTCCTCCGATTCTTATGGTTCAAGAACAACGACCCTATGGATGAGGTTGTGGAATACTGGATGCGAGTCCATGTATTTGGCAACAGCCCCTCTCCAGCGGTAGCAATCTACGGGCTCAGACGAGCTGCTCTACACGGAGAAGATGAGTTCGGCTATGCAGCAAAGGAGTTCATACACAGAGAGTTCTATGTGGACGAAGGCCTCAAATCTCTGCCCTCTGTAACTGAAGCCATCGGCCTACTCAAAGCAGCACGAGGTATGCTGGCTATGTCCAACTTACACCTCCACAAGATTGCATCCAACTGTCCAGCAGTCATGCAAGCATTTCCATCTTCTGAGTATGCCAAGGACTTGAAGGATCTCGACCTAGATATTGATTCTCTTCCAGTGCAGCGCAGTCTAGGATTGAACTGGGACCTGAGCAACGATACGTTCACCTTCCGGGTCACCAGCACCAAAAAGCCCTTCACACGCAGAGGTGTGCTTGCTACTGTGAACAGTTTGTTCGATCCACTTGGTCTAGTGGCACCGATCTCCATACAAGGAAAGTTCCTGCTGAGAGAGCTCACCCACGATACCGTTGACTGGGACGAGCCCCTTCCACCTGAAAAGAAAGCAGAGTGGATCGCTTGGAGAGATTCACTACAAGCCCTTGAACACTTTGAGACTCCTCGTTGCTACACGAGCACATCTGTCTGTAACGGCCAGCGCATGGAGCTGCACGTATTTTCAGATGCTTCTGTGAAAGCCATCGCTGCAGTGGCCTACCTGAAGGTGTTAGACGACAGCGGCGTGGACCACGTAGGATTCATCATGGGGAAGGCCAAGTTGGCTCCTATGTCAGTCCATACAGTCCCACGGCTTGAGCTAGGAGCTGCAGTCCTAGCAGTCGAGATCGCAGAACTGGTGTCCAGAGAATTGGATGTCAAACTTGACGTCATGAGGTTTTACACCGACAGCAAGGTCGTGCTGGGTTACATTCACAATGTTACCCGCAGGTTCTACGTGTATGTCAGTAACAGAGTAGAACGCATCAGGAAGTTCTCGAGCCCTGAACAGTGGCACTACGTACCCACCAGCCAGAATCCAGCAGATGTAGCAACCAGGTCAGTTCCTGCATTGCTGCTCTCGAACACCAGCTGGCTCACCGGGCCCAAGTTCCTGCTGCTACCCATGAAAGAAGATGCTCCTGTGGATACATCTTACAACCTCGTAGACCCAGAGTCTGATGTAGAAGTTCGATCTCACCTCACAGCATGTACCAACACAAACCTAGGCTCTCAGCGATTTGAAAGGTTCTCAACATGGCAGTCTCTCATCAGAGCCACAGCCAATCTGATCCACATCGCCGAGACCATCAGAGCCAAGACTTCAAAGCAGAACACAGAATGAAAAGGCTGGCATCAATGTTTGAAAGCCCACATGCCTGACAATCTGTCAAAAGCGAAGCAAGTCATTGGATGCACCCAAAACAAAGCGTACCAGACTGAGATGTCTTGTCTGAAGCAAGGGATGGACATCCCGAATAACAGTCCATTGAGGAAGTTGGATCCTGTCCTTGATGATGGTGGACTCCTGAGAATTGGGGGCTGGCTTCGTCACTCAACTCTCATAACAGAGGAGAAACACCCTCTCATCGTCTCTGGTCGCAGCCACATCGGCACTCTACTTATCAACTACTACCACGAGAGAGTCAAGCACCAAGGCCGGGTCTTCACAGAAGGAGCTATACGCTCAGGTGGCATCTGGATTGTTGGAGCCAAGAGATGCATCGCGAGACATCTGCACAGGTGTGTCATATGTAACAAGCTCCGAGGCAAGACAGCCAAGCAAAAGATGGCTGACCTCCCTTCAGATCGGCTAAGCACAGAGCCGCCCTTCACCAACGTAGGCATTGATGTATTTGGCCCTTGGAGTATCTCTACTCAATGCACCCGTGGCGCGGTGCGTCGAGTAGAGATACTCCAAGGTGCTGCCAACAGCAAGAGGTGGGGAGTGATCTTCACCTGCCTCAGCGTGTGTGCTGTTCACATAGAGCTCATCGAGGCCATGGACACATCGAGCTTCATAAACGCTCTTTGTCGTTTCCTTGCCACCCGGGGTCCCGTGAAGCTGATCCGCTCCGACTGTGGCACGAATTTCAAGGGAGCCTGCTCAGAGCTGAAAGTACTCCTACAAGATGACAAGGAGCCCAACGTTTCCAGGTTCCTCAGCGAAGAAGGCTGTACAATCCGCCCCATTCCTCTCACATAGGTGGTGTGTGGGAGAGGATGATTGGGGTCTCCAGGAGGATTCTGGATTCCATGCTGTCCCAGATCCAACCTTCTCATCTTACCCACAAGGTTCTGTCTACTCTCATGGCAGAGGTGTCAGCCATAATCAATGCCAGACCTCTGACTACCATCTCAACAGATGCGAACGCTCCATCCCTTCTTATTCCAACCATGATCCTTACTCAGAAAGTCTGCAGTCCTCATCCTCCTCCAGGGTGCATCGTTTATGCAAATGTACACCGCCAGCAATGGAGAAGAGTCCAACACTTAGCTAACACCTTTTGGGAGAGGTGGAGCCGTGAGTATCTCTCTACACTCCAGAGTCGTTCCAAGTGGCAGTAGAGCCATCCCAGCATCAAGGAAGGAGACCTAGTGCTTCTTCATGATACCCAGGTTAAGAGAAACCAGTGGCCCATGGCTTTGGTCACGAAAGCCTTCCCTGCAAGCGATGGTAAGGTCAGGAAGTTGGAGCTCAAGGTCGCCAGAGGAGGGACCTCTAGGACCTTCCTCCGCCCCATCACTGAGGTGGTGGTGCTCATGTCCCCCTAGGGTTACATAGACTCTTACTTAATCTACAGCTGTTTAGTCTTTAATAGTGGTATTGTGTTCAATACCAGGTGGGGAGTGTAATGTTACATGCATTCATTCTGTTTAAGTGTTTCTAGCACCTTCTATAGGCCATTATGTGAATGTCACTTATTCCTGTTATTTCACGTTTGCCTTCTCATTGGTTGTTTAAAGTCACATTGCTTGCTAGTCACATGATAAGAGCAGCCATTTTCCCATTTTCCCTGTAAAACAAGCTAGAGAACAGCATGATTCAAGACCTCCTTTAATCTTGTTCCATCTGCCTGTGTGATCCTTGGAGAAGCTTTGTTTGTAGATTAATTCATCTATGTTTTTAGGAATTGTTTCTGCTCATACTTCATTGTATTTCACAATATTTGTTTACAATATTTCATAGTCACTTTTGTATTGTTTGCAGTTTCACACTACAACAACTTGACCAAATGAAAGTTCTGTATCTTCATTAAACGGACGTACAAGTGCACGTTGATAACTCACTTTATGCTCCTTCATCATTGAAGCTACCTAGGGCTACTTCAGTCAGGTCAGTTAAGAGTGTTTAGCTATCTGGTGATGTGTGCCTCGCTACGCGCTCAGGTTCCAAAATACACACACACACACACATTGCACAGCTGCATGGATGGGGGCTCGTGTCCTTGGAATCAAGTGTTAGCTACAGACATTATACTCATAAGATTTAGTTAGGTAACTTGTGTGACAGGGTCTTTAAGATTCCTTCAAGTAATTTCAATTGAATATTTTTTTCAAAATCTTTGCAACATTCTAACTACCTTGTTAGCAGACTGGCAGGCTAGGTATTATTTTTAATTGCAGTTATTCTAGCAAGCATAGATAATATGCCTTTGCTATTAAGCTAGCAAACAAGCACTACAGCTAGTTGCTAGCTGTGTCAATTCTGTTATCTAGTTTATACAGATACTGCACTTGTAGCTGAAAGAGGAGAAGGAAATTGACATAATTTGGTTGTAATTAATCCTTTATTAAGAACACCACAGTCAGGAACAGTCAGGATAAATGAGCAATAGATATGAACGATGCACTTTGCCATTATTTGAATAAAACAATTTAGCATTTTCCCCACTTTCCCCATTTGCCCACCATGGGTTGTCATTTTCTAAATTTGGAAATGTGCGGAGTCACTTTTTCAAGAAAACATTACGAACTTAGGCCCTACTATCTGCTTCATACGCATCTTCTAAACACCATTAAAACAGACACTGCTGCTCATGTGGCTCACTCACTGCCTTAATGTTAGTTAAGGAGCAAGATAAGTCATTTGACGTTAGTTATGCAGCAGGATATCATTTAAAATAACATTATTAAAAAAAACAGTTAACAGTATCAAAACCTTATTACATTAAACGAATAAAAAAACTGTACATTTAAAAACTTATTAAACTTTTTTAAGTCTTTAAATAAATTGCCATTGAAATATAAGTTACACCTTTGCCCTTATAAGTAGGCTTTTCATCACTTAGATGCTCTTTAAGAAACAGTTTTTCATGCTTTCCTTTAATAATGAATACATGCAATCCAACGTGCATCTCCACCTTTGTCTTTATCCAGTCACATAATGCATTTCACAACCTACTCTTAATATTACATTCAACAAGGAAGTCTTTTTGTCAGGTCTGCCTCAAGGACAGTAATCTGAAGTATTTTCCCCTTAGAATTTGCCAAAACCGATAATTTCACAGCTGTTCTTCCAGGGCAGCATGTCCCTGGACCCCCCTGCAGGGTTTCAATTCTGGAGATTTATGTATTTCAACACCCCCCAATATTTAAACTAAAGTTACGCCCTTGGTCTGCCAAGTTTAGGTCATATATCTAAGAGTTTTGATATATATTTTCATCCTCAGAGTATTTGTTTTCAGTAGGCTCCCTGTAATTCACATAGTCAGCTTCACTTCCAGAGTCTTCATCCCCTATCTCCTCTTCATAATCATTTCCGGTGAGTGTTTCTACATTCTCATAGTCTTGCTCATCCTCTTCCTCACTGGCCTTTCCTCTGGCAAAGTAGGCATTCATTGTACCTGAAGCAAAATGTGCGTTAGACTCTGTATAATGTAGACCAGTTAGTTACTCATACTCAGTGAAATCAATGAGATGGGCTGGAATCACAGATCACACACAAATTAGTTTGATTCCTTATTGCTACTTTCATGTTGCAAAGTGATACAATCTATGTTCAAGTAAGCATTACAAGATGTTAATGATAATGGGAATGTGATTGAACAGTTACATAAATTATTTTATATTAAGCTATTTATATGAAAAGAGCTTTCATTTCTACATGGTGAAACAAAAATGTTTAAATGATACCCTTTAATAAAAAGCTGAGAATCTTTAACCATACGCAAATTTGATCACAAATATAAAACTGGGGACTACAGAGCCAAATGTAGGTCAGATGTACGTGTTGCTCTGTAATGCGGTACTGACGTGCATTGCTCGCCGTCTTCGCAACTTGGCTGCGTCCTGAGCTGTGTCTTCTCTTCCAGAACAGCAGGAAGAGGACGAGTGGCACCAGTACCAGCAGCAGTCCTCCTGCTGACACTCCTAACGCGATTGGCAGGATCAGGGAGGCTGAGGAAGAGGAGAACCCATGTGAATCACGGGGTTGTTCTTGAGGATCGTATCCCGTTAGAATTCCCATATGACGGCACTCATTTGTACCACGTCTATGTTTTAGCATATAGCGTTCATTTCAGGTGTTTTATTATCGAAATCCAGAAGGGCACTGCAAGGAACATCCCCAGTGTTAAACAGCAAATCGATCAAAAAATCTATTCCAACAGAGTATACTAAAGATACGAATAGTGCACATATTGTCCCAGTTGGACAATATAGATCAAATCATTTTTTGTAATTGCACGGATAGGCTCTCACTCAATTATGTTCATTTAAATACACAGGAAGATGACACATTGACACCGTTGGCCCCTTACCTGTGACGGTGAGAGGCAGCAGCGGGCTGGCAGGAGAGCTGAATTTGCGTCCAGACACTGTGGTCTCATAAACACAGCTGTAGTTCCCCTGGTGGGAAAGCTCTGCAGCAGAAAATATGAAGGAGGCAGAATGATTGACAGCAGCCTGAGCCTCAGTCAGATTGGACCCTGTGAAGCTGAGGTGGAAGGAGCCTCCTGGGTACTGTGGCACAGTGGAGCAGGTGATGGTGAAGCTGTGGCCCACGATCACCTCTGACCCCTGGGGGCCCCCGGTCATCTCCCCTGTAGGAGAGCTGAGGATGATGGCAGGTTGCTGTAGGACCACTGGAAAAGAATAGGAATTCCGAGAGAAATGCATCAACACGGACATGTGTGTGCAAACTTGCGCACCTGAATTAATTATGACCGCTTTGAATGCATATCTGTGTGTGTGTGCTCATATGTGTGAGTGTGTGTGTGTGGGTTTGTGCTGTGGCGTCACTAGGGTTGGTGACACCCGGTGCGGTCGACCGTTGGTGTCACCCGATGTTGTCGACGGGGGTTGGGGGGGGGGTGCTATTGGATGTTCTCGACCAGGGGGAGTGTGAGGTGCTGGCGGGTGTGGGCGCAAGGAATTGTGTGTTATGCATACATAGGACAAAGCGCTTCTCATCACATTAATACCTCAAATTTAATCAAAAGGCAGTAAGCTGCATCAGAGAAATTAGCTGTTCAACCCGTCGCAACACAAAACACTGCACAAAAAATTTAATGCAAGTCAATTCGGTCTCACCCCCCTCTGATGGTGTCACCCGGTGCGGTCCGCGCCCCCCACACCCCCCTAGTGACGCCTCTGGGTGTGTGTGCGTGTTTGTCTATGGCGGGGGGCATTTGTGCATGTCCGTACATTTATTCAAAGATCTATGATCAAGTAATGAAAATAATACACCCCTTGTCACAGAATATTTTTAAAATCTCAATTTTACATACACAACTGACTCATATAATTCAAAGTAGCTTATTAAGAACAATTGGTATTGTCATCTGATCCAGCTTGGTCTGTTGAGTTTGAATATCTGCTGCTTGTTGTTTTTAAAAGAGGAAGAAGCAGACTTTGGCACCATGCAAACCTCTTACCACGAGCAGGGAAGTAAGAGAGCTGTTTTTTTTTAGAAACTAACGTTTTGTAAAAAAAAAGTGCTGAATTTTACTTTATGGTCTGTGGTTTTTAAAGTGAATATCTTTGTCAGCACATTGTCAGGAGAAGTTTTGGGGACCCCAAAACAGAGCTTTGTTTGAGGCTCCAAAATGGATAAATCTGCTGCCGAACTTGTCTTGCAATTTTTAAACAACGTGAGGCCTTTTGGATAGTTATGTTACAAACATTAACGCCATGATGAATTACTTTTAAATGGCATGCTTTATTTATTTATTTTTAATTGGATTACTCAAAGTGGCTAATTAGGCCATTAGACAGATGGGCTTACTTTTAATTTCTTATAGTTATTTATGATGTATGATAACTGTAATGTGATGGTCAATGTTTTCATGAATTTTACTTTGAATTGATGTTCTTTACATTGTATATATTTAGAAACACTGTGAATTCTTTCCACTTCTCTACACTTAAATAATGGTGAATTCTTATGTAAAGGTTGTGTTGATGTCATTGGCTGATCACCAAGCATGGGACTAATTATGGGAAGTCTTTATTAGAGGATCTTTTACCATTTATGTTAAGACTGATGAGGGACAGAGACGTTTAAATCTTAAGTCACTGACACAGTCGGTGCAAACCTTTGTTCTTGCACTTTGCACAAAAATTCAAATTTTACCATGAAAGTGTCATGGTTCCTTATGCCGTTTGCTGTGCGGCGTCGTGGGTTGTGCTAATCGACGCCGTTCCGTGCTAATCGGCTACTCACTATCCCTGTCGAGGAAACTGAGTGCTGTTACAGGTAACTGAGTGTAGTGATCTTCAGGACCACCTGAGGGCGCTCCGTGATTCCTTTTGATTACGACCGATTGTTTGCACCCGACTGAGAGAGCTTATATATGCTTGTGTGAGATCTGTTCTTTACTTTAGTGTCTACTTACGTACACGAAAGCCGGTAAAGAGAAAAGCTCTCTTAGAGAAACTGTGGTAAGAAAAAGGTATAAGATTTTTGAAGTTAGCTTTTGTTTTGACTAGTAGTATGACCCCTGTCATACTAGTCACCTAGCTTTAATTCTTTGTTTACCTTAAAAGCCTTTTGCCTTCCTCATTTACGAGGCACCCTTTTCTTTTGCTTTTCTTCAGACTGCACTGCAGTCTTCCTAAAGTTGACTCACTCCTTACACCGTAGTTTCGTTCTCCTGCCGAGACATTTATTTGTGTTGGGATATTCTCCCTCAGGAGTTGAGTCTTCTTTTTGCTATCCCCCTCATTAAGTCTTTTTCTGAGACATAGTGGTTATTCCACTTTGGTGGGTAAACTTTAAGAAACCCCTTTTGAATTTGTTGTATTTGCATGTGGTCATTACCACTTCCCCACCCTCACAGAAAGATTCACTCGCATTTTTTTGTAATTTCTTTCTTTTGTGAAAAGAAAGGGGGGGGGGGGTCTTCAAGGAACAATAAAAAAAAATTCCAGCTCAAAGTTACAGTAGCTTCAGGTTAATTATGTCTTTCTCTGCAGTTACAAAATAAGAGTTTGAATTGAGCTGAGAAGCATGCCATTGGACTGAATCTGAAAATGGATTGTAAATTTAATTGTAATGTCTTTGGAAAATGGAAATAGCCCTTAGCACCAGGTAAAGGGCATCAACAGATGTACAGTGCATACTTACGGTTAATATCCCTCAAACAACAATAGAATCACTGGAAACAGCTTCCAGGAAACAGCGATTAGGCCTAGCATTTTTAATTTGGGGAAGCTGGCAAGGAGGTCTTCATCATTTTTCGAACAGGAAACAGACACTTCAAGTGCTCTTTGTTCACTCGGCAGGTTTATCTTCTTGTTTTCAATCCATCAGCATAGCTGCAGTCATTGGCCAGATGGCTACACAACTTCAACAGCTGATGCAGGCAGACAACACGCACTCAGCCAAGCAGAGGAGTGGCTAATGGACGATGAGGCGGGGAATGCCTTTATCCCCTCCCTCCCAGGAATTTGCTTTGTAGGACTCTCGGCCACAGGTGGCACTGACATGGTCGGTATTTAATTCCACAGCCTCACTGCAGAAAGCTGGAGCCAGAGTTTTGGCTGAACGTGACCCTGGGACACCTCAAGAGCCCATCTCGTGTGAGTTCATACATATTTTTAAATATTTTTAAATATTGGTTTATTCTTGGAACAACATAGGTGAAATCCTTTTTAGAATTGCTCTGATAGGCTCTGACTACACAACATGGCCAAAATATATGGACACCTGACATCCAACATCTCATCCAAAATGATGGGCATTAACATGGAGTTGGTCCACCCTTTGCTGCAACGACAACCTCCACTCGTCCGGATAGGATTTAGATGTTGGAGCATTGATGCAGGGATTTGCTTCCATTCAGTCAGAAGAGCATTAGTGAGAGCAAGCACTGATTAGGTGTTCATGCCTGGCTTGTAGTCAGCTTTCGAATTGATCTAAATGGATGGGGTTGAGATCAGGGCTTTGTGCAGGGCAGTCAATTTCTTCCACACCATCCTTGACAAAACCATTTCTATATAGACCTCGCTGTGTGCCCAGGGCCGTTGTCATACCGAAACAGGAAAGGGCCTTTCCCAAACTTTTGGGGAAGGACAGAACCGTCTAGAATGTCATTGTATGCTATAGAATTAAGATTTGCCTTCACTGGAACTATTGAAACCGTGAAAAAACAACCCCTGACTAAGGGGTGTCCAGATCCTTTTTGTCATGTAGTGTAAGTTCATTTAAATACACAGAAAGATGACACATTGCCACTGTTGGCTCCTTACCTGTGACGGTGAGAGGCAGCAGCGGGCTGGCAGGAGAGCTGAATTTGCGTCCAGACACTGTGGTCTCATAAACACAGCTGTAGTTCCCCTGGTGGGAAAGCTCTGCAGCAGAAAATATGAAGGAGGCAGAATGACTGACAGCAGCCTGAGCCTCAGTCACACTGGACCCTGTGAAGCTGAGGTGGAAGGAGCCTCCTGGGTACTGTGGCACAGTGGAGCAGGTGATGGTGAAGCTGTGGCCCTCGATCACCTCTGACCCCTGGGGGCCCCCGGTCATCTCCCCTGTAGGAGAGCTGAGGACGATGGCAGGTTGCTGTAGGACCACTGGAAAAGAATAGGAATTCCGAGAGAAATGCATCAACACGGACATGTGTGTGCAAACTTGCGCACCTGAATTAATTATGATCGCTTTGAATGCATATCTGTGTGTGTGTGCTCATGTGTGAGTGTGTGTGTGTGGGTTTGTGCTGTGGCGTCACTAGGGTTGGTGACACCCGGTGCGGTCGACCGTTGGTGTCACCCGATGTTGTCGACAGGGGTCGGGGGGGGGGGTGCTATTGGATGTTCTCGACCAGGGGGAGTGTGGGGTGCTGGCGGGTGTGGGCGCAAGGAATTGTGTGTTATGCATACATACGACAAAGCGCTTCTCATCACATTAATACTTCGAATTTAATCAAACGGCAGTAAGCTGCATCAGAGAAATTAGCTGTTCAACCCGTCGCAACACAAAACACTGCACAAAAAATTTAATGCAAGTCAATTCGGTCTCACCCCCCTCTGATGGTGTCACCCGGTGCGGTCCGCGCCCCCCACACCCCCCTAGTGACGCCTCTGGGTGTGTGTGCGTGTTTGTCTATGGCGGGGGGCATTTGTGCATGTCCGTACATTTATTCAAAGATCTATGATCAAGTAATGAAAATAATACACCCCTTGTCACAGAATATTTTTAAAATCTCAATTTTACATACACAACTGACTCATATAATTCAAAGTAGCTTATTAAGAACAATTGGTATTTGTCGTCATTTGATCCAGCTTGGTCTGTTGAGTTTGAATATCTGCTGCTTGTTGTTTTTAAAAGAGGAAGAAGCAGACTTCGGCACCATGCAAACCTCTTACCACGAGCAGGGAAGTAAGAGAGCTGTTTTTTTTTAGAAACTAACGTTTTGTAAAAAAAAAAGTGCTGAATTTTACTTTATGGTCTGTGGTTTTTAAAGTGAATATCTTTGTCAGCACATTGTCAGGAGAAGTTTTGGGGACCCCAAAACAGAGCTTTGTTTGAGGCTCCAAAATGGATAAATCTGCTGCCGAACTTGTCTTGCAATTTTTAAACAACGTGAGGCCTTTTGGATAGTTATGTTACAAACATTAACGCCATGATGAATTACTTTTAAATGGCATGCTTTATTTATTTATTTTTAATTGGATTACTCAAAGTGGCTAATTAGGCCATTAGACAGATGGGCTTACTTTTAATTTCTTATAGTTATTTATGATGTATGATAACTGTAATGTGATGGTCAATGTTTTCATGAATTTTACTTTGAATTGATGTTCTTTACATTGTATATATTTAGAAACACTGTGAATTCTTTCCACTTCTCTACACTTAAATAATGGTGAATTCTTATGTAAAGGTTGTGTTGATGTCATTGGCTGATCACCAAGCATGGGACTAATTATGGGAAGTCTTTATTAGAGGATCTTTTACCATTTATGTTAAGACTGATGAGGGACAGAGACGTTTAAATCATAAGTCACTGACACAGTCGGTGCAAACCTTTGTTCTTGCACTTTGCACAAAAATTCAAATTTTACCATGAAAGTGTCATGGTTCCTTATTCCGTTTGCTGTGCGGCGTCGTGGGTTGTGCTAATCGACGCCGTTCCGTGCTAATCGGCTACTCACTATCCCTGTCGAGGAAACTGAGTGCTGTTTCAGGTAACTGAGTGTAGTGATCTTCAGGACCACCTGAGGGCGCTCCGTGATTCCTTTTGATTACGACCGATTGTTTGCACCCGACTGAGAGAGCTTATATATGCTTGTGTGAGATCTGTTCTTTACTTTAGTGTCTACTTACGTACACGAAAGCCGGTAAAGAGAAAAGCTCTCTTAGAGAAACTGTGGTAAGAAAAAGGTATAAGATTTTTGAAGTTAGCTTTTGTTTTGACTAGTAGTATGACCCCTGTCATACTAGTCACCTAGCTTTAATTCTTTGTTTACCTTAAAAGCCTTTTGCCTTCCTCATTTACGAGGCACCCTTTTCTTTTGCTTTTCTTCAGACTGCACTGCAGTCTTCCTAAAGTTGACTCACTCCTTACGCCGTAGTTTCGTTCTCCTGCCGAGACATTTATTTGTGTTGGGATATTCTCCCTCAGGAGTTGAGTCTTCTTTTTGCTATCCCCCTCATTAAGTCTTTTTCTGAGACATAGTGGTTATTCCACTTTGGTGGGTAAACTTTAAGAAACCCCTTTTGAATTTGTTGTATTTGCATGTGGTCATTACCACTTCCCCACCCTCACAGAAAGATTCACTCGCATTTTTTTGTAATTTCTTTCTTTTGTGAAAAGAAAGGGGGGGGGGGGTCTTCAAGGAACAATAAAAAAAATTCCAGCTCAAAGTTACAGTAGCTTCAGGTTAATTATGTCTTTCTCTGCAGTTACAAAATAAGAGTTTGAATTGAGCTGAGAAGCATGCCATTGGACTGAATCTGAAAATGGATTGTAAATTTAATTGTAATGTCTTTGGAAAATGGAAATAGACCTTAGCACCAGGTAAAGGGCATCAACAGATGTACAGTGCACACTTACGGTTAATATCCCTCAAACAACAATAGAATCACTGGAAACAGCTTCCAGGAAACAGCGATTAGGCCTAGCATTTTTAATTTGGGGAAGCTGGCAAGGAGGTCTTCATCATTCTTCGAACAGGAAACAGACACTTCAAGTGCTCTTTGTTCACTCAGGTGGTTTATCTTCTTGTTTTCAATCCATCAGCATAGCTGCAGTCATTGGCCAGATGGCTACACAACTTCAACAGCCGATGCAGGCAGACAACACGCACTCAGCCAAGCAGAGGAGTGGCTAATGGACGATGAGGCGGGAAATGCCTTAAGCCCCTCCCTCCCAGGAATTTGCTTTGCAGGACTCTCGGCCACAGGTGGCACTGACACGGTCGGAATTTAATTCCACAGCCTCACTGCAGAAAGCTGGAGCCAGAGCTTTGGCTGAACGTGACCCTGGGACACCTCAAGAGCCCATCTCGTGTGAGTTCATACATATTTTTAAATATTTTTAAATATTGGTTTATTCTTGGAACAACAAAGGTGAAATCCTTTTTAGAATTGCTCTGATAGGCTCTGACTACACAACATGGCCAAAATATATGGACACCTGACATCCAACATCTCATCCAAAATGATGGGCATTAACATGGAGTTGGTCCACCCTTTGCTGCAACGACAACCTCCACTCGTCCGGGAAGGATTTAGATGTTGGAGCATTGATGCAGGGATTTGCTTCCATTCAGTCAGAAGAGCATTAGTGAGAGCAAGCACTGATTAGGTGTTCATGCCTGGCTTGTGGTCAGCTTTCGAATTGATCTAAATGGATGGGGTTGAGATCAGGGCTTTGTGCAGGGCAGTCAATTTCTTCCACACCATCCTTGCCAAAACCATTTCTATATAGACCTCGCTGTGTGCCCAGGGCCATTGTCATACCGAAACAGGAAAGGGCCTTTCCCAAACTTTTGGGGAAGGACAGAACCGTCTAGAATGTCATTGTATGCTGTAGAATTAAGATTTGCCTTCACTGGAACTATTGAAACCGTGAAAAAACAGCCCCTGACTATGGGGTGTCCAGATCCTTTTTGTCATGTAGTGTAAGTTCATTTAAATACACAGGAAGATGACACACTGCCACTGTTGGCTCCTTACCTGTGACGGTGAGAGGCAGCAGCGGGCTGGCAGGAGAGCTGAATTTGCGTCCAGACACTGTGGTCTCATAAACACAGCTGTAGTTCCCCTGGTGGGAAAGCTCTGCAGCAGAAAATATGAAGGAGGCAGAATGACTGACAGCAGCCTGAGCCTCAGTCACACTGGACCCTGTGAAGCTGAGGTGGAAGGAGCCTCCTGGGTACTGTGGCACAGTGGAGCAGGTGATGGTGAAGCTGTGGCCCTCGATCACCTCTGACCCCTGGGGGCCCCCGGTCATCTCCCCTGTAGGAGAGCTGAAGACGATGGCAGGTTGCTGTAGGACCACTGGAAAAGAATAGGAATTCCGAGAGAAATGCATCAACACGGACATGTGTGTGCAAACTTACGCACCTGAATTAATTATGATTGCTTTGAATGCATATCTGTGTGTGTCTGCTCATATGTGTGAGTGTGCGTGTGGGTTTGTGCTGTGGCGTCACTAGGGTTGGTGTCACCCGATGTTGTCGACGGGGGTGGGGGGGGGTGCTGTTGGATGTTCTCGACCAGGGGGAGTGTGGGGTGCTGGGGGGTGAGAAATAGCCAGCTCAACTTCTTCTTGCAGAGTTGGACATTCCAAGTCATCAGAATTAAGACACTGACCATCATTAATTGAATTTAAAAAGAGTTGAGACAAATCATTGTCAATTTCAATATCTGCATATATCTTTTGACACAGGTTTTTGACAGTATACTGTATATCACATTCATTTTCAATAACAATACCCATTTCATTTCTTATTGCTTTAATACATTTCTGTTGTTGCTTATCTTTAAACTGAGCTATAATATTAATAGCACTAGGAGCATCTTTAACATTCATATTGCTTCCTATCTGTACCTGTAACCCACATAGAGAATCTTTATTCATATATTCAATTTCATCTTTCATTTTGTACATTTCTGTTTTACTCAATTTTATGTTCATTTCTATGTATTTTTTGAGCAGCAGGTCATATTTCATATTTTTTTTCCTGATTTAGACTTTTACACTTGTATCTAAAAAAGTCCTCCATCCTATGTTTTAGAATTTCCCACAACTCAACGGCTGTCTTTGTCAGGAGTTTTCAGTTCTTTATATTGTCGATTTCAAGTTTTAACTCTGACACTAGTTCTAAATTATCAAGACACTGAGTATTTAATTTCCAATAGGATTTCTTGGGATCACCTGTGATTTTGAGCTGCACTGTAACAGCCAAGTGATCAGATTCCACATGAAGTCTGGTTTTGTAATCACATATGTCAAAGTTACTATTTACATAAATTCACTCAATTCTTATCCTTGTATATTTGTCATGTCTAGTAAAGTCAACCTTATTTGGATGTAAAATTCTAAAAGCATCCCTCAAGTCTGTTCCTTCCAACATTTTTTTTTAGAGCTGTTCTTTCTCTCGTCATTAAAAAAAGATCTGTGTGAAAATATATCTTTCCCTTCTAGCACCACATTAAAATCACCACACACCACAATCGGACACCCTGCACATAAAAAATTTCTAAGTTTGCTAAACAGTTGGGTTTTCTTTACTCTATGTGGTGCAGTATATACATTAATTATTCTAATCTTTTCGCGAATAAAGTAACGGTCTAAAACCAATAACCTGCCCGGGATAATTTCCCGTTTTCTTATAACAGTAACCTTATTTCGAAAAAAGATTCCAATCCCATCAGCCTTATCTTCACCAATTGAGATGAAGCAGGACCGTTTTGACCAAATCTTTTTAACGTCCTCTACATCCGTGCTCGTTGAAAGCCTCATTTCTTGTAAACATAGAACATCAAAATCTGTTTGCAACAACGTATCAAATATCTGGTGTCTGTTCTTAATCGATTGCACTCGTCTCACATTCAACGTGCAAACATGCATGTAAAGGGTGCTCATAGAGTGTATTCATGAGACAGGCATTGTTCTTTCATGGACTGATTTTAGTGTCTATTTTCTTTTGGTCTCTTTCGTTTGATATAACAAGCTTTCGTTTGTTAACAGCCCTAGAAGTGTTACCATCATTTGTGGCACTTACTTGCTGTCCAGTTACAGGAACATCCTTTGTCGACGTGCGTGGAGATTCAGTCATTTGCATCTGTGTATACATTAAAGTCTCCGCACAAACTCGTATGGTAGCGGGTTCGTTGAGCACTTTTGCAGTTCGCGTGATAAAAGCGGCCGCTCTGCTCGACTCCAGCTCGCTACTAGACTCCTGAATGTCCGGAGAGTCCGGTTCTTCACTGGCGGAGTCATATAGTTCGCTGTCATCTTCATCCTCCTCTCCACTGCCCTCTCCGGTCCCGGAGGAGTTAAGAGAGGAGGAGGTGGAGGACTGGCTATGTGACCCTCCATCCGTGGAGGGTAAGCTGACTTCCGCTGCGCACAGGAGCTTCAGCTCCCTCTCTACATCCGGCGGCCTCTGTTGCTGGACTATGCTGGATGTTACTCTTTCTCCCTCCAGTGTTGTGTGCCTTGCCTGCTGCTGGGCTCCTCCTGGTGCTTCTTGTTGCCTCAGGATGGAAATGAAACTGCCTCTTCCTCTGCCTCTGCCTATCACCAGTCGCCCCTCGTCCTTTCCTACTGCGACTGGCTGCGTCCCTCTCCGCAGCGGGACGGTAGAGCTGCGCTCCTCTCCACTCTCTGGCGGCTGCTGCCTGGTTGTGGTGCGTTGAGTGTTATTGCCATCTGGCAGTGGCTCCTGTTGGGCTGCGGTCTGCGGTTCTCTGGCGCTCTCTTCTGGGTCTTGCTGGTTTTGACGCGGTTGCTGCCCATCTTCGGCTCTGGCTCTGTTTTGGTTTTTTGCTTTATTGCTGTAGGAGTGGGGACATTTAAAATAAGTGTGCCCCACTCCTCCACACAGGCTGCTCCGGGAATCATTGTTGCAATCTTTGGCCTTGTGACCCAATCCTCCACACTTCCAACACTTCATCTGGGTACACTCCTTTACCTGATGGTCAGGTGCACCACAGACGAAGCAAGTTTGCAGCTGCCCAGGATAAATCACATGGTCATTGTAAGGGCCTAGAGATATGGAATTAGGTAGTGTTACGGGATGACGATTCGCGTCTTTTTTTAACTGGAGTTTGTATTTCCTAACCCCGTACCAAATTCCAAAATGGTCCACAGGCTTGTAAGGGGCCTGCAGGATATTGGCATGTCTCATTAGAAACAGTTAAATATCATGGTCCGACACTCGGCCAGTCCAGAATTTTACCACAACATTGATGGTATCTATAGCTACAGAAGAATGGATAGTCCAATTACTCCAAGGGGCTTCATTTCCTTTTGCATATGCCGTCTCCATGAAGCGCCTCAGGGTGTCTTCGTGGAAGAAACAAAGTTCAAAATCTTTCCTATTAGGCAACGCAACGAAAGAATGAACATCCTTGACATTAATGCCGCCTGATCACGGGAAGGGGGCTCACCTTCTATGGTATATTTTTACCTCGCCCAGTGCTGGGCGAACCGAGAGGCGTAGGAGGCCATGTTTGTTATTTTATTTTTTATTTCCTCAGCCAGACCGCAGCCGTAGCTATGGCCGCGGCCTGGGGAGTTTTTTTTGTTTTTTCCTTTTTTTTTTAACACACACAAATCCACTCAGTAAACCAAGTCAAGCACAGCGATAAATTAATGCAGTGATCCGAGTTAACCCACAGTCTTACCCCTGCCACTCATTCTTCCACTCTTAAGAAAACTAAAGAATCATTACCACTTCCCCACCCTCACAGAAAGATTCACTCCCATTTTTTTGTAATTTCTTTCTTTTGTGAAAAGAAAGGGGGGGGGGGTCTTCAGGGAACAATAAAAAAAATTCCAGCTCAAAGTTACAGTAGCTTCAGTTTAATTACGTCTTTCTCTGCAGTTACAAAATAAGAGTTTGAATTGAGCTGAGAAGCATGCCATTGGACTGAATCTGAAAATGGATTGTAAATTTAATTGTAATGTCTTTGGAAAATGGAAATAGACCTTAGCACCAGGTAAAGGGCAGATGTACAGTGCACACTTACGGTTAATATCCCTCAAACAACAATAGAATCACTGGAAACAGCTTCCAGGAAACAGCTTCCAGGAAACAGCGATTAGGCCTAGCATTTTTAATTTGGGGAAGCTGGCAAGGAGGTCTTCATCATTTTTCGAACAGGAAACAGACACTTCAAGTGCTCTTTGTTCACTCGGCAGGTTTATCTTCTTGTTTTCAATCCATCAGCATAGCTGCAGTCATTGGCCATATGGCTACACAACTTCAACAGCTGATGCAGGCAGACAACACGCACTCAGCCAACCAGAGGAGTGGCTAATGGACGATGAGGCGGGGAATGCCTTTAACCCCTCCCTCCCAGGAATTTGCTTTGCAGGACTCTCGGCCACAGGTGGCACTGACATGGTCGGTATTTAATTCCACAGCCTCACTGCAGAAAGCTGGAGCCAGAGCTTTGGCTGAACGTGACCCTGGGACACCTCAAGAGCCCATCTCGTGTGAGTTCATACATATTTTTAAATATTTTTAAATATTGGTTTATTCTTGGAACAACATAAGTGAAATCCTTTTTAGAATTGCTCTGATAGGCTCTGACTACACAACATGGCCAAAATATATGGACACCTGACATCCAACATCTCATCCAAAATGATGGGCATTAACATGGAGTTGGTCCACCCTTTGCTGCAACGACAACCTCCACTCGTCCGGGAAGGATTTAGATGTTGGAGCATTGATGCAGGGATTTGCTTCCATTCAGTCAGAAGAGCATTAGTGAGAACAAGCACTGATTAGGTGTTCATGCCTGGCTTGTAGTCAGCTTTCGAATTGATCCAAATGGATGGGGTTGAGATCAGGGCTTTGTGCAGGGCAGTCAATTTCTTCCACACCATCCTTGACAAAACCATTTCTATATAGACCTCGCTGTGTGCCCAGGGCCATTGTCATACCGAAACAGGAAAGGGCCTTTCCCAAACTTTTGGGGAAGGACAGAACCGTCTAGAATGTCATTGTATGCAGTAGAATTAAGATTTGCCTTCACTGGAACTATTGAAACCGTGAAAAAACAGCCCCAGACTAAGGGGTGTCCAGATCCTTTTTGTCATGTAAATGGTAAATGGACTGAATTTATATAGCGCTTTTATCCAAAGCGCTTTACAATTGATGCCTCTCATTCACCAGAGCAGTTAGGGGTTAGGTGTCTTGCTCAAGGACACTTCGACACACCCAGGGCGGGGTAAGTAGTGTAAGTTAATTTAAATACACAGGAAGATGACACATTGCCACTGTTGGCTCCTTACCTGTGACGGTGAGAGGCAGCAGCGGGCTGGCAGGAGAGCTGAATTTGCGTCCAGACACTGTGGTCTCATAAACACAGCTGTAGTTCCCTTGGTGGGAAAGCTCTGCAGCAGAAAATATGAAGGAGGCAGAATGACTGACAGCAGCCTGAGCCTCAGTCACACTGGACCCTGTGAAGCTGAGGTGGAAGGAGCCTCCTGGGTACTGTGGCACAGTGGAGCAGGTGATGGTGAAGCTGTGGCCCTCGATCACCTCTGACCCCTGGGGGCCCCCGGTCATCTCCCCTGTAGGAGAGCTGAAGATGATGGCAGGTTGCTGTAGGACCACTGGAAAAGAATAGGAATTCCGAGAAAACTGCATCAACACGAAAATGTGTGTGCAACCCTACAATTATGATCGCTTCAAATGATTGTGTTTTCTTTTATTAGTTCTGTCTTCCATTAAGTCTTGTTATACAATAAACACATGGGTAGATATATATCCTTTCCTTCCTGTTTGTGCTGAATTAACACTGGATATTTTACTGAACATGTAATAGACATCACTCACCGACGCTGATGGCAATGGAGTTACTGTGGGAAGAGTGGAGGGTCTGGCTGCCCTGGACTGCGTACAGGCAGGTGTAGCTGCCCTGGTGGGAGGAGTCCACGTTGTTCACGCCCATTTCCACACTGGTCCCGCTGGACTCTGATTTGCGGGCCAGGGGACTCCCAGTGCCCCCTCTGTGTAAGCGAAACTCAACAGGAGCGCAGAGGTCAGCTGGGGCGACGCAGCGAAAACGAACCTCGTCTCCAGGCGAGAGTGCTGAATGAGGAGAGCTTAGGGACAGGGTGGGCTGGGACATGCCACCTAGTGAGTCTAGTGTATCAAAAAAAGATTAAATAGCATTTAAAAATCCTCAAGTAGCTACTTCACTGGCACAAGCAACTATGCAAAAAATGTTTATACGCACGGAATCCATATCGTTTCTAACAATTACATTACTGAGAGATAAAGGGCAAATATATTTGGTACCGTATGTGTATATTTACTAAGTTTGCAATACCGCCACTGGACCCCTGAAAATCTACTTACATTTCAGGCCTAAAATGATTAAAGCTGCCTCCACATTAAATTGGTATCAAACGAAATGAATAAATACCTAAAAACCTGGAAACTGTTACCTTTAACTTTTACCCTTTTCTTTTATCTGAATGTACATTTCCCACGCAGTGTGCAAAATGTTTACTGTTACCACTTCAAAGGTTAGTTTACTAGTGATGTCACACATTTGTCTTAGTCTTCCAGATTGACTGTAGAACATGTGTTTCCCTTACCTGAGCAGACAGTACCTGCATCCTCCCCGTGATGACAGTCGTGTTTTCCCAACCCTCTGTGTGAGCACTGTGAGAGTGAAGATTCACTGCCTGAACAGCCAACATCGTCCATCCAAATTTCTCCAGTCCCCTGGCCAAACTGGGCTACACCTGGGACAGACAGAGCTGTACCACAGCCCAGCTCTCTGCACACCACTGCAGCATCATTCATATCCCAGTAATCATCACACACGGTTCCCCACTGGTTTTTGTGATTGACCTCCACTCTTCCAGAGCACCTGCATTGCCCACCGACCAGTCTGATCAGGGGACCTAATAGGGGAATAGAAAATATTGATCATGACTCAGTTTGTCTCCTCGGTTTTAATTATCGCATCAAAGATTTGAACGAAAAGCAATTCAGTCCATTTTAATATGTAATGTTAATTTCCAATACTTTGCATGAAACTATCATTTCTTCCTTTTTTATTTCATTCAAGAACCAGACCCTTGATACACAATGGCTTTTGATATATTCAGTCGTATTAACTCAATTGTAATGTAGTGGCATGCATCTGGTACGTGTCTGTGTGTGTGTTTGTGTGTGATGTGCTCTTTGACTGATGAGTTCATGTAGTGCTGTAAAAAAAATTGATTCATGTCAACGTATCACAGTCAGTCATGAATTTTGAGTTAATCCAGTTGAGTGGAAAAACATGCAGTCGTTATGTAAATTTCATATACAGTCCTTTATTTATTCAGATTTATGTAAAAGTAATTAGTGATAGATGTATTTTGAAGCAAACATTCCTTAGGGTACCATTCTATCTCTTAAATATACTTTACAAATTCTGTTCAGCAAAAGGGTAATCTGTATCTCAGTAAGTCTTTTTTTAAAAATGAAGCTGTCCTTGATTGCTATTCAGAGAAAAACACTTATAGTTCCCATGACATTTCTTTGAGTGCCATCTTGTTAAATTTATCAGATATTTAACAATGGTACTTACCTGACAAATTTGTAAATTGCAAAGGAAATATACTGGCATGGATTCAATCACCATTTATCCTTAACTTTGAGTCTGAATTAAATGCAGGTTAACGATTTCTTCATAAAAACAGTTCAGCAAGTTCAGCAATGACCAAAATCGATTGACCAAACAGTAAAGAAACAAACACTTGCATTCATTTTTAAGCCAAAGTTAAGGATACATTTTGATTGAATACAAACCACAGTCTATGTCAGGTAGTAAACCCACAATATATTGAAATATCAAAGGAAGATGCTAAAAATGTATCAGCTATTATGGTACAAGGGCAATGTAATAATTAAACTGTACAATCTGGATCAAAATAGTTCCTAAAAAGATAACACCCCAGTGAACAAACAATGCTTTTCACTGGGGTGGTACTCGAGAGGTAAGCCCTGCCCATGGCTTTAATCATTCATATAACTTTTTTGCTAGTAATAGGAGCTTATTAGTACCCAAATAAAGCACCATTATACCTTTTAGGGTACACTTGGGAAATTTGTTCCTTAAAAAACAAACATATACCTCTACTGTACCTTTATTCCTGAGAGCTTAAAATATAATTATTGGGAATTAATAAACTTGATATCAGCACTATGAATTGGTCTGAATTTAGTGGTCATCCTCCAAACGAGTATTCCAGTCTAAGACATAGTAAGTCCCTCACCAGAGCAGACAGCACCTGCATCCTCCCCGTGACCACAGTTGTGTTTTCCCAACCCTCCGTGTGAGCACTGTGAGAGTGAAGATTCACTGCCTGAACAGCCAACATCGTCCATCCAAATTGCTCCAGTCCCCTGGCCAAACTGGGCTACACCTGGAGCAGACAGAGCTGTACCACAGCCCAGCTCTCTGCACACCACTGCAGCATCATTCATATCCCAGCTATCATCACACACGGTTCCCCACTGTTGTTCGTGATAGACCTCCACTCTTCCAGAGCACCTGCCATTCCCACCGACCAGTCTGATCTGAACTCCATCTAAAAGTCACAGAGAGGAACAGAGCAACTGACTGCCAATAATCAGGAAAATTGGGCATCTTTAGGCGAGATCTAATTAATACAACATGCGGCTGCAACTTTAAATTCTTTATAAGTAAAGAGACTCCACTTACCTGCTGGCAAACTGACATGCAGAAATTGACCTGTTGGAATGAAACAGGGAAAATTGCAGCAATATATATATATATATATATATATATATTTATATATGTATATATAGATTTTTTTTTAATTATTTTTTTTACACATATTCTGATCCCTTCAATTGAATAATAATGCAACAAGCCTTTTCTTTTCTTATATACTTATATTTTGGTGAGTGTAGGAGCCTAAATGCAGTTTGTTGATAGACAGTAAATGATCTGACTAATGAGCACAGAATAATTTAAGTTTGTATGTAAAACTACAGTAATTTACATGATCGGTTGATTCAGAAGTTATTTTGATTGAGTATTTACATGATGTATTTACACAGTTCATATTTACAACGATGCAATAAGTTAATTTGATTTATTGTGCTTAAAATGTGTGTGGATAATTTAAAATGCATAAAAGCTCATTTACAATTACTTTTTTAACATTTGGAGATGGGATATTGTGACCGTTGCATCCAAGTAGCTATTTGCATATTTAATTGTTTTTTGGCGCGTCTTGCATGAAAAAAGTTTTTGGGGCAGTAATTTCGGGTTAGTCAAATCCAAGGAGAGAGTGGAGCCACACGGTCTTTTGACCTCTCTTTTTCTCTCTCATTTTGATAATTCTCTCTCGTGAATTTAATTGGAATGGACAATCGATCTGTACATATGAAGAATCATTGTTTTGACAGTTTGTTTTATTAAACATTTTGATTGTTTACAGCGTGGTCCTGTGGATTTATCGTTGTGTATTTAATCAAGGGAAATTGAGAGCGTCAACCTAAGGCTTCACTGAATGGACACCTACAGTGAGAATAAATATTCTTCAATATAATTGGGTATTACTGTGTTTTTGGCCTCCTCTGTTATTTTTTTAAAATGTGATTAGAATTTCAACCAAGCCCAGTTTCGCCAATTCCACAGAAAAGCATTGGCCTGGTTTTTATTTGCTCTGGATCTGAACCTTCTTTCTGTGATAAAAAGATATTAGCAGTTGATTTGGTCAACCCTATCTGCTAGGTTTTAATAGTCTATCTATATCCTTATATGCTGCTATGGTATGTTGCTGTGGGATGATTAATTTTCTATTTATCATACATTGGCACTTAAAAGGTTCCTCTTTCCTTGAAATGTGCAAAATGATCTGTTCTCTCACATGAAAACGAAATTCACACATGCCTTCACACCTTAGCCATTTTCACAGTCATTACATTTTCAATGAATGTTAAACCTGATGAACATAGATAAGGCAGACAAAATAACATCATGCACATAATACATTTGCAGACTGGTTAAAACAAGAACCGCATCAAACTCAGTCCAGAATATGTAAAATGTCATTTAATGTACATCTTAAAAAATAACGAATAAAACTCAGACATGTGACGGAGTGGGGGTTTTGGGAGACCAACCGCGACCGAACAGGGTTCTTTAAGCTATTCACCAGAGGTAGAATAACCACAAAGTCTCAAGAGACAAAAGGACAGGGGGGGAAAAAGAACGAAAAGGAAAATACTCCTCAGGGAGAGTATCCCAAAGAAAAGCTCTAAACAACCCACGTACTGGGTAACAAACAAAAGCTTAAGGAGTAAGAGTATAACAAAAACAAAGGTCTGAAAAAATTGGAGAACATGAGAACTTCAAGAAGCCCTCACACAGAGGACTGTCAAAAGAATCACTAACGAGAGTAGTAAAAATGAGCAAGGACAGTAGTGCTAACTTGTAGCCCACAATCCACTAACCTCTAAGTTCAGTTCCGCAGTAACTCTTCACGTAAAACAAAGGATGCAGAAGAGGAACTGATCTAGCACTGAACAAAACCAAACCACTTACCAAACAGACCAAGTTACCGGCTTTCGTGTAACACAAATGACACTGAAGAAAGGCTTGTCACCTTGCTAAGGGTTTAAATAGAGAGCCAACAGGTGCAAATAGTTAAAGGGGATTTGCAAACTAAATGGCCGTAATAACTATGGCCAATAACTACGGGGCGATATAGCTCAGGAGGTAAGAGCGATTGTCTGTTAGTCGGAGGGTTGCCGGTTCAAACCCCGCCCTGGGCGTGTCGAAGTGTCCCTGAGCAAGACACCTAACCCCTAACTGCTCTGGCGAATGAGAGGCATCAATTGTAAAGAGCTTTGGATAAAAGCGCTATATAAATGCAGTCCATAACTAAAGAAAAGGTGCAGAAATGAGGAAAAGAAATGGTGGTATAAGCCAAAACCATGAAAAGACAGTTTTAAAACTCAAAGACAGTTTTCTCATTTTTGGTCTCATTTTTAGTTTAATTTCAGTACATGAAAATGTTTTTTTTTTTTTTTCACTTAACTTTTTGTTTTAGTTTCAGTTCACGATAACCAGTAGTGAGGATTCAGTGAAATTTGCCTGGGCTGACTTCATGGAATGAGGTTAGACAACACACTGACGGTGCCTAATATCAGGATCTACAAATATCAGTTTACATGTGCAGAGCAGGCTGAGTAGAAGTACTGAAAACTGCAGCTTGATGCTATAATTCTTCTGTGCCATATGAGATATTTATTTATTTTGCTGAAAATAGTAAAATCCTCATTTTGTGCAGTGTTTAAGGATTCTGCTAAATTTAGATCATTATTGAAGACCAATGATAAATTACATGTAAATTAAACATAAATGTACTTGTGTGTTAAAGCAGCGAATGCCTGTTGTGCATACGGTATTTCCCAGAAGTAAAGTTCTCACACATTGTCGGAAAGGAACTCAGACTCACCAAATGCCATGAGAACAATTCCCAGCATCCTGGCCTTTACGGTATCTCCCAAAGGAACGTCACAATATAAACTGAATCAATGCACAAAGGAGCACAAAAAATTAAGCATAAGAGAGCACTGTCTTTTAAAAGAAAAAGAACAGGGGAGAGTTGCATATGCTTGTTCTCTTGATGTATTTTTAGGTAATAGTTTTATTTCCGCAATTGCCTTTGAGTGAGGGAGGTCGGGGAGTGAGTGACAGATCACAATGTAAAGGAAGAGGAAACCACACTCCCCACCCAACTCATTAGCGGTTTTAGGGGCATATGTTTTAGCTACAGTAAATGCACTTATGGTAACTAGAGAGCGAGAAATGTAAATGTATGCTAAAAGGCTAAAATGATTTCTTTTGTACATACAAATGCCTCATCTTTTTTAAAAAAAAATTCTGGCAGTGTAACTCACCGTTTGTTGAGTAATTCATTACTTAGATGATGGATTTTTCATTACTGATGATGCCCTTGTAGATTACATTGATTGTTGGTAAGGTGTCACCTTTAAGTAGAATTATGAGGATACAAAATATTACATGAGTATGCTGTGCTATATCTGCGCGTTCACATTATATAGTCGACCTACTCAAATGAGAACTGGAGAGTGAATGCTCAATTCTGAATTCCGAATTTGTTTATCAGATTCTAATTTTTCAGACTGACTGTTCATTTTCATTTATGTAAGCAACCCATTATGAAATGAACCTGTGGCTTGGTGAGAGACGTAAAACTAACTTTGCCGATGTACCTCCAGATGGGCAGGAGATGCTCATCAGTACCATTCCTGTCTTTGATCCATTCCCATTTGAGTGGCGCACATGAGTCATATGCAAGGCGCATGGCTACATACAGTATCTGATTTATTTCACATGCACAAACTGGAACTTTTTTGCTGTTCACACTGTTCCATAACCATCCAAACCGTGTCACATATGAGGGAAAATATCAGAATTGCAGTCTGAATGTAGCCTGTGACTGCTGTAGATATCTGAGGATATTCTATAGCCTTTGGACTCAACGTGTTGCTGTAAGGGAGGGTAGTCCTGTTGTAGGGCAGTTCACAGAAGTCTGCCTCGTATCAGACCCTCAAAGTAAAACAGACCATTTATTGTGCTGACAGGGAGACAAAAATTGTGATGAAGAGATGATGCTCATTTGCAAAACAGCCAATTGGATCCGCATTGTGAACTTTAGGTTCTCCATAATACAACGTGACCATGTTTTGTATGATTGGAAAACTGGTGTCATGGCATACAAGTGGTGTCTTTGGTGGTGGGCTGCTGACTAAAGAACTTGATGCCTATTGGTCAGCACCCAGCTAGATGCAGGGGTCAACCCAATGCTTACAGAGGTGGTGCAAGCAGGATCATTGATCTATACTGTTTTGCCATGATTGTGTCTTTATTCGATGATTTTGTCTTTTGCATTTATCATTTTGTATATAAGGGGAAATGTGCATTAGTTTGGGGAGGCTCATCAACACGGTCTCCTGCACGTATTTACACCATTTATGCGTATAGCCATTTCACCACTCATGTGTTGCACCATTGTATATTGTCATTATTAATGAACACACAGAATAATAAACTGCATTCATTTTAACCTGACATTCCTCTTTGACTCTTAACACTGTACACCCAGCAGTTTTAAGGTCCTAACATACACATAGAACTCACATAGCAGGATATCTGCATACTGTAGCCACTTGCCTATACACTAGTGTTGTAGCAGGATACACAATTGTATTTATGCAAGCTAAACATGCCAAAGACATGTCTGCATCTACAAAACTAGACAGCAATTTGTATAAAGCCATACTACAGCAGTCTGCACTGTCTATGCATAACTGTTAGCATGACGGAAAGGTTAAAAACACTATTTTGGAGTCAGATAACAGAGATAACATTGATCCAGTAGCACAGGGTAGGACTACATGCATTCCTTCGCCACTCATATACTTCTACTATTTGGTTTGTGGAGAAGTTTCTTGCTGTTGGTGACCTCGATGTACCATTTGGTGTATCTGAGGGGTTTCTTATGTGACCAGGTGATATTCAATACACAAGACCCAGAATAAACCGGAGCCAGAGACTGCTATACCAAAAATACAAATTTTGTTGACAGTGCATGAAATAAAAGACTTGTCTCATTCAACTAGGTGGCAGCAAGGTGGTTCAAATAGAAGGCCTAAATGCAGGCCATAATAAAGGAGAGATGGAGTAAATTGTACACTTAATACATAAATCAAATCAACAATAAATGAGCAAGCAAAGAAAATCAACAATGTGGGGCTAGACTGCACTATCAGGGAGGTTAGTGTAGAGATATGCGTAAAAAGAGGAAATTGTCACAAAATATGTAGGCAAATTATGAATAAACCACCACTACACACGAACCAATTCTAACTAAATCAAAACGGTTCTACAACACTCAAATGTACCTACTCACAGCAAGCTAAGGTGGCTCAAACCACACAAAGCACACATGCAAGATGGCTACTCTACGACTCAGTCCCCCCTTTAACACAGCAGAAAGCCCCACAAGAAAAATAAAACAGAAAATGGCCCATTCAATTGATTAGTTAAAAGCACGCTAAAATCTAATAAATCTGGGGAAAACAGTGGTTGGCTCCTCTAGTAATGGCTTTGTTTAAAACTAAAAGAAACATAAGCACATTAATATACAAAAGTAAACTTTACAAGAAACATTTTACAAAACATATGCAATGTAAAAGTAAATCATATTAGACACTGAAGACGACTTAGGCCGAAACATGTCTGTCTATTTTCATGTTCGCAAATAAAATCTAAACAAGTATGAAGAAGTCTTAAGTTGCCAAGTGATTCATTTTTTGACCACTTTCGTTATATGTGAGTGCGCACTCCCGTTTCTCTTCATAAAAGTAAATAATATACCTTGCTAGACTGGAACACCATACCCTCCTCCAGTCGGAGACATGCAGGTGACTAGAATCTATATTTATAAAGAACCATGTTAATATTGTATTAAAGGGACTAAAAACCTATTTATAAACATCTCCGTTCTGCTTGAGCATACCTTGTTTCTTGGCTGATACGCCTATGCAATCACTTTAAGGTTTAGTCCCTCACCAAACATGAAGAATCTAACAACACATTTTTAACAATTATTTAACAAATCTTTAATTTCCATACTATGAGCTAAAAGAACGGACTGGACCCTCCCAAACCCTTGGCGATGCAATCGCCAATTGCGCACCGTCTTGTGGAGCTATCTGCCACAGGCAGCACTGACACACATTAGCCATCTCCTCAGGATCCAGCATTTATTTCCCAGCCAAATGGCACCACCCACTGGTCAGTTGTTTTGTTTAATATAAAGGTTGTGAAGTGCGGCAGGGTGGTGCAGTGAATAATGTTGTCGCATCCCAGCGAGAAGGTACAGAGTTCGAATCCCAATCGAGGGCCTTTCTGTTGTGGAGTTTCCACGGTCTCCTTGTGTCCGTGTAGGTTTCCTCCGGGTACTCCGGCTTCCTCCCAAAGACACACAGACCCCCCCCCCCCCGAACTCAGGAAGAAAAAAGCGGAGAGGGTGATGCTCTCCTCAGAAGGATTGTGGTGAGACCTTACCCTCATATCATGAATATATTCAGTCCACAAGAGGGCACTCCAGGATAAGGACTTCATGAAGTACTTACTCCAATGTTGGTATCGCGATTTAGATGCAAATAAAACCGAAAATACGCAATATAATCTGGGTGTCAGAGGGATGCATAATTTGCTTACATATCCTAGCCGAATCTCCCGCCACAGCCCAGACCAGCCCCCACCTCTGGGTAATATAGACAAAGTATAGAGGAATCGGATTCATTTTTAATCTTGATTTTTTCTTTTTATTTCTCTTCAGTTTTACCATTTTAATCATGTATGCTTTTATTTTAATATTCTTTTCTTCAGTATTTTATATTTTGTCATTCCATGCTTACTGTTCTATCTCGTCTTGTCATTCTGTGCTTACACATTTTAACATGTTTTATGGTATTTTGTAGTTAGGAAAGCGCTTTGAGCTGAATTGGGGGGGGGGGGGGAGTGTGGAAGACTGTACACTTAAGGGATTATTTTTAAGTAATCATATTTTAGTGTGTATATATTCATTCTTCAAAAGTTAGATACAATTGTTTTGCCCTGACATAACATAAAGATGGTTTGCTTAAGATCTGATTCTGCAGGATGAAGAAAAATATGCACATGGTTGGAACAATGTAGAATAAGCAATGTATATAGCTTAGACATAAAACAACACACACACACATACGCACGCATGCACACACACACACACACACACACACACACATTGCACAGCTGCATGGAAGGGGGCTCGTGTCCTTGGAATCAAGTGTTAGCTACGGACATTATACTCCTAAGATTTAGTTAGGTAACTTGTGTGACAGGGTCTTTAAGATTCCTTCAAGTAATTTCAAATGAATATTTTTTTCAAAATCTTTGCAACATTCTAACTACCTTGTTAGCAGACTGGCAGACTAGGTATTATTTTTAATTGCAGTTATTCTAGCAAGCATAGATAATATGCCTTTGCTAGTACGCTAGCAAACTAGCAAGCACTACAGCTAGTTGCTAGCTGTGTCAATTCTGTTATCTAGTTTATACAGATACTGCACTTGTTGTCATGGTTCTGTGTTCCTGTCTGTGTTTTCCTTGTTGGGCCACCAGATGGCGGTACTTCTGTTTTGTGTCCTGCTCCACTTGTTTAATTGCATTATTGGTTTCAATTGTTCAATTATTGGTTTTTGGTTGTCTTGTTTTCCCTTCCCTCTCTGTAGCCTGATTGTTCATGGTGCCCTCTTGTGTCTCGTCAGTGTGTTCTATTTAAGTTTCCTTCTTCCTTGACTCAGGTGCTGGATCCTTGGTTGTGTCTGGTTGTGTGTTTGTTCATGCCTCTGATCGTGTTTCTGCCCCATGTGTTCCTGCCCATGTTCTGGTTCCCACGTACCTTTGGATTTTCTGGATTTTCTTGGTTTCCTGTGTTTTTTTGAAGTTTGTCTTTGTGTTTTGAGAGTTGCTCTGCGAGGCGTTTTGGTTCCTGTTTTGTAAGTAAGGTCTTTGTTTCTATTCACCATTTGGAGTTTTGAGTTTTTCCCCCTCTGCGTTTGGGTCCTAACCCCCCGCACCCGGACACTTGTAGCTGAAAGGGGAGAAGGAAATTGACATCATTTGGTTGTAATTAATCCTTTATTATGAACACCACAGTCAGGATAAATGAGTAATAGATATGAACGATGCGCTTTGCCATTATTTGAGTAAATCAATTTAGCATTTTCCCCATTTTCCCACCATGGATTGTCATTTTCTAAATTTGGAAATGTGCTGAGTCACTTTTTCAAGAAAATAACATTACGAACTTAGGCCCTTCTATCTGCTTCATACACATCCTCTAAACACCATTAAAACAGACACTGCTGCTCATGTGGCTCACTCACTGCCTTAATGTTAGTTAAGGAGCAAGATAAGTCATTTGATGTTAGTTATGCAGTAGGAAATCATTTAAAATAAAATTATTAAAAACAACAGTTAACAGTATCAAAAATGTAAAAACTTAGTAAACTTTTTGAAGTCTTTAAATAAATTGCCATCGAAATATAAGTTATACCTTTTTAATAAGCTTTATCACTTAGATGCTCGTTAAGAAACAGCTTTTCATGCTTTCCTTAAATTATGAATACATGCAATCCAATGTGCATCACCACCTTTGTATTTATCCAGTCACAAAATGCATTTCACAACCTGCTCTTCATATTACATTCAACAAGGAAGTCTTTTCGTCAGGTCTGCCTCAAGGACAGTAATCTGAAGTATTTTCCCCTTAGAATTTGCCAAAACCGATAATTTCACAGCTGTTCTTTAAAAAAATTTCTTCCAGGGTAGCATGTCCCTGGACCCCCCTGCAGGGTTGCAATTCTGGAGATTTATGTATTTCAACACCCCCCAATATTCAAACTAAAGTTACGCCCTTGGTCTGCCAAGTTTAGGTCATATCTAAGAGTTTTGATATATATTTTCATCCTCAGAGTATTCGTTTTCAGTAGGCTCCCTGTAATTCACATAGTCAGCTTCACTTCCAGAGTCTTCATCCCCTATCTCATCTTCATAATCATTTCCGGTGAGTGTTTCTACATTCTCGTAGTCTTGCTCATCCTCTTCCTCACTGGCCTTTCCTTTGGGAAAGTAGGGATTCATTGGACCTGAAGCAAAATGTGCATTAGACTCTGTATAATGTAGACCAGTTAGTTACTCATACTCAGTGCAATCAATGAGATGGGCCGGAATCACAGATCACACACAAATTAATTTGATTCCTTATTGCCACTTTCATGATGCAAAGTGATACAATCTACGTTCAAGTAAGCATTACAAGATGATAATGGGAATGTGATTGAACAGTTACATAAACTATTTTATAATAAGCTATTTGTATGAAAAGAGCTTTCATTTCTACATGGTGAAACAAAAATGTTTAAATGATACCCTTTAATAAAAAGCTGAGAATCTTTAAGCATGTGCAAATTTGATCACAAATATAAAATTGGGGACTACAGAGCCAAATGTAGGTCAGATGTACGTGTTGCTCTGTAATGAGGTACTGACGTGCATTGCTCGCTGTCTTCGCAACTTGGGTGCGTCCTGAGCTGTGTCTTCTCTTCCAGAACAGCAGGAAGAGGACGAGTGGCACCAGTACCAGCAGCAGTCCTCCTGACGCTCCTAACGCGATTGGGAGGATCAGGGAGGCTGAGGAAGAGGAGAACCCATGTGAATCACAGGGTTGTTCCTGAGGATCGTATCCCGTTAGAATTCCCATATGACGGCACTCATTTGTACCACGTCTATGTTTTAGCATTTAGCGTTCATTTCAGGTGTTTTATTATCGAAATCCAGAAGGGCACTGCAAAGAGCATCCCCAGTGTTAAACAGCAAATCGATCAAAAAATCTATTCCAACAGAGTACACTAAAGATACTAATAGTGCACATATTGTCCCAGTTGGACAATATAGATCAAATAATTTTTTGTAATTGCACGGATAGGCTCTCACTCAACTATGTTCATTTAAATATACAGGAAGACGACACATTGACACCGTTGGCCCCTTACGTGTGACGGTGAGAGGCAGCAGCGGGCTGGCAGGAGAGCTGAATTTGCGTCCAGACACTGTGGTCTCATAAACACAGCTGTAGTTCCCCTGGTGGGAAAGCTCTGCAGCAGAAAATAGGAAGGAGGTAGAATGATTGACAGCAGCCTGAGCCTCAGTCAGATTGGACCCTGTGAAGCTGAGGTGGAAGGAGCCTCCTGGGTACTGTGGCACAGTGGAGCAGGTGATGGTGAAGCTGTGGCCCTCGATCACCTCTGACCCCTGGGGGCCCCCGGTCACCTCCCCTGTAGGAGAGCTGAAGATGATGGCAGGTTCCTGTAGGACCACTGGAAAAGAATAGGAATTCCGAGAGAAATGCATCAACACGGACATGTGTGTGCAAACCTACAATTATGATCGCTTCAAATGATTGTGTTTTCTTTTATTTGTTCTGTCTTCCATTAAGTCTTGTTATACAATAAACACATAGGTAGAGATATTTCCTTTCCTTCCTGTTTGTGCTGAATTAACACTGGATATTTTACTGAACATGTAAAAGACATCACTCACCGACGCTGATGGCAATGGAGTTACTGTGGGAAGAGTGGAGGGTCTGGTTGCCCTGGACTGCGTACAGGCAGGTGTAGCTTCCCTGGTGGGAGGAGTCCACGTTGTTCACGCCCATTTCCACACTGGTCCCGTTGGACTCTGATTTGCAGGCCAGGGGACTCCCAGCGCCCCCTCTGTGTAAGCAAAACTCAACAGGAGCGCAGAGGTCAGCCGGGGCGACGCAGCGAAAACGAACCTCGTCTCCAGGCGAGAGTGCTGAATGAGGAGAGCTTAGGGACAGGGTGGGCTGGGACATGCCACCTAGTGAATCTAGTGTATCAAAAAAAGATTAAATAGCATTTTAAAATCCTCAAGTAGCTACTTCACTGGCACAACCAACTATGCAAAGAATGTTTATACGGCACGGAATCCATATTGTTTCTAACAATTACATTACTGAGAGATAAAGGGAAAATATATTTGGTACCGTATGTGTATATTTACTAAGTTTGCAATACCGCCACTGGACCCCTGAAAATCTACTTACATTTCAGGCCTAAAATGATTAAAGCTGCCTCCACATTAAATTGGTATCAAACGAAATGAATAAATACCTAAAAACCTGGAAACTGTTACCCTTAACTTTTATCTGAATGTACATTTCCCACGCAGTGTGCAAAATGTTTACTGTTACCACTTCAAAGGTTAGTTTACTAGTGATGTCACACATTTGTCTTAGTCTTCCAGATTGACTGTAAAACATGTGTTTCCCTTACCAGAGCAGACAGCACCTGCATCCTCCCAGTGATAACAGTAGTGTTTTCCGAACCCTCCGTGTGAGCACTGTGAGAGTGAAGATTCACTGCCTGAACAGCCAACATGGTCCATCCAAATTTCTCCAGTCCCCTGGCCAAACTGGGCTACACCTGGGACAGACAGAGCTGTACCACAGCCCAGCTCTCTGCACACCACTGCAGCATCATTCATATCCCAGTAATCATCACACACAGTTCCCCACTGGTTTTTGTGATTGACCTCCACTCTTCCAGAGCACCTGCATTGCCCACCGACCAGTCTGATCAGGGGACCTAATAGGGGAATAGAAAATATTGATCATGACTCAGTTTGTCTCCTCGGTTTTAATTATCGCATCAAAGATTTGAACGAAAAGCAATTCAGTCCATTTTAATATGTAATGTTAATTTCCAATACTTTGCATGAAATTAGCATTTCTTCCTTTTTATTTCATTCAAGAACCAGACCTTTGAAACACAATGGCTTTTGATATATTCAGTCGTATTAACTCAATTGTAATGTAGTGGCATGCATCTGGTACGTGTCTGTGAGTGTGTTTGTGTGTGATGTGCTCTTTGACTGATGAGTTCATGTAGTGCTTTAAAAAACATTGATTCATGTCAACGTATCACAGCCAGTCATGAATTTTGAGTTAATCCAGTTGACTGGAAAAACATGCAGTCGATATGTAAATTTCATATACAGTCCTTTATTTATTCAGATTTATGTAAAAGTAATTAGTGATAGATGTATTTTGAAGCAAACATTCCTTAGGGTACCATTCTCTCTCTTAAATATACTTTACAAATTCTGTTCAGCAAAAGGGTAATCTGTATCTCAGTAAGTATTTTTTTAAAAATGAAGCTGTCCTTGATTGCTATTCAGAGAAAAACACTTATAGTTCCCATGACATTTCTTTGAGTGCCATCTTGTTAAATTTATCAGATATTTAACAATGGTACTTACCTGACAAATTTGTAAATTGCAAAGGAAATATACTGGCATGGATTCAATCACCATTTATCCTTAACTTTGAGTCTGAATTAAATGCAGGTTAACGATTTCTTCATAAAAACAGTTCAGCAAGTTCAGCAATGACCAAAATCGATTGACCAAACAGTAAAGAAACAAACACTTGCATTCATTTTTAAGCCAAAGTTAAGGATACATTTTGATTGAATACAAACCACAGTCTATGTCAGGTAGTAAACCCACAATATATTGAAATATCAAAGGAAGATGCTAAAAATGTATCAGCTATTATGGTACAAGGGCAATGTAATAATTAAACTGTACAATCTGGATCAAAATAGTTCCTAAAAAGGTAACACCCCAGTGAACAAACAATGCTTTTCACTGGGGTGGTACTCGAGAGGTAAGCCCTGCCCATGGCTTTAATCATTCATATACCTTTTTTGCTAGTAATAGGAGCTTATTAGTACCCAAATAAAGCACCATTATACCTTTTAGGGTACACTTGGGAAATTTGTTCCTTAAAATACAAACACATACCTCTACTGTATCTTTATTCCTGAGAGCTTAAAATATAATTATTGGGAATTAATAAATTTGATATCAGCACTATTAATTGGTCTGAATTTAGTGATGTCATCCTCCAAACGAGTATTCCAGTCTAAGACATAGTAAGTCCCTCACCAGAGCAGACAGCACCTGCATCCTCCCCGTGACCACAGTTGTGTTTTCCCAACCCTCCGTGTGAGCACTGTGAGAGTGAAGATTCACTGCCTGAACAGCCAACATCGTCCATCCAAATTGCTCCAGTCCCCTGGCCAAACTGGGCTACACCTGGAGCAGACAGAGCTGTACCACAGCCCAGCTCTCTGCACACCACTGCAGCATCATTCATATCCCAGCTATCATCACACACGGTTCCCCACTGTTGTTCGTGATAGACCTCCACTCTTCCAGAGCACCTGCCATTCCCACCGACCAGTCTGATCTGAACTCCATCTAAAAGTCACAGAGAGGAACAGAGCAACTGACTGCCAATAATCAGGAAAATTATACATCTTCAGGCGAGATCTAATTAATAACAACATGAGGCTGCAACTTTAAATTCTTTATAAGTAAAGAGACTCCACTTACCTGCAGGCAAACTGACATGCAGAAATTCACCTGTTGGAATGAAACAAGGAAAATTGCAGCAATATATATTTTTGATTATTTTTTTTTACACGTATTCTGATCCCTTCAATTGAATTATAATGCAACAAGCCTTTTCTTTTCTTTTATACTTATATTTTGGTGAGTGTAGGAGCCTAAATGCAGTTTGTTGATAGACAGTAAATGATCTGACTAATTAGCACAGAATAATTTAAGTTTGTAAAACTACAGTAATTTACATGATTGGTTGATTCAGAAGATATTTTGAGTATTTACAGTATTTAGATGTTGATGTATTTACACAGTTCATATTTACAACAATGCAATAAATTAATTTGATTTATTGTGCTTAAAATGCGTGTGGATAATTTAAAATGCATAAAGCTCATTTACAATTACTTTTGTAACATTTGGAGATGGGATATTGTGACCGTTGCATCCAATTAGCTATTTGCATATTTAATTGTTTTTTGGCGCGTCTTGCATGAAAAAAGTTTTTGGGGCTGTAATTTGCGGTTAGTCAAATCCAAGGAGAGAGTGGAGCCACACAGTCTTTTGACCTCTCTCTCTCTTTTTCGCTCTCATTTTGATAATTCTCTCTCGTGAATTTAATTGGAATGGACAATCGATCTGTACATATGAAGAATCATTGTTTTGACAGTTTGTTTTATTAAACATTTTGATTTTTTACAGCGTGGTCCTGTGGATTTATCGTTGTGGATTTAAACGAGGGGAATTGAGAGCGTCAACTTAAGGCTTCACTGAATGGAAACCTACAGTGAGAATAAATATTCTTCAATATAATTAGGTATTACTGTGTTATTGGCCTCCTCTGTTATTTTTTAAAAATGTGATTAGAATCTCAACCAAGTACAGTTTTTGCCAATTCTACAGAAAAGCATTGGCCTGGTTTTTATTTGCTCTGAATCTGAACCTTCCTTCTGTGATATAAAGATATTAGCAGTTGGTTTGGTCAACCCTATCTGCTAGGTTTTAATAGTCTATCTATATCCTTATATGTTGCTATGGTGTGTTGCTGTGGGATGATTCATTTTCTATTTATCACACACTGGCACTTAAAAGGTTCCTCTTTTCTTGAAATGTGCAAAATGATCTGTTCTCTCATATGAAAACGAAATTCACACACTTGTAGTGCATTCTCACAATAGCCATTTTCAGATTCATTACATTTTTAATGAATGTTAAACCTGATAAACATAGATAAAGCAGACAAAATAACATCATGCACATAATACATTTGCAGACTGGTTAAAACAAGAACTTAATCAAAAACTCAGGCCAGAATATGTAAAATGTACATTAAAAATGACATTTTACATCTTAAAAAAAGATGAGTAGTAGAAATGAGCAAGGACAGTAGTGCTAACTTGTAGCCCACAATCCACTAACCTCTAAGTTCAGTTCCGCAGTAACTCTTCACGTAAAACAAAGGACGCAGAAGAGGAACTGATCTAGTACTGAACAAAACTAAACCACTTACCAAACAGACCAAGTTACCAGCTTTCGTGCAACGCAAGCGACACTGAAGCAAAGCTTGTCAGCTTGCTAAGGGTTTAAATAGAGAGACAACAGGTGCAACTAGTTAAAGGGGATTTGCACGCGTATAATTCAATCAAGGAAAAGAAGAAAACTAAATGGCCGTAATAACTAAAGAAAAGGCGCAGAAATGAGGAAAAGAAATGGTGGTATAAGCCGAAACCATGACAAGACAGTTTTAAAACTCAAAGACAGTTTTCTCATTTTTAGTCTCATTTTTAGTTTAATTTCAGTACATGAAAATGTTTTTTTTTTTTTCGCTGTTAACTTTTTGTTTTAGTTTCAGTTCACGATAACCAGTGGTGAGGATTCAGCGAAATTTTCCTTGGCTGACTTCGTGGAATGAGGTTAGACAACACACTGACAGTGCCTAATATCAGGATCTACAAATATCAGTTTGCATGTGCAGAGCAGGCTGAGTAGAAGTACTGAAAACTGCAGCTTGATGCTGTAATTCTTCTGTGCCATATGAGATATTTATTTATTTTGCTGAAAATAGTAAAATCATCATTTTGTGCAGTGTTTAAGGATTCTGCTAAATTTAGATCATTATTGAAGACCAATGATAAATTACATGTAAATTAAACATAAATGTACTTGTGTGTTAAAGCAGCTAATGCCTGTTGTGCATACGGTATTTCCCAGAAGTAAAGTTCTCACACATTGTCGGAAAGGAACTCAGACTCACCAAATGCCATGAGAACAATTCCCAGCATCCTGGCCTTTACGGTATCTCCCAAAGGAACGTCACAATATAAACTGAATCAATGCACAAAGGAGCACAAAAAATGAAGCATAAGAGAGCACTATCTTTTAAAAGAAAAAGAACAGGGGAGAGTTGCATATGCTTGTTCTCTTGATGTATTTTTAGGTAATAGTTTTATTTCCGCAATTGCCTTTGAGTGAGGGAGGTCGGGGAGTGAGTGACAGATCACAATGTAAAGAGGAAACCACACTCCCCATGAGAACCCAGCTCATGAGATCTTTTAGGGGCATATGTTTTAGCTACAGTAAATACATTTATGTTAACTAAAGAGAGAGAAATGTAAATGTATGCTAAAAGGCTAAAATGATTTATTTTGTACATACAAATGCCTCATCTTTAAAAAAAAAAAATTCTTGCAGTGTAACTCACCATTTGTTGGGTAATTCATTACTTAGATGATGGATTTTTCATTACTGATGATGCCCTTGTAGATTACATTGATTGTTGGTAAGGTGTCACCTTTAAGTAGAATTATGAGGATACAAAATATTACATGAGTTTGCTGTGCTATATCTGCGCATTCACATTATATAGTCAACCTACTCAAATGAGAACTGGAGAGTGAATGCTCAATTCTGAATTCCGAATTTGTTTATCAGATTCTAATTTTTCAGACTGACTGTTCATTTTCATTTATGTAAGCAACCCATTATGAAATGAATTTGTGGCTTGGTGAGAGACGTAAAACTAACTTTGCCGATGTACCTCCAGATGGGCAGGAGATGCTCATCAGTACCATTCCTGTCTTTGATCCATTCCCATTTGAGTGGTACACATGAGTCATATGCAAGGCGCATGGCTACATACAGTATCTGATTTATTTCACATGCACAAACTGGAACTTTCTTGCTGTTCACACTGTTCCATAACCATCCAAACCGTGTCACATATGAGGGAAAATATCAGAATTGCAGTCTGAATGCAGCCTGTGACTGCTGTAAAAATCTGAGGATATTCTGTAGCCTTTGGACTCAACGTGTTGCTGTAAGGGAGGGTAGTCCTGTTGTAGGGCAGTTCACAGAAGTCTGCCTCTTATCAGACCCTCAAAGTAAAACAGACTGTTTATTGTGCTGACAGGGAGTCAGAAATTGTGATGAAGAGACGATGCTCATTTGCAAAACAGTCGATTGGATCAGCATTGTGAACTTTGGGTTCTTCTTTAACCTGACATTCCTCTTTGACTCTTAACACTGTACACCCAGCATTTTTAAGGTCCTAACATACACATAGAACTCACATAGCAGGATATCTGCATACTGTAGCCACTTGCCTATACACTAGTGTTGTAGCAGGATACACAATTGTATTTATGCAAGCTAAACAAGCCACAGACATGTCTGCATCTACCAAGCTAGACAGCAATTTGTATAAAGCCACACTACAGCAGTCTGCACTGTCTATGCATAACTGTTAGCATGACGGAAAGGTTAAAACACTATTTTGGAGTCAGATAACAGAGATAACATTAATCCAGTAGCATAGGGTAGGATTACATGCATTCCTTCGCCACTCATATACTTCCGCTATTTGGTTTGTGGAGAGGTTTCTTGCCGTTGGTGACCTCGATGTACCATTTGGTGTATCTGAGGGGTTTCTTATGTGACCAGGTGATATTCAATACACAAGACCCAGAATAAACTGGAGCCAGAGACTGCTATACCAAAAATACAAATTTTATTGACAGTGCATGAAATAAAAGACTTCTCTCATTAAACTAGGTGGCAGCAAGATGGTTCAAATAGAAGGCCTAAATGCAGGCCATAATAAAGGAGAGATGGAGTAAACTGTACACTTAACACATAAATCAAATCAACAATTAATGAACAACCAAAGAAAATAAACAATGTGGGGCTAGACTGCACTATCAGGGAGGTTAGTGTAGAGATATGCGTAAAAAGAGGAAATTATGCAGGCAAATTATGAATAAACTACCACTACACACAAACCAATAAAATCAAAACTAAATCAAAACTGTTCTACAACACTCAAATGTACCTACTCACAGCAAGCTAAGGTGGCTCAAACCACACAAAGCACACATGCAAGATGGCTACTCTATGACTCAGTCCCCCCTTTACCCCAGCAGAAAGCCCCACAAGAAAAATAAAACAGAAAATGGACCATTCAATTGATTAGTTAAAAGCACGCTAAAATCTAATAAATCTGGGAAAAAACAGTGGTTGGCTCCTCTAGTAATGTCTGTGTTTAAAACTAAAAAAAACATAAGCACATTAATATACAAAAGGAAACTTTACAAGAAACATTTTACAAAACATATGCAATGTAAAAGTAATTTATATTAGACACTGAAGAGGACTTAGGCCGAAACATGTCTGTCTATTTTCATTTTCACAAATAAAATCTAAACAAGTATGAAGAAGTCTTAAGTTGCCAAGGGATTCATTTTTTGATCACTTTCGTTATATGTGAGTGCGCACTCCCGTTTCTTTTTATAAAAGTAAATAATATACCTTGCTAGACTGGAACACCGTACCCTCCCCCAGTCGGAGACATGCAGGTGACTAGAATCTATATTTATAAAGAACCATGTTAATATTGTATTAAAGAGACTAAAAACCTATTTATAAACATCTCCGTTCTGCTTGAGCATACCTTGTTTCTTGGCTGATATGCCTAAGCAGTCACTTCAAGTTTTAGTCCCTCACCAAACATGAAGAATCTTACAACACATTTTTAACAATTATTTAACAAATCTTTAATTTCCATACTATGAGCTAAAAGAAATATTTCATGGTTCTACAGTTTCACTATTAAAATCATGCTTTTAAACATTTTTCAAAAGGGAGCTTACCAAATCAAACACCAGACAAAGGCTGGCCTCAGCTGCTCTCTCAGGTGTCTCTCAGTGCAGAAAGAAAGGCCCAGCTGAGCTTCCTGCCCCTTTTTTATAAACTCTGCCCCCATGCCTGGGTCTTAGCGCTAGACTATCTGTTACCTTCCCTTCCACACTTACACTGTCCAGGATGCAGTAAGACCACTGGAAAAGATAAGGAATAAATCCTGAAAGAAATGCAGCAACATAAAAACATATATCCAGATATATAGGCCTTAACACTTGTAGCTCCTTTTCCTTAACAGAAAAAAACAGTTTCTGTATGGAGAATTAAAGGATTGATTAAAACCCCTTTTATCATATGCACAATTTGAAAGGCGGATGAAAAATCCAGAAGTGGAGATGGCAGTCCTTATCTCTCTGAGTGACCCTGGGAGGATAAACGCACAACCTTATTGCTCTGTTGTGATGGAACTAGTGGCACACCCTGGCACAGTCTGCATTCAATACTAGACTGTGTGGCCCATCCACGTGCAAGAACAGTACACCAATGAGCTGCTTAGTCGCTTGTCTTGATAAAGCAATGTTTCAGTACGTGGATAGTCCCCATGGTTTGGTATAAAATTCAGATGGTGCCAGTGCCTGCCAGATGGTGGCTCCACTGAACGATCCACAGGAATTGCTTTTGTTAAGTAAAATACACACGTTCCCCTTGGATTGCACATTTCATTTTATAATCTCATGCTTTACAATAAATAAGAGGAAACTGCCAAAAAACTTGGATTGTACTCTATTTATAATATAATTGAGTATAGCTGTAATGTGTAACCAGTAATTTAGAAACCTTACACTGACCCACAAACATGAAATGCATTATACACAAAGCAAGCATGATTTGACTGATGGTCCACTAATTTGCCATGTGACTGTCTCATCGTTTTCAGACAATTATTTTATCATATCAGTTCTGAGCAGAACCAGTCCAGAACCATCAACTAAATTATTGAGTTGAACCAAATTTTACATATTGGTTCAACAGTGGTTAATTAGGGAAACTTTGTCACGTATAGGCTAACTGATGGCAGCAAACGGAGAATGTTTTTAGCATGACAACACATATTTCAAACCCCATTAACCACAAAAGTGACACATCAGAAAGTAATAGGCCAATCAAGAGCCTGAAACCACTTGTGGAGCAATGAAGTGCCATTCCGGGAAACACAGTTGCATTTCACTAAAGCTAGCTGTAACTGTGGGGTGGTGCGTGTAGATAATTAAAAAATATAATTACATAACTTTTATTATTGTAAGCTAGGAACAATAGCCTGCACATGTTCACCAGCATCTGGTTAGCTCTGTAATATAAGGCATGACCTGCCTGATGCAAGATGGCACCACTCCTTACACATTCATTTCACCGTAAGTTAACAACAGATAACCGTCAGTCATGCAGCTTTTCAATCAAAAGCTCAATCAAACTGCAACTACAACCAGCAGAGTGGTCATCAGTAATGAATGCCTGGAGAAATTGTTTGAGAAGGCCGGTGTTACATCCAAATCAGTGACCGCGGATATAACTAAATCACTAAATGTGCATGCAGACACAAATACACATTTTTAGAAATAATTTATAGTTTAATTTCATAAAATGTAGCAATAATTAAATAAAACCGTTGTTTCTAAAACGTTTTTTTAACTTAATTTACTTTCTACTGACAGATACCATGTGTGGGGTGGTTAGTATGATCCACCAACGTTGCCTCTTTCTCCATAGGAAGCAATAACAACCAACGATTACATGCACAGTACAGGGAGCGATGCCAATGTTGAGGAGTAGCTTATCCCGTCTACGTAAACGTTCTTCTTCATGCCTGTTCTCGACAATACGAATGCAGAAAATGTGCAACAGCGGCCTCTGCGGTCACAGATTTTGGTGTGTAAACCAGGCAAAGCTCATTCATTGCATGTAAATTGACTTCAGTCCACACACCCTCACCTTACTGTATGTGCCCTGATGCATTGGGGGGATCAACACAAAACAAACAACAAAATTTTATAATTGCGTTGCTAATAAATTATCTGAACCGCAAAATATGGCAGTTTGTGGCATCACAACTATCCTATGACCCCACCCCAGCGGTAAACGTATGAAACAGAGTGTTACGGTTGGTAGTCATAAAACCCGTAAGTACGTTCGTATTTAATGGGTTCCCATGTCAGATTTCCAATTCTTTTTCCCATAGGGCTTTCGTTTTCTGCCGAAAGGTCTGTGTTTACCGTAAGCCTAAGCTTTTCACGTTTTTCTACGAGGATATCTCAACCGTGGCTTTCGGAGCTGTTATGTAAAAAAGTAAGTTGCTGAAACTGCAACGGCTGTTGCGTGCAGGCGGCTAGTATGGAAACTTGACCGGCGGTTACCAGAAATGGGAATATTGTTGTAGTTTCAATATAGCAACTCGTTAGCAACTTACTTTTTAAAAGCACCTAACGGCTTCACAATACTGGTTTGAGAAAGTAATGTGTGTAATTTATCTCGTAGAACAAACCCTGAAACTCCTTCAATTTACAGACCTTAATATAGGCAAAAAACGAAATCCCAATGGGAAAAAAAGCATTGTGAATCTGTCGAGGGAACTAATGGCGGAAAAAAACGTCATCACTCATTTTGTGATTGGTCGAAGACTCACAATGGGTGGGATTATACCTGCAGAAGTGTCTACATTCGAACGGTATTGGTTACTTTTTTAGGTACCTCCTTCACTGTGATGCAAATCGTTTCAGTTGGTGGAGAGAAATGTAATTTTCAAAAATTTGAAAAAACCCCGCACTCTTCGTCAGTCAAGTGTGTCGGTTGTGATAGAGGGCTCCGGTGGTTAGGCAGCGAACGTGGCTGACTTAATATACATTTTCTCTTTTCTGTAGCTTCCGTCATTTTTATTTTAATAAATAAAGCGATTATTGTTCCCACTTACTTGAAATCTGGTGACTTTTGTTTCGAATCAATTTGTGCAGTAATATTAGACTATATAAAATGGCGGCTGGAACCGAAGGACCACTTAAGGTAAACATTTTACGAAGTCATGTAGTTTAAGTTAACGTTAACTAACGTTATTATCGCTAAACTCGAGTTGGCCATCTATTGTAGCTAACATTTCTCATTTAGTTCGATAATGATGCCTTGTGATTAACATTAACTAACAAACTAATATTAGCCGCATGATACGTAAGTTGGCTCAATCTAAAGAGTCGACGATAGGTAAAATGAGATGAATCAGATTCTCTAAATCAAATGTATGATATTAGTCTCATTTGGCATTTTTATTTGATATTAGTTTGGAATATTAGTGTTGACTAGTTATGCCAGCCAGTTTTGCTCGTTTTAGGCAATTACTTCGTTCGCAGAATGCTGCATACAATGCATGCATTTTTGGCAATCTGGAGAATTAATTTACTTAAATGTCTATCATAGCTAGCTAGATACCTATCGTAATATAACGTAAATACTAATTTGACAGCGCATATTATTATTTATCTGGATCTGGCGAAATCGGTCATATTCGATAGCTAACTAGCTATGATAGACATTGAAGTAAATTAATTATTAAAATAGATTCTTTGAAGACACCATAAATGGTAATTGGTTAGGAAAGCTTAAGTAGTTGTCTGTTGAAATGTGTTTACCACTGAACTGTATGTATATGTAGTTCATTTGTGTTTACCTTTACTAGAGATAGTAAACTTTAAAGCAACAGGAAGTAGTAATGGCACCAGCGTTTTGGAGGGAATGATGGTCCGTAATTAAGAACACAAGCTGCTTCCACCACGTTGACTGACTGTGATAGTTAGCTAAGTTATCTGTGGAGAAATAACTAGAGAAAATGCCTCAGTAGAATGTGGCTTTGAGATTTTCCTCATTTGGTCATTTTTTATATTAATGGAAATTAGTCAGAACTTTCTAATTCACATGAATTAAACTGGGATTGATTTAACATTGGCTTGCTTAGATATAGCCTTATCAATAGCTAGCGTTGTTGACGGCATACAATTGGAAACTGGTTATCGTTATAGACAAGTGTTTTGCCTGTTTTTTTAGTTGCTCGTTTTGTTTTCCGGAAACGCTTCACCTAGGCCTGACATTTTCCGAATGACAGTTAAAGGGAAGTTCTCTTAGAAATGCATTCATTCATAATAGCGAGACCACCCCCCCCCCCCCAAAATAAATAAATGACCACTGCAGAATAGCCACAAAATAGCTGATAAATAATTTGAATGGTTAAATGCATTGCAGGACTTGGTAAGGGCGTGAAAGCACGCTCTCCCATTACATTCGATTTATTTGGCAGACGCTTTTAGCCAAAGCGACGTACAATAAGTATGATATATACCAAAGGTCATTGGAACTACAACACACAGGTTCGATAGGGTACAATACTCAGTATGTAACGGTTATCTATAGCCATGAACTCATTAAGCCCAGTTCACACATTAAGCATAGGCTAGGAAAATTTATAAGTCAAACTAGGAGACATGACGACGAGCTACAACATCCAGTTAACACAAGGGATCGTTATTTCCCATTGGTGATCCTGGGTCATTAGAGGCAAAATACATGTTAGCTTCTAAATACTGGGCAAGGCAAGTGCTTTGCGATTTGTCTGGCCAAAGCAATAGTCCCTAGGAGAGAGTCCTAAACAACAAAGCCTTATGGGAGGTCCTTTGATGTGGTTTAATGTTGGCTGATGTGTGCACTGAGAGGTGGGGAGAAAGGTGGTGGGGGGGGGGGTCAGTGGCCAGTGTATTCCATGCTTTATTGTACATGCGTATATCCTGATTGGTTGTTTGCCAGCAGGGCAGGTACTTTGGGCTCAGATGCTGCTCTGTGTACTGAGCAGCAGCAGCTGCCTTTCCCAAACTTGGCCGCAGTGCCGTGAACCGACAGACACCATTTCACTCCAGTTTGAGAAGATAAATAAAAATGTAATAACGGTGGTTCAAAAACTATCAAAGCAATTTGAAAATGTTGATGCATTCTCCATTTGTTTCTATGGTGGCTATTCCTATGTGTGGAAATATTCAGAACTGTACAGAGACATAAACAGAGCACTGTATTAATGTTTGATATTGACGGCCTGTTGGCTTGTGCTCTCCTTTACTTCAGGCGCTGATCGAGAACAAGGCCGTGAGCAAGACCAAGAAGGATGACAAGCGGCTGTCTGTGGAGAGGATCTACCAGAAGAAGACCCAGCTGGAGCACATTCTGCTCCGGCCCGACACCTACGTCGGCTCGGTGGAGCCTCTCACTCAGGTGGGCGTGCTCTCTGGCATTATGGGAATAATCAGGCTGAGGTATGACATGCTTTTACAAGATCCAGATGTGTACAGGTGCTCTGTTTGCAATTTTTACTTGTTAGCCAACACCCTTGTTTAAGGATACTTGTGTCCTATGTTTAGCTTGTGCCATTGTGCAGCCCACTGTTAACTCTGACCGTTACAACCATCGGTGCTGTGCTCTTTCCATCCTCCTTAAGTACGCTCTGAGGTGATCGCTCTGTAGGTTGTATTCTTGGTGATATACGTGTATTTATATAATAAATTGGATCCCTGTTTTTCTGTTTACAGCAAATGTGGGTTTTTGATGATGAAATCGGGATGAACTGCAGAGAGGTCACCTTCGTCCCTGGCCTTTATAAGATCTTTGATGAAATCCTGGGTGAGTATGTGGGTCAGTCAGTCACTGTGACCCCTGTCAGTCAGTGTGTTCTGTAAGAAATGGCAAGCTTCTCTATCATTAATAGCATAGTCAGGCATGGTGCTGGGGCAGGAAGTTGCTTTGGACTGCTCTTCCGCATAGTTACAGCACTTATGTGATGCGTGTGGAAGTCTGAGCATCCGTAGCTGCAGGTAAGCTGAGCCCCTCCTATGGATGCTGAATAGCCTCGGTGTGTTTCGGTACGAGGTGGCAGAGATGGGGAGAGCATTCGCATCCTGAATCTTGTGGAATTTCTGTCTCTCCAGTGAATGCTGCGGACAACAAGCAGAGGGATAAAAACATGTCCTGCATCAAGGTCAACGTTGACGCGTGAGTGTCCGTCCTGGGTGTAAGACCTTGGTGCTTGCATACCAGGCAGCTAAGGGGTCAGCACCTGCATACATCCAGAGGATCATCAGACCCTACACACCAGCCAGACCTCTCCGCTCTGCCACTTCTGGACGCTTGGCACCTCCCCCTCTTCGTGCCTGTACTTCCCGCTCCCGTCTGCTGTCTGTCCTGGCCCCGCGCTGGTGGAATGACCTCCCCGTGGCGGTCAGAACAGCAGAGAACCTAACTACCTTCAAACGCAGACTAAAGACTCATCTCTTCAGGCTGCACCTCTCCCCACCCCTCCCTAGCCTGTAGTTTAGCTCATTGTACCTAGTTAGGCTTATTCGAGCATGTTAGTTTTTATTATTTGGCAGGATTGTTTGTCTAATTCTGATCAAGAAATTGTGATTTCAGTGCTAGTTTGTATTTGGCAGGGTTGTTTGCTGAACAGGTTACTCTACAGGGTTGGAGTCCTGATCTGTGGCCACTACTGGCACTACAGTCTTTATTTCGCTTTAGTATGTTTCTTTTGTACCTCTGCACCTGGAACTAATGCACTTGTTGTACGTCGCTCTGGATAAGAGCGTCTGCTAAATGCCTATAATGTAAAATGTAATGGGGGGAGGGCCAGGGCCCCACGTTCCGAATACCGTCTCCCATGGGACCGCTAGCGGTCACGAGAGGTTTCGGTCACAGGAAGAATGTTTCCTTACCGTCTATGTCTGATATTATTGCATAGCTGTTCACACTGGGCTCAAAATGGGTGTTTCACCATACCGAGAAGATTTAAATAGTGTTCTCAAAGACTGATTCTGTTTTTATAAATTAATCTGGAGTAATCACTTTCAAAGCTGTGAAATTGTAGAAATGTAAACCTATTGGAATCCCTGGCGAAACCTTCCCAATAACTAAGCCTTCAGGTGCTCAATGGGGAAATTAGGTGAAGGGTTTTGTATCTAGAACAAACTTGTGGTAACAAATGGTCTAAACTTGTAAGCATAAGGTGACTGAGGGACTCTACAGCTCAGAATATGGAGAATATGTGATGAAGCATGTGGGCACCTGCTCTTGTTCTGAACAGAGAGAACAACGTCATCAGCGTGTGGAACAACGGGAAGGGAATTCCCGTGGTGGAGCACAAGGTGGAGAAGGTGTACGTGCCTGCCCTCATCTTCGGCCAGCTCCTCACGTCCAGCAACTATGACGATGACGAGAAGAAGGTCACCGGTGAGACGCCAAAGACGAGACCAGGCTTTACGTACCACGCTCGCACACAACGCAGTCGACAGTGTGGGGTTAAGATTGAGAGACCCCAGGGGCCGTTATGGGAGCGACAGGCAAAGCCTGCTTTTAACAATTCTGCGTTGTTAATAAGAATATTGAGGATCGCCGATTTTAATTGAACTCCCTGCGTATAATTGGGTCTACCCAAGTCAGCGAGCCTTACTCCTATGTTTTTATAGTTTTACAGATGTCCACATCGTTTATTTTTTTGGTTTATCGCCTTTTAGATCGTCTCTCAGTTTGAAATGTTCGGGCACCGTTGTTGGTCTGCCCCCTTGCTCTGTAGTTTTGGGAGAATACTGAGTTTGGAATTTGATATGTGCCGGCCTGGTGGGGAAGCCCTGTCGAACAGACCCCACCCCCCCTGGAGTCATGCTCAGGATTTGGTTCTGAATGGCCAGCCGTCTGATAGGCCTATGGCCACGTATGTTTGTACTTAGTCCCCACCTGTAGTTACTCCCCCACCTATTGTTGCACTCTAGTTGGTACAGCCCACCTATTGTTGTATTGCATTCTGGCAGTTCCATGAAGAATTTCAATGCTGGGGTGACGTTCTTGCCTCAAACCTGCAATGGTACATGACATTTTGACTGTCCTATGTGTCAGTAACATGAACACGATTTGAAAAATTCCTGATTGAGGGTATGAAAGCTGAGTTGTCGTTTCCTGTCAGGTGGGCGCAACGGCTATGGAGCCAAGCTCTGCAATATCTTCAGCACCAAGTTCACCGTGGAAACAGCCTGTCGGGAATCCAGGAAGTCCTTCAAACAGGTAGGACATAGCAACAGGCCATCACTTCGATACTGACCTTCCGAAACATAAGTGCGGCAGCAACATCCAAATCATTCGTTGTGTGTTAATTTATCTCACCGAAGCGACATTAATTTGAACATTAGGTGAGTGCAGTTATTGGCCTAGAGTTGGTCATCTTGGCCAAAGCTGTTGCAACGGCCACAAGAGCCTGTTTTCCTGTTTCCTGAGGATATGTGAAGTGGTGCAGTGTGATACGTACAGAGGTGTGAAAATAGGGCAATATGACTGTGATGGCTGCTTGTAGAAAGAACCAAGAGGAGCACCACCAATCACAGAGTACATTGGTAATGGCCAATAGAAGAAAGCCAATGATGACTGGTTAGTTAATGTACTTCTGGGCACCTTGTGGGTATCCTGGAAGTAGTATCCACCAATCGCCATAACTGTTGTGTTCATTATTACTAGGGCTGCCACTAACGAATGTTTTTCTATCGATTAATCTATCAATTATTTTACTGGACATCATTGTAAGAGACAATGATGTCCAGCTCAAAGTCCAGCTCAAATATTGAAATCAAATGTCTGTTAGACAATTCATAAAAATAAAAAAAACCATGCATCGGTTTAAGATATTGATGTCGACGCATTTTCAGCGTAGACGTCATCGATTACGTTGACTAATCGCGGCAGCCCTAATTATTACCATCATACTTGGTGATTGGTTGAGCTCTTCTCTGCTTTCTACCAGTAAGGTGACGTCATCTCATCTTAATTTTATGGGCCACTGAATGCGAGTTGGGTGTTGCGTGGGACTGTGAGCGCGCTCGTCACCCCCCATTCTGTCCCCGCAGACCTGGTACGATAACATGGGCCGGGCGGGCGAGTGTAAGATCAGGGCCTTCGAGGGGGAGGAGTTCACCTGCATCACCTTCCAGCCTGACCTGTCCAAGTTCAAGATGCGGAGCCTGGACAAGGACACGGTGGCCCTCATGACCCGCAGGGCCTACGACATCGCCGGGGCCGCCAAGGGCGTCAAGGTCATCCTCAACGGCAAGAAGCTGCCCGTGAGTACACCAGCGGGGCGGGGTCTGGAGTTAGATCTGTAGCAGGAGCTGCTGGATGAACCCGTTCGCTAATCTGTAAGGCACTGTCGCTGGAAAAGTTTAGATTCATGAAAATGACCAAACTCAACAACTTCAGTTTGCTTAAAATACAACTTCGCTTGAAGAATACAGGCGTCATCTCACTCAACTTTTATTTTTTGAATGTCCCCCCCTCCCCCAAACTGTTTTTTACTCGAACTTGCAAGCATATTAGTAGTTAATAAATAATAATTTTTTGAAACGATGAAGATGTGGTTAGTAATGCGTGAAATCTTTGCCCTATCTGAATGATCTCTCTCAAAATGGCTTTTAGACAATTCTACTAAGGAGTTTGCCTTTTTTGTGGCCAAAGTGCTAATTCACTATCGTTTTAGGACTACCCTTTTTTGTCACTGCCGATTTAATAATCTGCCTACGAAAGCACACATGCATAGCCAAACGTAATTAAACTGTGCATGCAATCGGTACAAGGGAGCTTTGCCTTAATGAGCAAGTGAAATTTTCTGCTAGCTCATGCTGCCTGGGCTGATTAATATTCAGATGTACGGAAACTTTGACCCTTTGTTTCTGTCCCTGGTTTTCCAATGATCCAGGTGCTCTTTTTGCCAGTCTCATTTGTTGCAGCACCCGCAGCTCTGAGCCTTGCGGTTCATTATGTTTATACAGTGCATTAATTTCCTGGAGGGCAAAATCAAAAGCACCATTAAACCTCACTATTGGAGAAAATTCTTTGTTCTGCGGGCAACACAAAATATTTTATGTGCCGAGATGGAAGCTGTTTGTTTTCCTTATTGATAATGTTCAGTTGTTTCTTTTCAGGTAGGGACAGTATGCTACGGAATAGTGTTTTGCTGCCTGCAAGTGTATATGTTTAACCTCTTAAGAATTTAGAGCTTGTCACGTTTCATGATTTAGGGGGGAAAAAACTTGTTAGAGTATCACTGTCCTCCTCCCACCAGAGTATCACTGTCCTCCCGCCAGAGTATCACTGTCCTCCTCCCGCCAGAGTATCACTGTCCTCCTCCCACCAGAGTATCACTGTCCTCCCGCCGGAGTATCACTGTCCTCCTCCCGCCGGAGTATCACTGTCCTCCTCCTGCGAGAGTATCACTGTCCTCCTCCCGCCAGAGTATCACTGTCCTCCTCCCGCCGGAGTATCACTGTCCTCCTCCCGCCGGAGTATCACTGTCCTCCTCCCGCCGGAGTATCACTGTCCTCCTCCTGCGAGAGTATCACTGTCCTCCTCCCGCCAGAGTATCACTGTCCTCCTCTCACCAGAGTATCACTGTCCTCCTCCCGCCGGAGTATCACTGTTGTCCTGCCACACAGGTGACGGGATTCCGCAGCTACGTGGATCTCTACGTGAAGGACCGGGTGGACGAGCTGGGCGCCCCGCTGACCGTGGTCCACGAGGTGGTGAACCCCCGCTGGGAGGTCTGTCTGACCATGAGCGAGAAGGGCTTCCAGCAAGTCAGCTTTGTCAACAGCATCGCCACCACAAAGGTACCCAACGCTACAGCTGCTAAGTCCACACAGCTCGTACTCAGTCACTACACGCTACGTCCACACGGCTCGTACTCAGTCACTACACGCTACATCCACACGGCTCGTACTCAGTCACTACACGCTACATCCACACGGCTCGTACTCAGTCACTACACGCTGCATCCACACGGCTCGTACTCAGTCACTACACGCTGCATCCACACAGCTCGTACTCAGTTACTACACGCTACATCCACACGGCTCGTACTCAGTCACTACACGCTACGTCCACACGGCTCGTACTCAGTCACTACACGCTACATCCACACGGCTCGTACTCAGTCACTACACGCTACATCCACACGGCTCGTACTCAGTCACTACACGCTGCATCCACACGGCTCGTACTCAGTCACTACACGCTACATCCACACGGCTCGTAGCCAGTCACTACACGCTACATTCACACGGCTCATATTCAGTCACTACACGCTACGTCCACACGGCTCGTATTCATCCAGTTGCAGTTGGTCTTTGTGTTAGAGAACCATAGATTACGTAATACCGTCCAGGTTATGTTGGTGTCTTAGTAATGCTGGTCTCTCTCTGCCAGGGTGGACGGCACACGGACTACGTGGTGGACCAGGTGGTGACGAAGCTCATCGACGTGGTGAAGAAGAAGAACAAGGCCGGGGTGACCGTCAAACCCTTTCAGGTGAGTCTCTGCGGTCTGACACCACCAGGCTCACGGGCCACTCCCTTGGCCAGCGGCGTTGATCCCGCCCCTCCCTGTCCTTTCACAGGTGAAGAGCCACCTATGGGTGTTTGTGAACTGCCTGATCGAGAACCCCACGTTCGACTCCCAGACCAAGGAGAACATGACCCTGCAGCAGAAGAACTTCGGCTCCACCTGCCTGCTCAGCGAGAAGTTCATCAAGAGCGTGAGTGAACGCTGTGTAGCACCCCCCCTCCCCCACCAGGCGCTGAAGTTCTGGGCCTCGCTGACATCTTACCCCTCCTCTTCCAGACCATGAACTGTGGGATTGTGGAGAGCATCATGAACTGGGTCAAGTTCAAGGCCCAGACCCAGCTCAACAAGAAGTGCTCTGCCGTCAAACACACCAAGATCAAAGGCGTCCCCAAGCTGGACGACGCCAACGACGCAGGTAAGCCCTGCCCACTGTGGCCCTGTGGAGGAGCGTGGTGCGCACAGCCAATGGGGAGCTGCTGCATCCGTTTCCCATTCTGCCCTGGGAAACCATAAGCGCATGTCATTGGGCAGAGTTACGAACAGCTGGCAGGGGCTAGCCTTTAGGGCGTTAATGCAGATTCCGCTTCCTCTTTCTCAGTGGACATCACTTTGCATGCGTGGAATGGATTTGGTGGGTTATCCTTGGTATTCCACCTGAAAAAAAAATATATATACATATGTTATTGTAATTTAATTACGGAAAACAATCAATTAATTCAAATCAATACCGTGCATTTATTCGGTATTTAAACTACGTCCCTCGGATTGGACCAGATGCTACGACCTTGTGCTTGTGGTTCTGTAACCCCTCCCCGACCCACTCAACATCCACTGATACGCAGAGGTACTTTATTATCCACCGAGGCGTAACGCTGCATTCCTGAGGTAAAGTGGGGAGTAATAATCAAGCACAACAATGTGACCGTAATGTTAACATATAAAACGTTAAAACGTGTTCGGTAACTTTACGAGATGATGCATTTCAAGGGGTATATCTTAATGAGATAAATTTGTGTATATAGTTAGCCGTAGTAGTAGCTCGCATATGATTTAACCTCGTTACGAGTTATTTAGCTGCAGTAACTCAAACGCTATGAAGACTCCCTGTTCAAACTTTGAATCGCGCACGCTCTGTTGGAGCAAAGTGACCATTGCCAAGGTGTTTGACAAAAGACTGCTAACGTAGCAAATAATTCCTATTACAGTCACCCGACCAGCCTTGCAGTTAGAAAATAATCATGACATCAGATGGAGGGGAGGGAGGGAGGGAGGGAGGGAGAGAGGGAGAGAGGGAGAGAGGGAGAGAGAGAGAGAGAGAGAGAGAGAGAGAGAGTTTTTTTTTGAATTTTTATCCATCCTTTATTCCTACACTCAACACACCACTGCCATTACATACCTTGCATCACATAAAAAAAGACAATACACCAAGAAATCAAAAGTTCAAAACTAACATTAAAAACCCACAAGTCTACCACAAAAAAACCATTAACAAAAACACAAGTCTACCACAAAATAAAAATAAAAAATGCAATAAATAGATAAAATAAAAAAAACATAGTCAAGTTCATCCTATTCCATCTGCAAACAGTAATTCATTTCCTTCCACTGAACATAAGACACCCTTAAGACACCACACACTCTGAAACACCTTCAAACTCTCCATTACTTTGTGATATTGAAACTCCATCAACACCCTATGCCTGATCATACCCCTTAGCACAACCACCACATCTTGCCTATCCCCTCCACCAATTGTGTTTTTACGACTTGTGTAAATTGCCATCTTTGCTTGCCCCAAAATGAAATTAATAAGTTGGCATTTTACTCTTTTCTTCGGCTTATAAGGGAAACCAAGGATAAAAACCTTGTTAGTGAAAATTTCCCCTAGAAGCTGAAATAATCCTCCCAAAAAAGAAAACAGAGCTGGAAGCCTGACACATTCCAAAAAACAATGGAAAACAGTTTCCCTAGCCATACAGAAGGGACAATGTTGGGACACAGCTGGGTTCAACACTGAAATAAAGCTGTTAGCTGCGATGATCCCATGCAGCACCCTCCATTGTAAATCCCCAACCCTCTTGGCTAACGGAAGAAGCGAGTCCATGCCCCCCAGAAGTTCCTCGCAAAATCCCCTCAAAACATCCGCACCATGCATTTTGCACATTGTGCAATTATGATTTTGACATTAGCCACCAAGGAGCTTCAGGTAATAATTTAGCTAAACCTCTAGTTACAAAAGCCTACATTCCTAGATAATTTTTCAATTGAATGCTTTTTTTTCATTAGGCCTATATGATGTGTGCCTATATAAGCTGATTCAATTATTTAATTATTAAATAAAAATGGAAATCATGAACAGAAATTTGGTTTTATTCATAATTGAGTGTTTTACATCGCAACATAAGTTTTTTTTTTTTTTTACATTACAACATTTCTGTAAATACTTGAAAATGAAAACATGGTTTTCAGTTTGTATGGTTGTCAGTTTGTATAAGCGCACACATCATATAATGAAATATTAATCATGAAAAAATTGTTTTAAGCAGGTGTACTCAAACTTTTTACTTGCAAGTATATCATAATATAACCCAGTGCAGTGCAAGTGATATTTTAGAATCAGGTCAAATTATACAATTTTGCCTGATCACTTTAACAGTCAAAACTAGAATTATGAAGAAAGGCTTGTGTGTGCGTGCAAAGCAAAGTGGTGTGAAAGCATGTGAACTAAGCGTTACACTGACTATTGTGGTACTCAGAATATTTTCCTGAGGTTGGCTGGTCTGAGTACCTTTCTGTTCCTCTTTTTCCTTTTATTTATACCTGGTGTGCTAGTGAATAACCAAATTTAAAGAGGATGTGAAATGCAGGAGGAAAAAAAAAAAGTAACGTATGTTATCTATTGGGTGTAAAGAGAGCCAATCAGCTGCAAGGTCGTACAGCTCTTATGTGATCATGTGATGTGTTCTTGTCAATCACATGGCAACGACCAGGTCTTGCTGCTGATTGGCTGTCTTATGGTCGTCCAGTAGAAAAAATTGGCATTTTTTCTACATTTTTCTGAAAGCGTTTCACGCGGCCTGTGAAGCGCAGTTGTTTACTACCACATCCGGCATAATTAAAGGCAAAAGGAGAAACAGAAAGGCAGCGCACCACATGGTGGTGACAACCGTTATTGCATTTAATCATTACCGTGGCGGCATAGCACTAGTTTGCGCTCCGTAAGATGTAGCACAGGATGTAACTGAAGAGAGTTACCCACTCAGCTGTCTGAGGCTTTTACAGGCCTGTGCCTTCAGAGATTACCACCGTTCTGTTCGTCTCCATTTTACCGGCCCCAGCAGAGTCGTGATGCACCCTCTCCCTCCACAGGGGGTAAAAACTCCGGCTCCTGCACCCTCATCCTCACAGAGGGGGATTCGGCCAAGACCCTGGCCGTGTCCGGGCTGGGCGTGGTCGGCCGAGACCGCTACGGAGTCTTCCCCCTGCGCGGTAAAATGCTCAACGTGCGGGAGGCCTCACACAAACAGGTTAGCCCCCTCCCTGCCGCACACACGCTCTTACTGTTCACTGAATCAGTCTGGACTGGATTCAGTCCTGTTTACTCCACACACACGCTCTTACTGTTCGCTGACTCAGTCCGGACTGGATTCAGTCCTGTTTACTCCACACACACGCTCTTACTGTTCGCTGACTCAGTCCGGACTGGATTCAGTCCTGTTTACTCCACACACACGCTCTTACTGTTCGCTGACTCAGTCTGGACTGGATTCAGTCCTGTTTACTCCACACACACGCTCTTACTGTTCGCTGACTCAGTCTGGACTGGATTCAGTCCTGTTTACTCCACACACACGCTCTTACTGTTCGCTGACTCAGTCTGGACTGGATTCAGTCCTGTTTACTCCACACACACGCTCTTACTGTTCGCTGACTCAGTCTGGACTGGATTCAGTCCCATATGCTCCACACACACGCTCTTACTGTTCACTGACTCCATCTGGACTGGATTCAGTCCTGTTTACTCCACACACGCTCTTACTGTTCACTGACTCAGTCTGGACTGGATTCAGGCCCACAGTGATAGATACAGGCCTCTGTATGCCTAACAAGTCTGTACAGAGTTCTAACATTTAAAACTCTGACAATTACATTTTGAAGTAACCTCAGACTTGAAAAGTATTCTGTTTAGACTTTAATACCCATGCCAGATATCTGGTTAGTATACCTGCAGATATTAAATTATCCTTGATTTAACCTGCTGCCGTAGATGAGTCTGATTTATCTTGAAAATTGTACATGGTCCCTTGTGAATAAATGGGATGGCTGAAATGTGTATGAAAGGCAGTGTATGCTGCACACTGGTGTGTTCCCTCTGTGAAGCTGAAGCTGCCCGGAATGCCTGAAGCAGTGCACTCGTACTGAAGCTGTATGAGTACACTGACGCAGTAAGCCCTGACCACAGCTGTCTCTCTGCCCCCCCCCCCCCGCCCCGCAGATCATGGAGAATGCCGAGATCAACAACATCATCAAGATCCTGGGCCTGCAGTACAAGAAGAACTACGGCGATCCAGAGTCCCTGAAGAGCCTGCGCTACGGCAAGCTAATGATCATGACCGACCAGGTCCGCTGGCCCGCCTGGCCCCCCCCGCTTTACGCTCCTCTATGAGCTCCCGGCTCCAGTGCAAATTTACTGTGCCCCGCCATGTTCAGAGAAGGCCAAATGTAGCAGTTTGTTGAGAATCTTAGCTGGGTGACTATTTGACTATTTGGTTGGTAGGACCTCTTCAGTTGTTTGATAGTGATGTGCTGCGAGCTGAACATGGTGCAGCAGCACCACTGAGGCTGCAGGTTGTTGATGTGTTCTGTGTCTCCCCCTTGTGGACAGGATCAAGATGGCTCCCACATCAAGGGGCTGCTCATCAACTTCATCCACCACAACTGGCCCTCACTTCTGCGACACAACTTCCTGGAGGAGTTTATCACACCCATCATTAAGGTGTGTGTGCATGCATGCATGCGTGTGTGTGCACAGTAGGCAGAAGTGTACAGGTATTCCTCTAGTGTTTATTGCACATTATTTGGGTGTGGTTGCTGTGCTGTATTGAGAGGATTTTTCAGGATGACCGAAACCACAAATGAGAATCTGTGGTTGAATCTTAAGAGGTTGCGGACTGGAACAGTTGGGCTTTCCGTTAGCGATGAAGGCGTCTCGTCTCCTCAGAGTGGGGGCTGTTCATTATTTTACGCTGCTGGGAGCGGAAACGAACCTCGCCACAGATTACCCAATCAGATTCCCTGTCCTCTCAGGTCTCTAACAAGAAGCAGGAGCTGCCGTTCTACAGCATCCCGGAGTTCAATGAGTGGAAGGACAACCAGCCCAACTACAAATCATGGAAAATAAAGTACTACAAAGGTTTGTCCCAAAACCCTGTGGTAGTGCGGCCAGCCAAGTAAGCAGCCTCTTTGAGCCCGTGTTCCTCACACGCAGATAGGCTTTGCTTGAAGTGAACTTAGTCATGCTGCCTCTGTAATGATGGCCATACGGACTGCCCACAGTACTGTGTTGGCCAGAAAAGCTTATTATAAGGTCTTAAACTCTTCTGTCCTTATATGAACCTTATACACGTACAGATTAATAGATCATAAGCCTTTATCAAGATGTACTTCAAGTGTTTTGATAATGCAGTATCACTTTTTAATTTGTCTTGGATACTGTATGGCTTAGCTTAGTTGCCAATTAGTATCATTATCATTGTGTTTGAGGGTCTTTGGACAATATAACCTCTAAAACTTACTTTCTCCTGTGCAATGCACTGTGCCGTGTTCAGCAAACTTAGGCTTGATGTGTCGTGCGTAAGCTGAAATGAGCTATGATGCATTAAAGGGAGTGAACGTCAGGACAAAACACCTCCACAGCGCTCAGTGCTTCCCTCCCCCCTCCCCCCCCCTCCCTCGGCAGGTCTGGGTACCAGCACGTCGAAGGAGGCGAAGGAGTACTTCTCCGACATGGCCCGCCATCGCATCCCCTTCAAGTACAGGGGTCCCGAGGATGACGAGGCCATTACCCTGGTGAGCAGGTGCCCCCCTGTGACCGTAATTTACAGAGAGAGAAAAAAGCAGCCTTAAAAGATGTTACATTATTACTGGCATATAGCAAATTCTCACATTCAGAGCAACGTTTTACATAGTATCCATTTTATGCAGCTAGATATTTACTGAAGCAATTCAGCTTAAGTACCTTGGTCAAGGGTACAAATGCAGCAGGAGTCAAACCTGCAGCCTTACAACTCTGACTAGAAGCAGTTTAACAAGCTCCTGTTTTGTGGACATTTTGCTCCCGTTTTCCCACCAGGCCTTCAGTAAGAAGAAGATCGAAGAGCGAAAGGAGTGGCTAACCAACTTCATGACCAATCGGCGCCAGCGCCGGGAACACAACCTGCCCGAGGTGAGCCGACCCGCGACCTTCGACCCCTACCCCCCCCGGCCACTCCCACCACGCTAACCCCGTCATTTTCCCTTTACCCCCCAGGACTACCTCTACAGCACGTCCACCAAGTTCCTCTCCTACAACGACTTTGTGAACAAGGAGCTGGTGCTGTACTCCAACTCGGACAACGAGAGGTCCCTTCCCTGCCTGGTGGACGGTGAGCGTTCTCCCCGTTGTTCTGCAGCGGAGTGCGGAGCTCCGTTCAGGGTCATCATTCAGTTAGGGTGGTTACTCACAATAAAGTCACCTGTCGATTAATCAGCCGTCATCATTTGATTGACCGCGGTAGCTCCAATAGATTTTGTCCATCAAGGTGTGTTCATTTGCGTTATGCAATTCAGGCACATTAAAATAGCATACCATAACATGATGACGAGAACAGGCCATTCAGCCCGACAACGCTCGCCGTTTTCCTAACTAAATTGGAGTGTTAGTCTGTGATGTGAAATGCTCACTTTTTGTTTGCTAGTAGCTGTCCGTTTACTCAGTTTATTTTTTGTTTTTGTAATAAACCTGTTTGATTCAAGAGTAAATCTGAAGAAAAAAAAATTCTGTTGGTTAACCATAATTTATGAGGTTGGTGATTTTGAGCTCATCTTTCCCACCTGCCTCCTTACTTCAGGACTGAAACCAGGCCAGAGGAAGGTCCTGTTCTGCTGCTTCAAGAGGAACGATAAGAGGGAGGTGAAGGTAGCTCAGCTGGCTGGCTCCGTGGCAGAGATGTCTGCCTATCACCATGGAGAGGTGAGCTTGCGAATGCCTTACACCGCTACTTTCCTCCAATCACCACGGTGAGGTGAGCTTACCAAAACATTACACAGCCACTTTCCTCCAATCACCATGGAGCGGTGAGCTCACTGCAATATTGGAAAAAAAAAATGCGTAGACTTATTACAGATAATACTGTTGGCTTGGTTAAGGTTGACTTACCATCCAAAACTGCTGGAAAAACCAGGTTTATATTTACTTTTGTTTGACAAAATGATGCAAACGGAGAAAAAGAAGGTGTCTGTCACTTAGATAAACCATGACAATGAATTTCGGTGTTCTGTTTGACGTTCCAATCAACACTGTGTGACAAAGTATGAAGCTCGCAACATAACAAAATTCTAGAGGTGCGTGACCCTGAAAAAAAGTAGTGCAACACTTTTTTCCGTTGAAAATAGGTAATTTGTCATGCGACACTTGTCGAAAAGGTCGTGCGATACAGAATGAGCTGGCTGGTTAGCTGTTAGCTAGGCTCTTAGCACACTCTAGGCTGACGATATAGGATGAGCTGGCTAGTTAGCTCTTAGCACACTCCTGGCTGACAATAAAGGATGAGCTGCTGTCAGCTAGCCCTGTTAGCACACTCTTGGCTGATTTTATGGGATGCGCAACCCTTAGCCCTGCTGTCTCTCTCTCCCTGTCTCCCTCAGATTTCTCTCATGATGACCATCGTTGGCCTGGCGCAGAACTTTGTGGGCAGCAACAACCTGAACCTGCTGCAGCCGCTGGGCCAGTTCGGCACCCGGCTGCATGGAGGCAAGGACTCGGCCAGCCCTCGATACATCTTCACCATGCTCAGGTGAGCGCCCGCCCCCCTCCTGAGGGGCCCCTCCTCCCAGACCCGCCCGTTTCTCAGCTGGACTCACTCGCCACCCATGAACAACCCGCCAACCGTCCGCGGGCAAGGCTGCCGCCTCTCAGCAGTTGGGGTTTTTTCCCCCCCAACTTTAACTTTCGCTTGATGTAAAAATACGCAGCCGCAAGGGCTTCAGTTTTCGCTGTAATTTTGGCTATTGTGGTCATATGACGTCCTGTTTCTAATAGAAACGGTCAGCCATAGAAACGGTTGGACACGCCCCCCGAGGAACCGCCTTTGCCTCTGACCAATAGTTAGCGCTTTCATAAGTGGGGCCAGTGAGAACTGTCCCGTTTGCCTAAACTAGCGGTTTAAGAGCTGGGCTTGGAACTCACAAGGCTGTGTTCACATCCCTGCTTGGGGATTTGAGGATGGTACTCTTAAATATTTCTATATATATCTTCTTTAGCGGTTAAAACACTCCCCCGGATGACGTGAGAAACTGGGAGACGTTGCAACTTTTCATTTTCTTGTCTGGAAAATGGACCTGGATGCACAATTTTGCTGTAATGACCCTACATTTGAAATACTGGGCACTCGGAGCTCTTGGCAAGCATGTGCTTGTGCCGAACGATGACTGGAGCTGGCTTGACTATAAGCACATGCCCCTGTCTCTTCCCCCCCCCCCCCCCGCCACAGCTCGCTCACCCGATTGATCTTCCCCGCTGTGGACGACAACCTGCTCAAGTACAACTTTGACGATAACCTGCGGGTGGAGCCCGAGTGGTACATGCCCATCCTGCCCATGGTGCTGGTGAACGGCGCAGACGGCATCGGCACCGGCTGGGCCAGCCGCATCCCCAACTTCGACGTGCGCGAGATCGTCCACAACCTGCAGCGCATGCTGGACGGGGACGAGCCGCTGCCCATGGTGAGCCGGGGAGTCTAACCGGAACATGGCACGCTCGCTTGGTTCTGACCCGGATAGAAGGCCACGTTACGGCTATCAACTTTTAAAACAGAAATCTGACCTGGGTCATGTTTTTCTGATGTGGATCCACTAAGAAATGTATATGGTGTGCATTTATTTATTTAGGACCCTTTGACCATTTCCTACTGAACATTATTTGACCTTGCTCAATGTGACCAGTTGCCTGACTGTGACCTCAAACTACTGCTTTTTATCCGATAGCTTCCAAACTACAAGAACTTCAAAGGCACCATCGAGCAAGTGCTGAACAACCAGTACATCGTCAACGGAGAGGTGGCCATCATCGATTCCACCACCATAGAGATCTCTGAGCTGCCCGTTAAGACCTGGACGCAGGTCAGTGTCCGCCGAGTGCAGCCGCTGGGTTTCTGTCCGTCTCCTTCACTCATAACGAGACTCCGGCTACCTGTGGCTCCGTCACCAGTTGAGACAGAGGACTTGTTCCCGTGACGCGCGTGTGTCACGTTTGTGTCCTTGCAATGCATTTTCCATGTCACGGTTCCCACAGGAACTCGCACGGAGGCTTCACTCTTTCTCACTTCCTGTTATTTCCTGTCTCCCTCCCCAGACCTACAAAGAGAATGTTCTGGAAGTGATGCTGAACGGCACCGAGAAGGTGCCCCCCCTCATCACCGACTACAAGGAGTACCACACCGACACCACCGTCCGCTTCGTGGTCAAGATGACCGAGGAGCGTCTGCGGGAGGCCGAGGCCGCGGGGCTGCACAAGGTCTTCAAGCTGCAGAACCCGCTCACCTGCAACTCCATGGTAATGCGTCTGCCGCCATGGCAACACATCTGCTGCTCCTTTCGCACTGCAGAGTAAAGTACACACACTAGTGTGCGCAGCGCTTCTGAAAGTATGAGGTTTGGCCAGTGTGATTTGACGTGCTGCACTGGTCTGAAGGCTCGAGTGCAGCCATTTTACTTGCATATGCATGAGGATGCCAGCGATCGTGCTTTGTACCTGTAGGTGCTGTTTGACCATGCGGGCGGCTTGAAGAAGTACGAGATGGTGCAGGACATCCTGAAGGACTTCTTTGAGCTGCGGATGAAGTACTACGTCCTGCGTAAGGATTGGCTGTTGGGCATGCTGGGGGCGGAGAGTGCCAAGCTCAGCAACCAGGCCCGCTTCATCCTGGAGAAGATCCAGGGCACCCTGGTTATCGGTGAGTCCTGCTGCCTCGAGCGTGGCCTGCACTGCCCCGAGTGACACTCCGACTGCCCCAAGCAACACCCACCATGCACTGCGCTGTTCATTTAGCAATGTCTACTTCTAGAGACTCAAGCTTTCTTTATGTACACATACAAACGTGTATGTTTTGCGCCTGACGAGCAAAAACAAAATTACCTTTTAATGTGGTTACGAGCTTCCTCTTGTTGACTAGAGCAAACTCCTTTAAGGCGATGAGCATGCACTCTTTACAGTTTCCTGTAGATAGCAGGTAGCGTGGTAGCTATATGGTTACTTGTACCATGCATTTGATTGGGCATCTTAAGTTATTTCTTCCCCCAAACAGAAAATAAGCCCAAGAAACAACTGATCCGGATGCTGCAGGAGATGGGGTACGATTCAGACCCTGTCAAGGCCTGGAAGAAATCCCAGGAGAAGGTGAGCACGTCTCACAATCCCCCACATCTCTGTGATAGTTCACCCACTTCCCTGACGGGAGGGAAGAGCTTAAATTTGTCTTACTGTATTTAAACTGCACTCCTGCTCAGCTGGAAATGTGCTGGTTTTGCTACACGTTGTGGATTCCCTGTTTGCCACTCAGCATGGTTATTTGGGGAATTGGCGAAATTGAGGGTTATGAGCAGGAGGGTGGGATCTGACCAGTCAGACTTCTCTGTGTCTCAGGCAGCAGAGATGGACGACTCGACCGAGGAGGAGGACAAGGAGGACAAGGAGGAAGATACCTCGGGCCCAGACTACAACTACCTGCTGAGCATGCCCATGTGGTTCCTGACCAAAGAGAAGAAGGACGAACTGTGCAAGCAGAGAGACGACAAGGTCAGTATGCTGTCCTTACCTCTCAGTATGCTGTCCTTACCTGTCAGAACGCTGTCCTTACCTGTCAGAACACTGTCCTTACCTGTCAGAACGCTGTTCTAACCTGTCAGAATGCTGTCCTAACCTGTCATTATCGTTCAGAAGAGGATATATCGGCAAAGGAAGACTTGTAATACAGTTCTGTTAATTGGACCCCGTAATGTTAATGTGTCTGTGCTTGTTGCCCCTGTGCAGTTGACAGAGCTGAACACCCTGAAGATGAAAAGCCCAACTGACCTGTGGAAGGAGGATCTGGCCGCCTTCACCGAGGAGCTGGAGGTAAGCCGGGGACCGTCTGCAAACTATCGCCCGCAGCCCTGAGCGTAAGCCGCTAAAACGGCGCAGCTCCCCAGCGAGTAACGCGGCTCTTCTCTGGCCCTGGCTAGCGCGTGGAGCAGAAGGAGAAGGAAAACTCCACGGTGGAGGTGAAGCCGGCCAAGGGCAAGTCGGGGCGGGTCAAGACGGTGAAGGTGAAGGAGGAGACCATGCCCACCCCGCAGGGCCGCCGTGTTGTCCCGCGCGTCACCAGCGCCATGAAGGCCGATGCCAACCGCAAAGCTGGCGGCAAAGCCAAAAGAGTCAAGGTGCGTTTCTCGACAGGAGCCTTGAGCCACGGATGCCCTCACCCTGTTTTTCCTCCTACAGCTCCCCCTGCTTTGTGTGTGTAGTAGGTTGTATTGAAAAGCAAGACACTGTACTTATGCTGATTTCTGGTGCAAAGTGTCCAGGAGTACTGTTCATGAGTCGCCCATTTGCTTTTTGCTTGGTGGCGATTTATTAGTTGTATGCTAATTCTGGATCAGCTCTTGGTTCAGAAACTATTTGGGGAAACCAAGTTGTAATTTGCAAGTCAAGACAAATCAAGCTCTGTTGAATGGAAATAGTCACAGACCAGTGTTTCCTGTGGAACTGATCTCTTGGTGTGGTGGTGGGTGTCTGAAAGGGGGGGGGTTGTAGCAAAGGCAAAAAAGTTTAAGACCATGAAAACATAACCTCTTGAGATTTTTTAAAGGTTTTCTTTTAGCTCTGACGAGCTCTTGATACAAGGAATAGCAATTTGCAAGAGCTAAAAAGTGGTTTTAGATGTATTTTAAAACCATAAAAGGTTTGTTAACCCTTGTATTGTTTGTAAATATTGAAGTGCTATTCCTTGTATCAAGAGCTCGTCAGAGCTAAAAGGTAGATTTAGATATTTGAAAAACCTTTAAGAAGTCTCAAGAGGTTATGTTTTCATAGTCTTAAACTTTTTCGCCTTTGCTACACGCTACACCCCCCCCCCTCTTCAGACACCCACCACCACACCAAGAGATCAGTTCCACAGGAAACACTGGTATGTATTTTGAGGAGTAGGTACCGGCACGTATTTTGGTCCAATTCTAACAGTGGTTAACACTGTGGTATTTTTGTAATATTTGAAGCGTCACTACCTACCTTTTCGTTGTCTTTCGGTCGCTGAAGAAAAAAAAGTGACGCTTTTGACAGACAGTGCGACCTTCGCAGGCTGCAAGTCTTCCGACCGCCTCAGAAAGGAGGAAGCACGGAGCGTGCGGCCTAGGCTCTTTTTGAAAATAAATATGTGGACACGACAGTATGGATTTGAAAGCGCATTTAGGCAGAAATATTTAGAAAGACATTTTAAATTTATGAATTTAATATATAGGCTAAATACAGTATACACGCCACAGCAAAACCTTACCAGTGGAAACGTTGCACAGACTTATTTAGGCGATCGATTGCACCTCACGTTTCAGACGGCAGGGTCCATTGCGCATTGCGGATGTCACCAGGGTACAAACTGTGCTCTAACTTTTGAAAAATGTTTTTGCACAGAATGAGAGTGATGGACTGGCCGTGGCGATATCCTTCGATGAGGAGGAAGGACACAGTGGTAGCCTGGCTGCCCGGCTGGCTAAGGGCAGGAAGGCCCAAAGCAAGGAGAAAGGTAACACTGAACACGAGTACACACACATACACACACACATACACATACAAACACACACACATACACACACACAAACACACACACATACAAACACGCGCGCACACACACACACAAACACACACATACACCCATACACAGACAGGCACGTGCACACACACACACACACACACACACACATAAACACACACACTCATACACATGTAAACACACACACATAGACACACACAAACACACACATACGCGCGCACACATACAAACACACACACATACAAACACATGCACACACACACACACACAAACACACACACATACAAACACGCACACACACATACACAAACACACACATACACCCATACACAGACAGGCACGTGCACAAACACACATACACCCATACACATACAGACTCGTGCACACACACTCTCTCACGCGCTGCACATGGACACGTGTTCTTGCGCAGCATCGAAGAGTGGAAAGCAGACCACCCTGCAGTTCCAGCCGGTAAAGAAGCGGAACCCGTGGTCAGACGATGAAGTCTCCGACGACGACAACGTGGTGATGGAGGTGGAGTTGCCTCCCAGAGAGAGGCCACAGCGCAGTGCCAAAGGTGAGAGGCTGGTATCAGGTCTAACACAGCTGAGCCGATATCGGGTTTAACACAGCTAAGCTGGTATCGGGTTTAACACAGCTGAGGTGGTATCGGGTCTAACACAGCTAAGCTGGTGTCTGGTCTAGCACAGCTGAGGCGGTGTACTGGGTGTAACACAGCTGAGCCGGTATCGGGTCTAACACAGCTGAGCCGGTATCGGGTCTATCACAGCTGAGCCGATATCGGGTTTAACACAGCTGAGGTGGTGTACTGGGTTTAACACAGCTGAGCCGATATCGGGTTTAACACAGCTAAGCTGGTATCGGGTTTAACACAGCTGAGGTGGTATCGGGTCTAACACAGCTAAGCTGGTGTCTGGTCTAGCACAGCTGAGGCGGTGTACTGGGTCTAACACAGCTGAGCCGGTATCGGGTCTATCACAGCTGAGCCGGTATCGGGTCTAACACGGCTGAGCCGATATCGGGTCTATCACAGCTGAGCCGATATTGGGTTTAACACAGCTGAGGCGGTGTACTGGGTTTAACACAGCTGAGCCGGTATCAGGTCTAACACACCTGAGCCGATATCGGGTTTAACACAGCTGAGGCGGTGTACTGGGTCTATCACAGCTGAGCCAACATAAAGTCTGTGGGGTTTTTTTTTTCCTCGTAGCATTGGATAAGAAGTACAGCATGTCCAGCAGCGAGGACGAGTTCCAGGACAGTGAGCCCAAGAAGAAGAAGGTTCTAGAAAGTGACAGCGAGGCGTTTACGCTACACTCTAGCGAATCAGAGGATGAAGTCATGCCGTCACCCTCGCCTAAGTGAGTCACGCCTTCCGCCTGACCGTCAGTCTGTCTGTCTGCGTTTCAAAGACCTGTGAAATACTGCTGTGGTCGGTGTGAATATGTAAATATGAGAATTCATTTTTTAAATGGCAATTGTATTTGCAGGAAGTTGTATTAAAATGTATGCTGAGGATTTCAGATGTAGGACCTTCAGGAATTTGTAAATGGCAGTCACTTCTGTATTGACCGTGATAGTCTCTGGTTTATTTCCTTCCCAATAATGTATTTTATTTCAAATCTTAACCGCAATTCAGATTTAAATGTTTTCATGCCTCATACTGTACGTTGATATCAGAGGGAATTTTCCGTCAACCAAGCGTGTGCGTTTCTCCTGACGTGGGAGGAAGTGACCGCTCATCTCAGCAGATCAGTTTGGTGCCAGGCTAACGTCCCCAGATGCACTGAACGCCAGTCAGTCCACTTCTGTCTGGAGAGTCTTTCACTCGTTGAAAGATGCTGTTTGTTGTTCTTCCTGGCGCCAGCACAAACCCTAGTGTACACAAGCCATTGGGCACCCATGCCAGAGAACGGACCACTCCGGGCGTTCAGATACGGCTGAAAATACAAACACTGCACAAATCTTAATATTCCGTATTTTACATTGGTAAAATAATAATCTTTATTTTGTCTTTGCTGTAGTGGTCCTCTGGGGTTTAGCCGAGGAGAACGTTTGAACTGAATGATGCCTGTTACCTTTCACAGAAAGAAGGACATAAAGGCCAAACCAAAGAAGACCACTGAAAAGGAAACCGTGAAAAGCAATCCTGACTGTAAGTATGTCCCCTGAGGTTAGCCTAGCCCTTTTTTCCTGGAGACTGAAACCACCTGCGGTGTTGAATGGGGGGGAAAAAAACATTCAAAGAGCACATTCTCCCCGTACAGCCCAGTCCAGCCCGGACGAGATGACCGTCACCATGACCTCTGACGTTTCAGCCAAGCCCAAACCCAAGCAGGCTGCCGCTAAAAAACCTGCCAATGCAGGCAAGAAGAAACTGTCGGGTAACTGTCAGCCGCACACGAGCACACACGCAGAAGAATGCCAATATTTGCGGTTTGTTTGGTTAATCAAAGAAATTAACATGTTGTGTGAGGAGAAATGGTTCATTAAATATTGGATGAAGTTTGGGTTGCGTATTCTGCTCTGTGGATATACTCGGACAGGGAGAACTCGGGGAGAAATACTGTTGGCCGAGAACAGAATAAGGTAATGTTTTCTCACCATTACCCCCTTCCTCCCCCTCCCCTCCAAAACGAAATAGAAAACAAGCAGCCGTCCATTCTGGATGCCCTGTCCAAGTCCAAACCCAAACCCAAACCAGCCCCTAAAGGACCTTCCAAATCTACCGTGACGGGGGCCTCCAAAGCCGTCCCTAAATCTCCCTCTACGGAAGACCCCAAGAAGGCGGCCTGGGTGTTCTCCAGCGACTCGGAGGGCTCCCAGCCTGCCCCGCCCGCCAAGGAGAAGCCGGGCCCCAAGCCCAAGGTCGGCCTCAAGAGGAAGCCGGTGCTGGACAGTGAGGATTCGGACAGCAGCTCCGATGACCTCATGTCCCGCATCAAGGGCAAGACCGCTGGCAAGGTGAGTGAGGCCCAGTTAGTCTTACTTCCCTGTTATTCACCCTACCAAACCCTGTTACTGCCCTGTTATTCACCCTACCAAACCCTGTTACTTCCCTGTTATTCACCCTACCAAACCCTGTTACGGCCCTGTTATTCACCCTACCAAACCCACTTACTGCCTTGTTATTCACCCTACCAAACCCTGTTACTACCCTGTTATTCACCCTACCAAACCCTGTTACTACCCTGTTATTCACCCTACCAAACCATGTTACTTCCCTGTTATTCACCCTACCAAACCCTGTTACTACCCTGTTATTCACCCTACCAAACCCTGTTACTGCCCTGTTATTCACCCTACCAAACCCACTACCAACCTACAGTTTAAGGTTTTCCAAGTGGTAAAGTAATAGATTTCCTGTTTATGATATTAGATGCTCCTTTCTGTAGCATGCGTAAATACTTTGAGCTCCACGACATCACTTTGTTTTTATCGAAAGCGTGCAGCCTCCCTGCTAAATTGATTCCATTGCATGGGTGGGGCTTTCTGTCAGTGTCTAGTGAGCCTTTTCCTAACGTCTTTTTAATGACCTTTGTTTTAAAGAGAATATGTCCATGAATTTTACATAGTAAATACTGCAGGAGGCCAGTAATGTCTCCGCATTTGGTTAAGTCCATTGAGTAGGAACAGCCTCAGGCGTTTCAGGCCTGCTTCCCTTACGCTCTTCCTGTCTGGTAGAAAATGAAGAAACCGGACGAGGACGAGAGCTTCCAGCTGCCCGGAGAGGGCGGGTCCCCCGCGGTGGCCCCCCGAGCCACGAAGGGGCGCGTCAGGAAGCCGGTCACGTACAGGCTGGACTCGGACTCGGACTCAGACTCGGACTACTGAGGGGGCTCCCGGGGGGCGCGGGGTGCGTACGGGGACGGCTCGCGGCGTTCCCCCTCCCCCGCAGCCCGCGTTCCGCTTCTGACACCACATGCATCACGCGGCGGGGAATTTAAGCAAATCTACTGATCGTTCACACCCGGCGCGTTCCGGCAAAAGCAGCCCTCACATTTGTCCCGCGGCGTTTTTTTTTTGATACGCGGGCCGCGCGGCCTCGCGGGTCGTGGATCTTACTTTAGCGGGGCGCGCCGGCGTCGAGAGGGGCGCCTGCTCGGCCACGCCCGCGGTGCTCTCTTTATTGCACTCATCCGTTTGGTCTCTGCTTCATTGTAATGTCGAGCTGCTCGCCGCGCAGGGCGATGCGCGCTGCATGCGCTCCCCCGCCGGCTTCGCCGTTCTGCTCCGTTTCGGCCAATCCGAGGCATCCGCGCTATCAGCGGCACAGCAGCTTGCGTCAGCGTTGTGTCACTGTGTCACTCATTCACAATTTCGAGACCGATACTGACCCGAGATGGGGTTACTAATCATTTAGAAACACAGTCCGCTGTGTTGTATTAGACTTCACCATGAGACGTTTAACCACTTTTATGTAAAAAAAAAAAAATAAATAATAATAATAAAAATAATTTTTTGTAGAGATGTAAAAAAAGACATTGGCTGCCAGAAATTTTAGGACCACGTTTTGAGCATTGCACTGGCATTGTAATAGTTACCCCCAGCTTGTATTTTGCCCGTTTTCTATGTCGTTTTCAGTGTTGTCTTGTCTTGTAAATATTCCCCCGTTGCCTTCTTTTTATGTCTAGTTCTGTTTAAAATAAACTTGGTTTTCGAGTCCATTTGTGCTTAGCCTCGTCCTTCAGTGCCGCGCCTTCATTAACAATCCTTTAAACTCCCATTTCTGTAGTTTTTACACACTTGTCACTTCAGATCGACACTGACGTAATGGCCTGGAACATTGAGCCATCGCGTGGTGGCAAATTTACTAGAGCTGAATAAAGCCGTTCTCTGTTGTGTTCTCACGCATACTAACATGGCTTGTACGTTAAAAGCAGTTGTTACATTATTTGTGTTAGTATTAAATTCAAAAATGGTATCATTCTGAAAAAATATGTAAATCCTCAGTACTAGAATTTAAATTCTCAGGTGTCTGCATAATTGTAGTTATGTGCCATGTTGGTTAAGGAATACAACGACCAAGATGGTATCTTTATAGTAGAACCAAAATGATGTTAAAATGTTTTGTTTTTTTTAAATACACTGATCCTGATATGCATTTAATTTTAGTGAAATACTTTAACCCATGTAAAGCACAGCTGATATTGGAGAAGCAAAGTTTATTTCTCTGTGATAGTTGTAAAAGGCCAGTTTAAACTAATTGCATCGGTTTAAGACATGCAGCGTTTCTGTTCTCAGGCTGCAGTGTTCTGTTGTGACAGCAGAGGGCGGCCTGGTATCGGTGTTCCTTATAAGCCATTCCACAGCTGCTTGAACGGAGATTGGGAGTAAAGGGATCAGACGTTTTAAGGGGAATCGCTGCAAACAGGCCGTCCTTCATTTTTAAAAATTCGCTGAGGGGTGTGCGCTCACACACAGGCTCCTGCGGGCCCTCGAGGAGGACAGGATCGAGTGGCCGGCTGACCGAAGCTTTGATGTGTCTGCAGCCGTCTGCTTGGGAGGCCAAGCTCCCGCTGTCTTTACTGCAGGTACAGTATGTGCAGTGTCCTCCCTGTGCTCCCTTTAATGGAATGCAGGGCTTCCCAAGTTTTCTCCACCCCAGATATGAGCACCCTGTGGCTGTGGACCCCCGCATGTGCGCTGCTTAATGTCCAGTTAACACGTTTGTCCAGCCCTGCAGGCTGGAAGGCACTGGAGCTGACGCACTAGCACATGGATGTGTATAAAATGGAACACTGGATACCGTCAGTATTGAGCATATTTAGTGCTGTATAACTATTGATTAAGTGATAACTCCAAGCATGTGCAAATCCAAAAAATGCTGCTTTAATGTCTAAAATATGCCATTCATTTGAAACCATCAGTAAAATGCTAGATAATATTAAGGCCTGTTTCTGGAACCCTGCACGCCATTGGTTCATCAAGGATGGGGTACAAATATATGGGCGTCCTTTACCGAGCAGCTCCCAGATGAACAGCCTGGAGTTACCTCCTTTCTGTCGTCCTCTGGCGCATGTGGTTTGGAGCGGTCGAGGGGAATGTGGGTCATCCGTGCAAGTGATTTTCTAAGTATTAGATCCGCCTCCGTTCCCACCCCACCTCCCGGGGGCTTTTATTCTGCCCCTGTCTGGTCGCCGTTGGTCTCCGGGGGGCATTTTGGGCCGTAGTTCACAAGAGACTCCAGTGCGAAGGTTGCCAGTTTGGGCTGTAGCGTGTAGTCGTGGCGTGAGAGGGGTTTAGGCAGGGTCACGAGATGAACTACGAAAATAACTCCGTGTATACAATGCGCTTCCCATTACCATTTATAGAAGCCGAATGAGAACCATGCTTATGTAACTTTGCTTTTTACAGCATTCATGCAGTTGTTTTGACATATTAAGATCATTTTATTTCCACATACTGTATGTATATTTGGCTTATTTAGATGTATTTTTTATTAGGGTTAGGAATGGGCCACAGGAAATTTGTTCTCTCTTTAAATGGGCTGTGGGCTTTAGAAGGCTCTGCTCTAGACTGCTTGGCCTACCCTGGTCCTGTAGTGCCACAGAGTCTGCTGGCTTTTAATATGGCTTTACCAGCAGCAGCCAATTTGGGCCAATACACCAGGTGAGGTGCGTTTACAGTTGGCGATTGCTTTCATTAAACACTGAAGAGTGAATACCAGTAGATTCTGTGGCTTTCCAGGACCAGAGTTGGCCCCCAGACACGTTTAACACTGAGTCCATCAATGGAGGGCTCTTGGGTTTTGAAGCAGTTCCAATTCCTACGCCACCGCTTATTAATGATTTATAACATTGTTATACTGTGGTAATGAATGCATTGCCTATGCTTCATGAAGATTTAAAGGAATATGTGCTTTTGGTATGTTCACAGCACCCATACACAGATTTTTGCATGGATGTGTGTATGCATTTATTAGTGTTTTTCCTGGTGTGTGCGTGCATGTGTGTGTGCGTGTGTGCGTGTGTGTGAGTATGCTTGTTTGTAGCTGTTCAGTACAGTACTCTTGGTGTCTCTCATGCAGTGCGGCGGGGCAGAAATAGCGCCTTCCGCGCCTGCCCTGAAACCGCGCTCGCCACCCATTGGCTGCCCTAAATCCACGCTCGCCCCCCCCATTGGCTGCAAGCAGGCAGCGCCTTGTTCTGCTCGAAGATGGGACCCAGCTCGTCATCTCGCTGCACTGCCCGGGTCACGTGCTGCCATGGACCCCTTTCTCCTCCAGCGACCCCTCTGCTCTGACAGACGCCATGTCGAGAATAATCGGTGACGTCACCGAATCCTCGCCGTCTCTGCACCACGCTCTCATCCTGACGCGGTAAGTGCAGGAGACGCCGCCGCGCGCGGCTGCGGGCGATGGAGAGCCACAGGGCCTGGAGGGGCAGCAAAGGAATGCATTAAGGGCTAGATGCTTTCCATATCTTCAGCGTCGATAGCAAGAGCAGCAGCTCCAACTGGGGTGGATCATATCAGTCTCCAAGCGCAGAAGTGTCCCAGCTTTTCCTGGTGGCAAAGTCCTTATTCTCTCTCTGGTTCTTTGTGAGTCTGTCTCTATCAGCAGGGACCGGACTTCCTGCAGGCGCTGTGTGAGTCAGGATTCGCTGTGTGAGTCAGGATTCGCTGTGTGAGTCAGGATTCGCTGTGTGAGTCAGGATTCGCTGTGTGAGTCAGGATTCGCTGTGTGAGTAAGGATTCGCTGTGTGAGTCAGGATTCGCTGTGTGAGTAAGGATTCGCTGTGTGAGTAAGGATTCGCTGTGCGAGTAAGGATTCGCTGTGCGAGTAAGGATTCGCTGTGTGAGTAAGGATTCGCTGTGCGAGTAAGGATTCGCTGTGCGAGTAAGGATTCGCTGTGCGAGTCAGGATTCGCTGTGTGAGTAAGGATTCGCTGTGTGAGTCAGGATTCGCTGTGTGAGTCAGGATTCGCTGTGTGAGTCAGGATTCGCTGTGTGAGTAAGGATTCGTGGCTCCTTAAAGCGTGGGGTTCTTTCTGTTCGCTCTTCAGGGCTGCGTTTGGGAGGAGCTCTCCTGCTCCCTATCGCTTGTGTGCGCGAGTGCAGTCCTCCGTGCTGCACATCCATCCCAGCATCTCGGAAGAATGTTAGCACGGTTTATACCACCACGTGTCAAAATCCACACTAGTTTTTATGAAAATGAATGCACTTTTTTTCCTGTAAATCCAACCCAAAGCATACAATTAAACTGAAAGCAATATTTAAGGACCTCCATAAAAGTGAACTATCCCTTTAGAACCATGTCTGCAGAGAAATAGAGGCTTTGTGTCATTCAGATGTTTTTAAAATAGGAAATAACCTTGTGATGGGAGAAGGGCAGATGTCAAAAATGCATGGTTGCACAAAAGATTATTTTCCAAACTGACTCTAAAAAAGTATAATTTCCTGCTGAAATAACAGTCTAGAGAAGAAACCTCACATCTGCTGGCTCACGCCCATTCACTCAAGCCGATGTACTGTTTGCAGATGCCAAGATGAACCTTTTTTCTATTTAATAACAGAAACAATTTTCACTGAGTGCAGCTCTAATAGTCCCTTTGGGATGAGTGATTTAGACCATTTATTACCAAGTACGACCACTACTGCAGTCTCTGAGGTTCTCTTATATTTCAGAAAAGGAGCTTAGGGGAAAGTGCACTAAAAATCCCAGGAAAAAAATGATGTTAATGCTCAAACTGGGAAAAACTGATAATTCAGAAATCATAATGCAGTTTTACCCAGCTTCTTTTCACCAAGGTCCCACTAGGTGGTGCTGTTGGCCTCCTCATGTTCTCAGATCTCTGCGTCAGCTTCACGTTGACCGGGATTCAGTGCCACAGGGCTCAACTGACGAGCCTTAATTAACAGCCGACCGTGTGGCCTGGATGACGTGTGTTTCTGCCCGGAGAGCGCGGTCTCCCAGATGCCATGTGCGTAGAGCACCTGGAGCAGGTCCCAGGGCATTCTGGGAAGTGTGAAATGGCACTGAGGGAAGGGAGGTGGCCTGTAGTCCACAAGCCTGCCCACCCCCAATGCACACCATGCCCCCCCCCCCCAAAAAAGAAACTAGGTGAGACATCATCAATATAGCCATTCATACCGGGCAGTCACAAACACACCACCTCCTCTTGCCAATAGTTCCCCACAGTGAGGACCAAGGTTCTTGTTAGGAGTGCTGCTTTGGTCCAGCTCATGCTCAGCTCATGCTCAACTCAGCCATTTTTTGCAGTAGCTCAAACCGATCCAGGACCACTACTTAGCACTGCCTACCTGCAGTCCATGCAAAGCCCACAATGCTCTAGCTTCTGATGCATTGCACTTTGAGTGCATTATTAAGTGTCACAATGTTATTCATTTGACAGACACTTCTAAGGCAACTTACACCTCTCTTGTCAGTTGCACATATATTTGTGAGGACCTGTGCTGAAGCATATGCCATTCAAAAGGGTGAAGAAATTACGACAGGTTTCTTGGCAACAGTGGAACAAATAAGTAAAAATAAATGATCAACAGGCAAAATAACACAAAATCAGCCCACGAGATTTGCCAGATGGGTCTTGTGTGGAAATACGGCTGAAATACCGTATAAGCCCACCCTGGTGGTTTTCACTGACTGTAGATGAGCTGATGTGGATGGCTTAATCTGTGATGGAATCCCCTTTTTTGGATGCTGTACAGATCAGGTTAAGTATGATAAGTGACTTTGTCCTGCTTAGCCAAGTTGCTCTGAATGTTTCCAAGCAACAGCCATTGGTCGGCCTGTGCACGCAGACATACAGCTGTAGATATCAGCTCTGTCTCACACACAGTTTGAGAGGCTTACACACAGACACCCACACACAGCTGTAGATATCAGCAGTGTCACACACTGAGAGGGGTTCCACAGATGTACCTGCACAGTTTGAGGTGTCAGCACTGTCTCATACACACACACACACACGCAGCTTTGGATATTTCAGCACCGGCATTTGTACGTGCATACACACACACACACACACACACAGGTGGTGGGTTTGGCGCTGCTGGGGGGTACACAGGCTATAGACACCATAAAGAGAAACCTGGGGGGACATTTGCTCTCCGCTCCCCTTGTCCCCTGCCCCCCCTTCCCCCCTACTGCCAGAAAACTTTGCTTTTAGCCCAAAGTGCGCCCTCCAACAGGGAGACATTTAGCTGTGCTCGGATTGAGGAGAGGAGAACGGGAAAGAGAAATCTATTAGTCTGACATCTCTCCCAGAAAGCGCCACAGCTCAGCCCCCGCCTCCCCGGGAGGCACGGGGGATTAGTGAAAATCAGAGTGGCTGGGAGGGGGGGTGCTGGGTGATCTGTGAGAGCTGACCAGTCAGAAAAAAAGAAAGAGAAAAGCTGAATAAAAACTCAAAACTCCCATTTCTGTTTCCGCCAGTTGATTTTTCTGTACCTTGCAGGGGCAGAGGCCAAAATCGTAGATCACACCATTCAAAGGCCTGTCTGTGAATGTGGATGGGGCGCTTCCTCCAGACTGGAGAGAGTGTGAATGGGAGCTCTGTGCTTCTCCTCACTTGTATATTGATTTAGACGCACAAAGACGTGGCGCTTTATCGCGTTTCCGCGTTAACGAACTGCGTGTGCGCCTTCGTGCTGGAGTTTGAGTTTGCCTTTGAGTCTGCGCGATTGCAGTTTGCAGTTTTCTTTAACAGTCTGTGACATCTGTGTTCTTAAGAGATTTCTTTTATTTTACAATAAGGCTATCCTCCCAACAAACTCTTGCCTAATATTTTAATCTGTGACTTGGCTCTTTGCAGTTGGCAAGTGTGCATGGAAATTGTTGGAAAGGTCAAGGGGATATATTTATAAGATCAAAAATCTGTTAGAACTTTTATAGAAACACAATCTGTCACAATATGAGACAGAGAATGGGGGGATGAGAGAAAAGTGAGGGTTGCTGGAAGAGACAGAGAGAAAGAGTTGAGAGAAAGAGAAGGAGAGAGAGGAAAGGAAAGCCACTGGGCAGACGTCGTTGCGTGTGAATGTCTGAAAGCAGGAAGTGGGAGACACAGCAGACAGCCACCACTGTGCCCCCACCCCCTTCAGCGGCTACATAAAAACAAAAAACATCTCTGACACCACCACCACATGTATCAGGAGTCTTGGTGAAAGGTGTTCTCTCTCTCTGGGTGAGGAGATCTGCTTTATGCCGGGAGTTTTGAAATTACAGAAGCAGTGGCCCATGTGCCTGCGGTCTGTAGCTGAAACCCCTGAGCCCCTGCAGACCTTCACTGTGACTGTCGCTTTGGTCTGCGTTCACGTTCCTCGCTCCACATTCAACCAGCACTGGGAGGTTCACCAGACCTCTGAAAAACCCTGAACATCGGCCTCGTTTTGCTAAAGTTTTCTTTGGCTTCCATTGTCTGGGTCTTTTCCCAGTTTATGTTTCCTTGAAAAAAAAAAAAATCTGCACAGTCCACAATGTTCTTTTTGTTGTGATATGCTTAAAATTCAGCCATTGCAGCTTACATTGGTAGTGTGGAACTTATATGCTAGTTGTCTCCAGAAATGGGAATGGGACAGGCCCACAAACGCACATTTGTCCTTCTAAAAGGAAATGGGATAGAAATTGATTTTTAAAATTCAGAAAATAAAAAAGGGGCAACACAACCACACAAAGAAGACGGCAACCTGATTGAGGCCTGGTTCACTTGGACTGTGTCTATAAGATGAGAGGCTGACTGTGGGAAATTTGATCTGATGGCCAACCTTCTGCCAAAAACAATTGTGCTCACTGTAATGTGGACAGAGTGCATTCCTTTCTCCCACACCCCCCTCCACATAATCCGTACATCCATATCTGTCATCCTGCTACAGGCATCCTCCCTATGCCTCCCAACCTGAACTGACTCATGCCAGGCTGGGCCCGTGGAGAAATCGACCCATTAGCTCCGAGGAGCCAGTGCAGCAGTCTAACGATATCTCCTGTCGCTAACCCCCCCTCACCTCACCTATTAAAGACAGCTGCTGACTGCAACACATGTTACATGTCAGTCCTTCTCAGTAATATAAAGGACATTTTAATGGAGTGTGTGTGTGCGTGCGTGTGTGTGTGTGTGTGTGTGTGTGTGTGTGTGTTTGTCATGCTCGGCAATTTCCCAAATCTGCTTGGGAAGAGCAAGAAGACTTGGACAATTTATTTGTGATTGAAGATTAAAGGCCAGGGATTTAATCAGACTGTCCAAGCTCTTGTCTGTTTGTGAGGGGAGGGTATTAGTGCAGAGAAGGGAGGATCGGTCCTCTTCGTGTTTGTGTATTTTGGAGTGTGAGTGAGCTCTGTGTCTGAGCAGCTTTGTGCTAAACATCAGCAGTGTTACCGTGGGCTCTGTTCTGGTGCTTCTGCCCCTGTGGCGTCTTTATTGCAAGTTAAGGAATCTGTCGAGTTTGCTTCATTTCGTCAGATCGCAAACACGTCCTTGAAACATTTTCCTGCGGATTTCATTTACGACTTAGTTGTTAAGTGGTGTGAAGTGCTCGAAAGGAAAGGTTGTAAAAAAAAAAAAAAATAATTAAAAAAAAACTTAAGAAACTTTACTACCATATTTTTATTCACCACCAACCATGGTGCAGCATTGTAAAAACACAAAAGCAATGACATTGTGTGCCAGCTTGGTAACAGTCCTTGTCATTTGCACTTGGTGTCGTTTTCTATAATGACCTTTGAAAGGCTCACAGAAGAGGCTGTTAAGGAAATATATGTATGTGATGTGAAAGTGCTTCACTGAGCCTTATCGAGCAGATCTCCTACGCCCAGTCCTGCTAATACAGGCTGTTCTCATCTCAGTGTAGTCGTAATGCGATAAGGTTGCCGTGGTGTCACAGGAAGGTTGTGAAACAGGGCGTGTTTTTTTTGGGAGGGGCTCCCTCAGAGATGAGAGGGAGCCTGAGGGGGAGGCGAGTCTCGAGTCCAGTGCGGAAAAGACAGTCCGACCGCTTCATTCCTCTTCCTCCTCTTCCTTCTACGTACCCGGCCTCCTCTTCTTCCTCTTCCTTCTACATACCCGGCCTCTTCTTTCACCTCTGTACCCAATCTCCTCTTCCTCCTACATACCCGGCCTCCTCTGTACCCACCCTCCTCTTCCTCATCTGCACCCAGCTTCCTCTTCCTCCTCTGTACCCGACCTCCTCCTCCCCCTCTTCCTCCTCTGTACCTGACCTCCTCCTCCTCTTACTCCTCTGTACCCGGCCCCCTCCTCCTCCTCTTTCCCTGACCTCCTCTCCCTCCTCTTCTTTCTCCGAACCCTTTTTGTTGATCTTTCATGTCCTGCTGGATGGTGTCAGTCTTGCACCGTGGCTCAGAGCAGGCAGAGAGGGGAATTATGGGACTGAGTGGGTGAGAGGATGACAGTGGTTTATTTTGGAGCCCTTTCCTGTCTTGTTTGGCACCGAGTGCGAGTGTGACTGTGTGCGTATTTGTGTGTCACCCTTCCTTCCTGTCTCTGTGTCACTGTTGAGAGAACGTCGGGGGAGGGGGAGGGAGAGGCAGTACTCCTGAGGTCAAGTGCAAATGAGTCATAAGTGGGTAATGAGTGAATATTAAACACTTGCCTTTTTGAGTATTAAATATTTGCCTTTAGGCAGCTGATTATTCAGCATATGGGCATAGGCATGCATGTGCATGTGTTTTAATGCTACACAAATCACATTGGAACTTGTACAAATAACCATATTAACATAAGAATCATTTATCCTGTTAAATGATCAAGTTTACAGTAAGGAATGATTAAGATCACGTTATTGCCTGTTGACACAAGGTAACTGGAATTATTTCCCCTGCATATCTCTCCTAGATACACACACATGCATGACCCCCCTTCATTCATAGTCCCCTTGCATACATGCACAGTATTATCAGAGAGCTCAGACTGCAGCGCCCCTGGAGTGGTTATGAGGTTCGGTGCCTTGCTCAAGGGCACTTCGACAGTGTTGGGGGGCACCGTAGGTGTAACACCAGTCACCAACTCCTGTTAATAGCCCACAACTGGAATACAGCCATCGGACCACGTGAGGGATCGAACCACAAACCTGTTTGTCAGTCGGCCTCTTTATTGTATCTTTATTGGCTTTATAGGCGTAAACACCTGTCCCACTGGAACCGTGTTCATGTTAGGACCATCACCCTGTCCCAGACGGACTGGCGGGGGATGAAATTTTTCACCTCCATCCTGCCCACCAGAAAGCTTCTAAGTAGGGCAGACGTGTAGCTCAAGCTTTGAGGCTCGACAGCCAAGTCAGGACCCGTCTCACGTGACGTGCCTTCTTTTGACCTCCGACGTGTGCAATTTGACCAACAGCCATGAGGGGCATGTTGGTTTTCCATGTTACTCTGGGTAGCACAGGAAATACAGTGCACCATGTTTTTGTCAGGCTTTGGTAGGCCTTCTTCCTGTTTGTTCTCATCGCTGCTGTCTGGCGTGTTGCGTAAGAGCCTCCGTGCCGGGGCAAGGCGTCGTCGTTGACGCGCCGATACTGCTCTTGCTTAACCGACAGCGGGCGTCGCCCCTGTGGCCCTCCACTGGCCCCCGTCTGGCGTCAGGTCCCTGTCGGGCTGACGGCGTGGGCGGGAGCCCGGTAGCTCTCAGACGGGCCGCGGCTTCCAAGTTTCACTTCCCTCTTCTGTCGAAAACCGTGCTCGCGTTCGTCACCACAACAAGTTCCCCTGTACAAAGAGCGTGCGTGCGCTCCTAAAACACAACCCCCCACCCCCACCCCCACCCCCACCCCTCCATTGCATCCCCCTGCCCACGTTAACAGAAATGCTATGCGGAGTTAAACAAAGGCAGGTTTTGAACATCGGGGAGTTGTGACATTTGCCCCCGATTTACCCTACAGTCCGCGGGGCAAACGTTGAGTCTGGGCTTCTCGCTCCACCCTCTGAGAAGTGAGCTGTGCCAAGTCATGGCACAACCCGGCATTCAAGGGGTTAGTGAAGGTCACGAGTGTGGTGTTACTAACCTCATTCACACAGAACCATCCTGCATGGCTGTGTTTTCAGTTCGCGTTATGGTGAGAGCTGGTATGTTGTGAACATTGGATGTCAATTTAGCACCAACTTCTTTCACTTCTAAACAGTTTCTTCTCTCTGTTAAAGTGCTTACCTGCTGTGCCCTCTATGTACTGAATAAATTCATTTCTACACGAGGAAGAGGGCAGGAGTGAGTGATTTAAAGGCTGTTGCCTCTCCCAACACCACCCAAGTGGCTGATATTCTCAATGTTCACAGCATAAAAGCATTTTTTTCAGGGAGAAATTACTTTGGACACGATTAACCGGGATATTCAATGACAAAAGGAACAGCATTCATTCATGTGGATTTCTAAATTCTGAGGAGCCTATTGCAAATTGAAAAAAATATCATGAAATGGTGGTTATGACTCATGATCTCTCTTCCTGACATACTCACACACGCACACACACACACACACACACATGCATGTACATACACACACGTACACACACATACCCATGCACAGGTACACATGTACACACATGCACACACACACACACATATACACATACACACTTTTTTTTGAAGCTTCCAGACAGCAGGGATGGGAGCAGACTTGCTTGCCTGAAGCCAGCTGATTGGCTTTTTTTTGCTGTCTTACTGCTCAGTTTGAAACTGAGAAACAGTGACAGTAATCTGTTAACTAGAGGGTGTTGTGTTCATTTCCCTCTCAAAGCAAAGTGCCAGCGTACTACCAGTCTCTCGCAGCAGATTGTAACCTACACCCCTTCTGCATTATCTACCACTTCCTGTCACATTCTGCCCACAACTCTGACATCCTGTCAATCCTCGTCATAACCTCACATAACCTCGTCGAAGAGCCCAGCCTTGAAGCTCGCTTGCGTGTGTAGCGCTATGACATCGCGCCCTGGGGAATTTTTAAAAAGGCCTCCGTTCCCTCTGCTTCGCTCCACTTAGAAAAAGGCCCCAGGCTCCTCCTCGTCCCCAACCACACTTTTCAATTAGCCCCTACCCCCCCCTCGGGGGGGCCTGCTGAAACGGTGCCACGGTCCACTTTCGGCGAGATGTGGGCCAGGGCAGCGAGGACGAGCGCGACGCGCGTCGGTAATCGGGCGTGGTGGAGAAGGGGCCTCCGTCGGCTTGGGGCTCCATTTGGTGTTTGGACGTGGGGATGGGAACTAAAAAACAACAGGAAATGGAGGGAGTGGGCTTTTGAGGGGTGGCAGGGTGCGCTGACATCCCTAGCAAGGGATGTGCGCTGTTGTTTTGGGGCTACCACGCTGTGTGGTCCTGTAAGCAGACAAGTCAATGTATAGCCCTGTACTTGGGGGGGTATTGCCAGTATTGGGCTCGCATTCACTAGCTGTCCCGCCACGAAACTGCATCCATAACACTGCACACGCATGTGCATGAGAATAAACACTTCTGACAGGAACGCGTTCACTGGAATTTGCTGCTAATGCAACGCACACGCGTGACCTAGAAACTGTTGAGCTGCTCTTACTCTCGTACGCACTTTGACAGTAAGCCATTCTTTCAGAGTAGCTGATATCTGTGTATTCATGAGCGTGTTGGTGCCCGGGCGTGCGTGTGCGCGTACATGACTGTGTGAGGTTTATCCCGTCCTGTCCACTGGAGAGGTGAAGGAAGGCAAAAAACAGTCAGGGAGCAGGTCTCACCTCATGCCTGTTTCGAGCTGAAGAGAGGGGCTCTGTATGGGGGCTGGGTGCTGGGGGCTGGACGGGGGGGAGTCGGGGGTGGTGATAGGTGGACCTGCATTGCCGCAGCAACAAATGGTCAACAGATTACAGCAGGACCTTAAACTGCCTACTCAGCCCAATGTCAATGCTCAAACTATATCCAAACTATGAATCTGCTTTCTTTCTTTCTCTCTTTCTCTCTCTCTCTCCCTGTCCCGCTTTCTCTTGCTCTCTCTCTTTCTCTCTCTCTCTCACTTTCTTTTGCATGTTTCCTGTTGGACTGGCTAGACTCCTTTGACAGATTTATTGCTCTGGGGCCAGAGTTTTCCTACAGCAGCAAATAAATCTTACCTTGTCCCCCTCCCCCACGCACCCCCCACATAAAAAACACATTCACCAGCCCCCCTGCCCTTTTAAGTATAATGTGGGGAGCTGGGTGGGAGTTTGGGGAGAGGGGAGGACCTGGAGGAAAAGTGGGAGTTCGCAATTTCATAGTCTGTAGGAAGACGCTGGACGTTGATCATAAAGTCCCACGGCTCAAGTTTCAGTCGCATTGTCTCTCCCTCTCCTCCCCACCGATTTTATGTTATGTCTCTATCCCTGCGGTCTGTTTGTTTTTTTCGCTTTTTTCCCCACCAGATGGATAAAATCAGGGACATCCTTTCAATGGTGTGCTATACCTCTCTCTATCTCTGTCCCTCTCTTTCCTTTCTCATTCTACACATTCATTTCTCTAGATTCTGTTCCCCTCTACCCCCACGTTGTAGTCAGACATCTGTTTCTCTGCTATCTGAGCAGATGTATGTAATGAGTCACTGCTCACCGCTGTTTTTTTACCGTACACAGGGCCGTGTCACCGGGGGAATGATTTCACCTGCGCACTCAGACTACTGCAGTAAGGGCCGTGTCACCAGGGGAATAATTTCACCTGCGCACTCAGTCTACTGCAGTAAGGGCCGTGTCACCGGGGGAATAATTTCACCTGCGCACTCAGTCTACTGCAGTAAGGGCCGTGTCACCAGGGGAATAATTTCACCTGCGCACTCAGACTACTGCAATAAGGGCTGTGTCACCAGGGGAATAGTTTCACTTGTGGACTCTACTCTCTTCCACTATAGTATGTCTTTGTTGCCTCTCCCCTCTTCTGATACAGGAACAGGGGTTGACATAAATGGTATGCAGGTACACATGCACAGCAAAAATATTAAAATGCATGACAATTTTACTGTTATCTATTTTTGGCTGGACCGCAACAGCAGGGCCAGCCCTATAAACGCAAATGTCTGTGACTGACTGAGTGACTGAATGATGAAGTTACACCATTGGTTGGCCTAGTTATGAAGTTACACCATTGTTGCCCGGTCTTGCCATATACTGAGTTTTGACCTGGTCTTGTTTTCCCAACTTGGCTGCGTTCATGCTTATGCTCAAATAAAATGTACCTATGTTAGTTATCTATCTTAGTAATGGTTTGCAGTATTGTGGACATAACACACAATTAACACAGCCCAGTATTGATCAAATTCTGGCATGAAATTCGTTTGTGCTTTTATAGAAAGTCCATGCATGTTCCTCTACGCACCACTCCATCCCAAGGCTTCTCCACATTAAATCTGACCTGGCCCAGGCCCAGGCCCAACTCCTGACCCAGGGCTTCTGCCCACAGTTGCGTATGTTTTTTTTTTTTAAGGGGCCAGGCTGGTTTTGAGTTTCACTCTCTCCCTTAGATACCCCCCCTGCGTAGACCTGACCTTTATGTCTTCCATCTCACAAGTCCGCTTAAATGACGCCCAGGGCATTTCCCTGAAAACCGAACCCAGGGAAAGATTTTAGATCGATGTCCCAAACATTTATAAGCCTCGTCCAGGATATCTGCCCTGGGATAGCCGAGTCCATCCAGCCCAGCCAGTTTAAGTTTTCAAGGAAATCCCCCTCGGTGAACTTTGACCTCACGTTTAAAAAATGTATTTTTTTAAAATTATTATTACACGAGGCTCCAGGAGGAAGGGAGAGGGTGCGAGGTGTCCCATCCGGACCGGCGATCCCGGCAGGCAGGGTCTCTCGGAGGAGGCCGACGGCTTCCTCTTCCCCGGCGTTGGCCCGCGGCGGCCCCAACGTGCTAACGCTCTCCGCTGGAAGGTCACCAAATGCTGACCACCCTCTTCACCCTCCAAACCACCGCCGCTCTCTGCGGCTGCAACTAGGTCAAAGTGTCACTTCCTGCGCTGGGACCAACTGCGCTCGTTTCAACCGCAAAATCCCGCACCGTAGTTTTTCTTTGGCCTCTTGTCGGCGCCCCTCCGTATCAGGAAACTCTATGTGGTTGTGCAAAAATACAAACTTTGACAAACGAACGTCATAATTTCGCCTGCTCAACTGGATAATTTCCTTTCTCAATAACATGCTCAATTTGGAGGATTATCTTGTATTATAGGCCTTTATTGTATTGGCAGAATGTCTAAGAATATTATAATAGTCTTAAATAGCTTTTTGGGCCAAAAGGCTCTCTTCTGTATTTGATTGGCCATTTGGGCAATATTTACTTCCTGGACTGAATTTACCTTTTGAAATTCTCGTCTATGAGTCCCAACAGGTTCTTGAGTCTATACTGAAAGGCACCTTATAGATTTTATGGCAATGTATAATGCAAATAAAATTTATGAAAAAAAAAACAAAACAGGAGAAAAGTAATATAGGTTTGTAAGGCATTCCGAGTTGAATTGCATTACATTGCATTTTGCTATAACACACCATTTTCTGAAAAGCGAAATTATACAAGGTTTAATATATAAGGTGCTCTGGGATATTTTTTTTTAATTATATGAGTGGCCACATGAAAACGGCTCAGAAGGCCACATTTGGACGCCAGTGACTATTCTACTTACCATTGCATCTGTTTTTCAGTTTGGGAGTGAACCAAAGTTCTTTTGGTAAAGCTGCACACGGCTCTTTGTTTTATCTAAAGAGTGATGTCATCCGTACCCCACATTAGAGGAGATCAGTGGGATATTACAGGAAGGAGAAGCCTCATGTGCTTTTGATTGTTCTTCCTTAAACCCATAAAAGAGAGCATCTTACAACATTTCCCATTCGTGACAGTGTAATTGACCGCTCCTGAGGTTTCTGCGCAGCCATGTGCTCTCTCTCTCTCTTTCTGCTTTTCCCTCTCTCGCTTTCATTATCTCTCACGCTTTCTGTCTTTCTCCCTCTCTCACTCTCTGCCTCTCTCTCCCACTCTTGCACTCTCTCTGGCTGTCTCTTTCTCCTTCTCTCGCTCTCTTTCTCTCTTTTGCTCTCTCTCTCTCTCTTTTTTGCTACAGCTAATAAGGTGCAAAGAGGAACACTAGCAACCCTTAATTAGCAGATTTGAAGGGAGGGGGCGGCGGGAGGGCGGCGGGTCCACATGCCAGAGCAGGTTGCCAGTTAAAACAAGACGACCGTCCTTACGCAGGTGACAGGCCGTGGTGTTGTGGTGACGCTGTAACATGGCTGCAGCGCAGATGTGACATTCTGACAGCGCTGAGCACAAGGTAGCTTTCCATCTGCCTTAGAGCAAAGTAATGCATCGAGGTCTGTGATTGGACTGTACAGTCCGGTCATCCCTCTACACACACACACACACACATGCACGCAGACACACACATACACACACACGCATGCGCACACACACGCACACACACGCACACACATACATACACACACACGCACACACATGCACACACACACATGCACACATGGACACGTGCGCACACACACACACACACCGTGTTAGATCAATATGTCGGATTGATCAGGCCTGGAGCTGGTAGCTCTTCTCTCAGCCTCTGCTCGCTCCGATCGATTGGCCGGACGCAGTGATGGCTGAGGTTAATCACACCGAGAAGAGACAAGCTCTACCCTCTGATTATTCTGCAGTCCCTCAGGGGCACTAGAATGTCCAGTGCTATTTCAACTCTAACAGAGTTTATTTGAGTCCAACAGGGGCCGCATGTACTCTGTAAGAGTTGATTTAACGCTGAACATTTTAGTGTGTGTGTGTATGTGTGTGTGTGTCCACGCATGGGTGGGTGCACGTATTTTCAAGTTTATATCATCTTCCGTGTCAGTGTGAGAATCATATTATTTTGAATGTATGTCTTGTGTAAAACTGAGTATTAAACCACAGTGGTAATGACTTCTGGAGGCAAACAGGGCAACAGAAAGGTGCAAGATAACACAACAACAAAGGATTGTTATGCAGCGACATGTAATTTCAAACAGCAAGACTTGCGGAGGAAGTGTGAAAGTGTGAAAACCGGGTCAAGCAGTTTTCATGAGGCAAGGTAGCGCCAAACAGAAAAAAAATCTAAGATGTAAATATTTGAACTGCAGCCACAGTGCAGTTTGTAATTTTATTTTCACCGGTTGTAATGGCTGAGTTGGAACCGTGTGTTCCTTCACTGCGAGACGAAGCCTTTGCTGATCTGGCTGATCTCTAATAGATCTGCATGGGCCATGGCTTGCTCTCAATACGTCACAAACCCACGGCCTGGATTCAATCAACATTTGTCCATACTTTTGACTGACAAATAAAAGAAAAAATAGAATTTTTCTTTAAAGCAGTTTGGTGGGTTTATTTATTTTTGATGGTTGTGACGATAAAGCAAAAATGTCCCTTTTTTGGAGTGAAATGTTTGTTGAATCTATGCCATCGTGCCCTTGCCAGCTCAGAATAGCTGTCTTCAGTTGATGAACTGTACTAGATATTCGTAAGATGACAGTTGATTTTGCATGTGCAGTATAATTATTTTCTATGCCCTCCACTGTGATAAACACTGAGGAATCGTCCTTAAACCATTTGACGATTTGAATGTTCCCTGTTGCAGTACTCCCTTTGAGCCTGTAGGGGGCTGCAGATAAAGACGGAACATTTCTCTCTCCCTTACCAGCGGACGTTGGTCCCTTACCTGAAAACACTTCCACGTGCCCACTCCTCTTCGGCAAGGCCGTGACGGGAGAGCTGAACGCAGCTGTACATTGATGGGAGTCCTGTTCTGTGCTCCCCCCCGATGCCCTCCCCAGCGGGGCAAACGTGCTCCGAGAGGCCAGGCCAGAGCCCCAGGCAGCGTGTTCCGGTCAGACCTAAAGGGACCTCCCGGGTTTCACTTCCCTTCGGCGACAGCCGCAGCTCAGCACCAATCACACATCAGGAAGGAGCGACCGCAGTCGGAGCGCTGAGACTCAACATTGCGTGAGAGGTGAAGAGAAGTGGGCTGACGTTGTGTGTGTGTGTGTGTGTGGGGGGGGGGGGGGGTTGGGGGGGTTGGAGCGGGTGGAGGGAATTTGGGAGGGAGTGGGGGGTGGGGGGAGCGTGGGAGGAATCGCTAACGCCATGTTGGTCTTGGAGACAGAAGGACCTGGAGATTACCGGTGAAATTAACGGTCCCAATCTGAGAATGGACAGACACAAAGCCCTGTTTGATGGTTCAAAAAAACTGCTCTCTCATTTAAGTCAAATTAACAAATTATGACTTCAAAGGCAAGCGTATGCCGTGAGAATATTTCCCCCAGCTGATTAAAATTGGATGTTCCTGTATTTTAAGGACATGGATGGCTGCCTGCTTGCCTTTTTTTTTATAGCCTATCCGGGGTGAAAAGCCACATTTAAAGGGTCGTGTTTGAGAATTTTCAGAGGCTCCGCTTGTGCCTGCGTTTCAGCTTTGAATGTTTTGTCATGGAAAATGCCCTGGGAATCTGTCCCGAACAAAAGAGAGAAAATGCAGAAATCATGGCTCTCGCAGGTGGTGACAAGTCGTCAAAAAAGGGAAGAAAGATGTAAAACCAAAAGAGAATAAAGAAACACGAATTGAGGTTGGGGGGGGGGGCACTGGAAAAGAAAGAAAGAAGAAACAGAAGAAAGTAACAGAGCCTATATGATAATATGGGCCCTTGAAATGTCCTCCGTTCTGTCCTGTCCTTGGTTGGCTTCACAAAACTTTTTCATTTGGTGCAGTCAATCATGTTACTTTTGGTTCACTGAGGTGAAGAAGGACAACCCCCCCCCCCCCCAGCAGCCCCCCTGCCACCCCCCTACCAGCAACCCCTGGTCCATTTTCTGGAGGGGCTGCAGAACAACCTTTTCTGCCCTCCTTCTGGGTCTTTCCACCCAAATGTCGCTGCAGTCTGCTCACCGTAATGCAAGATGACAGCCAACCTTCATGCCTTCATGCTTCAGTGAGCTGCAGTCTAAATATTGGAGTGAGTTGGGGGGATGGGGTGGGGGGGGAGCGTGTGCTAAAAACGAAAAACAAAACAAAACAAAAAAACTTTGAGTTTTGTCAAATGACAGGAGGAGAGTCTGTAGGGAATTGGCGGCTGTCCCCATTTTTGGGGTGCTTCCTATGGAATGAAACCTTGATTCCGCTCATAAATGCTCCCATGAGAGAACTCAGGGAATGGGTTTTTGGATTCACAGTAGATCACAACATTGTCCCCTTTTGAGGGATTTCTCTTGTGGTATTTCTCACTGGTAAATGTGGACTCAGAGCAACAATCCATTTCACTGACTCCGAAACAACTGTCACTTTGATTGTGTTGACACCTCAAAGAAATGTGAACTTGACTCCTCCCTGTTCACCTGTGAAGGTGGTCAGGCAGAATAGATCCCAGTCTGGTCACAATGGTCCTTCCGCATGTAAACACCTGTCAGTGACACCTGTCCAGGTCTGGATGGGGCCTGGGTTGATCAGTGCGATTGCTGTGGAAGCGAGGTTAAGCAGAAATGGTTCTGCACACTGTGGCTTTGAAAGCTGTCCCTGCTGAGGCCAAGGGGGCACCTTGAGTGGACTTCCTGTGACTCGATGTCTCCAGAGAGGCCCCCTCAGCAGAGGTGTCTGCAGGTGGAGAGGATTCCAACCCCCCCCCATTCACCTCATGGCCCCGCCCACTTGGGTCATGAAACCTGGCTGTTCAACCCTGTGTTCATTAAAAGCGTTTAATTTCTCCTTTTTCCTGCGATAAACCGGTCAGCGGTCTCCCTTTGCATTCAGTAGGCTGCTGGATACTTTGTGTGTGTGTGTGTGTGTGTGTGTGTATGTGTATGAGGTTGAGTGCAATAATAATTCTTTGTTCACTTCACTATTCTACCTCTTCTTGCTGTTTGTAGTTTCGTTCCCTTGCTGGTGGCACCTTTCCAACCAATTAAATGCGAGCTGCCACAGCCTTAATCTCTTGTCGCCTCATCTGGAGCCTGCAAAACATCATTCGCTTCTAATAAACTGCTACACTTGGCTCACATTTTTCATTATGCAAGAGTACAGTAGGAATTTTCTATTAGCAAATTCCCAGTTTTTCTGTAAGGGAGGTCCTTGATTTTGTAGCCTTTCTTGTCACTGTCCAGTGTGCGCTGTCTGTCCGTATGTTCGCCTCGTCTAAAGACCTTCCCCTATCCATGTGGGTCAGCTGCCTAACTGACAGAAGGGTGAGGATTTCACTGGGGATCCCAGACAAATAACCCCAATCCAAAAACCCACTTATATTGAAGGCCGATATTTCAAATCAAGGATACATCAAATCTATCATTTTATGCATTTGGTGTCTTGGTCACATAAACAAACAAGCAAAAAAAACAATCAGACAAGAGTTAACTGAATCCTGAGAGGAGTGCTCCTAAATAAATGCATTCACTACTGAAGCCCAAATGCTTGCTAAACGTACAGCAGGCCGTACGGTGTAAATCTCTACTCGTGTGTTTGTAATCATTATCAATTGACCCGCTTAGTCATTCTGGATGCCAGCCAGCATCAAGCAATTCAATCCATGTTTTTTTTCCCTCTCGGCAGAAGCAAAAAACACTGTTTATACAGCCTGAAAACACCTGTGCACATTCATTACTAGAACAGATAGTGCTGTGAAATATAAAACAAATACAGAAATTAATCTGACTGTGTAATGTAAGGTGACCAAGGGGCTGCGTAGACCTGCATTATTAGGGTAAGGTAATACTCTTGTGAATATATCAGCGTGTATTGGGACACACATAATATATAAATGCTGTATATTGTAATATACCAATACTATGGCAACCATATGAATTGACCATCACCAATGGGAAAGAAAGGTTGCATATCCTTACACCTGTTTAACTAATAACTGTATTGGTTTTATTAAGGTGATCATTGGGAGGGATTAGCCTTTTTGTAGCAGTGAGGAGAGATTAGCTTTCCTGTAGCAGTGGTGAGTGATTAGCCTTCCTGTAGCCGTGGCGAGAGATTAGCCTTCCTGTAGCAGTGGTGAGTGATTAGCCTTCCTGCAGCAGTGGTGAGTGATTAGCCTTCCTGTAGCAGTGGGGAGAGATTAGCCTTCCTGTAGCAGTGGTGAGTGATTAGCCTTCCTGCAGCAGTGGTGAGTGATTAGCCTTCCTGTAGCAGTGGGGAGAGATTAGCCTTCCTGTAGCAGTGGTGAGAGATTAGCCTTCCTGTAGCAGTGGTGAGTGATTAGCCTTCCTGCAGCAGTGGTGAGTGATTAGCCTTCCTGTAGCAGTGGGGAGAGATTAGCCTTCCTGTAGCAGTGGTGAGAGATTAGCCTTCCTGTAGCAGTGGTGAGTGATTAGCCTTCCTGTAGCAGTGGTGAGAGATTAGCCTTCCTGTAGCAGTGGTGAGTGATTAGCCTTCCTGCAGCAGTGGTGAGTGATTAGCCTTCCTGTAGCAGTGGGGAGAGATTAGCCTTCCTGTAGCAGTGGTGAGAGATTAGCCTTCCTGTAGCAGTGGTGAGTGATTAGCCTTCCTGTAGCAGTGGTGAGAGATTAGCCTTCCTGCAGCAGTGGTGAGTGATTAGCCTTCCTGCAGCAGTGGTGAGTGATTGATCTTCCTGTAGCCATACTGCACTCTGCAGAGCAGCATTGTTGTGTCGTCTCGCTTCTCTCCCACCGCCAAATAATTCTAGATGTCAGAAACATTACTTTGCTGAAATCACCGCCTCTCACTGAGATATCTTTACACACAAAAATTGTTTTCTCTTTTTCTCCATTTCCAACATGACAGCCTTCACAACTTTTTACAAAGCACCAGAATATATAATAGAATGAATAACTAAAATACAATGCCGCAAGGCTTCACAATGTGCTTTGCTATGTGTAGGCTAAGCTAACTTCTGCACATTTAGTGCATAGATATGTAGAGTTGTAAGGCCTGAGTAAGTTGGGTTTGGTTTCCAATGTTCTTGGTATTCAGAGTTTTTTCATGTATAAAAACCTGAATTCCAGAATTGCTGTTTCCCTATAAAAACATGCCAGTGTTTGCATGCCAGTAGGAGAGTAGTGTATACTTGCTGTGTTGAATAAATATTATGTAAATGGTAACAAGCCTGCCTGTCAGTATTCTCTCAACATCACATTTTGCTTTGTAATTGTATTTCAAAGTACAATTTGTCAAGGTTCTGAATCTTCCGGTGTCCTTTTTTGAAACCATGGACCACACAATGTTTTAGGTGCATCAGTAAGTAAAAAAATATGTTAGAATTGTCAGATATGGTAGTCCTAAAAAAAACAACATAATTCACAGTAATGCCATAAACAGTTTGAGCAGAGTGGTGTGGCCCCAAGCCAAAAAGAAGTATAAACAAGTGGCTTACATGTACCTTTGAAAGCCAGGGATACCATCCCATTGACAATGATTTATTGCCTTGCACTATCAAGCAGCTTGTGGTGCATCTAATGGAGATGCCACCCATTGGATATTCTGCAGAGGAGAAAACATTACTTCCTGAAAACTCCTGTCGGTTAGAGGAGGAAAAAGCTATTTTTGAGACCGAGGAGAAAAAGTCTTTTTGAAATACCTTTCTTTTATTCTTCACGGAAGAGGAACACTTTTCTTAAATCGTGAGATGATCGCAAGCGACATCAAGGCCACGTCCAACCCCCAAAAATTCAGGTAATAATTTCCTGAATACTTTGTCCATTAATTTTAACACTGAGGCAGTTGCCATCAACTCCTTAAATTAACTTCTCCCTCAGACCGTCTTTCCTACCTGTTAAATTCCCATCAGACATTTTCCAGTGTCCAGCATTCTTGCGAATGAAAAAATGAACAGCAAACAGTATCCATCATAAGATTATAACATAAGGTGATGCTTTAAGTTGACAAACACTGCTTAACTTGTAGGACAGTGCTTTTGTGACTTCTTTGGTACAGCAGTCTTACAAAGCAGTGGATGGGTATGGGGGGGGGGAGTTTTGGGGTGGGCATAGGGGTTGATTTAATGAGAGTCCTAATGGTGCAGAAAACACAAATATAATGGCAACAAGATTAGTCCCCATTTTGGCTGCAAAAAGCCTGTGCCTCTCACACTTCCATCACGAAAAAAGTCAGGTTTCACTTCCTGTTCACCCTCCGTAATGGTTGGCTCTCGAGTGCCTGCTTCCTCCTTATGTTTTTTGGCTGATACTCGGCACGTGACGACCTTGTCAGAATTCACCCGACCTCAGCAGTTAAACTCAGGAGGCGCACACAGCAGCTGCATGCTACGAATCCATTACACAACTGCTTTTTATACATGATGTATATCTTTAATTTGCCAAATAGCTGCACTTTCCCAAGATGCCTTGAGGTCTTTAAGGTTTAATTTGTTACTTTGGTTTGACTCATTCATTCTGTTATTATGACTATTATACGCTGTCGAAAATGTTATATCACAAATATCGTTAAATGAAATGCTGTTACTTGATTGGACCGTTATTCCCAGTGCGTTTGACAGAAAGAAAACCCCAATAAAAACACAGGCCATAAATAGTCTATTTTCAGTATCTCCTGCATGGCTCTCACCCTCTCTCCCCTTAGAGGAGCATAGTTTGATCTTCATCGGGCACAGTGGTGATGTATTATTTCTCTCCGGCTGGTGGAGTAATCTGATGTGTTATGGCAGAAACTCACAGGGAGGCGGACACTCGGTAGAATTGGTAACGGGAAGCTGGAGATGTTTTTTTCCCTGTTGGTCACACTTCTCTCATGATTTCTCTGAACCGCACGCAGTGACAGGCGGATAACGGGTATCGGCTGCAGCTCCACCAGCGAGCTCCTGATTGGTTGCACTCCTGCTTCTCGGCCCAATTATCTCCCAGCCTTGTCTATTGGCCAGTGACAACCGCCCCCGTTGCATTTTAAACTCCTGGTGCCCGTGGCCCCCTTATCTTTCTGGTCCTCAGACTTCTCCACCTGCGACTGTGATCGAAATGCAATTAAAATGGTGAAAGTTAAACAGCTTGGCTTCTGGGATTGAAAGCATCCAGGATTAGGGTGGAAGACTCAGGTCTTTTTCCTTGTGCATGAGAAGATGGCTGAGAGGTCTGTTAGCAGAAGAGAAGCAGAGGCTCAGCGAGGTAGAAGACAGCAGCATGCCCACTTGGGTGTCTGTGGTATATTTGGCTGATAGGTCCACCACAAGTTTGGAGGAAAATCCTGATTCTGATGGTGGCTAGGAGTCCCACTGGCTGATACAAAATTAGCTATACCAGTGGGTCCCAAGGTGGGGGTGTGCCCCCCCAGGGTCAGAGAGACAACAGTGACAACAGAGACAAAATAATTTCCTATTACTAAAAGAGGACCTGGCTGAAAAAGTTTAGGAACCACAAAAGCATGACCTGGGGAGTTTCCAGCCTAGTGGTACCCAAAGCATAGCGTGTTCCCCTGTAGGGGTAGAAGCTACAGTATATCAGCACAAGCTGGGGAACTGCAGTGCCTTTGTGTGTGCGGTGGAGAAAGCAGAGAAAATCAGGAGGTATAACTAAATCTCCAGAATATCGAGAGGCTTATGGAAAAAAACTCAAATATTGAGGCAGAAAATGCTCTCTTCTGACATTCATCCTCTTAATGAGACAGCAAAGAATGTATGGGAGACTTCCACTGGCAGGGTCTGTAAGAGAGAGCAGCTGCCAACATTGCATTTGTCAGATGAATGGAAAGGTGTGCCTCTTGGTCCCATTCTAGGCCCTGCTCTTAAATGGTAAAATATGTTTCCAAGCCCAGGCCCTGAAACCACATATCCCCACTGAGCACTTTAATATATTTTAAAGGTACATTTTCTGGAGGCCAAGTCGCAATTGTGCATGCCAGAGGCCTTTCTTTTAAACTGTATCATTTTTCATAAGACAAATCTGAATGAAATAGAGCAGATTCAGCTGAGGGAATGATTCATTTACGCCAGGTACGTCATTGCTCCGCTAAGCCAGGATCACATTTTAACAATCAGCAGGAACCTCCAGCACCGTGCTGTATTATTCAAGCGCAGGAGGTGTTGAGTGTGGGGTGTGAGCCGTGCCCTCACCTTGTCACCTTGCACAGTAGAACGCTGGCACTTTTAGTGTAATCACTGGTCAGAATCACCACTTCGTTGACACAACCGCCCTCCAGGCAGAGACAAAGGTTGCGAAGTTAAATTAAAGGAGCTCACCAGCCTTTGGCGTGGGGTGGGGGTGTACACGGGGTGTCACTCAGCCGAACACTGACAGGTAGCTGTCATCCTCTGCTCTGACAGGCGGCTCGGAAAACGCCT